>CM066729.1:37575000-38835833 GCA_033961575.1 Aselliscus stoliczkanus
CACACACACACACAAGCACCTGTGTGTAGGAGACAGAAATGGGAAGGACCGGGAGTCTAGGAGTATTGCAACAGAGGTAACAAACACCCAGACGAGGAAAGCAGTTTGGGGTGTTACAGGAATGAATGAATCCAGTGTGGCTGGAGTCTAGCCAGTGGAGAAGTGACATGGGTGGGGCTGGAAAGATGGGCGGGGGCCACACTCCTAAAGACTGTGGACTTCACATACCTCCACAATTAGAGGAAGCACTACAAATAAAACAAAGCCGACATGGACCCATATGTCTGAGCAGCAAGGATATGGTGGCAAGTCAAACATCTTATTTCAGACCTTCTCTTACCTTGAATGAAAATTCTGATTCTATGGAACAAATTTGGAAGTCAAGTACATTTGATGATATAATCACTAAAAACTGTATCATATCATCCTCTGGTTTTCTAAATGTTTGTGGTCTTTTCTCATGGGAACTTCAAAAGCTCTTCGCATAAGGGAAAGCAACTAACATACTTGAGCACACAATGGAGTGTATGCCAAGCCATGTGCATTCTCCTATTTTAATCCTCACAAAATTTTAAGATAAACCCTCCATTTTCTTTTAAACAGAAAAGAGAAAACAGCGTTAAGTAAATTGTTCAATATCAGAAAATTACCAAGAGGCCTGAATCTTACCCATCTGACGCCAAAGTCTATGTGCTTTCCATGGTAAAGAAGCAGCCCTCTTTCCACATTGATCCACCCTCCAATCAAAATGGAGCCATCATTTTAAACTATTGGTATGAAAAAAGCATGGTGATACTTGTATGTAGGTTGCCAATGATTAACATATTGAAATGTGAAAAATTCTAATCTAGTTATGTTTTTTCAGGTAAGCAAGTACCTCTCTTGCCTTTTATTTTAATTGAAAGGCTTTCTTTGACATATATACTGTGCCATGAACATCTTCCATCCTAACCTCCACCCAAAACTATTGTTCTTTACCCTCTAGTTTGCCTTCAATGTGACAATCTGAATTCTTCAAGGACTACTAGAATGCTTCTCAGTAGAAAGGAAGATCCTCTACAAGAAGATGGTTTAAGGTGTGAGTACTGATGGCTTGCTGGCCCTTTTCAATGTGTTCCTTAACTGCTGTCCTTCTTTCTTACCTGATCTCAGCCCCCTCCACACCTCCTCTCCGTTTACCACTGCTGTGCCATACTTCTCCACCCACTTCCCACTTTCTTTGTCATCTATTTAGTCACTTTGCCCAGACCCCTTAGGCTTTATATAAATAAACTGGCCTTTCATAGACATCACTGGACATTTTTCCTTCCACCAATCACAGTATAGGGACCGTCAGTGTTTCTCTGCTATGCTTGTCTGTGCTGGTTAGGGGAGATGGTTCACCAAAGAGGGGGGTGGTTCTTATTCTTCAAAAAGGAGCAGAAGGAAAATGAGCTGTTTCTAAGACACATGCAGGGAGCCTTTACTTTCCAGGAGGCTGCTCACAGGAAGATGAAGGGGAGGTTTGAATGTATGTGGATTTTTACTGCTACTGTCTGCAAAATATCAGTGACCAATACCTTGAAGGATTGCATCTTTGTTGATATTTCTCAGTGCATCTAGGTGCATGGCACGGTGAGAGAGGGGATTGTTATATGTTATTTTTCATGGCTTTGGTTTTGTTTTTGCTGTCCTCATTAATAACACATGGTACAAATTATTAAAATATATTTCTGTACTTCACAAATTTTAAGAATACATGTATATACATTTCTGTCATAACCAGGAAAAGCAATAAAACTTTATGAAAATAAGTAAATCCTGCCCCACAAAAACAACAACAAAAAAATCATTACCCTAGAATAACAGAAAACATCAATTAAAAAAACAACTTGATAACTTAAAGCCAAAAACAAATCTACCAATATGTTGACTGTTCAAGAGTATTAGCCAATCCATGACTTTCAGCTGTATATTATATTGGCATCTTGCGTTATATTGGGTATTATAAATGATTCTGAGACAATGTTGAAATATGGTATTAAAAAAAAACCCTGAAAGTTGTTCACAATGTGTAAAATACAATTTATCTATTCCAAAAATTTGATGATAAATGTGATATTTCCCAATGAAAAATTAATTTATATATACATATATATCATTCATATATTAAGGTGTTATATAATTAAGTTATATATAATATTTATATTATGATATTACATATGTACACATGAATATATCCTCAATATCTTTCGCTAGCTTTTTGGGCATTGTCCTAAGTAGGGTAAACTCTTATCTCCATTAAGGAAAGAGAACATGAATATTAGTGTAATGACTGTTGCATAGGGACATGTAAACTTTCCACCTAAATTTTTATGGAGAAAGCAGGTTCCATTCTTAACAAAGTAAAAGTCAATCACTCTAATACCATATCAAAGATCCATCTCAACTGTGATTCCCACGAATTGATGGTTCTTATTTTTTTGTTTTGTTACTGTGTTTTGGGGTAGGAAGAGAAATTTAAAGTACAATTCTTGAGATCACATTCGGAATAGGGAATTTATAGACTAAAGGGAATAGGCTCTCTCTCTCTCCCTGGAAATTCAACCTTAAGACTTCATACATACATGTCAAGTGCTTCATTACATTTCCAGTCACTGTAAAATAAAAGTTTCTCTTACCTCCACCACTATTTTGTCCCAAAAAGAGAAGGGGGAAAAAAACACCCTCAAAAACAAAGGGTCCAAATCTCACAACAAAGAGTCCAAATCTCACAGACTGAAGTTCTCCCTGCAGTAAGGGCTGCTTACAAAGGAAGCTCTCATGAAGAAACTAAGATGCGCTAAGGGGTTTTATTCACCAGTGTCTTTCACCACCTGGAGGAGCATTGCAGAACTATCTCACAGGAGAGTTTCACCTATCTGCTACCATGATGAAGTCATTCATCGAGAAGTCAGTACCAGTTGTCTCCTTGGCAGTTCATATTACTAAAAAAGCATTAGCTGAACTGAAAAGAGGAATTCACATTAACTTGCTCTGAAAAGACTCTTGATTTCTTATTTCTGGTGATTAACACTGTGATATTTTACATGTTTTAGCTCTTGATACCCAAAACACTTTAATTGACCAGGCTTTTAAATCTATAGCCATGAACCAGGGACTTGCCAATATTTCTAATGGAAGTCTCCAAAAGTACATAATAATACAAATATCGACTTCTTGTTTCAATGAGTATCAAGATTAATTGCCCCTGTAAAGGTAAATAAATATTGACAGATGTTTTACTTTGGTCCATATTTTCCACTCAGGTCAATATATCTTGATATTTACCTCAACGGAAGTCAATATCAAATGATTATTAATTCATGGTATACTCGACTAGCAGCCAAAACTACAACTTAACATATAGAAATATAATCCTTCTGACCAATTTATGTTCAAAATAAATACACAGAGTGGAGAAAAATTGAATTGTTTCCTATATTTAATAGAAATAAAACAACAACCTACAGATACCAGGAATATGAAACAATCTACCTTTATTTTATTATATTTGAATCTATCTAATATACAGAATGTGATTCTTTTTATCTTACAATTCAACATTTTGCTACTTTGCTTCTAAGCTGAATTCCTGCTTGCACTTACTGGTAAATTTGTATATAGATAAATGTTTGTATGAGAATAAAAAAAGAAAGGAAGGAGGAAAAGAAATATTTAAAAGTGAAAAGAAAGAAGAAAAAAAGAAAATAGAAGGAGGCCAAAGAAGAAATTAGTAAGAACTGAAAGACAAAAAAATAAGGAAGGAGAAGAAGATACTAGAATCAGGGAGTAATTTTTAAATATTACCATTGATTAGCTGTGTATTATCATAAATTTGAGCAAGAAGACATTTATTTCTTTTCAATATTCCTCAATACTTAAAAAGACACTCCTGCCCAACTCTAATGACTTAAACATCATAAATATTCTAGTTTTTCATTCAAGATCTAAAATGTAAAATACTATTAACTTATATAAATAAATCAGAGAAAATTTAGAGCAAATATTTTTACACAGTAAATTTTGGACAAGTTCATTAAAGTTTCTCAGAGACTGAGTTATCTCAGCTAATAATGGGAAAAAATGACTATTACAAATAGGTAGATGGTTCATATGAAATTATGGTACTTTTTATACCCTATGAAGACAAACTAACATTTGAAGACATGCTGCTTAAAAGAAATTGCTCATCAACACCAGAAATTGACAAGCATATCAAAAGAGTTATTGATCTTTATAGAGTTCAATCCCAGATATATATGTTGTAGTAAAGCAAGCACCAGCTGAGACTGAAAATGTTAATTGTTTGATATTACCAGGGGGTCGGACTGTCCAGTAACTGGACTTTGAAGCACTGTATTTCTGATCTACATTGCTGCTCTTTTAGGTCAAAATAAGGTTAAAAATACCTGTCTTTGCCTTTCGGATTTTGATAGTAACCAGAACTTTCTGATTAACTGAGAATTTTATATGCAATAAGATATTTTCAAATTAAATTTTCCTTAAACATTACATATTTTCTAAGAATTATGAGCTGTTCATTAGCTTAAATTTACCAACCAAAAAGAAGTGATGATAACTTAGAAGAATAGGTTACAATAAAACATCTCTAGATAGCTAAGATACTCCTTATAATCACTAGGCAGGTTTTGCAGGTGAAAGGAAACTAGGTCATCATCTCATCCAACAAATTTACCCTAAAAAGAGGGAAACCAAAGCAAGAAAGAAGATACTCAGCTAATTAGTAGCAGATGCAAAATGAGAATTCAGTTCTCCTGTTTTACTAAAAAGGCAAATTTTCAGATCCACTTCCTTTACTTTTCAAAACCTACCAAAAGGCAATCTGGCAGTGAACTACACAATATTACAAATATATATGTCACTGATATCTCCCAACAGAGATAGATGACTTTGAAACATATATTTTCAACTGAAGCATAAGTTCAACTCTTTCTCCAAATATAATATATGTGTGTGTATAATGCGTGTGTATTAATAAACACACACACATGCATACACACACACACACACACACACACACACACACACAAGCTCTCCCAGAACTACTACCAAGTTTGATGTGGTTTTAGGTGTGGAAATATGAAGATCCTAGGAATACAATATGATAAATCCTATCTTAGTGCTTTTTAATTATTTTTAAAAGCAAGTAAATAAACCAACAAACAACAACAAAAACAGTACGATATTGAACTTAAGCTTGAAAGTACTTCTCTAAAATGCTTCATTGAGTCTTAGATGATAGTAAAAGTTAACCAAGGAAATGAGGGTCATTAATGGTAAAGCAGCACATGCAATAGCATTAACACAAGAGAGCTCCTGATATATTCCTGAAATTACAAGTTCTTCAGCTTAAACATAAAAGTGTCTTCAGAAAAAAAGTGAGAGTTGAGATCAGAAAAGACAAAGCACAGGTCAGCTCTTTCCAAGTGGTTGGAGTTTGTTCTGTTTCTTCATGGTCAGTCATTGACGGATTAATATGATTAGACTATTTTTTAAGAAAAATTATTTGATTCAGTGCTGAGGGTGTGTGGAACAAAGTGATCCTAGATACATAAATATCTGTTGAAAACATTTTTGCATCATCCATGAGAGAAAAGAGAACACCTGGATAACTAACAGATTTGGACTATAAGAAAGAACAAAACTATCTACTTGCATTAAGGTTTGGAATAGAGAATGAGAAATGGGCTTATTAGGTCAAATATTAATTTAGTCTAGAATTCCGTAACTACAGACAAATGCAAAACTACTCCAAAGCAACATAATCTAAATGTAATAGGTTCTAGAAGATTCCCTCAGATAAAGTCTTGTGGAAATGAGGTCATAGCCCCAAATTACAAAATTTACAAAGAAATACTGCATCAGGAGAAAGATAAGCAGAACGAGGAACTTCAGGATTATAGATGAAGAGATAGACCTATAGAATAATCTGATAGAGACTATAAAATAAATATATTTAATAATTTAAAAAGATAAAATCAGAATCTAAAACCAATAGAAAGCAACAACATTTTAATGACAGATTTTTAAAGAAGCAAATGGAATTTCTTGATTTTCAATATATAGCGACTATAAGGAAAACATCAATAAATAACTAAAAAGCAAACTAGAAAAAACTGAAGAGAACAAAATGGAATGCAATGCAGTACAGACCTCAGAAAATCCCCCAAAATGAATCACAGAGTTGAAGAGAAAATATAAGAGATATTAAGGATAGAATAAACTGGTCCAATGTAGGATGAGAACTTCCAAAATGGGTTAAAAGATATAAGAAGAGATAATTGCTGAGAATTTTCCAAAATTCATAAAAGAAATGAATTGCCAAATTCAAGAATCACTAGGAGGCCTGAATAGAAAAAAGGCAAGATAATTCGACATCTACACATACTGTAGTCGAAAACAAACAAAAGTAATTGGAGATAAATTCAAAAAGCAGATTACTACAATAAACTGACAGGAAGATCCTCCACAACAACAGAAGCTTTAAAAAATGGAATAATGCAGTCAGTGTGCTAAGAGGAAATAACTGCCAACTTTGAACTGTATGGCCAAAAAACTACTATTCAAAAATGAAAGTAGAATAAAGACATTTTCACAAAGGCAATGAGAGTTTACTATTCACAGAACATTGCTAAAAATACTAAGAATATACTTCAAGAAAAATCATCCTGAACCCAGGAAGAAGCAATGGTGGGAAAATAAATTGGCAAATAACATGTATAAATCTAAATAATCACTAACTGCATCAATAACAGTGACTCATGAGAATAGCACTGGTACAAGGTGGAGCTAAAATCCTGGGCAGCAATTAGCCGGTAAGCTGGGGAGAAGGGAGAGCAATCTGAGTTACCGTGTTCTACAGTTCTCATACATTTCTCAAAGAGGATAAATATTGTTTAATGTGAGACTGTTAGATATGCACATGAAATATTCATCAGTGCCTAGTAAAAGAACACACACAGAATATAGTAGAAGAAAAAATAAAAAAATAAAGAAATTTCAGCCAATCCTACAGGGAGCAAGAAAGAAGGAGGGAAAAGAAGTTATGGGGGGGGGGGGGGAAAGAAACAAACTAAAGGCAGGGCAAACAGAAAATAAGATGAAAGAAATAAATCCAAACATGTCCCTGATCACAATACATATAAATGGACTACAAGAAAGAATGACAGATTTTAAGATGAAAAATAAAAAGCCTCAGATAGTTTAGAAGTAGATCAATAGACATAATCACAAAGACATAACCCAAAGAAAGCTGGAGTGACAATATTAATATGAAAGAAAGTAGACATCAATGAAAAAAATGATTATTCCCTAATATTGCAAAATAACAAATGGAAAACTTTACTGGGATTTTGGATTTGTAGGTACCTAATATCTTTTTAAATTAAATTTACTGGAGTAACATTGGTTAATAACATTATATAAATTTCAGGTATATAAACTTTATAATACATCTGTATTATAATACATCATGTTCTCACCACCCAAAGTCTAGTCTCCTCCTGTCACCTTATATTTGACCACCCCCCTTTGCCTTCTTCATCCTCCCCCTAGTTCCTTTCTCCTCTGGTAACCACCACTCTGTTTTCCGAATCTATGAGTTTGGTTTTTTGTTTGTGTGTTTTGTTTGTTCATTTGTTGCTTTTTGTTTTATATCCCACATATGCATGAGATCATACAGTTTTTGTCCTTTTACACCTGACTTATTTTACTTAGCATAATATTCTCAATATAAGAACCTAATATTTTAACCTCCAAAAGCATGAGGCAAAACTTAACAGAATTACAATAAATTCATTCATCTGTTCATAATTATAATGGAAAATTTCAACATACCTTTCTTAGGATAATAACTAATAAGAAGACCCCAGATTCGTAGGAACACGTAAGATTTGAATAGCATAATCAACCAGTTTAATCTAAAGAACATATACAGAAGTCTGTGCACAAAAATTATTTTTCCAGCTCATATCAAGCATTTATGAAATTTGTCACATTTAATCACAAAAGGCATGGCATGATAAAAATCAGTGAATAAAATATAACAAAAGTCAAATGTTTGAAAATTTTAAAGCATATTAAATAATATGTGGGTCAAAGAGAAATCATGATGGAAATTATAAAATATTTTAAACTAAATAATATTGAGAACATTATATATCAAAACTTGTGGAAAGCAGCTAAACCAATGTTAGATGAAATTTATAGTCTTAAATGTATATATTAGAAATGAAGCAAAATGAAAACTAATGAATAAAGAGTCCAATAAAAATTTTAGAAAAAGACAAGCAGAATAAAAATAGTTTTTTAAAGAAAAGGGAAACCACATAAAACTAATGAAACAGGCAAAATTTTGGCATTTGGATTAATAAAGAAGGAAGAGGCATAAATGAAAACATTAGTAATTTAAAGAGAGACATACAGAAACATGAAGTTCTTAAATGCTTGAGAGAATACTATGAACAAATTTATGACAATAAATTTGAAAACCTAGACAAAAGAATACTTTCCTAGAAAAATAAAGACACCTAAAATTGACTCAAGAAGAAAGACCAAATCTGAATATAACCATTAAAAATGTATATGTAAATAATTGAAATGAATGTAATATGTAATTGGTTCCCAAACCCAAAAGACATCAATCCAGTATTAACAGACCTTCAAGTAACGAATAATCCCATTTTACAGAAACTGTTCCAGAAAACAGATGGAGAAAATGCCAAGTCAAATCAATTTAAATAAAGAATACCAGGATTATTTGTAAAGTTTGACAAGCTTAACCTAAAATTAATATAGAAGAATAAATGAACAGACAATTGTGAGGGAGATTAAGGAATATTTGCATTACAAGATCTCAAGACTTATTATAAAGCTGTGGTGATTTTAAAAATTAGTGTTAGAGGCATCAGGATAAAGAAAAAGACCAAATGATCAGAACAGAAGTCCTTAAAACAGACCCACACATGTATGGCAACCTGGTATATGACAGAGGTGGTTTATAAAGGGAGGAGAATTTCCAGTCAAGATGGCAGATTAGGTAAATGTTATGCTTACCTCCTCTCAGGACCACATCAGTTACAACTAAATTACAGAACAACCATCATTGAGGATGTCCTGCAGTATAACTGAACCAAAGCCCTCCAACTATGGACATACAGAAAAAGCTACCTCAAGATTGGTAGGAGGGGGGCCGGCCGAGTGGCGCGGTGGTTAAGCGCTGGGTTGGGAAGCCAGTGGCCCCGGTTCGGGTCCCACATATGAGGGCCAGTGACACTGCCCTCAAAAAAAAAAAAAAGACTGGTAGGAGGGGCAGAGACACAGAACAGGCTGGTCCCACTCTCACATGTGACCATTAAAAATTGGGAGGGATATCTCGGCTGTGGAGGTCCCCTGGAAGAGCAGCAGGTCCCATCCCCAGACCAGGCTCTCTAGCCCAGGGTTTCAGTGCCAGGGAGAAAAGTCTCCATGACTTCTGGCTGTGAAAACCAGCGGGGACTGTGGCTGAATGGAACAAGTCCCAGGCAATCTTCCTAAAGGGCCTATGCATGGACTTACTTGCTGATGGACTCACTCTCTCTGAGCTCCAGTGCTGGGGCAGCAGTTCAAAAGGTTGCAGGGACTTATGGGGACGAACAGAATTGCCTGGCTTCAGAGTGAGGGCTTGGAGGAGCACTTTTATCCCAGAAGAAGGAACTGGCAGAAGCCATTGTTTCTCTGTTGAACCTTCTTCCTCCTGGCATGCAGATGAAGGCAGCCACCATGTCTGAGTCTCCATCAAACTGGATATTACCTTTCATCTGGCCCACCCTTGTGATTCCCTGAAACCCCTCCACAACCAACTTTTGGGCACATCCAAATTGCTTCCAGTGACTTTTTCATACAACCTGTCTTAGCTCATGCTATGGATTTTCCTAAAATCTCCCAAAGGTTCATAAAACCCAAACAAGCAGCATCTGGCTTCGCCATGTTCCAAACATCTGGCTGAGCAGCCCTAAGCCCAGCACTAGAGACAGCCGGCCTCAGTGCACAGATTGGCCCTCAAAGTACCTCCAAGCCCAGTGCAGGTGGCAGCCATCTGAGGACTGCTTTGAGACTCATATCAGGTGGTCCCCAGCAGGACACAGGCTATGGCTAAACTTGGCCTACAATGGATCCCCTCCCAGGAGGGCTAGCAAATCTGGTGGCCAGCTTTGAACTGCAACAGAGCATCACCTAGCTACTTCCAAGGACAATATATCCAAAGGACAGACTGGGCAGGCATCAGAGTCCTACTAAAGCAAACCCTGCTCTGTAGGGTCAGCCCCTGCACAACAGTTGCTCCACTGTAGTCATAACCAGTCCTCACAAGTAATCAGCCTGAAGGTCAATCCCTCCTATTGATGTGCAAACAGGAGTCATGTCTCAACTACAATAAGAGGGCACATACAACCCACATAAGTGACACCTGCAGCACCCACCTCTGGTGACCAGGGAGACTGCGCCACTGGGTCCCACAGGACACCTACTATGTAAGGCCACTCTACTAAGACCAGGAGACATAGTAGACCTACATAGAAACAAATGCAGGGAGGCAGCCAAAATGGGGAGACAAAGAAACATGTCCTAAATAAAAGAACAGAACAAAGCTCCAGAAAAAGAACTAAACAAAATGGAGGCAAGCAATCTACCAGATGCAGAGTTCCAAACATTGGTTATAAGGATGCTCAATGTTCCCAGGGAGAACTTTAACAAAGAGGTAAGAAACATAAAAATAGAGCTACAATAAAAAAAATAAAAAGGAACCAGTCAGAAATAAAGAATACAATAACTGAAATGAAGAATACCTTAGAGGGAATCAAAGGTAGATTAGATGAAGCAGAGGATTGAACCAGCAGTTTAAATATAAGAACAGCAAAAAAAAAAAAAAAAAAAGATTCTGAAAAAATGAGAAGAGTTTAAGGGACCTCTGGGACAATACCAAGTGTACCAACATTAGCATCATAGGGGTACCACAAGGAGAAGAGAGAGAGCAAGGAATTGAAAAAAACTATTTGAAAAAATAATTACAGAAAAATCCCTAACCTGGCAAAGGAAATAGATATACAAGCCCAGGAAGCACAGAATCCCAAACAAGATGAACCCAAAGAGGCCAACACCAAGACACATCATAATTAAAATGCCAAAGGTTAAGACAAAGAAAGACTCTTAAAAGCAGCAAGAGAAAAGCAGTTAATTACCTACAAGGGAACTCCCATAAGATTGTCTGCTGATTTCTCAACAGAAACTTTGCAAGCCAGAAGAGATTGGCAGAAAATAATATTTAAAGTGATGAAAAGCAAGGACCTACAACCAAGAAAAGCAATCATTTAAAATCAAAAGACAGATAAAGTGCTTCTCAGACAAGATAAAGCTAAAGGAGTTCATCACCACCAAACCAGAATTACAAAGAATCTAAGAGGAACTTCTTTACAACAATAAAAAAAATAAAAAATAAAAAAGATCAAAAATGTGAATAACAAAATGTCAATAACCACAAATCTATCAACAATTACTTTAAATGTAAATGGATTAAATGCTCCAATCAAAAACAGTGTGGCTAAATGGATACAAAAAAAAACAAAGAAACAAAAAAAATGATTATTTATGCTCCCTACCAAGAGACTCACTTCAGATCAAAAGACACACACAGGGCCAGCTGAGTGGTGCATTGGTTAAGAGCTGGTTTTGGGATGCCAGCTGCCCTGGTTCAGATCCCACATATGAGGGCCAGTGACACTGCCTTCTACAGCTAACAACAGCTCCACCTGGAGCTGGGCTGCGGGAGCCCCAGCGATGGTGTGGGCTGCAGCCCTGCTGCAGTGGGCTGCCATAGGCTACAGGGAGTGGCCGGCAGCCAGTGTGAGCTGCCAATAGCCGCGGTGAGCAAACATCCAGAGGCTGGCGACCGATCTGCCTCATCCGGGAAGAACGCAGTGACGATACCAACATGGGCCAATGAAGCAATGTCCTCCACAGCTAGACTGAAGAACAAAAGGACAGCAACTTGTCTGTTCCCCTTACCCGATTCCCCAATAAAACCTTTAAAAAAAAAAGACACACACAGACTAAAAGTAAATGGTTAGGAAAAAGATATTTCATGAAATGGAAACAAACAAACAAACAAATAGCTGAGGTAGCAATACTTATACAAGACAAAATAGACTTTAAAACAAAGGCTATAACAAGAAACAAAGAAAGACCCAGTAATCCCACTCTGGGTATTTATCTAAAGAAATCCAAAATTCTATTTCAAGGGGACAGATGTATCCATATGTTCACTGCAGCATTGTTTACCAATGGCCAAGATGTGGAGGCAGCTTGGGTGTCTGTCCATAGATGAATGGATAAAGAAGAGGTGGTACAAGTATACAATGGAATATTGCCTGGCCATGGAAGGGAACAGGTTATTGCCATCTGCAGTGGCATGGATGGACCTGGAGTATATTTTGCTGAGTGTTGTATGTGAGACAGAAAAACAGAGGCAATGTGAATTTGCTCATATGTGGAATCTACAGAACAAAATAAACAAACAAACAAAACAGAAACAAACTCATACATACAGAGAACATTTTGATGGTTGCCAGATGGGAGAGGGGTTGGGCTTGAGTGAAAAAGGGGAAGGGACTAAGAAGTACAAATTGGTAGTTACAAAATAGTCATGGGGATATAAAGTAAAGCATGGAGAATATTGTCAATAATATGGTAATAATTATGCATAGTACTAGGCAGGTACTGGACTAGTCAGGGGAATCACTTCTTAAATTATATAAATGTCTAACCACTATGCTCTACACCTGGAATTAATACAAAATATATTGAATGTCAAAAGAAATAAGTAAAGTGTAAAAAAAAAAAAAATGACCAGAAGAAAAATGAATTGTCTGATAAATAGAGCCAGAACACTTAGCTAGCCATACAAAAAAAGACAAAATTGGAGCACTACCTAGTATTCAAATACAAAAAATAAATAAATAAATAAACCAGAAACTGAATCACTGCTATTGGAAGTGTTAAAGGTACAATCGCAAGCTGGAATTAGCTGGCAAAGTTTAAGACGCATACAAACCATGACCCAACAATTTCCCTTGTAGGTATTTACCCCAGAAAAATTTTCATACATGTGTCCAAGGCAACCCAAAAGAAATGCTCAGTACAGCACTGTTTGTGATAAGTAAAAGCAGAAACAACCCGGCTCTTTCTAAGAGGAACAAATTAATCAACTGTGTTGTGTTCATAGAATGGAATGTTACACAGCAGTTAAAATAAATAAATCTGTTGAACCTTTATCAGCATGGATTAATCTCAAATACAAAATGTTGAGTGGAAAAAGCAAATTGAAGAACGATATGCACAGTATAATACCACTTACATACATTTAAAAACATACCAAAAAAGCATAAGTAGTTTATGATAGGACATATGCAATAAAAGTGCAAACATAGAAATATTCCACACCAACTCCAGGGTATCAGCGAAAAAGAGTGATATCTCTAATGTTTTATTTATTTTCTTGAAATAGAGAGTTTGTTAGCAAATATGCAAAATGTTAATATCTGGGTATATAGATATTTTTATCCTATTCTTTTTAGTACACATGAAACATTCATAATAAAAAATAAAGTGAATTATTTAAGGGTATGTAACATGAAAAAAGAAGACATGTTTCCATTTAAAACTCCTGCTCACATGAGTTTCCAGGATGGAGGCCTAGCTGATCCATCAAGGACAAGGAGCCTAACCAAAGAACCTGGCGTTTCCTCCAGGTTTCATCAGTATAGACTAGAGATGAGGATACAGTAAGCCTCTAGTGTGGTGATTTCCAGACCAGGATCTCAAATACATGGTGCCTCAAACAGTGAAAACTTCGTAACAGGCTAAAAAGAAGACCAGAAACCAATGTTTGGGGGCCACTTGTCTCAGGGACATATTCAGCATTCAGTTACCAGTCAGAGCCTAGATTACCAACAAAACTAATATGATAAGAGAAGCATTATGTAGAGACCTTGAGTAGACTTCAGGGAATACATGATAAATTTTGAATTTTCTTCATCAATTCTCCAGCTTCACAGAAACACAGGCTATCCAAGACTAAGTATACAATAAGCCATGAATCTCATCACATTCATCTATTGTCAATTACAAGAAGTTATTTCTTCTGCTGGTTTAATAATTAATATAATTCCATCTGTTTTTGCTACACCTTGCCTTGTTTCTTTTCATTTAACTCAGTAAAATATGCACAGAGTATATTTAAATATTAGAAAAACACTTTAATTTGGGACTAACATCCTTCAAAATAAATACATTTAATAATTCCAAATTTGGTACATTAATACTGTCTTCAATTCTTCTCAACACAGACATGTTTTCAGTTTCCTGGGGTCAGTATATGACCTCACTGACTTTGAAGAAGAGTTTGAAAAGAAGTTAATGCATAACATCAAAAATGGATAGGAGGCTAGATTTTGCATCCAATGCTGGTGAAAGGAAGTTGGAAGAGAAGAAGGAATTAGCTCTTTATGAATAGCAAAATACAACTTAACCAATCAATTCAGTGAGATCAGTAAATTCAATTATGGGACAGCACAACATGCTGAATAAATGGGTCACTTTTCCATTCACTCCTATGCCCAATTCCAAAGCTCTATTGGTTTAGCCAATCTCAGGACCTCTTATCCACAGAATATCATTCTGGAATTTCTACCCAGAATCATATATACAAATCTCTGTTTTCAATATATTTTCAGTGTAAGTAGGAAATATAAAATAACTACTTGTGGTAAGCACAAAATCACAAAATGGTAGAAAAGATCAAGTTAAATATAGCTATTTAACATACATGTGTTTAATACTATTATTATATAATACTACCTATCTATAATACTATTATTGGAGAAATAATAGTAAATGAAGGAACCACTGAAATTAATCCATATTTAGAAACATAAGCATATGTATTTCTCTTTTCAGAATATAGTCAGAACAATGTCCAATCTTGCTGTTCAATCACTGAAACTGGCAAATATGTATTTAAGGCACTAGATTCTATCATTTTGCTTTTGCCCCCAACCATACCATGCAATTTATTCATTTGCTTAAAAAAGAAAAAAAAAATTGAGTACCAAGTACTGGGGCTCAAAAACAGCTCACAGTTAAGTGATACGTCATGGTTTATTTGATCAAGTAGCATGCCGTATAAAACTTGATTATAAATATCTGTACACATGAGGTCATTTCATTTTCCTCATCTTTGAAACGAATAATTGAACTCAGTCTCTCGCGGTGGTGCTGAATGGGGCCCTCCTTCCTCAGACAGCACCAGGAGCTCCCACCAGTAAGTAAACCACAGGGCTGCTTCCTCCACTTTGCAGCTCCCTGAGAATCTGATGATGAACATTGCACTCTGCGTTGAACAGTGTAACATACTCTTTAAAAATATATATGTGCTGGGTAAACTCCTCAGATGGAAAAAGATTTAATCTGTAGCAACATCTGACTGCATATAATGCTGTGTGAAACAGGAGCAGCCCTGACATCTTATGAATAAGGAAATGAGAGAGCGTGTTAAAGAAGGCTTGACAGCGAGAAGGAAAGAATGAAGATTCAACTTAAGCTGTTGAAAGCCTAACAAGATAAAGACAGGCAGGAAAGAGTCTCCTTAAATGTGATGAAATAAGGCCTGAAGGGATGGAACCGTAGAGAGATTGACGAGTATACACTTTGAAACAGAAGATGAATGTGTTCAACCTGACAGTAACATGTGGTTAAATTAATCAAAATACCCATAGCCTTAAACGGTAGGAAAGAATACAGATTTATGCAGCAATCGTCTTTAAGGGTAAGTGTGAAATTTGAGATACACCAAAGAGATGGAGCTTTTGAAAGAAAATACTTGTTATGATTATAAAGCATTTTCATAACATGTAAACGTGACTACTGACCATATCATGATCTTCTCTGACAGTTATAAAAATAGACACAAGGATGTAAATACAGCATAGGGAATATAAGCGATAATATTGTAATAACTATATATGGTGTCAGATGGTACTATACTTACTGGGATGATCACTTCATAAAGTACATAAATGTCTAATCATTATGTTGTATGCCTGAAACTAATACAATATTGTATGTCAACTTTAATTGAAAAATAAATTTTTAAAAATAATAACAAAATATAAAACATGAGACTAATAGTAGTTCTTATTACTCAAAGGGAATATTTAATTTTAAGTCATTTTGTTCTTGAGATTTTTTTTCTTTTTTTTTTTTTTGAGGGCAGTGTCACTGGCCCTCATATGTGGGACCCGAACCGGGGCCACTGGCTTCCCAAGCCAGCGTTTAACCACCGTGGCACTCGGCCAACCCTGTTCTTGAGATTTTTAATGCTGAATTTGTGAGGGGGAAACTTTTTAGAAAGTAAGCCAATTGGTAAAATTAACAAATTGACAGCTTACATTGTCCAGGTCTTCCTTTCGAGCTCCCAAAGGCATAATGCAGCCCCAAATATCAAGCTCACACTTTGCCTCACTCTTGATCCAAACCACTCTGCTTACAAAAATGCTTCCCATGAAATCAGATGCCACAAGTTCCAACCTTTGAGGACACTATTAAATCAAAGAACAGACAAAAATATTTTCAAAACATTCTCAAGAATAAGCACTGAAATAAATTAGCCCTTAACTAGCCAAAAGAGCCAACTAATCAGAACACCCACTGAATATACCCATCACTGAAGTTTTATTATGTACCATTGAAATCTTCCTCCTTTCACCTACATACATTAATTAAGGGAGAGCATAATCTTTCAAAGCCATTGCTCTTCAAGGGAAGGTAGAGGACAGTGATGATCTTAGAACATCTGTAGCTTGAAAAGGTTCCCCATGTGGTGATTCTGATTCCTCTTACTACTCCAAACTTCCCTCGAGAATCCCTGATTTCCTAGGAAGAAAGCTTTTCTTTAAATATTAAACTGTCCCACCCCTGGTACCCTTCACCTTCAACCTTACCATTAAAAAAAACAGTTATGATGATAGAAGGAATGAAAGAGAGTCAATAAATGGCAAAAGTGAAGATGGAGAGGAGAATCCTGTTTGAAACTCACATCTATGTTAAATCCCCCTGCTAAAGATTAGCCACTTTTTCTAGAGGATGGATTTGGAAAACACTTGGTCACCATGCTCTCCTTAATAGTCCTTCATACAGTTGAGGATAGTTATTAAGTCACCTCTAAACCTTCTCAATACCAGTAATCCTGATTCTATTCATCTTTTTTCATCAGTGCTATTTTATAACCCGTTAATCATTTTCATTACTCTCCCCTGGACCCTATCCAAGTTCTCCACGTATCTTTAAGCTTCTATGAATTATGTGACTGGTTTATAGCTTTGATAAGCATGGGTGGTGGAAAAGGTAGAATCTCATCACAACAGACTATAAACGTATATTGGGGGAGGGCAGAGATGGAGGAGCAGATAGTTCAATTGTATGGAAATTTTCAATGCAAATATGATAGTCATTTAAGTCTTTATTTTTTGTAATTATTTCTAAACACAACACATTAAAATATTCTAAACCACAAGTAGAGTCTGTATTTTACATGGATATCTTGTTAGTGTCAAGTTATAGCTGGGGTTTTTTTAGCTAATATGGAGAGGAGATTACATTTTTCAAAAGGTTAGTTATTTCTTGAGTAGAAAAAGCTTTTAATTACAAAGAATTGCTACTATGAAAGAAGTGCCTATAAAAGATGGAGAGACTAGGGTATGTCCATTATATCTACAATAGTCATTGTTGCCATGGCTTTTCCAAATGAGCCTAAGTAACACAATCCTAAAAATAGTTACATCTTCGATACCACTCTTACAGTAACTATGAACCAATCATTCTCAGAATCTCTTCAGTTTGAAAGCCATTTTCCCAGTTGTACTTATGGGAGGCAGCATGGCACAGTGACAATGATTGGTGGCCAGCCACTTACAAGCTGAGAACTTTCAGCAAGCAGGGACTCCTCTGAGCCTCTGAGACAGTAATACAATTGCATCACAGAATTGATGTGAACATTTGGTGAGAATATCTCCTGGCACATAATAAGCAGGAAGGCACCACCAGAAAAGGAGTTGACTACAGTTGCAAGTCATAAGTATGGAGAGCAAATGAACACATGCAAATCTGTTCCCGCGGATGTGCAATTATTATATGGGTGCCTCTTCAAACAAGAAAAAGCACAGTGGTTATGGGAAAGGCAGAGAGCAAAGAAAATGCTACTGTAGCCAATGACAGAATGTCTCACCACTGAAAACATGTCAGAGATTGCAGAAGTCTAAACAGAGTCAACTGGTATTCAATAGATATGCAGTTGCCACTACGAGCCTTAAAGATTCCTTTGAAGAGAGACATCACACGTATCTTTGGAAATGTATTCCAATATATGTTAGAACCAGACATACATATGGAAAATATTATTATCCCTTGGCTGAGGGCTTCAGTTATAAAATATTTGTGGTGTTTATAACCTTAAAAGAGGGATTTCCTCAAATTTGCTAAAACTTTTTTTTTTTTTAAGAACACCACTATCCATACCTCATTTGAGATCAACTGAATTGTCAGATTAACATGTTTTTGCAGGAAGCCAATTCTGTTACTTCCTTAAAGAGAGTGCTACTTTTCCCAGGGTTATCGGCAAGCTGTTGTTCTGGCTTCTCATGCCAGGTGCCCTTCCTGACTGGCAATTTCCCCTCAGGCTCGAGATAACCCGGCAATGACTCCAAATTCTTTCATTCGGTATCTGGTTCCATCTCCATCATAAGCCTTCCCTAGAACATGGCCAGAAGTAAGTATTTCCATGTCTTAGTTCATTGCTAAGATCCCAAGCTGACTTGTGGTTGACTTCAGTGGAAAATACAAATCATGTGACAATCAGAAGGAAAATAATGGCTTTTTCTTGATTCCATTTTCTAACCATATAGTAATGAACAATAAATATTTACAGGCAACTGTGATGACTCCTGAAAAACTTCTCTTTGGGACCCACATAAAGTAGATTATATTACATAAAACACAGCCAATCATACATAAACTTTAAGAAAGATTTTTGGCCCTCTATCCATTCAAGCTATTACCTTATTTCTCTTCTTTTCAACTGCTCCTGCCACCACCCACCCCACCCCAGAAAAAAGAGTCTATAAATTCACATTATATTAAAATAGGCATAATCTTTATATCCTTAGTCCCTTGTAGTGTGATTTTGCAATTTTTTTCATGGTAGCATTATTCTTCTCATCCCCCAGTTCAAATTTGATTTCTCCTGCCTCCCTACTTCCCATATATTGCCATCAATCAAGTCCTATTGATTCTTCCCTTGCTATGTTGTTCTTTCTATCCATATTGCCACAATCATTAGTCCAGGTTCTTACCATTTTCTTCCAATGTTTATTTTGTAATAGCCGACTAACTAGCTCTCCAAATCCCTAGTTCTTCTCTGTTAGCAACTAACTTGCTATTTACTGAATAAAGTCCAAAAGTGAGGTTTGGTTTTATTTTGTGTCTTAAGCCAAGATTCCCCATATATTGTTTGTGGGCTAAGAAATGTTTAAATCATGATTGGTGAATCAGCTGGAAAAAAAAGGGAAGCAGGGTTACTATTTATATCTTCTCTAGATTTTTTAAAACTCCTTCAAACTTCAACTAAATATGACTTTTATTTCTGTTACTTAAGATATTATGAAAGTTTTCTCCATTGATTCTTATTCATGAATGTTTAATCTAAAGAGGTTTGAAGTTCTGGGTGACAAAATACACAATTTGTCCCAATGCTCTCAAGTATTTCTTCCACTTCAGTTAAATGTAATTTGAACATATATCCTGAATTAATACAAAGAAGATTCGGCCAAAACATATTTTACCTTTGTGGAAAATGTCTATCCAAAATAAAATTTATTGTGAAATCCCATGAAAGATAACAGACAAAAATGGCACTACAATGGTAAGTACAATATCAAAACTGCCAAAATGAGAAATAATGGATAACTATTTTTAAAACATTTGAAAGTGCAATCTTGTTCACAAACAAGAAAGAAAGACTTCCATGCCCCATAAAAGAAAAGGAAACCTATGTCAATGAAGGGTCTTTATCCTGGTTGTGGTCAAAAATTAACAGTAAGGATTGTATTCCAGTGTTCACATAAGAAAGGCCTGAGATGCCCCACACACCCACCAAGTATCCTGCAGAAAACCAGAGTAAAAACTGTATTCTCAACCTCTGAACAGAGGATAATGTTTTATTTACACTATCACAAAACCTGGTACAACTGAGGCAACTGCTAAATTGCCAGACAGGGAGGAATACATTGAAGCAAATTCCCATACCACATGAGCTCTTAAAAACACAAATTCACAAAAGAAAATAAGCAGTGTAAAAGACAACCAATAAACCCAATAGAAGGAAGAAATCATACAAACCAGTAGACATAACTGAACAATCTGAAAAGAACTTTCAAATAACAATGTTTAAAACTCTCAATGAATAAAAGGACCATTAGCATCAATAAAACAAATGCAGGATTATAAAACAGTTATGAAATAAGAACCAATTGGAAATCTTGAAATTGAAAAATATGAAATAAAAAAAATCCAATATATGAGCTACAGAATAAAACTTGATAAAGCTAAAGAGAAAATTAGTGAACTTGATGAAACTGAACAAAATCTCACAGGATATAAAGAGAGAAAAAGATTGAAATAAAGAGAAGAGATGTGAAAATATATATGAGAAATATATATATATATATATATATATATATATATATATATATATATATCCAAAAAAAATGTATATATATTTTAAGAAAGGAAAAGGCCATATTAATTTGTAATACTCAATATATATCAATAACAAAAGATGAACACAAGTCACATTTGACTTCCGCAATTACAAGCAGTGCTCACAGTGGTTACCATCAGGGTCCAGATAATTCTGATTATGGCGAACTACTGCTTGAGCATAGATAACATCTCTTAAAGTGTGTAAACATATTTTTGGCACCCCTGATATATATATATATATATATATATATATATATATATATATATATATATATACCAGAAAGAGAACAGAAGAGAGATAATACTTTAAAAAAAAAAACATGGCTGGAAGTTTTCCAAAATTAAAAAAAGACATGGGCACCTGAGTCACAAGCAGTATCACAAAAAAACCTAAACCCAGAAACTTTGTAGTGCAAGTTCCAAAGAACAATGATAAAGAGAAAAATCTTAAAAGCTTTCAGAGAGGAAAAAACAGATGACCCACAAAGGAGAGTAATCGGGATGACAGAACTGTCTCCTCAACAACCAGAGTGCTAAGAGAATGAAGAAATATCTTCAGAGTGCCAGCATTCCCTATCCAGTCAAACCATCATTTAAAAGAGAGGACAAAAGAAAGATATTTCCATATTTACAAGCTAACTATTCATGAATTATTGCTGAAAGAAATATTACACTATATACTTCAACTTAGGGCAGAGGGTAGAAATAATGGTATGCAAGAAAAATGATGAGCAAATAAGTAAGCAAAACATGCTGATATGTCTAACTTATTGATTGCTTAAAAGGAAACCAGAACTAAAATTCTAGAAAGCAATAACAAGGGAGCTGAGAGTTGATGCCAAGGCATGAGAGCAATCAGAAGGATGTTCGAAAACGTACTGAAGTCCTGATATTCCATGGGAGGGTGTTAATAATACTAACTATAGACATTTTTTTAGAAAAATAAAATATTATGTATGTGCATTAAGTAAAGAGTAGTTAGTAGAGGAAAAGTGGGAATAAAATATGGAGTTTGGTAACATTTTCTAAGGTTCTGTTCCCTATGATATTCCAGTCCCATTTTCTATCACCAGAAGAGACAAAACCATCTTTTAAAACTACCGACCTTGCTTTATAGTATAATGGGAACTGTGTGAAATTTCCAAGTCAGACAGCCCAGTATTCAATCACTCGCATTTTATAATTTTTAAAATAATATTTAATAATTTGACAGTCAGATAAAGGAACAAGGCTTTGAGAATAACTGAATAAAAATATTAGGAAAAGCCTGACTTATTAGATCATAAAGCCTACCAATGGAATCGAAGACACACCTGAAAGTGAAATACAACTGGATAAAGCACCACACGATACAAGTGAATGGCAACATTTGGCCATGTATTCCATGACAGCAGTCGATTAGGCAATCTACTGGCTACACAGTCCTCTCTCTTCTCTAAGCATGATGGTTTTCCTCTAATCATCCTTTAAAAAAACCATTTATTAATCAATCAGCTTCTGAACACAGATGAGATGTGTTCATGTCTAAATAGACAAAACTATAGTTTTTAGTTGGATGTATATAGAGAAACCCAATTTAAAGTTTCTTCAAAAAAATAATTGTTTTGTGCTTATTTCTGAGTGACACGATTAAGGGTAACACTTCCTTCTCTAAACTTTTTAATACTTTCTACAGCCAACATGTATTATTTTGTATTGCTTTATCATCCGGTAAAACAAATGTTTAAAAATTTTTTAATTCCCACATGAATTCATTTTTATAAGGACTCAATTAATAAGCAATATGTAATTTTAAAGAAGGCTTCCAAAACCCTATGTAATTCATCCAATACAAAAGTAGTTTTAATTGAGTAGATGTTGGGTTTAATTATTCACCTAACCAAAAATCCACATGAAGCATAATGTGAGATTATACAACATGCTGCTTATAAAAAAACAGGGCTAAATCTGATTATGTAAACTAATCTCTTCCGCTCACACATCAAAACAGTTGTTAAAATAGTAAAGTCCCAATGGGACGAAAGAAAAGTTCTAACAGCCCAAGGAAAATCAATTTATACTTAATTGAAACATAAATGAAGTTAAATTTGGTCATTTTCCAGACTTATAAAATCAATGCATTTGTCCATGGAATCTTCAGGAATATAACTTACCTCTCTTTCTGTTAAGAACTATATTAAAGTAACTACACAATTAGGCCCCTCCTGATTCAATAAAAACATTCAGAAGTGCTATTCTCAAATTTCCAATAATAACTGAGTAAACTGGAGGTTTCCTTTGAGTTTGAAAATACATGCCTGGGTCAAGTCAAGCATATTAATCATTCCTTCTGTATGACTCTGTATAATGTAGTGAACACTAACAGACTCCCCATTTCCTGTATCTCATTTTTATTTTATTTTATTATACCAGTAGGGCTGAAGACCAGAAAAGAGATGCCTGAATTCAAAAACAAATAAAAATAAAATAAGTGGAAAACATGGCTTATAAATGTCCGAACAAAATTACTGAAAGTATTTTACACTCAACATACAATGATTTTTCTACTTAATAATGTTATCCTCACTAATTAAAAACAAACAAACAAACAAAAATATCCTAATGAAGTCCATGTTTTTGCCCAGCTCTGGAATAGTCATTTGGATACTGCAAATGAAAAACTTTAAGTGTCATTTCTGCAAATTCCTATTACTGTATCGGGTTCAAGAGCAAGTCTATCATTAACAACATGAAAACATTCCCATTAAGCCACTGACAAGATTTTTAGTGACCAAGCTGGTCATTTACCAACTCTCATTGTTTAAAATCTAACAAAGAATTTATTCATTTTTGATGGGTACCTTAGTCTCCTTAAGGTTAGGTTAGCTAGAGTGCCTCTGATCCTCAAGCAGAGAATAAATTCAAGACTTTAGTTAAAAAGGCTGGCTAGCTTTCATAATTATTCCCAAGCTTTTATTTTTTTTTAATATATATAAATTCCAGTTCTGGACAAGGAATAACTAATAATAATAATATTACCTGCGGGGAGCCAGCCCCTGCGAAGACCAGGGGTTCCCTCGGGTGGTACGGCGTCAGCGAGAAGAAAGTAGGAGGGAGACACCGGAAAGAGGTTCACAGGAGCGTCACACACACGCTTTATTATTAAAGCCTGGCCCCTTTTTAGGGGCTTCTGACCATTACCTCAATTGCAAATTATGTTGCAAGTTATGTTTCACATGATCAGGATGTTTTTTCTCCATCTCAGAGCTTTTACCTTTTTGTAATTGTATCTTTCCAGGGTACACCGGTTACCATGACTTCCTTACAGGGCATATACTTGAACTTAGTAGCAAAAGGAGTCTCAAACTTTTCCTATCCTACAAAGAGCTGCATATTATTGCAATAGAGGGGAACATCTGTTTCTCAGTCAAAGCTTCAGTTTTTGTTGCTATAGCAATGTATAAGGCAAAGAGTTAAAACAAGGCTGTTAATTAAAATACCTCATGGTCAGTAAGTTGTCTCTTATCTGAACTCTCATGGCTGAGAGACCTTGGTCTCCTGATCTCCAAGGAAACCTTTCACAGCTGCATAGGTCAAGGGGCTTGAGTCCCCAATATCTCAGTTCAGGGGTCCCCTCAGGCTGTAGCCTGTTTTAGGGAGTTTCCTTTTCTTTAGGAAAGCTTGCCCCGTTGTTGACTTACACAGCCAGCTATCATCAGGGTACCCCAGGAACTTGTTACAAATGCAGTGAGTATATTGTCTCCTATAAGAGGAAAGGCACATGGGTTCTTAGAGACAGGAGATATTACATGACCAACCATAAGACAGCATCCCAGACATCCAGTGCTGAGCGTGGGTCTTTATTTCAATGTGGCCTTGTCAGACACCGGGATGCTGTCGGCCCCCGGCAATTACCCAGTTCATTAGGCTTCATTTAGTATCACCACCATGTGATGTGTCACATAATGTAATATTCACAAATAGTAGGAAAAGCAGCATCATTTATGATCCTCAGTTTTTGCTAAAAACAAAAATACGAAATTAAAACCCCTTATTGTTAAATTCATCTGTAAAAACATTACTAGAAACTAAGTAGGACTTGAGACCTTTCTTCCAGAAAACAAGGACTTGATTGTCAGGCTTATATTAGGTTCTGAACTTTAATGTCATATATTTGTACTTATTAAAAATTGTTTCAGTGAAAAGCATATTAATAATATGAACTTCTGGTCTAGTTGGGAGTTCTTCCAATGCAAAAATGTGATATTTGCATGGAACTGTTTGAATCTTTTTATTTTCCCAGTTTTCCTTCCACTGGATAGAATTGAAGCTAGAATTTTCCCTTTGGATAAAGGAATGAAAAGTGAACACATTATTTATAAATTAATGTTTAGTATAATAACTAGAGATAAACTTGAAATACTAAAGTATATTATAAGCCTAATCCTAGTTAATCTTATCAAAATGTATCTTTTAACTATCTTTTAAACCTATATTTATATTGTTTTTCAAGGTTAAGTTATATTTTTTCCTCTTTTCAGAGCTGTTTCTTTTTTTAAAATCCTTTTATTTTTTAATCTTTTATATATTTTTTAATTTTTTTATTTTTAGTTTCAGATGTAATATTTTTATTTATTTATTTATTTATTTATTTATTTAAATTCAGAGATGTTTCTTTGGGTCTTCTTTTTTTTTTTAATTGAAGTGTAATTCATAAGGGGCAATATTTTTTTGATAAGGCTTCTTATAACTATGGCTGGATGTTTTGCTCTAGTCTTCCAAAGAGGGCCATTTTATTTTTTAGTTACTTCTAAAGTCATACGGTCTTTAACTTTGGGGACCATTTTGCATATGAATGCTAATATATGTTTAAACCCAAGTAGACCTAGCCATGTGTCACACTGTGAATGTTGACAATGGAAGGACTACCTGGCCTGCAGTATAATATCAGTTCTGAACTGAAAAGCTGGGGGGGGGGGGAGAATTTTCTTTTTTCATTAATCAGAAAAAACAGTCAGTGTGTAAAGTTTTCCTTGTTGACCTCAGCAGATGAACTAAACTAATAGTGTTCATTCAGATTCGGGAAATTATCTGAATCTTGATTTGTGTAGACTTGTAATCTATATGCAGTGTTAACCAAATCAGATAGCTTTTACAGTTTTACCCCACTTTTAAATGAGGGAACTGGGACTTAGAGATGTGAAGTAACTTGCCCAAGTTCACATAACTGAAAAATGATAAAACTACAATCTGAAGCCCATATACTTTTCATGAATACTATACACTCTTTTAAAAACACTAAAGAAAGATACAGTCTTATTCATTCCATTTCCAAAGGCTTATACAAAGATAAGGTTGGTAGTATCATAGACATTGTGATAACTATCACTGCATAAATCACTATCAACAGAAAAAATAAATTTATATTCATAATTTGGAAAGTAAGATAAATGATTAAACAGAGAATCTGAATATTACAATGAATGAAAAGACTACATTTACCCCCATTTGATGCAACAAGTAGAGTTTTTTGGCTTACAGTTTTAAAGAGCCCAAAAACCTTTTTTTTAGGTTTACAAAGAGAAAAGGACCTTTACTTTCTCTCATAGATTTTTTTGCATTCCTCCTACTACATTTATCATCAAGAAGCTTAGTGGACATCAATCAAAATTTCCATTTTAACAGATGTACATCTTAAACTCCATACCCCGCCTTTCCCAAATACTGCATAACTGAACAGTGAATGCTAAATGGTTGTTAGATGGAATATTTCTTAAACCCCTTTAGCAGCTAAGAAAAAGGAGACGTAACTAAGCTTATTTTTTCCATCTGGATCCAAAACTTAAGTTCATGGGCAAAGTATATGGTATTTGTATTGGCAAGAAGAAGTGTGTGATTTCAAAAAATCTAGTAGTGCTGTAACACAGGCCATGCTGCTAATGAGGCATAGTGGTGAATATTGTTCTTGTAATAGTATCAATTGTTTCAATATGTAAAAGTCTGTGTAAAGCTATATATTGAACCTTTACTCATGTTTAGTCATCCTAAAAATGAATTCCACAAGTTACTAACAAAGTTAAGCTTATAACCATCTCTGAAAATAGATCAGAATGCACATTCTCAAGATGGCTCAATAATGTCCTTTTCTGGGAAAAAGTGACAGCATCTCTCAAAATAAGGGGGGAGGGTGTTCACTGAATGACTGCATGACCTAATGGAGGTGATGCCCAGACTTGGCATTTGGTGAGGGGAGATTCAACCTTGCTCAGCTACATTCACTTCAACAGGGGCTCTGCCTCCATGAGGATGCTAAAATCAAGTAACCAAAAATTATATCTGTGAAGTGCTTAATGAAGATATCCTGTGGTGGAATTGAATCGTATGTGAGTGTATTTATTTTTCCTGTTTGATTAACTATTCCTCAAAAAATAAAAAAATAAAAAAATAAAAGGCTTTTTGAGTATCTTGAGGAATTAGGCCATGGCTATTAGGTGCACATACTGTAATTCTATTGTATGCTATTTTCACGTAACATCATTGAAAAGAGCACATAACTCAGACTCCACACTCAGAAACCCAAATTCCTTTCATATTGCATTGTTTGCTATCAGCCCGTACTCCACAAAATTGTCCTCCTCGCCAAGCAGCCTGGCTACATAAAAAGTAAGATTCAAAGATGGCAAACGCTAGTGAACGATGAGGCAGAAGTTTGCCGATTCTACCTCTCAAGGGTGGGATGTGACTGTGTGTGCACAGAAATCAGGAGTTTCATGCACTTTACACATTTATTTTTTAAAGAAAACACCACCCTCTGCATATAGTGATTTGTGGCCACAAAACTGCTCAGCACGAGCATATATGTAAGACATGAAAGCATATCTGGCTGATTGCACCTGCATTTTTGCATCTGCAATTAGTAACTGATCCCAAAAGGGAGACAAGGCCTGAACCACAGAGGCGTGGGGAAGAATTGGCCCATGAGTGTTCTGTAATATCATAAAGCTCCCTGTATGCTGTTAAATGAAAAACAGAGATTAGATACAGGACAATAAAATTGTCTGACTTCCTCTATTTATAACCTCAGTGTTTATACCACAGCTGATAATAAATTATCGATTAAGATAAGATTCCATTGTATCCAAAGGATATGATACCCTGGAATTCTGAGAATTGTTAAAACAAATCTGAAGTACAAATCTGTCCCTAGTCCTAGAGCAAGTATTTTTGACCAATATATAGTATTTCATGCCCTTATCAAAAGCATACCAAAGTATCACATAGTCTAATTCCACTTTTCCAGGTTTACAAAAAGTGATCACCTTTTGATGGAGGATAGGTGGAAGGAGAAGCCCATGATACTTTTTGGAGGCCCCATATTAGCCTGTTTTTCCTCTTCATCAAAGCCTTTTGAAAATAAGGGCTCTTTCTCCATCCTTATCATGAAGGTGGAACTCCGGTTCTTGAAAGCCTCTTGCTGCCTTCTTTCCTGGTGTTTCTCGCCTCCCATCAGTCAGAGGAAAGAGTGCCCCCACAGGCCATCATTAACCTGCCAATTCTGCCTCCAAACAAGGAGGACAAGAGCTCACTAATTTGAAGATCAAAAAGCCACTTGTCCATTATATAATTGGAATGAAAGGCAAAATGTTGCCGTTCTGAAGAGCACAGTAATTACTAGCTGTTAATTGCTCTCTCGTGGTGGCTCACTTTTAATTAAAAAGAACAGCTCGTTGCAGGCCGATAAGCAATGGTGGAGACCACTGGTTTAATCAACAAAGCAGAAAAATTTGTTTCTGCCGCAGCCAACAACAGCTTGAGAAATCTTCAGATGTCCAATTGAGATTAAAACCTGTCTATTTAGTGCAGTCAGATTTTATTTTAACCGAGGAAATGACCATTTGAAGTCTTCCAATGTGAGTGTCCCCGCCACATCCCCGTGGTGCCGCGGGGACTAATCACGGGCTGGCGTTGTGATCACTCAAGTAAAGAAATTTAGCGACTTTCCTCTTGACTTCATCATTCTTGGGTAATTGGCCTGTCTGAGGTGAGTACTCTTTTGCTTTTTTTTTTTTTTTTTTAAGAAAGCGCTTTAAAGTATGGAAGGCCCACAGACTGTGCATTTAATTACTGTTCATATTTCATGCAGTCAAACTGAATTTCATTTAAAAAGAAAATGATTTACCTATCCTAAAAAAAAAAAAAAAAACACCTTATGTGCTCTGCCATTTTTTCTCCTTCTTCCAGGGGTTATACATTTACATATCCAAAAAATGTAGTTGGAGCATCAAAGCTAATCCGGTAAGATGGTTCTCTGTTTTTTACTCTTTCATGTAGCAGTCACAAATGACATCTATCCTTGGGTGGGGAGGTGGGGATACTTACAGGAAAGATAATACTACATTTTGTTAAGAAGTTTCCATAGGTTAAGTGGAGATACTTGGCCCCATTTTGGCTGATACATTTCCAACTCTTGTCAGTGTGAACACCCACCCTCATGCCACTTTTGTTCTCCCTCTTCTTCTATGTTATGGTAGTTAGAAAGTCAGTTGTTTTTAAAGTTTGAATGTACTTCCACTTAACTGCCCCTCACAAGTCTCCAGCTATTTTTAAGTCTAGTCTTTCATCAAGGAGGAAATAGCTGCTGTCTTCACTACTCATGAGAAAGACATACCCCTTTGTTGTCTGGATCATTTAAAAAATGTGTCTGAATCACAATGTCAATGATATATACTTTTGGTCAAATGTCTACCCTATGTATTGGGTAAGCATTAGCGCTAGTCATCCTGCACAAAGTGGTTTATCGCTTTGGCTCAAATGGTGCTTATGAAAAGATCTGTCCCCTTGCCAGTCACTAACTAAAGGAAGCTTCTCTTTCTCCTAAACTAATGATAATCTTCAGGATATAGCCTACAAACACATGTATGTAAAGGGGCAATTTAATTCAGGGTAATGAAAAATTAACCTATTGTTAGCTTAATTTGATAGCCCTTATCTTTTCTTTGAAAACATTGTTGACATCAGGCTGATGGTGACTGGTACCCACTGTTGCCTCCATGCCAATCTACTTAAAGGCATACAGTCCTCCCTCCTACTAGGGGATTCATCAATTGAGTCCTAAATTAACTTTCCTGAATTAAGGCGTCTGCTTTCAAAAAGAAGGGGTAGCAAAGGAAAAGAGATTTCCTTTAGGGTTTTCCTTTACCCTTTTCTTCATTTATATTTATATCCAAGAATAAATGGCCTACCACTGTGGAAAGAGCAGAGTCCAATCTTAGTTTAAATCCCAACTCCGCTGTTTCTTAGTGAGTAACCATAGAAAAGTTATTTGTCCTCTTAAGCCTAGGTTCAATCCACTGAGAAAATAACTCTTTTAAGGGAATGTTGCAAAACATAAATGAAATACTATTTTGAACATAATAGGTTCTCAGTAAATGATAGTTATTCCTAAGGAAGGTTGGATGCTAGTGATATAACATGCACGCTAATTCGAGATGGTTCCCTCCTCATTCAGCCATCTGTATACTTTCAAATATGGCAGCAGGACATGGAGAAGACAATCCCAGAATTGTTTTGTTGAGTATTGAGCATTTCCCATTTTCTCCCACCCATATACTTCATCACTGTATATGCCATTAATTACTTTAATTACAGTAATATCTGGCATGGGGGTGCGGTGGGGTGGAACACAAGGAGAAATTTGATAGTGGATTCAGTTTAATAGCAAGATGGGAGGACAAAAACTGAATTATTTTCTGAAGTTTAAGCTCCTAAAAAATTTCTCAGGAAGTTAAAGAGCAAACAAAGAGCACACACACACACACACACACACACACACACACACACACACACACACATACATTTTGCCTGACACCTCTTACCATCCTGTCAATCCTATAAGTTTGATGACCTTATTTAAGGTAAACCTAAGGGAAAACTATTCATATGAGCAGCACCATCTTCTGATTTAAGAAAGCCATGCAACTAGAAAAATAATGACATTAAATTACTTTTCCCTAAAATAGGTACTTTCTTAATATTCAAAATTGTTGCCTCTTTGATATAATATTCCTTTCTGGCTATTCTTCTACTGGAAACTATTATATGACTTTTTTATTTCTCACTGATAATCAGGAAGCTTTTAAAACTACTTGAATCCAATGGAAAATTCAATGCCTCAGGTGAAGGACATTTTTTAGTCTTATTTTTAGTTTCAAAATAAACTTAAACCTACAGTCATCCTGCCTGTATACTATCATGGAAATATCAACTTATAAACTTGAAAGAGACCTAGAAGAATCTTATGCAAATATAGACCTTTAAAAATTGCTAAATAAGTACAAATAGTCACTAAATTCCACACTCAGATAAATGCCAAAGAGAACTGTTATTCCTGTGCCTCAGGGCTTCATCTTTCCCGAAGGCTGAGTAGCAAAGGGTCACCTATATAAGAATAGCATTTGGTAGTAAAAAAGTGAATGGTCCATTTGTCAGGCGCAGGCTTTCCCACCAGATCCTAGCATGATCCTGGGTGAATCCTGCCACTTCCCTGATGTGATGAGTGAAGTAGAGAAGCCATGAAAGCCCATCTAGCTTGAAGAGTCTATTTCTGAATGGGCACTTTTTTTGGAAAAAAAACAAACAAAATTATTGTGGCAAAATATACAGGATAAAATTTACCATTTTAACCATGCGTAAGTGTACAATTTAATTGTACAGGTTTTAAGTGTATATTACACAGAAAGTAAAATGTACAAGTGTACATTTTAAATCTACAATTATGTACATTTACTTTGTTAAACAACCATGACCATCATCCATCTCCAGAACTTTTTCGTCTTCCCAATCTGAAACTCTGTACCCATTAAGTAATAGCCCCTTATTTCCTTCTTACCCTAGCTCCTGCTAATCACGATTCTACTTTCTATCTCTATGCATCTGCCTATTCTAGGTACTTCATACAAGTAGAATCATACATTATTTTTCTTTTGGTGTCTGACTTATTTCACTTAGCATAATGTTTTCAAGGTTCATCCATGTTGTAGCATGTGTCAGAATTTCTTTCCTTTTTAAGGCTGAATAATATTCCATTGTATGGATATCACATTTTGTTTATCCATTCATCTGTTATAGGTATTTAGGTTATGTCTACCTTTCAGCTATTGTTAATAGTGCTGCAATCAACACTGGTGTACAAGTATCCATTTCATTCCCTACTTTCTGTGATGACTTTTACAATTCAGGCCAATGAATTTTACAATTACAAGCCAATGAAAAAGGCTACTGATAGCTGTCTGTCAACATTGGGCTCATCTGCCTTAGTTAGAAAGTTAAAAAGACAGGTACCACATCTCTTGACTGGCTTTGTACCATACCAACTATCAGGAGATGCTCAACAAATGTATTTTAATAACAGAAAGGAGATTCAGCCTCTTTGAATCAATTACATGTTAAACCTAAATCTTCTCTTACAGGGTAGAGGCAATCTGACACACACATTGTGCTACTGAAGGGCAAAAACCAAACAATCTGTTTATGCACAGGCTTTTCTGAACACTCATCTTCCTGTGTCCACCCACAGCATAACAGACCAGCAGGCCAGGATGACTATAGCCAATTCTGATGATGGTGAACTCTTGCATTCACTTCTTGATTGGGATGTGGAGCGGGGAGCTTTTTTTTTTTCCTACTTCCTGTTTCTAATTTTCAGGCAGCACCTGTCACCACTAGTCTTGACTTTCACAGTTTTCTTTTGAGTCTCTTTGCTTTTTTTCTCATACTTGTTCTAAGGTTTATCAGAGGAAACACTTGCCCTCCCAAGGATGGTCTCTACGCTGTGACAGATTAATCCAAGTTGAGTGAACTTCCTTCAGACAGAGGACACTAATTATTATGAAGGCACTTAGAACACAATGCGAGCTGACATCTGACAGACCATTCCCTGCCAGCTCTGCATTGTCTTAATGTCAGACCCTGTCAGTTCCCAGCCTTAATTACATCCTGTTTACAAACATTAGGCCTGACTTCAGATGAAGCCTTAACAAAGGTTGACAAAGGTCAGGGTCACATTGCAAGGATGTTATCTGTCTGTACCCTCCTCCCGATAAACCAGAGGTAGAGGGCTGATCCAGGAGATAGCTTTCTGAGCAGAAAAATGCACTGTGGTCACTGGAATATCTAATCTCTGTGGACACATTTTCATCCAATCTGCTAAACACTGTGGCAGGGAGAGGGGGCCAAATTTAGAGGGCCAATTTAGTGCTTGCTTGTTATCTGAAATCCCCGGAGGGCAGACGTGGCAAAGGTGTTGGGAAAATCCTTCAGCAGGAAGGCATAGTCACTCTTTGCCACGGAATCAAGAAAAACAAATTCAAGCATTAGAATTATCCTCCAGTTTAAATGGAGACCTGTTTCAAAAATGACAGGCAAATTTTAATTAGTGTACAAAACCTGACTTTTTTCAATCAGTTTTTAAATATTTTTATGTTATGGTCAATTAGCAGATTTTTCTTAAGCAAAGTACTCTTTCGATTCATTTTGTATACTAAGATTTATAGATACAACATCAAACTTTCATAGGACTTGGGTATCTTTGAATTTCAGTAGGTTACAATAGTAATTAATATTATAACCCATCAATTTTTTTCAGGTTATGGCCTAAGTGATCATCTGTCAATCTCTATATTTTGTAAGTAGGAAAACAGTAGCCCAATGCTGTTGAAATATTTAACATAACTAGATCTTACAGCACATAGGTGGCAAAACCAGGCTAGAACAAAAATCTCCCATGCACAGTCTGGGGTTCTTTAGCAGTAAACACTATTTTTTAGTATTCTTATAGAGTCTGGCATATAGTGACTGGATGTCTGTTTAATGACTTAATTCATTTTGCCCCTTCAGCTTTCTTTCCTAAAGAACTAAAGAATTTATATTCTTTTTCTCTTATAGGTTCCTATCTTCCAACCCATATATTGCTTTAAATGTTCTTCTCTGTACACTCGCCTCTAAGTAGTGAAATTCCCATAGTACACACAAAAGCACCCAGCAGATAATTTCTATAACTGCTTAGGCCCTGTTTGTTTCCACCCACATTACCAAGACTTTTACTATGCTTAGTCCAGATCGGTTTCTTTTTTTTTGTTAAGATTTTATTGGGGAATTGAGGGAAGGGAACAGCGTTGGGGAATCGGGTAAGGGGAACAGACAAGTTGTGGTCCTTTTTTGTTCTTCAGTCTAGTTGTGGAGGACGTTGCTTCACTGGCCCATGTTGGTATTGTCATTGCGCTCTTCCTGGGTGAGGCAGTCGCTCGCCGGCCTCTAGACAGCCGTTCATGGATGCTCTTGGCAGCTCACGCTGGCCACTCACTGTAGCCTATGGCGGCCCACTGCAGCAGAGACTGCAGCTATGCTGTCCGGGGGACTCACAGCAGCCCAGCTCCAGGTAGAGCTGTTGTTCACCATCTTAGCTATAGAGGCAACCAGGTGGAGCTGTTGTTCACCACCTGAGCTATAAAGGGCAGGGTCACTGTCCCTCATATGTGGGATCCGAACCAGGGCCCCGCTGCTCAGAGCTGGCATCCCAAGCCAGCTCCTGACCAATGCACCACTCGGCCGGCCCCAGATCGGTTTCTTAATCTGACTCTAGTTAGTTGCCATCTGTTCAACAGACTTGCTCCCTAAATGTACTCTTTATAGAAGTGAATTCCAGATATATTTCTAATAATTTGGTCATGATTGGTTTTTTAGGTCCACATTGTTTTGTACAAATCATTTCCTTTGGTCGCTACCTCCTCACCTACACTGACCTGCCATACCCTATGCCATGGAGACCCACTTTCATGCCTACTGCTTAGTCACTCTCCCAAGAAGCTCATCTGGCCCTAGAGTTTCCATTTCTTGCCACCAGTGGGTAACTCTAAATTTTTTTAGGCACAGTCCCAATTCTTCACCTCTCTTTCTTCTTCATCTCTGTAAGAAGTATCTATAGTACAATGTCAACTCAAATACAGCAAGTCTAAAGAACAAGTCATGTCCAGGGTCTCCCTCCCAACCCTCCTATCTTGTAAAGAAGAAACACCATTCTCCTGATCCCTAATTTTACTTTTGAGGAAAATATTTTCCTTGATCCCTAGCTTTAATTTTCCCAATAGTGAGAAACCATGTCTTGTTAATTGCTTTGCCCAACGTGCCTGCCACAGTGGCTAGAAACATAGTAGGCACTTATTAATATAGGATGCATGGATAAGTGAATGAAAAATGAAATAATCAATGAATGAATGGACAAACTTGGTGAAATCACTGAGTCTTGTCAAGTCTTTCTCCTCAGCATTTTAGCTCTTCTTTTCCATTTCCTCCTTCACAGCCAGCTCCATTTTCAAGGTTTCGATCATGAGGAGCCTGAATTACTGCAAACCATAGTTTATTCATCTGCCTTAGTTTCTCCATCTAATCCCTCCTAACTATGGCTAGGCACAGATAGTAACACTATACAAATACCTGGTGCTTTAATCTTACCTAGAATATAGACCCCTTGCAACAATCCTACCGAATATTCTAATTTGTTATATAAAAATGTCAAGTAGCTCTAGGCCCAGGTCCAGCTCCTGCCAAGTGTGACTTATTTTGTTCCCCTAGGATGACAATGAAATGTTGTTAACTATCCTTTGACTGTGATCCCCTGAACAGGTGTGCACTCCATAATATTCTGTGGTCTAGACCAGATTTCCCAGCTTATGGGAGATTATATCATTTGGGACTGATTCCAAGAGTTGGCTTAAATAAAGATGTATTACCGCCTTGCTGCTCGTGCACTGACCACATGCGCAGAGTGAAGCAGATGAATCTGCCCATCAAGTGTAATACGGAGCCCTCTGACGACAAACTTGACTTATGGTAGTAAAACTGAGGTTACATTAAAATTGAACTACAATCCCTAGGTGTTATGGTACTTTAACTTGCTTTATTCACTGTGATGAGCTACATAGTTCAGAAGCGGGTAGTTACCAAAGGTTTAAAAAGTGGTTTTCTAAGATATTTCCTTGTAGTACTGCAAACTTTGTGTTTGTTATATCTGCCAGCTAGTGGCTGGAATGTCCAGTAGGAATTTCTATCAATTACAAGAGGGAATAAGTGTGGGGTAGGGGAGGGGGAGAGGGAAGAGGTCCAAAGGAAAAATGAATGAAAGAATGAATTCCTTCCTGTAAAACCTGAGGAAGTGTGATAAAGCTGGCCTTTTTGTGTGCATTACATATACATTTTAGTGCTAAGTGCAGTTTAAAGATGGACAATAATCATCTGTTTTCTGGGTCACACTGACACATTAATGGTTCTATTTGTAAGTCCAAGGACAAGATCAATAATTGAGAGCTTTAAGCACACCTGCAACTTCTTCCCACCACTGAAAAATAACTGCCTGCTCTTTTTTTAGGGGGTTGTTTTACTTTCATTGTATTTGTAATGTCAGTCATATGCACAACTCACTCTCCCATCAGAATTGGGTTACAGCCAGTGGCTAACGCCTCTAGAAATACGGACCTAATATTTCACAATAGCTCTATGAGGGTCTGCAACCATATGCTTTACTAACCCAAACACGAAAATCTAATTTTAGAGGGAAAGGAATTCACAGGGTTCTACAGAAACCATGTTGGTACTCTAGTACATACATTTATATTTTAGGGTGTGCAAAAGTTCAGTGCTTAAGTGAACTCCCAAAATCTTAGTACACTCATAATAAGCTGCTTCATTCAAATGCAAGGGATCTTACCACAGGATTTCATAAAATACAACTTTTCTAAACAGGAAAAGAGACACTTAACACAACCACAGATTCTACAGGTCTTAAGCAGGGAGTCAAAGAAAAGAGATCATTTTACCAAATAACTTAGTTTGCCCATCTGATTCTGCCTTATTCAGTGATGGACGGTTGGGGGCATGAAGAGTGACTAAAAGGTTTGTCATTTTCAGGAGGACCTGAAAGCAAAGGCTTCAGGGGTACAAAATTCAACAGGACTCCTCAGCACCCACTAAAAAAGGAATCAGGGTGGTTGAAGAAGTAATTGTGCCCATACTACCCTTGAAGCCTTGAATGCCAAAATCTTTCCTTTCATTCAGATATCTGGACCCAAAGCAAGGTTATCTATTTTTCATATTTAAAACAGTGCTGGATTTGATTGTAAAAATGTGTAATGCGTGGGATAGGTCACACGCTCTCCTCATTCTTCTCTCCTCAGCACCTTGAACAACACCCACCACACATCAAATACCTAAAGAATGAGCATGGGATGGGCAAGTAAATGAGAGTAGGGGCTTGAACATTATCTCGGCACCTCCAATGTGTCATATTTTATTTTATTTTATTTTTTTTTTTAAGAGGGCAGTTTCACTGGCCCTCATGTGGGATCCGAACCAGGGCCGCTGATGTCCCAAGCCAGCTCTTAACCACTGGGCCACTCGGCCGGCTTCTGTATCATATTTTAAAGCAACCTCTTTAAAATATCTGAGAGCCAGTATGTTTTTAAATCAACTTTTCCATAATCTACAATTCAACTCAGAAAATAAATATAAATAAAGAATATAATTTTCTGGTGAGCAATCAAAAAAAACCTTTTTTAATCCCAATAAACACAATGATGGGTAATTCTGCCCTAAAAAAAAAGAAAAACGGCTGCCTCTAGCAGCTCTACCCATATCCCACAACTGGAAGGGCAGTTGTCCTCTGAGAATGGCACGAGGAAGCGCCAAGTAAAGCTCCTGCCCACAAGATCCCACCTCACCTTTCATTCCACTATAGTGGCAGCTCTCCTGTGCTCCTTCAGATTGAAGGTGGAGAGTACAGGAGGAAAAAGAAAATGGGATCTGCTGGGGGACTTTGCCCTAGGCCAGCCCCTGAAGAACAATATTATTTTATGACAATCCCAACTCACTCCAATATGTCTGCCCAAGTTTCTGAGTAGCTGGAAGCTGGCCAACTCCCATAGGGCCAGCAGCCTAGGCAAATAGCAGTCATCACTGATTGAAACAAAGTAAATACTCAGTTCAGCCATATAAAGTAAATATTATCATCACCATTTTACAGAAGAGAAAATTAAGGCTAATCTATTTAGCAGGTGATGGAGTTGGTATATTAACCTCAGTTTGTCTGACTCAAAAACATGAGATTTTTTTTCCACCACCAAACTCTGTTTCCTGGGTCCCTGTAAAAGCTCATGTTCCAGCTGAGAACATGGTTATGTAAAGAGGCACTCTCTCCCATATTCAAACCAGGCCACATTTGTAGATTTAAAAAAAAAAAAAAAACCTTTGTATATATGGGCCTAATAATTTACGCCTAATAGCTTAAAATTTGAAAAAAACTAAAACATAACAAAGTAACCAAACATCATAGAAGTCTCTCATTCTACCATACACTACAGAGGGAAACTTCTTTGTAAGAATATCTTGCAAGCTTTATCTGTACTTGTGAAAATAAATATATTGTATTAACATTACATACTACTTTTCCGCTGAAAGAGTTCAAAGCATTTTTCAAATGCCAATTTTGGTATTTGCTTGAGGAAGAAAAGCTAAAATATTATAGACAAACTCTAGGAGGCATCTCTTACATAATTTAACTTCCTTCTTCCCCAAAGAATGCAGGCCTCTCAAGATAAAACACACATCAACACTAAAACTATTCAAATAGAAGTAAAAAATTCATGGAGAAGTGAAAAAAGAAACCCACCTCATATGGCTACTACCATTTATGCACTTAATTTAGTGTTCAGCTTCTTGAAAAACAAAGTGAAAAGAAAAAAATAGGTTATGTATAATTTCCATTATTCAATAAAAAGGCTTTCTATGAATTGTTAAGAAACTCTGAAAAAGATATTGGATATCTTCTACCACTATTTTACAGAAAATATAGATATTCCTCATGTGACATTATTAAACTGACCCTCAACCAAAACTTAAGGAGCATGATTTAAAAAAAAAAAAAATGTGTTTCAGATGCAACTCCGTTTTCATTCTAACATGGATCATATCTGACTTTTACACCAATAAACAGTATACTTGATTCCTTTTACCTCTTTTTAAATATCTTTTAGTTGTCTATACATTTTTAGCAATAAAGGTCCATCTTATTTTTAAGGTAACATCTATGGACCATTTCTTATGTAACCTTAGCCCTGGGCTAAGCATACAATCTCTTGGCTCAGAGACTAAGGGCTGTTAAAGATGGTACCCTCAATGTCAGAACCATAGCGGCAGGCCCAGGAGTCCAGCCTGCTTTGTGTGATCTCAGAACCCAGTACTAAATTGCCATGCTATGAATCCTTTGCCATAATCTGTTTACCATAAGAGTGTGCAACATTTTTATCTGTATTTCCAAAGTCAGGTGGATGGAAACATCTTTCTAAGGAATTAATATTTTCCTTAGGTCAATTCTTCATGGGCAGGCTCACAGAGGAAATCTAGAAACTAATTGCTTTTGATCAAGTAAAGGATTTGAAAGCATAACTCAATTTTTTTAAACCTAAACAATAGACAATAAATAACTTCAACATGGGGACAAATGAAAAGCGTCTATGTGGATGATAGAAAGTTATATGCATCATGGAACAGGCAATAGTAACTTTCTCTTCAGGTTACCAATCAACTCAAAGTCAGTTGAAAGTAACCAATTGTCATCATGGATAATGTTCTAGATGAAATCTAGTGGTCAAAGCAAACACCTAAAATACCTTGGACCACACTACAAAAACCCAGAAGCAATTATCACTCATCATTGCCCTGGCAGGAAGCTCCAGGGAGACCAAAGACTGAACGAGTAAAGGGACCACTATCACCTCTTAAATCTTGGCCGACTACTTCCAGATGAGCTATTTGGCATACTGAGGAAGTGGAGCTCAGAAATCTTGCCCAGATGTTGGATTTCGGCTAGAAATTATCAATAGTTGGGTTCATGGTCCTTTACTTTCATTTTTAAGACAATGGATTTTTCCAAACACAGTACTTTGCTGTTACTTTTAAGCAGATTGTATCTTTGAATTTTGTGAAGACTTACCCAAAAGGGCCCAAGCATGTAGACATTTTAGGCTATGAGAAAAAAACAAAACAAAGAAAAAAAGAAAGAAAGAAAGAGCTTGTCCCAGGACTTTTATCCAGAGGAAGGAGTGTCCTCTAGGGCTCATACAAATAGATTTCTCTCTTTTCAAATCAGCCTAAAACACACACTGAACCCCAAAGTTTTTAAATAATTTGTTAAACAAAAATCTTTAAAGTTACTGTTATTTTCAAAACAGAAGAACACATAAGTCACAGTTGTTGGCAGATGTTTCTCATAATGACACCAAAAAACATAATGAGAGCCTGAGAATGTCTATCCATGGATTCAGTCACACTCTGTGCAAAGTACTAAGGAGTCAGCAATTAAAAAAACTCACAAATATCCCTTGCCCTCAAGGACTTTACATTCCAATTCCAACAGAGAAGTAAGACAATGAACATCAAATCATGTATAGTTTCTCAATTAAAACTTTAAGAAAATAGCTGACAAATGTAGTCCTGGTGCCCTTTAATTTCAGGAAGCCTAAATTCCTGAAGGGGGAAACAATAAGATGGGTGGAAGCTATAAATTGCCAGTTAGCCAAAAGTATCTCAGGAGAACACTTTTTGAAAGAAAGTTTAAGGATTTTTCCTGAGATTCTGTACCTAATCTCCAATTCTAGCAACTGAAGTCATTGTTTAGTCAGGTCACCAAGTTGAAGTGGCAACCCAGCCCCCATAAAGCCCTGGATATATAGATACATATGTGCTGTATCTTTCCTTCTTTCCTTTTTTTTTTTTCCCCCCTTGGTAATTTCACATTTTATTGACATCCTCATAGCAACTCCAGGGATGGTTCCATCTTAAATTTGACAGCCATAGTCAAAGTTGACTTTTTTTCTGTTCCCTCTCTACAACTAACCATTAAAATTAAAAATAAGTAGGAGCACTTCTCCGAAAGTATACTCAAGGCACATCGTAAAAAGAAAAGTAGAAAAAAATGTTTGTCTAATTTTACAAACAACTGATGTAATCTAGCCTGAACCTTAAAATCATAGAATCATATAATGTTGGACTTTAAATAAATCTTAGAATGTATCTCATCCAGACCTTCATTTTGCACATGAATAAACCGATAATGTGCTACTGATTTGTGAGGACCCCAGTCATTTAACACTTGAGACACTGAATGTGGTGCATATCAAAGTCATGTGAACTTTGACATGGAACCACTGGCTGAATGGAAAACATCTAAATACACCCAATTGTGTGCAAATGTACAGCAATGTGTAGTTACAATCAAATTAGCTGGTAAATCAAGACTCTCCAATGTCAGGAATACAAAGTAGTTCTACACAGAAAACAGTGTCATTGGTATACCCTGTAAAACAACTTAGTACCTGGCCCTTGGCAGGCCCCGCTTTTTGGAAGAAAGGGTCCATCATTAGGAAAGATAGGAGGTGGAGATCACTGTGGCTTCTTACCCCAATAACCACCTGCTGAATTACATGAGAAACACCTCAAGGCTATTTGGGCTTTAAAAAGCAAAAGCTTCAGAAGATGACTTTGCCCATTATTTTTTTCTACGGTTCACTGAAGTTGAAGCTTTTGAAGCTTTTGACTGCTCAGCCTCCATTCTCTGTCCTTCTTGTAACAGCAACTGTTTTCCTTTAGATAACCTCTCCTCTCCCACTCACAGACCTGTTGTTCAGGTGGAGTTGGCTCCATCCTATCTCACACAAGACTCCAAAAGGGAGCACATGACCCAAGCCTGACTAGCAGGACTATTTCATCCCTTGGCTGCAATGGTTGGTTTAAGGTTGGGTATGTGACTCAAGCCAGGCCAATGTCTGCATGCTACAAGAAGCAATGGGAAAGAGAAGAACGTTTCTTTTCTTTCTTTTTTTTTTTTTTTTGTTACTAGCTGGAAGCTTCCTGGATTCACAAAGAGAAGAGAGACAACCTGAGAATGAAGCCAACATAGAGGAAAGCAAGAGAGAGATGGAAAGAGTCTTAGCCATAATAGCTTTAATCCCTGGACTCAGCACCTGCCCTCAACCTCTCAGTTACCTGCTTCAGTAAAATCTCTGGTTGTTGTTGTTATTGTTGTTGTTTTAAGTAAATTGGAATTTGGTTTTGTCTTTTGTAAACATAAGTGTCCTGCCCAATATGCTCATCTCCCCAGTCCTGTTCCCTTCCCAGCCGCCTCCTTCCTTGGTCTTCCAGTCCAGTGAAATGCAGCCAGAGCGTCTGAGTGCTGATCCTGGGTCCAGCACTTCCTTGAGCCATAGCCTCACTAAGCTTCCATTTCCTCATAAAAAGCAGGTGAAGGCTACCTTTTTCCTTTCTGACAATGCTGGGATGGATCTTACCTGGAAGAATGTTGAGACCCAAGCTAAGTCATTAATACAGAAACACTCTGTGAGCCTATAATGTTTCAAACATAAAATGCCATCGTTTGCTAAGTGTTCTAGAATTCTCTCATTACTCATTTTTGTTCTTTTGTCCTTCCATTTTGTTAAACGGGAACATGGGTCATTATCTAAAAGGTTGTGTTGGCCAACTGTCTAGCCATTTTTATAAAAATTTAAAATCTTAATTAAAAAAAGAATACTGACTGTGTAGAAAAGTGGAAGGAATGTGGTTTAGTGGCTTAGATGTCCAGAAAAATAAACTTTAAATCCCAGCTCTACCACCCACCTCAGCTGTGTGATTCTGGTCATGTCACTTAATCTTTCTGATCCTCAGTTTACACTGTTTAGCAGGGATAAAATCACTCAACTTTTTGATTGCTGTGACAATTAAAGCCTATACACAGGGTCTGGCAATAGACAAAGCTCCATAAATAGGAGGAATGACAATGATCATTTGTTATTACTAGCAAGGATCACAGAGACATGGGGTTAAGTCTAAAAGGTGGGTGGGGCTGGAGGGATGAGACAGGGGACCAGAGACCACTACGACAGGAAAGAGTGGGTGAGGCTCAAAGTCCTGAGCTGGCTGTGTCCTGAGTCCTGGGGTCAGAAGGTCAAAAACAGCAGGACCACTTCTTTGTTTGTAATTCATACTTTCCCTGCTTCCCTAATAGTTTTTGAGACACTGTCCTTTGAGCTCCTCAAGCTCAGGGTGTGCGTCTGGATTATTTTTGTATGCCTGCCCCATAGGAAGCACTCAGTGTATGCTCATTGTGATTTAAACATGAAAATCTCTTGCCCTAAAGGAAGGACTGCCTCCATATATTGTGTTAATTTCCAAGGATAAGAAAACCACACAAAGTCCACAAACACGTACTTTTTCACTGGAAGAGAGACCTGTAAATCCAAAATGTTCTCACACATCTTCAGTTCCTCTAGAGTCTTCAGAGGTATGGAGGTTAATCCTCTGGGATATGTGGTTCAGACCAGTGTAGCACTGGCATCATCTGGGAGCGTGTCAGGAATGCAAATTCTCAGGCCCTTTCCCAGACCTACTGAATCACAGACTGTGTGCGAGACCCAGGAATCTGTGTTTTAGCAAGAGCTCCAGGGCCGGCCGAATGGCGCGTTAGTTGAGAGCTGGCTTGGGACGCCAGCGGCCCCGGTTCGGATCCCACATATGAGGGCCAGTGACACTGCGCTCTACAGCTAAGATGGTGAATAACAGCTCCACCTAGAGCTGGGCTGCTGTGAGCCCTCCGGACGGCATAGCTGCAGCCCCTGCTGCAGTGGGCTGCCATAGGCTACAGTGAGTGGCCCGCAGCCAGCATGAGCAGCTGGCAGCTGGTGTGAGCTGCCAAGAGCCACTGTTAGCAGCTGTCCAGAGACTGGCGAGCAATCTTCCTCACCTGAGAAGAGCGCAATGATGATGCCAGCATGGGCCAGTAAAGCGATGTCCTCCACAACTCGACTGAAGAACAAAAGGACAACAACTTCTCTGTTCCCCTTCCCCAATTCCCCAATGCTGTTCCCCTCCCCCAATTCCCCAATAAAAAATCTTTAAAAAAAAAAAAAAGAGCTCCAGTGATTCTGTTACACACTGCAGTTTGAAAACCATCACTCCAGATAGGACCTTAATATTTTTGTTTTAAAAAAGGCATGCAAGTAAATAATAATAATAAAGGCATGCAAGTAAAAATTTTAGCATTTCCATGTTGAGAGGCAAGTAGAAGTTACATTTACAATCCAACTCAATCATGTAGCTTCATTTTTATGCTTCCCGTGGCAAACTTATTCAAAAATATTTTCTAATAATCATAATACCAATGTGGGTCAGTGAAGCGGCGTCCTCCACAGCTGAAGAACAAAAGGACAACAACTTGGCTTCTCCCCTCCCCAATTCAAAAAATATATATATTTGCTAAATACACACAGTACAAAGAGGAATAAGATCACAGTTTCTGACCATAAGAGGCTCTAGTTTCTTTTCTTAAGGAACCAAAGAGTCAGCTGCAAGTAGGGGTACTATCTTGCATATGTTATTCAGGACCCTTGATTGACCTCTGGAGGGTATGTGGAGTTCATAAGAATTCTACATCTGTGTCAGGCCCATTACTAATATTATGATAGACTGAGTACCCACCTGCCATGGTTTACAGGGGCCAAACCTACTGCTGCAAAGTACAGTAGACAATGTGTGGTTAGAGACTACAGAAAAAATAAATTGAGTCCTGTTAGGACCTCCAGGAACCTTAATACTGGACATTCAGAGATCACCGGTGATCACATTGATGTGAATGTAAGGACCAAAAAGTATGGTTATAGTATAATGTATAGGTGGTTGGTATAAACCATTATGGCAGAATAAATTTAAAAAGAAAGCTTAGGTAATGTCATCAGTCTTCTGATATGTGTATGACAACTACCTAGACTTGGCCAGATTTTATAAGTAGTGCTATGAAACAATGAATGTTTTTAGTAAACTGACATACATAAATTACCCCACCCCTTTACACTCTTGGGAAGATCCTGTATTTAGTGCCAGATTCAGCATTTGCAGATTTAAAAGTAGAGAACCTTGAATAGCTGTGTTTGCAAGACTTTCCCAACATAACAGATGTCAGTAGACAAATGTGACATCACATTATAGATAATTTTTTAATGGCAATTGCTTTGAAAAATTAAAATTAAGATCAGCCTAGGACCGGCCAAGTGGCACATTGGTTAAGAGCTGGTTTTGGGATGCCAGCAGTCCCGGTTCGGATCCCACGTATGAGGGCCAGTGACACTGCCCTCTACAGCTAACAACAGTTCCACCTGGAGCTGGGCTGTGTGAGCCCCGGTGATGGTGTGGGCTGCAGTCCCTGCTGCAGTGGGCTGCCATATGCTACAGTGAGTGGCCGGCAGCCAGCGTGAGCTGCCAATAGCCGTGGTGAGCGACATCCAGAGGCCGGTGACCGATCTGCCTCATCCGGGAAGAGCGCAATGACGATACCAACATGGGCCAGTGAAGCAACGTCCTCCACAACTAGACTGAAGAACAAAAAGACAGCAACTTGCCTGTTCCCCTTCCCCGATTCCCCAACAATGTTCCCCTCTCCCAATTCCCCAATAAAATCTTAAAAAAAAAAAAAAATCAGCCTAGCTGAGCTCCTTTATCTTTTTTTAACAGAAAATTAACAAACAAACAAAAAATTCTGATGATAAATGCACAATACATACAAAGTAGAAAGGCATCCAGAAGTGATTTGTCCTTTCACACAGGCCCAGGCAAAACACCATCAGAGACCACAAAAACATTTGAGTCCTTGCTCCTGGGTCCTGAGAAGAGCATAGATCCTCTAAAAAGAGGCCTTGTCCTTTCTCTAGATTTCACAACCTAGTTTTGTGAGATAAGGGGTAACATAATCCTCAGAAAGAATCAGTGCATAGCAGTGGCATTCCAGAGGAAATTCACCATCAACACTCATCACTGCAGGTAATCTGCACACACACACACACCCCCCCCACCTCCAACTTACAACAAGACCATCTCCCTCTGGAGAGAGAGGAGAACTAAGCTTAATTTGCCCTGTTGCACATCAGATATTGTGGTCGGTACTACAAATATGCATGATGATAGACCAGATACTTGCAATTATTACACTGGGCTAAGTACTTAGCCATTAATTTGGAAGCATGAAGGGCCCTTGCATACTCATTCCCAAGCTCCGTTAGTCTGTTATCTACACAGTGTAAGGAAGTATTTCAGCCAGAACCCCCATTATTAGCACATAAAAATGTAGGGCACCCAGTCAATCTGAATCTCAGATAAAAGTGTGTGTGCGTGCACACGTGTACACACACACACACACACACACACATATATGTTGTTATCAGAAATTTAACTGAGCATTCTGCGTTTTATCTGGCAAACCTATCCTAAAGCTATCAATGGGAAATTTCTGAATTTCTGTCTTGGAGCTAAAGATTAGCTCAGATGGAAGAGAATACGGGGATGTGGATTTTTAACTTTATAATGTGCACAGGGTCCTGCAGATTGTACTGTGCTTACTTTACAACTTCTCTGTGAGGTAGGACCAAAGTCCTTAATCCCCGCTTTATGAGTGTAGACTCTGAGTTAAAGAATTGTACAAGGTTACAAAGCAAAGTAGAAGAGCTGGGATTCAAATTAATATCCTCCAGCAGTTGTTTTTTTTGGGGGTTTTGTTTTTTTGGGGGTTTTTTTGTGGGGGCTCTGTCAATCATGACACTAAACAAACATAAGAGAAGGAAGAATTTAAGAGACTGGCTAGAAAGCATTTCTTTAGCAAGCAAAAATACCTGGCGCGAGCATGGACACTCTTTTCTGTTTTCACGCCTAAGTAAGCAATCGTCTGTCTGTGTTCTTTACAGCCTGAGAGTGGCCATTAAGAAATGAAAGCGAGTTTAGATTTCACCAGCATGTTTGGATTTGACGACATTTTGCATTTCAAGAAGCCAAGGTCAGCTCAACCCTTTTAGAACTGGGACCCAGGTACCACCATGATTTAAGCAAACAACTACCCTGGTGAATTTAGAGGTAAGTGGTGGAATAATTGTTCACTATTTAAAGATAGTTTAGAACTATCTTTATTTCTAAATCTATTAAGGAGAGCTTTGTTTCACTCTGTAAAATACTAGCAAGTTCTGAAATGAGGTAGAATTTACTCTTGTGAATATTCTTAGAGAATAAAAAATGTGGGTATCACTAGTAAAAGCTAACCTTCCCAACATTAGCTGCCTCTTGCATGTGCCTTATTTGCTAACTCCAAGCAAAGCGATAGTCAGAAGAACTCTTGTTAGAAAATCATACAAAACGGAACTTCATACTTCTTTGTTAAAAAAAAAAAAGACATTGTGGGATTAGTGTACCACTGCTAAGACATTCCAAATTCAAATCTTTTGCCTCTCCCACAAAATCAAATGTTCAGCTATATTTACCACGTCAAAGGAAATTAGTTGAGTTTCTAATATTACAGAACCAAACTAATATTGCTCATGTGCTCATTCATTTTTAGAAGTTATGCAAAGAGTAACAATTGCCTGAGACAACTGTCTGTAAATAATATTGTTGTCAGAATTCAGAACTTCCCCAGCACTGTAGCAAGGAAGTCCAGAGATTATTATTGGGTAATGACATTGAAATAAAAAAGTATATAGTATTACAGTATTGAGCTATTAGAGTCGGGAATCAATTCAAGGAGACAAGCAAAATTTATATACTTTATTGATTTTAAATTTTACATGCTCTGCTATATGAGTAAATCTTTTGTAGTAGGTTCCACAGCTTTGAAACATTGTAAATAACAGGGACTGTGGGGAGTTCAGAACAGCCATTTTTTTCATACAGAAAGTATATAGCCTTTAATGCATATTAGAAGAAATTGGGGTAATGAAATACCTTAAAGCTAACTTAAATCAGAGCTAGTGTAGGGTTTTTTTGTTTTTTTTTCTTTTGGTCTCCAAAGAGTGAGCATGTATCAGGTAGTGAAATAATTCCAGGTAGCATTGTATTTAAGGAAAAGCATAATTAAATTGATCCTATTGTATTACATAAATCCAACATATCCTGTGTAAACTCAGAAACAGGTGGCTCTTTGTGAGAAGTAGCTGGCTCTTAACCAATCGAAGTAAAGTGTTCTCACACAAAAACATACACAGGAGGAAAACACTGAAAGAATGGTTGACTCAGGATTCCATAAGCAAGAAGAAGATTAAATTTGAAATCACCCCTGAACAGTTCAGTGTACCTAAATCCAAAAGCCTCAGCACTGGGTAGTGGGTGAATCTGTTCCCAGCCTGGCCTTTAAGTAAGCCAGTCAGGTTCCTAGAGCCTGCCACCTTTATTAAAAATAATTGCAGGCTGGGTAATTTATAATTTTCAATCACATATGTAATATAGAAAATGACAGACATCAAGAGGGTAGGAGGAGTTTTATATTTTTATTGCCGTGAGCCTGACTGACACTTAAGAAAACGTTTTGACACATTCAAGTGTGAGCAACAAATCTGTCCACAGATTCATAAACCACATGTTTACTTAAAGAAGCCTAGCCCAATAAATGGGGATCAAAACCCCAAGGGCTTAAGTCCATAAAATTCCCCAAGGTGAACTAGCACCAACAGAATACATTTTGACCATTTTAAGATTAGTGAAGATTTTCAAATAAATACATCATCTGCTTATATAATTTTGTTTTTGCATCTGTACACTTTTTTTTTTTTTTAATTTTGAGACATCTCAGCTCTACCTTTCCAATAGTTAAACTTGTATGACTATAAAATTGAGTGCAGTAATCAGGTAACTAAAGTCAAACTACTTTTTGCAATTTTGATTTATATTTACTCAGAGCACATCCACTATACTGGTTTGGAAGCTCTATTAGCTACCAAGTTTGATTTTTTTTTCCCCACTGTGGCACTCTTCACACACATACAAAGCCATATAAAATAATGATTCTACACTTTTACAAGGACCAAAAGGAAATGATGGCGATCCTAAAACACATCAGATTCCAATGAGAGAAAGTAGTCTCCATACTTATTAAAAAGGGACAAGAGTGTGTATTTCTTCAGGCTTCTAATGTGAGCTATTGAGAATGGAAATCAAAATCACGGTAACTATTAACACTAAAAGTTGGGCGATGACTCATTACAATGTCTTAAAAGGGGAAACCTCAAAACTGGATATTTCTAACCATCCCACCAGCATAGGCAACCTTTGTATGGTGGAGAGGGGGAGGAGGGGTTCTTATGGGGGTGGGACGTGAGTGAGAATTGTAGGAAAAGAAAGAAATCTAACTGGAGGACCTTGAAAAGTTAATTTGGAAACTTTTGTTAGTGACTTTGGACTTCATTAAACTCCATGTATCACTATAGCAGCATGATCTCAACAGTTTAAAAGGTATTTGTCATCAGCGAAAGAAAAACATTATTTTTAAAGGAGTAAAAAGATTGATGCATCACTGCGGACTACTTAAGCCCCACACAGTTTCAGTCTTCGGTATTAATCTAGATGTGATGGCTTTTGCATACGGTGCATAATTAAACATTTTCTTTTCAGAGCTTTATAGAATCCCCATATGTTTTTAATGGCATCATCTGAATGTTTTTCTTAATAATTCTGGCAGCCTGCTCCTGAATCTTCAAGTTTGTTTTTTGTTCCTAATATCTTTTCTACAGAGGCTGCATTGTGCCAGAGATTGAATAAAGCTCTGAGAGCCCCATCGTAGAGGAAGACACATACACCGACTCACATACGCTCACACTCTGCTTTCTCCTCACTCTTCATTTGCCATCTGTATTGCTATTGGCACTGGGGAAAGATATGTGAGAAAGAGAAGGCGAAGACAGAACACAGAGCTCTGTGTCATAGTCTCACTCTACCATGTGGCATGGCCCTTTTCTCTTCATTAGTAGGACTGTGCTAACTCATGTTATATGTCTGTCTGCCTGTCTGTGAATGTTTGGTGAGCATATTTAGGTGCGTGCATGCTGGGGTGAGGGTGGGGGGATGACTTTGGCAGCTGGAATGTATGGTCTGCCTGACACTCGGGTTGGACATACATAATTTGCTGACTCAATACCTACTGCCTCATGGGAACAAACTTTCTCCTTTTGAGCAGTGGTCCATTTTCTGAACCAAACCCCTCAGACACAACCCATAAAACTGAAGTAATGAAATGTTCGCCATTTGGTGTAGTCCGCCACATTTTGAGCTGTAAATCAGAATCACTTCCATTTCAGGTGATATAAATGCAACCCAGTGATCAAGCATACATCCAGGAGGGGACATCGGGATACAATAATAACCCAAGATTCTAATATCCATGTCTACCCAGGACTACTGCCCAGAGTCTCAAACATAGAATGTAAGAGCCTCTATTTGAAGAATAAGTAAATAAAATAAAAAAAAAGAATGTGCCCCATTGTTTTTCAAACGTAGCCTTGAATTTGCTTTATCCCAACATAAATTTAAATTCTGGAAAGTGACAAAGACTATAAATAACTCATGTTCGAATCATAAGTCTCCTTTAGATTGAGTGTTTGAACTCAGATCCAAGTTTCAAAATATAATTTTTTTTAAAAAAAAAAGTGTTCTCACACTCTTTCTATATTTGTCATCTTGAAACTGATGATGTGAATGAACAAAATGGAAATAGTAACCAAAACGGCTTCCTTATGCTATTTTCCTCATTGAACTTCATTTATTTACAGATGGCCAAGTGGCTAAGAGGGCATTTGAAACCCTCCTGTTATTAAGAACTGAGTTTTATCAAAAATTTCAAAGAACTGGTTTGTATTTCGGAATTCCGCAGATGATGTGCCTTAAATAGAAACAACCACCCTGGAAAATCTTAAAACATATGTAGGCAAACAAGGGCAGAAACAAATTATCCAGGAATGGGAATGCTATGGCTTTCACTGGTACTTCGAACATTTGTTGTTGAGACTTGACTGAAACAACAATAATCTTTAATGGCCTCTCTTTTTAATGGTTCCCAGTAAACAAAAATAATTTTTCCTTACTTTTTCTTCCATCTAAATTGCTGTAGGTGAATTTATAACGTGATAAATATAATAAAGAACGAAGGTTCTGGGAATGAAGTGATTGAATAAAATAAAAAGTAAGTTTATAAAGAAAAAAAATCCATTGACTTTCCTCCTCATCCAGACACCGTTTCAGGGGCTGGTCTCCTAGTCCTGGTCCAAGGAAAGAGATGCCAGAGGACCACAGCCACAGGGTCTAACAAGCTCACAGGCCAATAGAAACTGTCACATTAGGACTCCTATAAGGAACCCACACAGCTGTGCAACTTTGGTTAAAACCCAGAAGATATTTCCTAAAAGGGTTTGAGTCATGAACATCAGCAGGACAATGACACTTCTCATCTATCGAAAATTTGATTGAGGGGACAGACCTTCCCTACTCTTCCAGAGCAAATTACATACATGAAAATAGCCTGATGATATCTCCATGCTTGAAACAACCCTCCTTGCAACTCAGTAACAAATGCCAAAGCATCTCACATCCAGATCTCAGGGCATTTATCATCACAAACTTAATCCATAGAAGCTGATAGGATAGCCAGCATGAGTCCCTCTCTTTTTCAGCATTTCAAAATCATTTGGTAGAGATGACCTCCCATTTGTAGGTCTGATTACAGTTCTGGATCAGAGTGATGAGGAATTTTAAGTGTCCTAAGCTGGTAGCTAGCAGGGCCTAATTTTCAGTGACTTTCCTTTGGTTTTAGGAGCTGAGTGTGCTAGCCTTACCCACAGGAATGCAGTCTCATGCCATAGAACAAATAACTAGATCCCTGCTTGAGTAATTGCCCACTGCCCAAGTTCTAGGACTGAGGCCTGTCTTACCCTGTCTTCCTATATGCAATCATTTGATGGGTACTATTTGACTGATGTCAGGGACTATGCCAGGCACTGAGGAGAAGAATGAGAATAATTAGGGAACTATCCTTGTGCTCAAAGAACTCAGAGTAGGGCTGAGTGGCACATTGGTTAAGATGCCAGCAGCCCAAGTTCGGATCCCACATATGAGGGCCAGTGACACTGCCCTCTACAGCTAAGGTGGTGAACAACAGCTCCACCTGGAACTGGGCTGTGCGAGCACTGATGATGTAGGCTGCAGCCCCTGCTGCAGTGGGCTGCTGTAGGCTACAATGAGTGGCCTGCAGCCAGCGTGAGCGGCTGGCAGCCAGTGTGAGCTGCCAATAGCCGTGGTGAGCGACCATCCAGAGGCCAGCGACTGATCTGCCTCATCCGGGAAGAGCGCAATGATGATACCAACATGGGCCAGTGAAGCAACGTCCTCCACAACTACACTGAAGAACAAAAAGACAGCGGCTTATCTGTTCCCCTTCCCCAGTACCCCAACACTGTTCTCCTCCCCCAATTCCCCAATAAAATCTTTAGAAAAAGAACTCAGAGTAGAGAGAAGGTCAGAGATCTATTTTAAGTACACTACAAAATGATGTGTTCTAATGGAGGCAGAAACAAATTTGTAGGGTCAACAAAAGTGGGTATTGCTAACTATGCTGGGGTAGAACCAAGAACATTTCACAAAAGAGGTGACATCTGAGGTAGCACTTAAAGGTAATCATGGGGTAGAAAAGGCAGAGGCACAGAAAGTTAGAAATGCAAGGAGGGCACCCTAAGAAGGGAGCAGAGCATGTACAAAGGTGACCAGTGGTCCTCAAATGTTCATGTTCAGACAAAGCACTTTGGGTGCTTCTTAAAATGCAAATTGCTGGGCCTCACTCTCAGATCCTGATTCTGTTGTCCCCAGCTGCCAAGATGGGGATCTAGAGTTTGCATCTTCAAACAAGTAGGTAGATCTCAGGTCACAATCTGAGAAACATCTGACTAGGGTCATAAAGATACATGGTGTTTGAGGGATGAGAAGGAATTCAGTATGAACAGAGCATGAATTAGTGGGTGGAATGTGGACTGATAAATAAAGCTCATCAACCAGATGTAAGAGAGATTGTCAAGTCTTCCAGGCACCTGCAAAACCTGAAAAATGAGAATCTGGGAAGCTCCAGGGACCAAGAGCCATCCTCAGATTTACACAAGGGCCGGGTCCAGTCTCTACAGCTGACCTGTTGGATGTCCACAGCACAGTAGCAGGGAGAGGAGAAGGCTAGCTTAAGCTCAGGCAGCCCAATGATCCAGTCTCAGTTCTGCCACTTACTATGTCCTCTTGGCAAGTTAGTTAACCATCTTGGGCCTCTGTTTTTCCTCTGAAAAATGGGAATAATAACACCAACATGTCAAAGTCACTCTAAAGATTAATTGGTATGATATATATGTAATGCCTATCTCAGTACCTTACATTTAGTATTTTTTAATAATAAGAGTTTAATTACAATGTCTAACATTTATTAAAAATGCAGGTGAACAGAGAAAAATAAAGATAAAGAGGGTTTCAAATTTAGAGTCATGGTTTGCCTGCATGAAGAAAATGGAGACTTTCCCCATGACTGAGTATCCCCTGCAGGTTACCAGACAACCCCGAACTGCCACCTGTCTGTCAGCACTTCAGATTCCCAGATTTGGTCCCCCATTTGGGGGGTCCTTCCCAGATCACCAGTTTCCCTCTAGCATTGGACACTCCTTGGTCTGACACAGTTTACCTGCCCACCATCACACGAGCAAATCTGACCATTTCTCACACATAATGCCAAACCTCTCCCAGTGCCATGATCATTATTTATGAGGGTTGGCATTGTGCCTGAAAATGATTAATTTATCTGCCAAAGATACACTTAACTGCTGTCCCACAAGGTTCCTGATCTCTATGACATAAACAAACCAAAGCAGAGAAAGAATATCCCTAATGCTGAGGATGGCAGATAACTTTACCTTGACTCCTTGTCTCCTTATTATATTATACAATAGTATGCCTCTAAATTTAAAAGACAACCTGGAGTTTCAAGACATTTTCCTCTACCTACTCTCTTTTGACCCCCTCCAGAATCTCATGAGAAAGGCAAGATGTTCCTCCCTTTTTACAGATGGGAAATACTAAGCTTCAGAGAAATTAGGTAACTTAGTCAAACGACCACTAAACTATAAAAATTTGAACCTAGGCCTTCTGACTCCTGGTACACATGCTCTCCATTATTCTATATCTGCTCCCTCTCATTTTCTGCCTACTTTGACCTTCATCAGGAGAGTTAATGAACATTCATGGACCTGACCCTTCCACATTAAAGATTAAAGTTTTAAACTATTTGACAATAAAGCCCATAGAGCAATACAGCCTAAAAGATAGCTGTATTAATCTACTTCCATTAACTCAAAAGATATTGGAGAAACAATTGGGTTCCTTTCTGTATCAACTGGGAGCAGATTGGGATCCATGGCTGTCATCATGGTACACGTTTTGGATCAGAAGGATCTGGGTTCATAAGCCTGACTTTGCCATTCAACTGGTTGCATGATCTTGAGTAAGTTTCTGAAATTCTGAGTCTGATTGTTTTTCATCCTTAAACTGGAGATGGCCAGCTCTAAATTCAAGTGTGATTGTATAACAATAAATACCACAAGCCTAGCTCAGTAATCACATAGAGGCCCTTAACCATTGTTAATCCACTTTCCCCGGACCTGTGTTATAAGCTCTAATGTGCATGAGAGCTTGTTAAAACACAACTTGCATATGAGTTGCCCCATCCTCTGAGTTTCTGATTCAGTAGGTCTGGGGTGGAACCTGAGAATGTGTATTTCTAACAAGTTCCCTCAGGTGAAGCTGATGCTGATGCAGCTGGGTCCAGGGATCATGCTTTGAGAACCACTGATCTCAAGCCAGATAAGGTGGCAGGTAGACATGGACATAGAGGTCACTGGGTACAAATCTTTACCCTAGAATGGCCATGCCAAGCTCCTGGGTGTCGATCACTAACTCACAAGCAAAGCCAGGTAGGAAAACAGAAGGCCAAAGATGGCCGGTATCCTGACCTCACGGATTCAGTGTCATGAACTCCTTAAGGTCAAGAGATGCTGATGTAAGTAAACACTAGATCTAAAACTCCTTGTGATTACTGTGTTTTCACTTAAGACCTTCAGAAATTCCTACACAAGGATCTCCCATCTCCACTCCTGGAGAACTGGGCTGCCTTATAAACAGCCCCTGAAAGTCCCTGAGAGCAACCAGACCTGTGTATCTGAGACCCGGTATCACATAGTCTGAGGGAGGCTGCTCAACTAAACACCAGGTCGCCCTCACTGTGATTTCTGCATCTCCAGCACTTCAGTCACTCCATTCCCTCATCACACACACACACACACACACACACGCGCGCAAATTTGCAGAATCTGAGGGTCTTTCAGGAATGCAATTAGGGTGATCATTTTTAAAATGCACCAGCAATAGCTCATTTTTACACCTAAACATTTTTCTTAAAGGGAGTGGCAGATTTTGCTTCATGAAAGGAATAAAACAACCAAACCCCAGAAAATACATTAACCCTATTATATGAAGGTGGTATAGACAGTATATTCTCTTTTGTTTCCAGAAATGAAAATATATAAAAATGTGATGAACAGGCGCTGGCATGTATATCATCCTACTCTTGTGAAGAAATTTGTAATATATCTCTATTTTGCTGCAGCCGGATTCCACTGAGTCATCAATTTCCACTGTATTATCCAATGTTGGGCTCAGCTGGAATATTAAGCAGCCACCAGATTCTGAACTTTGCATTTCCTCACATTTGGCCCTTCGCTGATCAAGCTTTGTTTCTCTGTGATTTTATATATATCAGACCCTGGAATCAACTTTCTTTGTTTTATCATGACCTGGTGTGTAGTGATTCTGATTTATCATTTTTACAACAGTCTCTTCCCTACGGGCTCCAGGTCGTGATGGTGGCATTGCTACGATTTATGATGGAGATCGTTGACGGAAAATGCATGCTCTTTTTGATTTTCCTTCTTCCCAACACCTGGCTCTTATTTTTCCCAACTCTAGCTTCTGCCATTTTAAGCATTATTTACCATTTGCTGAAATGTATCAGTTTATTTGGTAGAGATGTGTAATGTAGAGGATGGATTTTTGTAGTCTGCTATGATTTTTCCTCATATCAACCCAATGCTGATTTTTTTTTTCTTTTTTTACATTTTTTTATGTTGTTAGGAACCTGAAGTTCTGCTTTCTCATTTGTTTCTCCTTACCTGTCATGACATATTAGTGCTCTCAGAAAGAAAAAGAAAATGCAGACTGGTTAGGTTCCTCACCGAGATGTGTGAATTCTCTGTGACTCACACTGTAGGTGGTTACCTCCCCTTCCAACCTGGATATATTATTTATTACTTAGTGAAAGCTTCTCTCTCTCTCTCTCTCTCTCTCTCTCTCTCTCTCTCTCTCTCTCTCTCTCTCTCTCTCTTAAAATCCCAGGACAAGCCTAATTTTTCTTCAGAGTCGAAGAATACTTCAGAATAACTCGGCAAAAGGGAGAGCTTAGAAGGCTGCTAGGAATCCATTTTCCAATATTAACGATAACTTGAAAAGGTAGGGATGAAATAAACAAAGATGCTCACGCCTAAGAAACATTTGATTTTGACAACCGATGTGTAGGTCTTCTCTCCAAAGCAAATCACAAATCAATTGAGATTATTTTTCCACCAGAACCTAAAAATATCCAGAGTGCTTTCTCCTTTTTTTTTTTTTTGTTTTTTTGTTTTTTTGTTTTTTGCCTCCCCTAAATGCTAGGCACTGTAAATGCCTTGTCAATATTGATTTCTATTGCCACTTTTAACTAGGATTTCTTTTGTTAATCTATGTTCTTTTCCCAAATTCCAGGTAGTTTGGGGTATGATTTAAATGGGAAAAATACTTAATGGCCCAACCACCTGTCCCCCCACTCATTCCTAAAAACGGAAGTCAAGTTCTCAGATTGTCATTTTAAAATTTAAAAATTTGTGAAATAGATCAATCAGACGTGCTCTGTAGAGATAGCAAATATGCCACCACCCCCCTTCCAGGATTAGGTGCCCAGACATGCCAGTTTTCCAGGACAATTCCTGTTTATGCCTATTATGTCAGGGTAATTATTAATAATGGCATTGTTTCATTCTCAAAGGTATCCTATTTTTCCCACAAATAAACCTACATATATATATGGACAAATAATTTTTGACAAAGGAGCCAAAAACCTGCAATGGAAAAAAGAAAGTCTCTTCAATAAATGGTGCTGGGAAAATTGGAAAGCTACATGCAGAAGAATGAAATTAGACTGCTACTTGTCACTATTTACATAAATTAACTCAAAATGGATCAAAGACCTAAATATAAGACCCAAAACAATAAAATACATAGAAAAACATAGGTATTAAACTTATGGACCTTGGTCTTCGGAGTTTATGAATTTAATCTCAAAGACAATGGAAGGAAAAGCAAAACTCAATGAATGGGACTATATCAAACTAAAAAACTTCTGCACAGCAAAAGAAACCATCAACAACACAAAGAGGCAACCAATCAAATGGGAGAAGATATTTGCAAACAATACCTCAAATAAGGGGTTAATATTCAAAATATATAAAGAACTCATATGGCTCAACAACAACAAAAAATAAACAATCCAATTTAAAAATTGGCAGAAAACCTAAAGACACTTCTCACAATAAGACATACAAATGGCCAACAGTTACATGAAAAGATACTCAACATCACTAGCTATTTATATTAGGGGAATGCAAATCAAAACTCCAATGAGATACCACCTCACACCTGTTAGAATGGCTATTATCAACTAGACAAGTAATAAAAAGTGTTGGAGAGGTTATGAAGAAAAAAGAACCTTTATTTACTGCTGGTGGGAATGTAAATTGGTACAGCCACTATGGAAAACAATATGGAGGTTCCTCAAAAAATTAAAAATAGAGTTACCATATGATCTATTACAGCAATCACTCTTCTGGGTATCTACCAAAAATTTGAAAACATTTATCCGTAAAGGTGTTTTTTGCAGCATTATTCATGGTGTCCAAGGCATGGAAACAATCAAAGTGTCCTTTAACAGATGATTGGATAAAGAAGATATGGTACATATATGCAATGGAATATGACTCAGCCATAAGAAAAGATGAAATACAGCCATTTGCAATAATATGGATGGATCTTGAAAATATCATGCTAAGCAAAATAAGTCAGATGGAAAAAGTCAAGAACCATATGATTTCACCCACATGTTGGATATAAAACTGAAAGCAACAAATGAACAAGACAAACAAACAAAAGCTCATAAACACAGATTACAGTATGGTAGTTACCAGAGGGAAAAGCGGCTGGGGGGAGGTATAAAGTGATAAAGGGAGTCAAATATATGGTGATGGAAGGAGATTTGACTTGGTGGTGAACACACAATGCAACATATCGACGATATATTATAGAATTGTACACTTGAAACCTATATAATTTTATTAATCAATGTCATCCCAATAAACTTAATTTAGAAATAAAAGAAAAAAGTATCCTATTTTAGATGAAAATTATAAAGTCATACTATCCTGTCTTCATCCCTCCCTTCTAGGTTTTAGAGACAAAACCCCTGCTGAGTTTTATTTGACAGGATACTTGGCTGTCCAGCACAAAACTACATTCCCCAGTTTTCCTTGCAGCCTGATGTGGCCAATTATTTATATAACAAACAAGAACATAGTGCCAGGCACTGTTCTAGGTACTCTACAAATTAACAAATTTCATCTTCATCCTATGAGCTAGGTGCTATTTCATCATTTCCATTTTACAGATGAAGAAACTGAGAGGTCAGATAACTTGCACAAGTGACAAAGCTAGAATGTGAACCCCAACAATCTGATTCCAGAGCTTGTGCTCTTAACCTGCCACCTCCAAGTATGACCAAATGCTGGCCAATAGGATGTGGAAGGAAGTGAGATGGGCAACCCATCCATCCTGGAAAAATATCTCCGTGTCCGCCACTCTTTCTTTACTGTTTTTCTCAGGCAGCAATGGCAACTTGGTGCTGGTGACCACGCAGAGACAATACTCCGGCACCTGGAGGAGCCACCACAAGATAGAGGGATGTGATCCTTGGCCTAGCTCACACGGCAGAGTACCTTCCCACCCTCAACTGCCTGCTGCCTCGGGATGGTATGTGGGAGGGAAATAACCTATCTCATTTGAGCCACTATCAGCCTGTACCCTAACAAGTACCCATCCACATCCCTGTCTCACAGATTCCCACTTTCTGCAGATGTCCAGAAGGTATGTGAACATTCCACTCCAGTATCAAGATGAAGCCTTTTGACCAGATCCAAACATTTCCTCCAAATAGCCCCAAGATTCCTATCAATTCTGATGGCTGCTCCCTTACCATTATCAACAAGGATCTCACTCGAGTTCCATATTTAAGTCTTGGTTTATAGAAAATTTCCATAGGAGATAGACATGAAAGAGCCTATTGCTGGTGATACGCAGCCTCAGTCCATACTTTCAAGCATCTAGGTAAGGTATCGTAGCTAAGACCCCATCCTAATTCCTGAGCAAAGGACTCACCACAGGCATAAAACAGCATCCTCTGCCCTGCCCCATGGCATCCCCTTTCACAATAGCATTAATCACCTAACACACATTCCTTCCTTTATTTATAGCCCATCCCACCTGGATTATAATCTTCTTGGGGGAGGGATTGTGTCTGCTTTGGTCAGTGCTTCATCCCCACCTCCCGACAGAGCCCCATATGTAGTAGGTACTCAACAAGTATTCACTTAATAAGTGAATGGAGATAGAACAAATGGATTTGAACTATGTACTTTGGGTAAGTTACTTAACCTCTCTGGGTCCTATGATAATAGTATTTAATAGAATTGCTGTGAGAATTAAAAGAGAGAATACCTGTCAAATACAGACTACCCCCCAGTATATAGAATAGGCCCAACAGAATAGTAAAAGTAATATGTAGCATAATGCTCAATGTATGCCTTGTACTATGCACTGTTATTTTATTTAATAATGGCCCATGCATTCAGAACTACCCACCTTCTGGTACCACAACAGGAGTCCAGGTTCAGCCATCATACAGCTCTTGCCTTGTTCTGGTCCTCTGTCTGTATACCTAGAGAATTCAGCCTCAGTTCTTACTCTCAAGTTTCTAGGTGCCATCACGGCCTTAGCCCCATCCTAATAGTTTTTGTTGATGAAAAGATTTTTGCTAAGTGAGGTTTTTCCTCATAGAACCTGCCAATATGCTACTATGAACAGATGAAAGCCAGTCTTTTCCATGTCTGGATAATTTTAAGCTTCATCCCCTTAACCCTGGTTTAAATATAGAGTGCTGGAAAACAGGCCAAAAATGGGCATCTTAGCTATATTGATGTAGGACATTCAGTGGAACATTAAAACATACACACACACACACACACACACACACACACACACACCCCAAATTCAAATCCTGTCACAAATGCTTTTTTTTAACATTGAAAACAAAATAAAAAATAAAACCTTAGTGCATAGATGCCCTAGGTGTGGCTGACAGGACTATAATAATAAGATTTAAGGACATACTTTTTACAGACCTATTTTCATGAGTTTTGTGGTTCTAGAACAGTTGTCCCAAACTCTGCACACAAACAAGTGTCTCTTACCAGAGGTTCTGAACTGTAGCTATATATTTGTACTATCTAGGGAGCTTTTTAATAATACCCGTAGCCCCACCCCTAGAAATTTGGACTTAATTTTTCTGAGGTGGAATATAGGTATCAGTACTGGTTTAAATGCCCTCTGCTCCCTCCTGCTTCCCTCCAGGTCTCCCCTTGTGCAATCAGGGCTGGAAACCACCATTCCAGATAATTTCTGACCAAAATTCAGTAACTCTGCCCTCGGAGACTCAGAGCTGTAACTGCCTCTGGCTGAATATAACTTCAGATTAATCTCTTACTGCCAAATTTGTTTCTCATTTATTCTAATTGCTGTATTCAATCCTTGCCTAATTATTCACTTAATCCTTCCCATTCTGTTCAATGTGTAATTATTTTATGACAACCCCAAATTCTCTCAACACTCTGACACATTAGTTCATTGAATAATCCCTTAAAACATCCACCAGCCTTTTTTGGCTCATGAATAGTAGGTTGGGGAGAGAGGATTCATTTCTGGCATGTTCCACTGGATGTACATCAATAGAGCTAAGATGCCCATTTTTCTGTCCTGTTTTCCAGCACTCTATATTAAACCAAGGTTAAGAGGATGAGGTTCAAAATTGTCCAGACCTGGAATAGGCTAGCTTTCATCTGTCAATAATAGCATATTGACAGGGTCTATGAGGGGGAAAACTCACTTAGCAAAAACTCTTTTGTCAACAAAAACTACTTATGAGATTAGAGAGCCTCAGGTTGCATCTACTTATCGTCCAGATTTCATCAGTTCAGGTCTGGGTATAATCAGAGTACAAGTATATGAAGAGTCAGTGTGAGGCAAAGATGTTTGCTTTTGACCGTTCAAATATATCTATCCAGTAGATGATGAAATGCAAAGGGAAACTCACTACTAAGACATTTCGAACACTAATGCCTAGGTTAGAGATCTAGGCAGGGTTCCCCAGCATTCCAAAGAACGAAATTACAACTACAAGCACATTTGTTTAATGTGTCCTGGACTCATACAGTTATCCCAGAGGGTGGCCCATGGGGAAGTAATTGTCCTGGTTGGGATAAAGTTCGAGCAAGTGTTTTATATCCTTGGTGTTGAGGTCTCCAGAAATATTTGCGTGAACTGTCCTACACACAGAAATTAGAAGGAGCCAAAAGATGGACGATCTGGTAGAGAGCGTATGGGCATTGAAGCTACAAATATCTGGGTTAGAATCCTCATTTAACTGCTCAATAATTATGGGAACTTGAGTGTTAGCAGAAACTTCTCAGAGCTCCAGTTTCCCCATTTATAAAATGGGAATAACAACAATAATAATAATAGCTCACTCTTAGGATTGTGAGACTTAATATTAATCTTAGAAATATCAAATGGAAGGCATACAGTGCTGGCATATAGTGGTCACTCAAATTTGTAATTTCTAATTCTATTCCTTCAGACATCATCCTCTAGATATTTTCTAGTTTGATGCTAAAATTGGAAAGAGCTGAGGGCTTCAAGCATTTGAATGGGCAAGCATATCATCTCTGAAAAATTAGTTAGAAGTGGCTATTATTAAGTATCACAAAACTGGGTATGGATTTTTCCTTTTGAGAGTTGTCCTCAGGCCTTTATGGAAAGAAAAAAAAGATAGATAGATAGATAGATAGATAGATAGATAGATAGATAGATAGATAGATAGATAATAGATAGATGATAGATAGATAGATAGATAGATAGATAGATAGATAGATAGATCAGTCAGCAGTTGTTCGAAATGCTTCTGCCAAGGATGGGGCCAGCCTAGTGGTGTGTTGGTTAAGAGTTGGCTTGGGACACCAGCTCTGAGCAGCAGGACCCCGGTTTGGATCCCACATGCTGGCCAGTAACTCTACGCCCTCTACAGCTAAGATGGTGAACAACAGCTCGACTTGGAGCTGGGCTGCCGTGAGTCACCAGTGACAGAGGAGGCTGCAGTGGGGCTGGTTGGCAGCTGGCGTGCACTTTCGTGAGCTGCTGTGAGCCACAGTGAGTGGCTGTCAATCGACTGCCGGCAAGCAACTGCCTCACCTGGAAAGAGTGCAATGATAATACCAACATGGGCCAGTGAAGAGACATCCTCCCTAACTAGACTGAAGAACAAAAAGGACAGCAACTTGTCTGTTCCCCTTCCCCAATTCCCCAATAAAATCTTTTAAAAATAAATAAATAAATGCTTCTGCCAAGGAGAACCATGGCAGAGTCTAAAGAAAGTCCTAGAAGGAACAAGTTGACTACGCCCTCAGGTTATTAGTGGATGAGAGGCCTTTGATGACCTTTAAAGGCATATCAAAAGAAAGAAATAGATATTTAATAAAAACAAACAACTTCAAACCTAGTAACTCTTATACCAGATATGGTCCTAATCCTAAAATCAAAGATAAGACCAGTTCTAGCAATTCCTGATCTGGATTTCACTAGAGAGAATTGAGATTTGTCCTACCAAGCCAGGAAATTGCAGTCTGGCTTTTCTTGGGAAATTCTAGAAACAGGACCAGAACAAAGTAAGAGTGTATGATGGCTAACCCAGGGCTCCTGCTGTGGTACCAGAAGGTGGGTAGCTCTGAACACAAGGACCACTATTAAATAAAATAATAATGCATAGCATGTTTTCTAAAACTACACAAGGAATTTTTTATAGATGAAATTCTATATATATTAGAATGATGAGCAAGTAACTGCTGGTGAGTGCAGTGACATTAATTAATTGGTGATACTTAAAATGCAATTGCTATTTCCTCTTGCCACCCCACCAAAAGAGCCCTGTTCAATTTTGGGCCAGAGCAAGAGAAGAACAAAGTTTCTATTAAAATGGAGCTTATATTTTATAACCAGGAAAGAGTAGCTACGGCCATTCCTGTGAAACAAGTATGTTCTATAAATGTATTCACACCATGGAGAAAACTTAAGTCTGATAAATTAGACTTTTATTTCAGAATTTGCATTTTCATTGAAGGAAATAGTTTATAGACTCACAAAACCACAGAAATGGAGGATATCTTTAAGAACCACTTCATTTATTCTGTATATTCCTCAATATGAAGAGTCAAAATCATATGCAGATTTTCAATTTCATGGGGATTGGCACCTCTAAGCCTCATGTTGTTCATGGGTCAATGTATATACATAAAACTATACTGGAAAGAAATGGAGTATAGCTCTCTATTCTTTAAATATATTAATAGATGAATTTTAAAAACCTCGCTTGATCTAAGGCCCCATGGCATATTTGTTGAGCAATCTGAACCCAAATTCTGATTATGGTATTCTCTTCTCAGATGCCTGTGATTCATTTGCCTGTATATCTTTAAAAGATTTCTTGACAATATATAGCCCTGATTCTTTTAGCCCTTCCCCATAGGAGCCCAACTTCTAAAATTCCCATTGAACTTCTAGTCATGCTCTATAAATTCTCTACATGTGCCTTATGTTTTAGAGTCTCCTCTGAGCTCTGGATCAACTGCCTCATAGATATCTCCTCCTGGTGGCATCAAATTGCCACCATGCTGGTCCTCTTTTCCAATGATTTTTCATATTCATAAATGGCACCATCCACCCATCTGTACTATCCAGGAAATCAACTCTCCCTGCCCTTCTTCCTTATTCCATAATTAAACACTCACCAAGATTTTGTCCTCTAAAAATGTACATTCATCCATTTCTCTCTATTTCCATTATTCCCAGCTGAAAAAGCCGTCCATTCTTCTCTGGGTACTGTAAAAGCACCTAACTAGTCTCTTCCCCACACCCATTCTCTAGAAGCAGCCAGAACAATCTTTTAAAAACATATTAGATCATAGTATTTTCCTGCATAAAATCCATTAATGACTGACTCCTCAGGGTTCTCAGAGTAAAGACTTGTCCTTAATAAGAAGGCCTGCAAGGTGCTACATACCCAGCCCCTTCTCCCCGCACCGCGTCTCATCAGTCACATACTGAGCTGCTGCCCCCTCACCTTCAGCTTGTTTCTCACTCTTTCTCTTCCCTCCTGCATTACAGCTTTGCACATACTGTTCTCTCTGCCAGCGATGCTCTCCCCACCTTCCACCCTTCAGAGTTCATCTTCCTCCCCTCCCAGACTATGTCTGCTCTCTCTATTACACTCTCACACAGCACTCATGCTTCATTTTGCATACCAGAACTTGTGGCATGCTTATAATTACTTCACTAACTGCATTAATTATTTCATATCTAGAGACCACATCTGCCTTGTTCACTGCTCTATTACCAGTGCCTAGCACCGAGTGATTTTAAGTTTTAGTAGGCACCTTACGTTCTAATAACATTCTGGTAAATGGTTGACTTCTCCTTTTATAAATTAGCTTCTTCCATCCATTCATTTACCCATCTCCCTTCATTGCCAAATTTCTTTAAAGACTAGTCTATAATATCTGCGCCAGCTCCATCTCATTCACTTGTCAACCCATTAAAATTTAGAGTCCTTCACCACCATTCCAATAAAACTGCCAAAGTTCTCCAGCAAGAGATGATGATCTTAGGGGCTTTTTCTAGATTTACTCACACTAAATATTTCTGTGACATTTGACACAGTGGACAATTCCCTTCTCTTTCCTTTATGCAAAAAATGTAACAAGTAACTAATTTGCTCCTCAGCCTGTGATTAGAACAGGGTCCTTTCTCTCATTGAGCCCAGTGAGAGAGACAGTCAAACCAATAATCACAAATATGCACCTATAGCTGTGTGAGTGCTATAAATTAAAAACAAAGAGCTAGAAGAGTGAAAAAGGCAGAGACTCTGAAATTACCCTCCTATTTTCCTCTGATTGTATACTTTCTGCTTCCATGGTTAAATTTTCCTCAGCATATCCCATAAACTTTCGCATGCCAGGATTCTGTCTTTATCGTGTTGCTCTTCTCATGTACACTCTCTCTCTTCCTGTGCTCGTGGCCAAAGACTCACATCTTTATCTTCAGGCTGAATTTTCCAACTGCCTCTTGGATATCTCTTACATGTTCCATAGGTACCCAAAACAGTGCATTCCAAACCAAATTAAATGTCTCTCCCAGTTCTTTTGCTATTACCTCTCTCACCAGTCACATGAACTGGAAAATAAACACCCTTGAAATTTTTCTCTCCCTTCCCTTCACCCCCGCAGCAATCAAGGAGCTGTCGCAGTTCTGCCTTCTAAACATCTTGTAATTTGACCAGCTCTCCATGCCCAGTGCCACCACTTTTGTTCAGACCCTCATCATCTCTCCCCTGCATTACTGCTGCAGCTCCCTGTCTCTGTACCCCTGCCTCCAACCTCCCCCGATTCTAATCATTTGCTTTGCTGCCATGCACACTTAATATGGCCATGTCATTGCCCTGCTAAAAAGTCTCCAGGGCCTTTAAGATATAGTCCACATTCATTAGCTTTACAATGAGAGCCTTCCTACTTTTCCTGTCTCATCCTTTTTTCTTTTATTCATTCTACAAATATTCATTGAGCAACTAACTAGTATGCAGTGCCTAACTATTTTAGGCACTGGAGATAAAGCTATGCCTTCATCAAGTCCCATATTCAAGTGCTGCAATACACATTTTACACACACACACACACACACACACACACACACACACACTGGCCTCCAGCAACTTGAAAATCTCTCATTTTCTACATGACCCATGTTCTTTCAGGCTTTCATATAATACCTCCGCTGGCTGAAAGACTGTTCCTTCCTCTCAGACATACTTCTACTCCCTATAGACTCAACACTCAAACTTAACCCTCCATGAAGCCTGCAGGAATTCCTCAGGCAGACTTAGACAAACTCTCCGCTCTGCACGTCAAACCACTTTGAACACATCTCTTTTCACATATACTTTCTTTTTATGTGTCTGTCTGTATCACTAAACTGAGTCCTTAGAGAGTAAAGAACCATCTTCTCCCAGTGCACATTCTCAACAAATTTTTTTACTATTCATATGAATTGAAAAGTAAATGAAAAAAAAAATACATTCCATTATGTCTTTTAGCAGAGTAGTCCGCAAACTGTACTGTGCATTAGAATTCCTTGGGGATCTTGTTAAAAATGCAGATTCTGGTTCATAGGTCTGTGTCGGGGACTGAAAAAATCTACATTTCTAACACATTCCAAGGGGAGGTTGATGCAGCCAGCCTAAGGACCACACTTTGAGGAGCAAGGCTTTAGAACTTAGCGATCATGAAGGACAGAAAGGGGGATTGGTTGAGAACTTGTGGAAATGAAACAAACAAACAAAAAATAGTTCTGCTGCACAGCTTGTCTATCAAATCTACATGATGCCTGGACAGCCACTAGTTTCCTGAAATGCTGGAGAGAAACACAGTTCTCATAACCTCTCCCAAGTTAGACAGCCCACTCTCTCCGGGTCCTCTGGGAAGCCGTAACAGAGCTGTTCGCTGGCTTCTGCTTGTTGCAGATGCCCAATGCCTGTCTTTCTTTCCAATTCCGCAGATGGCTCAAATGTGTTCCCTTGTCTGCTCTAGCATGGACACAGGCTCTGAAACTTCTCTGCCAAGAGTTGGTGGCACAGGACAGCTTAGTTCTTCTCGCACTCTCCCTGTTCTAAGGCAACAGCCCTGGCTGCCATTCAGGGCAACACTTTTCAAGCCATCCTGCCTCATGGAGAGAAGCCTTGGCACCCACTCCCTGCTCTGCCTGGCCAGCACACAGCACGCCTCTCCGAGGCCCAGCACCTTCTACACTCTGACAGCAACCTGCAGTCTCACAGGAACAACCTGAAAGGTGGTCCCAGTTTTAGTTAAAAATTTTCTACTGTCACAATTTTGAGAGGCTACTGGGGACTTACAGGTTGTGTTAAGGCTGTTTTAAAGACAAACCTATGATATTCACATAGATATACGGGTCTGTGTAAAACACTGTGTGACTCTTTACAAAAAGTGCAGTATAAATATTACTAGAAGGATTATATAAAAGATGTTAAAACATATTTCAACCAAACCATGGTATAGATGGCCACAGAATATAATGTATCCATTGTCAAGAAGTCCCCACCAGAGACCTCTGAAATCTTACATTGATTGAGTTGTGCTGAACTTGAAACACATAGAAAATTTTCCAAATGGTAAAATATTAAATACTCTCTTTTTTAAAAATATTTACCAGGGAAACACTAAAATACTGTAACTGGCTGAATTTTCACAGCAGTTTTTGTTCTACTTTTCCAAAAGCAGCCAGGAAGGGATTGTTTTCTTTTAATGCTTTGTTTGGTCTTTTAGGGAAAAAAGAACCAACTTATTTTGAACATACTACTCCCCCGTCTGCCTATGCAATAACATCATAATGGCAGAATAATCACTGTAAACAATGCCTTGGGGATTTAGTTGGCTACAACATGGGGCTTTAGGAGCCAATTTCAGTGCTTTTCTTAACTACATCATTGCATTTTTGTCTGCAGTGGATAAGAAGAGTCTCCTTTTAGAGCAGGTTGATGGAAAGTGCTAATTGTTGACACATTAGCTAATTGTTATGATAGCCCCTGACGTTTTTTTTTTTTTTTTTGCATTCTAAAAGTCAAGATCTCAACTGTGAAGTATGAAGATGCTTTATTACAACAAATGTTATGAAAACATTCAAACAATGGGAGGCTAATCTTCGGAAGCATTCAATCCGGTGGACACTAGACAGCCATGCCTTTCAAGAATAGACAACCATCAGGGGAAAAAAGTCTGAACTGCAGCATCCACCCAATATTTCAGACATAAGCATTCTGGGTTATCATCAATGATCTGTTTTTACAAAATCACCGCGTCTTAGGTAAGTTGAAGTAACTCCAAACCAAATAAACCACGCGTGGGCCATAATGGTCCACTGACAATGGAGGCAGCTTGGAATCTGTGATAATGGGAACCCGTAAGGTACCACACTTAGATGTTCCTCTGTTTTCTAAAAATCAACATTCGGTGTTTGAAATTGGTGTCACTCCCAGCTCTAACTCAACTTGAGGAAACAACTAGGTGTGAATACTGAGGTGTGCGTGTTCTTTAACATTTAGAGGAAAGGAGGAAGAGGAAATCAAGTAGAGAGTGTAAGTCGCAAAAATACCAAATTGCAGGGTTCAATTCTTGGCTCTGGACATTGAGTGAGTCATCACTCTGTGCCCCATCTGGTTGACTTGTAAATGTAAGCAAATATTTACTATTTGCCATAGGAATAAACTGGCTTCATATAAAAATATTATTTGACTGAATTTCAATTTTTAAAAATTCAGACACTTTAAAATCAATAAACAATTCTATTACAATAACATGCGTTCATTTTATATTTTCAGAAATAGAGAAAATACAATCTTCTTATTCTTGCTCATAATCTTCACGAAATAACAAATTAAATTTTATAATCCATCTGTTAGTCAATACCTTTACATTACTTCCTATGGTGATATTTATTTTAAGCTTTAAGTATGTTAATCCTTAAGAAAAAAAAGATATCAGTTTTAAACAAGTCACACTATATTGTTTGTATGTAGTTTGACTATTCTGAATGACTTAGCTGGTTCCTAACTAGTTAATTCCATTAGAGTTTACAAGATTAAATGTGATAATAACTTAATGTAGCTAAAGCAGGTGCTTGCCACATAGTAAGCACCTAATGTTAGCCGCCATCATCATCCTCATCAAAATGACAAGTAATTGGTCAAATAGTCAGACTTGCATTTATAGAAAATTATATAGATGTGCACAGTTTAAGCAAAGATGTAGTACAGCATTGTACATAAAAGAAAGTATTATGAGTAGTAGCTACTAAATTTTTTTGGGTAGCATATGACAAGTCAACACTTTACGGACGCCTCTTCCATGCTAGACACTCAGCTACGTGGCTTAGGTTAGGGTTCTGCCTACATACACAAACTGAGCTGAAATTAAAAAAAAAAAAAAAAACTCCAGTCATCTCTCCTCAATTTAAATGTCCCATGGATAGAATCTTTAGATACTAAAAGAAAATTAGGTTAAAAAAATAAATGGTAAGAAGGAAATATTGGAAAAAAACAAATATGTAAGCCCTTACGAAGGTTTGCCTTTACTAAATAAAAAAATTATGACAGTATTTGTGTATAAAATCACTCGTGATAATAATATCAACAAAATCTATCCTAAATTTGTAATAATTAAATGAATAATAATTTATCTTTCTCCCTTATTCAAAACTTTTCATTTTCTTTCTTCTCCACAGTGTCAACCAGATATTAAAAATTCATTTTGGGGTCAGCCAAGTGGCTCAGCTGGTTAAGAATTGGCTTAAGAGCACAAGCTCTGAGCAACAGAGCCACCAGTTCGATTCCCACATGGCCCACGGATGGCTCAGTGGAAAGAGCGTGAGCTCTTAACAACAAGGCTGCTGGTTCAACTCCTGCATGGGATGGTGGCTACACCCACCTGCAACTAATTGAACACAGCACCTTGAGCTTAGAGGACACGAGCTGCTGACGGGAAGCCAGATGGCGAATGGCACTCTCCACAACGAAGATTGAAGAACAACAATTTGACTGGTCCCCTTCCCCAATCCCCTAACACTGTTCCCAACCCTCAATTCCCCAATAAAATCTTTTAAAAAAAAATTCACTTTGAACTGTTGCAAAGATCATAAGACTTTTTTTCTTATTCTGATCCTCCATCTAACATGAGTGCCATCTGGCTGAGATTCAGTATTGACGCCCAATTCTGTGCCAGGTACACAGTCTGAAACGCCTCCTTCCCATTTCCCTCCCCCCTACAAATTCCCTCACGCCCCCATCAGCCTCATCTCACCAGGGATTTCTTCACAACCCCCCTCCAGCTCTGCAGACCACTTAAGGTCTGGTTTCCATTCCCAATCTCCTATTTTTTTAATTACATAATCCTAAAAGGAATTATTTGAGGTATATATATATATAGATATCAAAATTCTCCCCATAGTGAAAATGTGTTCAAAAGTAAAGCTTCCTATAAAGGAAACTCAAAGTTGAGGAGGGATTACAGTGCATGAATTAAGGGAAGGTATTATTTTAAAGGAAAATGCATTATGGCATTAAGCCAATAATTTATTTTCTAGTTCAATTCAACTTGTTTTTCTATCACAATATTGAGTTGTACTAACTTCTACATGTATTATTGCTGTAATACTTTTATTTCTAATTCTTTTAAAACTTTATGTAAGAACCTAATTATATCTCACAATATGTATTCTTCTACATTTTTGGCAATTCCCATTGATCCATCAATTTATCTTAAGAATTACACAGGAATAACATCCCTGAATATTTTAACATATTACTTGAAAATGTATTAATGATTTTACAACATGACTATAAAATACACAATTTTCTGCGAATGTTCAAGCATGTATTAGGTAAAAGGAGCCATTTAAAAACACCTATTGTCAGTGGAAAGAGAGGAAAGCTCAAATCACCTATATCAAGCTCCCTCATCTACCATGTGAGGAAAGTAAAACTTGAAGTAGTGAAGTGACTTTTGCAATGTACACATCAGAAGGTGGCAGTCCCATAGAGCCTGTACATGCTGTGAGTTTTAAGGGAAGAATACTGACATGTGGCACTGCCCACCTCAAGATGCAGTTTTCCTGATGGTGTGTTGGACTGCATCCAAACAACCCAAGACACAAGACAAAATACTACAAACCGGCTGTTAAGTAGTCTCCTCCAACAACTCTGAATTGGACAAAAGAAAAGTGATACAATCCAATCCAGGTTTATTGTAAAAGAATTTGTAATAGGTTTCTGGTGTGTCCTATCTCCACACCTTAAGAGAGTTCATGAAGCTATCAGATATGTGACAGAGCCATCAAAAGAACATGAATTCAACTATTTCAATTATGACGTGTAAGTCACATTTCAAACTGTTCCACAACAGTGTAAATTCTTTATAAAGCCAGAAAAATAAAAGTAATCATCACCCTGTTAAAGCGCATGTATTCTCAAAGATGGTCATGAATTGTGCATGTGTGTGTACAAACAGTGATCGTGTTCTAGTAAGAAGATAATAGGCTTTGGAGGCCAACTAATGTGGGCTTAAGTCCTGGCTCTGCCAGTCTTGGACTTGAGAAGTTACTTAACAACCCTGAATCTATTTCCTCATTGTTGTAGGTTGAGTAGTGTCCCCCAAGAAGATATGTCCAAGTCCTAACCCTTGGTACCTGTGAACGCGATCTTATTTGGAAATAGGATCTTTGCAGGTGTAATTAAATTAAGGGTCTCAAGACAAGAACATCCCCAATTTAGGGTGGGCTCTAAATCAAATGACTGGTGTCTTCATAAGGCAAAGGAGAGGGAGACTTGAGACCCAGAGACCCAGAGGGGAAGGCCCAGAGGGGACAACAGAGGCAGAGGTTGAAGTAATGCACCCCCAAGCCAAGGAGCAGCACCAAAGTTGCCTGCAGCCAGCGGATGCTGAGAGACAAGCATAGAACAGATTATCCCTTACAACCTCCAGAGGGAACCAGCCCCCTAAACACCTTGATTTTGGCTTACAGAACCATGAGAGAATATGTTTGCATTGTTTTAAGCCACCAAGTTTGTGGTAATTTGTTATGGCAGCCCTAGGAAACCTCAGGGTTGCTGTGAAGATCATCAGAAGGCAGCTAACACAGTGCCCGCTCAATAAAAGCTAGCTGCTTTATCCCTCCTTCTCCTTCGGGCAGTGAGGAGAATAGGGAATGGGGTAGATTTTTTTCCTGGTGAGGTTTCAGGCCCGCTATTGATCATTCTTATAGGTCTGCAGCTCCAGAGGCCATCTCTTGGGACTCCCACCTCATTCCTCTTGCTGGGAAGTGCCAGGGCCTCTCTCTGATGACATGTCAGTGCCAGCCTGTCTGGTGCAGGCTTTACTTTCTGTCTGCCTCACTGCCTGTCTCTGCCTCCCTGTAGAGCTCTGCCCTTGCCTAGTAAGCTGCTGATAGAGAAAATTGGCTCTGCAGAGAGGGCTGAGCGGGGCAGCAGCACACTGGGTTTTGCAGTCCCTACTCAAATCACTGTTTTCTGGATAATCATACAGTCCCTTCTTGGCGTAACCCAAAGGATCCCCACACGTTCAGCATCCTTTTCCCTTTGGGCTTTTTTACTTTTCATTTAGTGTTTTCTTTGAGAGATTAATACTGACACATTAAAGTATTTCCAACCCAATTTTATTATCGTGTTTCGAAGAACTGAAGATGTATCACCTATTTTTAATTCCTTTTTTTTTCTCACTTTTATGTCATCTACAAAATACATAATCTAACATAAAGAAAAATAAGGAAGCAGACCTATTCAAGCCCTCGGTTACTACCAACTAATGATGTGTTTACACAGCAAAGCAAGACACAAAAACAAACTAAGAAACACACATAAACGGAAAAAAACTTTTTAAATACTGTGAAATTGATTTTGAACCTTGAAAGCTCAATTTGAAGTCATTTCTTTTTAGAATTACACCTTTTTCTCTATAATTAATCAAATAAGAACTTGTGTGCAAATAGACACAGCTAGTTTGTATGGCAGTGATCTATTTTCTTCCCATTCCTCTAAGCTCCCACTTGCAAAGTAAAGCAGCAGATATATATATGTATCTCATTTATCATATATGTCACATTTGTTTCCTATGTGTTTCATATATAGTATGTATATTTCATATATATGTATATTTCATATTTCATATTTCATATATATATATATATTCCTATTTAATGTATTGGGATGCAACTAATAGATACAACAGAGACCAGGCATTTTTAGTTCCTTGGAATACAAACTCTAAAAATTCAGGTGATATTAAAAGCTTAATTCTCCCCTTTGCAGAAAGGAATAAACCTCCTCCACCCTCTTCCTTGTGTTTCCCTTGATCAGGCAGGTCGTCTGATAACTTGAGAGTCATACTACAGTTGTATGAAAGGAAAAGGAGAGAAGCATCCCCTTCGAATGCAGACGTGCAGATGGGAGAGGAGACAAGATTTGTGTTCCTGCTTGCTGGAGCGCTGTTTCTAGCATGAATATAGGCAACCCTCAGCATTCAGACCAAAAGGAAAGGAGAAGAGAGAGGATAATTAATTAGACACTATTTTATTCTATGCTCTATGAAATAAAGGTGCTATTGGAATACAAGTGTTACAGTCCTGGGCCCTGCCAATGACTATAAGAGGTAGCTGTTACTATCTCTATTTTACAGATGTGGTAACTGAGACTTACAAAGCTTAAATAATATGGGTCATCCATTGTTAGGTGATAAATAAAACTGACATCTGCCTCCTTACACCATCCTCTCCCACCTGGAGCGGTGTTTTTAGAAGTAAAGATTCAGAAGCAACCGAGGATGCTGAACATGGCTGTTCATATTTAGGTGACCAAACAGCCATAAAGAGAGATAGCTTCATTGCAAGTACAGGAAAAAAAGCTTCCCGAGCTTAAATCTGATTACAACACAATTTAAATCCACTGAAACTTATCCTGATATCAAAGGACAAGATTTGCATACTCCAATTCTGAAAGCTTTGAAACCCTAGTCATAAAGCAGCAGGTGTGGGCTCCATTACATTGTCCTGGAGGCTAACCACACCGCCCAAGTGCCACAGCTCACCCATATACTCTCTATATTCTTTATCTGCTTGTGGCCTATCTAGTGGGGGAAGGGAAAGCACAAAATAAACTACATGTCATTTTTAAGGTAAGGAAAGCTTAGAAGTTTTCCAGCATGGTTTTCCTGAACTAAATGTTCTTGTGAGTCAATTAATAGGTTCTACACTGGTACCTTGGCCCTCCTAGGTTTATTAATTCAACCAATGGCTATTGACTGAGGATGCCCTCTCAACGGAGCACTGCCCTGAAGTAGATTCAAAACTAGTGTAAGAAAAAGCTTTTACCTTCAGAGGGCTTGCAGTCTAGTGGGCAGACACACCAACCCTTTGGAAAGCAATTACAATTTAACTCTCACCATTCTGACAATAAGTCTGTCAGGAGAGAAGAGAAATCTGTGTAGGCTGGAGAAATTTGGGGAAATGGGAGGGAGGAGCAGCTTGAGATGGATCTTAAAGGTGGAGGAAGGGGATTTGGGTAGAGAGGGAGGTAGGATGGGGGAGGACAACTGGTATTGAAGACGGAGCATAAAATTAGTATCATGTATGCAGTGGGCAGAGGAGGGAATATCAAACAAAACCAGTAAATTCACAAAATTGTTGCTACTGGGTCTTGTCCAGGCCAAGATGCCCTGTTTACATCCTGTACTTAATTCACCTCCACCTTAACAAGCTCCTGAGAAGGAAAGCTCTGACATGGGACCGTTAAAGTCTCACTTTACTTTCCACAAATACATTTGCCTACTTTTCACAGCTGTTTACACGGAGGGTAAACAACCTTTTGCTTCAAGAGGAAATGTAATTTTTCATCCATTTCAGTGAATAAGTAAAACAGTGGTTGAAAGCTTATGAATATTAGACTTCTAGTGAAGGAACGGAGCTGAGCTACCCCAAGACAAGAATCTCGAGATGGGTTCTGGTAAATTTCTGTGCTCCACCTATGAAAGTGTCATCTGCTGAAGAAATATACATTTCAGTAAGCAATAACCGAACAAACTTTTTGGAAGCTTGCTTCTTAAACCAGAGATCTGTGGATACAATTATACATACAATTCGCCACAGCTCACAAAATTTTATGACTACATAGACTTGAAGCAAAACAAGGGGGTAATTCTGTGAAAATGAAAGTTTCCACCAGATACTTGGCATGGGAAACAAATATAGTCTCTATAAATGAGAGATAGCTTTCTTTTTCTCTCTAAATTATGTCTATGATGGGGTGGAAGGCCACTGTCAGTCATAGTACAAGTTGACAGCTGGTTACACCCAAATCACACACTTGGAGATTCTTGGTCCTGCATGCATGCCTTGGTTTCCTATCCAGTTTCTATCTCATCATTTTCCATCCTGCCCCTTGGTCTTGACACATCTGACACCCCAGCAAAAGTCCTCCCTAAAAGTTTAACAGATGTGGCCAAAAGAAAAAAAAAAGTAATAGAAGAGGAAAATAACCACCTATACCTTTAAAAGGGAAAGAGGGGTTAACTTTGAAATGCCAAAATTTTCTGTCAGCCCCTCAAAATCAGAAATTACGTCTCCATTCTCTTGGTTTATACAGTGTCCTCCACAATAGCTGAGACGCAGGCTCTCAAATATTTGTGAACAACTATAAGTCTTTACAACGAATATTGAGTTGAAATGATTTTTCCTTCTCTTTCAACTGAATAAGATTGAATTCATCATCAAATATTGTATCTTAAATATTGGGAAATGGTACAGCCACTTGGTAAAACAGTTTGGCAACTTTTCTAAAAGTTAAACTTGGAGTTACTATACGACCCAACAATTCCACTCCTAGGTACATAGCCAAGACAATTGAAACCATATGCCCATAAAAAAACTCACTCATAAATGTTCATAGCAGCATTATTTATAATAGCCAAAAAATGAAAATAATCTAAATGGCCATCAACTGATGAGTAGATAAACAAAATGTAGTATACCCATGCAATGGAAAATTATTCAGCCATAAAAAGGAATGAAGTATTGATACATGTTACAATATGGATGAACCTTAAAATCATGATGCTAAGTGAAAGAAGCTAGAGCTACATACTGCATGATTCTACATACTATATGGCCAAAAGGCCACATATTGCGTGATTTCATTTATCTGAAGTGTCTAGGATAGACAAATCCATAAAGACAGAAAGTGGTTGCCAGAAGCGGGAGGGAGGGAGGATGGGAAGTGACTGCTAATGAGTATGGGGTTTCTTTTTATGAGATGAAAATGTTCTGGAACCAGATAGTGCTGGTGGTGGTACAACTTTGTGAATATACAGCAAACCACTGAATTGTATACTTTAAAAGGGTGAATTTTATGATATTTCAATTATAGCTCAATAAAAAAGTTTTAGGAAACCTTGTGGTAAAGAAACTATAGTTAGGATTTATGTTGAGTTCTTTAGGTGTGATAAAAACTATTAATATCCAATGTATGTTTTCTTTTTCAGTAAATATTAGAAAACTTATCGGAATTCTTCACATACGTTCAAAAGAAACCTGAAAGTTCTTTAAAAGTTTATTATAGTATATAATTAATGACACTAAAATAGCAATAATAACAATAATAGCTAACATTTAATGAATGCTTACTATGTATAATACCAATCACATTCTAAGTATTTTACATATATTAATTCTTAAAACAGTTAAAAGAACAACCCTATAAGGTGAGTACCATTCTCATCTTCATTTTCTATAGAAAATTGAAGCACAAAGAGTTTATTCAAGGTCACACCACTAGTTAATGGTAGAGCCAGGATCCAAGGCCATGGCAACCTAGTCTAGAGCTGGCACTCATAACCATTTTTTAATTCCGCCTTTAATGAAAAGAATAAAAGGATTAGTGTAGTAGAAAGAGTGCTAGATAAGTCAGTGCAAGACCTATCTGTAGATTTGTCTAAGTTTGTCATAAGCAAGCTCTGCAAGCCTCGGGCCCCTTGGCCTGCTTCTCCTGGTCTAAAAGGTGAGAGTATGGGGCAGTCCCCAACCACTCCGACTCTCCATCACTCTGTAACTAAGTCACTGGTAAACCAAGAACTATGCAAATACAGATATTCTGTCATTTAGTCTATGTCATGTACATTAGGAACTTCATAATATTTTATAGAAAACAACTAGGAAATTCTAGACTTAGACAACTGGAAAAAACCTCAGTGGCTAAAGGACAAGGTTGGCTACCAGGTGGTTTTTTTAATGTTAAAAAAAGGGGGAGGGGGAGGATTCTGTTGTGTCTCCCTTATAATCAAGAAATCATTCAGTACATATTTTTTTCCTTCCTGAAATTTAATTCCACGTATCTCATTCCATCCTCAACAAATAAATACTGAACGCTTCCTGTGTGCCAGGCATTTTGAGGTCCTAAGGATACAAGAAGAAATAAGGGAAACAAGGGGGTTCTAGCTCATTTTTGAAGGGAGGAAGATCATAATAAACAAGTCAACCAATCAATAAGATAATTTCACTTAGTGAGAAATGCTAAAAAGAAAATAAAGCAGGGAGATGTGGTGGTAATTGGTTGTGCTGCTGTTTGATAAAACCTAAGCTACTATAGAGCACAGATTTGGGTCTATTTTATTCACCTTATCCTAAGTGCTTAGAGAAGCACTCAATAAATACTGAACAAATGAATGCAAGGAAGGGAGGGAAGAAGGGAGGGAAGGAGGGAAGTAGGGAGGGAGGAAGGGAGGAAGGGAAGGAGGGAGGGAGGGAGGGAGGAGGAGAGAGAGAGAGAAGAGGAAAGAGGAAAGAAAGAAAAGAATAAGCGCATGATGAGTAAATGGTGTTCTCCACATTGTGGCAGAGACTAATAGCTTATTACTAAGGCAGTTTCTATATTTTTCTGGGCTCATAGCTGAACTATAAGCATTAGTTTGCTAGGGTTGCCATAACAAAATACCTCAAACTGTGTGGCTTAACAACAGAAACTTTTTTTCTGCAGACTGGAAGTCCAAGATCAAGGTCTTGACAGGTTTGGTCTCTCCTGAGGCCTCTCTCCCAGGCCTGCAGATGATACCTTCTAACTGTGTCCTCACATAATTTTTCCTCTGTGTATGTTCATCCTTGGTGTCTCTTTTTATATCCTAATCTCCTCTTCTTATAAGGACACAGATTGGATTAGTGTATACCCTAAGCCTCATTTTAACTTAATTGCCTCTTTTAAGACCCTCTCTCCAAAAACAGTCACAGTCTGAGGTCCTGGGGGTTAGAACTTCAATATATAAATGAGGGGGAGGACACAGTTCAGACCATCAGGCTACATTCCCAGCCTCCCTTGCAGTTAGATAGATACCAGTCACATGGCTACAGTCAGTGGAGTCTGACAGGGAGTAGTATGTGCCACTTTCTGGCCTAATCCATGAAAACCTCCACACATGATCCTTTATGCATCAGATGGCAGGATATTGACCCTTGAGGTAAAGTTGGAAGCTACAAGGTGAAGATGACAAAGCCTCGGTCCCTGAAAATGATAGAGCAGAGCTCTATCCACTGACAGACATGGACTATTATGTTTGAGAAAAATAAATGTATGTTGAGATATTTTTATTATAGCAGTTAGCTTACCTTAACCAATATAACCTCCATTATGCCTTCAAATCTCTTTAGTCTTCCCTAATAAACTTCTGTTATTCAAAATGAAGAGTCTTCATTTTTACAAAGATTTCCTCACAGGACTATGATTTCAACTTTTTATGCTTCTCTCTTTCTAATTTATTTACTTCATCCTAAAATATAGAGCCCCAAACCAGGCAGATGCCTCTTAATGCAAGTTTTCACTGTAACACACTGGCACATCCCAGGTTGAGGTCTTACATATACTATTTCTCATGAGATAATACAAAGACCTAAAAAAAATACAAAGACCCAATATTCGTAAACCCGTGGTTTCAAACTCACAAAAATTTAGCTTTTATGGACCAACTCAGAATTGCCAACTACCGCTGTGGTGCATATGCTAAAAAAAAGCAGGGCACCAAGGAATAGCTAGCCAGGCCAAATCTGGGCTGCAGTGCTCCCTGGACTAGGGACAACAAACAAGGTGAAGGAGGCAATGGGGGTGGAGGTGGTGGGAACCATTCTTTCCTGCAGTGATCCCAAGAGCAACGGGGAATCCAAAAATAAACATTGGTTGACTCCAGTGCCCTTGAACAAGTATGCAAAGTCACACGGAATAACACAGCCAGTTAATCTAAATGCCAATCTAAACTCCTCCTTTTGAGCTACTAATGCAGGTGGCCAGAACTTTAACTTCTAAATCAGCTTACCAGAAGACATATGACAATTTTATATCATTTATATCAGTAACAGATGCATCTGACCAATTCTAAAATGTCTAAGTTTTCTTTCAGGAGCCAAGAAATATAACTCAGAGTTTGGGTGATGAAATGCAAGCAGCAGCCTGCCTTGTATTCACTCATTCATTCATTCATTCAACATCATTATTCATGCCTAATAGGTGCCAGGCACTCTGGTAAAGACTAGAGACAAATACACTAGCAAAATCCAGTCTTTTCCCTCAAGGATTTCACAATCTTGAATTTGGGAGAAGACCTACAAATGAAAGCACAAATAAAAATGTGGTAATTATTGTATTGGCATAATGGTAAGGTAATCTGGGAACTCAGAGAAGGAAATGATCAACTTCTGGCCAATGGAAAATGGAGACAAAAAGAATACTAGCAAGATCCCTAAATAAGTGTCTATTGCATAGAATTATCCACACTTTGTTTTAAAAGAAACAAACATTTATCCAAACAGGGGTGTAACACTGTAAAATAACTGTACTGTAGACTCAAAATCCCAAGGCAAAAATCAAGTTTGGGAGTCATCAGAGGAAGTCCTGGACATCCTCACTGCCCCTCCTGACCTGGTCTCCCTCCTGTGTCCCTAGTACTGACAGCAGGACTCAGCTCACTGCCATGCATTATACCCTGGCAGATCTGATGGGAGCAAAATCAGGGAGAGGGCGGCAGCTGACGATGAAATAAGCCTGAAAACGATGGCTTATGTTGGCTTTTGTCCCAGTTTTATTTGCTAAGAAAGTGTCTCCCAAGTTCCAGAGGCACGATTTTTCTCTGGTCACCTCCAACTTTCCCCAGCTAAATCTGCTCTTAAGATTCTCACTAAAATGCAAAATTGTAAATTCCTTAATATGACCCCATTTCCAGGATAGCTGATCCCAGGCTCCATGGAAATATTTTCATATCTGTTGGATCACATTCTATGGAAACAATTCATTACTGAAATCCTCCCAACAACACAGCCAACGTCTTCACCCTAGCTGATTGGCATTTTAAATATGGTGGTGCTTGAATGACTTCTGAAAACTGTGGGGGTTTTTTTTGTTTTTGTTTTTTTAAGAAAAATGAGGGATTAAGTCATGAACATCAGTGTCTCAAACCATATACACTTTTTTTTTAAATATTTTAACCAGATTTATTTAAAGCAAGTATCTTTTATAATTGGGAAAATAAGGATTACAGATGTAATTCTTTTTATGGTTAATAAAATAGCAAATTCTTCAGAGGAGTGACCAGGTTCACATTGAGAATGTCAAGTTCATGAATGCCTTTTCTCCTTGTCACCTTCCTCACATGGTCAATTAAAGCTACTAGTACCTTTTCCTATGACAAGGACACATATCCAGGGGGAACAAGACTGAAGCCAACACATTAATTTCCTGTAATTCAGCTGAATGATTTTGTTTCCTCCGAAGGCTGACTTGGGGCTCACCATTACAGTGGATGGTGGTGGTGATAGCAACGAACTTTTGAATAAGACCCTCTACTGGTCTATGGGATTTGGGCTGGGATAGATCCATGAATGACTTTGTTGGAGGTGAACTGAAGGTGAGCTCAAGTTCCTGTAATGAAAATAGTTCAAACAGATCTTCAGAATCTCTTGAGTCAGGGGTCACTGAAAAAAATTAGTGTCGTAAAAGGGGCAGCAATACCCAGATTCTGAGGTGACCTCTTGACGTTCATGCCTTTGTGTAACCCCCTCCCACTGGTTGAATGTGGGCTGGACTCAGTGATTCACTTCTAACAAGAAGAATAAGAAGTGACAGTGTATGAGTCAGAGACAAGGCCGTGACTGGCAGTGTGTGCCACCTCCATCCTCCCTCTAAGGGAAGCCAGCTGCCAGGGTATGAGCAGCCTATGGAGATGACTCTGAGGCAAGCACCTGAAGGCTCCTGCCAGCAGCCTTCCATGACGAGCCTGTAAGCAAGGTTCCCCACCTTTGAGATGACTGCAGCCCTGGCGTGACTGCAAACTTCTGGATTACAACCCTCCCAAAAGACCTAAAGCCACATCTCTGCTACATCCCACAGAAACAAAAAGAGCTAGCAAATGTTTGCTGTTTTAAGCGACTAAATTTGGGGAAATTTTGTTACTCAGCAATAATTAATACAGGGGCTAGAAGGTGTCCACCCCAGGATATGGTGTGAGGAGGTGCAAAATTGAGTCACACCTGTGCAGTGGGCACCCTCCCCCATTGTCTCTATCAGGCCTGAAAGGCTTGCTGTCCTATCTTAAATTTGTATGCAGTTACTCATACACTGAGTGCGTTCTGAGTGCAGCCAGACACCAACTGTTAGGGGCAGCAACGCAATTTCTCCCTTCTGAAAACCTCTTTTTCCTTCTCCTTGAGAACCAACCAGTTTCCCTGTCAAAAACAGCTTTCAAGGACACTACAAATTAAGGACAACTGCTGAATCCCAATCCGAGCTAGGAGTCAGAGGTCTCGTTATGAAGGAAAAATAGGCCAAAGTGGAACTTCATGGAATGTAGTCACCCTCCCTGCAAGTCCCCTAAATTTAAATAGAAGCATTCCACTCTGCCCTCTTAAAATTAAGTGCTATCACAAAGCAGACACTAGAGCATAAAATACCTTTTTACTTCACCAATTTGAATGCCAGAGCATTGCCTTAAAGGGCCAGGCAACCTGAAGCTTTTCAACCAAAACAAGGCACCAGCTTACTGGAGGCAGATGATATTTCATCTTAAATGTTAGGTATATTGCCACATCAGGGATTCTCATAGGATTAGCACTAAGTAGTGCCTATTCCTATATTAATGATAAACCATTTGCATGTCATTAACAAGTTTCACCCAGGTAGGGTTAATCCCTCAGTTTATTTTGTTTGTTTAACAGCCAACAGGTTCCTTACTCACTGAATTAAAGGCAGGAAACTCAGATGTTTTCTTCAAACCAGTCAGTTGAACTAAACGCTAATATATACATTTTTTCCCCCACCATTATTACTGTCATGCTGTTTCTAGGACAATATACTATTTTGACATAAAAATATTAACTAGGAAAGATTTCAATTAGTCAAATGTAAAAACAAAAGAGACATATACTTAAGGCTTGGCTTGGCTATTGTGAAATGAAGCCATAAACTCGTGAAATGAAGCCATAAGCTGGACATACAAATATACATTTTCAATAACAGGATTTCTTAAAGATTTTAAAAAATAATTCATACCTTTGTTGATTCCACATGTGCCATTTGCAATTTAACATCAGAAAATAATCACTCCAAATGGTTCTCCCTGCTATGATTCACTACGGTGAATGATTCTGCCACTCACAGCAAATCAGAGAATGGTTCGGAATGGCTTATTTTCCTGCTCCAATAAACTATGACTAGGCATTCAGCAGATTTTTCTTTTGTTTCTTATTATTTTGCAGAGTCGAGAAAAAATATGAAAAATAAAGGAAATAACTGAATGGGCCACTGCTTTCAAAACTTATTTAGTCTTGCTCATTTATGTCAATGCTGTTATAATTCACTTCCATTCTCCTGTTTTTCTGGTGAGGGTTCCATAATGTGGAATAGATGCTCATTCTCTTTTGGATCTCAAGGCACTGCTTACTTTTTCACATAAAACTTCAAGTACCCACTGCCCAAGTGGATGCATGGGATAAAATTAAAGTGCTTCATTGGCTTTTCATTCTGGAAATAACTGGTAGAAATTTCTGTTGCATTAATTTTTGTATCATTAAATCTACCCAGCAAGTATCTCAACACCCACTTAGAAAAGTGAGTCCCAGTCCAGAAAGTTGACTTACATGCAGTAACAGTGGGGCCTTTTGACAGCTTTCAGCACACTGCTTTGATTAATAATTTTTTTAATTGTATACTTTTTCTAATTCAGGAGTCTAAAGCAATTAGCTACCAAGAAACAGCTGCTACAATTCCTTTTATCCACCTACGCTCACCCTTAGCACTCCAGGAATCACCCATAGGAAGTATTCAACTTACCAATGCTGAAACCTAGTGGGGAAAGTATCCAGTGTCTCTCCCTAATCCTATACTTCCGGAAAAAACTAGTGAATGACAGGCTCAGTCAGTTTTCATGCCAATGTAGAGTAATAGCTATTCTACAATCCTGTCTCTTTTCAACACTTCTCTATACACATACACACACACACACACACACACGTATGTTATTACCTACAGCCTGCAAAGCAAGGAATGCCTACATCCCACCAGCAGGGACTAAATTAGGATGCAGAAAGACATTGTACTGCTTAAACTGGAGTTACATGAGGTACATTTTGCATAGAAATAATATAAGTGAAGATTACAAATTCAATTTATCTATTTAAGTCCTATGACTTTCCATATGTCCTACATTCCATAGAGTAAAGATATGAACAGACTAGTGGGCACCAAACTTTTGATCAAACAAGTCTTTTAAAATTATAAGCATAAATATATATATATATATATATATATATATATATATATATATACACACACACACAGATATTCTTCTGTGATATGCAGAACAAAAATAAAAATTAGGATAAGAAAGAAATAATATGCATAGGTGTTCTAGCATATGCCTGCCATACCACCTGGATGTACCTTCCCCACTCTGAGTCACATACCATTGTTCTGCCCTTTAACAGTTGTTTGTCTGCTGGACAAAAACAATATATCTGCAACTTTCATACAGCATTTTATAGTTCATAAAACATTTTCACATACATTTTTCTCAGGTAATCCTCACAAATACCATTTCCTCATCTTACAGACTAGGAATTTGAGTAACGTGAGTGCCCCAACATCACCCAAATAGACTGTGACTAAGCTAGATTTGAAACCAGGGCTATACTACAGATGTATGACAGATTAAATGGGTTTTCATGTGCCCGTCTGGAAACCACACCACCACTTACAATATTACTTCTAAGGGGAATACTTTCTCAGTCCTAATTAACTGACTTGTAAAGGAACTTTTGGAATATAACCTAATCATAAATTAAGGACTACATGTATTACATATTTCAAACTAAATGGTTTTTTTATGCAGGATAATCTGAACCTTTCATTCTGCATCTAATGTCAAAGAGTAAATCATGTAAACGTAAAAGCCCTACCAAGCGATGCTGAAATGCCCATGTTCTCTAAGATGGTCAGCTAGTGCTCCAGACAGCATTTCCGCCCTTACACACTCCCTTTACTTATATATCCAATTTGTGTCCTAAAATAAACAGACCACTTTCCTTTACCAGTGTTTAAAAATCAGGAAAGAGAAATTATTTGTATTAACTATGTAAGCATTATACTCTAGCCCTGGAAGATTACCTTTTCATTTCAAAGGCAAATTGTTGCAAAAGCAGGATAGACAACGCCTGGAATTAATGGTGCTTTAGGTCTAGAAAGGTGACTGGAGAAACCAAAGGGTTGTGAGTTTTCTCTCTGCCAAGGAAGGTAAGCCAGACAGTTAGGCTTCTACTGGGCTCCCTCGAGTCTTCTTGAATCTTGTTTTCTTTAGATTGCCAGCACGGATTAAATAATATTTTTGCAATGCATTTTACTTTTTAAGAAATGTACATCCACTTTGGCCCAGCAACCTGATTTCTGTGACTCTATTCTAAGGAAATAATTTAAAATATCAAAAACTCTTTAGGCATAAGTATTCCATGATAATATTATTTATAAAATGGAAACATAAAATGCAACCTGAATGTCCAACAATAAGAAAATGACAGATATACTCCATGATATGTCATTCATCCATTTAGCATAGTGGCTACAAAAGCTATACAACCACATCAAAAAGTTTATGCAATGTTAACTGAAAAATGCAGAACATAAGCTGTACATGTTGTAATTATAACTACATAAAAATATCATAAGAAAAACATAGGCTAGCAGTAAATGGTTCAAAATGAATCAACATTTTGGTTAGGATTAATGGAATTATTGGTGACTTCTTTCTTTTCTATATTTTCCAGTTTTCTCTGGTGTAGGTATATTAGTTTTTATAATAAAAGTGGATTTTATTTTTTTTAAACTATCTAATCATTTATAAAGAATTCCCACAAATTAACAAGAAAAATACAAATAACTCTATTGGGGGAAAAAAGGGAAATAATATGTACACTTGATTCAGAAAAAAAACCGAACAGCAATACAATGAAAATATGTTCAATCTTCCGTAGTAACAAGAGAAATTTAAATTATAATAAGAAAATATAATTCTATACCATAATATTAACAAAAATTTTAGTTTATACATTTTGTTATTAGGATGTGTGAATATTGGAATTTTCATATATAGCTGGTAAAAGTAAAAATTGGTACAAACACTTTAGAGAGTAACTTGAAAACATCTAATAAAACTGAAAAATGTTAGATATATACACATATAAACTTTACACACATGCACATAAAAATTACAATCGTGTTCATTGTGGCATTGTTCATAATAGTAAAAAAAACAAAAACAACTTAAATTTCCAACAATAGAGAAATAGATAAATTGTGTTATTTGCATATTGTGGAGTATTATAAAGCAATAAAAATGAATAGATTTGACCTCATATGCAACATCATGTGACTTATACAAAAGCATAATGTTGAGTGGGGAATGGAGCACAGGATAATACAAACAGTCAGTTCCATTTAAACAAACTTTTAATATATGCACAGCAATGCTGTATTAAAGCCATATACGCTGTAGCAACAGTACAAAAATATGCATGGGAGAGCTCAACACCAAATTCAGGACAATGACAACCCCTGGGGGTTGGTATTCCAGAGGACCTCGGTACTGATCCGCAATGTTAAACACACACACACACACACACACACACACACACACACACACACGAAGCAAGATTTGCAAAGCATTATTCAAAACAACTGGAGACACATTTGCAGATACATAGGTGTCCATTTGGGGGGGGGTGAGGTTAATACCTAAGACAAAAACATTGTAAAGAAACAATAAGCACATTAAACGGACTTTTCATTCAAAAGAATGAGATTTGCCTGGCAAGAATCCAAAATCTTAGCTCTAAATGAAATCTACAGAGCTTAGATTCATAGAAGATGATCCAGCTAAGTCGAGTCGTTTGCAGCCTCTCAAGTGCTGCTTCCACCTGCTCTGTGGTACAGGCATGTTAGAAATTGTTGCTTCTGCCTTTGTACTTGACTAGGAAAGTGAAGTCGGGGACAACCCACAGAAAAGACTGCAGTTCCCTGTGGTGGGGGATTCATTTTCAAAAGCACTCACATTGCCATTTCAAGTGCTTCAGCAACATGTATTGATGTTTAGCTGTGTAGCAACAGGAATCAGGTATCTTAACCTCTCTTCTTCCTGGAAGATATTGACTTGTCCCACAAAGGTTTGGAGATTATCAGTGCTTCCAGAAATCCCAAGCTCTTCAGCAAAGAGTCATGCTTGGAAGGACCAGGGACTCAAATGTCTCAGAAAGGTCTCCGCCAGCACTCTGAGAGCCGTGCTTATCCCATAGACCTGCACTTGAGAAGAAGTGACTGCTTTGAAAGGGGTCAAGTTCTAAATCCCTGCCTGTTCCTGGAGGCAGTGATTATTTTGTTTGTTTGTTTCAGCAGAGGGGGCACCCTGGCAGACAAACTAGAACCCAAAGAAAATTAACACAAGACATCATGGGCACACCAGCCCTGCCCTGGCTAACTGCTCTGGCAGCTGGGCAAGCAGGCATGGTAGGTGACCAGGTTCACAATGCCAGCCCCAGCTACTCAGAACACTACACCCTGTGCAACAGCCACTGGTCCACTGGGTCTCCAAACACTAAAACAATAGGCTCTCCCTTCAATCTAACCTCTGAATAATAAAAGACTTAGGTGTTGACATATCCCATGTTTTGATCTATCATTCCCTTGAAAACATCTGTCAAGAAAAAGTAGCCCTAAAATGGTCAAGGCAAATCAGTCCAAAATGTGTGTTGTTTGACCTCTCGGCCATCTAGTCTGCATCTGGAGGCACATTTGGAATGTGGAGCAAATCATACTGAAAGATGTTCCCCCTCCTTCCTGAATACTTCAGGAGCTATTCAGAATTCAGCTTGCAAGTCATGCTTCATTCAAGGCAGTTGATTAGTTCCAGTGTGAAGGATACTGGATAGGACAATGAGGGGACAACAGACATAGTGATTCATAGATTCCTCTAAGAGCTGCAGGTGTTTTTAGGACAGAATGAAAGAAAAGGAAACGAGGCTGAGTCAGTTCTCAAAACTGTCCTCCTGTCACAAGATTAGCCAGAATTATTCATAGTAATCATAGTCATTCTCAGAAATGTCAAGTGCAGGCACTCTTCTGGGTATTCAGAATGTTTCCCCTTCTTTCAGCCTCCCTCTCTACCTGCCCTCTTTGGAGTGGCCCAGAAAAACAATAGACTGGTCAAGAGCCCCATCTAAAACCAAAGTTGTTCACTTAAAATTGTTTACCATAACACATTAAAATGTGTCCTATCAGGGATGACCCATTCAATTATTTCAAAAGAAAAAGAAACACAGCTTTTCCAATAAAAGGAAGTAACTAGTGAGTGGCATTAGAAAAATTAAAGAAAAGCTATGGAATAAATTGCAGTGATCTTAGCCATAGGGTACTTAATTTTTTAAAAAGAAGAAGCTGATTTCAATTTCTAAGGCAACACAAATGTACAAGAAATCTACTATATTTATAAAATAAAATGTTACATATATAAAACACCCAAGACTCATCAATATTTGAGAGTACAACATTAAGAAATTAGTCTTGAGTTTAATTCTCCTAGTTTATGCTCACTTAAAATTAACAGAGTAAAGAATCAGAACATAGGGAAAAAGCAGTTAAAACTTTGTTAAACAAAACCAATACACATATGCTTATTGTGATATAAAAGATAAATAAGCCATTATTAATATCTATGTGAGACTATGTTTCTAAATTCTATTATATATAAAAAATCCCACAATCCAGTTTTCCACAGGTCATACTTTAGCCAAATGGAGACAATAATTCAGGTGCCCAAAAAAAATTATTTTAGCAAAACTACTTACATTAAAAAGTATATTACCCAGGTAACTCTTAACAAGTTTTTAATTTGAGTTATCAGATTAATTGCCAAATACTCCATTTTTTTTACTCTGATGAACAAAAGGTTTGCTATAATAAGGTTTAATGTAAGAAACTCTTCACTACATCTGAATTTTACTTCATTTGAAAACCATAACACTTCAGGTATCCAAATCAAATTTAGAAATCACAGGTAGACACACACACAAAGTCCACCCCAAACCCCAGAAGAAATTTGGCTGAAGACCCCTTTGATTAAGCAAGTAAACTCCACTCAAAATGAAAACTAAAGAGAACTTGGAAGAAGGCTGCTCTAGGAGAATGGGTGGAGCAAAGGTATGTAATATTGAGCATCTTTTATGGACCTCTCATTTTAAGTATTTCATTTCATATAATTCTTACAAACCACCCATAAGGTACACACAATTGTCCCCATTGGACAGAGAAAGAAAGGAGAGCTCAGCTGGGCTAAGTGAGCACCCGAGGCTACTCAGGGAGGCAGGGGAGCCAGGGATTGAACTCTTTGAAGGTAGGACCACCCTTCAGTTCTGAACACCTGTGCCTACCACAACACTAGGGTAGGATGGGCATTTGATAAGTGTTCATTGAATTGAATCTGACCATATGGGCCACCCACTTAGGTGCATGTGGAGACTGGCATCGGAAGGCCAACATGCAGTCTGAAGGGCGGCAAGGAGGAGCAGTCAGCCCGTTCATTGTGGGATAAGCTGAGCAATTTCATCACTCGGACCTTTTCTAACCTCAACTGCACCTCTCCCCTCCATTACTATCCTCTTCTCACCATTTTTCTCTACCCAGCCCTGGCCACCTGGCCACCATGGGTTTGCTCTCCCAATGCAGCCGCCAGCCTCAGCAGAGCTCAAGTTCCCCTGTTCCTCACCCCACTTCCCAAGAGAGCTGGTAGCCATGGAAACACTGACCTGATGTCAGCGTTGTGGACCAGCCATGGCTCCCATCATTTGGCTATTTGGGATTAACCAGGTCCTGAGGAATTCTGGCTCCCCACTGACTTTAGCACTCCCCAGCATAGAAGTCCACCAATTTGCAAGTGAACATTGGGAGTGGAGTCCCAGATGGGTCCCTGGGTCAAGGAGTCCTTGCACTGCTTTCATAAGTGGGTTTTACACAAAGAGCTGGAATCTAGTTATTAGAAATATCGGTAAGGTGTTTGTGTTCTCTAACATAGAAAGGGTAGAAGGGAACCAGGGAGGCAGCCCCTGTATGCCACAGGTAGCCTGGGGAAGCGTTTTAAGAGGCAAAGACACAAGACTGTGGAAAGATGTGCTTGGGCCTGTGCCTGGTGGCAGAGCCTGAACATCCTTCAACCTGTACCACAGGGTCCTGCCTGGCACCCTCTCCCCTGCTGGAAGCTTCAAGGATCACTTTCTTAGGTGCCCATGCTGCACTGGGTATCAGCCCAGTTTTAAAATAACAATAAGAATTGCTAAAGCTACAACCACAACTTGCTGATAGCTACAACTGCCAGGCATCCTGTAAGATTCTTTACCTTTTCTAACACCCATCAAAGGTACTGTTATTTTCCCCATTTTGTGGAAGAGAATATGGGATGGATGTTTAATGCCAAGTTTCCACCAGTCAAAGAGCGAAAAAGCCAGTCTGGATCTGGCTTCACCACGCAGTCAGCCCACAGATCTCTCTGGCTGCTCAGGCGATGGGCCCAGGCCCCTGCCATGAACTACCTTCTTTCCGGCTTGGACTGCACAGCCTCCTACATCCCTTCTCCTTGTCTCCCTATGCAGGGATGAATACATGAAGCCAGCCCAATCACTCTCCCTGGGGCACAACTTCTGTACCCCAGGTTTCTTAAGTTCTCATCCAGCATGGTAAGGACAAGGACTTAAATCCTGAGTTACATCAGAAGCTGGCTCTGCCTTCTCATCCTGGCCTGCACCCAAATTAGCTAAACTTCTCTAGACACAACTTCCTCTCATATGACACAGGTCAGGGTGGACCTCTCGTCTTCTCACATAACTTTGCCTTTGCCTCAGTTTTCAGGCTCATGTGGCCACCAGGAATGAATAACACAGTAGGAATTGGGAGAGTCAAAACCCCCACCAAGATTAAACCTGGGCCACTTCGGAGACACAAACACTAACAAAAGGTGCCACTGGGGCCCTTGCAGTGCTCAAATCCTTCACAAATCCTAGAAATGTACATCTGGAAAGAAACTGAGAGAAAGTTCTAGTGAACCCCTCATTTTACAGAAAGTAAACGGAGGCTCAGAGAAGACCTGAACACTTTCCCACCCATCCCCCCACCCCGCACTGCCACAGTTAGAATATGGCAGGATTTGGATTCATATTGAAAACTCTTAATCCAAAGTTCACATGTCATGCTACATATATTTACAGTCTTCTCTGGTTTTATAATTTTAGCCCTTCAAATATTCCTATTTGGTAATATTGCCCTGAATAGCAGAGAGGGAAGAAGAAAGCAACTCAATCATTGTGGAACGTTAGATACAGGAAGGCCCTAGAAATTCATCATTAATAAAGAAGTTGAGGTACAGAAGTATAAAAATGTTTTCTTAGTAAAATCCAACTAGTTGATGGCAGGGCAGGGGCTCAAACTCAGTCCAGTCTGCAGTCTCAGCACAGGACTTTTTCATGATGCTCTGATAAAAAAAAAAAGCAGAGATGGAGTCATTTGATCTTATACTTTGTATTTCTTAAATATTTTAGGCTGTGCATAACTATGAATATTCAGAGGTGCTATAATTATTTTGGAAAACGAATAAGGACCTCTCAACCAAAAACTTAGGAGACAACTAAACATGGGTTACGTTAAAAAAAAAAAATAGCAACCACATTAATAGCCACGTTCAGCTGGGCAATCAAAGGTGGACACTGTGGCAGCTTCGTGCCACAAGCTGAAATGGAGCCGAAAGGCCCACAGCCCAGGGCAAGGCTCACAGCCCTGGACACCAGTCTTGCTTCCAAGCCTTCTCCTCTCACCCTCTGTTTTCACCTCTTCCGGATCAGAGGCTACACGGGTGCGGGAGGGAGGAGCTAGTTGTGTTTTCTGTATAACAAAGATTTCAAATGGCCGAGGAATGGAACTTCTATTCCTTGTTCTACATGTATTCATTTCCTAATATTTTTAAGAAACATATAAACAAACCAAAAAAATTGCAAATGTACACAAAGCCCCCTTGTGGAAGTATATTTAAAAACCATTGTGAGTACTTGAGTCTTGGAGAGGGAAAAATGATGGCATTCATGATATTTCAGGCTCCCTGTGGGCTGGTCATCGTGAGAAGAATATACGCAGGTACCTGACTTCCAGCAGCGGAGACTGCCAGCCAACCAGCAGCCTCCCAAACTATCTTTGTGTTAACTACAGAATCTTTTTTTTTTTTTGTCTTCTCCTTCTAGCCACCAAAAAGAAAGCCCCAACATAAATCTTAGCAGATTTCATCCCATTTTAATTATACGTTGCTTTTATCTGCCTTTTATCAGAGAAAGGAAATCAAGCGGCATAACTTGGTTTACCTTTTTTTTTGTTTAACTTTCTTGAAGAAAATACCTTTACATCTCCCAAGACAACGGAATCTTTTGAACTAACAAAAGCCATCCAGGTTCCAAGCTGTAAGTTTTTCTAGGGAAGATTTTTAATTTCCTTCTAGGAAAAATTAACAATTTAAACATCCTCTAAAAATATGTTAAAGACCACATTGAGATGGAAATGAAATGAAAAGCTGCATGTTCTGTATTTTTTTTAACTCAAAGAAAAACTTTTTTGACTTTCATGATGTGCATATGGCCATTAATTTCAATGTCATATTATGGTTTTTGGCTGAACAGACAGTATGTATGTATGTATGTAAGCAAACAAAACAAATGCATTTTGTATTCAAATTTATACAACTCCATACATTTTTATGCTGTTTATTTGAAAATTAATTTTGGCTTAGGCCTCAGAGACAGCAAATGTTGTCAAGATTTGAGGGCTACCTGAAAAGCCTTGGGGACAGCATTACCCTTATGCATAAGAAACAGCAAAATAAAATAAAAATAAATGAATTTCCAAATACGTCATGGCTAATCCCTTGAGCTGACCTACAAATGAATTATGGAGGTTTTGCTACAGGACTGAGTAGATCGGGTGATTTCACTGAGAGATTTATCTTATTTTCCAACTTATTTTCATATCTTATTTCCTTTTCTTTTAGAATTAGACTGTAAATAAAAGGGCTAAGACTGAATGAAGCTCCCTTTCACAGCACTCATATTGGATTGATAAATTAAAACGGTGAGATGAGTTTTGTATGACCCATCCTCGAGGATTTGGGAAATTTAGCCAATGCAAAACAAGGCATTAATTTGGAGAGGCCTAGCTACTTACAATGCTTAGTGTTCTGACAATGATGAATGGCATCATTCCAAGCAAATGGTAATTTCACTTTTTGTGACAGTACTTTAGAGCAAAACCGACTTTCTTCACACAAAGAATTTGCAATCCTATTGAACAGAGGCAGTACCTGAATATCAGAAATCCTTCATTGTTTAAGTATCATCTGATATTCTTGATTGGCTTCAGACTGAAGGTTGGAGTTGAATTAGGGAGAACGGAGGTTAAGTCCTAACCTTGAAAGACTTAGCAGCCATTGAAACACTGCCTTTGGGCACTTATTGGCCTGTATTTATCAAAAAAACTTTTCAATTCAATGAAGAGAGGGAGAAAACACAAAACTTGTCACATTCATCAAGTGAAGCCACTGGAAAGACATCTACAGAACACCCAAAAAGCATAATCTTTCCGAGGGGCTGATAGAAATGGTAATTGGATGGGTCAGGGAATAATACATCCAAAGCAGGGGCAACGCAGAATATTGCAAAAAAATCAAGGTCAAAAATAAAAGAACAGATCCTTTTTAACTTTCGAAAAAAACTTACACTTGGCCTTTGTACTAAGGGGAAAATATACCTGTTGCTATCTGCAATTTATGTCCTCTCAAAAGCCTCTTTAAAAGACCCTTTGAACATAAAAGGCATTAAAGATCCTCATTCTCACAGCCACTAAGTAAGCTTCACCTTAATATTGGCTTCATTAAAGTATGTTTTCTGAAAGCAAAAAAAAAGAGAGAGAGAGAGAGAGAGAGAGAGAGAGAGAGAGAGATTTTTAGAGAACTAAAAGCAGTGACTCCCTTTCTAAATCTAACCCATCCATCTTTCAGCAGAGAAGGTATGCCCTGCCGGGGAGGGGGGGAGTATATTGAATATATTTAAACTCTTCTCTGAGAGACTGCCAAAAAAAAAAAAAAAAAAAAAAAACAGACTGAGGACTGGCAGAGAATACCAACATTGTATCCCAAAAGGAGAACAGACCTGATGAATCATAAGGTCCTGATTGCATGTCTTCCTGCCTTCTTTGCTAATGAGCTAATATTAGGACAGAGCCAAATGACACATGTAAACAGATGAGCCGTCTGGAGATGCCACATTGTCCTGTTTTTTATCTTACACAAACACCTCTGTACAGAACTTGGAAGGGTTTTTGGCCCAACACAGAGAGCTGATATTCTGAGCTACATCCAACTTGAAAAGGAAGGGATTCTGGGTGAACGGGTGTGTGGTTCGGCTTGATGAAAGTGTGCAGATACAGGGTCTTACTGACAAAGGTATTGGGTAAGGGGGAACTAGTCCCTGAATAAACAGTGTCTGGAGCTCCTCTTCATCCCAGGGAATAAAGCAGAACACTCACAAAACCTCCTCAAGATAGGATCCCTACAGAGTTTAAAAGAAACCATCCGAAGCTCACCCTGGCATTTCCCTGTAAACTGTACAAATGTATTGATATGCAAGAAAAGACAGCGTCATTTGTTAATTTGCAAAATTCTAAGGTACCTGTATACCCAGTTCTATTAATCCAGGAATTGAACTTTCCACATTAGAGTTCTGAAGTGATGTAAGGAAGGAGACAGGGTTTATGATTTGTACTGACAGAACCACATCATATTTTAGGGAGATGACATTGCTATTGATGGCTCCTTCTAATCTATTCCCAGTAACACGCTCATCTGTATGTTCTCCCCAGGCACCAGAAGTACAATCTCAGATCCCTAAAACAGTATGTCATTTCTTTCCACAAATCTCATATGCACATATATTATTATTATTTAACGTTTATTAAGTACCAACAGTATGCTAGGCACAATAGACATAGGGGGCCATAAAAACATATTTAACGCACCAAAAACCCCAATAAAAGGACGCTGTGTTTGTGACAGAAGACAATAAAAATCTTTGCAATTCATAGTTCAAGATGAAATGCACCCCAGGTCCCAGAGCAGCCTTGGTACAGCATGGCATATCAAAAAATATATTAGAATTTTCACTCAGCCATAGTAAGGGAGGTTAGGCATACGTTACAATTAAACGTGGCCTTTTCAACTTTATGATGTTCTGCAGCAAACAATGAATTCTCTAATGACAAAGCATTAATTAATTCTCTGGTTAAACCTCAGTACTCTGCATCACCTCCAATCATATAGATACACTCTGTACTAAGCACTATGATAGGCATTTAAAATGCATTTCTCTATGTAACAGTTGAGTGTGCAGTTATTTATTTTACTTAAATTTGAAAAGGTTAAATGATTCACCCAAGGTCCAGCTGAGGAATCGCTGTCAGTTTTCCTAGAGTTGCAGCTTACAGACACACACACACCGCATTAAGTTAAAGAGTAATAAGTGCCATCCACAAGCTTGGAGATCTGAAATTAATATAATATCAAATAAGCAATTTGGACACGTGTAGACACAGCATTAGCCTGGCCAAAGTAGATGTATATGCCAAGGGGCTCAACTTCTTCACTTGCTAAAGCTTCTTTTGTCAGGGTTTAATGTAGGGTTAAGAGCACAAACTGGAGCCACATTTTATGGGTTTGAATCCAGGTTCTGCCACTTCTTAGCTGTGTGCCTCTAAGCAAGTTAAGTAATATTTCTCTACCTCAGATTCCTCACATGTTAAAAAGACATGAGAAAAATTATAGTAATTTATTTCACAGGCTTATTGTGAGGGTAAAATGAATTACTGTCTAGATTAGTCTAGTGTCCAGTACATAGCAAGTACTTCAAAAGCTACTATCTCATCAGGATCCTAGCACTCAGAAGCAGATAATGTGCTGCTTTTTGGATAAACAAAACAATGTTACTGATGCTCCATGAGTAAACCAAGTTGTTTTTCTATTAGGAAAAATGGATTTACTCTAATCATCCAGCTCTCTTCTTTTCAACACTTCATGAACGTAAGTGAATCTATAAGACAACTGGCTAAGACCCCACAAAGTTGACTTTTCCATGGATCACCTTCACTGAACAGCAAACAGATTGGTTGAGACTTCACAAAAGACCAGGCCCACAGTGTTAGGCCCTTTGGAGGTGTTATGAAATAATTAATTAATTAATTAAATCATCAGACATTACTTAGAACCTCACAGAATCCAACTGAGGATTCAATTTATGGATTCAGGATGTTCTTTGAAATCATGCAGCTCTCAACAACATGCAGACTAATTTGTATATTTTCCATGAACTTTCCACCTCCTCCCCATTCTATGGTACATTTTCTGAAAATTTCTCTGCTTCTTGTTATTTCTATGGAGAACTTAAAGAAGACAGGAGAAGTAAACTTCAAATCAGTTAATAGGGCTTGTTGCTCACAACCCAAATGATAGTTTTAGTTGGAGAAAAATTTAATGACTAAATTAAGATTTTTGGATTATCATTAATCCAAATGATAATTTGGATATATGTTCCTTAGCCACATTAGGATGAATAATCAAAGTCGCAGTATGTGGGGAAAAACTCAGAGTTGCTGCTTGGTACAAAGAAAAGAGGATTATTGTTTTCTAAAATTGTTTTCATTGTCATAAATATCAAAGGATTAGATAATTAACTGCTATAAATTAATGGCAGGCCTAAATTATAAGATTTGCCCATTAACAAGTATAAAATAATTGCTTTAGAAAACTTCAAAGTATATCATATGGACTTGAAATCACAAAATACAACTGTTTAAAATTATTTCACTGTCAATATTTCTTTGAAGTTCATTTATCCGGTAGGAATTAACAACCCATCAGGACTACTTCAGTGATAGCACTAAAGATACTATTCTTAAAGAAATTACTATGGAGCACAGAAACTTTTTTATGCTTTCGCACCTTTCCAAACTTTTTTTTTCCTGGAGGGATATTGCCTCCTTTTTGTAGCTCTAAGCTTAAAAATGCGGCCTTTTAATTACACACAGATTCATAAAGCCAGACATATTTAAATGTAATTTTGTAACTTGTGCACACAAACTCAAGCCCGTGAATGATGAAATGTAGCTAAAATTATCCTTATCCAGTAAAATTTATTGCAGTGATGAAAATCTTGACATCTATTCCAAAGTTCAAATTAAACTTCAGCGTAATACAGTAGCCTGAGTTGGAGCAAAGTAAATAAGCAATTATTTATAGTAATTGCCTGTGTGTGTATTGCCTGTATTTAACTTTCCAGAAGAAGTCAGTGAACCCACATTGTGAGGACCGCAGAATTAATTACGAGGGTACACAAAAGGGTATATTCTTCAATGATCTCAGCGCCCATCTGCCTAACATCCACCTGTCTGGCGGCCCTTTCATTTAACCAGATAGTATGGCATCAATATTAACTTTTGGATTCGGGTAAAACCATTGCCATTTCCCAAGATATTTGCCTCCTAATAAACGCAGACTGAAGGGGAAGTGTTGAAAGCTACAGCAATATTTTTCCTGTAATGTTTGATACAAGTCCCAGCTGCATAACATTGTATGGTAATAACCATTATTTAATTAACAGATGAAGAAGCCCTTCTGAGCCGGCTCTGGCAGATTTTGAACTTGATCTTCTATCATTTGATGTCATGCAAGACCAGATAAATGACAAGTCTTTCGAGAGTCTGCAGAGCCCCTTTAGAACAGCTGCACAGTCTTCCCCTCTTCTTTGCAGCAGGTTTCTCACTTAAGAAAAAAACACGCTTCATTACATCGCCTCTTACTTGAGCTGCAAGGGTCTATTCAAGGAAGATAAGCCTCTTAGAAATGAAGTAGCGTTGAATTTAGGTTTTGAGTGACAGCAGGAAGATTTATCCATTCAACAGACAATACCGCTTTCTCTGCATTAATCTAGGAGGCGGACAATGATCTGTTTTTTCGGCCTCATCTCATCTCTTTCCCACAGCAGAAGGTGATTAGAGTTAGGAAACAGGGACTGTGAAAGAAAACTTGAGCGCTATCTCTCCGGCCCTCCTGTTTCCTGAAGGGGTAAAAGGGAGCCCCTAGGCCAAGGGCATCAATCACAGATTCACAACAAGGATACGATGCTTTGCTGCTGGGAAATCGATAGGCCACAGGTAAAGGGGTGAGCCTCAGGACCCAAAGAGTAAACCATTATTGTTAGCTCCCCAAAGAGAAAAGAAAGCACAAAATAGCCCTTCCTAAGCAGAAGCCCTTGAATTTTTCCTGGTGGGGCCCAAATAAAAATGTCAGGAATCTTTTGACTTTACGTGATAGTCTATGGCCCCTCCACAGGTAAGGTTCAAGGAAGTCCCAAATTAGCTGGTCTGCGAACAGCAGCCTGCAGAAGAGGAGGCTAAGATCCTGCTTAACCCTCACAGCCAAGTCAGGCGACATCTGAGCGAGCGTTTACACAACACAATCATTTCACCTCACTTTGTATAGCCACCTTCCACAAGTCATCAGGGCCTTCCACAAAAATCTCCGTACCCCAATTGTTGATTTGAAGTGTCCTTCTCTGCCAAGCACTGAGCACACAGGCCACTGTGAGCGACACATAGACTAATAGTGACCCATGAGAATATTAAGCTGGAGTCCAGCATTAGGATTCCATTTCACAGGCACTATCTGGCACAATTCTTAGTGTGGGAGGCTTGCCATTTTAATAGTGGAATCTTTGCTTGTACTTTGCGGCACATAAATAGATGAATGGACTTTAGAGTGAATGTGATAGCTTAAAACAATGCTTTTGGTTTGGGACACGTATATATATTTTATTCAAGTCGCAAACAAGGCTGCTACTGTCACATCAAAATATCCAGAGATGCATTTTGTAGACCACTCACAATCTTGCCCCTTGTTCCTTTAGCTCACCACAAAGGTATCTAAATATCAAACATCTAAAAATAAATACATGAAAAAAAACATTCATCTCTAAAATGTTACTCTAAAAGTACCCTTGAATCAAAATAATCAAAGAGAGCCTGAGAAGATTTACAACTAAGATTTTGGAAAACAAGTATGAAGAAAAATGCTTTTGCCTGGTACCTATTTTCCTGAAAAGGCAGTTTATGGAGACTGGGAGAAACTCTCATTCAAGTGCAAGTAATTAATTACGTTAGTAAGGAAGGAAGCAGAGTGAAAGTCACAGACGTTACCACAGAATTAGATCAAGTTGCCCTAAATGACTTTTAAATTTGAGAGCAGATCGTGTGTTCTCTAGAAATCAATATAGAGTCATCACATTTCGACATTTCCTATTGTTAAATTGTGTTTTGTTTTTGCAAAATGTCATATTGATAACTAGAGACTTTTTTGACATTCCCCCCATGTGATGCTGGAAATATCCGTTTGTCAATCTTAAAGCTACTGGAATAGCCAAACACAGTGGTGACAGGATGTAACCCATGTGTCAACTCTCCTAGGTACCCAAATCCAACACCAATGTGGCCTGAAGAAGATTCTGAAGGGGGAAAAAAAACACCACCCAGGCCTCTTTGGAAATACCACATAGCACATAGCACAGTGGCTACGCTCACGTAGTGGACAGCTCTTCAGAACAGCAATACTGATTCAAAACAAAACAAAAAAGCAGGGCTGGCCAAGTGGTGCAGTGGTTAAGCGCTGGCTTGGGAAGTCAGCGGCCCCGGTTTGGTCCCACATATGAGGGCCAGTGACACTGCCCTCAAAAAACAACAAAAATAAAAACAAACGAAAAAAAAAAAAAAAAACAGCACCAAGTTGCTGTTATTCTCCCAATATGCAATTCGGTCTCAGGAAAGATGTTTTTATTCTTGTTATCTCTGGGCCTCAAATTATTTAAAACTCATCGTATCATATAGCACTATTATAGAAAACTCTTTTTACCTACTGCTTTCCTCATCAAAACTTGACCCCCCAGGTGGCAAAGGAAAAAAAGCAAATTGTCTCTACCATCAAACCCTACCTAATGGGCCTAATCAGCACCTATCATGATAGTCTTTATTTTCTTCTTTCTTTCTGCTTTTTTTTTTCTTTTTTAATTACTGAAGACTCCTGTTTTAGAGAAATCCCTAATTGCTTCATTTTGAGATGTTATGTTTAACCTCAGGAAATGGTGCTATAAGACCTGGCAAACAGCTTTCTGGTTGTTTCAATCAGTACCAGATTATGAAGTCCAGCCGAGTAAGAACCCTATTCATTTTCTTGCCCTGTCATCTTGATCTTATTTGAATGTCTGGGGAGCTGGAGGTGCTTAGCCAGCCCTGGGTTTCAGGAGTGGGGGTGGGAGAGCTATGCGATGTGTTAGAGACACTGAAAGTTTTCATTTTGACTCCTTAATGAGAGCGACCTTTGACACGGGCTGATGAGTTCCATGCTTGTCCTGGTGTGCTTTTTGAAAACATTTGACACTGGTCACAGGTCTGACAGGGATATGACTAATGAAGTCGTGGTATAAAAATAATGGGCTGCAATTGCAAGTCATTTGCATGAAACCAAACTCCTTAAAAACTTGTCTCTGTTCACTTTCTGTTTTCTAAATGAGTCAATAATATGAATCAGATGGCTTGAAGGCAAGAGATCCCAAATATTCCTTCTATAAGTTTGGTAAATTAGTTGGCATTTGGTGCAATTTTTGTTGCCTTGAGGCCTGGTTTAAATTGGACTGTAGTTACTAAATTGCTAGGGCGATTGCAGAATGTGTAGGATAATACATAATACCTTGTTTTTCTTAAGCGTTTCGTCAGAGAGCTTCTTGTGAGGTCAAGGGACCCAGACAGCTCTTTGCAGAGAATATCAAGGGAAAGTAAATGAAGAAGAAATGGAAGAGGGGAGTGGGGAATCTCTAGGGGAGGGGTAGAATAAATAGAAGGAAAAAAAAGAGAGCGAGAAAACAAGTTCAAAAAGAAAAAGGAGAAGGCAACATGGATTAAGGCCCAAAAATGCAAAAGAAGAGAAAGAGTAGGGGGGAAATAAGTGAAAGTGAAAAGAATAGAAAAAATGCATACAGAGGAGGAATTGGGGGAAATGGTGAATGGAAGGAAACTTTAAAGATGGGATCTTAAAGAAGAAACTGCCATTTCTATTTTAGTTTATCCTGTGAAACTGTGTACTATGTATCCTCACAGAGTGCTAAGCACCCACTAAACAAAATCCTGGGCTCTCCAGGACCTCACACACTAGGGCCAACTCTTCCCTTCCTTTGTCTCTGACTGATCCAGCCCAAGTCCTTGCTGGGCCATCCTTTCACCTACAGCTCAGAATGAGAAGCTTTCATCTACAGCTCATCATAAAGAAGCTTTCAGCAAAACCCAGTAGTCTTTTGACCAACTGTATCAGAAGCAGCAGCCACAAGAAGGCACGTTGCCCAAGTTCTTTTCTAGAGCCTTCTTTCTACGTAGCTTGTCATTCATGATTTAAAAACGGGATTTTCTTTAGGATTTGTCAATTTCAGCACATCTATTTGGGATTTCATTTTTCTCACCCAGTATAGATGACAAAATTAAATATTATGAATTCCTAAAGTTTAATAAAAAGAAATACAAATTATTTACAGATACATACACATGCAACAAAAAAGCAAATGAATAAAAGGTTGTTCGGCACAGAGAAAAGTATACACACAAGTTTGGAAATGAATCAGCTCTGGTTGATTTGCAACCTTAGGAGGTTTTCTTAATCTCATTGAGCCTCTTGTTTCTTTATTCATAAAGTGGAGGATTAGAAGATTATGTTTTGTAAAGTACCTGGCACATCGTGAGTAGCTAGAATAAATGAATGAATTAATAAATTAATTAATTAATATAGTTAAAAATAGTAATACTCTTTTTTTGTGCCTAGCCTTCAAAAAAGTATTTCTCATCTTTCATTTCTATATAAAGAAATCAATAATAATTCTACTGATATCCCTCAATAACACTGAAGATGCAGAAACAGAATACACACATTACTCCATAAACTAACCACACTACAGCCGTACATTCTACTCCCCAAAATATGAAATCCAAACAATTGACAACTGACATATGTTCTCTCCCTCTCTCTCTCTTCTCTCTCTCTCTCTCTCTCTCTCTCTCTCTCTCTCTCTCTCTCTCTCTCTCTCTCTCCCATTTACCATCATATTTTAGATCCCCATTCACATCCTAGGATCAGTACATATCAGCCACCGCCTATATTTACTTATTCTAAAGATGAACAAACTGAGAAGTAATGTCCGTAATTTGACTTGACAATATTCAAGATTAGCAAATAACTTTAAATTTTTGACAAATAATTCATTGTAGCCTAATTCTTAAATAATTCATCTATCATGGGTACCTTCAGTTCATTAGAATTAGCCAAATTCTGGCCACCCCAAACCCCAATTATTCTAGATATATATGCACTTACTCTGTCAATCCTTCCTTATCTGGTAACTTAAATCATGTTCACTTGAACATTATTCAGTATACTGAATATAATATTAATGAGAATCCTGAGTCCAGAAACAGGTTTTGTTATTGGTTACTGAAATAAAGATGTTGAAGATATTCACATTCTAGAAAGTAAAGCTAACATTAAAATACAGCAATAAACCTTAGAATACATTTCAAAAAAACTGAAGCAACAAAATGAATTTAAGTGGAGTCAGACAGCAAAACAATGAAGAAAAGGTTAATGAAAGCCTGGGAAGTCTCAAAAGGAACAAGTTTGGAAATTTTAGTACATTTCCTTTTGAATTTGAGTGTACTACTGGTAAACCTCTGTCTGTGTCTAAAGAAAGTGGGGTTTAACAACTGGGTGCAAAAGTCAGCCACTGAGAAGTCATTCTTGCTCTCAAAATCAGGAAAGCCAAGAACCATATAAAGTACTCCTCCATGCAGCCCAGCATCATATTTACATTTGAAAGAATAAATATGAACTGAAATGAGCAACAGTAAAAAACACCAATACAATCAAAAAGATCCTAAGAGGAAAAGACCAAAGAAATCCTAGTTATTTCACCCAAGGAAAGTGATAAAGTCTATTTCCACAGATTATCAAATAAGATGAAATGGGGGAAATGGATCAAAAATAAAAAAAATCTTCTTGGCGGTAATAAATACAAGAATGTTATTAAATATTGGAAGAGATTACCAATAGAGGTTATATATTAGAGGTCTCAGAAAACTTTAAAAAATGGTAGCAATGACCATCTGTCTTAGATGGTTTGTGTCTTTACCTGCCTGGAGGCCAAATACTGAATCATTACCAAATGTATGGTTCTATTATCCCAGAGATTGATGTCATTACACTTGAAGTTTAATGCATGGGAATGGAGCAGGCGATTGAATAGTGCTGAACTGAAGATTTAAGGATGGAAGCAGATGATGATGGAATATAAGTCAAGCATTTAATTTCTCTAAAACTCCACAGAAAACAATTCCATAAAAATATAAGTTTGTTGAAGTTCTACTTTGTGTTTTTCTTAGGTGTGTATATAGCTCATTTCCTTTATTAAACCATAAGCTTCTTGAGGGCAAGAGACATTATATATTCATCTTAGTTTCCCTTTCCTACCCCAGGACTCAGGGTCCCCAATACCAGGGCTGAGCCAAGTGTTATCGTCAGATCTGTTGGCACCTGTGAAGTCATACTTGCCAGTGTCCTGACTAGTTTGTTGCCTAGACTCTCGAGGTTAACAATGTCAAATATCACCCTACCCAACCCTTTCTGAGAGCTACATCTTCATGAAAGCACAAAGCTTTATTTGCTTTCTTCATGAATGAATCCGCAACACCTAGAATAGTTTCTGGCACATGGTCAGTACTTAATAAATATCGGTTAAATGAGTGATTGATATTCAATACATTTGTTGAGTGTTGTTCAGGAATAACAACTTTTTTAATTCTCCCAGACAGAAAAAAATTGTTAAGAACATTGTCAGATGGTTCTGTATCCTTGGAGGCAAACCCATGCTAATTCTAACTTTTTTTTGTTGTTCTCTCTCTTCCTATTACATTCCTGTGCAAGAATATGTACAACCAGAAAGTTGCACCATGGTGTTTCAAAAGAGAGAAAATGTTTAAATACAACCAATAATCTCATGCAGATTAATTACTTCAATTCCTTATTTTTTTCTACATTTTTCTTTTAAAAACTTTCAAATACCTGTCTAATCAGTACGTAGTCTTAAAGCTACATTGTGCTATCCATTTCTCTACAAGTGAAATAGAAGTGAGAATATTTGATCCCCAGAGGAAGGCATCACGAAAACCATAGAACTTTATAAATATACTATTTAATTAAAAATTTTGACATTATAAATCATGCTCTGCATTTTAATTTCCCCTTTTTATTTTTCCCATACCTTTATATTTTAAGCATCTAAAGCCAAAAACTAGTTTTCCATCTGGTTAGCATAATTTATTTATTGCCTTGGGCACAGATTTGCAATGTAATGTAAATAACAATACTATTTTGCATGCTACTGTACCTCCGGAAACTCTTTTCCAATATTAATTTTCACAAGCTTCCTCAAAGAATAGGTGAACACTGATATTATTAAGGCTCAGGATAACAAAATCTGGATTAAAGAAGAACATATTTGCAAGAAAGTTTTAATTTACCATTTGCCAATTCAGTGTTATATCGATGTCTACTTGTGTTTCACTAGATCCAAAAAGAAAACCTTGTAGCATCCCTGAAGAACATACAATTTCAGTTTAGATTCTTCTCTTAACCAGGCAGGAAGTTGAGTTCTGTTTGTTTATCTCTTTGTGTTAATCTCTTTGTCTAACACCAAAGCACAATCTGACCAGACATATAAGTGAAATTACTCATTTGGTCAGTTATTAAAGCATAACCATCTGACAATGTTCTGTGTGCACTGGCTTTCAAAAACAGTTTCTCATTACGAGGTACCAGCAGTTGATGGCATTGCCGTAGAAATCTTATAAGAAGAAATAGTAGTGGTAGTAACAAATAACATTTATTAAAGACTAGATGTTGGTTCTTGTCCTAAGCACTTTATACATATTAACTCATTTAACTTTCATGGTAACCTTGTAAGTGTAATTATTATCCCCTACTTTATAGATATGGAAACTGGGTCAAAAAGAGGTTACAGGGCTGACCGAGTGGCGCGCGGTGGTTAAGCGCTGGCTTGTTAAGCCAGCGGCCCCAATTCAGGTCCCACATATGAGGGCCAGCAACACTGCCCTCAAAAAAAAAAAAAAAAAAAAAAGAGAGGTTACATAATTGTCTAAAGTCTCACAGCTAACAAAAGGTGGGATCTGCAGTCTATCTACAGCTTGAAATCGATATTTATTGAGCATCTATTGTTTGCCAGGTACTTCACAGCACTTTGCCCATTATTTCCTATAAGAGAGAAATAACCATCCTGTATTTTGATTCAGCAATATTTACCCAAAAAACCTGGAATTGCACAAATCTTTTTGATAATCACTCTCTTATCTGGAACAGTAAATACTGAGAAGAGAGTAATACGGATTTTTTTGGCATGGCTTTATATGGCATGGATTCTGCCAAAGGGATTATGGCTCATTAGCACAGGTAAACTGTCCTCCCACCACACACACATACACACACAATCACCTGTTGAACTGGCCAGTTCAAACAGCTGGTCTGTGCAATGAAGTCTGGGAAATCAATCAAATCAGCTATTTGACATCTTGTGGAACAAAAAGGGAGGGGGAGGAAGTCCAAATATATGTTGGATCTCATTTTTTACTTTTTAACATTCTGTACTGGAATCACACACAGACCTAACTCTAAAGCCTATAAAATATTGAGGAGGAAAGTGTAAGGACCACAGATACAGCTTCTAATGTCACTCTGAGACTCTATTGACCTGGTTGCAAAGAGTTACGTTATTGCACACTGTCATAGCCTAATGCTTCATGGAACAGGCTTCCAGATCTATCTCCATGTCCTTTATCTTTGAAAAAGGCACCTTTCCACTTGTTCACAAAGTCCTATTATTCACCTACCAGGGAAAAAAAATACTGCATTTAAATCAATCCCTTTAGCCAAAATTAAATGCTAGCCTTAAAGTTCAGCCAAAGATACGCAGTAGTGCCATGTTGTTCCAAATTAATTTGTCCATCTCATTGGCATAACAATTCAAATTGTTGTTCTCTTGACCACACTGTAGTTGCAGAAACCAGGAGAAAATTACAAATTAATAGAAAAGGATGTTTATTATTTGTATCCAGCAAAATAAAGTCACAAGAGACACCTAGATACGTAGGGTATCTTTCATCTGTGAAATACTTGTTATATCTTCTGCATAATATTGCCATTTTCGATATAAACACTCATTTTATCAAACAGCAGAGTAAATAATAACAAAAACATAGAGTGGCTTACAGACTCATAGATGATGGCAGCAGTGGCTTAAATACCTTTCGTTGGCAATTCCTTCTGGGATCTCATTTTTTTTCTTTCATTTTTCTACAGAGATTTTGTGGGAGATTTTTATTTTGTTTTGTTTTGATTCTTTCATGAGCTACAAAATTATGTGGCTCTCCCCTTCTATGATTTCTCCCATTAAAAGTTCTGCCATGTTGTTAGGCACATAAGTGACATGTTCACCAGAGTTCAGGGGTGAAGAGAACTGAATTTCAAAACCACACAATTTATGTGGTAATGAAGCACATTCCTTGCTTGTTTCTCTGTCAGACATATGGGAAGATTGTGTGTATAATAGGCTGTTTGATTTCTGTGATGGAGAGATTTTTTTTTAAGCCCTCTGAAGAAAAAACAGTCACATTGATTTCTAGGCTCATCTATACTTATTTTCCTATATTTTATGTGGAAACATTTTAGAACTCACAGTTTCCATATTAGGTACCTTTTCCACAGTTAATTAATCCTGCTTTCCCACATGACAAATGACCCTATCTCATAAAAGGGCACATTGGCAAGCAAGAATTGAGTCAAAGAAGGTATTCTTTGATACTTATATATGAATTTGGGTTTTCTTTAATTTTAAAACATTGGACTCTCAGAATAGAAAAATGTCTGTAGCACATCTACAGAAAAGTAAACTTTGGCATCTTTTAGGTAACTAAATACATAAGTCTTTTTTTTTTCTTTTCTTCAAGAACCACAATGCCCGTTTAGGGGGAAAAAAAACTGTGAATGTTCCACACCTGGATTTTTAAGTCTACCTTATTCTGTGCTCTCAACTATGAAAATTCAGAAAATAAAGTCTATTCTGTGTAGTAGCATTTGAAAATTGCCAATACATGGAATACTACTCAGTCATAAGAAAAGATGAAGTACTGCCATTTACAACAACATGGATGAATCTTGATAGTATCACACTGAGCAAAATGAGTCAGGCAGAAAAGGGCAAGAATCATATGATTTCACTCATATGTGGGATATACAACCAAAAGCAACAAATAAACAAGCAAAAGAAACAAACAAACAAAAACTCGCAGATACAGACAACATAGAAAACAGGGGTGGGAGAAGGTTGAAGAGGGTAAAAGGGGTCAAGTATATGATGACGTAAGACTAAACTTTGGGTGATGAGTACACAATGCAATACACAGATGATGTATTATAATACTATACACTTGAAACTAATATAATCTTATTAACCAATGTCACCCCAATAAACTTAATTAAAATAATAATAACTTTTTAAATTGCCAATACAAATGACCCTCCTTGTTTTTCCTCCCAAATCTCCAAGTTTGGGGGGCAGAAAATAAACTCCATAATATTAACGTATTGACTATTTTCCCTTTTACTCAATATTAAATTCAGATGGAAGAGAAAACCCCAGGATATTAGCCTAGGCTATCAGGTTCCTACAGAGACACAGGGTGTTTTTCTGCTGCATGGGAGCTAGAAAGATGAATGGGCACCACTATTCTTATCTTTAAAAAGTGACTGAAAATCTCATCAATTGACAATAGACCAAATTTAGCCATCCTATATCTCTAGAGACCACCATGCTGGACTAGATTCTATCTCGGCTTTACCAGTCACTAGTGGTCCTGGAAAATCCATGCTACCTCTCGGGGCTTCTGTTTCCTCATTCGTAAAATGATGTGGATGGAAAAAAACGTTCTCTAATGGTCCCTCAGCTCTAGCATTTTATGATTCTATCTTATGCTATGTAATATGGCACTATTCCCCACTCTCTCCAACTCCCACTGATTTATTGCTGATAGCCAGTCAGTACAGCAATCCCTGGGCTTAACTTGGCCTGTCTTGCACTAGTTAAACCAAGGTATTTCCCACCTTTACCATTATGCTGTTATTCTGATTCACATACCAAAAAAAAAAAAACAAAAACGTATGCATCTGCCTTATAAATCTATCCATCTATCTACCTACCTGTGTTAACAATTCAATTTCTGAAGAAAAATTAATGTTTCTATGGTTGTTCCCATGACCACCCTTGAAATTGCTGCAACTGTTTTGTCACCAAAGACACCATTTATAGCCTACTTGCAAGCCCCTGTGTGTTTAAAATTGGGGCATTTCCTCTTCACTGTCTCATCTCCTATTCCTTTCTTAGCATCTTTGGACTCAGAATTGTTTATCCCTACATTTTCTGTTTTGTTCTATACCTGGAGCAGAGGCAAATAAACAACAGATTAAGAAGAAAGGTAGAGTTTGTTTTTGTTTTGTATTTATAAAAACAGGCAAAAAAATTAAATAAACATCAGTTTCCACCAATTTATCTTTCTAACGTGCCACATTTCTAGGAGAAAATCTACTGGTTTGGTAAAAAAGTATGAGATTAAGAAGCCTGTTAGGCAGTGGGGTAAATACTAAGCTGAATGAGGAAGTTAAATAGGTTTCATAACAACAGTTACAATAACCACAGATATTTAAGGTTGTTTTCTCTCCATTAGAATGAGTTGTAGCGTCCTTGCTGGTGAGCTAGTGTACCTGGCAAAACCTGCTCCCACTAGCACAGAATGTGCTTCTCTGTGTGGTTTTCAGAGACCAGCTTGCTAAGAAGACAAGAAATGGAGAGTCAGGGTAAGTCAGCAAAGATCTTTTTCTCTGAGATTTAGGCCCATTGTATAGGTATGAGGGAAAAATTACTCATTCAAGTTCTTCTGCATCTCAGGCACTGTACTGGGTACTTTTACATGCATTATTTCATGGAGTCATCTCAACAGGTCAAGAGTTGCTTCTTAATATTCCCCTATTACATAAGGAAAAAGTGAGGTTTTTTAAAGGCCGCACATAACCATTTACAGGGAAATGAAATATGAAATCATTGTATGTTAAAATTATTTAGCTTCTGTAGCTAGAAAAAAAATTTACTATGAAAAGAATATTTAATGGCACTAAACCAGAAGTGACAAGGTGTTCATGTGTCTGCCCAAGGTGGACTCAGTAGTTAACTAAGGTACAATTCTGAAGGTACCATTGCTACTAAAGATGGAAAGCATCCCTGTAGCCTCACAGAGACTATAAGCAAGGACTATAACAAATAACTGCAGAACTTTTGCAGAACTTAGAAAACATTGTCTGGGTTATGGCTGATAAAGATTTCTTAATCAAAGAGAAACTGAGCAAATACTTAAGCACAGACAGGGAGTCGTATGCTAACCAGAGGTCTGATACAAAGATGCCAACTTCCCCATATGGAATGATGAAAGACAATAATGGCAGGAGGTACTACCTCATTAAGAATTTGGGGCTGACCGAGTGGCGCATTGGTTAAGAGCTGGCTTGGGATGCCAGCGGCCCAGGTTCGGATCCCACATATGAGAGCCAGTGACACTGCCCTCTACAGCTACGATGGTGAACAACAGCTCCACCTGGAGCTGGGCTGCTGTGAGTCCTCGGGGATGGCATAGCTGCAGCCCCTGCTGCAATGGGCTGCCATAGGCTACAGTGAGTGGCAGTCATTCAGCGTGAGTGGCTGGCAGCCAGTGTGAGCTGCCATGAGCCACCTGTGAGTGGCCAGAGGCCGGTGACCAATCTGCCTCACCCGAGAAGACAGCAATGATGATACCAACATGGGCCAATGAAGAAATGTTCTCCACAACTAGACTGAAGAACAGTAGAACAGCAACTTGTCTGTTCCCCTTCCCTGGTGCCCCAATGCTGTTCCCCTCCCTCAATTCCCCAATAAAATCTTTAAAAAAAAAAAAAAAGAATTAGAAAACTCCTGACCCCACCAGGACTATGGCAGTCCTCTTGGTCCTCTCACTTATTAGTGGGGAGGAACTGAAAATAAATAACAATTACTTTGTACATCATTTATTACTTTGTTACATGTAATTATGCTTAAATTAACCATGTAGTAAACTTTACATTACTCCAATTTATAATGTGGGTTTAGTCATTCTCTCACTCAAGGAAATGTTGACTTCATAAAACCAAAAGTAACATTCTATAGGTATTTTGGAGGCTGTGGGCTAAGAAATCCCCAGAATTACTGAACAGTCAAGAGTCTGGTGCACAAAGTGGACAGAGAACACCAGGAAAACCATTTTGCAAATGCTGCTGAAGGTTTATTTGTCTTTGGGTTTTCTGCTCCATATTATACACCCACATATTTATAAGGCAGAATAGCAAGTGGCCTCATTTGACTAAATTCAAAGCCCACCCACTTTCTGCTATATCACACTATTGTGACACACAGACATTAATCTGTGGTAATTGCCTATTTCACTTGAATGAGCAAATACAATTGTATGTGGATTTCAGAAGATGGTCTCAGAGAAAGAGAGAGAGAGAGAGAGAGAGAGAGAGAGCGGGAGGGAGGGAGGGAGGGAGGGAGGGAGGGAGGAAGGAAGGAAGGAAGGAAGGAAGGAAGGAAGGAAGGAAGGAAAGACCTGTTATAATATGTATGGTTCCTTATTACCAAGATTCAAAACCATGGGTCATATAACACGCTTGCCAGCAACAAGATGATAAAATTCTTTCCTTAATGGAAAATTCCATTGAAAACAAGCTCTTTCTCCCTTCTAGCAGATGACCGACCCATAACAACAATATAGAGAATAATTTTCCATAACAAATACTCGTATAAAACCAATGCTGTTGTTTTCCCTGGTCTTTGCCCATTTCACCTTCATTGTCTAGAAACCAAGCAACTGAAATGATACGGCTGTTTACACTTCCAAATAGAGAACAGGCAGCCACTGACTTTGGCTCAGACCCTTCTGTTCTACCATCAACAGGCAGTTACCTTTCACATTCTTACTCCTGGTCCCTCTCCATGCAAGCTGCAGAGTCACCCAGCCAGAAACAAACACAAACAACTCCTAAATACACCACTAAAAACCCAATCAAAACACGGGATAAAAAAATTTCAGGGTGTTTGCTGTTCACAGAAACTTAGAGCTTACCTGCAAAACTCCGAACATCAGTAGGTACTGTGCTGTCCACAAGTGCTAAAGAGAGACGTGGCTGGCTCAAGTCCTGAAGGCCTCCTCCTTTCTGGCTTTCCCATTCCATCAGCCAACTGCAGCCTACTTGGCCAATGGTATCCTCCTTGCACTTTCATATAAGCCCTCTCCCTTCTCCCACCCATCCTCCCAACCATTATGTTCATCCTCTCCTCACAGCCTCTCCTCTCCCCTTGGGACGTTCCTTCAAATCCTTCCTCAGTGCCCAATCTAGGTCCAGTCCTTACCGAGTAACTTCATCCAAGCACACTAGCTTCTTTCTGCCCTGAAATTCTGGAGTTCTCACCACTTAGCCTCACAGAATTAAGAAGCTAAATCTCTCTAGTTCCTTCATTTATGATAGTCTTATCTTTCATATGAATTAAAAATCCATGTCTTAGAATTCCTTGGCATACCCTCCTCTCAACCAGAGTAATTAAAACCAGACAGCTGCCACCATTTCCCACAATTCTATATACACTAATTCTAGACATCTAAGAAATCTAGTTGGAATTTGCACTATAATTTTAACATGCAAGTATCTCAAAATATTCTTAAGCATGGAATTTGTTGGGTCTACTGACTAACACTCTTGTGTGAATCTTCTCTCTATACCTCCACATTATGTCCTCTCTTAATTCCTTCCCTCCTTGCTCCCACAGCTTTCTGAGCTAACACCATTAGAGCACCCATCACATCTTATTATGTTAGAATTAGAATCACCTAAAGTGAAAATGAAGGCCCCTGTCTGGAGGGCAGAGATAAACTATTACTCATTTTTATACCCAGTCTTTTCTCTCTCTCTCTCTCTCTCTCTCTCTCTCTCTCTCTCTCTCTCTCTCTCTCTCGATGATTGATGATAGATAAATAGACAGATAATAGCTGATGTATATATACATGATATTTACATATACATACATCATGAGATATTATGTATGTATAAAACTGGGATATATGTGTATTCATTTATTTATTTATTACTCACTAAATTTTATCAAATGTTTGTCAGCACAGAGTGTTAAAGAAAGAAAACTCAGAAATGCTCTAGCCTCGCCCTACTCTGTAGATGGAGGAAATCAAACTTAGAGAAATTAATTTTTTCAAGACTGTACTTGGTAGAAACGGGATATAAGGTTTGAGAAGCAGCTATCAGACTTTATCATACATTCCACAGGAAAACGGCATAAAGATTTCCATTGGGGCAGAAAGAGATTGCAGCTGGACAAGAATGCTGAAGGAGAAAATTTCCCAATAGAGCCACCATTTGGGATTCCTGAGGCAAATATACTCTGGACAATGCAGATCGTCTACATATTGGTATAGCTCACATAGCCCATGAACTGTCAGCACACAAACCTCCTTCAGTGTTAGGGTGACAAATTCAGATTCTCCTGCATCACCCTAGAGCCACCTAACCTGAATCTCTGGGCTGGGCCCAGGAGTCTGCACTTCTCCCAGGGTTCCCAGTCGATTCTCTGCACAGCACAGTCTGAGAACCACTGGACTGGACTAGGAGAGAAAATTGAAAGTCAGTTTCTGATCATTAGGCTTAACCAAGGAATCCAAATTTCTTTACTTATTCTGTCTTCAAAAAGGCACTTCTCACCTCAGTACCTAAAGACTCACCACTAAATAAACACTGTTCTCTTAAAAAATAACTGGTCCTTTGTTCAAATTAAAGAAAAAAAGAACCATGTATGGCTTTCTAGAGACAGCCTGGTCCCAATTCTCTATGTCTACCTAAAGCTGTGGCCTTGCCCCCTCTCCTCCTCCTCTTTTTTTCCTTTTAACTTTGACTTCTCTTCCCTAAGGTGCCCCAGGACTAGCACTATCAGCATTACCTGGGAACTCATTTAAAATGCAAATCCTTAAGCCCCACCCCCAGACCTACTGAATCAAAAACGCTGGGGGTGGGGCCAAGCCCCCTAGTTCACAGGCTTTCCAGGTGATTCTGATGCAAACTCAAGTTTTCGAACCATTGCCCTAAAGGAACACTGGTGGAAAAAGACCATCTATCAGCCCTCCCCAAGACTGCTCCTCCTCCTTGGGGAAATAGGAAGAGGGGAGTTGTGAGAGGCCCAGGCCCATCTGCCCCCACCAGTCCATCTGTGGGTATTTCACAAAGTCGACTTTTATAACAAAGCTTATCCTGAGTGTCAAAGTTGACACTCTTTGAATTATACCAACATATTAAAGAACAAGGCAACTCAGCAGGCCTGGTAGTGTACACAAATAAACATAACACAAACTGACTTTAAAATTTTTATCTACATTCTACAATTAATCAAAGGGGAAAGGGGGCAGGGAAAGGCATAGTTTAATTTACCCAAAATTGTTTATTTTAAACGAATTGGTTGATTTAATCCTACAACCATTTACTAAGCACTAGCTCTCAAATTAACCCATTTTTTTAATGAAAGGGTGAATTTTCTTTCTCTCAAGATAGTCTCACATGGTACCACCTGAAATCAATGGTTAAAGAAATGTTTAATAGTATCTGCCCATCATTAAAATGTTACCATTAATTAAACATTTTAAAAGAAAACAAAGCTTAGGGTTTTTTTTTTCTATTAATGGATATAGGGATTCCAATGTTACAAGTTACATTTCTAAACCAAAAAATGCACAAGGAAGTGAAGTATATGTAGAAAATTCATCTTTAAAAGCACACTACCCACCAACAGCTACCTAATTTAGCAGAATATATTACCTCTATGCTTCATAAATCTTAATTAAAGCCGTTAGTTTTCCTATTATGTGATCGAGAAATGCCCCATTAAAGTTAAACAGTTTCTACAAGTAATTATACAGATATACACTTTAAAATTGCCTCACATATACTAGAAACATTGTCTGCTAAATCAAAAACTTGCAGAATTTCATTAATGCAAGATTTTTTTATCTCCCAAAAGTCAAATGTGTCCCAGAGGAACCAGTATACTCAATGTTGGCTTCTTATAATACAATTTAATGCTCACAAACACAACTAAAGTATTTAAACATTTACAGGGGTTGTCATAAATGCTTTTCTTATTTTTGATCAAATTCAACCTTACACTTAATACAGTTAACTGTAGTTATTTAATTTAAAAACTTGAGATTCCAACCTCAAAAATTTATAACAATATAAATGCAGTTACTTGGCTATAGGATACGTATACTATGGGGACTCCGTTCTTCAATATGAAACACAAATGCCAAAACCAGAGAGGGGATATTTTTTAAAGTAGACATTATTTTAAATAACTGTTGGCACATTGAAGAAAATCTTCAAATCCAAATTTAAAAGTAGATCTGTTTTATGTATATAGTTATTTTAATCAAACACTAGCTTACCAATGACAGTAATAATAATAATGCTTTGTTTCTATTTTTCTGTTTGTTTTGAAAAATAATACAAGATAAACTGATAAACTACCTAATTGGAAGTAATTATGTTACTCAGCATATTCTAGCCATCCTAAACTTAATAACTGGATGGGAAATGTTATTGACAGTTTCTCCATTTTCTCAGAAGATGTAATTACTTTAACTCATTAAAATGTTACATGTAAGCTTGTAATATTTTACTTCTAAAAGCTGAGCAAGTTTAGCCTTCAGAAACAGTGTCACTGGCCTTAGAAAAAAAGCTCTTCAGTGCAAACTGTTGTGCCAAGAGCTTACCATCCTAGGGCATACTGATGAGCACATGCACAAAACCAAAAAGACGAGGGAAGCGGAACCACAGCAGCCCAGGCAGTGATGGATAACCCCAGATCTGGGAGAATGTAATATCTCTCAGGACCAAGAGTGCATTATTAATTGAAATCTTTGTTTAGTTCTTCCATGTAGACCACTATATAATTGCATCTCTACCTTGAAAACTATTTTCAGCAGAATTCATAATGAGCAAAGTATCTTCAAAAAGTGTAGGAAGGAAATCTGCTTCACTTACATGTGATTATGTTGCAATATACATATTACAGGGGCACTGAATCCTTATGACCATTACCATGCATAGAGTAGTAAATAGATGTCTGCAGGTTACCCTACAACACATAAACAATTAAAATGCCATTTGACAACAAATTAAAACTTAAAAAAATTAAAAACTAAAAGTGACTGCTAAATAAAATCAATTAGTCTTTCCACCTAGCAACAAGTGTAAGAGGCCATAGTGTATTCTTATATTAAATACAAACTTTCTAATATAAATTTCTTATAGCTACAAATACCTTAGTTTAATGGAATGCATCTTCTTCAGTGACTGTGGTATATGACTATAAATTGGAGTAGTCAAGCACATTAGCATTTTTTCTTATTCAAGTAGAGCATATCAAATCACACTAGTTTAAAAAGAAAATGTTTCCTAGGAAAATGAAAGTTTTGAGTGTGCAGGGGTGGGGTGGGGGTGGGGAGATATTTCCAAGCTAGGGTAAAGGAAAGATTAATATCTCCTGGAACTTCAGCCTGATGTGGAAAAGTCACATCCCCAAAAATTGTGATCCTATCAAAGTGTAAGATTAAGTAAAATAGAAGACAGGGGCATGTGAGGAGATGTTTAGAAAGATAGACACAGTAATGATCCAATTCATTAATAAACTGGATACGGAGCAGGGTAGGGCGCTTAACGACCAGCCACATGAAATGACAGCACAGAGGGCAAAGAGGTGTGGAAACTGAGAAGATAGACTTCCAAGTCTTTTCCTGAAAGTGCTTAGATTTTGAGGAGAGTCCAATATTGCCTGACAAAAGGGTCTTTGTGCAACAACTCCAGGGAGGTGAAGGAAAGCTGCTCAGGAAAACCAATGAAGACAGGCCTAGCCTTGTACCCAGGCCCTTTGGAGAACTCTGAAGCACGTGGCATGCAGAAAGGACAATGATGTACTGCTAAACACACGACCACCAGGTTCAGGCAATATCCGTGCGGGCACAGGCCAGATGTCTTTAAAGAATCATGTTGGGCCTTTTCTTTCAAAAAATATAAGAAGCAAATACATAGGCTGCAATTTCAAGTTGGATCGGTAGTCTTGGAGGAGTCCCCAAACATTTAACCACTTCAAGTGACCCACTCACCACAATCCCTCTGGTCGGCAGAGGCTCTCATTCTGAGTTCTGGGTGAAGTTGACAAAACAGCCCACGAGGCTGTGTCTGCATGTATGGCCTTAACAGCCTGTAGTTCCTGTCTGCGATTGTGTCTCCAAGTATGTATGGCCTTAACACTCTTAACACCCTGTAGTTCCAATCTCCAATTGAGTCTACATCTATGGCCTCAACACCCTGTAGTTCCAGTCTCTGAATGATGAAATAGGAGCCTGTCATCATTAAAGGAAGCCTGGAGACATAGAGAGAGAGGCTAGCAATTTTAAGTAGAGACATACCCACTAAACATGGATAGTGGCCCACTATTTATCCAAATCCAAGATAGCTACAAAAACTTAGGCTGGAAGTCAAGCAAAATCATCAGATAATTGGTGTTTCCAGCTCTAGCCAGAATTGCCCAAGTTCTTGCCCTTGCAGGAAACCATAAATAAGAGAAAAACACCCAGTATTAACCTTTCCGGAACTTCAAAATATGGTTGCCTGGTTGGTTTCACTAGGATAAAAACATTAAAAGGTCCTTGGTGAGGGGACAAAGAGCTTATTTTTCTCCTTCCCCAGTTCTAATTGCCCTGCTACCAATCTGAAAATAATTTAAGTGTTTCAAAGTGTCCAGTGAGCAAACAACATCCTTGAATAAACTTTAAAATTAGATGCTAATTTTAAATTAACAGTAGATGCAATTTTTTCTGGAATAGCATATTTTCAGCTACAATTTCCATCATATGAAAGAAATAGCAAGTTATAAAACTGTCCATACATTTCTCAAAAAAATATATATATATATTCATCTACCAGTAAAACAAATGAAAAAGGTTCAATCTCATACAAGAATCAAAAGAAAATTGGGGGAGGCAGGGATAAAGGATGGAATTAAAAAATATCTTCCTAGAGAACAGCCAAAATAGTCTTGTGTCAGAGACAGAAGCATAGTTTTGATTTCTGCCTCCACGTTGAACTAGCCACAGGCCCGAGTTGCAGATTCTTCATCCATGAAAGGGAGATAATGATATTCTTCATCAGTGTATTGCATGGAAAGCAAGTCACACAATGGTTGATGCATTATAAACTCTTAAGTATTATCTATTGATGTTCTTATTATCATGAATTAATGGAGCAGATTAGCTAGCAAAGAGAAGGGTCTTAAGAAAATAGAAGACAAAAATTGATCCAGGGCAGGCTGAGTGGCACACTGGTTAAGAGCTGGCTTGGGATGCCAGCGGGCCTGGTTCGGATCCCACATATGAGGGCCAGTGACACTGCCCTCTACAGCTAAGATGGTGAACAACAGCTCCACCTGGAGCTAGGCTGCGCCAGTCCCAGCAACGGCATAGCTGCAGCCCCTGCTGCAGTGGGCTGCCATAGGCTACAGCAAGTGGCAGGCAGCCAGTGTGAGCTGCCAATAGCCGCTGTGAGCAGCTGTCCAGAGGCCGGCAACCTATCTGCCTCTTCCGGGAAGAGCGCAATGATAATACCAACATGGGCCAGTGAAGCAACGTCCTCCACAACTAGAGACCAAAAGGATAGCAACTTGTCTGTTCCTCTTCTCCAATTCCCCAATGCTGTTCCCCTCCCCCAATTCCCAAATAAAAATCTTAGGGAAAAAAAAAATAGATCCAAATGAGCCAAAGCAGGACGGAAGTATGGGAATAGGCATCAAAACCATGAAGGCCAAAGGAAAAAAAAGGGAGTAACTTTGGGAATATCATAGTTCAGCCTGTGACTTAGTAAATGTGGTATGTGACTGACTACTCATAGTTGGTAGTGATATGAAATATGTAGCTTTAGAAACAGGCTACATCAAATTCTTGCATCTGTACTGATGAATAGGGACATATTACTACAGACACTACTTCCAGCATTCAGTTGGGCATTGAAAAAACTGTTCGACCTGGTCCTCACACCTTAAATGTAATTTTATGGTTACATTTAATGAAACACAAGTAAGTTACAATCAATAGTGGAGAACCCTAGATGCACCCAATGAGGTGCAGGTAAGCCATAGTTACAGTGTGTCCCATGGAACCTACTGGAAAAATACACAGTAAGAACAGCTATTATATGTTTAACTTTTAAACAAGAATAGCCTGGCTCCCAATATAAACTTCATGAAGATGTTCCATTATACGAACAATCAATTCTTTCATTGCGAATAGTAGAGAAATGGCTTAGTTGACCAGATGCTATATTACACATAAATTTACAATTCACAAAAAAAGAAAAAGAGAGAAAGAAAAGAAAGAATCAAATACACTTAACACCACAACATGATAAATACGTTGACTGTAATGTAATCAATCATCCCTTGATCTATCAAAAGAAGTTCAGGAATTTCCAAGCCTCTACATCATTACAATTTTCTCTGTCTTGTAGATGTAGAAACCAGTCAACTAAAAGACTGTCAGAATTAACACAATGCCAGTTGAGATTTATCTTATAGATATATAATATTCTGTACAACTACCTCTTGACTTGCAATAAAATAAAATAAAAATTGAGATTTAGCATAAACTCACAGCGAATTATAAATGCTGCTCAAGGGATTAAAAACCAAGCAAAAACAGCAGAGAAAGTCAAGAATTATTCAACTCTAGCTTTTGAATGCAAAAAAAGAGAATTTAAATACATAACAGAAGGCAGGAAGGGAAGCATAATTTCTACAAATAATTTACATGCACCTATATCCTTAAAGTGTGCTAAGTATCATTTAGATGTCCAAAAAACAAGCAACACCAGTTACCTAAAAGCCATGCTAACTTTCTCCCTACAAAAGGAACCAGGTCTGTAAATAGCTTGGAAGTTAGTAGACTCAGACCCACTCCAGGAAACTCTGCTGGTGTTTCCATTATAAACCGCATTTCAGGAGTTTACAAGTTGAATGTTTTTAAAACATATTGGGTTCATAATGAGCTCACACATTCTTAAAATGTTCTTTTTGCTCTCCTTTAAAAAGTATGGCCACTTTTGTGAACAAATCATAAACAAAATTTCAGGTGATTTTTTTTGGCTGAGCTCCAAGACACAATGGCTAGATGTTTAAATAAGGTAAAAGGACTAATTATTTTCTTCATTTGGAAAGCAGAGTAAAAAGGCCAGCCTGAGAAACACTCTACAGGACTTCGGTTTTAAAGCGTTCCTTTGCAATATTTTCATTCGGTGGTTCAGGATCCTAGCGCTGCAGCTAGGAATATGCAATCAAACTTCAAAAAGTCCATTTCTACATCTGGAGATTTATGCAATAATCGCTCCAGCATTAGACTTTTCTAAAGTTATTAGTGGTCAAAATTACATGTACCATGAAAGCCAGGAAGACTCTCAGAATGGAGCTAAAAGCCAGGTGGCAGGGCACCTCCACTTAGGTGCCGCCACAAACCCCAAATTCAAACCAACCTTGGAGTTTTACAAGCCCTTTCCCTGCGCCAACCCCCAGCTTAAAATAGTCCAGGGCAAAGCTCTGCAGGGAACTGAGTTGATGAGTAGGTTAGCCTTAAAACCATTTCTTTCAAAACCGAAAAAAAAAAAAAAAGAAAGAAAATCTGGTGGTTCTGCCAAATATAAAACTACTCTCCACAGCAGTCCCTAACACCTTGAGGGTTTATAAAAGAGGAAGTCAGCAGAGCCGCCAAAGCCAGAGATGCCTCCTTCCCACAAGGAATGGATTGTTGCGCATAATTTACCAGGTCTTTCACAAGGCCGTTTTTTTGGACTGTGCAGGGCCATTGAGCTCCAGGACAATGATCCTGCACCAAACTAGGAAAAACACCTGGAGAGGAGGCAGCTTACTGCAAACTCTCACCACACCTTGACTTGGGTGCCAAGCACCTCATGAAAAAGTTCTCCCTGAGCCCTTGAAATGACATAACTTCCCCTATTCACAGAACAACTTTTCATCTGCAGGCTCCTGTCATAACCAGATTTGAAAAGGAATCTCCCCCACCCCCTCCAAACAATGAAAGAGTCAGTCCCAGTTATGTGTTTGGCCACATGAACTTTCTAAATAGCAAATATGCAAAAGATACAAATAATATTAATTAAAACTAAATCCCAACCATCTAATTGATAATATTCCACATGGAGGTTAAAGGTCAAAAATACTCTACAACACATATTTATTGACAGGGCAGACTTTTCCATCTGTTTCTGATCTTATCCACAATTTGGTCATTGGCCTCAAAAGAAAAATCCACTGCTAATAATAAATGAAATGAAATTTGCACTTTCTTCTAAATACAATCCCACCTTCAAGAAGTTTGTACAATTGCCTTTTTTCTCCAGGCAAATTTCCTTTAGAGAAAGTTCAATGATGTGGAGGGAGCAGGCAGCTGGAAGGAGAAAGGTGTTAATGAGGAGTTGTGTGTAGCATGAGAAAGATTTCCCTGTGAAAAGCTTAAATTAACTGAGCTTTGAGTGGTTTAAATATGTGGGAGATAAGGAAAAGTATCTCTCTCTCTCTCTCTCTCTCTCTCTCTCTCTCTCTCTCTCTCTCTCTCTCTCTCTCTCTCTCTCTCTCTCACACACACACACACACACACTCACACACTCCAGCTTCCCTGAGGGGATGCTGAGAAGTACACTTTGAAAAACCACCAATTTAGTTCATGCCTCTCATTTCACAGATGAAAAACCTGAGGAGTAAGAGGTTAAGTGACTAGCCCAAGGTCATACCTTGTTAATGACAGGCTGGAAAAACAACTCTGGCTGGGACTGCTTTGCATTTGTGCCTCTGAGCTCTGTGGAGGCAGCCAGGCAGAAAAGTGAACCGGAGGACCAGGCTTCTGCAGGGAAGAGCAGGGAGAGGACAGGGGTACACCACCAAGGACACAGGGAACCAAGGAGATGGCAGGGTCCCGAGCCGACCACGAAGTCTAAGCTGGGACTTGCTTCTCCAGTGCCCCCAGGAGCGAGCTCCTTGACAGAGCTGTTGGATGAAAGAGCCCTACAACATTTTAAGAGACAGGAAGGACTTGCAGGGAACCCTTCCATGAACTGCCCTCTAGAGTAAGTTGAAACACTAACAGAGAAATCTCTCAGCCTCTAAAAATGGACACATGGTGATAGAAAATTAAGCTGCAGGACATTGAGGTTATAGGAATGGTACTTTTTGGGGATCTCTCTCTTCCCCATACACCCCCATAATCCATCCTAGCATGAGTCACCTTTAATAGAGAATGACGGTAGTATCTCCTCTGCTTCATATTATCTCAATGGCAAAAGTTAGTTATAGATACCCATTGAGAAGCACATATAAATCCCAGAGGCAACATGATAAGGATGAAGGAAGGAACCTCTGAGTGGGAACTTGAGCCAATTGCAGAAATGCCTAAAAGACACCTGGCTCTCAGATCCCGAACACACAGGTATCATTCAAGGAAAAAAGATGACATATGACATGAAAGATGCTTCCCATGTAACTTCCAGCCAGTAGACCCAGAATACCCTTGAGCACTAGACAGGATAAATTTAGTCCCACCTCTAAAAAAACAAACCCTTTCAGCTATTTTATGGCGGCTCTCATGTCCCTTAAGCTTTATTGGAACTAAAAAAAAAAAAAAAAAAAAAAAAACCCTACACAAACGGGGTAAAAAAGGCAGAGTTCTACATTTTCAAACTCAGACACATGCTAGCTTTTATTCTTTTTTCTATAGGCATGGGGGTAATAGGCCTCAACTCTGGAAGAAGAGAGATGAAGTAACCAAATTTTCTCTGTACCACAGAAATGGGGAACAGTAACCTTATTAGCCCTGGGTGTTACAATTAAAACTAGAAAATGCTGGAGAGGGCCAGTTTTTGCTAGACAGTAAGTGAACAAGACAGAAGGAGTCTGCACAGGAAGAAGAATTGGGTGGGTGGTGATGAGAAAGGAAGAGGAGGAGGAGAATGAAAAGAATGCTGAGCAGGGACCAGCCAGATGGCTCAGTTGGTTAGAGTGCCTGCTCTTAACAACAATGTTGCCAGGTTCAGCTCCTGCATGGGATGGTGAGCTGCGCCAACCCCCCAACCCTTCCACCCCCACCCCACAACTAGATTGAAAGCAGCCACTGGACTTGGAGCTGAGCTGAGCCCTTCACAACTAAGACTGAAGGACAACAACTTGACTTGGAGCTGATGGGTCATGGAAAAATACAATGTTCCCCTGCCCCAATTCCCCAACACTGCTCCCTTCCCCAATTCCCCAATAAAAACTTTAAAAAACAAATTGAAATGCTTAAATAATGAGGATGGAAAATAAAATTGCAAAACAAAAGTTTAAAAGAAAACAAAAAGAATGCTGTGCAGGCAGGTGAAGGTAGAGTACCAGTAAGAACTGATCTAGGTTATTCTAAGACGCCCATGGACTCTAAATCATCAGTGTATTGATTGGTGTTCTGGAACCCCACACTTCTTTTCCTAGAAATTATCACTTATCCTAAAGTTTACCCAATTGTTTAAAGCAGAAGCCATGGATATCATGGAGTAAGTAACTACGGTATCTTGGGTTTTATAAATGACAGAGTGCACTTGATGCTGCAAGGAAAAATGAAATTCATTTATTCCTTCAAATCTTGAGTGAAATATCAAGAGAGATCATTCTATAAAGAAACCAGGGTCACCTGAAAAGGTGAACACTTTCTAAATAGGCGACAGTTGACTGGTAAAACCAGTTTAAAGGGGGAAAAGAATTATTTAACCCAGCCCAGAAAGCAGATGCCTTCTGGTTAATATTTAATGTATTACATGTAGTATTAACCACCTTGATTAGAAATGAAATAATACATTGCTTTAAACAATAAACATGTTGGTGTGTTACTATGTACCAGCCTACTGTAATTGGTGTTATTTTAGATGTATTAGTTAGCATGCAGACTAAGCTGCTATAACAAAGGGACCCCAAAATACAGGGGCTTAAGTGAGAGAGAAGTATGTTTCTTTCTCATGTAATAGCCCAGAGGGAGGCAGGCAATCCCAGGCAGGGAGGCAGCTCTAATCTACCAGTTCATTCAAGATTCCATATTCCTCCTAGCTTGTTGCTCTGCCATTTCATTTTTTTTTTTTTTGAAGATTTTATTGGGGAATTGGAGGCAGGGAACAGTGTTGGGGAACCGGGGAAGGGGAACACACAAGTTGCTGTCCTTTTGTTCTTCAGTCTAGTTGTGGAGGACACTGCTTCACTGGCCCATGTTGGTATCATCATTGCGCTCTTCCCGGATGAGGCAAATCAGTTCCTGGCCTCTGGATGGTCGCTCACCGTGGCTATTGGCAGCTCATGCTGGCTGCCAACCACTCACACTGGCTGCTGGCCACTCACTGTAACCTATGGCAGCCCACCATTGCCGGTGACTCACAGCAGCCCAGCTCCAGGTCGAGCTGTTGTTCACCATCTTAGCGATAGAGGGCAACGTCACTGGTCCTCATATGTAAGATCCGAACCGGGGCCCTGCTGCTCAAAACCGGCGTCCCAAGCCAGCTCTTAACCAACATGCCACTCGGTCGGCACTGCGCTGCTATTTCTTAAGGTGTTGTTCTCATCTATGTGGTCAGAGCTGGCTCACTACTATCAATCTACTTTCTCAACCATAGGAAAGGGGGAAAGAGAAAAAGGTGGACAGGCAGCTTTTTTTCTAAATAGCAGATAATTTAAACTTAATTCTGCTCACATTCCATTGGACAGAATCCTAATGGCATGGCCATATTTAACTCCAAGGCAGGCTAGGGATGTAGTCTATAACTGGACAGCCATATGCTTACCCAAAATTCAAGTGGTTGTATTATTTTTAAAGGAGAGAGAAAAGGAAGAGATATTGGGAGGCAATTTGCAGTCTCTGTCATTTTTACTTTATTCAGCCATTTCAACAGTCCTGTATTATGATGCTTTTTTTTTATTTTTTATGAAAAAATGCATCTGAGGCTGTCAATAATTTGCCCATGCTCCATGGCAGGAAGTCACCGTGGTGGAATTCAAACTCAAGTTCATCTGCCTCAAAACCCATCTGCATTCTACTACACCACGTACCATGTACCCACTTACTCTTACTCCAACAGACAAGGCATATAATAAAGAATAAAACTCATGCCATGTGGCCTTTTTCCTAAAGCCAATGTCTTTTAAGAAAATACCAACACCAACAGAAAGATTTTTATAAGGCAAAAAATGTCAGAAACTCCTTTTTAGAAAATAAAAAGTTGAGGGGAGAGGAAAATTGCAAGGAATTTATTAAAATACCACTATAAAGGACACTTGAAAGAATGGGATTTCTTTTCCTCCCACTCCAAGGCAATCTATTTTGGTAGTGTCAACCATGAATTGTATTGATAAGAATAAAAGGGCTCATATGGAACGACTTTCTTATTATTGAATATCCACAATAAGCTGCTGCAGGACAATCTAAAACAGCAATAGTCTGGTTTGGTGGAGTTGGGGCAATACACACATACACACACATACACACACACACATTTATCTTCACAACATAGCATCACTGCATCCTACTAATCTTCAATTCCTAAACACCTGAATGGATCTATGTCATGAGATAAATACTTGTGGAATAAAAATTTACAGTCCTGTACATGCATTAAATTTGCTTAGCAGTTTCAAGAAAGGGAAGCTCTGCTTAGGGTAGGTTTTCCCCCCCTTTCTGTCCCTCAAATCAAGAGATATATTTTATAATCTACAGCCAGCTCACTGGCAAATCTCCATTCTTCTCAACCTGACAGACTGTTTGTCAGTTAAACTCCCCTTGTCATGTATCCCTACCACTGCCAACTCATGCACGGAGACCTTCACTTTTACTGCTACCACTTGCACCCTCTGCAACCTTTGTCATTGATCACTGATCCGATCCAGTGCCCACATGTTCTTCAAGTGCCTACACAAGTAATGAGGTACTTGTGGTGTAAAATTAAACTGTCAACTGTCAGCGATTGATAACCACAGTGAGAGCTGACCTAGAACACCTGCACTAGTGGCCAAGACAGGTGTGACATGTTTGATCGCTGAGGCCTGCTAGTCAGTCTGACCCAGTGCTGTCCCTCCATGGACTTTCTTTGCATTTCAGCCTCCCAGCTTTCCTGAGGCGCACAGAGAGCATCCCCAGGTTGTGGCAACCACTCTCACAGCCAATTCAGGCAACTGGTCAAAACAGCTTTGAAAGCAGGTCTTAAGTCAGCAGGTTGGTTTGCAAAGAATCCGGCTGAGAGCTTTTCAAAGGTGGCATCTGGAATCAGCCTGGTGGTTCTTCTCCCACATACCCCCAGCTTCCCACTGAAAGCTGGTCTGGGTGGCAGGCTTCACACACACCACCTTCCCTCAATCGGAGTTTCCAGGCCTGTGCCAGGGCCTGGCAGAAGGTCCCTCCCTTCAGGGCAGACGCACGGCAGTCATTAAGAGTCTGGTGGAAGAAAGAAGCAGTCCTAATGGAACTGCCTTATGGCTCTGAACATTTGCTTGAAGGCATTTAAGTTGAACTGGCTCATATTCTATTAAAGCGCCATAAATGCAAGCTTTTCCTACTCCTATGTAATTGAATAACCAGCACAAAGGAAAAAACATGTTCTGCTCTGACTATAATTGTTTTTGGTCAGAGTTGTTGCACAGCATTTAAACAACGTTTTTATTGAAAAGTTTTATTATTTAAATGTGAGGGAGAGATTGATTTTTTTTTAACCTTAAGCAAAAAATGCACTTAAATACTTAAAACATCCTTTTTTGTGAAAAACCTGAGAAGCGTGATGGGATTCCCATCCCATTCTACCATGCCACCCCCACCAAACAGTTGCACTATATTAAGTTCACGTGACGAGAAGATAAAAATCTATTAACTTTCTGCTGACCTTATCGACACAGGAATCTCTGCAGACATTACAAAAGCCATATCTCTTCTGACTTTTACATCCAGAACCTCATGCTCCAAAGTCCCAAACCAAATGTAAAATCTTCACGATGAGTGAAACCCTGACACCAATTCAGATTCGAGGCTTGCTGGTCTGCAGTTGATGGCGGCTCCTCTGGGGCACAGAGGCTGGCCTTTACTTTGCATTTGACCTGAGGGGCTTTTTTTTTTTCTTTTTTCTTTTTTTTTTTCTTTTTTTTTTTTTTGCCATATGCTACTGGGGACTCTGAATCAAAACTATTTCACGAGGACCATATGTTACGAGAAACACATGATGGAAAGTGAATGGCAAGAAGTTGCCCCATATCACTGGGTGATGTATTACAAACATAATTAAATCTGAGTAATGCGCAGTGTTATTTCGGTTAATCATTTCTTTTTTCAATTTAAGCAAGGAAAGCATAGCCCAATTTCTAAATGATAGACCAAAGTCCAGACCAGCTAAAAGCGAATTGGTGGGAGAGGAATAAAACAAGACCTGTACAAGCATTGTTGAAGCTTCTGTAAAAAAGTCTGGGTATATTTTAGATACGTCAGTACAGGAAAGTCCATGTAAATGAGCCATTTAAAACACTACTCATTTTCCTCTCAAATCAACAATGAATCCAGACCAGCCCCCACTTAGAAACAAGCAGCAAGTCAAAAGATCACTTGTGTGTTACTTGTTTGGAATTCAAGAGTATGTTTCCCCATAGAAATTGTGTTATTGATAGCTGTTAGATTCCCAGGCTAGCCCATGAAGAACTACAGAGGATGCCAAAAACATGTATACACATTTTAAGAAAGGAAAAAAACTGTATTAAAATTATGCTGATGGTAGCCACTTCGAGCACCTCTTGTAATTGTAGAAGTCAAAAGTGACTTGTGTTCATCTTTTGTTATGGGTATATACTGAGTATTACATTGCTTTTTTAAATTTTTGTTAAGCAATTTATTCTTTTTTTCCAGGATCCATCAGCTCCAAGTCAAGTAGTTGTTTCAATCTAGTTGTGGAGGGTGCATCTCAGTGGCTTATGCTGTGGATTGAACCGGCAACCTTGGTGTTATGAGCACTGTGCTCTAACCAACTAAGCTAACAGGCCGCTCCAATTATTACAATTGTAAGACAGTTTTTCCCTTTCTTAAAATGTGTATACATGTTTTTGGCACTCTCTGTATTTAGCCCAACCACCTCTGAAATTTGGCATTTCTACACTATCTTTATGGCACTATTTGCAGGGAAGATAGAGAATGTATTGAATTCAACTCAATACAATACATCAATTTGGTCCCTATTATATTTTCCCAGAATGTACTGGTTACTGTATTTCTCCAAAGGATATCCCAATTTCCTCTCTTCTCTCATGCCGCCAGCTAGAATAAATCCCTTTCTATTCTGAACCCTCAGAACATTTTATCTATACTCTCTTAATCACTTTCTACCTGAACTACAGGTATTGAGGAGCTGAGTTTAACTATTCCACTGGTAACTTATTTTTATATTTCCCACATCCTACTTCTAAGCCCTGAATTTGGCAGTTTCTCAGTTCATATATGTGAATGGATGATTGAGCAAATAAAGGAATTCAATCTACTAGATTGCCACACATATTTTATTCTCCATCAGCAGCACTGAGAATCATGGGATTTGGTTGAGGCAAGGAGGAAGAGAATATAATAACGATGGTGACAATGATGAGGATGAAGATAAGCACCACAACTAATATTTACTGTGTGCTTACCCTGTGACATACACTGGCCTCGGGACTTTGCAAGTATTGATTAATTTAGTCCTCACAATAACTCTGTGTGGTAGATAAAACATACAGCCTCATTTTACAGATGGGAGTTTCTGAACACAGAGACATTAAGCAAAATTCCCAAGCTCACACAATATGATAGATATTTCTAAACAACAGAAGTATATTTAGTATGTGCATGTGCATTAAAGAGGGGATACCTCCATACATTTCTTCATAATACAAAGCTGCTGTCTTTTTGCCTTTCTGATCTACATTAGAGAAGGTAAAATACTCCACAGTTATTTCTTCGGTTCTCATTCGCAAACCTGAATAAAAGCTCTGTGAGAGCAAGGAACTTGTCAGGCTTATTCACAATATCCCCAGCCTCTGCACCAGATGTTTGCTGAATGAATAAGTGAATGAACCTGTTTGTGGTGATGGGACTCTGGACTCAGGTTCCCTCTGAAAGTTTCAGGGTCTTCGGTCCTATGGGAAGAGAGAGTGTTCCAAACTTGCTGATGATAAGAATCACCTGTGGTACTTGATAAACATCCCCTCTCCCTGGAGATTCTGAGTCAGTGGTCTGCGCTGAGGGCCAGGAATCCGTTTTTGTTGATGTGTTGCTGCTGTGGGTTGGGACAGATGCTTCAAGTGGCTCTAATCTTGGGAATCTCACCCCGCCAAAGAATATTATTCTGTCTGTTGGGACACCATATCCATAGCAGTCACAGGCATTTGCAAATTCCCATAGCAGTCACAGGCATTTGCAAATTCCCCAAAAGTAAGAGTCTGGGGCCACTGCCACCCTCTCTTACAGGAAACCTGTGCATTATGCTGAATTGCAATAGAGGATGGGGCTTTGCGCTTCTACCTCAGCTCTGGGGGTTCTGTGGATCTCAATCATGCCGAGGAAAGCTTCCATTCACATATTTCTACCCCCGGCTCCTGCCCTCTCGGAGGGGGCATCAGTGTCTGATAAACGAATGAATGATGGAACAAATTCCATCATGGGCTACACAAGCAAGCCAGGCAGTTGTGAAGAATGGAAACATTTCATAAGCCTCGGGTTTGGGTTGCACATAGTAGCATACTAAAACAAACAATGACAAAATATGTTAACCCATCCTGTTTCCATTGCTTGCCTTCTGACTTGAGGAGCATTCTTATAACAGCTAATGATCTCTGGGCCTCAGAATCATTATTTACCTTTATAAAACTATTTTCTTTTCTTTAGTTATAAGGAGACAGAAGTTGTGGCCTCAGGATCTGAAGGATTACTTTGGCCTTGCAGAGATCACTCACTTTCTTTTTTTTTATTCTTATTCTCCCATTTCCTTCAAACCAATAATCTATGCCCAGGAATCAGTAAAGAATATCAATCTCGGTTGGGAGAAAAAGTGCATAGTGGAAAGTGCTCTCTATGATTCTCCTAGAGTCTAGAGCTAGGTTTCTAAACCTCAGCACGCCTAGGGCCGGCCGAGTGGCGCGGTGGTTAAGCGCTGGCCTTGGAAGCCAGCGGCCCCGGTTCGGTCCCACATATGAGGGCCAGTGATACCGCCCTCAAAAAAAAAAAAAAAAAAAAAAAAAAACTAAACCTCAGCACGACTGAAAAGTTGAGCAAGAAGATTGTTTGCTGTGGGGTGCTGTCCTGTGCCTTCCGGAATACTGACCAGCATCCGGGGCCTCTGCCTGCTAGATGCCAAAAGCAACCGAACCCTCCAGGTGTGAGTTATGACAATAAAAAAATGTCTTCAAATATTACCAAATGTCCCCTGGGGATCAAAAAAATCACCCTTGGTTGGGGGCCGGCCGAGTGGCTCAGTTGGTTAAGAGTTGGCTTAGAGTGCATGCTCTGAGCAACAGGGCCGCCGGTTTGATTCCCACATGGGCCAGTGAACATTGCACCCTAGCTGAGCTATCACTGAGCTGCCAACAGGAGGCAGGATGGCTCAGCTGGTGTAACAACAAGTTTGCCTCTTCCATGGTGGTTACACCCACCCGCAACTAACGATTGAACTCGGCACCTTGAGCTGAGGTGCCACAGGATGGCTCAGTGGATAGGGTGTGCGCTCTTAACAACAAGGCTACTGGTTCAACTCCCGCATGGGATGGTGGCTACACCCACCCGCAACTAAGATTGAACTCAGCACCTTGAGCTTAGCGGCCACAAACTGCCGACAGGAAACCAGATGGTGACTGGCACCCTCCACAATGAAGACTGAAGAACAACAACTTGGCTGGTCCTCCTCCCCAATTCCCCAACACTGTTCCCCTCCCCCAATTCCCCAATGAAATCTTTAAAAAAAAAAAAAAAAATCACCCTTAGTTGAGAACCACTAATCTAGAAACATTTTTTTAAACAATGTATTTTTTTTAACTGATAGATTGTCCAATATTTGATACTTATGTACAAGAATATATTAACCCATAAAGTTGTTTGAACATTAAACAAAAATATGAACACAATTTTCAAAGAAACTGTTCATTCAAAAGGATCATGACTTCCCTTTTAGGGATGAAGTCTGGTAGACACCCCAAAGAATCTGGAATGAAATCTGACATAGTTGACATTTAAAAAAAAAAAAATCAATTGGGGGAGAGCAGGAAGACTAACATGTCTCCTTTTGGCAAAAACATACAAAGTGTAATGCACTTTACCAACATCTTTGCCCTTGGATTTTTTTTTTTTTAACTTAAGGGTAGTTTTAATCTGTATGTTCCTGGTTCATATAATCTAAACATCATCAAAATGCTGTTTTATAAGATGCCGTTGTATCATCACCTCAGCTTTGATGTCCAAGAAGCCTGGGAATGTCTTTTTATGTGCTTATTTTCTTTTAAACAAGGAAATTATGTTTTGCCAAAAGAGCAAATGGAACTTGAGCCTCAAAAGATTTGAGCTCTGTTTGAAATATAGAACCCACAAATGCTCCACAAGTTTGCAACTTGACAAAATACATGCTCTCACTTTCCCTGGGACCAAATCTCTCTTGGTCCAACTTTATATCACAGTGAACAAACTCCTAGGTGTAATACCCCAGGAGAAAAAGAGCTATAAGGCTGAAAGGAAATTCTGAAACAACACTGATTTGAGTTGGACTCATCATCCAAATGCTATCCAAGAGAAGAGAAGATGAGAGAGATTAATTGGGAAGAAAAGAGAGAAAAGAGAGAAAAGCTTTCCCCAGGACCAAATCCAGCAAGCAAGATACTACATCAAAGTTAAATTGTTTAGATATGAGATGACCTGTCCATTTTTTTTCCTTACCATTGATTTCCACAGTACAAAAATATTATTTCAGTGGCAAGGATGTAAACCTTATTCATAACAGGATTTCAACCACATCCTGAGAACGAAGCATCTCCTCAGATAGTGTGCCCTCATTTATATTGAAAGCATGCTGGTTTTATTTGTCAGTGTTTGTTGAGGGGGTCACAATATCAGGAAGCAGGAGATGGCTCATCAAAGCTTCTCGCAAGCCCCTACTACTCATCAATTAGACAGTACCTTGTTTTTAACATCAGGGCGGAAATGCATCTCCCCTGACCCATTGTTAGAAGCTTCCTTCTGTCTTTAAGTTTTTTGGAAGGAGCACTAAAGACTCGACTTCTTTTTTCCAATAGGTAATTGTCACTAATTAATGCTCCTGTTGCATACAAGAATGTGGACCTGTGACCCTGAGTAATCTGGGCCTGTATCTCTGGCCATGGAGCAAGGACACTCTAATCTCCTGACACTACCCACAGGGACAGGGTCACAGATGCAAGGCTTCCTGCGGGGTTCCTGAGCAGCCTTACTTTGCTTCAAAGCCAGTGAGTTCAGGGAGGCAGTCTGACTTCAAGGGCAGCGTGGCATCAGGCCAGTGAACACCATCTAATGTAAGGAGGTCTCCTCTCTGAAGTACTGGAGAGCTTTCTGCAGAAGCCAGAGCCTCTAGTTTTATTCATTTCACATCCATTTACTGAGCACCTGTTCTGTGCCTGGCTCTCTCCTAGGCACTAGGGATAAAATGAATAAAGTAGTATCCTTGATGGAAAGGAATTAGCACTCACCTCAAGCTCAGCCTTTTGTTTAAATATCCTTTTAAGTATAACTGGACAAGATAGTCTTATTTCCCTTTTTAGACCCAATGGGGTAAAAGAAAACAAAAAAGTGGTGCTGTGATTTTCTCATTTATAAAAACTGATGAGCTCATATATCCATTAATTAATTTCATTCCCTCATAAGATTCTCTCTCTCTCTCTCTCTCTCTCTCTCTCTCTCTCTCTCTCTCTCTCTCTCACAAACACACTAAAGCATGGGAATTTCTGATAAGCATAATACTCAGAATAACTTCAGGATAAAAATATATCTCTCCCAGACCATTAAAGAAGCACTAGGTTATGTAGAATACCCATCTAACATTCCTCCTTCACTTAAACAGAGCTTTATGTTTTGCTTTCCCTCTAATAGTAGATCTTTCTCCAAAATCAATTCCAGGAACTACCCTCATGCATAAAAAACCACTGGATTAATTTTGAATCAGTAAAAGTGATATAAACAAATGTCCAACATTTAAAAAAAAAGGAAACTATAAATTTCAAAATAGCTAAACAAAAGGCTTGCTGTTTATTTTGTAAAATAGTCTTTACATTACAAATGTTGGACTCCTTTGGATAACTCTTCCCAGTTCCTTTTCAAACAGTAGTTTGATTTCCATGGTTCAAGAACATATCACTGTTTGAGAAGGTACCAGCATGGATTTTGTAATCATGAAGGACTAAATGATGGAAACAAATCTATCAGATAATAGGCAGTGAGTTTGTCACACATCTTTTTGGCTTATACTGATGTGTTCAACCACTCCGGGAAAACAGCATATCTCACTGCCTAGGAAGACCCTGGAGCCAGGCTGCTAATCCAACGCCTTCTTCTCAGTTGGGCAAGTCATTCAAACTCTCCGTGCCTCAATTTCCTTATTTGTAAAATGCGGGGTTAACAACAATAGGTTAGATGAGTTCACATCTCAAAAATTTTTAGAAAGTTTCTGGCCTATAGTATAAACACCACACAAGTGTAAAACACTATATCCTCTTTATAAAACACAGGCTCACACAAATATCTGGCCCTACACTTAAGAAAATGAAAGGCAAGCTAGAGATATGTTAGGAATCGTTGTTACATGGGCTTGACTTTCTCAATATGCCTTGTATTCACTGTGCTCATGTCTCTGTTAGCCAACTATAAAGCTGATAACTCAAGAACTCTTTCTTGGGGCGGCCAGTTAGCTCAGTTGGTTATAGTGCAGTGCTCACAACGCCAAGGTTACAGGTTGGATCCCCACATGGGCCACTGAGCTGTGCCCTCCACACTAGATTGAAACAACTACTTGGAGCAGATGGGTCCTGGAAAAACACACTGTTCCCCAATTTAAAAAAAAAAAAGAGAAAGAAAAGGAGCCTTTTTTATTCATCACAGCATCTCCCATCGAGCCCAAGATAGTGCTTCCACATAGAAGGCCCTCAGTCAAGATGGGCTGGATGAATGAACATATGAATTTGATCCTTTATTTTGAGAACTGAATTAAAAATTATTTCTACTAACATTTTTACCACCAACACTATTGAGATTACTTGAATATTAGTGGTAATTTTTTTCCCTTTATTAATTTATTAATTTGATTGGAAAGTGTATAATGAACTCAGTAAGCCTTGTTCAGCCTTTTCTGTCTGTTAAAAATAAGGAGATAACCATAAAATCACCCCCCACATACATACCTACTAACCGTGCATAGAGGCGGACTACTTCATACAATTCTATTCATAATCCAGTTGTTTCTGGAAATCCTGTTATCACGAAACTTAATTTAGTAGCCAGGAAGCATTCCATCAGCATCTTAAAAGGTGCTAGTTTTTTGGTTTTGGTTTTTAGTTTTTACAATTCAAACAATAAACTCTCCAAAGCTGATTGCATTCACACTACAACAGTACTGAGTGATTAGTTATTCTTTAAAGTAAATACAGGCACTTTTTTTATTTTACTAGATATCATCAATTTTAATTTTATTTTTCTCACATAAATGTTAATCAAGAACTAAACAGATAATTTCCTTCTGTCACACAGCAATTCCATTGTGGTGGAACAAAGTGTTATCTTAAGTTTCACAAAGCAATTGTTCAATGATTCCTGTTGGTGGCTCCTTTCCAAATCTTCTAGAATGGCTCAGCCTGCTAGCCTTTGAAACTGGAGGGGAGCAGGCAGAGGGATGCTGTCAGTCAAGAGCTCGGTGTTGTGGAACGCTCACTGGTTCTCCCCCAGGACCAGCTCCAGCTCATGAGGCCGACACCCGAAGCACGCTGTCTGCTTGATGACAATTGCAAAGAAACCTCTAAACCTTGAAAGTGTAAAGGGAGCTTGGAGGCAGCAAGAAAAGCTTCATGTCATCCTGGTTCGGTGAATTAAATTATTAGGAAGTTTGGGGAAGAAGAGATAGGGGTGTTAGAGAAAGAAATTTATGCCTTGAAGCTGAAAAACAGCACCAAGATCAGTCCCTTCTCAAGTTCAAAGAATTCTGCTCCAACACAAGAAAATATTGTTCCAACCTATACTACCCAATCCCTGCCAAAAAAAAAAAAAAATCATCCATAAAGCCATCCTTTAGAGTTGGACCAATTAATCTTTTCAGGTAGACTGCCCAAACTCTGATATGTGTTTTCCCATCAACTTCTTCATATAGATGAAATAAGTTTGTTGAATCTCAGATGCATAGAACCCTGAGCCCGTTTGGGATGCCAAGTCTGTTTCTCACACAAGTCAGTAAAATTTAAAAATGAAAACGAGTGCACAGAATAGCTTGATGGTAATAATCAGTTCTATTCTCCAATTCTTTATAAAGGTTGGAGGCCTGCGATCCAACAGAAAATAGGGGTATGTTACTATTTTAATTTTTTCTTCCCCCTAACCCTAATACTAGCAGCAATTAGTCAAACCCAAAACACATTTCAAAGATTTGGGAATGGCTTGGTAGAGGAATGGGTTTCTCCCTCACAAAAGAAGTCCAGACTTTCCCAATTAAAAGATGAAAACAAGCAGAGAAAATGTTCACAGAGGCAGGGCCATCTTTATTTTTTACGTATCTCTGTTTTTGTTGTCATCTTTATGGTAAAAATGAATTATTTGCAGAATGAATGTAAGTGTGCTGCATGTGGATATGCACTGGGTGAGGTCTGTGTTCTGGACCTGACATCAAAGTTTACAGAAATCATCTGTACATCTTGTTAAAAATGCAAATTCTTTTAAATGTGGGGTTGGCCTGAGAGTCTACATTTCTAACAGGCTCTCAAGTGATGTCTACCTTACTGGTCCACGAAGTATATTTTCAGTGGGAAGAATGTGGGCTCATCAGCTCTACCTGCTACCTTCTCTCATGCCATGCCAAACTTGACCCCAAAATTTTAGAGGCAACAACCAAAGACAGAGTTCAAGAAAAACCACAGTAGCTTATAGAATGTGAACTATATTAGTGATTTTTTTTCTCTTCTTTCAACAACTTTGGTCTGTAAAGACAAGACTTGTCCCCTCCCTCATATTGGCCAGAATCTAGTGGCTAGTGGGAGGAGCAGGACTCTGAAAGAGTTTGGATTTCATACTTATTTTGGTTCTAGCCTAAGAACAGGCAGCCCCTCTGACATCAAAGTCTAGGCTGACCATTTAGAATCATGCAGAGGTTTTCAAGCCCTAAAATGCTGACCGTGACTAGCCCCAGGTCACTTCTTGAAACAACTGCCTCCCCTTTCCCATCTAAAGTGAATGGATGTTCATTCTTGGCTGCCTCTCTCTTCAGCCTTCAGGTCCCTTTCCAAGCTCTCTCCCCCAAAGTATTCCTTTCTCCGTGACCCCCAGGCAGACCCTAAGCTTTCCTTCCCCACTTGCTAAAGCTCCCTTTCCTTCCTGATAGGTGCCATCAAAATGAAAAAAAATGATTTCATATCTATGAAATCTCATTTAGTCTTTATATGAGGTCTATGGCACATTATCAATCCGATTTTAGAAATGAAGAAATTTCAACATAAAAACAGTAAGTGATTTCTCTAAGCCCCAACAAATAGGTGACAAGACCATTCTGAACCACACATGCCCCCCCCCACACACACACACACACACACTTCCCATTATCTTGTTTACTCTCATTTGCCCTTCATGTCTGGACTAAAGCATCCATTCCTCAGGTATGGCAGTGTGGACAAAGCTGGTGAGGTGGGGGACTGCAGGTGACCTTAACAGAGAACATGGGGGGAAAAGAAGGATAAGAAAGGAGGCTGAGGGCCGGCCGAGCAGCGCGTTGGTAGGAGTTGGCTTGGGACACCAGCTCTGAGCAGCAGGGCCCCGGTTCAGATTTCACATGAGGGCTAGTGACGCTGCACCCTCTACAGCTAAGATGGTGAACAACAGCTCCACCTGGAGCTGGGCTGCAGTGAGTTGCCTGCAACCATGTAGGCTGCAGTGGGGCTGGCCGGCAGCTGGCGTGTGCTTTTGTGAGCTGCCAAGAGCCATCCTAAGTGGCTGTGTAGTGGCCGGTGACAGATCTGCCTCACCCAGGAAGAGCACAATGATAATACCAACATGGTCCAGTGAAGCGACGTCCTCCACAACTAGACTGAAGAACAAAAGGACAGCAACTTGTCTGTTCCCCTTCCCCAATTCCCCAGCGCTGTTCCCTTCCCCCAATTCCCCAACAAAATCTTTAAAAAAAAAAAAAGAAAAGAAAGAAAAAAAGGAAGGAGGTTGAAGTGGGAATGGGGAGAACTCCTTGGTGTGGGGCCTGGTTTTGAGTAGCAAACTGATGTGCATTGTATCATCATCTAACGGGAAAAGGGAATCACTGAAGACATTTGGGCATCAATCTCAACAAACAGAAATGGGAATGGAAATAAAGGCAGGGGAAGGGGAGGACAAGCTGAGAAAGCAAAAGACTAGATTATAGTTCATGAGTACCCATTCGCTTTTTATATAATTTGTCAACTTTAACCAGTCACTACTTCAGTTCATTTTATCAAAAATAGAAAGGATAAAATACAGATGATAGCACTAGGTTGTTAAACAACAAGCAATCAGTAGCCTACAGAGTAGTTTACACCCACTAAAATGGAATTGACCTAAAAACATCAGAATAACTCTGGTTTAGTAATATTAATTTACCTTTTGCTTCCCCACTGCATGTGAGACATATAGCATAAATCAATTAAATATTTGTTCAGTGAATACTGTAATGAAAAATAAATGAGCATGTCTCACAGAAGATAACACAATCTAACACAAACCATGCAGTGGGCTCAAGTATTTTAATGAAAAGCCACCGTCCTCTCAAGGAAAGAGAGCTGTTTCTTCTACTTAGCAGCAGCAGCATTTTCTTAAACTGGTAATCTCTCATCTAAACATAAAAGAATAGAAAAGAAAAAAGAGGTCCACTCTTTCTTTGGTTAAGAGAATCAGCTATAAAAACGAAACCCAATCTGAGCCAAGAACTACTAGCCTGCAAAATATGGTGGCATTTTCACAGTTAATTTTGCTGCCATTTGTGCCTGAATTTATCGTGGTTTAGAAAAAGTAAATTGCGAGGCTAACACAGTCCTCACTCAGGAGTCCACCAGCGGCTGCGCATCCCCAGTCGGGCTGGATATTTAGTGCCGCTGTGCCGAGAAGGCCGAGGAGAGAGCCAGGGGAGGGATTACTGCTCCATGCTGCCCATAAATCAGCCAGAGCACTTCACACAGTTCCACATCTCACAAATAAGGCTGGGCTGGCAATGTGTCACCGCTACACAAAAGGAAGGAGAGCCCCGGATGCCTTGGCTCTCCTGGTCCTTCCTCTCCTGTGTGCTCATAAAACAGGGAAGCACCCCAAGGTTTGCTCTAGCTCTTCCCCCTCGCATTCTCTGCTCTCACTGTACCTGGGGAAAGGCTGGGCATCAGGCATCTACCGATTTTAGCAAAAGCAGGTCACCACCAACCCCTAATGCCCAAGTCACTTCTCACTTAACCAACACCTCCCTCCCCCTTGCTGATGAGACTTCCCCTGAATTAAAGAGGATAAATTAAGTACACCATCCACCCCCCAGGGTCTCGACAGTACCAAACAAACATCTAGATGGCCCTACTCGCCCCTTCTGCCCAAGGATTTTCAGAATATGGAAGTCAGATTTCTTTAATTGTTTGTAAAAACGAACTTGCTTTCCCTTTTGACACCTGCATAAACCTCTAGGGGGTGCTGGTCATAAATGTGCAGAGGACGAGAACTATTGGACCCAGAGGCTAACGTGAAAAACAGGACCCTGGTGTCCTGCCCTGCGGAACCAGCCCTGCATGTTCTGAGACAGTCATCAACACAATTCCTGAAAACAATAGCAGCTTCTGGTTTAAAATGGAACTGCACCTGCTAGAATAACGTGTCAACAAACAATTGCTTTGTTTTTCATATTAGCCATCCAGGCTGAAGCAATGGGACTTCCTGAAGTGAATACTGGAAGACTTATTCTTAGAAGGGGAGAGAATTCTCATTTTAACACAAGGCTCAGAGGGCCCCAGTGATGGTCATCTTCCTTCCTGCTTTTGTACTCCCCGGTGTTCATCTTATTTGGTTTTCAACAGGTTTGTTTCCATTGCAGCCTCTGGCTTCCAATGCCCACAGTGCCATATTTGGCAAATACTCTCATTTCTGCTTCCTATCTGTGAACGATGAAGAGCTTTAATTGCTGTTCCACCATTTCAAACAGTTCTCAGAAGATTCCCCCTCCTCTGTTGAAAGAGCTGGGATCAAGCCTGATGAAAAATTCTTTGCCAAATGTTCAATCATTGCTAAATCAGTCTGCTCTTTCAATTTACCAGTCTTAATTACGATGCCTGCTTCCAGCTTTTCTATTGTCATGTGATGCGTGTTTGTTGATCGAGTTGGGACACTTTTAAAAGGAGTTACTTTGGTAGAATAAGGTGCTTCGTTGTGATTAAAAAGTGTTTTGAGTGATTTGGCCAAGGTTGTCTCCACGGGCTCAGGAAGTAACCACAGCCAAAATACCCTAGTGGGGGGAAATATGAAAGGCTGAGAACACCTATTATTACCTTTATCAAGGTGCAGCCAGACACCAGGCTCATAGGAGCAAGCAAAGGTCCTGGCCTCCTACACCCCAGATTCTACTGCATCCGGTGCTAACAATAAGCACTTAAAAAAGGATTTGAGATATAGTTTTGTTTTGGGTTGGGTTTTGTATGTTTTTTTAAGCATATTTGTTTTCCCTTGTGTGGAAGAGAAAATGGAAGGAGATAGAAGACTAAACACAATGTTTTTATGCTACTTTGAAAATGAGAAAGCATGAAAAACAGACTGATCTAAGGGAAAGGGTGCAGGGCTTAAAGTCTGCATTCCAAGAGCTGTGTGATCTTGAAAAAGTCACTCCACCTCTCTGAGTCTCAAATTCCAAATCAAAGAACTGATGCTGTGAGCTAGCTGCTTTCTAAACTCCTTTTCAGCTTAAAAGCCTAGGATATCTACTCTAGCTAAATATCCAGACTTGTAAAGGAATTAAAATAGATAAAATACTCCAGTATATCAGATAATATTGAGAAATTTCCCTGTTAGTTTGAAACTACTCCATTTGACATTTAACTTCTTAACTGAGAATTTACTTAAGTTGTCAGACCTCAGTTTCCTAATCTACAGAATGAGCACATTAATGGCATCCACTTTATTGAATTGTTATAAGAATCAAGTGTATTAACACATATGTCTTTAGAACAATGCTTGGCAGGTACTAAGTAGTCCATAAATGTTAGCAATCAGTAGTTGTTGTAGAATAGCTGTTTGACTCATTGATTGTTTATAAATGTTTTTGAAAGATAAACTCAGGTAGGAGTTGTTTATTGTAGTGTCCTCAAATTGCTTATAAATAGGTGCCTAAAGTATCTGCAGTGCTAACTCTGCAGTCACTATCAGCCACCAGCATTACCTCCTGGCATTGACATAGGAGATAAGGCAGAAGCCAACAGAAAGAAAGTCTTAAGACTGACAAGAGATGGGACACTGGCCATCAAATTTAAAAGCTGACAATTTGTGCTTCAAGCACTCCAAAAACCTCTTTCTCCATACTAAGTGTTTTGAGCTGTCACAGAGATGCCAACAGATCCCCCAGAGCTTCATAGTCAGTTCATTCTTAAAAGAAAGGGGTTGGACGGACCTCACTTCTAGCCATAAGACTCTATATATCTAAGACCCTGCTTCCTTGTTGGCCATACGCTAAAAGAAAATATTTTCAGACTAAGCAAAAGTAGACAGCCCTGTGACTGATACCATTTGTGGCACCCACCCCAATACATCTCATAAATCATATCAACTTCCACCTATGTGCAAAGATTATATCATCATATTCTTAAGACATTTTTGTCAGAATGAATAAGCTAAATATCAGTGGGAGTTAGTTAATCTGATTAAATGACTATTACCTTTCAATTATGGAGCTCCTATTGTGTGCCTGGCACTGCGCTGGCTCCAGAGCTTCAAAGATAAGATCAAACTCTCATAAAATGAAGCCATACTCTTGAGGACTCACAGACAGTATAACAGAGTGGTTAAGAACACAGGCTCAGGGGTCAGACTGTCCGGGTCACAGTCACTGGAAGGAGGAATGGCAGGTAATTCATAAAAAAACTTTTTCACTTCACAACATTTTCCCAATTCAGCTCTGCTTCCAGGTGGAGATTATTTACTGAATCAAAGACCAGATGAAAAGAGTAAGTCAGAACTCCTGAAATCCAGAACACCTCTTTCGCATATATCGTGGCCCAAAGAACTAGGATGGAAACTGCATGAAGCATGGATCATTGAGATGTGTGAAGTCACAAAGCAGTTTAGACATGAAGCCCCTTACCTGCTCTCTTCATTACTAGGTGGTGTGGTCACCACCGTCCTGATTAGCTGTTTGCATTCTCAATACCTGGTCTATCTAAATTGAACCTAGATAATCCACATACAAATTCAGACAACCATTGATGGTTTGTGCACACTGATAAAAATAATTACAACACCCCAAAAATCTTTAGTTCATATATTCTAGTTCAATGTGCTTTTACTAAATAATAATGTTTCACAATAATATGATTATGTATTATTGAAGAATGGCAACTTTCTAAACCTGCACAATTTTCATTGAGCAAGAAATTAATCGACTCTAAGAGTATGATGATTTACATAAAAATCAAATACCAACAATAGCCCAGATTCTCATTCCATCGAAAATATAAATTAATGTTTGAACTATTTTTTGAAATATTTTTATTTAAGGGTTTGTGGTTTGCATTTTCTAGAAACACATACATTGAGTTAGGATGATTTGGGGCCATTTATAAGGTCATAAAATTCAATTCTCCTCTACTTATTCTCTTTGCCATTAAAAAAAAAATCATCTAGAAACACAACAAAACAAAACACCAATTTTTAAACAAAAAAATGACGGTTCTGCTAAAACACAAATATGCACCTGCACATGCACGCGCGCACACACGCACACACAGTTCCTCTGGTCTTTCTTTTGGTCTAACAAAAAGATTATTGCTTGACATATTTCCCACCTACTTTCTTCATGTCTTCTCGTTCCTTTCCCAAGCCTCTCATTCCAACACTGCCTTTAACTCTGATGACTCTTATTAAACACGACTATTTAGTTACCATCAATCTATTATGCTACGTACTTCACCTCTGCTGACACATCTGATCCCATTATATGCCTGACCTTTAACGGTCATCAAATCAAAGTCTTTCTGGTCAATTCAGTCTGGGCCTGACACATGCCCAGGTCACAGAGATGAAGGCACAGGGGCCAAGCAGACCAGTTACCCTGCCCTTCGTTTAACACCTTTGTCAATAGAATTTCACAACTGGGAAACTGCCACATTCTGCCTGGCTTGAATAAAATGCCCTGTTTTTATGGAAAGTTGAAACAAATAATTATACAATGCTGATGAGCACTGACTTTTATACAATTGGTGCCTCTCCATCAACAATGTGCCACACTGCTGTCTTTGATGTTTGTGTCGAAAAGTCTTTGGTTGGAAAGTGAGAATTGATGGGGCAGCCCTCTAGAACATGCTCCACACTGGCTGAGAGTCCCCTAAAGATACCCCAAGAAAGGAAAGTGAAAGACAACTGGGGTATTGCCGCAACACCCCCACCAATTGGGTGGCCACCTTCCAGTGAAAGGTAACCCCATGGAAGCGGCTGAGCTCACAGACTTGTGTGCTACCCTCTGACAGGAGCAGCTGTTTGAGCTGCTCTACCTCAAAGCTGCAGACTGAAAAGCACTCCCACTCAACCTAATGAGACAGCCATTTATAAAGGAGCCTCTTCCGGCTGTTGGGGCCTGGTCATTGTTATTCACCCAAAGGCCTTCCCTGGTGGTAAACATGGCACTGTTTTCCCAGACCAAACATGGACCCTCCCTCGAGGTAGCCAGACACACTGTCTGGTGTGCACAAACATTTCGACTTCTAACTGGACAGCTTGCCCTGGCAGTGTCGTCCTCTTGCTTTACTTTACTAATGTGTGTGTATTTTTACCAGCCTCTCTGGGAAAACTGCCCTGCTTTATGGCAACTTGTCACTGACAAGGAATTTCTCATCAAGATTGAAATCTCTGACCATCCCCAAAGCTCCCAAGCCCCTGCGTTCCAGAGCTCAGGGATGAGGAGGCTCGCCCAGCTTTAGGAAGCAGTGTTGTGGGTTTGTTCATAGCTATGATGAATGAAAGCCCCCACTTAGTCAATTACAAACATTTGGCAGGTAACTAAGTAATAGGGCAAGTTATTTCTGAGAAAAACAATGTTTTCACTTGATCTTTTTTTCTTTTGATTTCTGGATTCTCTGTTTTCCAACTGAGAGCTCATTACCTTATTTTTTCCTCACACCTCCTCCAAAAAGATATCAATCCACGATGATGAAATATATCTTCTATTTATCCCCTTCTCATTGTCACTCTTTGCCTACTTAAAGCTATTTTCACAACAGTTTTCTCTTTTTACCAGCCTTACCTATTGCATACTAAATGAACCTAAAAGTCCTAACCTATGGCCCATAAAGTAACCCAACCCTCTAATAGTTGTCACAGGTATGGGACTGAAGCAAGCTCAGTTCCCTGAAAAATGTGAAGTTTCACTGTGTGAGAAATGGGAACACAAATAATAAATCAGAAGGAAAGACTTCAATCCCATTATCATCTTTCATCTGAAAGACTGAAATTCACAGTCTTTCCACAAATCACTTCCCTTGCTATTAAATGTCTTCCAAAAGATTCTAAACGTCTTCTAAATTGAACTTAATTGTTAAGGAAGGATACACTCAGGTGATCTATCATTAGACGCAGTAAAAATATTTAGCCACGTGAGCTTCATTTCCATCTGAGACTCTCAAGGCAATTGACAAGTCATCATAGATTATTCCCATATTAGGAGGGTAATGTGAAGCACAGAGCATAAGATAAATACAAACTTCCCATTTCAGACTATTCTGAATTATCAAATAAATTACCCATCTAAAACATAGCATATTGGGGAAAAATAACATAAGCTATTCTTTGGTATGTAACAGCCATTTATCAATTCTATTTCCAAAAGCTCATTTGATTCGTAAGTTTACATATGTAAATGATGATTGCGAAAAGCAAAAATATTCATAACCTTTTCCTGAGATTTTTTTTCCCTTGAAACCAAACTTGAGTATCAGAAAGAATTCAGATTAGCAAGACACAGGACTGATAAATTTATAACATTACCTATATCTTCTTGTATATATTGTGTAGCTTATTAGTCCCGCCACTGCCACCTCAAACCCATCTGAACACCCATCTCTATTTTCATTAATTATATTATATTAGAAAAAATACAGTGGTACTGCCTCAGTACAAATTTCTCTGCCTGTCATAAGCAGACTTTTTACCCAATTACCAAGTTAACAATAATTGGGAGGGGATGGTAAGCAAACATCCTGTTGCTTTGACATACATTTTTCTTCAAAGCAGCTAATGAAGAGTTCGGAAAGTCACAAAGTCTTAGAAAATATCACATCTATAACCCTACCTCCCCATCTCACTCAACAAAAAGACCTCAGCTGCTCCCATTAGATCCCTGAGCTGAACTGTTTTGCAGTAGGTAGATCAGAGGTTTGGCTCCACACCACACCAGCCTTCTTCTCCCTCCTGATAGCAGCAATTTCAAGCTTTAAAGGATTGAGCAGTCTTCTCTTTCCCTTACATGTAAAACACATTCAGGTTCTAGCAACAGTCTTCAGGGTTCCAACTTTTACCTGATTATCTCAGAAAGGTTGGGGGCCATGAAGATTCTGGTTATCTCTCCTCTGCCCCTTAACAACACTACATGAATGGTAAGGGTTCTTTCCTCTTTTTTCTCTTCCATCTTCTCCCTACTTCTCTCATTCCCAACCCCTCAAAATACGTTGGATTTTTCCTTTTCTCAGTTCTTAATGTCTCCATAGACATCTTGTCCTTCTAAATACAAAGACACACACACACACACACACACAATATGTGAATGTTCATTGAGTCACCAACATTGCTGATGTCGCTCTGTATTTGTATCACCTTAAAGGAGGGCCAATCAATTAACCCTTTTAAGCTCTGCTTATAAGGAGTTACAGCAATCAAAAGAGTGATGCACAATGCTTTAAACAACGCTAATGTGCTCTTGTGAAAGGATGCATTGACAGTTTTACGAGTGAAAGCAGGTGTACCCGGCCCAACAAAAATGGCGCTGTATTGTGAGGTTTGAAAGAAGATGGAAAAGTCATTTTATGTGGTTGGTTTTTGCAGAACCTCTGAGACATGAGGCAAGAGTGAAAAGCCATCTGCTGCCAAGATACAAGCACAGCTATTAGCCTTCTCGCTATTCACATGGTCATACCTGAAAGTGATGCAAAGTGATGTTACCTAGCAGCTTAATTAATGCCTTTCCATACTGCATTAAATGCACATTGGTGTGAGCCAAGCATAGGAAAATGCTTAGATGGAGTCTTATATAGTTGTAGCTTATTTAATATGAAAATATTATTTTTAAAATAAAATATAAAATTGCTGTCCCTCACACAAGCAAAAAATTAAGCATTGCAATCTGAATCTAAAGTAGAGTATAATATTGAAATCCTAATAATAATAATAGATTCTAATGCCAGCATTTTAAGCTGAACTCTTAGAAAGCAAATAAAATAATTAATACTTCTTTTTTTGACCCACATGCCCCCTTCTTCATTTATTGTTTCCTGCTCTATTTTAGACAAGCCTTTGTTCTACCGAACATTAACTTGTGAGCTAGACTAATAGCTTTTGCAAACACTCTTTACCATAAAGCACTTATAAACAAGGGCTGTTAGAAAATCAGGAGACAGGACAAGAATGAATTTATAGTTCTATGAGGTGGTAACTAAAGCTGATTTATCCTTCAGATGTGAGCAGCCACTGTGGTCAGACAGCAGGTGAAGGTGGCCGGCCTCCAGAATGACACCACACACCCAAAGTCAGATTCAGAAGAGGATTTGAGATGCACCAACTATTTGGCAAAAGTTTGTGAAGCAGCTCTCCATGCCGAAGAGTAACCTCCCAAGAGAGAACTTGAATGCTTTAACCATGTATCTCCATCATGGACCAAGAATGATCCAAGAGCTGCATCACCTAACACCGGTTGGACCACCATCTACCACCTCTCCGTCTCTGAGCCAAGAATTCCCAGCTTCCTGCTCTTCAACTCCAATGGCTGGTTTTCCACCTGCTGTGGGGAAAGCCTCAAACATCTTAGCCACATTTGGAAGTAGTTCGTTAAAGAGGTTCTAAATGCCTATTTTTTAAATATTTTTAGAACACTTGGGAGTTTTATAGCACAGGAGAGGCCTATAAAAGTAAAGTACTTTGCTAACAGTCTATGGAAGGAAATTTTCAAATTAATTTTTAGTGCACATTGTTGCTTCTGAGGGTTTTTGTTTAATTTTTATAGTGTTAGAGGTTACACTCATCATTTTATTAAAAGGCTCAATTAGGTTTAACATTTATGGAGCACCTTTACTTTGCAAGCTACTTGGCTAAGGATTCAAAGATGAATCAGACGTAGCCCTGTATAGGAAGCTCTCCACGTGGTGAGACACAAACAGGTACCTATATGTATCATGTCAAGTACATACAGGGCCCCTAGGCATCTCCGGGGAGGAGCCATTCATTTCACGGAGCAGTGGGAGTGCGGGATTTGTGCTGAAAAAGTGATCCCCAGGTTTCAAAGAAGAAGTGGCAAGTGTTCTGAGCCTTAAAGGGAGGTCAAAGTCCTCCAGAAGAGACTCAGGGAAAGAGCATTCCTGGTCCATGCCGAAGAAACAGAACATGCAAAGACCCGGCTATTTTTTGCTCATGCTTGGAATTTCCTTTTTTGAAAGAAGAAGGACAAAACTGCCTTGACAGAAACTGTGGTCAATCTACAATGCTTACATATGACAAATATATGATTTTTGCATTTAAAAAATGTGTATAAGTTCTATGTATTTGCTGGAATCATAATACCATACAGACCATATGGTTTTATACTGGAACACAAGTGTGAAGTTCTGCAATGGGCTTTGTTCAAGGCTCCATGTCTCTCTGTTTCAGTACCTAAGCCCTCACTTGGAGAAAATCTTACATGATTCAATTTAAGGCTCTTCATGAATGTAAAGCCAGGACAAAATGTACCCTAGCCAGTGCCACCACTCCCACACTGTGCTTTCTAAATATTTATTCCATTAACACTGAATAGTAAACTAAAATCTAACAGCTCTTCTCCCAGCCAAGAAATTCTATTGGGCTGTCAGAAAAGTCATGATGTATTTTTTTCTATGTTTTTCATTGCAAAAAATGCATCATGACTTTTCCAACACCCCAATATTATTGGGACCGGTGTATTTTAGTTGAGCAAGTGTTCTTAAAGTTGAGATTGGAAGGCCACGTGTATAAAAAAAAATGTGTGTTAAGGCAACACTTTTGTGGAAAGCACATCTCCCCTCTCTGGCTTTTTTTGCTAAAATTCTGAACACACTGCCCCTGGAACTATTGAATGGTTGGGGACAAGCAGAGAGCTTTACAACCCATCTCTCCACCCCCACCACTGCCAAGAAGGCCCATTTCCTGGGCTTTGCTCCCTCCTCAGTGCATTTCCCAGAGTAGAGTTAACGGGGACATGCTTCAGCACCTGCGCCACTGCTGGGTGGTCTGTGCAGCGCAGACTGCCCAGCCATCCATCAAAGCCGGGCCTCTGAGAACAACGGCATGCCAGCTCACCTCTACCAGCCCTTCCTCGGAGCCCTGCCAAGGGAAGGTCCCTGCCCGCTCCTCCATTGGCCATCTGACCAAGTCCCAACACAACTGACAGATGGCGCAAGAGTTGCTTGTGACACCCTCCATACAACGAAGAAAGAAACCTGCCTTGTCTCTACATCAGGGAAAGCACACAGCAACTTTCTGTCATGACTCTCGTCCCATTTCAAGGTTATCAACAACTTCTATGCCCCTGAGGGTGAGGGAGAGCCAAACTCCAGGACAATATGATCTCTGCTACAAACACAAAACACTTTGCTTATGCTACAGATGTAGAGAATCCAGTATAAACAGACTCAGGGGCTGTTGGGACTCAATGAGTGGCTACCCTAGAAAGCCACCTGGGTTTGTCAAGGATTGAGGAGATGCAGTTTGACACATTTTTCTCTTAATCCCCACAAGTTATGCAGAAGGCAAACCTACTATTCTGGAAATTCTCCCCCAAAATTCATCCTCCTGAAGCATATTGATGTCCTACTTCATCAACTGTCCAGGTGGGCTGCATTCAGCTCTGCAGGGTGGACAGACACACAGCAGGGGAACCCCACACTTGGACTTGGTGCCCTGGCTTCAAATCCCAATGCTGCCTCTTAAAGATCTGAAAGTACTTCCCCAAACTTCACTCATCCCAGTACCTCTTTCATAGCTACCTGTATGTCACCTGGACAGTAGTTACTAAATGATTTTCTTCAAGGGCTAACTTTTGTCCATTAAATTCATCTCATCCCTTAAAAGAAAAATTTCAATATGGAAAATCTATCATCTGCTAAGGTATGAAGAATGAAAAAAAAGTTATTAAATTCTAGCTAAATTCTGTTACACAGCTAAGCCTCTGTCTTTTCACTAGAGAAATTAGCACACATTCACCTACACTTGTTTCTGCAGTTGTTGGAAGAACTAAAAGGGAGTTTGAAAGGAAAAGACTGGCTCTTACTTCTTAGTTCAAAGCTTTCGAGTACTGGCCCAGTGAACCACCAAAGTCACCCCTTCTCCATTCTAGTCTCCACCCCACACTTCAGGAAACGCCATGTAATGATAGGTAAATACAAGGCTGAGTTTGTCTGTTTTTGTTGTTTTATTTTGTACTCATTTTTCCCATGTCAGAGATAACAATGGCACTTTGACTCTTTCTCTGTCATGTACTGAGCACAAATTCCTCAAGCTGCCCGAGGTTAGGAACCTTGTCTACGTCGGCTTGTATGAACGGGAGGGCTCAGACACAGCTGAACTGCCAGCAAGCAAACGCAGCTGGCGATCATCTTTTCTCACTCCTTCCCTTTCACTTCCCTAAAAGCATCCTGGCAAGACCATATTCAGAATAAAACTATGTGGAAACCTCCTAGAGATGACATGATATTCATTCAGTCATTCGTTCAATGATACTGTCCTCCATGCAAAATATTCCATTCTCTCACCAGCCAGCTAGCATCCACCAATCAGACAATCCTTCTGCAAACAAAATTATATTTATAGCTCCATTTCACAGATGAAATAAATCAGAGTCCAAAGAGGTGAAGGCCATTAGCCAAGATCACATACAAGGGGCAACAAATTTAAAACTCTACACCCTCCATCCAACCTTAGGCTTCTGAGTCCAAAAGTGCGTTGGCCAGAGTCACAGCTCACACGTGCAAAACCAGAAAAGCTGTTCTATCTGCCAATGTCACCGTTAAATATTTTCCCCCTCAAATGCTTCATGAAACTCATGGCAACCTCTCTCAGTTAGCTCATCGCAAAGCTCTTTATTTTTGCTTGGTTTGGTTTTCTGAGGCCCTATCTGAACAAAGGTTGTAAATCAGAAGGGAAAAGCTCATATGTGCTTTCTGGACATCTGTAGGATACTTGTCTGTCCGATGTTCTGTATTTCTTGGCCCTGGAGTCTCTAACACTAGGTTCATTGTATTACACAATGCTGCCAACTCAGGCTATGCACTAAAGGAAAAAAGCAATGGACCTATCATCTGCTTTCTATCCCATGTAGTTTCCTAATCAATCTTTTCCTGGGATAACTTGGGGACTGAGAATACACTGAGAGCAACACAGAATTCTGTAAACATTACCCATTCTCCAAAGGCATTTAAAAAAAAAAAAGAAAGAAAGAAATCACAAAACAGGAAGTTCCAAGCCATTGAAACTCACCAGTATATTTGCTCGAAAATTTTCTGGAACAACAACACAGTGCAAGCCTAGCCAGACAAGCAGACTATTATAAAAGCAGATGTTTTGCTCACCTCAGAGAAACACATTGTCAATTTAGTTAACATCCTCTGGTCGTTTGAACAGGTTTCTCAGGAAGTCAGCAATGATATAACTCAAGTACAAAATGATCCTTATGTTCTCATTTATCTCGTACGTGTACATCTTAGCAGAAGATAGATGTGCGTGTGTGTTAAACGAATTAGAAAGAAGAAAAATGCCAGTAGCTGGGCTATTCAATGCTCTCACTGAAAGGTCAACCCACAGGAGTGGGATTCAAGGAACAGGAGGTGCTTGGAGAGTGGGGCATCGTCATACACAGATTATTTTCCTGCTGAGGTTTTGGCCCTGCCAGGTCCCCACAGCAAGCACAAGATAAATCCCCCACCTACCCAGTGTAGATCAATCACTAGGTAGATTGTCCCCAAAGCACCCCAGCATCCGATGTCAGGGCCTTCATCTGCCTTGTCCAGTGATCTGGGCTCAGTGTGTCTTGGGTAAAATGACCATATTTCAGGTCAGCCAGCTCATAGGGAGAGAGGTTAAGGTTGGGGGTCAAGATGAAGGGACAAAATTAAAATGAAGAAACAGAGTAAGACAAGGAGAAGGTGAAGAGTTAAAGAGGAAACAAAGTAAAATGGAGAAAGGAAAGGGAAAGAGGGAAGTAAATAGTTGTGACCTGGGGGAAAAAAAAGGATTGGGAAAGGTGTGCCTAAGCATCTACACAACCATCCTGCTGCTGGTTAGAGAATCCACCACATAGAATGGGACACTTACAGGCCTGTACGGCAGCAACCGCCACGTGGACGGAGGCAGTAGGGATAAGGACACTGAGATACTTACTCTGTAAGCATTATTCTAGGAGAGGAAAATTGCATTACTGATTGCACTAACTTTAGGTCATCCCAAAACAAATAGGTCTTAGTCATTAAGCTAAATATTCCCAAGTCTCCATAACACACACACACACACACACACACACACACACACACACCCCTTTGCTGGCAACAAGACAAACAACCTTATTAATCAGTGTTAATAGAATAGATTTTACCCCTTATTTACATCTTTTCAGGTCATGCTCCAGTAAGTTTGATTTTTTTTTAAACCAGTGTGTTCATATAGGAGCAAAATCACTATGAAGCTCACAAGCCCTGGCTTACTACCCCAGGCCTTTGTTTAAACAGCTAACCTCTCTAACTTGATGATGTTAACCAGGCCTCGCTGGTAAGGATACAGGAGGGCAAACAGTGGAGGACAGGAGGGCCCTCGCTCCAGTCAGCCTTTTTCTCTCTCCAAGACATCAATGCCACCCAAGTAGCACCAGAGTTGCAAGGCAGCCAGACATCAGTGGGGTTTGAACAAAGGGCCAAAGGGTCTCTTTTTTAAATGCCTGCTTGGGGCCTTGCAAACCCAGAATTTAACCTTATGCTACTGGGGTAATGTTCATTTGGGAGTACTTAAGCTTAAATTACTCTTAAATCACTCCTCTGTGCTAGACACACCCAACTCTTGGCAGGGAACCAGAGCTGGGATGCACCGCCCAGGACCCACTGTTCAAACCTGAAACTTGAAAGGCCTCAAAACCCAAAAAGTAAACACAGATTCTTAATCATTTTCAACATCATCTGCTTCCTCTATCTCCAGCACCTTGTTTTTCTGTTGAGCGATTCCAAGTAGAAGTCAGAAGTGAAATGCTAGTCCAGGACGGGGCTGTGTGGAGACCCACCGTGTTTCTGGGGCGGCTGCAGGCTCGGAGGAAGACACAGAAGGAGCACAACAGGCAGACGAGCCCAAGTGGACACACAGGGCATTGCAGTGGGGGCCAGGCTGCTGCTCTGCCATTTACAAACGGTGGGACTTGGGAAAGTTAATTAACCTCTGGGCCTCTTTTTTCTCATCTATAAAATGAGGGGAATCGCAATCTAACTAATAGGGCTATTGTGAGCATTATGTTAGGTAATATATGTTAAGAGCACCGAACAGTGCCTATTAGCTTAAATTATTATTATTTATTATTATTATTATTATTACCATAATTATTCTTAGTTTATAAACCATGAATTACTCCTCCTTGCCTACCAAAGTATATATTCCCCCATGGTGTGGCATTCAAGGTTTAAACTCTCTGGCCCCAAATGACTTTTTCAGCCTCATCTCCCACCACTACCTGCATTGCTCCATGTGTTTAAAACAAAAGAGATGATTCATCATTGCCTGGACATAGCTCACAATTCCCTGATTCAGTTCATACATTTTTCTTTGCATCACTCCTTTCACATTTCTAACACTCAAAAGTGGATCCATTTTTCAAAACCATTCTCAAATACTGCACATTCTCTTAGCTTGAATGTCCAAATAGTCATCGAATGTGTAAAATTCAATATCTCTAGCTAGTTCTATACTTTCTCTATGACACGGCTTCGAAACACTTTATAATCTGTTTCACCATCTCCTTCATACACTCTGGTTGTCAATGTCCTTCAAACATAGCAACCAACATCCTGTGCAATACTCTAAATATGCTCTGATTCATCCAGTGTATAAAGGAGCAGATCATTTTCATAACTAATTTTTGACTGCACCCTAATATAATGCCAGCTTTTGGGAAATCACGTGATATCCCTACCTCATAGACAGTTTCTGTTCAACTAGATAGTCTTCTCTTGAATCTGCTGTCAAGCCTTCCCATAATAATGCCATTGATTTTTAAAAACTAAGTGAACAATTTACATTTGTGTCTATTGAGTGGCACCTTGCAGGCCGCAGGGCAGAGTTCCAATTTGACAAAATAATTTGGAACAAACTTTGTTATCTTTTGCATTGGCTTTATCTCCCAGTGAAGTCATCTGAAAAGCATTCTGTCTGCATCACAGATACCAATGTGAAATAATATAGGAACAAGGACAAATTATAGCAGCCATCAACTAAAGAGTTTCCCCAGTTTGACAGATCCACAGACCTTGAGATATGGTTATTTCATCAGCTGTCTAACTCACCCAGCCCACTTTTCTGACCTTATCCACAAAGACATAATGAGACTTTATAAAATGCTTTCCTGTAACCAAGGTTTTCAATGTCTATACCCCCATTCTCCCAGCAAGACTCTTTCTTTCTTTTCTTTTCTATTTTCTTTTCTTTCTTTCTTTCTTCTTTTTAAGAGTAAGGGATTGTTTTGCTGTGACAAACATATGCTGACTCCCAATGATTACTACTACTTGCTATTGTGACAAAACAATGCTTGGGTACATTTTTCATGGGAAAAAAAAAGAAATAGGAGACCAACAGGAAAACCTCATAATTCAATGATAGGAAGAAGCTCAGAAATCCCAACCAGTCTAGAATATTTATTCTACTGAATTTAAGGGTCAGACAACTTCTGAACACAATGCAGCCAGCCACTCCTTAGCAGTTTATAACTGCCAAATAGGAGAGTACACCTCCTGGAACCTTTAGACTTTAAAAGGTTCATAATCCTCCCCTTGGTTGGCCTCCCAGGTTGTATCAGGTAAGCCATGCAGCAGACGTGGAAGAGTTAAGATCGCTTGGGCCCAGTCTCCTGATATTTTAGAGAATCTTCAATCACAACAATTCCAGATTCCTCCCTCGAAACCCTCTCCACTGACAAAGGCATTTCCTCATTCCCACCATGATCCCAAGCAAATGTGGATAGCCTTTGAATAGAGCAAACAATCTTGCGTGACCAGGCCTAACCTAACTTTCTAGGCAGTGATCTGTTTATTCTAAATAGACTGTAGTAGCTAGTCTCATAAAATGCTCTGAACCATGAGCCCCGGTAATCATGCCCTCGTGGAGTCCCCTTCCCTTGAATCTAGTCTTATATTTGACCAACAGGAAACAGCAGGAATGATGCAGCATGACTTCAATGCTGGATCATAAAAAGGCTCACATCTTGGAATGGTCCTCCTACAATCCAACCACTGGGCTGTGAGAAGTCCAAGCCATATGAAGAAGCCCTAGGCAGACAGTCCTGTCAAGAGCCACAGCTAAACTCTGACAGCTAGTACCAGGCAACCTTTTGATTGAGCCATCTTAAATGTCCAGTTTGGTCGTCTTCTAATGACTGCAGCCCCGACCAACATCTGATCACAACCACATGAGATCCCAAGTGAGAAACACCCAGCTGAATTTAAGCAACAGCCAGAACTGCAAGAGATAATAATAAACTTGTGTTAAGCTACTAAGTTTGGGATTGGTTTGCCACACAGAAATAGATAACTAGAATCAGACCCAAATGGAGACTATGGGTGCCAGAATCCACTTTACTCGAGGCCTAGAAATGCCAAAGGTGATCCTGGGGTCCCAAGGACTGACAGCCTCAGATACTGGAAGACTATGATGGATTCTAAACTCTGAAATAAACATCAACCAAAAGAATTGAATTTTCTGGTACTGCGTCCTAAAGACTGTTGGAGAATATCACACAACAGCAAAAGCTTACTTAACTTCAACTGGAATTTCAATAAATCACGAATTAATTATATGTGATCTTTAAATCTTCAAAGTTTAAAATAATTTATTTCTCTAACTTTTGTGATCTTAATTGGATTGAAGGAACTGCTTCTCAAATTAATAAACAATCAATAGATATTTACAACCATGGGTTCATAAAATATTAAATATGCCATTCATTTGAAATTATTCCACACACGGTGCAAGGTAGGGTATGCAATTGGGATCAAAGGAGATATGGCCTCTTCTCCCATGGAGTTTGCAGTCCAATATGAAAGATAGACTCTAAACAAGTAAACAAATGATTATAATTTCAGCATGGGGTACAATAATAAACAATCAATGGCAGGGGTAAAGGAAATTCTGATCAAAGAAAGTCTCTCTAGAGAAGAAATATTTAATCTGGCACCAGGGCCGGCCGAGTGGCGCGGTGGTTGAGCGCTGGCTTGGGAAGCCAGCGGCCCTGGTTCGGGTCCCACATGTGAGGGCCAGTGACACTGCCCTCAAAAAAAAAAAAAAAAAAAAAAGTTAATCTGGCACCTGAAGGGTAAGAAAAGGCCCCAAAGTGTTTCATACAAGTTAAAGGACTTGATAGTTAAAAATCTTATATAATAATTAGAGTGAGCTGCATTTCTTTCATTGGCTTGCCTATACTCTCAGAGCACTTAGAAGTTTACTGGCATTTGGACTCATTTTGGGAATATCTTAAAGCCTCCTCCCACCTAATTACTGACCTCCTTCTCACTCTCCTGCTTCGTCTTATTCCTTGAGATTATCTCCATGCAGGCTTCATAGTTTAGTTCTCACTCTGCATGCAGCCCCTGTATGTGACCCTCCTGCACACATTCTCCTGACTTCATCCCCAGCAGCCTCCCATACATGACTGACAGTGTTTGTCCCCTGCAACCACACACCAAGACCCTGAGACACAGCACCCTACCTCACATGCCACCTGAGCCTTGGCCTTCACCTGCTCCTCAAGAAAGAGAGAGACCTGACATCTTACAAGAAATCACTTATTTACTAGCTTAAATTATTTTCTGAAGTTACTTTTTTTTTTTTTTTTTTTTGAGGGCAGTGTCACTGGCTCTCATATGTGGGACCCGAACCGGGGCCGCTAGCTTTCCAAGCCAGCGCTTAACCACCGCGCCACTCGGCTGGCCCTGAAGTTACTTTTAAGTGATATATGGACTTTTGATCACGTAAGTTAGTCCAATAGGCAATGGAGGGCTCACACATCTGCTTCAGCACAAATCAACACCTGCCTGACATCAAGACCAGATTCCCTGGTGTGGCTGACATGGTTGGTTGCCTCCCCAACATTCAGTCCATTCCTCTCCCTTTGTGCCACATGGGTGGGATTAATGTCTGTGGCAGAGTTGGCTGGATGATGACCAAAGATTCGTGCTTCCTTCCATAGTGTGGAGTGTAAGCAGATGCCCAGCCAGGGACCATATTTCATACTTCTCTTGACCTATGAGGGGCTATGTGACTTGCTCTCACCAATAGAATGTGAACAGAAGTGATGTGTGTTGCTTCTGGGGTAAGGCAGTTAAGAAGTGAATGTGTCTTCTCCAAGGTCTCCTTTCCTTTGCAACCACTTTGGAAGCTCCATGTTGAAGATGGAGGAACTCGAAGATACTGAGACCCCTGAATAAACTCTTAGAGGTGAACCACTCATTAGGATTAGCAACATTTGCATTAGTCTAGCACACGACTGAGAAATAAATGTTCATTTTATTAAACCAGAGAGAATTTGGAATTCATCTGCTATAGTCTCTACCTTTCCCATATTAATCCAATGTCCCTCCAAGCTCCAGAGGTGGGCTCTGATTTGGTTCAAGGAAGGGTATGTATCCCAGTTCTAAGTCAATCATGCATAGCGTTCCTCCAGCCAGAGGTCTCTTCAGAGGCTAGCATATTGCCTAAGTCAGTCCAATTAAAGAAAAGGTTATTTGTTCTTTGAAGCTTTGGAAAAAAGAAGCCTTCTCTCTCCTCTTGAATATGAATAAGAAAGCATGTAGCAAAATGTTTTGCAATAATCTGAGGATGAAGCCAACAGAGGAGAGAAGAGGCAATTGAGAAACATGCCAGGTAGTTGATCAAACTATGCCTGAAGCGTAATCTACATGTAGGTTTTTCAGTTTCACAAGCTAATAATTTTTTTAAGCCAGTTTAAATTTGTTTTTGTTTTTTATTAACAACTAATATCTTTCACGTATACTTTTTTATACATGAAACTCATATAATCAATATAGGAAAAGAAGTAAATGAAAACCAATTACAATGTTAAAGATAATTCAGAGTTTGCAAAACCCCAAGTACATACAAGATATGTATGTGCATATAGTACATATAACATATGTAATTGTTACATCAATAAAATATTAATCAAAATTCACAAATATTTATACCTATATCAGTCAGAATAGGCTGGGTTATGCTGCACTAACGAATAACCCCCAAAATCTCTGTGGCTTATAATGAAAGTTTATTTCTTACCAATGTTATGCTATATGTCTCATTCTGGGCTAACTATGCCTCAGCTGCATCTTTCCTCCAGGCCCCAGGCTGCTAAAATAGGCTCTATCTGGAACATTCCAGCTCTCATGACAGACAGAAAAAAAACAAAACACAGGCAACTACATGCTGAATCATAAAAACCTGTGTGTTCACATATATTGGTCAGAGTAAGCCTGAAGTCACAGGATAAGAAAGTATATAATTCTCCTCCAGTAAGAGGCAGTGAATATTTACTGTGAACAATAGTCAAATACTTTATTCAAATTTTTAATTCAAAAAATTATTCAAATATTTAATTTGAACAATAAAAGCCTGCCACAGTACCTAAAGTTGACAAACCATAAGCTACCTATTAAAAGAATACTTAAGACCCTAAAAAATAACCAAGACCTTAAATAAATACATAAATTTAAAAATAAAAAACTCAAAAAATAATAATAATAATCAAGACCCAACCTTATCCTTCACTGGACCACAGATAAGAATCTGAAGATAAGTTTATCTGAGATTGAAAAAGAAATCAGGCTATCAATAAATAATTATTGAAAAGTCTTCTTCAAAACATTGCCTTTTACTATTCTAAAATGTTAATGATTACTTCTGACATGCTGGTCAGTTGAGGGCAGAACCAAAAAAAAATATTGATGCGTTAATGGAATTTCAGGAGAAACCCATCCACAAGAACACATCCGTCTCTCTGCTCTATTCTAATACTTGGTTTTACTACAATATTTGGTTTTACTGAATATTTACTTTTATCTCTAAAGGGAGGTGGTGACAGTAACATCGTTACAGAGGGTGTAGGACTGAAGAGAATTTTACTGAGGATTTCAAAGTACCAGGCACAGTACAAACATGATCTCACTGAGACATCGCAACACCCCTGTGAGGTAGGTAGTCTCTTCTCTGTCTTACAGAAATGAAGTCCATGTCCAAGGTTGCAGAGATACTATAAAACCCCAAAACCTATACCTCCCCTGAGTCAAGGTTTGCTAGACAAGATGTAACCTCACCAAAACTGTAAGGAGGTGATTCTAAGCTTACATCATTCTCCCTCACCCAATAAATACAAGCCCTCAGGAAAAGCTCAGACATCCTCTGGGGTATAAAGCTCAATGTATCCTCCTACAGAGGCCATGAAGGTTTTGACCGATCCCCTGAAGCCCTAGCAGGCCCTAGCTGGCCTGAAGGCCAGGCTTCCATTAGCAGGAAGGAGTTGCACTGGGCAAGCGGAAGTCTTGCCCACCTGTAACACTAAAGGCCACTCTGAGATGGGAGTTGAGGAAAACGGAAGAGAGGCAGAAAATGGAAGGAAATCTGTTCAGTGATCAAGAAAGCCTCATTTTGTTAAAAAAAAAAAAAAAAAAAACCCACTCAGACCAGAGCAAGGTTAAGGAGTCGGGAGGCCAGCGGCTGAGGTCTAAGGGGGTGGGCTGGAGTCATAGTAGTGACAAGAAGCAGGAAAGTACTTGGAGTTATCTCAGGGCATGGTTGGCTGAAAGAAAATTAATCAGTGTACCGACTGCTCTCTATTTGCACAGGGCACAGATCTGGGTGAGTCAGCACTTCTGAGTGACTTTAACCCCATCAAGCCAACTCCTTCCTGATAAGGCTGCACCTTCTGTGCTGCTGTGCGGTGGGGAGACTTGGCACAGTTCACTGAAGGTTTCCCTAGATGTCTGTTGCCAGCCTTTCATTTCCCTGGCAAATTATTCCATGAGATGTATCTGTAAGCTACAATTATGGGTCATTATCACAGGCATTTTATTCAGAGGAGCTAGAGGACCACGATGATTAATTCAGTTCCAATGTGTGTACCATTTTTCAGCTAACAAAGAACTTTCCAATATATTATCTCATTTGAACCTCATGCTAATTGTGCAAAATATGTATTCTCATTCCCACTTTATAGGTGAGAAAACTGAAGTTGGAGGACAGTTAACAATTTGTCCAAAGTCTCACAGCAAATGGCAGGGGCAGAATTTGAATTTGGATCCTCTAACAATATGACATTGCCCTGAGGAAAGAAATTCAGAAATAAGAGAGAACAATGGTGCAGACAGGCAAAAAGGAACGCATTGGAATGGAGAAGAAGGTCCATATGACAGCTGTAAAATTATTTCAAGGAGAAATGAAGACAAATTGGAATTAAGTTCTCTTTTAATTATACATTTACCAGTGATCTGTCATTGAGAAAGAACTAATACATAGAGTATCAATTTTCAGTAAATATAAATGGCAAAGAAGGCATTTAATGAATTGCAAATGACAGTGTTTCTAAGAGTAGTTATCAATCACAAGTAAAGGCCTTCCCATTTATTAATCATATATTTCATTTCAGCAAAGAATCTAACAGAATGGCTTAAAGAGAACACAAGGATGGTGCAGATGGTGACTGGGAAGGTAGGCGCGAGAAATAAAACTTCTGCTTTATCCATTTCAAATGTGAAGGGAAGACAAGGGAGAAGGGAAATATTTCCAAATGGGATTTTAAAATAGTCGAATAACTGATAAAATGTTAAGGAAACTGCAAATTCATCAACTCTAAAGTATGTTCTTGAGCCAACTAACAACAACAAAAAAAGGAGTGAAAAGGAAAGAATCGTGGCCCGAAGTAAAGAGCAGTTCAGAGAAGACAAAAGAGAAGAAGACTGACTGGGGAAGAGTCACCATGGAGAGGGATCCATCACTCTCCAAGTTGCCAAATTACTTGGAAAAAATCAGTAAGTCTCTTTGGTCAACTAATTTTAATATCATTATAAAGTCTTAATAGTTTGCTCTGGATGTGCTAGTAAAGCCACGATGCAAAGGATTTAGGGCAGTGTCAAATTATCAGGGGGCCATAAACCTAATAGCATCTTTCAAAGCTATTACAGAAAGCATGGTTTTCAAGAAAGAAATATCTGCAATCGCAAAGCTAGAAAAGAGAGGCAGAGCTACAAAAGAGGGCAAGAAATATCTACAAATGGCTACTGTAATTGGTTCATCAAATTTAGCTTTTCTTCTAATTTTTAAATTACCAAATTATTGTATCCACTTCTATACCACAGTGGAAATATCTGCCACCAACTCCAAAGCAACCCAAATTGCCATTTTTCTCAGGAAATCTAATGATTTAACTTCTCATTCAAATAACATTGCATATTTATGAAGCCAGAGTCTAATTAAATTATATCAGTCATCAATCTGATTTTGCTAAATTTCCTTTTCACAGAACTACCAATAGATATGTGTGAATCCCCACTTATTAATGTTTAAATATTGAACTATTAGCCCTGTGTTTTCTAAGCAAACCCTCTTGTAAGCACACCTGGCTGCTCTGCCTTGCACATCCTCTCCTACACGCCTCTGTTTTTCTTCCACATCCTTGCCTCTGCCATCCTGTCTCCCACCTCACTACTCCCATAATCCAAATGGCAGAAAAGTGTGAATGAGCAAAAACCAATTTTGTTATGACTACCCTTTCCTTCTGCTTACTCTCAAAACAGAAGCTGCATAAGGGAGACATAGGTCACATATAAAATTACTAAGAGAATCCTTCATATAAAGTCATTCACCAAATGGAAGCTTCAGAAACATTAACTGAGGGCATCATAACAACTCTGGCCTGGCCCAGGTCTTCACCTCCAATGAGTTTTGAGTACTGGGCCTATCTTTCAGAACACAATTTCCTATTTTGTCATAACAGCATGTAAAGAGCACTATAGCAGAAACAATGTGTTGACCCCAGTGAGAATTAAATGAATCATTTTTGCATAGTGAAAAAGATGCCTCTCGTCAAGAGATGATCCACTCCCATAAAATAAGTCACAAAACATCCTCTGATGGAAAAGGATATATGCAGACTGGTAGCCAAGAAACCTCTTCCTAGTTCTATCCCTCTCATAGGGGTAGCCTGGAAAAAGTTTCCCTCAGGTTCCTTATTTCAAGCCTCAGCTGCGGAATAGAATCATTCGATTTTCTCTAGTTACCATATAGCTTGCTGCAAACCTCCTCTTGCACTGCAGTTTATAATGCTCTTAATTTACACAGATTATCTCAAATACTTGTGATTCTATAGTCCCACTCCTGAGGCTAGAAAATTATCCTCTCGGCTCCTAGCATTTTATATTTTATATTCATCTTACATTGGCATTATAATCAAAATAAACATGCAAAAGCTCTTATGAAAACATGGCTTAATCTCTCTTTTAAATGACTGAACAACTTCATCCCTTTACATTTGATTCAAAGAAAATTCTAAAAATCATAAAATGCAAGTGATCATTTTGAAAGAAAAAATAAAAGGGCAATTAGAGTAATCATCAATGAAATAAGCTGCAGAATCCATGAAATTCCTCAAAAGATTTGGGCAACACAGTTAATAATGTTGAAACATGCAATTTAAGCTAAAACTGAAGGAGAGCCCATCAAGTGTCCAAAGATATACACAAGAACACATTTTAAAAATACACACTCATACCTTTCTTCTGGCTTAATTCCTGTCTTTCAGAAAAGCCATTGTCCTTTACCAGAAATGCACACAAATGTTTGCGTTCCTTACCATGGTGTATTTTGGTGTCCATCTCATTGAGCTCAATGAAACCTCTAGAACCATCGGGCACATTGAGCAAATGCACTCAGGTACAACTAAACATTTGATGTGCGTTTATTTAATAAATCTTCGTATATATGGAAGTGAATGACTGATAGCCTTAAAACCAGCCAGGCATAAGGGTCACTGGCATTGAATATCCAAACTTCCTAAAATAAGCACAAACCCAACCTGGAAATCTACAGTTCTGCTTTTTAACATGTCTGGGTAGCAATATCTATTTTATTACAATTTATTTTTTGTTTTCCCCAAATGCCTTCTCTAGAATCCCCAGTGGTCCCTTTGCATGGGAAGGTTGACAGAAATATTTGTGTCTGGGATCCTAGAAAACTAAAGGGTAAAAGCAACGAGCAATTCTGAAGTGGTCTCTCACAAAGCAGCTGCTAATTCTGGTTTTGTTTGGGTTGTTTTTTGTTGTTTTTTAACCTGAAAAACATTATTGTCACCTGAGAAATGGCCACCATATCAAAATGGTCAAAAAGATGTCAGAGCTCCTGGACTCATGCAGTCTCTATGATGAAGTCTTCCCAACATTGACCTTTCACACTAGAAATCTCACTTATTACTGCTACAAAGGCCAGAAATCATAGGCAGAAAGCAAGTTCACGGAGCTATGGGCTAAGAAAATATTTCCAACTTCCAATTTGTGCCTGTAAAAACTGAAAAGAAGCCAAACATTGAAAGGTATATAACCCCAGAATCACCCCCAAAGGTAGCATGTGGAGCCACCTTTGCTATCTCTGCTAGCTCCCTAATTCTTTAACAAAAATGAACTCCCTCTTAGCATTCTTATATCCAGGACTCATTGCTTTCCACTGCCTGAGCCACACCCCCAGAGATCATGATTTAATTGGTTTGGAATGGATCCTAAACTCTCTTATATCAAAGCTCTCCAAGTGATTCTATGCAGCCATATTTTGGTTACTGTATCTTCTCTTAACTTTGCCACTGCCCTCTTCCCAAAAATAAAATCAAACAACAAAAGAACTATCAATAGATCTGAGAACTCATTAGCCCTCCCCTTATTTAAATCCCACAGATTATTCAATTATGTAACTAGCCAAATACTTTGTTGTAAGGCCCAAGTGATTTGGATATTAAAACAAAGTGGAGGATGGATGAACAGAACTTGGCTTCAGATGCTAGGCACAAAGGAAAGAGTCAGAAAACTGTAGCTTGCTTTCCTTACCTGAAGAATATACTGAGGTCCTCAGTCATAGTTCATTATTTAGAAAATCAGAATCTGAATCCAGCACCATCCACTGGTAAGTTGTAAAGTATAATTAGCTTGCAATTTCAGGCAATGAAGTAATAAAATCTCTCCTAAGTCATTCATTCAACAAAGATTTGTAGAATTTCCTAAATAAACCTAAAACATTAAGTGATGGAAAACCACACTGCAGATAAAACTGGGAAGAAAATGAAAGACAAAGACAACCAGCCCTTGTCATAAAGAGAAGATTACTCATGTAAACTGCAACAAATTTCTTCTTTGCTAAGAGCTGCATGAAATCATTTCTTTAAAAGAAGGTATCCTCTATCCAAAATTATGTTACCTTTTATGAGCTCTGGAATACTCAGGCAATGTAATGTTCCATTTTTATTGCTGGATGAAAAAAAATAAGGCAGTGGAGCATTCAGATTAAGTTCTTGGGCTTTGGTGCAAAGCAGATCCAGACTGGACCCCGGCTCTGCACTTGGAACAGAGAGGCCTCGAGCAAATAACTAACATGTCACCATTGCCCTCATCTCTAAACCAAGATAATAATATCCCCCACCTCACAGGAGTGTGAGAACTAACCTCAACAATGCATAAGCACTAAATAATCTTCATTAGTACTATTATTTGTTGTGATACATTATCTACATTTTGCAAGTGAAGAAACTGAGGCACAGAGGCTAAGTAGCTTATACACGGGCACAGAGCTAGGTGGTAGTAGAGCCAAGACTTTACCTTATACAATGTGGCTCCAACGTCTACACTGTTAACCCCTGCCTAGCACTTTTAATATTATATAATTTCTAGAACTTTTACTTGCACATTAAATTTACACAGCTCTTTACAGCTTATAAACATTTACACACATGCCATCTTATTTTACTAATACTAATCTGGAGGAAGGTAGTTATTGTTCCTATCTTATACCTGAGGCTGCTGAATTCAGAGAGTTAGTGCCCTACCCAGAGATACCAGATTGATAAGTAGCACAGGGTTGGTAAGTAGCACAGTTGGGTCTCAAACTATGTCCTGACTCACCAGGCAGCATCATCCACCAGAAAACGTGCGCCTCGTGCCCAAAATATACTGAACTTTTGAGATTATCACACCTAAGAAAAAATAAGAGCCTGTCTTCACAATAGACAGGGCTGAATCACTGCAGAGAGCATTTTCCTCTTAGGAAAGTTATTACTTTCCCATTGCATTGTGTCAAGTCTACACAATGAGATGTTATGATGTGATTAAGCAAATTATGCCAAGAATGATAGAAAGAAGCAAATAGTCGTGTTCCACACACCCTGGAAGCAGTTTCCGAGTTCTGGTCAACCGCACAGATTCACTTGGAAGGTTTCCTAAGGTTCAGCTTATTGTATTAGATATCAGAGTGTTTTCTTTTCTTGGATAAAAACTTGGTGACTGAGATCACCATCATTCAAAAGCAGAAAGAGGTCTGATGAGATACAGATCATGAGGCCCTTTGAAAGCCTTAGATACAGAATGTGTTGTATTTGGTATTTCCTGTCTTCTTCAGATCCATCTACCCAATAGTTATAGGTCAAAGAAACAAAGATACAGTGTTGCTTCATGGGTTAAACAACATCTATGCTGGTGTTTTAATATTACAACATTATCAACAGGATGCTTAAATCACTAGCATCTTATGCATTTAGGCAAATAGGGAGTTTGCTCAGGGTTTCTAACTGTGCTCAGCAGTAATGATGTCAAATGCACAGATTTCTGTGCCAAGCCTAATGGCTGGAACATTGGCTTAGCCACATATGCACAGCACAGCAAGATGGTTGGCAAAGAGAACTGGAAGAGAAGGCAGTGATTTTTATTCTTATTTCTGTTTTACGAACAACAAGATCACATGCCAGCCTGAGATACAAGCTCATATCAGCCTTTAAGTAGCATTACCTTCTACTGGATAAAATGCTGAGCCTAAAAGCAAGATGCCCCTTTTACTTCAAGATGTACCATGTATACTTCAGTTTGGGCATTTTGATCAGATCTTTGCTCTCAGACAAAGCTACAATTGGCAAAGAGTTGGGGGAAAGTCTTTGAGATCCTTTAAACAAAGAACTTCTCCTTGAACAGTGATGAGAAAGGTTAGGCTTCTCTGACTGCACAAGGGATACGATACACTGAAACTGGTGAGCATGGGCAGAGTAATTTGACATCTGCAGACCCAAGGCTATGGGGGCATACAACTCAAGTACATCCTACATCTTACTCAGTCATTGCAATCAGTATTTCCCTAACCACAGATCGATATGATAGGTGAACCTTTAGGCAACGTTTAATTGTCCATCTAATATACAAATGTCCTTCATACTAGGCATTTGAAGGCTCAGAAGATAAATTTAGAAATATGCTTTAAAATGCATTAAACACATGCAAACTCTTAACCCTTAAATTTGAAACATATCTTTTTTCTGAGCTTAGAAAGGTACAGGTCAAAGAATGTTTTGCAAGAATAGATGTGAAAAGAGAGTATGCCAATGGTCGCATACTACCGTCCAGATCATTGTGATTCAACAGGGCAGACCTGTTACTCTTGCTTTTGCACTTACCCCACTGCACTGAAAACTTCTGTTCACATATCTGTCTTTCCCCTATCCTCTAAGTTCCTCAAGGGCAGGAAACATTTTATTTCTCTTTGTATAATCAGTGCTTGGCTTGGACTGTTGAGTATATATTCAATAAATATTGAGCAACTGGACTTAATTATGGGTCCAAAAACCTAATATACTCCTCTGATGCTGCCACTAACCTAGTATTTTCAGATCAAACTCAAAACTCCCTCTATATTTAAAGGAAGATACTCAAACACCTGTGTGCTTGCTCCTAGGTTGTGGAGCCAGCTAGCGAAATATACATGTGGTACCTATAAATTCATTCAACAAATGAAAAAAAGAATGCAATACTTGTACACTTTTTCTGCTTCTGCCCTAGGTCAGAGAACGAAGCAAGTTGAATATGCTTGCCATTCTCTCCGTTTCAGTGTGCCACACTTCAAATACTTAATAAACATTCTCCTCGCTTAGCTCTCTGTTAAAAAATGTCATCCTCTCGGAGAGGTCTTCTCTTACCACCCTTCTAAAATAAGGCCCCTGCCGGCCGAGTGGCGCATTGGTTAAGCGCTGGTTTTGGGATGCCAGCGGCCCCGGTTCGGATCCCACATGAGGGCCAGTGACGCTGCCCTCTACAGCTAACAACAGCTCCACCTGGAGCTGGGCTGTGCGAGCCCTGGTGATGGTGTGGGCTGCAGCCCCTGCTGCAGTGGGCTGCCATAGGCTACAGTGAGTGGCCAGCAGCCAGCGTGAGCGGCCGGCAGCCAAGCGTGAGCTGCCAATAGCCGCGGTGAGCGACATCCAGAGGCCAGCGACCGATCTACCTCATCCGGGAAGAGCGCAATGAGGATACCGACAGTGAAGCAACATCCTCCGCAACTAAACTGAAGAACAAGAAGACAGCAACTTGTCTGTTCCCCTTCCCCGATTCCCCAACGCTGTTCCCCTCCACCAAATCCCCAATAAATAAAAAAATCTTTAAAAATAAATAAATAAATAAAATAAAATAAAATAAGGCCCCTGGCTGCTTGGGTGCTTTCTAGCAAGTTACCCTGCTTTATCAGCTTCATACCACAAGTCAGCATCTGAAAGTTATGACCATATGCATTTATTTCCCCTAGAATGGGAGCTGCATGTAAGCAGGGGTCTTATCTGTGCCTGCCCTTCACCTAGAATTGTACCACTCAATAAATAGCTGTTGAATGAATGGATGGGTGATAGTCACCAAGTAAGTATTTATAAAGGGCCTGGTTTTATTTTCAAGTATCTTCAATGAAAACCATATCAGCATTAACACACAAGTAATTTAGTGAGGCAGGCAATGACCTCCACATCTGACAGGTATTAAGAGAAATGAAGTATGGTATTATTCTCAGATGGAAGACCCCAAACACTTGGAATGGCACTGTAGCTTGTTCGGTGTGTAGCTTTACAATGTTAACAAAATATTTGAAGAGTCAGGCATAGGACTCAGTATTCCAAGCTCACAAAACTACCTTGTAGGCATTGATAGCCAGCAGCAGGCACATAGTAATCTTTGTTTCAATTAATAGATCATTGTCAGGAGTACATGTATGTCTGACAAATACTGACACTCAATATTTTCAGGAAAATAAGTGTTTCTAGGATTTCGTTCATCATTCCTTATGTATACTAGGCACTTAATAACTATTTATTGACTCAATTTGATTGATCTCATTTAAAATATACTTTAAAAATGTTAACAAGAGTAATGCCCCATGGAACAACCATTATGCATACACACAAGAAAAAATACATGAATTTGGAACAAATACTGTAAGGAATCAAAATCACAAACTAAATTAATTCTTAAGAAGATTTATATGACTAAAATTTTAATTCCTTGAATGATACCATTTTAAATCCAATCTAAACTGTCTAGTGTGTTTTTAATCTAATATAATTCAATGAGTTTAATAAGCAAAGTTGTTCCCACTAGAACCAAAACCCAGCTATTCCATTTTTTGTAAACTTCTGTGTAAAGGAATGGGCTGAACCAATTTTTTTCTGATTTTTTTTTATGTTTAATCAACAACATCATTGCCAAAGAAAACCACTTTTCAGAAGTCTCTCTATCCTGGTTTATAACTTATAATCAAAAACTGGAATTTTGCATCTGATGGGCTTTAGCATGTAACATTATACTGTCAAATTTTTGATGCTATAGTTAAAAGTACAAGATAGTTTCCATTATAAAAATTTTCCCATAGCCTGGTTACTCAGTGAAAAACATTTTCCTATAAAAATGGTCTTTCCAATTCATAAGTTTGAAATTATTGTGGGTAATTTTTTTAAAGAACATCAAAAACTTTTTGATTGGCTTCCAATAACCTTCTGTATTTATCTAGTCACATCAGTTAGTTAGCTTAAGGTGTATATACAGAATAGGGTAATGTGATAATAATATACCACGCAAATAAATCACAATCTAGAAAAAAACAAAAACAAAAAATCTTGAGACTTGAAACCCTGATGACTTCCTTATTCTTATCCAATTAGGGCTGTATGGATTCTTTTCAGCTACAGCCTGTTCTGAGCAGCCAGAGAAGATAGAAATGGGGCATAAATATGAGGTCAGAACAATCCAATAAGCTTGCACTATCACAAATATATCACAATGGGCCTTATAAAGATGTACCTTAGCTCTGGACTTCTACCCTTGATCTTCCAGGGGGTAAAGATGCTTGGAAATCTAATCTGTCCTGACAGGGTTAGGCAACCTTCTATGACCTCCCCAAAGACCTGCTGTGCCCGCTACTCAGAGGCCAGCACACTTCACCCTGAACTGTGAGCTTCCTTTCATTATATGCTTCACTTTCATTTTCCCTTAGAGTCCTGGTTTGGGGAACTTCTCTGTCTGTACTGTTCTGAAAACTGGAAATGACCCAAATGTCATCCATGGTCAATAAAATGTGTTACATCCAAACAATGGAAGATCAGCTGCCTTAAAAAGAAGAGGTTAGATTGTTTCATACCAATGGGGGGAACTGTCTGAGGTATATTATCAAGTTTTAAAAAGAAAAAAGCAAGTGGCTGTGAAAAGTTATGAAGCTACATACATGTCTGTACTAATAGATGCATGGGGGAAGTCTGCAGGACTTTACGCTAAACAATGAATAGTGGTTACCTGCAAGCAGTGTGTGATCAAAACAAAAAAAAGTGGACTACAGAGAGCTTTCATTTTCTATGTGATAGTTCTTGCAGTTTTTAAATTGTTAGAACAATTGTGTATAAATTTTATAATCAGAAAAAATCATGTTTCTAAGATAATGAAAAAAAGATTGATAAGAATGTAAGGCATATATAAATAACATAGTAGGGTGAATCAAGTCTGAACACATGAGTGAACCACTATAATATCTCTGACTGGAATTCAGTCCATGAACCACTGAAATTGTATGAAAATTTTTATGCATATTGGCATTTTTCTGGAGAGAGGCTCCCTACCTTTCATCAGATTCCTGCAGGTGCCTGAGACCCGAAAGACCCTGAAATCATTCAGGTCTTGAAGGCAGTTGTCCAAGGCACAAACAACCCTGTTTTCTCCATAGAAACGAGAGATTTGTGAAATGGGGGCATGGGGAGTAAGGAGTGAGGTATGGGGTGGGGGAAGAAGTTATGGTTGCATTTGAATTAAGGTGGCCCCATTAAGTGAGTGGAGTTAATTTAATCAATAAAATAAGAATCAGTGCAGCATCATTATCTGTCAGTCTTAAATTGTTTAATTATAAATGGACATTAACATATACAGCAAAATTCCTATATGTGTTGCTATGCTCTATTAATATGACCTAAATTGGGGTTAGAATTTATGTAAAAACTTGGCTTGGCTTCTAATGACTTTTGTGAAGCCGACTGCTCCCAAATCCCTGGGAATTACACGAGTCCACACTCTGTTTCACCATCTCTACCTTGCCTTCATTGACAGTCTCCAGAGTCAGGTCCCATATAGTTTCCATAAGCCTTAAGATCAAGTGTAGATCAATAAAAATGTGTAATTTAAGTGAGGAGCCATAGGTTATACCTGCACTGGCAAAATGAGGAGCATTATTTGTGAAAATTAGGAATAAGACTACTTTCTAAATGTGCTTTCCAGCTGGTTTATCACAGTCAAAAGAGGCCAATTGTGGATTTAGAATGCAATTAAAGTGTCAAATATCCCAGAGTTCTAGTGCTGACATTACCTGACTGCACAAGGTTTTACAGGCAAAGAAATTGAAGGGGTTCACATAATCCACCTAAACCCATTGGTAACCCACCATCACCTAATCCTACTGATGTCTGCCATATGCAAAGCATAGAACCAGGCACTATACAGAAATGGGCTTTACAGTTTAGCTAGAAAAATCCTACTGATGTCTGCCATATGCAAAGCATAGAACCAGGCACTATACAGAAATGGGTTTTACAGTTTAGCTAGAAAAATAAGAGATAGATAGATAGATAGATAGATAGATAGATAGATAGATAGATAGATAGATAAAGGAATTTATAGTTAAATGTCAAAATGATAGTAGGTAAAAAATAATACTGTACTATTGAAATGAAAAGACAGAGAAATCATGTTTCCAAGTGATGAGGATGAACCTCATGAAGAAGGAAGGGTTTAAACTAAATCTTAAAGGAGTTAGATTTTGATGGTCAAAGTACAGCGTGGGTAGATTTACAGACTATGGCAACATTGTCGGTGAAAGTTGGAAGATGGAAACACAAGTCTAGGCTAGCAAGAGAGTAAGAGGAGCGGAATAAGCAAACAAGTTAAGCTGAATGGACCAGTTGTGGGTAGGGAGACAAATTAGCCTGAAATGTTAACAAAATAATAGTGAACATATGTTGAGTTCTTACTACACTTAAGGCACTTTAAATGCATTAGTTCATCAAATCCTCATATGAGTATCTTTATAAGCAAGAAAACTGAGACACAGAAAGATTAAATGCCTTGCCTTCATTTTACTCAGCTACTAAATGGTGGAGCCAAGATTGGAACCCAGGCAAATCTAAAGCAGAACCTGGGTCAGAATCACCACATTCTCCTGGCTCAAGGGTGGAGAGGCCCGCAAGGGCCAGGCTATGGACTTTAGGCTTCAGCTTCAGGTATAAAAATTGGAAGTAGGTATCTGATCACCCATGGATAATGCTTTTAAGCATGGCTTATTGCTACTCTAAATCCTCCTCTATAAGCATTATATTATCTGACGATTTTTTCCAACAATGTTAACTAATTAATAGTCGCAAGTATTTATTGACCAGTCCTTGACTGTAGTACTGATTTAGATATTATAAAGTTCTTATTTCAAACTTCATTGGGAGTGTATATTGCATTGGTATTCCATCACCATACCTTGTCCCTTTAGTCTTCAAGACTTAATTGTACCTGTTATTCACCTACCACTTCTGCTAGAAATACAACTCATAATAATAAACAGAACAACATACATGTATGTTTATATTCAAATGTTCCCTGAACATATATAATGTTCTTGCCAGGAGTATCACTCTTGTCAAATAATACAGTCATCCCTTAGAAGCTAATTTCTCCATCTTAGGTTTATATCTTAAAAATCAGTTGGGATCTTCAGTTACAGATGTATAGGATATAACATCTGGACCCTGTACGGGACAGGGGCAAACTCTTCTCTGTTATACCCACAGTAGCCAAATGATTTCTTCTCCCACTGTGGAAAACCACAGAGAACTGTCCCCTAATAATAGACTTTTCAACCCCCAGCCCACAAATCAAATTGGGTTGAGTAAAAAATTAGAAAGAATGGTGGACAGTGGCTATGTGAAAGGGAGTGAGTGTTTCAGTTTATTTTCTTAAACCAATTAATTATGAAGCCGTATGGAGGGAAAGAAAGACACAACATGGCCGTGAAAGACTTTCTTTCCAGATAAATGGCCAGATATCAGATTCTATAATAAGTACTTCCACCTATCAAAACACACACAAAATTTGGGGTGGAGGAGAAAGATACAGATCTTAAAAATACAAGGTAATATTCAGGAAAGCTTGAGGATATCTTAAAATGTTGGAACTTGGAAGGACCCTTGAAAATCATCTAATCTAGACTTTGCAAACCCAGGGTCCATGACAGACAGAGCTGTTGTTTGGGCCTGCAGAATGTTGTTTGTTGTTCTTGATGTTCTTGTCTTTTTGGTGCAGTCAACATTTTAAGATAAAGAAAATTCACAGAACAATCCAGATAAGTGATTTTTCTTAAAAAGCAGAAGACCTAGGAGCACTGGGCCCCTTTTTTGAGCACTGGGCCCTTTTTTTGCCCAATGGCAGCAATGAGCTTGGGCTTGAACTCCCAGTTTGCCAGGGTCCCGACCACTCCCCTTGTTCCAGAATACAAAGCCTGGGTGTCAAAATTTAAATAAAAATAAAAGAGAAGTTAATGTTTATACCCACCTTGTCTAATCATTTATTGTATCTGCCAATTCCTGTAAGCATTTAAGTTTACAAGTTCTAGGGCCGGCCAAGTGGCGCGGTGGTTAAGCGCTGGCTTGGGAAGCCAGTGGCCCCGGTTCGGTCCCACATGTGAGGGCCAGTGACACTGCCCTCAAAAAAAAAAAAAAAAAAAGTTTACAAGTTCTCCTCTAGTCTGGGCCCCTCATTTAAAGAAGAGCAACTCAGCTACAGTAGTAAGTGACTTACAAAACTCATTTTATTAAAAGTAAAATTTTCATACACAAGCGATTATGATCTAATAACAACTGGAGAATATGCACAACTTTAGGCTGTGTGCATACGATGCCAACATCTGTGGAGCCAAGTTGAAATCTCAATCACTTTATTTGTATAGTTCCTCCTCCCCTCCAAAAAGAGCAAAGATTCTCAAATTCTCAGAATAAATTTACTGCCTATTTTAGCTTGGTATAGACAGTTTTAATGTTCCCAAATTTTAGATATGATTTCCATTTATCCTGAGGACATGACTTATTGAGGAGACATATGAGTACAAAATGCTTAATCTACACGTGCAAATACTTCTAAAACTAAACTGGGGAAAAACAGAACAGAGACGATAAGAATGTCTAAAAAATTCCTCTTCAGAAAATTTAACTGATATACTAGAAGGGAAATGACTAAAATTTATTAAGTGATTACTTGTGACTTAGATACTTTTCATACCATTACTCCATTTAACCTTCAGAGCAGCCCAAGAAGGGTGGTATTATTACTCCCATTTCACAAGTATAGGTGCTGGGGTACAAAGGCATTTAGTAACTTGAGGATGATCCAGCTATTCACTCAGGGACCACACCCAGATTCAAACACTGATGAGCAAGTTTGTAATGTTCATGAGAGCAGGGAACATGGCTTCCCTGTGCTCACAGAAGGATCTCATTGATATTTGCTTCATAGGCCTGCCCATTGCCAAAGCCCACCAAGTGTTACCTACATACAAGGACTTTCATAAATGCCATAATCTAAGCAATGCTAATATACAATATTAATTCCTTTAGGCTTGTTCTTGAACAGGTTAAGAAAGCTTTGGTTCTTCCTGTTATATAGTCAGTGACCCCTAAGCAGGTGTCTGCTAAGGGAATTAATAAATTCTCTTTTCTAAATAAAAATTCTCCTTTAGAATTGTTATAAAAGTTAGTAGTCAAGGATTTGGCTGATATACAAGCCAAAAGAAAGTTTGCTAATGAATAAGAATAATAATTAAAATCAAAATAAGAAGTAATTCAAGAATGAAAGCTTTTGAAGAGTGAGGAATTTGATTAAAACTTCACTTGCTTTTTTTCCTATAATGAAACAGTTCTTTAACCACAAAACAGCTTTTATAATAATGCAGAAGAGTATGGTTCCAAGTAAAACACTTCCCCCATTTTAATCATGGCTATTATTTTTGAAAATGAAAATGGCTGAGGTCATTGTAATCTATTTTAGGTTTTGCATGGGTTGGTGGTATTTTTTTCTTGGCTTTGAGCTCTCCACGTTACCAGTTAAATGTTATGGGTTTTGCTATGTGCCCTTTCAAATCCCATTCTTTTTAATAATGTTGTATTTTATACACATAAATTAGAGCAAATTCCACTGTCTTTCCTAACAACTCCAGATGGGGTCCACACTTTCAAGAGGACTAGAACTCGCCTTTTTTTTTTTAATTGTGTGTACTTCTTAGAACAACTATGTTCCTATCTGCAAAAAAAATGCCAGGGATGTTCAAATGCTGAGATATTAGTAAAAACAGGATTCATGCGGTCCTTTTGAAAACCAAACTGAAATATGAGAATAACATCTGTGTATCTACCCCTTCCAACTTACAAAGACAGGCACAGATTTTTTAAAAAAGCGTCCAGAAACAAAACTCCACTTGGGCAGAAGTCTATATCTACCGATACCTGTGGACTGCGGAACTCATAGATATCCAGTTAGGAGACATCAGTGAAGTTCTCTGTCCCCTGTAGGACACAGCGAGCAAAATTATCACATTTCTAAAGATACTACAGCTATACAGGCCTCTCTTTAAATGTGATTAATATTTCACTGACTTTCTGAACTTAGCTTGGTTTTTTATTATAATTCACTAGCATGTCACACAGAACAGCCCAAGATAGCTCGAAATAGCACCAACCGAGCCACACATCAGAGAAGCACACATATTGTGAAGGTTTGCCTATTAAATTGCCATAAGCTCTGTTTGTTTGTTTATTTTTCTAAAAATCAGCTTGCAAGGCTAATGTAATAAGATGCTGTAGCTTTTATGAAAGGTGAAATAATTTTAAACACAGACACACAATGAGTTTATTTATTTAGAAACTTGTTAAAGAGAGTCTGGGAATTCAAATATTCAATGTTGACATTGTACAGAACTGGCCAGGAGCCAGAACTGTCTCCAGAGGGACCCATTGGACAAGGAATTCAGGCCTTTCTCTCCTCCCACTTGAGCTAAATAGGTAGAGGCCATTAGTTATACCCACAGCAATATCTGAACGGCACTCAAATAAGCTGCCCTAGCCAGGGCACTTCAAAGGAGGGCAAGTGTGTTTAGCTTTTTAGTGCTGAACTAGAGCAATATGTCACACTTGTGAAAGAGTTCTGTATACAGTTTCTTCCTTATGTAGAAACATCTCTGAAGTTTCTTGTATGGCATGTAAGCAAAGGTAATTAACAAGGATTATACTTTTTTCATTTACTGGGGGTGGGGGGAATAATACCAATCTGTGTGTGAACTGGGGATCTGGGAGACACTCGCTGATTCTCTCTTCCTTTCTCCCTCTCGTTTTCCATTCCATTTGTTTGTCCCTTTTTATCCTCTTCCTCACACTTGTTCTCACTACTCAATCCATTTCCTCGAGAATTCCCTGGTAAACCGGGAAGACCAGAAGAGTGGAACGGGGGAAATCTAATTTTAGAAAGAGGACCGTGGCAAATGGAGTAGGGAAGGAACGAAGGGTTCACACTGGGCAGCCCAGCTGAAAAGAAAAGCAGACCCCACAGACCTTTTTAGAAAGTGCCCAGAGCGGCGGCTTCCAGCTGAGGAGGGGTTCACCAACATTCTGGAAAAATGTGCCTGACATCCGTATAGTGTGACTGTCTCCCCTCCCCGACGAGGCTAAGAGGGGGCCTGCTCTGCCGAGGAGAGTGAATGAGTGAGGCGTGCCTGCCCGCCACACCTGAGTGTGTTCCTGAACCCCAGAGGGTGTGTGTGTGTGTGTGTGTGTGTCCGCACACAGTCAATGCAAACCCGCTCTGAGGGACTCAGCGCACCAGGCACGCAGCACCTCTGCGGTTGGGGAGGAAAGAGTTCTGGCCTGAGCTTGGGAGCCAGGAGCAGAGCAGCTGGAGGGAGGTGTGGGGGGCCGCCCTGGGTGAGCTCTGCCTCCCTGCTCACGGGGCCTCCCTAGCTCTAGCTCCACCCCCACTCCTCATCAGGGCCCACTTCCTCCACACGAGGCAGCTTGTTGCTGAGGGGTGGGAGAGTGTACCCGCTCTTGGGAATGGGGTTCTGCCAGGCGCTGAGTACCTTGGGAACAGGGTAAGAGCCGTTGGCCAGGAGATGACAAGTCAAGGTTCTCCACATCAGGGCCCGCTTCCAGCAGAAACAAAGCTAAAGCGGAGGAGGTGCGGGGAGAGAGGGCACCAAAAGCCAGGCGTGACGAGGGCAACAAGTCGGCGCTCTCTTGCTTTCCTCTGTCCCCTTGCCTGGGCAGAACAGAGCCAGGCGTCCTCAGCTGTGGCCTTCCTGTCCCAGGCCACATCTGCAGCCTCGGATAACCTGGTCCCCACTTCCAAAAATGAAATAAAATAAACTCCGAACTACAAAATGTTTAAAGGTAAACTGCATACGGAGTTACCTTCAAATTAAAAAAAAAAAAGAAGCAGAAATTTCGTTAAACGACGCATTAATTCTATTGGATCAGTGACCTACGTGTTGAATGTCCGCAGAGGAGGCACGGGTGGTAGAGAGGCCTCTGCTCAGAAAGCCGGAGAACTGGGCTACCCCACAAAAGACACACTCACAGACACACACAGTCACCAAGACCTGCGACTCCTCAGTTCCTACAAATAAAAACCTGGAAAAAGAGCCTTACTTTCCATCCTTCCTGCCTCTGCAGCTAATGAACCGTCTCCTTCCCCAGTGGTGAGCATGAGGGGAGAATGAAAAATGTTATTAACCTTCCCCTAAACACAATTTTTGGGGGGTTTTTTCTTCTTTTTGACGAAACACGTAGAAATGCTGTAGGAAGACTGCACTCCAAGTGCTAAATACAATAAAGAAGCCCTAAGCCAGGGTAATAGTCAAGTAATGGCAAAGAAACCACCTTCCTAGAAGGGCCCCTCTACCTCCGCCGTCGGAACGAGCACTTTTCCTCCTCAAAAGCAGTCTGAAATAAACAAAAATATTTTTAAACAAAGCTTTGTGTTTTAATCTGGATTGTTATCGTTTTATGTTGGTTCGTTGGTTCGTTGTTTGTTTGTTTGTTTGTTGAAGGAAAATGCAAGTAGGTGGGCATATGAGGACTGCAGGCTGGACCCTGGGTGTGCCTTTCCTTTGCTATCTTAGGTATTGGGCTGTTAAGGTGAGGAGTTTAAGCACCGGAGGGTGTGGGGGGGGCGCAATCTACCTTACCTAATTCAGAGCCTCCTTTTAAACAGAGATCGAGTGTACAAGTAACAAGTGCCCCCTCACCAGGGTCTTGCTAATCGCATCGCCTTCTGGGCCTTTATGACTCTTCTGGGGGTCCGGTAGCTAAGGGGGTTACTAGTTGCAACTCGTTCATTGCTGTAATTGAAACCCTGCTGGTTATCACGTTAGGGGAGTGGAGTGGGGTTGGCGGTTCCTTCGGTGTTTCGGGCTCTAGACAAACTGGGTAGACCCAACCTCACTTCTTTCCCATCACCAGGAGAAAAACAGTTGCAACTGGCATTTCTGGCACGGCCCAGGTGTTATCCTAGCTGCCCAAGAAAACGGCTGGGAGCCTCCTGGAGTTACCAGAGTCTGCTTGGCTTTTATTTTTATTTTCTTAAAGATGGAAATAAAAGCCAAGGGGATTGGACAGTGCAAATGTCAATCTTTTTGCTTTTCTCTTCTTTATTTTGTAATTAAATATATTGTTCCTCCCAAATGATTGCAACGAATTTATCAGTTGCAACAATTGTGTAAAAACAAGCCCTATACGTTGGAAAATGGGTTGTGCATTCATTCTGGGTTTTAACTTCAGTGGGTGCTTTCAGGGTCTGTGGTCCCTGGTCTTGGTCCATGGGATCCTGTACCGTAGCCAAGAACACGACAAGAATTGGCCACCAAAGAAATTTACAAAAGACAAAAACTAATAAGCAAACGAGAAAACTATTTCTATGCGATGTTTCCATTGCAATGTTTACTTTTTCAATGATAAAGGTAGGTTTAGTTTTTAAAGTATACTGGTCACACGGCCTTTTGCTATCCTAGAAAAAGAAAGAAACCGGTGCAGACTGCGTGGCGAGGTATTCAAAGTATTCGTTGGATTGCACGGCAGGGGTCACCACCACACTTTAGTGAGCTCACGCACTACGCGGGGGAAGGAACTAGCGCTTCGAAATGCAAAAATGAGCAGCTTTAATATGATGTCCTTTATTACCCAGATTGTAACTGAAGAATTGCATAAAGCAGCACTTCTGAGAAAGGCAGCCGCAGTGGCAACAGCTGGAACAGCACGAGCGGGAACCTGAGGTTTAGCAAGAAAAGTTTGTAAGAGTTCGTATCTAGTTATCAGAAAACGGCGGCCGCATCCTTAGAAACAAATAAGTCTCCCACTGGATGGACGACAACTATTACCAGGTCGGAAAATAGGCTTGGTTTCTGGATGTTGAGTGGGCTGTGCGTACGAGAATATTTTACTACGGCAACATACAGCATGGCAATTAAAATAGTTGAAAAAGTTGCTCAAAAAAATTCGAAGGGTTTTGTGCTCTGCTTTCACTTCGGTGTATACCCAACAATGATGCGCACGAAGGCTTCGGCTTTCATTTCACGATTTATCTCACGGTAGAAGCAGACTCCCCACCCGCCCCGCCCGCGCGCCCCTGGTCCCCCCAATCTCTCTCTCTCTCTCTCTCTCTCTCTCTCTCTCTCTCTCTCCCTCTCCCTCTCCCTCTCCCTCTCCCTCTCCCTCTCTCCTAACATTTAGTCGCAATTCAAGCCCCCAGGCCTGCAAACATATGTACATTTATTCTTCCTCAGATGTAAATAAAGACATCGGTCTTATTTAAAAGCAGACAGGAAAAACAAGAGTTCTACCGGCCGGCGCGCTTTGACACTGTCTCAGCTAAGTGAAATGAACAATATCCAAAAAAAGAAACACATGGACGGGTGACCCAAAGAGCTCGATCCCTGAGACCAGGACAAAAGGAAACGTATTGCGGAGTGAGGGAGTGCTTGGGTGAGGACTGAACGAAGCACTGGAAAGGAGCCTACAGTGACAGCATCTCGCTGGGCTAGACCGCGCATTCCCACCGCCAAAGAAATCGAGCTGACCGAGCGGGAACCTGAGGCTTCCTTCCGGAGGCTGCTACGGGGACACCAAAGGCTGAAAGGCGTGGGGCGTACTTGGTTTCAACGTGCAGTAGAGGGGCGGGAGAGGCTAGGTATTTCACTTGGAGAGAAGCATCCTACCCCCCACCTCTTCTCTCTCTGGTCCACAAGCAAAATAACTAGAGTTCGGTTTTCAGTCAGTGGGAGAGTGAACGGCGGCCTGTGCTCTCCAGAGGCAGCTCCTGCCCGAGTGCTGACACCTCGAGAAGCGCTTTGGACGGCTCGGGTTGCTCCGGGTCTTGGCACCGCCGAGTCCCCTTGGACTCGAGGTAGAAGCATTTGGACAAACCCAGGCCGGTCTCCAACGTCCCGGTTGGGGCTTATGCCATCTTTGGATAGTGTAGGCTCGGCGGGCAATACCGGACTAAGCCACCCAACACTTCTGCGAGAAGAGTGGGGGATGGGGGGGTGTCCTCGCCGCCTCTGCCCGGAGCCCAATCGCCTTCGTCCTGCGTGTCTCAGGCCGATCCACGCCGGACAGGCAGGGGGCGCCGGGGAGGGTTAGTGACCCAAGACCGGGGTTGCGTCCAGAAGGAGAGCCGAAGGCTCCGCTGGCTGCGCCCTCTCTGCGGCCCAATGTCCCGGCAGCCTGCCCCCTGGGGGTCACTCGGCGCCCCGCCAGCCTGGAGCTCACGGGCCGGAGCGCGCCCTTTCAGCCCTTCTCCTCGGCTGCTGTAGTCGCTGGCTGCGTGCCCTCCACACCCGGCTCTCGCAGGGCCTCTTCTCTCTCCACCTGCCCGTGACTCTGCGGAGGCCGTGGCTCCGCTCTGCCCATGCCCCCAGCACACACTCCGCGACTACAGCCCTCACCCTCGTCTCCCCACTCCCCACCCCAGTCCTCCCTGCAGCAGCGCCGCGCCACGCCGCGCACGCGGGAGAGCACCGCCGAGCGCACAGCGCCCACTACCGCAACCGCAGCTCGGCGCAGCACTCCAACCCGCGCAACTTCCAGCGGCCGCCTCGCAACTTTTCCCAACTCCACCACTGCTGCCCGCCGCCGCCGCCACTGTGGCTCCTTCAGAGCCTGCCACCCGCCCCAAACCCCAGAAACAAACCAAGGATCGAAAATGCTCCCTTCCCCATCCCGCCCCCCCACCCCCCGCTCCCCGCTCCCCCTCCCACACCCGGGACTAGCTGGTTGGCCAGAGGCAACTCTCCTCCGCCTGGGGGGAAGGAGAGGGGAGGGGGAGACTCTCTCATCTCTTCGCCCCCCCCCCACCCCACCCCTTCCCGCTCTCTCTCGCGCTCTCTCCTCCCTTCCACCCCAGTCTTTGCTGCCCCCACCCCCACCCACCCCCACCCCGGGGTTGCCACAGCTGGTCCCTGCGCGAGGCTAAGGGCTGCCGGGCTCCTCTGGCGCCCAAACCAGGAGCGAGAGCGCGGGCTACCGGGCGCGGAGGCTGGGACCGGCAGGTTGCTGGGCTGCGCTGCGCCTGCCCTCCACCCGGGGCCCGGGGAGAGAGGCAGCCCCGCGCTCCCTCCCGGATCGCTGGAGACAGATACGCAAGATGGCAGAGGAGGGGGAAAGCCAATAGAAAAGGGATATTGCACCTACTTGTGGCCAGTTTCCTTGCCCTGCCTTTGGATCTCATGCTGTGCCCAGTCCTGCAGCCGCTGGTGTGTGGTTGGGTGTTTTTTTTTTCTTGGATCTTTTCCTTCTTTTGCGCTCTCTCTCTCTCTCTCTCTCTCTCTCTCTCTCTCTCTCCCCCTCTCCCTCTCCACACACACACACACACACACACACACACACTTTCACACTCTGTCTTTCCCTCTTTCACTCTCTCTCCCTCCCTCTCTCCCTTTCTCTCAATCCACACTCGCTATCTCTCCAGCATTGTCAGTTTGGACACCTTCGCACATGCGCGCTAGACGCCCCTCCAACATCTCAGCGCCGCCAAAAAAAGTTTGGAGCGATTTATCACTTTGATTTGGAGATCTTGTCAGATGGCAATCGCCGAGGAGGCGGAGAAAGGGAGCCACGGGGAGGGCGGCGGGGGGCGGGGAGCGAGCGCACGGAGCCAGAGGGGAGCAGACACTTCGCACCCCCCGCCCCAAAAGGAATGAAAAGACTCGAGCAGAGTATTGATTTCGTGTTGGAATCGCGAATAAGCCTGTATCATTACTACTATTGTTTTTCCCACCATAAATTACAGGAAAATTTCTATACCATCCATACCAAGAAGGAGTTGGAGGGCGGGTGGACTTTTAAAATCTTTCCCCTACTAAAGAACTACAAGGACTGGACTCTTGACGAATGATCCAGGAGAAAGTGAGAATCATCCTGAACTTCGGGAAATCTGCTGCTGCCGCTTCTACCACTACTGAAACTATTGCGGCTTCTGCTTTCAGAGTTGCAAGCATAATAAATAACTGTTTCTTTCTCGATTTAGGTATAATACCAATGCTTGTTGCCATCCTTAGAACGTTTCAGTGGTCTATTCCCACCAAGCAGTAATTTTCACCTTTTAATCCCAGATCCGGGCTGACTCGGGCATTTGATATCCAAGACCTCCTGCCTTCCCTGAGGTCGGCAGTCACCTTCCGGCCTCTCCCACCGCAGCCCCCATTGCCTCCTGCTGCAGCTCAGCCTGCCTGCCATTTTCACGCATTCGCTTAAACCCACAACCTCCGGGGTCATAAGAAGGAGGAGGTGGGGAAATCCATCCCCTACCCTTAAAAAATACATTGTTGAAATTTGCTTTTATTACAGGATTTACCAAGGAAGTGGGCACGCAGAAATGGGAAGCTCCTAAAAGGGGGCTAGCTGTGTTCAAGGTATGACTCAATCCCAGCTACGTATAGACTTTCTCTTGGTACAACCTCCTTGCATTAAAGACTTTTGTTCAATACCTTCCATGAGCTATTTATGTCCCCATTAATATCTGTTGCAAATCCTGCCAGACACTATAAAAGAAAATTACAATCTTTTCAGTTTCTGTGCTGCAATACATCCTTGATGTACAAGTTAAAGGAAAGAGAAAAGAAAAGCAGGTCCTTGTCAGGAGGGAAAGGAAGATCATTGAGAATGCCCTGTTGTCAAAACGGGGACTAGGGGTGTGAGTGAACAAATAACAAGGTTCAACCCCAAAGGGCACCCATCAGTGGTTCACGAATATCTTTACTAGAGGAAATCCTAATTCAAAGTATTTATCCTAAGGCTGCCCACCACTCTCCTTCTCCAGAGCTGTGTAATTCCAGGGGCACTGGCCTGTAAGATACTGGTCCCTGGAGAACCAAGGTACAGGTCCCAAGGGAGACAGACGTGTAATATTGAAATGCGAGGAAGGAAAGAGGGAAGGTGCAAAGGAAGGAATTACACAAAGCAGGAGTAAAACTTCCAAAAGAGGAGTCTCTGGTGCCCACACACATGGGCACAGGAGAACTCTATTGTTCCTTCTGGACTAAAGAGGCAGGTGGGTTTGTTTTTTTCCCCCAGTCCTTTTGCAATTCCTATTGCACTGTACATACAGGTAGTGTGCTTATACATTCAGTGGGTGCAAAAGCACCAGGCACTTCAACCATATGAGTGTGAGTGCCCAGAGGTCTGTAAATGTGAGTTCACTAGCTGATCTCAGTTAGATGGAGGAGTGCCTTCCAGCTAACCATTAAGTGTCCTTAGGGAAAAGAGAGAAATGAGGATTGAGAGCCTTGGGAAAGAAAGTAAAATATCTAGGGGGAGAAACGCACTAAGCTGGTGGCCATGAAGTTCACAGAGGCTGTTTCTGGCCACTTGGAGAAACTCTGTAGTGACCCTCACCTAGGCCAAAGGACACAAGAGCAGCACTCAAGGATCAGACCCCTCCAGGCTGTCAGAACCTACAGGGCCTTGGCCCCCAGAATAAGTGGTGTTCACTGGGGACCGAAGAGCGACCTGCACAGGAGGAGGCTCTGACTGAGACTTTTCATTTCACCTTCTCACCCCGGGGAGCTTAAAAAATAAATAAAAGGAGTTACCTTGCACCCCTCCACTGCTCCTGTTAATTCCTTTCATCTCAACGCCAGGGGGGGGTCTATATTCCCGGCTCCCTTGCAGAGAGGAGGTTAAGAGGAGTGCCAGGTGATTCTCTAGGAAATTAAGGTACCATAGAACCAAACCCAAGATTAAATACAAGATCCACATGTGAAGCTGCGGTGGCTGTTTCTGCTGAGAAATTATAAACCACGTGGTGGACTAGGGGGTGGAGTGGGGGCTGTGAAAGGAACTGGGTGGGTTGTGAAAGACTAAAAAAAAAAAAAATCCGAGCCCCCAAATTTAAAGATCACTGTCTTTTAAACTTTTCTGGAGGCCAGGGAGGTGGTGGGGAGAGGGAGTGAGGCGCGGCCAGAGTACCCACCCATTCTGGGTTTTTCAAGTCCCTAGGGTTGCGGGTCGCTACAGCGATCCGGTCTTTTGCCTGGCAAAAGACTGGTCTTTGCAAGAGTATCGGAACTCGAGGAGAATCCAACTTCTTCTAACTGAAATAATAAACACAAACTCCTCTGTGCCCTAGAGCCAAGCCATCGTGAAAACACAAGGCATTATTATTTTTGTTGTTTAATAAAGTTCTCACAATATCACTTTTATTTTCAAACCTGAAAGCTGGGTTTCTTTTTTTTTAACCCCTGCCGTTCTCATTCTTTCTTTTATCATTTGCTTTCTGCCCTAAGTGAGTGTTAATAAAAGAGCTAAGTTGCTAGTTCAAGTGTGTTTAACCTGATGGAGCAAACACCCAGCAGCAGCGGACCGCGCTCGCCGCCTGCAGAGCAGCAACCCCATGCGCGCCAACACCGGCGGGTTCCCACTCCCAAATGTCTGGACCCCGTTAGTTCCACCTGTCCCAAGTCTCACCCGTGAGACCCAAGCAGGTGACTTTCTGTTCAGCGGCCCCTGGGGTTTCAGACACCCTCTGACGGGACGTTTAAGCTGTCGCTGGCTCAAGAGAAAAGAGGCCTCCAACAAGTTGACGGAGCTGCCCTCACTGCCTGCCCCCCACCGTTCGCCTTCCCCTCTCCTCCTGAAATTCGTTTCCTTTAGGGGCAGTAGCAAGGATCCCAACGTTTAATTGCGTTTCCTCCCACGGAACCGGGCATCCTGGAAGCAGTGCCTCCTTAGAAAAGTCGATCAACTTATGAGCTGTTGGAACTTGCTTGTTTTACTACTGTCTTTCTTTTTATTTTTTGCTTTCTGGTTTTTTGGGTGGTGGTTGTTGTTGCTGTTGTTGTTGTTGTTGTTGTTGTTAAGCAGAAGCAGGGAGATCGAGATGGAATTTGAAAGGAAGATGGGTTACTGAAGAGGACAAGTGTACCCTTCCCCAACTATGTTTCCTTTTAATGTTAAAAACGACAAAGAATCGATTTTCAATACATTGCATGCAACAGGAAATTTTTCCTTTCCTTGCATTATAATTGAACCAGCCCCACAGGGTCTTTGGAAGAAAGTTTGAATTCTTTATGGAGGTATTTCTTGGCCTATTGTCTTTGTGCAGTGAACTTCACATCTTGCTATTCAATCGCCAACCTATATTCTCTTGGCTACCAGCAAGATTAATTTAATCATTGTAATGCAATTATTAATACTGTTTACCCAACTCTGGGTTTCAGGTTGGCTGTTAAGAAATTAAACCCTTGCTGGGTGACCAGAGCTAGGCAGGGGTTTCTTCATGTTGAAATGAAACAGTCCTCTTTATTTAGTCTCAGAGCTCTAGCTTTCGGCCACCGGCTCAATTAGCCAAAATGGAAACAATTTTCATTCATTGCAATAACTCACTGTTCTGGAGATCGCTTTCAAAATATACACTTTATTATTATACGCTGACCTCGGTGGCTGTGGAGTGGCAATAAAAGAAAGAGGCAGGGAGATCTATCTAGCCCCCTTGGGCTATAATTATTAGAAATTAATTGGGTTCAGGACCCTGAGTAGTCTAGCTAAATTAATAGCTTGTCTAGTGGTTTAAATCCGAATTTTCAGTCCACGGGAGAGAAAGAGAGAGAGTCACAGATATGAAATGCAGACCCAAGGGACGCCTGAGTTTACTTGCAGGACACTCATCTATTAAATAGTGTCCAGAATACATTTGTATTGGGAAGAGGGGGCCGGAGTAGGAAGGCGCGGGTGCCGGAAGAAAGAAAGGAGCGAGGTGGGTAGGGCGGCTGCTTAGAAGCTAAAAGGTCTCGAGTTGATTTTATTCGATTTTTCTTGTCTGCATTGTTTTCGGGAGGGGTTGCATTTAGGGGTTAAAATACAAAATAAAGATCCCGTGTACTCGGAGCTGTGGTGCCGGAGTAAAAGTGAAAAGGGAGCCTTAGGCAAAAGGAAATTACTGCGAGCCCGCGTGACCTTTCAGGGAGGTAATCAATCAAGTGATCAACAGGGATATTTATCATCGCTATATAGGACTACTTCGCCCTGCACTGGCGGGGGTGGGGAGGCGAGAGGAGGGTGGGGATACGCGCGAGCGCATACACACACACCACACACATACACACTCACAAAAGTTTGGACAAACCCGATAAGCCTCCAGACAGAACACTTAGGCTTTAATAAATGTGAAGACTGTCCGTTTAGTCTGACATTTGTCGGAAAAACGCACACTCGAACGCCTTCCCAGGGGGAAATGCGCACATCCCCGCAGCAGATGGCTGCATGAAGGTGTTAATTTTAGACGGACTGATGTGCTTTGCCCTGTAAGGGAAGATGACGGTGCAACAAGCGCTTCAAACGCCGGCGTGGAGAGAGCGCCGGGCGGAGCGGGGCGGGCGAGGCGCGGGTCTAGCGAGGCTTCCTCCAGCAGCTGGGGAAGGGGCGCGGTTGGCCGCAGGGGGCGCAGGGCGGCGGGGGTGTCCCTATCTGCGGCGCGTGGACACCCGGGGCCGCAGCGCCGAGGCAGCCTCCTCTTCCTGCGAAATCCTCGCCCTGCCGCGGCCGGAAAGAAGCGCGGTAAAGGCTAGCCTGCTTCGGCTAGCACGCGCGGCGGGGGCTTGGCAGCCGCGAGTTTTCTGCCCAGTTACCTTCTCTACCTTATAAAAACTCGCTGTTTTGTGAATTGCGTCTTCGGTCCCGGGTTTCTTCTCAAATCGTTAGGTTTTACAATCCTGCTCCCACCCTCGGGTCGTTCAACACCCTACCCCACTTTAGAAGTGTATATAAGGAGAAGGGGGAAAACGGGAGGGCTGGCTTTTAATAATAATGATAATGATATTAAATAGTCGACTTAAAATCTAGGTCCCCCCAAGGCCCTTGCCCAGCTCGGGAATGATAATCAGCAGTCCTTGCGAGAGGAGGTCGGGCTTGATTACTAGCCCTGGAGGCTGGGAACTATTTCCCGACAGGTTTATGAAACACAGGTTGGGGTGATGCGCGCCGCCTCCCAGGTAACGAGCCGCCGCTCCTGCGGTGTGGGAATGTGGGGCTGCGCCAGGGCCGCGCTGGTTGGCACCAGATGCGGAGCTCGCTCTCTCCCGCCCGTCTCTCCCGCCACCCTCTCCGGACTCGGAACAGCGTGTTCCCGCACAGCCTAGTCTGCGGCGCCCCCGCCTGGCTTCCCCCGCCTTAGCAGCTCCCAGCGCGCTCGCTGCTTAGGGCTCCAGCTGCGCACAGTAGCCGCCTGGGCGTAGGGGTGGGAAACAGCTGGAGCGCCCCGGGGAACCGCGGGTTGGGGTGGAAAGAACCCAGCGAGGAGGATTACGAGGCGATCAACTCCCGGAATTGCTACTGGTTTAGGATCGGAGGAGCAACTTCATTTCAAGGGGCACAAATCTCTGTCCCTGGAAAGAGGAGCTTCGGAGAGAAACCAGGCTCTGCTAGTGTGCGATGCCCGGGGAAGTTGGGACCTCATTTGGATCTCCTTCGGACTGAACAAAGAATAACCTCAAAAAATGCTTGTATGTGAACCCCCTGGGAATCTTGTTTTACATATTGAGTCTGCTTCAGTGAGTCTGGAGTGAGACCCAAGCAGTCTATATTTCTAACAAGGTTCCAGGTGAAGCGGATGCTCCTCAAAGTGTGGCTTGCGGACCAGCAACATCAAGCATTACCTGAACTTTATTAGAAATATATATAGAATCTCAGGTCCCAACCCAGACCGACTACATCAAAATCAGCATATTAACAGGTGACTCACTTGAACATTGAAGTTTGAGAAGCACTACCCAGAGGCAAGGTTTCCTTTCCTCTGTCTTAGATCAGGACACTTCCATGACTGAACCTCATTTTAAATCCTGCTTTCTGCCTTGATCACTGGAGGGTCAGAGTCGATGAACCTATCCCTTTAAAAGCTACAACTTCACTGGCCCCTGTCAGAAGAAACTCTTGCCCACTTCGTCCACTGACTGCTGGACTCAGAGGCCAAATGCCACCAGTGAGACTTCCCTGGATCCTGCTCTGATTGACTGCCCCACACACACACACACACACACACACAAATACACACACACTTCTCTCTCACCCCCCAGTATTCTGCTGTTGAGTCTATGACATTTATTTCTCACTCCTTACACTGGAGTTCTTTGTTTCCATGTCTTCCTTCCCCTCTCAGCTGTAGGCTTCTTGAAAGAAACCATGCCTTATCTTCTCTAAGCTTTGTTTTCTCACTGCAGCATGAAAATAGTCATTCCTTCCCTTATGGGATTAATGTATTAAAATGCTTTGTGAACTGTAAAGCTAAAGTAACTATTACTTCTTTTTCTCACCCCTATCCCTGCCTGCTCCTCCACCCCACCCCAAAGACTAGCACAAAGCTTGTACGTCACTAGGCACTTAGTATGTTATTCTCTCTCTCTGGAAGGTTCTTGAACTCATCACACACCTGATAGCCTGAACCTAGAACACAGTCAAATTTAAAACTCATTGTATGAAATCTTGGGTCCCAGTTTTTCCTCTGTAAAATTCTATATAGAAGGGGTTCTCAATCTGAGATTCAAGGGACAGTGTACACCTTCATATTCTAATTTTATGGCTCAGAGAGTTGGTCCTGAGGTCTGGAAACTATCAGCATTCTAAGCGGTTGGTATCTGAAAGTTGGTATTTTCAAGAGTTAAAAGCTAGCTTTTGTAAGCTAAAATTAAGTGAGCTTAAGGACATACACCACCAAAGATCCTGGAACTCTTTTGGAAGCCATGGTTGCTGCACTTAGAAAAAGATGGCCATGTTCAGATATCAGGGCCATTAATACATTAGCTAAACTCTGGGACAGAGAGATAGAGTTGAAAGACCTTAAGAGTCAAACGTTTACAGGTTCAAATCCCAGTTCTGCCTTTTACTAGCTGTCTATACTTAGGCAAGTTGCTGAATGTCTCTGAGTCCCTGTTTTCTCCTCTGTATGATGGGAATGATTATGTTATTTTGCAGGATTGTCCTGAGGATTAAAGATAATAGATACAAAGTGCCTAGTATGCAGTGCCTGTTACATAGTAGATATTTAGAGCTCCAAGCTCTAACATTCTGTAATTTGGCATAATAATAAGACTTATATTGTGCAGGGGGGGGGGGCAAGGGTGTGGCCCAGGGTCTTAGAGATACTGCCCTTCCCATTCCCACTGTAATAAGATATTTTTTCTTTGCTCAACTGACTGAAGCCTGAGAATATATATATATATATATATATATATATATATATATATATATATACTTGTGCAAGTACATCTTAACATTGCAGTTTGAATGGGCACTAATGTGTGTGGGTGAGATTGAATTTTCGCTACATATCTTGAAGAGATTCTTATGTACTTATGCTTACTCTCAGTGTGAATCAAGGTCATTCCCAGCTTATCCTCTGCAGGCAGGGTTCTGATCATCTCCCAGACAACCTGAGGCAACAGAACCTGAGCCACATGATGAGACTTGCTGACGGAAACACTGCTCCTCCCCTGGCCATCTGAACAATACATATAAAATTAGAATTTGAAAATGTCTAATGCATCTATGTTAGCATATTCTTTCCCTGTGAGGTAAAAGTCACACAGACAATTCAAAGAGAAAGTCGTTTTTAATGGGATTAGTAAGTGCTCTTAAACAGAAAATATTTTTATTGCTTAGGTGATTTTTTCTTTGTATAGTGTTTCTAAATTTTGGTTTTCATGAATCTAGTTGTTAACCTTACTTTCAATACATGAAGCTATTGGTTGAGTCTAGATCCCGGCCAGGAAATAAAAGATTTGTGAAATTTACACAGGCAGTACTTTAAAATTCTTTACTCAAATAAATGATTATGGTTGACATGAGAAAATATAGACATCATCAAAGCAAATTAATTTGCTTAATGTACTTTTAAACTTATAGATACAGCAGATTTTCCACATAGTTTTAAAGCACAAACTATCGGACCCATGCTGAGACAGCTTATAAAGGAGACTGCCTTGTAACAAGATCCTCAGTACTCAGTAACTTAATTCCCTTGACTTGGGTCCAAGGCAGACCTGGCTACCCTCAAACTCAGCTAGAGAGTGAAGTCCTATAGCCATGACAGAGTGTGATACAGGTGTGCCCTGCTTTATGAAAAGCCACATCACAATGTGATTATTTGCTCCATGCTATTTTATTAAATAATGAGTTCTCCTGGGACATTTAAAATATGATTTGACTTACAAAAATTTGATTTATATTCACTTTTCCCAGAAACATACCGATGGAGGTAAAGCTCTATTTTTTAAAATGGTGACATATGTCCCTTAGCAAATGTTTTATAAGCAGACCATTTTCAAAGGTTAAGACAAGGAAGCATAACACAGTTCTGAGACTAGGAAAGAAACAATTTCTGTACAGAGAATCAATTGTGCACACAAGAAACTGTAGGAACCAATCTGTTGAATGATCTACTTTGAGGACTCATGTGGATGTACTGGAAGTCTGATTTGTACATGTAAATTTGGACTTCAAATGTTTCAGAAAATACAATTGTACTGGGTTTTAATACTTAAAAAAAAATTCCAAATCAACTCTATAAACACTTTTGAAAAATACTTTTCAAAACTGAGGAAGAGAGCACGTTGGTTAAGAGCTGGCTTGGGATGCCAGCGGCCCCAGTTCGGATCCCATATATGAGAGCCAGTGACACTGCCCTCTACAGCTAAGATGGTGAACAACAGCTCCACCTGGAACTGGGCTGCTGTGAGTCCCCAGGTTGGCATACCTGCAGCCCCTGCTGCAGTGGGCTGCCATAGGCTACAGTGAGTGGCCCGCAGCCAGCATGAGCAGCTGGCAGCTGGTGTGAGCTGCCAAGAGCTGCTGTGAGCAGCCATCAAGAGGCTGGCAACCGATCTACCTCACCTGAGAAGAGAGCAATGATGATACCAACACGGGCCAGTGAAGCAATGTCCTCCACAACTAGACTGAAGAACAAAAGGACAGCAACTTGTCTGTTCCCCTCCCCCAGTTCCCCAATAAAATCTTAGGAAAAAAAAGAATTAAGGAAGATTTTTCTGTTGCTTAGAGAAACTGAAGAATGATTCTAAAAATGGTCTGTGCTTAGACCCATTTAGAACTAATGGTCTATGGGCAAAAATCCAGCTCATATCCAGGTTTTCACTTAGCTGGTTAGCACTGAACTGAAACCCTAAACTTCTCTATATTGAACTCATCAGGACATTTGGCATTCTCAAGGGCTGGAGGAGACAGCTCCACTTCTGCCTGCAGTGGAAATACCAACTCAGAGAAACCAAAATAGTCAATACAATTTTGATGCATCTGTTTCTGCTATATTAATGTTATGTTGACCTTTTCACATTTGTGTCCAGTCTCTACAGAATCAACAATCATGCAGGCTTCTTCATCACACTAAATGGGCAGCCTGGTGTTCCTTGTGCCTCCCAAGAGGGGTACAACATATGGTCATGGGTTGTGGGCTCTTTAGCTCCAGAACCTCCTTTTCTAATCCACCCTACATACCACTGCCTCCTTAATTTTCCTAAAGCACAGTTCTGTATTCTCCTGCTCAGAATCTTCATGATCCCTTAGTTATTTTCAAGATAAAGACTTAAGGGGCGGCAAGTTAGCTCAGGTAGTTAGAGTGCAGTGCTCATAACACCAAGGTAGCCAGTTCAATCCCTGCATGGACCACACAGCTGTGCCCTCCACAACTAGATTGAAGACAACTACTTAACTTGGAGGTGATGGCTCCTAAAAAAACACACTATTCTCTAATAAAATCCTTTAAAAAAGAAAAAAAAATGATAAAGACTCAAAATTTTGCTTTTTATTCAAAGGCATTCTAGAAATAGAGAAACTACAAAGAGAGCTGGGACAGCATGAGGTATGTACCAGAAGTGTTAAGAATCTTAGTCTGTCTGGGTTATGGGATTCAAGAAGAGACTTTATGGGAAATAGGTTTGTAAAGATAGGTTGGGCACATGTCATGGGGTACTTTGAATGCAAGGCCAAAATTTGGGGCTTTGTCTTGAAAATAATTGAGATCTTGAAGATTCTGAATGGGGCAGGTAGAGGTGACATCAAAAGTGTGCCTTAGGCAGATTAAGCAGGCAGTGGTGTGTAGAATGGATTACACTTCCTCTCACATGTTCAGTCTACCTATCATTTGAGATCCAAGACAAACATCATCTTTTCCAGTAAACTGCTGATGTGGTTTTCTCACCTAGAAGCAATCTATCCCCATCACCAGCCTCCTGTGGCTTGTCTTCCTTCCATGGTTTTGTCTGTACCTCTGTGGTCTCTCTTAACAGACTGTAAATTTCTTGAGGAGTATTTGTATCCAACTCTTCATGTCCTGTAGTGCTAAAGCACATCTTGCGAAGAACTAGTAGCCCTTTCTGAATGTAAGGATTTTTATTTTTCATCAATTTCAGGAAATGCCCAGGAATTACCTATTTTAATACCGCCTCTCCTTCGGCATCTCAATTTGTTCTTTCTTGCTGTCTGATTAGATGTTTGTTGGATCTTTTTGTGCTATCTTCCATGTTTCTTTGCCTTTCTTTTATAAATCCTATCTCTTTATTGCTCTGTATTTAATTCTGAATAATTTCCTCAGATCTATGTTCAAGTTCTCTAAATCTCTCTTTAGCTCTGTCTAATCAGCTATTTAACCTGTCAATTAATTTTTCCCTCTCAGTTATGTTTTTTTAAATTTCTGTAACTTATATTGGTTATTTTTAAAAATATGCCCATTGTCTTGTCACACTGCCTTATTGTCTTCTTATTTTCAGTCTCAAGGTTAAGTTTTTGTTTGTTTGTTTGTTTGGGTTTTTTTATTTATGTTTTTTAAAGATTTTATTGGGGAGTCGGGGAAGGGGAACAGACAAGTTGCTGTCTTTTTGTTCTTCAGTCTAGCTGCGAAGGACGTTGCTTCACTGGCCCATGTTGGTATCATCATTGCTCTCTTCTCGGATGAGGCAGATCGGTCGCCGGCCTCTAGATGTTGCTCACCGCGGCTACTGGCAGCTCACACTGGCTGCCAGCCGCTCACGCTGGCTGCCGGCCACTCACTGTAGCCTATGGCAGCCCACTGCAGCAGGGGCTGCAGCCCACACCATCGCCGGGGCTTGCACAACCCACCTCCAGGTGGAGCTGTTGTTAGCTGTAGAGAGCAGTGTCACTGGCCCTCATATGTGGGACCCGAACCGGGGCCGCTGGCATCCCAAAACCAGCTCTTAACCAATGCATCACTCGGCCGGCCCTCAAGGTTAAGTTTTTAAATATCATAAGCATATTTCTTTTATATGAAAGTTCTATTATCTGAAGTTTCTAAAGTTCTAATCCTGCTGTGTTGTATCTACTGACCATTGTTCTCCCATATTTTAGAATTTTAGATTGTTAGTTCATCTTCAGCAAGATTTTATCTGTGGGAATCATGTTTAAAACTACTTGAAGATTTATTTTTCCAGAGTAGGTTTACATTTGTTTTCATCAGATACCCAAGGGATGGATGGATGGATTGATTGATTCATTCATTGATTGATTGACTGATTGATTTATCAGCCTAGAGTTTTCCAAACAATGGAGAAAGTATAATTAGAACCACAGACATAAATGATAGTAGGCTTGTTGGGAAGAATTATCAGAAGAGATTTTTTCATTTTAATCCAGAGACCAGATGAGAAAGAAGCTTTTTCGTTATCCCATTTTCTGGTTACTAAGCTGATGATTTTCTAGAGCAGCCTTTCTCTGATGGTGTAACTCTTTGAGACTCAGTTTCATGCAAAGATACCAGTTCTAACTACCCAACTCATGTTGGTCCAGAACTTTATGTTCTGATTCCAAGGAGGCTTTGAAACTTAAGCTTGGAGTTTTCAAAGCTATTACCTCCCCATTCTCAATCTATAGGATGCCAAGATTTTTATCCCCTCATGTTCAGCCCCAAGGTCCGTCCTTTCTTTCCTTCAAGAACATTTATTAGTTATTGAGCCATATACTTCAATGATTTGAGAAAGAAGGGATTACAGGTTATTTGGTCCATAAAAATACTGGGGCATCTAGACTTGAAAATACCTCTGGCAGTTTGCTGTTAGTGAATTTCAGTTTCAATATTTTTTTCTTGAACTTTTTATTCAAAAGCAATTTCTAGGTCCCAAAACAAATGCAGAACTAAATGTCACTTATGAGTATAATCACAAAAACAACATTTTCACATGTTTTTGATCAGTCTAAAATCTTTCATCCCACCTCCCTTATCTGACCATCAAAATCATGTTAAGCTTTTAAATGTCAGCTCAGATTCAGTCTTCTCTCTAATGCTTTCCATAATGATATTAATTACAAAACAACAACAATTTCTTAAGTAATTACTCTGTGTTAAGCACTACAATGACATTTTGCATATGTTACCTTATTTTTCTAAATAACCCTAAGACATTTTTGTACAGTTGAAAAAATTGGTGGGGCTGGCCGAGTGGCTCGTTGGTTAAGAGTTGGCTTGGGACACCAGCTCTGAGCAGCAGGGCCCCAGTTCAGATCCCACATGAGGGCCAGTGATGCTGCGCCCTCTACAGCTAAGATGGTGAACAACAGCTCAACCTGGAGCTGGGCTGCCATGAGTCACTGGTGATGGCATAGGCTGCAGTGGGGCTCGCTAGCAGCTGGCGTGAGCTTTTGTGAGCTGCTGTGAGCTACCGTGAGCAGCCGTCCAATGGGTGGCAAGCAACTGCCTCACCCAGGAAGAGTGCAATAATAATAATACCAACATAGGCCAGTGAAGCAACATCCTCCACAACTAAACTGAAGAACAAAAGGATAGCAACTTTTCTGTCCCCCTCCCTCAGTTCCCCTATGGAAACTTAAAAAAGAAAAGAAAAGAAAAAACTGGTGTTCCTAGAAGTTAAGTGACTTGTTTGTGATATAGCTAGTAAAAGGTTGAACCTTATAAAATTGCTGATACTCTTATTGTTTTTTACCCAGAAAAAAAAAATCATTTTTACATGGTTCAATCTAAGAAATGGTGAAGGTGGAATTCAAATTTAGGTCTGACTAATTTCTAACTTAATTTGTTTTCCTCTGGACAACACAGCCTGTATACTATATTAATTATTTCTTTTTCTAGGCTACTAGAGCACATCTATACCACCTGTCTATATAAACTTTCCTCACTTGACCTTAAGTTATAATAATATATGTTCATCTGTCTTCTCCAGTGGATTATAAAATCCTTGAGGACTGTCCCTTATGTCTGTATCACCAGCACTAAGCATAGTACTTGGTACATGACAAGTCTGCAATATATATATTTTTAATAAACTAAAATAGGTTATTCAAGTATTGGTCAGTATTTATTTGTAGTTGACATGCTTCTGAGATTTCCTCTTTCTCTCATTTTCTTCTTAATAAAAGTCTTAAAATATGGTCCCAAATTTTTTGACATTCTTCTCATTAGGAGGTGTCTATGCCTCCTCTCCATAAATACAGGCAGTCTTGTGACTTCTTTGACCAATACAAGAGAGTAGAAGTGATATTATGTCACTTCTAAGACTGAGCCATAAAAGTCTATGCCACTTCTGCTTAGGTGTCTTGGAACATTTGCTCTCAGAATCCTACTAACTAGATGCTCTGTCTCAAAATCCAGTGGCCACACTGTGAGAAGCCCAATCAACATGGAAGACCTCACATAGGTTCTCTGGCCAACAGTCCTAGCAGAGCCCAGCCTTTGAGTTAACCTAAGCCAGGTAACAGGCAGATGAGTGAAGAAGTTCCAGGTGATTCCAGCCTCCAGGTGTTGGTGTCGCTTCCAATCATTTGAGCCTTACCAGCTACGGTCCCAGATATTGTGGATCAGAGACAAGCCATCCCTTTCTGTTCTGTCTGAATTCCCGATGCACACATTCACTCTGTGAGCCTAATGATTATTGTTCTACACTACTACATTTGAAGTGGTTTGTTGTGCAGCAGTAAATAACTAGAGCATTACCTTCATCTAGCCTGTCAGTTAGGAACAGTTATACCCTCGTCAGTTCTGAACCTGCCAAAGGCTGGGCTGGTAGTATAAAAGAACTCCTTTCCCTCAAAGATAAGGGTCTGCTGGTGGGGGATGACTCGCATGTCCAGAATCAAAAGTGTACTTCAGGGATCGGCCCAGTGAGTTAAGAGCATGAGCTCTGGGCAACAGGGTTGCCCGTTAGATTCCCACATGGACCAGTGAGCTGCACCCAAGCTGAGCTGCTAACAGATGACAGGATGGCTCAGCTGGTGAGAGCCCATGTTCCTAACAACAAGGTTGCGGGTTCAACTCTGGCATGAGATGGTGATCTATGCCCATCCCAACTAAGAATGAATGCAGCACCTTGAGCTGAGCGGCCACAAGCTGCTGTCAGGCAACCAGATGGCAACTGGACTAGGAACTGAGCTAGCTATGCCCTCCACCACTAAGACTGAAGGACAACAACTTGGCTGTACCCCTTCCCCAATTCCCCAATAAAATCTTTTTAAAAAGTGTACTTCAGTCTGGTTTCATTCTTTTGCATGCAGCTTTCCAATTCTCCCAGCACCATTTATTGAAGAGGCTGTCTTTTCTCCATTGTATGTTTTTGGCTTCTTTGTTGAAAATTATCTGTCCATATTTATGTGGGTTTGTTTCAGGGATCTCAATTCTATTCCATTGGTCTGTGTGTCTGTTTTTCTGCCCAAACCATACTGTTTTGATTATTGTTGCCCTATAGTACAAGCTGAAGTCAGGGAGTGTGTCACCTCCAGCATTGTTCTTTTTTCTTAGGATTGCTTTGGCTATTCAGGGTCTTTTGTGGTTCCATACAAATCTGATGTTTTCTTTTTCTTTAAAAAAAAATGCCATGGGGATTTTGATGGGGATATTAAATCTGTATATTGCTTTCTGTCACCATGTACCAAAATTAACTCAAAATGAATCAAAGACCTAAACATAAGACCTGTAACAATAAACTGCATAGAAAAAAAATAGGTACTAAACATATAGATGTTGGGTTCAAACAGGATTTTATGAATTTGACGTCCAAGTCAAATTCCAAGGGAAGTAAAAGCTAAAATAAATGAATGGGACTATATCAAACTAAAAAACTTCTGCACAGCAAAAAAGACCATCGATAAAATAAAGAGGCAACCAACCGAATGGGAGAAGATGTTTGCAAACTACGCCTCCGATAAGGCGCTAATATCCAAAATATATAAGGGACTTATAAACTCCACAACAAAAAGCAAACAATCCAATTAAAAATGGCAAAGGACCTAAATAGACATTTCTATAAAGAGGATATACGAAGGGCCAATAGACATATGAGACAATGTTCAACATCATTAATCATCAGAGAAATGCAAATAAAAACCACAATGAGATATAACCTCACCCCAGTTAGAATGACTATCATCAATAAGACAAATAATAACAAGTGTTGGAGAGGCGATGGAGAAAAAGGAACCCTCATACACTGTTGGTGGGAATGCTAATCGGTGCAGCCGCTATGGAAGGCAATGTGGAAATTCCTCAAAAAATTAAAAATAGAATTACCATATGACCCAGCAATCCCTCTCTTGGGTATCTATCAAAAAAATCTGAAAACATTTATCCATAAATATATGTGTGCTCTGATGTTCATTGCAGCTTTATTTACAGTGGCCAAGACATGGAAACAACCAAAGTGTCCTTTGAAAGGTAGTTAGATAAAGAATATGGTAGAGGCCAGTGGAGTGGCTCAGTTGATTAAGAGTTAGCTTAAGAGTGTAAGCTCTGAACAATAGGCCGCCGGTTCGATTCCCACATGGGCCAGTTATGCTACGCCCCAGCTGAGCTGCCAATAGGTGGTAGGATGGCTCAGCTGGTGAGAGTACATGCTCCTTACAACAAGACTGCCTATTCAATGCTGGGCTATGCCTGCCCACAACTAAGACTGAACTTGGCACCTTGAGCTGATCTGCTGCCCGGATGGCTCAGTGGCTAGAGTGTGTGCTCTTAACAAGGCTGCTGGTTCGACTCCCACATGGGATGGTGACTACACCCACCAGCAACTAAGATTGTAACTCAGCACCTTGAGCTTAGAGGCCATGAGCTGCTGACGAGCAGCCAGATGGTGACTGGCACCCTCCACAACTATGGTGGAAGAAGAACAACTTGGCTGGTCTCCCCCCCCAATTCCCTAACACTGTTCCCCTCCCCCAATTCCCCAATTTAAAAAAATAAATAAAATAAGTAAAATAAAAAGCTGAAAAAAATAAAACAAAAATAAAAGTGAATCTCAAACTTAAAAATGAAGAAGATATGGTATATATACACAATGGAATACTATTCTGCCATAACAAAAGATAAGATAGTGCCATTGCAACAACATGGATGGATCTTGAGATTATAACACTAAGCAAAATAAGTCAAACAGAAAAACAGAGAACCATATGATTTCACTGATAAGTGGCATATAAAACTGAAAACAACAAAAGAACAAGAAAAACAAATGAAGAAACAGAACTCATAAACACAGACAATAGTTTAGTGGCTACCAGAGGGTAACGGGGGTAAGGGGTGGTAGATGAGGGTAAAGGGGATCAAATATTGGTGATGGAAAAAGAACTGGCTCTGGGAGGTGAACACGCAATGTGATATATAGATGATGTATTATAGGATTGTACACCTTAAATCTATGTAACAATTGTCACCCCAATAAAATTTAATTTAAAAAAAAGTGTATTTCATGTGAATTTCAGCTTCTGGACATATTTTGAGCATTCGGTTCTCACCCTGTGTGCTGAGTTTGTCTTACTGACCTTTTGTCTTGACCCATGCCTAACCCAATCTGGTTGGCTGAGAGCAGAGACCACCCAACTCATTATTGTCACTCCCCTTTCTTGGAGCTGGACCTTGCTTCTGCCATCCCTCATACTGACTCTGAGAGGTCGACCTAACCTATAGCAGCCAAGCCACTCACCGGAAACAGAGCCTCACTGCTGCCCAGGAGCTCTGGTGCCCTCCCTAATATTCAGGACCACTCAAAGACCAATTCCAGTCAGGCTGCCAGCCAAGCTTTGCCTTCATGGACTTGGTAATTTGTACTCTGGCCTCTTCCTAGAAGGGAATAGTTCTTTCTTCACTCTCAGCCACCCTATCCAATATGTCCCTACTCCTTACCTGGAGTTCTTCTAACAGCAGACACACCTACAGAGATAAGGAGGCAGAGTGGGCAATGAAAGGCAGTGGTCACTAGGGAGCAACTGGATTTCTAGGCAAGCCCAGAAGCAGAGACATCCAGAACTCCTGGGGCCACTGTGCTGGAGTTTCTGGTATCCAGGCACAAGTATTATGATGAGAAGCAGGTAAGGATAGCCACAGTGTTTTGCTAGGTCAGTCCTGTGCTGTGGGAGGGCATTTCTTCTGGTTGTTCAGTAAAGCATCCAAGCCTGGTTCTCTGGTCCTCCAAGAGATCTGTAAACAGCCTACTATCTTCTTCTTCTTTTTCTTTTTAATTAAAGTTTACTGGTGAAGCTGCTATGGAAGGCAGTGTGGAAATTCCTCAAAAAATTAAAAGTAGAATTACCGTATGACCCAGCAATCGCTCTCCTAGGTATCTACCCAAAAATTCTGAAAACATTTATCTATAAACATATATGTGCTCCGTTGTTCATTGCAACTTTATTTACATGGCCAATACATGGAAACAACTAAAGTATCCTTTGATAGATGATTAAATAAAGAAGATGTGGTATACATACACAATGGGATACTATTCTGGCATAAGAAAAGATGAAATAATGCCATTTACAACCACATGGATGGATCAGACTATTATGCTAAGCAAAGTAAGTCAGACAGAAAAAGTAGAGAACCATATGATTTCACTGATATGTGGGATATAGTCTACTATCTTCTAATAAGAATTTTCTACTTAAATTAGCCAGAGTGGATCATTTTGTCTGGAATTAAGAACATTGAATTCACCATCTTCCAACATCTTGTGATCTTTGAATCATTCAGAAAATCCTAGAGCCAGAGACCATTTCTTTAATTTTTGTTTGTAGACCTTGACAGAGAGTGCTATTCACACTGAAGATCTAGCATGAGTCCTTCTGGACTAGTAGAAAATTAACAAGTAGTGATGTTAAAAACAATCACCAGCCAATCAGGTGTGACATATTTAAATAGCATTACTTTCACTAAAAGCCTTAATGCTAATAATGCTAAATAATAAACATATTATTATTGATAATAAAAGGCTTTCACTGTTAAAGAAACAAATTTATGGTTTACATTTAAATTTTCATCTTTATCTCCCTTTTGACATTTCTACTTGGGGTAAAGGTTTATAAGGGCTATATTTTACAGTAATACACATGTGTAATTTATGAATATTTATTTTGGAAACACATGGCAAAAAAATCTGAATAGTATACATGATCAAAAAAATTTGGAGGGCTGGCCGAGCGGCTCGGTTGGTTAAGAGTTAACTTAAGAACACGAGCTCTGAGCAACAGGACCATCAGTTCGATTCCCATGTGGGCCAGTGACATTGTGCCCAAGCTGAGCTGTCACTGAGCTGCCAACAGGTGGCAGGATGGCTCAGCTAATAAGAGCACGTGCTCCTAACAACAAGACTGCCTGTTCAATGGCAGTCAACACCTGCCCACAACTAAGACTGAACTCGGCAGCTTGAGCTGAGTTGCCACTCAGTGGTTAGAGTCTGCACTCTTAACAACAAGGCTGCTGGTTCAACTCCTGCATGGAATGGTGGCTACGTCTACCAGCAACTAAGATTGTAACACAGCACCTTGAGCCTAGAGGCCATGAGCTGCCAATGAGAAGCCAGATGGGACTGGCGCCCTCCACAACTAAGATTGAAGAACAACTTGGCTGGTCCTCCTCCCCAATTCCCCAACACTGTTCCCCTCCCCCAATTCTCCAATTAAAAAAAAAATTTGGAAATCAACACTGTGAATTCAAAGTATTCATTCTTAAAGAAACTCTAAAGAACATCTAGCCTAGTAGTTTGTGAAATTTTTTGATGGCTGAAATTTTTCTTCAAAGAAAGCCCCAATACCTAAAACAAACAATATATTTGGTAGGGTTCATTATTTGCTCCTTTCATAAAGGATCTAGAGCACTGCTATTTGCAAACCATTGATATTCTAGACCTCTCTCATTTTACAGATTAGGAAACTGAATCCCAGAAAGGAAATGACTGGACCAAGATGACTTTTCTATTTGATAACTGAACCGGGGTTTGACCTACATTTCCTGAATTTTTTTTTTTTTTTTTTTTGGCCAGAGGTCTTTCTATCATATTACATTGTTTCACTGAAATGCTGGTCTGGTGATGCTTGCTAGTTTGTATTTCCTTTATGGTTCTGAGGTGTTGAGAGGTGTTTGACAATCTGGGAGTGTATGAGAAGGTGGAGGGGAGTGTTGGAGCAATGCTATCCACCACCCTACCCTCAGCATTTCCAAGCAAGGTTGGTTGTCTAAAAAACATTTTTAATGAGTTCACTGTGCATTTTGTTTCTGCTTCTTTCCTGTTGCCTTTAGTCAAAAGAATGTGGATTGGAAGCTCAGCCAAACATTTTCAATGGATCCAATCACAGTCACACTGTCATCTGATAGAAATGTAGCATCACCCGAACCTCTGGGCTCTTGTTCACACATGTGGATTCTAACCAGCAAAGGAATAAGCTGTAGTGACTACAAGCAAATATCTCTGAACTTCATTGAGATTGATGACAGTGGTAATAAAAATAGTCTTTTCTATGACAAACACTACCAGTAAGTCAACAGTTAAAAAGGAATAGTTTTAAGAATAACCAATGCATTAGCTCTTGTCAATGAGATTCCTTTTGGCAGTAACATATTCTGGGGATTAAGTTAAACCAAATGTTTGTAACAATGGAAACGTATTCATGTTAACAGTTAAGATTATCGTTCCAGTGAATATTTACTGTAGTTACATTCAAATTTACCCTTTAAGTTACCCTTTTGGACACTAGTTGATCATTTTCATCTCATTATAAATTGCATTTTAGATTAAAACCAACAGAAAGCATCTTTTGACATTTTAAAAGCCTTGAAGTTTATTTTCTTTTAAAATGTTTATGCTTTTTTTCATTTTTTTTTTTTTTTAAAGCTGCTGCTTACCTTGCTGCCTGCACAGTAATGGGAGCAAATGACAAAAGCTCTGCTTGAGAAAGTTATATAAGTTCTTTGGCCATCTTCGACTTTACTTGGTACTCATCGCTTTTAGACCTAGCCATGGCTGAACACTACATGGCACTTTTCCTGATTTCTCTTCGATTTCACACTTGTTTTCTGCCACTTGGTTACTTTGTGGCCATGCAGACAAGAGGCCCAATGCTGACTGTATAACCAGGGAGTTTATTTGTCTGGTTCTTATGCCTAGAGGGAGCCAGTGCAGAAAGCCCCACCCCCCCACCCCCACCCAGGTAGATATGAGCTCACCTGAAGCTAGCCTTCTGCTGGATCCTGGGGTGACCCTAGCAATTCCTGGGTGCAGAATTCAGCAAGACTAGGAGCTAGTGTTGGGTATCACAAACATACTTTGTAATTTAAATGACTTTTTGACTTTTATTTTTTATTTTTTTTTAGCTGAGCCATCCTGCCACCTGTTGGCAGCTCAACGGCAATTCAGCTCAGGCTGGCATCGAACCGCCGTTGCTCAGAGCTCAGCTCGCACTCTTGAGCGAGCTCTTAACCAACTGAGCCACTCGGCCGGCCCTTAAATGACTTTTTAAAAAATTGTTCTGTCATGATGTTCTTGTTGATCTAAATCTAAAGAAAATTATGTTATTATCTTATTGGGCCATAAGTGACATCGTGTCATGTTTTTAATCTGTAAAATAGATAGAAGGTGGTGATAGGGAATTTGTACTTTGGGTTGCTTTGCTGTGGTTTTCTTTTAGCACTTTTGACCATATACACACAAAGGTGACATTTATTCCTCCACACAGAGAAGGGAGAGAGGCCCCATGAGTGACTTCAGGGCACCTCTGACTCGGATGCTGTGAGAGGGCCCTCACAGAGCCTCACCATGCAGGTGAGACTGTCCTTCACCCTCCACCCTCCCAGGCTGCCCCACCACAGCAAACTCAGAGAGGCTCCCAGACAAATGTTTGGAACAATGGAAAGGTACCCAAGTTACCAGTTAGGATTATTGTCCCACTTAATATTTACTGTAGTTACATTCCAATTTACCTTTTTGAATACTGTTTGGTTAGGGGAAGAGGAAACCTTTGTTCATTCCCAGATCACTCACAGGCCACCATACAACCACCAGTTGTTCCGTGGCCCCACTGCTATCAGCTAAGCACCGGTTCTCAAGCATGAATGGATTGGTCATCTTTTGTTACACAGTGGTTCTTAACCAGAGTTGCATCTCTAACCACCTACAAAACACTATTAAAACACTGATGCTGAGGTTCCAATGCAAACCAACTAAAGCTGAAACTTTGTGGGTGGGCTATAAACAATATTATGGGGTAATATAGCTCCCCAGATGATTTCCACTTATGCAAATACTCTCTGCAATAAATCTTTCACCTCACAAAGATCTTTGATACATTGGCCTGATTGCTTTTCCACCACTCATCACTTCCTCATGTCCTGGTATCTACCTTCCCATAGTCCATAATTATAATCATAGGCAAATGCTCAATCTCTCCCTACTGTTAGAGTTCCCTCATATAGTCCCCTAACATCATTAAACTCCCTGCCACAACTAGTCCACACCTGGTAGACCAGATCTTCCAAAGATGCCATATGTGTATGGAAAAACACATAACTAACAATGCTGGTTGCTTTAACTTTAAACCCATGATCACAAATCTCACTTGGGTATCCTGCACACCCCTATTAAGCTTTCAGATACTGAGTCCATACTACACCTCTATTGTCTCCCCTAAATCTCCTATATTCCCTTCCCATCCTCACTGCTCTTAGCTGATGACAGTGCTTTGTAATGAATGCACTGGGGGAAATACAGATAGTAGAGGGGACTCCTTCATCTTCCTACTTCCAAATCTGCAAAACCACCCACATCTGTGCTCATACACTTTCCTTCCCTCTACTGGTTATGGATAAAATGTTCCTGCTTCTATCAAAGATCAGCCTTCCATTTCTGCTCTTGATCACTTCTCCTCTTGTCTTTTGAGGGAATTCATTCTTGCTTTCACAGGAGTGCATTGCTAATTTCTCCCCACCGTTTACAAATATGCTTAAGTATCTTCCATCTTAAAACAAAACAAACGTTTCTTAATTCCACATCCATCTTGGCTATCTCACCATATCTCTGCTTCTCTTCACTTTAAAACTTATTTAAAAGAAAAAACTATTATCAAGGTCAGCCTCACCTTCCAAATAACTTTTCTTGGGTTTCTAAAAGGAATCTCAAACTTAATATGTCCACAAACAATTTCTTTTTCCTCACTCCACAAAATAACCTGGTCTTTCGGCAGTCTTCCCATTTCACTCCATAGCAACATCATCCACTCAGTTCAAGACTTGATTTTTCTCTTTCTCTTATAACCTACATGCAATTCATCAAAATGCTGTGTTGGCTGTTCATCCAAAGTACGTCCTGAATCTATTCACCTCTCTCCACTTCCAGTCACTTCAGTCCAATTACTATCATTCTTTACTTGGACTTACCCAACAGCCTCCTGATAGTCTCCCATCTCCACTCTTGCCTCACAACCTCCATTTTCTACACAGCAACCTCTTTGTCTTTTATTTTATTTTATTTATTTATTTATTTATTTTTTTTTTTGAGGGCAGTGTCACTGGCCCTCATGTATGGGACTCAAACGGGGGCCGCTGGCTTCCCAAACCAGCGCTCAACCACCACGCCACTTGGCCGGCCCTAACTGTTTTTTTTTAGAGGGCAGTGTCACTGGCCCTCATATGCGGGATCCCAGTGGGGGCCGATGGAGTCTCAAGCCAGCTCTTAACCACCATGCCACTTGCCCAACCCAAAAATTTTTTTTATTTTTATTTATTCATTTATTTATTTTTTAGCTGAGTCATCCTGCTACCTGTTGGCAGCTCAACAGCAACTCAGCTCGGGCTGGGCATTGAACTGCTGTTGCTCAGAACTCAGCTCACACTTCTGAGCGAGCTCTTAACCAACAGCCACTCAGCCGGCCCCTCTTTGTCTTTTAAAAATAGGTGAGATCTGAGGCCAGCTGAGTGGCTCAGCTGGTTAAGAGCCGAAAGCTCTGAGCAACAAGGTCGCCAGTTCAATTCCCATATGGGCCAGTGAGCTGCGCCAGAGCTGAACTGCTGCTGAGCTGCCAACAGGTGGTAGGGTGGCTCAGCGGGTAAGAGCACGTGTTCCTAACAACAGGGTTGCCCGTTAGACTCCCAAATGGGATGGTGGGCTATCCCCACCCACAACTAAGATTGAACACAGCACCTTGAGCTGAATGGTCATGAGCTGCCAACAGACTGCCAGATGGCGACTGACCTTGGAGCAGAGCTAGTCGTGCCCTCCACAACTAAGACTGAAGGACAACAACTGGCTGTTCCCCTTCCCCAATTCCCCAACACTGTTCCCCTCCCCCAATTCTCCAATAAAATCTTTTTTAAAAAGCAGGTGAAATCAAGTCATGTCCAACAGCTTCCCATTACTCTCAGAATAAATTCAAATTTTCCTAAGGCCTAACTGACCTGACTCCTCAGACCTCATCTCAGAAAGCTCCTCTCACCGACTCCCACCTTTGCTCCAGCATAGGGAGCTTTTGTACTTTCCCCCATTACTCTATACTCCAGAAAATCTTAAAGCCTTCCCTTCTACTGGGTCTGTCTAGAACACTTACTTCTTAGACCTTCTGTTGTCCAGCTCCTTCTTTTCTCAAAAGTCACTTCCTCTCTCTGATCATTCATTCTAAAGTAGCCACCCTTTTCATTATGTTACTTTTTTAATATTTACAACACATTACTTTTTATCATGTTACTTCGTTTTGTGTTTTTTTTATGGCACTTGGTCAACAGATGAAGTGATTTTAATTGACATCTCAAGAGTAGGTAAAGCTAGTTTTAAATATATTCTCCAAGGATTAGTTTAATAAGGAGAAGCCTTTGGGTGAGATGAGCTCTGAGGAAGTCTAAGAACAATTCCTCATCTTGAAGGGCAGTGCCTAGACTGCACAGGTAACTACCATTGGCTTTCTCATATGTCTTTTGGAAAGATTTGAAATTTGGTGAGTATAATCAGGATTTCAGCACCAGCTCTAACATCTAGATTCTCTAAGTCACATGGCCCAAACAATTTTGGATCAGATAGTCTGTATTCCTCTCTCTCAGCAAGAAGCCACCAACTCAGAGGACTGCTTTCTTCTTTCTTCCAAATGTTTAACCTATCAGCACCTATGACTTGGAGTAAGTTTAGTTATGATCTAAGCACCCTAGTCCTTATATCTGATAGTGTAAAATCCCTTCCATGGTTAATTTAAGATGTGATTATTTTTCCACTAAATTTTTTTTTTATATATATAGGTTTTTTTATTGGGGGATTAGGGAAGGGGAACAGTGTTGGTGAATTGGGGAAGGGGAACAGTCAAGTTCCCCTAAGATTGAAGGGAACAGCCGTTCAGTCTTAGTTGTAGAGGGCACAGCTAGCTCACCATCCAGGCACCCAACGGCAGCTCGTGGCTGCTCAGCTCAAGGTGCCCTGTTCAATCTTAGTTTGGGGGAGAGGAATGCATAGCCTATCATCCCATGCGGCAGTAGAAACCAGCAACCTTGTTGTTAGGAGCATGTGCTCTCAACAGCTGAGCCATCCTGCCACCTGTTGGCAGCTAAGTGGCAGCTCAGCTCAGGCACAGCTCACTGGCTCATGTGGGAATCAAATCTGGTGACTCTGTTGCTCAGAGCTTGTGCTCTTAATCAACTGAGCACTTGGCTGGCTCCTCCAATAAACTTCTTTTTAATAAAAGGACATAACTAACTTTGCCTCCTTCTGAGTGATACCACCAGTTGTGCTTTTAGAAACTAATTGGGAGATACCCATTTTGCATTCTTTGATACCACTGATAAATGAGAAATATACATGGATAATTTTCCTTTATTGCTAGTGAGTGTTGAACAGTACATGTATTATAAAATAAAGTTCTTTCCCCTTCCATAATAATAGCTGGGGGTTTGGGGGGGAAGGGAGGTAAACTTCAGAAAGCCTGGAATCAGTCAGTGTTCAGCCAACAGTAATTACTGCTCATTACAATAATCATCACTATCAGCTTGACTAGTTCCCTGGGGCATGAGTCAGGGCCTATGAAAATGCATTTTTATCTAGGATGATGAAAAATTTTACCTGAGGCTGAGAGCAGCCTCTAAAAGAGCCACATTTGATGACCGTTACCAGCAGCTGTTACTATATTGAATTCCTAAGTAAGAATTACTGTTTTAAGTGCTTTCTGAATGAAATCATACTCAAAGGGATTCAAAATTTCAATATTATGTTGAAAAATCTTTACAGGTCCTATGTATGAAATGGAAACAGGAAGAAATGTGAATAAATGGTTAGAAATTTATTAAACGAGGAAGGTAATATCAGCAGCAATCGATACTACAAAGAGGCAGAGACCAACCTCTGCTTCCTGGTTTGGTGGTTCCCTTTAAAATAACATGCAAGACAATGGCTGGAAAAGGGTGTAGATTCTGGAGCGAGAGCAGGCATTGTAAATGGGTCACAGAATAAAACCATAAAATGTCAGGATTAAAATGGATCTGAGGCTTGCTTCTTTTTGGCCGGCACAGCCATCTTCCAGTAATTCGTCAAGATGACCAACACAAAGGGAAAGAGGAGAGGCACGCGCTATATGTTTTCTAGGCCGTTTAGAAAACATGGAGTTGTTCCTTTGGCCACATACATGCGAATCTACAAGAAAGGTGATATTGTAGACATCAAGGGAATGGGCACTGTTCAAAAAGGAATGCCCCACAAATGTTACCATGGCAAAACTGGAAGGGTCTACAATGTTACTCAGCATGCGGTTGGCATTGTCGTAAACAAACAAATTAAGGGCAAGATTCTTGCCGAGAGAATTAATGTTTGTATTGAGCATATTAAGCACTCTAAGAGCCGAGACAGCTTCCTGAAACGGGTGAAGGAAAATGATCAGAAAAAGAAGGAAGCCAAAGAGAAAGGTACCTGGGTTCAACTGAAACGCCAGGCTGCCCCACCCAGAGAAGCACACTTTGTGAGAACCAATGGAAAGGAGCCTGAGCTGCTGGAACCCATTCCCTATGAATTCATGGCATAAATGTAAAAAAATAAAAGACCTCTGTATTGTTAAAAAAAAAAATGGATCTGAGGCTTGAATCCCATTTTCAGCATCAGGGTGAATCTTTACTATGCACCAAGTGGTATATTCAGGGCTTAGAAGTAAGGGCCTAGGCTCTATCTTTAAAGAGATCATAGTCTTGAGCAGTACTATCAGTTAGGATGCAATTCAAATAAAAACCCCAGTTACCATTACTTAACTATATAGGGTTATACTACTGATCCCAAATTTAGACCCAGAGGTGGGCAATTCAGTATCATCCAGGCTCTAGCTCCAAATATCTTTCTGTTCCACCCTCACTAACATATGGCTTGTCAATCAAGGTTGCCAAGTAGCAGTTCTACCTCCAGTCTCATGCCTCCTGCCAGCAAGAAAGGAAGAGAAAGAATGAAAAGGACAGAAATAAAGCTACCTGAATCAGAAAAACAAACACTTTCCCAGAAACCTCTGCTTGACCTTTATTTATATCTGCCAGCCAGAAGGGTGAAGCAAGGATGCCTTTATCTGCAAAGTATTCTGGGAAGGCAAGTATTTAAGCTAGGAGTATTGCCACTCCAAACATATTAGGACTCTGCTATGAGAAAAAAGGGAGAATGGGATTGGCTACAATAAGTAATGTCTGCCATAGACTTACTAGTACATTGAGAATTACCCTATAGTATGATATGTACATAATAAATTTTTGCAGGACACAGGTCTGTCTGCCCTCCTGTTGGGAGAGGTGTTATGGAGAGCTTCCCTGAGGAAGTAACACTTACTTGCACTGAGTTTCAAAGAAAGAATGGAATTGTCAGAGTAGACAAAAGGAAAGAATACTTCAGAAGGAAGACTAAGAGGGTTAAGTGGGCATGGAAAACATGGCTGTACGTCAGAACATTTTCAGTTGCCACTGACAGAAATGCAACTTGAGTGAAAAAGCACAGAGGTAAAGTTTCAGGTATGGCTAGCTCCAGTAGCTCAAATGACATCACCAAGACTCAATATCGCCCTCTTTCTTCTCTTTGATTCGGCAACAGCCAGTAAGCAGCTCCAGGATTGAATCCCCTCCGATCAGCAGCCCTAGACATTCCAGTAAAGTTCTGAGTGTACATCTCATGGGAAGAACTTGGCATATGTGTCCATCACTCTTACCTATCCATGGGGACAGGAAAATGGGATATGCTGATTGGACAAGGGAGGGATCCATGACATCCCCAGACCACTTGAAATAAGTATGAGAAAGAAGCTTCTCCAAAGGAAAACTGGAAATAAATAAAGCAGGCCAAAGTAGCAAATGTCTCTTACAGAGAACAAATTACTTCAGTGATATTTAGGTGTAACGCACGAGACATATGTGAAAAACTGGCTGACTTTGATGACGGGCAGGAAAGCTTCTGAAATGACACTGAAATTCAGGCTTTGGTATCAGGATAAGATGTTGGCACTAAGCAAGCTGGTGACTATCTGCATGGAGAGCCAGGGTGGGAATATGAGGGAACTGAGGAGGTTGGAGGCAATAACAGTAATAAATAATATAACAACAATAATGATAATAAACATCTACACTCCCTGGCAAGCCAAGGGAAAAGAAACAGCAAGGAACAGAAAATATTGGTCTAACATTTAGAACAGATCACTGGACTAGAGATACTGATTTTTTACATTTTAAAGCCCATGCAGGCAATTAAGGCATTTTTTACATAGGCATTTAAAAATGTATTTTAGGAACTTCCAGTAAGATGGTGGAATAGATAGACGTTGTGCCAACTGCCTCCCAGGATCACACCAAAATTACAAATAATTTATACAACATTCAACCTTGGAAGTCCCCTGAACACTAGATGAACAGAAACTCTAAATGAAAGACTTAAAGAGGAGGCCACGTCGAGTCTGGTGATCTATCTAATACATCGAAGCAATCACAGAGCAACAGCCAGAATGAAGAAACAAAGAAACATGTCCTAAGTAAAAGATCAGAAGAAACCTCTAGAAATGGAACTAAATGAAACAGAGGGATCCAACCTTTCAGAGACAGAGTTTAGAAAACTGATGATAAGAATGTTTAAGGAACTTAACGAGGACATAAAGAAGGATAGGGAAATCATAAAAAAACAACCTGTTAGAACTAAAGAATACAATAACTGAAATGAAGAACACACTTGAAGGAATCACTAGTAGAATAGATGAAGCAAAGGATCAGATCAGTGATTTAGAAGACAAAATAGCAGAAATCATCCAGCTGGAACAACAAAAAGAAGAAAAGAATAAAAGACAATGAAGGGCCAGCCGAATGGCGCAGTGGTTAATAGCTGGCTTGGGATGCCAGCGGCCCAGGTTCAGATCCCACATATGAGGGCCAGTGACACCGCCATCTTAAAAAAAAAAAAGACAATGAAAATAGTTTAAGAGACCTGAGGGACAACATGAAGCACAACAACAGTACATCATAGGAATATCAGAAGGAGAAGGAAAGAAGTAAGGGATTGAGAATGTGTTTGAAGAAATAATGACTGAAAACTTCCCTACCGTGGTGAAGGAAATTAACATACAAACCCAGGAAGTGCAGAGAGTTCCAAACAAGCTGAACCCAAACAGGCCCACACCAAGATACATCATAGTTAAAATGGTAAAGGTTAAAGACAAAGACAGAATCCTAAAAGCAGCAAGAGAAAGACAGCAGGTTACATACAAAGGTACTCCTATAAGACTAACAGCTGACTTGTCTACAGAAACTCTGCAGGCCAGAAGGGAGTGGCAGGAAATATTCAAAGTGAGGCAAAATAAAGGCCTACAACCAAGATTGCTCTACCCAGCACGGCTATCACTTAAAATTGAAGGAGATAAAGAGCTTCTCAGAAAAGAATAAGCTTAAGGAATTCATTACCACCAAGCCAGCATTGCAGGAAATGTTAAAAGGGCTTTTTTAAACAGAAGAAAGGGGAAAATAAGCTAACCCAGGAAGACCAGGAGTACAAATAACAAAATGGAAATAAATATGCACCTATCAATAATCACTTTAAATGTGAATGGGCTAAATGCTCCAATCAAAGATAGAGTGGCTGGGCTGGCTGAGTGGTGCGGTGGTTAAGTGCTGGCTTGGGAAGCCAGCGGCCCTGGTTTGGGTCCCACATGTGAGGGCCAGTGACACTGCTCTCAAAAAAAAAAAAACAAATAAAAAAAAAAACAGAGTGGCTGAGTGGATAAGAAAACAGGATCCATGCATATGCTGTCTACAAGAGACTCATCTCAGATCAAAAGACACACAAAGACTGAAAGTAAAGGGATGGAATAAGATATTTCACGCAAATGGAAATGAGAAAAAAGCTGAAGTAACAATACTTATTTCGGACAAAATAGACTTTAAAATAAAGACTACAATAAAAGACAAAGAAGGGCACTACATAATAATAAAGGGATTGATTCAACAAGAGACATAACCCTAGGAAACATCTATGCATCAAACATAGGAGCTCCTAAATATATAAAACAGATTTTGAAAGACATAAAGACAGAGATCAACAGTAACACTATCGTAGTAGGGGACTTCAACACCCCGTTGTAACCAATGGACAGAAAATCAACACGGACACATTGGCCTTAAATGACACTTTAGACTAGCTAAATTTAATCATTATTTTTAGATCATTTCACCCCAAAGTAACAGAATATACATTCTTCTCAAGTGAACATGGAACATTTTCCAAGATAGACAACATGTTAGGCCACAAAACAAGTCTCAACAAATTTAAGAAGATTGAAATCATATCAAGTGTCTTCTCTTACCACAATGCTATGAAACCAGAAATCAATTAGAAGAGGAATCTGGAAAGCACACAAATACATGGGAGCTGAATAACATGCTACTAAATAGCGAGTGGGTCAAAGATGAGATCAAGGAGGAAATCAAAAGATACCTTGAGGCAAACAAAAATGAAAACATCACAACCCCAAATCTCTGGAATGCAGTGAAAGCAGTCCTAAGAGGGAAGTTCATAGTAGTGCAGGCCTACCTAAAGAAGCAAGAACAATTTCAAATCAACAGGCTATCTTTGCACCTAAAGGAACTGGAAAAAGAACAGCAAAACAAGCCCAAAGGGAATACAAGGAAGGAAATAATAAAGACCAGAGCAGAAATAAATGAAATAGAGATAAAAAAAAAAAAAAAAAAGAGAGAGAGAGAAAAGATCAATGAAACCAAGAGCTGGTTTTTTTTTTAAAGGATAAACAAAATTGACAAACCCTTAGCCAGACTCATCAAGAAATAAAGAGAGAGGCCCAAATTAGTAAAAATCAGAAATGAAAGAGGAGAAGTGACAACAGATACCACAGAAATACAGAAAATTTTAAGAAAATTCTATTTTCTTAAACTATATGCCAACAAATTTGACAATCTGGAAGAAATGGATAAATTTCTAGAAGCATACAATCTACCAAGTCTGAACCAAAAAGGAACAGAAACTCTGAACAGACTGATTATTACCAAAGAAACTGAATCAGAAATCAACAAGCTTCCAACAAAGAAAAGTCCTGGACCAGATGGCTTCACAGGTGAATTTTACAAAACATTCAAAGAATTAATACCTATTCTCCTCAAACTATTCCAAAAAATACAGAAGGAGGAAAGGCTCTCAAGCACATTTTATGAGGCCACTATTACTCTGATCCCAAAATCAGAAAAAGATATTACAAAAAAAGAAAACTACAGGCCAATACTCCTAATGAATATAGATGAAAAAATCCTCAACAAAATACTAGCAAACCAAATTCAGCATCACATTAAAAAGATCATACACCACGATCTGATGGGATTCATTCCTGGTATGCAAGGTTGGTTTAATATCCGCAAATCAATTAATGTAATACATCACATTAACAAAATGAAAAATAAAAAATCATATGATCATATCAACAGATGCAGAAAAAGCATTTGACAAAATCCAGCAGCCATTAATGATAAAAACTCTTAGCAAAGTGGGAATAGTGGGATAATATCTCAATATAATAAAGGCCATATATGATAAGCCCACAGCAAACATTTTTTTTGCTTTCCCTTTTAGATCAGGAACAGGACAAGGCTGCCCACTTTCACCACTTCTATTCAACATAGTTCTGGAAGTTCTTGCCACAACAATCAGGCAAGAAAATTAAATAAAAGGCATCCAAATAAGAAAGAAGGAAGTAAAATTGTCATACGCAGATGACATGATACTATATAGAGAGAATACCAAAAGCTCCACTAAAAACTGTGAGAACTGATAAATGAATTTAGTAAGGTAGCAGGATACAAAATTAATATTCAAAAATCAGTTGCATTTGTATACACCAACAATAAACTGTCAGAAGAAATTAGGAAATCAATCCCCTTTACAATTGCATAAAAAACAATAAAATATCTAGGAATAAATTTAACCAAAGAAGTAAAAGACCAATACAAGGAAATTATAAGTCACTGAAGAGGGAAATCAAAGAAGATACAAATAAATGGAAATACATACCATGTTCATGGATAGAAATAATTAATATAGTTAAAATGTAAATACTACATAAGGCAATGTATAGATTCAGTGCAATTCCAATCAAACTATCAAGGACATTTTTCTCAGAAATAGAAGATATAATCCTAAAATTTATATGGAACCATAAAAGACCCCAAATAGCCATGGTAATCTTCAGATATAAGAACAGTGGAGGTATCACACTACCTGACATCAAATCATACTACAAGGCTACAGTAATCAAAACAGTATGGTACTGGCATAAAAACAGACATATAGACCAATGGAACAGAATAGAGAGCCCAGAAATAAACCCATCCATATGTAGTCATTTAATCCATGACAGTGGAAGTAAGAATTTACATTGGAGTAGAGAAAGTCTATTTAATAAATGGTGCTGGGAAAATTGGACTGACACGTGCAAGAAAATGGAAATGGACCACCTACTTACACCATATACGAGAACAAACTCAAAATGGATTAAAGACTTAAATGTAAGACCTGAAACTGTAAAACTCCTAGAAGAAAATATAGGAAGTAAATTTGCAGATATTACCCTCAGTAATATTTTTACTGATATATCCCCCTTGGGCAAGGGAAATAAAAGAAAAAATGAACATATGGGACTACATCAAACTTAAAAGTTTTTTCACAGCAAAGGAAATCATCAATAAAACAAAAAGGCAGCCTACTAAATGGGAGAAGATATTTGCCAACGAAATATCTGATAAGGGGTTAATATCCAAAATTTATAGAACACTCATTCAACTCAACACCAAAAAAGCAAACAACCCAATTAAAAAATGGGCAGAGGATATAAAGAGGCATTTCTCTAAAGAGGACATACAGATGGCCAACAGGCATATGAAAAAAATATTCAACCTCAATAATCATTAGAAAAATGCAATTAAAAACCACAATGAGATACCACCTCACTCCGGTCAGAATGGCTATCATCAATAAATCAACAAACAAGTACTGGCGAGGTTGTGGAAAAAAGTGAACCCTGGTGCACCCTTGGTGGGACTGCAGATTGGTGCAGCCATTATGGAATCAGTATGGAGGTATCTCAAAAAGCTGGAAATGGAACTACCGTATGCCCCAGCAATTCCATTCTTGGGTATCTACCCAGAGGAATCCAAGACACTAATTTGAAAAAATATATGCACCCCTATGTTTATTGCAGTGCTATTTACAATAGCCGAGACTTGGAAACAACCTAAATGCCCATCGGTAGACGACTGGATTAAGAAACTGTGGTACCTTTATACAATGGGGTATTTCTTTGCTATAAAGAAGAATGAAATCGTACCATTTGCAACGATATGGATGGACCTACAGACTATTATGTTAAGTGAAATAAGTCAGTCGGAGAAAGACAAATACCATATGATTTCACTTATATGTGGAATCTGAAAAACTAAATGAATGAGCAAAGTAAACAGAAAGGTCTCATAGATATAGAGGAAAAACTGATGGTTGCCGGTTGGGAGGGGGGTGGGGATGAGGGAGAAGGGGAAGGGGTTAGACAGCATAGATGGGTAACTGCAATATTGCCACAGGGATATGAAAGACAGTTCGGGGAATATAATTAATAATGTTGTAAATATTTTGTGGGGTGTCAGATGGTCACATCTTTTTGGGGAGACCACTTCATGGATGGAGTGGAGGCTTGATCACTGCACTGTACACCTGAGGCTGATGTTGTATAATATTGTATGCCAACTGTGGTTGAATGCGTATATGGTCATGGGATGTGGAGTATAGTGTGGGGTGGGGTCAAGGGAATTGTAATAGATATGTATGGTATTGGGGGGGAGTGGGGTGGCGAATTGGGGGAGGGGGGTTGTCACTTAGAGGGGTAAAAAGTATAACTATTGCACTGCGTTGTACATCTGAAACTAATTTTTTTAAATTTATTTCACAAAAAAAGAATTTAAAAAAATTAAAAAATTAAAAAAATGTATTTTAAGGGCCAGCCAAGTGGCCCTTAAAATTGATTAAAAGCACCAGCTCTGAGCACCAGGATTGCCAGTTCCATTCCCACATGGGCCAGTGAGAGGGGCCCGAGCTGAGCTGCTGCTGAGCTGCCAACAGGTGGCAGGATGGCTCAGCTGGTGAGAGCACATGCTCCTAACAACAAGGTTGCCAGTTTGACTCCCACATGGGATGAGGGGCTGCGCACCCCCACACACACACACCTCCTGCCCGCAACTAAGATTGAACACAGCACCTTGAGCTGAGCAGCTGCAAGCTGCAGATGGGTAGCCGGATGGCGACTAGACTTGGAGCTGAACTAGCTGTGCCCTCCACAACTAAGATTGAAGGACAATTCCTCTTCCCCAACACTCTTTAAAAAAAAAAAAGTATTTTAATATGCAAAGCACCCTGATTTTGAAATTTTTCGAGACATAGCCTATCTCAGCTGTCTCGATTACACTTCCAATTCTCCAGTGTCTCCTCTCTTCATTCTCTTAGATAATCACTGTCTTTAAAATATTTTGAGATGAACAGTGATTGCAACAGTTTGAGATGAACAGTGATTGGAACCTGCAGCCATAATGAAAAATAACATCTAAATTTCTGAACCTACATGAAGTCAATAAGCTCTTCCTAAGTCAGTTTTAACTAATACGTTGCGTTTTTCTACTCCAAAAGTGTATAAATAAATCTTCCAGACCAAATTAGTATTTTAAAATATGAGTTAGACAATACAATATGAATTAGCATACAAAGAGATTAAAATGGTATTTCTATTTTGAATCAACATAGTTAAAGATTTCAAACTTTAAACAAGGTTTCTTGTAAATAAATTTGGTCTTTCTTTTAGCTGTGACCATTGTAACAGAGATTTAGTGACCTGGTTTCAAAAGAACAAGGACAATTTTTTAAAATATCTCTTAAATCTACATCAGTTATACTAATCCCTGAAACTGGAAGTAACTTTATTTTTAGTACATCTCTGGAGGAATATATGGTTTTCAGCAGTTCAGTAATATCACTGTTACATACTGATAAAAAATATTTCTCAAAAGCGTTGGCCGAGTGGCTCAGTTGGTTAAGAGCTCACTCAAGAGTGTGAGCTGAGCTCTGAGTAACAGCAGTTCAATGCCCAGCCTGAGCAGAGCTGCCGCTGAGCTGCCAACAGGTGGCAGGATGGCTCCGCTAAAAAAAATAATAACAATATTTCTCAAAATGGATAAGAAATTCATTATTTTTGTTTTAGTAACACAGATTATTCTGAAAGAAGACATAACATACATGATCTGTAATAGACATTGTTAGATGCCTGGCCAACGACCACACCCTCTCCCTCTTTTCTTTCCTTATGGAAACTTGGTTGCTTACAGGTGTATGCTTTCCCTCCCAGGCCTTCTGCCTCCGGGGAGGTTGGCTCTGCTTCATCCCCAGAGGGTGAATTCAGATTGGTCTAAGACCATCATGATAGTCCTTGTCCCCTCACAATGACTGATCCAGGCATTTGTTTGCATGGTTTTAGAGGAAGTTTGCTGGGAAGCAACTGGAAAGAATGTCCTCACTCTTAAAAATAGGCACAAGGGAGAGACCTATTATCTGTTATCTCCTATCACCACCTTGTCACCAGGAAGTGAGCTAGCCTTAGAACAGCCAACATACCAAGAGGGCACAGTGGAAAGATGGGGAGATCCCCAGTCCTTGGCTGCGTGGAGCCACTGACTAAATCAATCATGGAGCCATCATACTAGGTGACTTTTAAGTAAGATAATAACCTTTGCATTTTTTCTTTTAACAATTGTGCGATGGATTTTCTGTTACTTGCTGCCAAAGGATCCTGATACAAAATTTTATTGTTTTTTTTTAAACTATTGAAATATTGAGAGGTTAAGAAAAATAATAGCAAAAAGTGACATAATAAAAAAGAGCAAAGTACATTTCATTTTTAGGATTTTACATTCTGCAGAAACACTCATGTCGCATGCAGAGATAATGTTCAGAGGTTGTTCACGTAAATGTCCTTGAATAGCAGAGTAGTTATTTCTAGCAAAACATACCGTTGTCTCCCCACTCTACTCCACTACCCCTCAATGGGCCTGGTCCTGCTGTTGGCATAGATTGCTATCTAAGCAATAGCTGCCATAAATGCCACAGTCTCGAGCCAACTTACACAAATCACCAGGAAAGCCACTATTTTCTAGCCCAGCATTCCCTCCTGGCAGCTATGTCAACTATGATGACCAGGTAGATGTAGCACTGTATGATTTATTGTCTTCACTGATTTTGACCAAAGTCTGTTGCAAAACAAATCCTCATATTCCTAAGAAGCTCTCAAACACACAAACTTAGTTTAATCCTTTCTATATCCCTCAACTTCTTTCCTGTTATATCCATTTTTTGTCTCAGCACAAACCCCTACCTCCTTCCACAGACTCCACCCCAGACTTTTTCACCAGGTAAAGCTAGCTAGAACAAGTGCATGCTAGATTTGTAATGTCTATTTACTTCATTTTAATGTGATTGTTCTCATTATAATAATATGAGATGGGTACCAATTACCAGTGTGACCAGGAATGATACATACATAGTTTGCATTTACTAAAATCTTAACTCTCTTTGGTCAAACTCTCACTTTTGTAAACATTCTAAAATTCCTTTGCCCTGTTTCTCTGTTTCATCACAGGGTCCAGGTGACTTTACATGTCCCCCAGATTTCACTAACTTCATACATTATATCTCTCATAATATATCACGTAGGGTGGACTAATTGACATGAGAGATAAAGCAAAGCATGTAATGGCTCCAACGATAGAATACTTGTTCTTGCTCCTGAAACAGTCCTAGTAGGAATTGTAGGCCAGTGCACTGGATCTGTGTGCCTCCACACAGTAACTCAGGGACCCGAGCTTCTTCTATATTGTGACTGTCATTTTTTAGAGCATTGTCATTACTGCATCTGCATCCAGGAAAAGGTAGACTATCAGAAGAAAAGGAAAAAGCAAAGAAGAGCATGAGTTGGGAGATTTTATCAGCTCAATGTTTTCTTGTCTGAAAGGTGGCTACACTCTATAGATCAAATTCTGGATCAACTTCTTGTTTGGTCAACCAAACAAGAACATCAAAACCGTTGTTGCAAATCAGATGTTTGCATCAATGTGGTTTCTGTTCCACGTCTAATCAGGAGAAGCGATGATCTCTCCAGGATCACCTCCTAAACTGAGTTTAGTGTGGACTTATTTAGTACATTTAAGAGCACAAAACTTCTCAGGGTGGATATTTAGAGCTACTAACGTGACTGAGAACTAAAATTAAACTGTTGATAAGTGTGATTTTATTTAGACATTCTTCAGCTTGCATAAAGTGAGTGAATAGAACCACACATTGCTATGCTAAAACAATCATCCAGCTAATTTTCTTTGGGGGAATTAAAAAGTGTTTCTCAGTTTTGATATTTCTTAGTTCCTATGGAGCCATATAATCATAGAAGGTTAATCTTCCCCTGCTACGTTCTCTGCTACATGAGATTGTCTGGAAAACAAAACAAAACAGAACAGAAACCGTCCATGCTTAAATGGAGAATTCAATCAGCTCCTCTAGGCTGACTTGTTGGATATAGCCAAAGTCAGTCTGTGTGAGTCACCCAGTTTGCATATTGTCCAAAGATAAGTTCTTTTCAACAGTGCATCCTGTCCAGTCAGCAGTATTAAAAATATGTAGGTCAAAGAGGAACTGAATGAGAGGATGTTCATGGCTTAGTTCCACATGTAACCACTCACAGAAAAGTCACAAAAAATGTCCTGACAGTTACTGGCAATATCTTTGCATACAGAAGGTGGTATGTTTAAAACACAGCTTCAGAAATCAATTAATCAACATCATCAGTTGCGCCAGAATCATTGTACCTTTAAAAGAAAAATAATAGGTGGTGCTGCCATAGGAAATCTAGCTGGCTGGTTGCCTGACAGGTGAACATTGCCTTGGCAGTATCACAGTAGTGTAAGGTATGTATGGTTCTTGGCTTTACAAATTAAAAACTTTAATCCCCATAGTGCAACCAGAGTTATCAGACTCCAGGGGACTACTTCACGACAACCAAACATGCAGGAGACTGATATGTAAATCACAGTGCAATTTATTCATTTAAAAAAGAAATATGAGGGTCAGTCGAGCAGCTCAGTTGGTTAAGAGCGCAAGCTCTGAGCAACAGGGCAGCTGGTTCAATTCCTACATGGGCCAGTGAGCTGCTCCAGAGCTGAGCTGCCTACAGATGGCAGGATGGCTCAGCTGGTGAGAGCACGTGCTTCTAACAACAAGGTTGCTGGTTCAACTCCCGCATGGAATGTGGGCTATGCCGACCTGCAATTAAAATTCAACACAGCACCTTGAGCTGAGCAGCCGAGAGCTGCGGACAGGTGGCCAGATGGCAACAGGACTTGGAGCTGAGCTAGGTGCACCCTCCACAACTAAGACTGAAGGACAACAACTTAGCTGTTCCCCTTCCCCAATTCCCCAATAAAATCTTTTTTTAAAAAAAGAAAAGAAATAGGACCACAACACACAACAGAATGCTTATTTTGGTATGGCCTGTACTTTTCCTGTAGGCAGTTAATATTTAAACCATATTGTAACCAAAAGGTTGTTTGAGCAGTAAGGAATTTGAACTAAGAGAGTTATTTGTATGATTCAGATGCTTGATAGCACTTGATTTTAATTGTCTAATTCAGTCATTTTTCCATTTCTATTTTTATTTTATTAGCAGAACACATGTTCAGAATAAAGTCTTACACAAGGAACAAACACATAAATATGCAGGTATGTAGATACCTCTGCTCCCTTCTCTGTTCTGATTAAAACTCTGATAGTCTACCCAGGGCCCCACATGCTCAGCTATTCCATAATCTGGAAGGAGCCAGGTGAAGCAACCAGGAGAACATTCCAAGGAAGGAGCCAGCATAAGCCGAGATAGAGAAGCAGGAAAGAACGGGGCACATTCTGAGAAATGTAAGAGGTTCGACAAGAATAAAATATAAGTATTTGTGAGGGGATAGAAAAATTAGGTCGTATGAGACCAAGCTGAAGAACTAATCAAGAGACAAATGATGAAGGAAAGGTCTTGTACACTTGGCTAAATTATTTCAGTCTTATACAGAAAGGTATGGAAAGCCTTGAAAGGATTTTCAGCAGGGTCATGACAAGATCAAATTGCAATTTTAGAAATATTACTTGGGCTGAAAAACGGAAAATTAAGTCAGTGGAAAGGGTACCATATATGCAAGGAAGAGAGGAGGCCTGTATCACATGCCACCAGTGCCTCACTCTTAGGATTTCACTGTGCACCAAGAGTCTTCCAACTGCCAGCATCTGCATTTCAGCACTTGAGAGATTTCTCCTGCTGCTGGAGCTCACTTTGTCACCTGTGGCAGGCTTGAAATTTCAGAGAACTCATGCTCCAGGCACACTCTCAACCAGGGACGGAGGAGGGCTGGCCTCTAACTCGGGCTGTGCCATGTCCCAGAGGGATTAAGCTCCAGTTGCCCGCCATGGCAGCTATCTTAATAACAGATCTTTTGGCTGCTTCCTCTCCCTTGCCTCACCCATTCCCCTATCCTGTGTACTTCATCTTCCAAATACATTTCTTGTACTCAAGTTATCAGGGAATTCTAAGATCGTCTCCAGGTTTCTGATTTGAGCAACTGGGGATGGCAATGCCATTCACTAAGTAAAGGAATAGAAGAGAAGGATTGGGGAAAAGATGATAGATTCAGAGTTGAATATCCTGAGTTGGAGACACCCGAGGAACAGCCAAGCAGAGGGAAGAAGTAGGATGTTGGACCTACCAGCTAGAGTTCAGAACACTTCCCCGAGCAAGAGGTATATACTTAGTATAGTGAATTTTTATCATTTTTGTTCTCAATATCTGAATTTCCTTGTAATATGGGGAAAACATAAAAAGAATGGAGGCAGGACCCCCTCCTCTGATCAGAGTAATTAGCAGAAGAGCGGATTTCCTGCTGCCTCTCTGAAGCAGCCAGAGCACAAGTCATGTAACTTAGGCTTGGCCAATCAGATGTCCTGACCCAGGACTGTTACATACTGAGGGGATGATGCACAGAGACAAGGGCAGTCTGATTATTAAGGATGGATGTGACAGAATTGAGAGGCCAGTGTTTCTTGAGGTGATGACAGCAGCAGTAAAGTCCTCAGCTCAGTTCTGTAGTTTCTGTCAGGTCAACTTTAGGGGAGGGAGCCAAGAATCCATGCTAGCTTACCATCATGATAGAAACTGCAAGGCAAATTCCATCTTTGTTTTTTGAAAAAGGATCAATGTTCTGTTTCTTAACCTAGGAAATATGTATGTGGGTGTTTGTTTTACTTTTTGTTGTTTTATTTTAAGCATTTCTATGCATTATAAACACTTTTATTTATATTTTTCATTTATATTTTATTTATTTATATTGTATATATATTTCACAATAAAAAATTTCAGACAGAGAAACATAGTTTTTGAATAGAAGTAACAGTGTAGGAATTAGGTTTAAGAGTGAAAAGGATATAATGTCTGGGATTTTTTTTGACATAGGGGAGAAAAATGAAGAAGAGTCACAAAATGTTGATAATGGCTGAAACTGAGAGATGGGTATGGTGGTCTTTTCTTTATATTTTTGTATGTTTGCAAATCTCCCTAACTATAAAGTAAAAGGATTTTGGTCAGTGTGATGGAGTAGGGAGGACAACTTAGAAGAGGGGAGAGAATTGAGGCAGGAGGGTGTCCAGGGCTCACGGGAACACTGAGCGAGGACCAACTCTTAGGAATAATCCCAAAGAAACCCAAATGCCTCACACACTAAATGTGACCCACACTCATTTATTGGTCAGTCTCAATCTAGAAACCTGGCAACTGGCTGGAAATAGGACTAAACTTTGTTTAATCAGAAAACTAAAGCTTTAGGACTATCTGAAGACTTGAGTCACCAACAGCCCTCAGTTTGTCTTCTAGAAACTCAGACTACTCTGGCCTCAGATTCCTCACTCACCTATGAGCCACCAGTGGTTCACAATTCTCTTTGGTAAACTATGGGGATTTTCCTCTTCTTGGGACTTATTGTCACACTTGATGTTATGAATTCTACCTCTCTTCTCCTAAAGCTGAGAAAAGCTTCTTCCCCAATCTATTTCCCTGATCCTATTGCAAATCTTGGGATGGCCAGGATTTTCAGATGCCACTTTATTGCCTCATTCTTTCAGCTTTACAGAACAACTGCCACGCCACCCCACCCCCAATCCCTGAGAAGAGAAACTTGGTATAGTGTCCCATGGGTTGTCTAGAGAACATTTGAGTGACATCCTCCCAGGCCACTAAAAAAGAATCAGCTCCCAGAGGTGCTAATGGAATCTCTGCTTTTCCAGGATTCCTCCCCTGCTATTCAGTCTCAAACGTCTGCGACATACTACATTATCCAGCTTTATTCACCATTTTATTCCAGTGTCCTTGAGGGAATTTGATCAAAAAAGAATCCCAGAATATTAACCAGCCACACCTGCAAATTTTATTACAAGTATGTTGTTTGTTTGTCTGATCCGGGTGGGAGGAAGGATGGCGGAAAATCAAGAGCTTTGGGAAGACTGTCCGCACAGCTCAGCTCCTCTGCTGTGGGCTGCTTTCCAGTTGGTGCAACAGGAGATCTGGGGCCTGTGTTTGCTTTTCTTGGCACTCACAGAGGTGGTGTCTGTAGCTGAAGACACCGGGGCTGTTTGCCAGAGGCCCTGCTGGAGCTGGGACTGTGTGATTCCAGGTTCCAAGATCTCATCTGCTCGCAGCGATGGGGAACATTTTGATCTTGGCAAATCCTCTCCTGCCGGCACTCCATGTCCTCCTGACTCTTCTCCCTATTTCTCTGACCACAAGCAGAGCAGCAGGGTGACCTCTGGACACACACAGCTCCGCAGCACCACTGTCCCTGAATTCCCTGTATCTCCCTCGAGACCTGACCACAGTGGGCACAAACATGATTACAAACTGCTAGTGACCTGGCAGCACATGAAACACTAGCCCCGTGAGGAGAAAGGAAGGTGAGCCTCCTTTCCCTGGTAGCTGATCCCAGGGCCCTACAGATAGGGAAGGTAGATCCCCTGGAGCAAGTCTACTGGTTTCTGCCATGCAAATTAGTACAACCTGAACACAGTTAAAAAACAAAATACCGGGCTGGCCGAGTGGTGCGGTGGTTAAGCGCTGGCTTGGGAAGCCAGAGGCCCCAGTTCGGTCCCACATATGAGGGCCGGTGACACTGCCCTCAAAAACAAAAACAAAAAACAAACAAACAAAAAAAACAAAATACCTTCCTTTCAAACTGGAGATGTGATCCCTTTCTTTAGGGTATTTCTGGTCTTTCACATTAGGGTGGGTGTTGTCCACCAGTGCCTGAGCCAAGCCCCCGGCTGTCATTTAGACTCCTGTGGAGGTCTCCATGTGGTCAGTCTATAAAGTCTTCCAAGACTAGGCCTCCTCATGGATCAGCCCACACTCTACCTCCCATTTACAAGACCCTCCAGCCCACTTCCTGCGAGGTTACCTCCTTCCCCCAGGCTGCACTAGTCCCTCCCATGCTCTCACACCCACGCACCTCGCGTCCATTCCACCCTCTCCTCCTCTCAGAGGAAGGGGTCAGCTCCTCCTGCATCCGGCGCTGCTCCCCCTGCAGCCTAAGATGCTGCTCCCAGCCGGTGTTTCTCAGCTTCCAATCCACAGACAAGAGAGAAAATTGAACCTCATAAATTCATTCTCTCAGCTCTTACTTCCACCAGGAGCAACATTTCCAGCTCTTTTGTCCCAATCCCTCAGTCCTTTTCCTGGAAACATAGCAGATAGTTTAGAGTTTTTGGTCAACAATGTGATTTTAGTTGAGAAACAGCCTCCATTCGACTGATACAATGTTCTAAAGAAATAATTATTGAGCTTTACTATGTACCTGGTGCCTGATAGATATTATCCTATTCAATTCTTACAACCATACATTGAGGATGAAGAAACTGTGGGCCAGAGAGATTTAGCTGCCAAAGGTGAATGATAGAGCCAGAATTTGAGCTTAAGCATTCTAAGCCCAGAGCCCACGCTTTTTATCACACTGTATATTTGTATCCAAATCCTTAGAAACATCCCTCTTTTAAAATTTCTTGCCCTCTCTTTACACTACCTCTTGCTCACATCACTATTATCTACCACCTTCAAGGAAAGTTTACCACCTAACTCCATGAAGTTAACCAAAACCCACCTCTCCACCTTTTCCTCTGACATCGCTCTGGGGGCTCTTCCCAGGATAATTGCTCAGATAATTTCTCTCATACCCTGTGTCAGTGTTAGGATACTTTGAACTACACGAATCTAAACACCCAGCCATATTATTTAAGGCTGTCTTAAATAATATGGATAGTGATCTTATACAATAGGTATCGTTTAGGTCAGACTTCAGGGCTGCATGATTGAGCAGCTTGACAATGCCATCAAGAATTGAAGGATCAAGGCTCTTTCCATCTCCCCACTCTGTAAACCTAATCCAAAGACTGGCTCCCCTCAGGAGTTGAGGATGGCTGCCAGGAGCAACTGACATCACCTGCTTCCTTGCTGTTGTCCCAGTATGAGTGAGGTATGGGGGAGAGAACTCTTCTCCGATCATATCTGATTGGACAAATGTAGGTTATATGCCCACCTCTGCACCAAAAATAGAGGAACACACAAAGCGATTGGTTTAAGCCCAAATTCCTGAACCAATCCCTGGCAAAGAGAACGGGATTACCATGACTGGTGGAGACTATCCAGGACCTGGGAGGAGATCACTGTCTCCCGTATGGGGACAGTGAGGACATTTTCTGGGTTCCACTGAGAAAGAAAAGGGTACAGCTGCTACAACCAATGATTTCACAGTTTGTCCATCAAGGTCACTGCATATAGTTTTGCAGTTTGTGCATTGTCCAAGGCACTTTGATGATGGAGTGAATGAGAGCTGCGCTGCTTACCAAACTGTACACTTCAGTGCAGAGCTCTGTCTGACCAGAAGCAGGGGTGTTCACCTCCAAAGACAGTCAAAGTCTCTTTAGGTTCACCAAACCATATACCCACAAGGCTAAAAACTCTTAGAGGAGGTGACTTTCCTAATTTGCACAAAGTTACCTGTGGTGGGCATGCTCAGAGTCCCCTTGAAGAAAGGACTAGCTGCCCAGCTGTGAGGAGTACAATTAGCTGACAGTCTCCAGCAGGTAGCTCTTTGAGAGTCTGCCTCAGCTTTCAAGAGTTCATGCTCTTTTCTGTGTCCCCAAGCCAATGACTAAGCAAGATGGTGGTTCAAGGGCCTAGCCATTCCCACTCAACACAGGACTGCACTCACAGGCATTCCTTGAACTGGAGCTCATGGTCAGAAAGACTCAAAGAGTTTGTCAAGCCTGCATTATGCCCATTATGACTGGTGGCTCTCCCTGGTCAATCCTACTTCTTCCCCCTTTACCTTTCACTGGTGTTACCCCTTCACAGGCCTTTTGTACTCCCAACTCCATTTCAACGCCCGCTCTCTAGAGAACCCAACCTGCATCAGTACCCTGATAGCTAGCTCTGACTCTGTCTACACCTCCTGTCTCTACTCTACCCACATCTCTTAGGTCTCCAGAAAACCTGTCCTTCTTCATCTATACTCCACTGCTTCTGCTAAAACTGCTTTCTCACCTGCCTCATGACCCTCAATCCTTTGACCCTCCCCCATGTTCAGTACACCAGCCACCATCTAGCTTCCCTTTCGTCACACCTCAGCTTAACCATGACTTTGCTAGCCCCTGATGTCTCCCTACCTTTATGCCAATCCCCAGTCCTGGGAAAGCTACAGTAAAATGTCCTGAAAACTGGGTTTAACAATTTAATAACAAATCTGACTTTAATTGGGCCTTTAGAGCTACTCAGTGAATGTTTTACTAATCTCTGTAGATTCCTACTGCGTAGATGTCTGCTGTTTTCCGCCTCTTTACTTCCTAATGTCCCTTCCTCCTAATTTCTCCTCAAATTCTGAGGATAAATTCTTAACCTCATTTTTATGTTGAGCAAGTTTGTAGTCCCTAAACTTTTCCCTTAGAGTGGACATCTGTTGTTTTTACCTATCCAGATCCGTTATGCCCTGATTTTCCTTGAAAAAACGGCCTCCTTCCCATCCCCAGTCCATGCAGCTCCAGTGGGCTGGCTCCCATCTCTTCCAAAGTTGGGTGTGTGTGACTCGGGCATGCCCCTATAGTGCACAGTAAACGAATCAAGGATGGGAACAAGAACTAAGTCAGACCAATGAAACCCTTGCCCAAACTCTCTTTTGCTTTGGAAAGTGCTAATCCGTAAAGAAATAAGCCTGGTGTTGTAAACCCCCGTTTTGTTCCACAAGATAACAGCCTGCCTTAAAAAAAAAAAAAATGCCAGAGGAAAGCAGATCTTGTCCTGAGAGCATCCTAGATCTCCTAGACCCACATATCTTGAAGTCATCATACCACAGGACTTTTCAATTGTATTATCCAATAAATTCTGTTTTTTACTTAAGCCAGTTTGAATCATGGGGTTCTGTATTTGCAATGAAAATCTTAACCTATAGCTTCCTCTCAGTCTCCAGATTATTTATATCTTTACCTGCTCTGACTTCATCTATCCCTGACAGAGGTACCATGCTTGTTTGCACAGTATTCTTGCTGTGCCTTATTTTCCTTTGGGACCTTGTTTTATCAATTTTCCTTTCTCTATTGACTTCTTTCCCCGTGCCCTTATTCATAACTGGTATTGGCTGAATAACTGTTAATGAACTATTTCAAAAGGCATTTCTGAAGATATAAGAACATGGCTCTTTGAGAGTGACCTGTTCTGCAGGTAGACAGGGGACTGTTATTCCAAAAGATGAAGGTGGAGATTTCTCCAATGGCATAATCTCTATCCCTGTATGTCCTCTCCTTCATGTTTTTTTTTTTTTTGAGGGCAGTGTCACTGGCCCTCATATGTGGGACCCGAACCGGGGCTGCTGGCTTCCCAAGCCCGCGCTTAACCACCGCGCCACTCGGCCGGCCACCTACACGTTCTTTAAAGATGCTAAGGTCTCAGCCCCACACTCACCCTTTCTCTGGCAGTGTGTACACCTTGTTCTTCCTGAGGAATTGTTTTGTGGCACATAGAGGTGAACAGAACATGAGCTATATCGTTCTCTGTAACAGATTCTTCAAGAGTTCAGGGAATCTAAGAGGAGGGAGAGCTGTGTGCATTGACAGTCCTTAGCTGTGTTCAGAAACTCTTCAGGGCTCAGATGTTGGGTTGTTTTTCTGTTTGTTTTCTTTTTTATTTAATTTTATCTTAGATAAATATAGTCACATGTTTTAAAATTTGAAACTAAATGAAAGGATAAATACAAATATAAAAGTTATCTTCCTCTAACCCTTTACCTTTTCCATCAAGTTTCCTGACGTTTTCTTTTTTTTCTTTTTTTTTTTTAAATTAGTTTCAGGTGTACAACACAATGCAATAGCTATACTCTTTACCCCCCAAAGTGACAACCCCCCTCCCCCAGTTCGCCACCCCACTCCGCCCCCATATCATACATATTTATTACAATTCCTTTGACTCCCTTCCACAGTATACTCCACATCCCGTGATTATCTATATATTCAGTTACAGTTGGCATACAATATTATACAACATCAGCTTCATTTTGATTTATGCTTCTGTATTCATTTTCTATTGCCATGTAACAAATTACCACAAACTTAGTGACTTAAAACAAAGCATTTTTATTATCACATAGTTTCTGTGGCTCAGACGTCTGATCAGGGTGTAACAGAGTTTTCTGTTCAAGGCCTCACAAAGCTGAAATCAAGCTGTCAGCCAGAACTGCAGTCTCCCCTAGAGCTCATGGTCATCTTCCAAGCTCATTCAGTTCCTTATGGTTGTAGGACTGAGGTTCCTGTTTTCTTGTAGGCTGTTGGCCTGGGGTTGCTCTCTGCTCCTACAGGCCTCCCTTGGGTCCTAGCAACATGGATCCCTCATATGTAGTTCACAACATGGCTTTTTTCTTTCTTCCAGGCCAGCAGGAGAACATCATATTGACCAATCCCACCCACACTCAAAAATAGGAGATAATACAAGGCATAAGGACTAGGAGGAAAGAATATTGGGAACGATCCTAGAATTCTCCCAACCACAGCTTCCATTGTTGTTGGAGTTTGTTTTTTATATAAGTAAAGCAGAAATGCGTGCACCTGGGTGCACACATGCATGCACACACACACACACAACACATACACACACACACACACACACACATCTCCTCCTTAGACAAAAAGGGTCATATAATATATACCATTCTCTATCTTGTCTTTTACACTTAATAATGTATCTGGAGCTCATTTCATAACAGCATTCTTTTTCAACAGCTTAGTATTTTATTTTGTATATACCATATTTTATTCAATTACTCTCTAACTTATGGCCATTTGTGTTGTCGCCAGTATTTCTTTTGCTATTACAAATAGTGCTGCAATTAATAGCTTTGTGTAGCCTTTTTTCCCCCTCCTTGGTCAAAAAAAAGTTTGCTCGATATTGCCAAATTTTCCTGTAAAGAAATGATACCATTGTGCTCCCCTTTCTTCAAGATGTCCCAGTATTGATTTAATTTGTGATTTTATTTTTGTGAGTGTGGATAAGCAACTTAACATAAGTTGAATGAAAATTTGTATATGTTTTTCTGTGAATTATCTGTTCATGTTCTTTGCCTATTTTTCTATTAAATTGTTGGAATTTTCTCAGTTTCTAGAAGTTCTTAGAGAGGTTAACCCTTTTTGTGTGATCTGAGGAGGAAATATTTTCTCCAGTTTGTTGTCATCCTTTGACTTCTAATGTAGTTTTTGTTACAAAGAAATTTTTCACACTTGTAGTTGTATTTGTTCTTTTGTGGTTTCTGAATTTTGAACCATAAAAAGAAAGGCTTTCCCCATTTAGTATTTATAAAGTAATCCATCATGTTTCTTTTTTCCTGTACTAGCATAGTTTTGTTTTTTACATTTAAATCTTTGATCCACTTGGAGACTATCCTATTGTGTGGTTTAAGGTATTAATCCAGTATCATCTTTTTCAAATGTCTTCTCAATCAGTAACTTTTCAATCCTCAAGAAAACAGGAATAAAAGTCACCAGAAACTAGGGTCAAAAAGAAAAAAAAAACACAACTAATAAAATGCTTACTTGCATGTTTTCTTAAGTCTGTGATAATGGGAAGTAACACTGCTTAATTATCTGGCAAGGTATGCACTGCCAACTGCCAGACACTTATTGAGCTAAACTTGAAGACACTGAAACCAGATAAACTGTGGTGAGAATATGAGGATAAATCATTGATTTCTGAGTAAGAACTTGTGTACTTCTTATGCTTGAGTTGATGAAGCTTCCTCTTTTCAATAAATGCTACAAAACTTCAAAATCTTAAAACTTCTCTTGTTTTTTTCAAGTTCAAGTATTTATAAATGTTCTTAAAGTACAGTGAGTTTCAAATTTTACATACAGTAAAATTCACTCTTTTTGTTGTACAGTCTCTAGGAGGTACAAAATACCTTTAATCATCTACTTAGAGTTAATAATAACACTTCAAGTAAAATGTAGATGCCTTAAAATTATCTGTCTCTTTAGCCTTCCTCCACTTTTATGCTGCCATTTTTATTACATCTACATACATTGAAACCACCACCAATCTTATATTTTTGCTGTCAACAGTCATACATATTTTAAAGAATTTATGAGGAAAAATATTCTATTACATTTACTCAAACATGTGTTTGTGCTTCCTTCATTCCTAGTGTCTCCATTTTTCCTCTTGTATCATTTCCCTTTTAGCTTGAAGAACTTTTTTTATCACTTATTTTAGAGCAGGTCTGCTGGCAATTAATTTTCTTAGTTTTATTTCCCTGAGGATATCTTTATTCCCCCATCATTCCAGAAGGATATTTTAACTAGACGTAGAATTCTCAGTTAATAGTTCTTTTCTTGAAACACTTTACAGATATCGTTCCACTGTCTTCTAGACTCCATATAATGTGTTATTTTTCTCTGCCTGCTTTCTAGATTTTTTTCCTTTACCTTTGATTTTCAGCAGTTTGATTATAATATATCTGGTGTGGTTTTCTTTGAGTTTTTCTTGTAATCTTATGAGTTTCACTAAATTAAAAAGTTTTCAGTCATTGCTTCTTCAATTTTTTTTTTTTCACCCATCTTTTTCTGGGACTGCAGTGACATACGTTAGATCTTAAAATATTGCTCCATCGGTATGTAATAATCTGTTCACTTTTTTAAAAATCTTTTCTCTTTCAGTTCTTTACATTGAATGATTATTATTCATCAGTCTCCAAATTCATTCCTTTCTCCATCATCTCAATTCTGCTATTAAGCACATCCAGTGAATATTTTTTTTTTTTATTTCACACATTGTAATTTTCAGTTCTAAAATCTCCATTTGGCTCTCTCATTTAGAATTTGTATTTTGCTCCTCAAAATTTCTTTCATTCATTTCAAATGTGTACACTTTCACTGTATGGAGGATGATTACAATCACCGCTTTAAAGTCGGTCTAATAATTCCAACATCTGGATCATCTCAGGGTTGGCATCTGTTGATTATATTTTCACTTGAGAATTAGTCATATTTTTCTGCTCTTTTGTATGTTGAGTAATTTTGAATTATATTCTGGACATTTTGAATATTTATTATATTATGAAACTCCAGGTTCTACTAAAATCCTCTGTGGAATGTTGACTTTTAAAATTTTTAACACGCAAATAACATGGTTAGATTCAGACTGTACGTTCTGTCTCTCCTTCTTTGGTCAATTAGTTTCATTGTCAGTTCTATTTTCAAATCTTTTGTTATGCTGCTTTGTTCTATACCACACATGTGCTTCCCAGGGATTGGTCTCTAAATTGCACACTAATTTATGTCATAGATCACTTTTCAATACCTTTGTTATGCAGCTTTGGACCTTTTTTGTGCATACAAAGCTCAGGCTTAAGGCATAAGATGCCAAAATGGCATTTCCTTCCATCAAGTCTAAGAATTATATGGATGTTATAATACACTCATATTTTTTTTCCATTACTGTTCCTTATGCCATTTCTTGTTATTCTCCTACCCTGTCAACTTAATAGTGATTTATACTTGAACCATAAAACTACTAAAATTGATTTTTCTTCTCACTGTTGTTAAAAGAATTTTGTTTTAAATTTTTTCATTTTATTTTATTTTTTATTTATTTTATTTTTTTAAAATATTTTATTGGGGAATTGGGGGAGGGGAATAGCATTGGGGAATCAGGGAAGGGGAACAGACAAGTTGCTGTCTTTTTTTGTTCTTCAGTCTAGTTATGGAGGACACTGCTTCACTGGCCCATGTTGATATTATCATTGCGCTCTGCCCGGGTGAGGTGGTCACTTGCCGGCCTCTGGACCGCCGATCTCAGCAGCTATTGGCAGCTCACTCCAGTTGCCGGCTGCTCACACTGGCTGCCTGCCATTCACTGTAGCCTATGGCAGCCCACTGCGGCAGGGGCTGCCGCTATGCCATCCAGACACTCATGCAGCCCAGCTCCAGATCAAGCTGTTGTTCACCATCTTAGCTGTAGAAGGCAGTCTTGCTGGCCCTCATATGTGGGATCCAAAACCAGGCCACTGGTGGCCCAAGCCAGCTCTTAACCAATGCACCACTTGGCCGGCCAAAAATTTTGCGTTTTTTTTAATACCAAAAGCCACTCTTCTCCCACTTTAGTCTAATTTTAATCCAATTTCCCCCTCTTGGTCTCAATTTATCTCACTTTTATTTCTTATATTTTTTGAGGGCAGTGTCACTGGCCCTCATAAGTGGGACCCGAACCGAGGCCGCTGGCTTCCCAAGCCAGCGCTTAACCGCCGCGCCACTCGGCTGGCCCTATCTCACTTTTACAAAGAGCCTTCTTGCCTTTCCATCTCTTCTAAGGGTAACAAATGCATTTATATTTAATTCTTTTATTCACCAAGTATTTATCAAAGGCCTATCATGTGCTAGATACTGTTGTATACACTGTTAAATTAAAAAAAAAAACTACTTGACACTGGAATGCATAGGTTACCAGAGAAATTTTAGAATTTCTTTCTCTGGAGTTTTTAAGATAATCACTTGTCTACTCAAGATCATTAACTGGAGGATGGCTTAGGGTGGGGAATGGACAGTCTCCTCATGATGTTCTGAATTCAGTGAACTCCCAAGCCTGAAATAACAAGCAGGTACCATCAAAAAAACCCAGAATATCTCTAAGGGAAACCAATTGTTTATAAGTTACTATCTCTCAAATTTTATCCCTTCAATATCACTGCAATTACACACATTCTTACTTATGCATCACCCCAGAGCCCCACAAGTTTTGAAGGGACAATAAAAGCCCCTGAAGGGGTCGGCTGAATGGCTCAGTTGGTTAAGAGTGCGAGCTCTGAATAACAGGGTCACTGGTTTGATTCCCACATGGGCCAGTGAGCTGTGTCCGAGCTGAGCTGCCACTGAGCTTCCAACAGGTGGCGGGATGGCTCAGCTGGTGAGAGCATGTGATCCTAACAAGGTTGCTGGTTCGACTCCCACATGGGATGGTGGGCTATGCCCCCCAACCCCCTGCAATTAAGATTTAACATGGCCAGAGTAGTGTGTTGGTTAGGAGTTGGCTTGGGACGCCAGCTCTTAGCACCGGGACCCCAGTTCGGATCCCACATGCAGGCCAGTGACACTGCGTCCTCTACAGCTAAGATGGTGAACAATAGCTCAACCTGGAGCTGGGCTCCCATGGGTCGCTTGCAATGGCGTAGGCTGCAGCCCCTGCTGCAGTGGGCTGCCGTGAGCCACCATGAGCAGCCATCCAATGACAGGCAACTGACTGTCTAACCTGGGAAGAGTGCAATGATCACAATACCAACATGGGCCAGTGAAGCGCCGTCCTCCACAACTAGACTGAAGAACAAAAAGAACACCACCTTGTCTGTTCCCCTCCCACAATTACCCAATAAAATCTTTTAAAAAAACCCACAAGATTTAACACAGCCGGATGGCGACTGGACTTGGAGCTGAGATTGCTGCGCCCTCCACAACTAAGACTGAAGAACAACAAGTTGGTTGTTTCCCTTATACTGTTCCCCTTCTCCAATTCCCCAATGAAGTCTTTTTAAAAAAAAAAAAAAAAAAAAAAGCCCCTGAAAAGTACTATAAGCTAATGGTCATAGTTCAAATAGCCCATCTTGTTGTCTTTTGTTGTCTTTAGGGAAATGTTTCATATTCAAATTGTTCCCATTTTTTTCACACTGGTAAAGTCAATGGGAAAAACAAATAGTGAGCAAACTGGGGTAGGAAAACAAATTTACTGTTCTATAAACACATTCCTCATAAGTGTGATTAACATAAATATACTTCACATCAAATAGAATGAGGCCTCACTCATGAGATAGGACTACTATACATTTAATGTAATACCAACTGCTTTTTAAAAATATATAATAAAAGTGCTGTAGAAGAGAATATAATTAGCTTGCATGATTCTACCTGGGTTTATTCCTGTTTATTGTCTATGTGATCTTTGATAAATTATTTAACCTGAGCCCTCCTTTCCTCAACTATAAAATAGGGAGAACAATAGCTATGTTCTATATCTAATAATAGCTTTGTTAGACTTCAATGTCTAACACAGTAAATAATTAACATTAGGTGAATATGAATCCAAAGTCAGTAAAACTTTTAGAAGAGAATATATGCATCTGCCTGAAAAGTGTCCTTGGGAGAATTTCTCCCAGCCACTTACATATTTTATAAACTGAAAAATTCCAAATGGATTTCTTAAAACATTGTCACCTAAGGCAGAAGAATAACTCTTCCCTATTAATAAATGTATCCTTACTTCAATATCCGATTCAATTAGATTAACCTAGATGTTTTTGGAAGGACCTCACTATAATAATGCATAAACGTTTGTCTAATAGCTGGCCATGAGCTTTTGCTGACACCTAATGAAATCTGTTTAATTACTCCAGCAGCGCCTATATTGGCTGCCGTGTTGGGGTCATTGGAAAGCTCGACCCTGTGGTACATGGGATACAAGAACATCTTCTGCTGATTGAAGCCTGTACCCTGTGGAAATGTTTTAATGGGATCCTTGAAGCATATCCTAAGAAATGCTGTCAACACATATTCTTCCTTGTCAGACCTTTATTTGGTCAGGAATACTCAAGAGCTCTGTCTTTCTGCCTGTGGTTTACCACATTGTCTCCCATTTGCTTTCAAATCTAGTTTAGCTGTGTTCAATGAAGCAGAGTTAGCTGAATTAGGGGGACATCATCAAAGTTACTCCTCCAGAGAAAATTTCCCTTCAGATAAATCACTAAAGCAGCTACCATGTTCTGAAGCACAGACACCAACCACATCCTTGCCACCAGATCATTCCCTTGCTAAACAACATGGTCTCAACATAGTGAGCAAAGAGGCCTGCCCAAAGTCCATGTGGAAAACTGAGGTTGATCGCAAGTCTCCAGTATAAAGAATTTCAAAAGAAGAAAGAAAAGGCAACAATAAAAGGACAACTTATTCATAATTCACACTATTATAGATGATTTTTTAAATAAGAAATAAAGCTTTTGGAGACTATTATTTAATATAAACCAAAGGTATGGCATACCCGCAAAACTCCACAGCTGCTATGTAAACATAAATATTGTATATTTTGAATGGATAAATCAGGGAGACTAGGTATTGACAAACATAAAGACTTGCCATATCCAAAGTAGAGCTATTTCCCCAAGATGTGTTGCTGTTTTTAATTGTTTTTAATGCATAGGAATTCCCAGGGAATAAGAAATACCTTAACTATTGTCTTCTGACCAATTAAAAATCTTAATGTCATAGGTTTTTTTACTAGTTCTGAGGATGGAGAATGTCCCCGTGCACAGAACTAACTTAGTATAGGTATTTCCTGTCCAAAACAGTGTACCATTTCTGCAGTGGAAAGAGTCCTTGGGGACAGCTTGAATGAGGGAGGGATAAGATAAAGGGAACAAAACTATTCTGCCTAAGAAAAGAACAGGGATTTGTGGGGGTATGGAGCACAGCTAGTAAGAGGAAAAGAGCAGACATTGAAGTAGGGAGAAAGGCCTCTGGGCCCTCCTCCCTGTCGAGAGAACAACTGCCCAGTGGCAGGAACGGCCAAGGGCTTTTGAGAACAGATACACCTGTGCAGGTGTTGTACATGGTGTCATGTCCCTAAGCCTTTTTTAAAATCTCACACACATCAGGATTTTGGGCAGCAAAGGGATTACTGGAGCGATGTCCAGGAAGAAGACACATGCCAAAGCAGGCAGAAAACACAGGGAATAGGATAAATGCATTTGGGGGATACTTCCAGAAGCAGCAAAGCAGAATCAGAGGGCCTTGGTCAGGAGCACAGGCTCCCCCCGCAAGAATCTTCAGACATGATGGGGAATGAGGTGGGGGGCAACGGATGCCTCCTGCCCCTCCACATATGGGATGTAGAGTTGGAGGAACCTGGCTGCATGTTGGTTGTACTAGCTGTCTTTCATCCCACCTCTCTCACAGCTGGGGGAAAGCTAAAAGCAGGACCCAGAAGGCTTAGAATCCAGGGCTGAAAGGAGAAGGGTAACACAATTTAGAGGAGAAAGCTTCAGTGGGATGATACATAAGGGGCATCAAATGGGGACACCTTAACAGGAGATAATTGTTCTGAATAGAGAGCAGTGCCCATGGTTGAGCAAGCCCTGCACAGCTTATAAATTAACATTTTAAATATTACTCACCTAAAATTAAATTTGGTATATACCATGTGGTAAGTGATCAAATACCAGATTACCTGTGATAAGTTACTGAAAGAAAATATTAAATCTATAACATGACAAATACGATGGAAAAAAAAAAACCTGGGTTAAAACAAAATAAAACATGAAAATGGTACTTTTTCTTCCTGATAGTCTGTTTAAAAGAGTTAAATTAAGACATGAAGTGATCATATCAGTATTAATTCTTCTCTGTTATTAATTGAACACCTTGGAAAAATGCAGATAAAAGTCCCACGTTGGAGAATTTAAGATAAGAGTGAATGGAAAGGAAGAGAAATTAGCAGGCTTTACCAGTTCACACTCAAAACCAACATGGTCTGTAGGTTTAAAGCTGCCTACGGATGCATAATACTAAATTGAACCTTTAATGTATTCTGATGTAGGGGAGCTTACAATCATAAGGCCTGCTCCCAGGTTCACACTTATCTCCTTGTACATAGTAGGGGCCATAAAACCAGGTGAACAGCAAAAGGCTGTTGTGAAAAATCATAAATGAGAGTTCCATTTGTTATAAAGAAATTCAAGCTACTTCCTATGATGAAAATACATAGATACACATATACACTGTAGATATGTCTCAGCTAAAGAGAGTGGACCCTATAGTGCATTAATTTACTACATGATATAATATTATATTAATATGATAAAGGAAATGATGAAATTTGGTGCTTTGCCTGAAAGAAGACTTAGTATAAGTAGTAAAACTAGTCAGATGTCCAGTGATCCTAAAAATATGTAAGCTTCCACTGTGAAACCCATCACTTCAAAGGGAATAATGAGAGAAACACAGCCACACTCTATGGAAAAGATCCACTAAGAAATTGCCAAGACAATTTCCTTCATTTGACCTTAAACCCATCAAAACTGCACGGAATGCAGTTTATGCAGTAGCTATGTTCAGTTAATCACATATGCTGCAGCCTTCTTAAATAATGAGAGAGACAGACAGACAGACTGCCATGGGAACCTGTTCTTTAATAGGAATGCATGTATCAATGTAAGTATCCAGAATCCTAAGGAATTTTCTACTGAACTCAACAGTCACTAACACAGACTGGCCTAGAAATAGATTACATCTTATTCCTCCTTGGTGTCTCTAAACATTTATTTTTAAAATCTAGCTACTTAAAATGAACTACTTTTTAAAAATACTCAAAAAGGACTATATAGGGCCAGCCGAGTGGTGCATTGGTTAAGAGCTGGTTTGGGGATGCCAGCGGCCCCAGTTCGGATCCCACATATGAGGGCCAGTGACACTGCCCTCTACAGCTAAGATGGTTAACAACAGTTTGATCTGGAGCTGGGCTGCTGTGAGTCCCCAGGGATGGCATAGCTTCAGCCCCTGCTGCAGTCGGCTGCCATAGGCTACAGTGAGTGTCTGGCAGCCAGTGTGAGCTGCCAATAGCCACAGTGAGGGAGCATCCAGAGGCCGGCAACTGATCTGCCTCATCCGGGAAGAGCGCAATGACGATACCAACATGGGTCTGTGAAGCAACGTCCTCAGCAACTAGACTGAAGAACAAAAAGACAGCAACTTGCCTGTTCCCCTTCCCTGATTCCCCAACGCTGTTCCCCTACCCCAATTCCCCAATAAAATAAAATAATAATAATAATAAAAGGACTATATAATCAGATATATTGATTCTGATGACAATCTGATCATCAACTATAGAAACAAGGAAACAGTCAGTTTTTAATGAAAATTGGCCCAGTATTAAGTGGGCCATGAAAACATTTGAAGTTTTGATGAGTACGATGCCATGGAAGCTAGACCTATTTGCTACCACCATGTATGACCCACTTTTTCTTTTTCATCGTATTTTTCTATGTGCCTTGATGCTTGGTGATGCAATAGCCAACTCACCCTGCTTCCCAGAAGTTCTGACTGAAAACAGCTGTTTTTCCACCCAGGTCTCCAAATTATTAATGGAACTATTTTGACAAAAGGATGACTTGTCTTAAAACACAAAACAGAAAGTTATAACCAATAAGCAATCAAATTAGTATCAAAAGTTACATCTTAAAGATAGGTTTTAATGAAGATAATACTCATTACAGAAATTCCTAAAGTAAAAGCTAGAGAGTTATACTACATCAATATGTTTCTCTTGTCATAGTGCACAGTACTATACATCAGCATCTTCAAAGTCATAGGTGATGTTAGATGTTAAGGGGGGGGTACCACTACATGTCATCCCTTTAAAAAAAAAAAATCTCCTCTGTTTTATTCCAGAAGTAAAGCTGTTTAACCTGTAGAACAGCTACTTTGTTAGGCCATCAGCTGTGATTTCTGAAATTTTTGAAGCCATGGAGATATTTCTTCAAACAAACTAGAAATCTACTTTATAAGAAGTATAACTGCTCTGGTTGAGGGGATTAGAAGGAAAGTCAGATCCTCCTCTAGAACCCATCCCCCTTACTTCCTTGAGAAGAAAAGAGTAAACATGAGCCTTGGGTACAAAACAGAAATTACTCCTTTATTTCTTACTTATTTCATTTCTCAAAAATAAAAATGTGTGGGGCCGGCCGAGTGGCGCGGTGGTTAAGCGCTGGCTTGGGAAGCCAGAAGCCCCGGTTCAGTCCCACATATGAGGGCCAGTGACACTGCCCTCAAAAAATAAATAAATAAATAAATAAATAAATAAATAAATAAATAAATAAATAAATAATAAAAAAATGTGTGAAGTTTAAAATTTCTAGGTAAAACCACACTTTGGAATATTTTTTAAATTAGCAAAAAAAACCTCTAGAGTATGTAACAAGATCTGAGCATAAATTTTAACAGAACTAGCTAAAAGTTGTTAGCTTAACCTCTCTCATTCTTGCCTGAGACTGCCTACCTCTAGGTTCTTTGTTCACAGCAGCCTACTCTAGAGTCACCAGCCTGTCTACTCTGGAGTGAAAGGAGTCAGCATAGTTTTCATCTACTCTTATACTTTTGTACCCCCTCAACCAAAAATTTAAAAATAAGATTGTTCTGACTTGCAAACTGTTTCTGTCTTCAGTTTTACCATTTTATTTTTTAATTATTTTTTTCAGTTACAGTTGACATTCACTATTATTTTATATTAGTTTCAGGTGTACAGTATAGTAGACATTTATATAATCGATGCAGTGATCCCCTCAATTAGCCTAGTCCCCACCTGGCACTATACATAGTTGTTGAAACATTATTGATTGTATTCTCAATGCTGTACTTTACATCCCTGTGACTATTTTGTAACTACCAATTTGTTCTTCTTAATCCCTTCTTCACCTTTTTCACCCAACTCCCCAACCTCTCCCCGCTGGCAACCATCAGTTTGTTCTTTGTATCTATGAGTCTGTTTCTGTTTTGTTTGTTCATTTATTCTGTTCTTTAGATTCCACATATAAGTGAGCCCATATGGTATTTGTCTTTCTCCGTCTGACTTATTTCACTTAGCTAATATCCTGTCAGTTTAATAAATTTTAAATAGACTGATTTCACTCTACAGAGTAGAAGAAAAAAAAATGTAAGTCTATAGTTATTGCTGTGATTGAGGCTTTTGCTACAGATGAACATATATTGCCATCTACTGTTGAGAAAAAATAAAATGGTTAAGCCAAAAGTTTTCAGAGTTATTATTAAGGTTTTGACAGATCATAAATTCAAAATGAAAAAAAATGGCTTTATGAAAGTGGTCCATTTCTCCTCGCTTATTCAGCTATATAGTATCCATAAAATAGTTTGAAAACAAAAAAGAATAGAAAATATAACAATCCAGAAAACTTTCTTCCCTAAAATCAGAAAAATTGCTATGCATAATTATTCTTACTCTTGATTAAAGATTGAAAGCAAATCATTGTTCTATGGGTTTCCATTTGGCCCACTATTTTTAAGACTATGGTGAGGAAGAAATATAAGTCAAGTACCCCTTTTTAATTAACTTCATTTCAAAATTTAACTCAAGATATAAATTATTTTCTTCGTTTTTGTACAAAGCCACTAGAAATGAATAAGACAAAATCAGTTTTTAACTTTAAATTTAGTTATAAATAAATTTTCTTTAGAAAAATAGGGTAGCTAACACTTAACCTTCTTTAGGTCTCTAATAGTACATACTTAAACTCAAATTAAGAGAAAGCCCCGGTAGGGCAAAAAGCTCCTAGCTCCCACAAAAGCCATGCATCTGGGTCAGAGAATCCAGCCACATTAAAACTCTCCTACTAGAAAGGGGAGGCAGAATCTGGGTCTCTAAATCCATCAACGTGAAGAATGACCTGTCTTTATGCTGGTGGCTGGTGTTGAGCTGAAGGAAATGATTTGGTGGCCGAAATTCAGTTGTTTTCGCACATAAAAAAGCATTTTCCCCTTTAAAGAATATTTATTTAGCTCTGTCAACAGCCAAGCACTACGCCACGTCCTGTGTCAGCTATCTCACAGTCCGGAGAATCAGATGTGAAGTGTGATGTGTGGATGGTGCAGAGCAAATCCTCATCATGAACATCTGTGAAGAGAAAGGAAAGACCATTCACCTTGCAGTGCATCTAAGGATGAAAGCTGATCACATGATATACACCATGTATGGTGTACGTGTGTATGTGTATGTGTAGAGGAGTAAATGTTTTTAAAAACTGGTAACTGATTTTGCTATATCAACAATTCTGGTACCAACCATTATGGCTTATTTCGCTGGCTTCACCAAGGTGTTTTCCTCATAACTAACATTGGTATAACATTGACTGTTTATAAGGCACCCTTACACATGTCATAATTTATTTGCTCTTTTAACAAATATATACTGAACACCAGCGACGTGCAAGGCTCTCACAAGCATCAGAATACAAAGCTAAAAAAGAAACCATCCCATCCTTCAAAGAGCTTCTCAGTCCAGGTGAGGTGAGAAGGAAGCAACCTCACAGCTAGGTTTACGAAACAGTGTTACAAGTTCCTTGATAGAGGAATGAAGGGGCGCTATGTAAAAAGGAAAGACAGCAGATCGGTTTTTATGTGGGTGCCACAGCAGGAATCAGGAAGGTGTAGGCGATATAAGACTGAATGGTGCATGAACCAGCAGAGGGGACACCTCCTAAGAACCACAGGTTCACACTGTTAGATGTGACATACTGCACGGGCATCAGTAGGTGAGTATGGTGAGGAAGTGTCATGCACAAGAGTCCCAAGCATTTGTGCCTAGTGTTGTATATGCAGAAAAGATATAAAATAAAGATTATAGGAGAGCAGCTTATATGCAGAGAAGTAGTGGAATGTCCACGATCCCCTGAACTCCCACAGCTCAGATCCTGCGTAGGTGGTCCACGTGCCCATGCCTAACATCCCAGTAGAAAGGAGTCCTGCCTGTCATGCTCTAGGGAACAGGGAACATCTATGTGCCATGGATGTTCCCTGGTCAGAAAAGTGGCCTTGACAGAAAGGGAGGGCCTCTGAAGTCTGAGGGCTGGTAGCAGCTTGTTCTTCCAGAGTACTAACTCTGACCTGTTAAGCTGCTGCCTACTGACATGGGGAGACGAATCTCAGGACATGCAGATGTATTGCTCCTGAGAGGAGGGGAGGGAAGGAACTGAAGGCTCTTGTTTGCCAGACTGAGCAGATGTGAAGTTTCAGGCAGCAGGGAGCCACCAACTGTTCTTGCACAGGGAAGTAATAGGATCTGATTTGTACTTTAAAGAAATCACCAGCATTGGGGCCGGCCGAGTGGCGCATTGGTTAAGCGCTGGCTTTGGGATGCCAGCGGCCCCGGTTCGGATCCCACATGAGGGCCAGTGACACTGCCCTCTACAGCTAACAACAGCTCCACCTGGAGCTGGGCTGTGCGAGCCCCGGTGATGGTGTGGGCTGCAGCCCCTGCTGCAGTGGGCTGCCATAGGCTACAGTGAGTGGCCCGCAGCCAGCGTGAGTGGCTGGCAGCCAAGCATGAGCTGCCAATAGCCGCGGTGAGCGACATCCAGAGGCCAGCGACCGATCTGCCTCATCCGGGAAAAGCGCAATGACGATACCAACAGTGAAGCAACATCCTCCGCAACTAAACTGAAGAACAAAAAGACAGCAACTTGTCTGTTCCCCTTCCCCGATTCCCCAACGCTGTTCCCCTCCACCAAATCCCCAATAAAATCTTTAAAAAAAAAAAAAAAAATCACCAGCATTATATTAATAAAAGCTAACTGAGGGATAGGAGACCAGCTAGTGAGCTATTGCAAACAGTCAGACAAGGGGCCGGCCGAGGGGCACGTTGGTTAAGAGCTGGCTTGGGACGCCAGCCCTGAGCAGCAGGGACCCGGTTCTGATCCCACATATGAGGGCCAGTGACACTGCCCTCTACAGCTAAGATGGTGAACAACAGCTCCACCTGGAGCTGGGCTGCTGTGAGTCTCCGGCGATGGCGTAGCTGCAGCCCCTGCTGCAGCGGGCTGCCATAGGCTACAGTCAGCGGCCGGCAGCCAGAGTGAGCTGCCAAGAGCCTCTGTGAGCTGTCAATAGCCGCGGTGAGCGGCCATCCAGAGACCAGCGACCCATCTGCCTCACCCGGAAAGAGCGCAATAACAATACTAACATGGGCCAGTGAAGCGACATCCTCCACAACTAGACTGAAGAACAAAAGAACAGCAACTTGTCTGTTCCCCTCCCCCAGTTCCCCAATTAAAAAAACAAAAACAAAAAAAAGTCAGACAAGAGGGTCTGACACAGGACAGAGGCAGAGAGGCTAGGAGGACAGCCAGACCAGAGAGATGCTCAGTCAGAGATGGACCAGACAGGACTTCAAGGCAGATTAGATCTGGGGGAAGGGAAAGAACAGAGTCTTATATTACCTGGGTTCTGGCTGAGTGACAAGCTGGATTGGGAAAGAGTGGGGCGGGAGTTAGGTGAGAGATGGTAAGGCTTATAGAAGTTGCAAATAATTATAGATTTTGCAATTATAGAAGTTGCAAATGTAGTACAGATATGCCCCATATTCCCTCACCCAGTTTTCCCTAATGGGACTATTTTACAGACCTATAGCACAGGAAAATGACATTGGTACAATGTATACAAATATATACAAATATGTATAGTTTATTTTATTAAGTGTGATTTGTGTAGCCACCAATGCAACAATACATGAAACTACTGCACAAAGATCTCCCTAGTGCTACCCCTTTATAGATGCATCTACTCTCCCCTTCCTTCCACCATTCCTATTCCTGGTGTGGATGAAAGAAATGTCCAAACCTGTAGAGAATTTTTTTTTTTTTTTGAGGGCAGTGTCGCTGGCCCTCATATGTGGGACCCGAACCAGGGCCACTGGCTTTCCAAGCCAGCACTTAACCACCACGCCACTAGGCCGGCCCTTTTTTTTTTTTTTTTTTAAGATTTTATTGGGGAAGTGGAACAGCATTGGGGGAGGGGAACAGACAAGTTGCTGTCCTTTGGTTCTTCAGTCTAGCTGTTGCTTCACTGGCCCATGCTGGTATTATCACTACACTTCACCAGGCTTAAATCGCTGGCCATTGGACAGCAACTCACAGGGGCTCACAAGAGCTCACACCACTGTAGCTTATGGCAGCCCACTGCAGCCTCACTGAAGCCTAAGCCATTGCCGACAACACACATGAGCCCAGCTCTAGGTGGAGCTGTTGTTCACCATCTTAGCTGCAGGGGGCGCAGCATCATTGACCCTCATGTGGGATCTGAGCCGGTCCTGCTGCTCAGAGCTGGCATCCTAGGCCAACTCCTAATCAACGAGCCACTCGGCCGGCCCTAGAGAATTTTTATAAGAGTTTATTTGAGCCAAACTGACGATATATGCTGGGGAGCAAGATCTCATTGCTCTGGAGAATAGAGTTTTGTAGTTTTATGCATTTGAAATTAAGGAGGGAACATAAGGAAAATTACATAATGGTGGGAGAAAGCAAGGTGGGAATTGGATTACAGGGTAGTTAAACTCTGTGCTTTCTTGAGGGTGGTCATGCTTTAGGAGGAGGGCTCCAAAAGGGGATACTTCAAAGGTGTATTAGCCTAGATGCACAGAAACAATGGACAGAGCTTGCTTAAGGCAAAGATAAACCTTTTACTAAAGAGTTATACCCCTGGGGTGTGACTGCCCACCATGACCTGACCAGTTAGGAATTTATGATCAGATCACCCTGTGAAGTTACTTTCACAGAACCCCTTTTTGGTCCTCATTGGCAACCATTAATTTGTTCTTCCCCTCCATAATTTTGTTATTTAGGGATGTTATGTAAATGGAATCATACAGTATATGGCCCTGTGGGACTGATTTGTTCCACTCAGCAAAATACAGAAGATGCATTCAAATTACTACATGTATCACTAGTCTGTTCCTTTCTATTGCTGAATAATACTCCATGATGTGGGTGTACCACAGTTTGTTTAACCATTCACCCACTGAAGGACATTTTCGTTGTTTCCAGGCTTTGGTTATTAAAAATAAAGCTACTGGGTGGCCAGTTAGCTCAGTTGGTTAGAAGGCAATGCTCCTAACACCAAGGTTGCCGGTTTGATTCCCACATGGGCCACTGAGTTGCTCCCTCCACAACTAGATTGAAATTAACTACTTGACTTGGAACTGATGGGTCCTGGAAAAACACACCATTATCCAATTTTTAAAAAAAAACAAATAAATAAAACTACTGTGCACACTTATGTACAGATTTTTGTAAAAATGTAAATTTTCATTTCTCTGGGATAAATGTCCAGGAGTGTGATTGCTGGGCCATATGGAAAGTGCATGTTCAGTTTTTTGTTTTGATTTGTTTTGTTTTTTGAGGGCAGTGTCACTGGCCCTCACATGTGGGACCGAACCAGGGCCGCCGCTGGCTTCCCAAGCCAGCGCTTAACTGCGCCACTCGGCCGGCCCAATGTTCAGTTTTTAAAGAAATTGAATAAGGCTTATCTTTTATGTTAAGTGTGATTTTATTCCTGTTTTGAAAGTAAGAAATAAGAAGCATGGTGATTAGCAGCTCAGGCTTTGCAGAAAAATAGACGGGATTGAATCTGGCACTGCCATCATCAGCTGTGAGACTTGGTTACTTAATTAGCCCTGCTATACTTATATCTCATTTTTTCTCCTGTGTGAATTTCTATAATCTTTCAACGGCATCAGAATAGCATCAGACTGGTAATTTTCTTTTTTCTTTGAGTACAGGACAGATAGGATTCCTAGGTATGAAATGTATAATTGTGCCTGTTATTGAGTTAAGGAAAAGGGAAACTGGCTGAATAGAACTAAGAATGCAGAAGATGAGGCAGTTTATACTTAGGTTAATTGGGCAGGGAGTGTATTGAAGATTGAAATGGGAAAGGAAAATGAGGAGTTGACTAAGGTTTATAACTGGACAGCTGAAGAAGAATCTAGAATAAGCCAGTCTCAAGGCTCACACAGTGGGGGGGGGGCGGGAATGGGATGTGTGGTTTGATACACGGCTCTCAGTCTAGCAGGGTTCTGGGTGCTGGTCGTTTTCAAGGCTACATGTGTAATAAGGGATTCAGGGGTGGAAGAAGAGGGAGATAAAACATTTATATGATCAGTTCAGCAAATACTCATGTTCCATATGTGGTTTTAAGCTAAAAAAAAAATAAGGGTGTACCATGTTGGGATGAGAATGGCATTGGGATACAGTCCTTTAAAAGAAGGAAGCTCTAGGGGGAAGTCTAGACAAGCAGATGTCAAATAGAAGAGGTTTAGACAATGTATGGCCAAGTTCAAGGAGGCCAAGAGAGGCAATAAAAGTCAGAAAACATACCCAAGTCCAAGCAACCAGAGTCAACCACCAGGAGTTCAGCAAAAGAGATGAAACAAGTGAGTGAATTTCTGAATCTAGAACCTAAACTTTTTCTTTTTATCTGTTTTCTGCTCTGTGCTGCTTCTGTGAAGCACTGTGCCTTTGGGAGTTAGTTCTAGCCAGGATGAGATTAAAGAGCTGCAGTAAAATCCTATCTGTGATGAGAATAAAGGATTGAGATTACCTCATATAAGATTGGTAGAGGTGAACGTATTAGAATTCTTTTGGTTGCAAATAACAGTTAAGCCCAACTGAAAGAGCCTCAAACAATAAAGAAATGTATAATCTTATACAACAAAGTCCAAGGGCAGGGGATTCCAGAGCAAGTCAAAGGAGCAGCACAACAATGCCAGTAATGTCTCCATCCACCCCATGCTTCCCTCCGCCACCACCATCACATTTACCCCTGTGGCCACAAAATGTAGATGAGTGAGAACAATTTATTAATCCCAGGATAAATCTGAGAAATTTCTTTTAGAGGTTCAGAAGTGTGGATGAAAAATGGGCCACATACTAAACCTGATAAGCTGGGGGGCGGGGGGGTGGAGGGCTACAAACTCAGAGACCGAAATTAACCACATAGGATGGTCTGAACATAAAAATCCTGAACTAAGGGGGGCTGGTTGGCTCACTTGGTTAGAGCGCAGGCTCATAACACCAAGATTGCCAGTTCGATTCCCACATGAGCCAGTGAGCTGCACCCTCCACAACTAGATAGAAAACAATGACTTGACCTGGAGCTGATGGGTCCAAAAAAAACACACTGTTCCCCAATAAAAGTTCTTTTAAAAATTCCTAACGAAAGTGGGTCACAGACAGTAGTCACATCCTTGGTCTGCAGCTACCTTGGCAAAGGTCAATCTTTACCTTAAGTGAGCGTGTCTATTGTTTGTTTTGCATCTAAGAAAACATACCCTTGGAATGTTGGAATAATTCTTTTTTCTGTATCCTTCAGGGCACAACACACCACACCAGAGCTTGAGACCACAAAAGCTCTGTTTGGGGAACAGAGCTTGTTCCCAAATACCATCTGTATGCATTGCAAAATGTTAATTATTAACTATCCTGTACCCACCAATGTAAAGAAAGTATGTGTCTCTCCATTTTACTTTTTTTTTTTTTTGGTAAAGATTTTATTGGGGAATTAGGGAAGGGGAACAGCCAAGTTGTTGCCCTTCAGTCTTAGTTGTGGAGGACGCAGCTAGCTCAGCTCCAAGTCCAGTCACCATCCAGCCACCCGTTGGCAGCTGGTGGCTGCTCAGTTCAACATGCCGTGTTCAATTTTAGTTGCAGGTGTACATAGCCCATCGTCCCATGAGGGAGTAGAACTGGGAACCTTGTTATTAGGAGCACGTGCTCTCACCAGCTCAGCCATCCTGCCACCTGTTGGCAGCTCAGCAGCAGCTCAGCTCAGGCACAGCTCACTGGCCCATGTAGGAATCGAACCGGTGACCCTGTGGCTCAGAGCTTGTGTTCTTAACCAACTGAACCATTCGGTCAGCTCTCCATTTTACTTTTTATTCAATCCCAGAGATTTCCCCTCTTTGCTTTCTCCCACCCAATGGATTTCATGCAATCCTCCTTATGTCTCCTCCTTTGACTCTAATACATTAAAAAAGCTGCAAAACTGCCACTCTCCACAACATTTTCTTAATCTGTTGAGATTTTGCTTCCTGGCAATTGTCCTCAGTTTGTCTCAAATAAACTCATTAAAGTTCTCTACAGGTTTGGACGTTTCTTATGTCAACAGACTCAGAAAATTTAAAAACTAATCCTGATTAATTAAAGTCTTTGGTTAGCTGAATTCTAACTGATTGAAATTCTTATTTAGGTCATTCTTTATATTTCACACTTTGCCCAAGAGTCCTCTCTAACATTAGGATCAGGCCATTTTCATGGGTTTAGGTGAATTTCCTTTATTCTCATTCTCAGGACATGAAGAGATGACTCAAAATACTTCTTTTATGTTAGGAAGTTGTATACTTAAATTTGCATAGCAGTGTACTGTCACATGGTTTGCCTAATAATCTTTACAAACCCTTGTGAGTTAGAAAGAGCAGATATTAATAACCTCATTTTGAGATGAGGAAACAGGCTCAAGTCTAATGAATTGCCCAAGGTCACTGAGAAACTATGAGGCGAATTGAGATTTAAGCCCAGATATTCTGTCTCTCAATAGAGCTCTTCCTACTTTCAAGGACAGCAAGTCTGATTTCTCTGGGCCAGTCCAGATTCCACATGTGAAGTTAGTTTCCCATTGCTACACTCATAATTGTTGTGTCAACGAAAAAACATCCAGCTTAAGAGAAAGCTTATAAGACTTTATTTGAGCCAAACTGATGACAATTGCCAGGAAGCAAAGTCTCAAATGATTGAGAAAATGCTCTGAAAAATGGCCGTTTTGTCACTCACTTTATACATTAGAATCAAAGGACGAGGGTTACATGAACCATTGGTTGTAGAGTAAGGGGTTGGGAGAAAGCAAAGCAGGGAAATCTCTGAGATTGGATAAAAAGCAAAATGGAGAGACACACGCTTCTTTTACATTGGTGGGTACAGGATAGTTAATAGCATTTTACAGCACATAGAGATGGTATTTGGGGAACAAGATAATAAGGGATTTATGTTCAAACTATCTTATGTGGTTGTTTTTCAGTCTCCTGAGCTTGTCAGGTTTAATATGTGGCCCCTTTTCCATCCACAGTTGTAACATAAGAGCTGGTTCTTAAATTAAGAATACACAAGCACTAATTATATGCAAAACTGTGGGAGGGCTCCCAAAGGAGGAGTCTGGAGACACTCAAGCTAATATTCTAAATTTCAGTGCAATGAAAAGATGGCTACCCCTCCTCTTCATTCCACCCACTAAAGAGTCAAAAGGAGGAAAGCTGAATAAGTAACGTGGGGCAGTGGCTAGTTTGGAAGTACAGAGGCAGCATTACTTAAGGAAGGGGATCACAGACTTTCCTCACTCTCAATTTTATCCTATTCAGTAACTATAATAGTGTTTTTGTACTAACAGTATAATCATTTTTTAAATATTCAATAAAGGGTTATTTGAGTATTAGAAGAATAAAGGAATCCTTGCACATGACCTAGTCTCTAACTTCACATGAGGGGGTTGGGGATTTCAAGTTTCAAACCCTTAACTGCTGGTTGATTCCTCTAGCAACCAGCCTCCATCCTTAGGTGATTTCCAAAAGTCACCTTATTAACATAAACTCAGATGTGGTTGAAAGGGGTTTGTCCCTGTATCATTTAGGAAATGCCAAGGGTTTTAGGAGCTCTGTGCTAGAAATGGGCAGGAGTACCAAATACATATTTCTTACTGTAAATAACAATATCATATCTTCCCAATCCACCAAAACTACTCTTACCAATACACACGATGACCACAAATCGTATTGTAAAACCAGGATTTTTGAGAATGAAAGAGAACATTATTAATAATTACACTGGGATGATAGGCACAAATTGGGCTTGTCTTATACATAAACTGAGACTTATGGCAACTCTATAAATATTTCCACTTGGACATCTCAGTCAACAAAAAAACAATGAATCATTGATTTTCCTACAAAACCTGTTCTTCCTCATATTATTAAATCCCATCTATATTCATCCCATTTGCTCAAGCCAGAAACCTGAGAATCATTGCCCAATTCCCCCTTTCCCTCTCTCACATCCATTTCATACAATCTCTATCACAGAACTATCTACAAAGTATGATCCAAATATAAATACTTCTCTCCTCATCCATCGACTACCTAAGTCCTTCTCCCCCACATATTGGACTTGAGCACAACACCCTATTCATTTCCTTCACACTCTGTAATGTGGACCAAAAGGGGGTGCTGTAATAAATCATAAATTCCTAACTGGGCAGGTCATGATGGGCAGTCATGTCCCAGGCATATAATTTTTTAGTGAAAGGTTTATCTTTGCTTAAGCAAGCCCCGTCCATGGTTTCTGTGCATCTAGGTTAATACAACTTTAAAATGCCTACCCCTCCTTCTAACCACCCTCAAAGGAGCAAATAATCTTAACTATCCTGTAATCCAATCCCCACCTTTCTTTCTCCTACCTTCATGTAATCTTCCTTATGTTCCCTACTTAATTTAAAATGCATAAAAGAAACTGCAAAACTGTTTGTTATTCTCTAAATCATTTGAGATCTTGCTCCCTGGCATATATCATCAGTTTGGCTCAGACAAACTCTTATAAAAATTCTCTACAGGCTTGGACATTTCTTACTTTGATAGTAATTATATATTTGCTAGTTTACTTGTCACTGTCCTCTCTCTAGTTTACTGTCGGGGACCCTGAGGTTTGGTCACCCAGTACCTGGCATTCATAGCAGCTAGCATAACACCAACACATAGCAGGTACTCAATAAATGTTTATTGCATGAATGAATACATGAATAACCAGATGAAAAAAATAAGCAAACATCATACAGAATACCTTTGGGAAATACTGAGATAAATAATGTGAAACTGAGAATAATATAGCTGTGTTTTTGTGGTCCTATTATAAAATCAGCATCTGAATCTCTGAGACAAAGACCAGGTAAGACCAGAGTTAGTTCTGGGAAAGGCAAGAATGAAACAAATGTGGAGAAAAGCAGGGATAATTGGTGAATTCAAAGTATTCCCTCTATTCTTCTCCTTTGCTCTCTATATAACTGTTTTAATTCTGTATTTTGCACTAGCAGAGAAAATAACCTTAATGAGCAGGTAAAAACAATCTTTCTGGTTAAGGAGTAAAGATGACCAAAGTTTTGCCACCCCTGAACTGCCTTTGGGATACTGATTATAGGCTGTTTATTAAGAAACAAGAGACTCAGAAAGAACCTTTGACTCTCTCTTCCTGCCTAAGAGATTCAGATGAAACAGCCTAGTCCAGGAAGTGAATCATAGGATGTTGTCTTAGCTTGATTTGTATTAAGTTTGGTAAATAGGGGGGCTTCAGGCAAGGGCCTGTTAGCTAGATACCCCCTGCACCCCTTTATTTCTGAGTTGCCCGGCAGGAATGTTCCTGCCAAGTGTGTTCTGCTCTTCCTCAACTACCTGTAAATCACCCACTCTCACTTCTGAAATCTAATACCTTGCTACCCCATCCCCCTTTTCCCCTTTGTCCGAAATGTCATAAGATATAACCAATGTTGCCTCACTGTTGGGGTGATTTTCATGCATATGTGAAATCTCATGCACATATATTAAAATTTGATCTTCTCCTGTTAATCTGTCTCTGTTAATTTGATTATTAGCCCAGCTAGAAGAACTTAGAAGCTGAAGGAAAAGTATTAATTCTTTTTCAGCCCCCACAGGAACACCTTTCTGTCTGATAGAGAAGGGGAGACCTGTTAATATGGAAGTCAACCATTCAGAACCATTATCATCTGCAGTGCTACTTTCGCTAGAATCAGGTTGTTGCAATAAATACCAAAGGAGGGCTTATTCCATAACAGGAATAATATGTTGGACAGTTATCCAACATCCAAAAGTATTAACTCTTTTTAAACATTACTTTTAAGACAAAAACTAGACAGATATTCTTTCAGTTATAACATTATTCATATGAATCTCTCTGTAATAAACAACCAAATAAGGTGAGAGCTAGTGCCAGGAGAAGAGAAAGAATGGGAATGGGAGATGGAGAAGGGCAGCGCTGGGGATTTTCATGATTGTATATCTCGTTACTGAAAAGCTACACACGACACACAAAAGAAAAGTCTTTCATCACTAAGGAGAAACATTCCAAGCACACTGTGATTCCGATGTCCTCGCCTTTGGGCCTTCATCCCTAAATAGCATAGCACTGTTGTCAAGATTGGTTCTGCCCTGGAATTACAGTCCCTGTGCCTCTACTATTTGATATTATAAATAATCACAAACTACATCCATGGTATTTGGTAGTTACAAAACATCTCTTACAGGAGAAGAATTTACTTGCAAATATAGTATCTGAAAGTTGCAAGTCCTGTCTTTAGAAATGGCAGTGCCCCCTATCTGTCATTGTGTGCAGGGTCATCGTGTGCAGGGTCTGTCATTGTGTGCAAAGTGGGAGAAGAGCAGATCCAAGCAGTCTCTGAGGCAGGCCTTCCCGTGCTGTACAGAACATTTCCTTCTAGGATGAAAGGCATCTTAACTCCTCTTCTGGGACAGGGTCACAATACGATTGATTACTTGGCAAGATAGTAATTAAGTTGCACTCACACCAATACTTCTGCATCAGTTAAGTTACTTTCCAGTGGAAGCAACAAAAACCCCAACTCCAACTGGCTTAAACAATCAAAGCAATTTTTCAGCTCCATGTATTCAAAGTCTAGAAGAAAGCTTTTAAGTAGGTCCATTAAAGGCGCTACCTCTCTCTCTGTTTCTCTGGGTTCTGCCTTTCTTTATGTGTTGATTCTATCCTCAGACTGACTTCCCTTTTAATTGCTAATAGAAATTAAATAGCAAGAGCAACAATCCCATTCTGAATGGGATTCTTCATTCCCATTCAAGGAAAGAGACCCTTGATTCACTCAACCATTAACCTGAAATGCTAGACTTGTTCCAATTGAAAGACTCCAGAACCCATCAGGATGGCAAGAGAGATGGGATTAGAACCATCCTGAGTATAGACAAGGGTCAACCCATTCCACCTACAATGCATGGCAGGAGGAGGGTGTGATGTAGCAGAGGCACCATTTCTCCATATCCAGCTTCTGCATTGATTTCCTTGGTCCTTGTAACTTAAAGCCACAAACAAAGCTGAGAAATAGATTCACTCAGTATTTTTAGTCATTCTTTCTCTCTCCCTTACCTTTTCCCTCTTTCCCTTGCCTCCCTCCACCCACCCCACCCCCAATCTCCCTGCCATCTTTACCTTCAATATTAAAATGGATTGGCAGTGAAGCAAAGTAGGAAAGAGGATTAGGAAAGATAAGACATGGAAGGTATAATGTGTCTTTCATTTTAGAGAAGGACTCTGGAAAATATTCAGCGATTCAATCTGCAGTTCCCTGAAGTCTGCAGCTGTGGCCAGAGCCAGTGTTCTAGATAAATAGATGTACGCAGTGATTAAGAAAAACTCTATTTTGGAAAATTTTAGAAAAGAAAGCAAAATAGGCAGATTAACCAGAGGTACTATACAAGTCTGGACAATTCTTTAAACCAACTACAGTTAGCCTTCCGTATCTGTGTGTTTCGTATCCGTGTGTTTCACATCCATGGATTCAACTAACCGTGGATAGAAAATATTGGGGGCAAAAAAATCCCAGCAAGTTCCAGAAAGCAAAACTTGAATTTGCCACGTACCAAGCAGTAGGCTGAATCCACAGAAATGAAGCGATGTATAGACATATCCTGCTGTAGCTTATATGCAAAGATAGGTTATATATAAATACTACACATTTTATATAAGGGACTTGAACATCTGAGGATTTTGGTACCTGTGTGTGTGTAGGGGGTCCAGGAACCCCTCATGTTAGGCATGAACTCTTAGTAATAAAGAAATAAAAATATAGCAAATGTGCATAATAATTATTCACAATAGCTGGGGAAAAATTGAAAACAACTTACGTATCCATCAGCAGGCAGTGTTATATACATTATGGTACATCCATTCAATGGAACATTAGGCAAAAATATTAAATAATGGTTCTGAAGGCTCTGTAATATCATAAAATAATGCTTATGATTAAGTGAAAAAGAATTTGAAAAATAATTATGCAAAATATACATGTAAAAAGAGACTGGGAAGGAATATACCAAATGACACTTAAGTTTTACTGAAATGTGATTGTTTTCTACTCTCAATTTATTTTCTGATACTGTTACATTAATTTTATAACTGAAAATATTAACACACATTACTTGGCATATATCTTAGTAGCTTGCCTCTGTGCTGGTAAAACCAGTTATAATTAGGTAACCTGTCCTTTGTCCTACCTGCATTCATTCATTTATTCAACAAATAATTATTGAGCACCTATTATGTACTGGACACCAGAGAAATCAATGAAGTAAATGACTTGGTCCCTGCCCCTATCCTTACAGCCCAGTGAAGACAGGCAATGAGAAAATAATTTATTACAAATCAGGAAAAAACAGTATAAAAGTAACCAATACAATATCATAATAAGAGGGGAAACCTACTTTAAAAGGGGGTCAGAGAGGCTTTTGAGGAGGTGGTATTTAAGTTGAGATGAGGATGAGAAAGTGCCAAAAACTTCAAGGGCCAGGGAAGAGCAATTTAGCAGATGCCTAAAGTGAGAAAGAGTTTGGCAAGCCCTGGAGAAAGGCCATTGGCTGAAGCACAATGCAAAAGGAAAAGAAGGGTTAAAATGAGGCTGGAGAGGTAAGCCAGGGCCAGATCATGCAAAACCTTGATAAGAATTTTGTATTTTATTTCAAGTGCAATGTGAAACCACTGAAGTGTTATACGGAGAAGAAATGTTCAGTTTGCATTTTAATAAGATTGCTCTGGCTGCATTGTGCGGAATGATTTGGTGGTGAGTAAAGGACAAGATAAGAAGCAGAGAGACTAGTCAGGTCTTTTCAGGAGACTGTAAACTGGATTAGGGTGGTGGCAATGGGGATGAATTAGATTGAAAGGCTTCAGGATATGTTTTTCAAGATAGACCAGAAGATAATGGTGGGGTGAGGGACTAGTGAGTCAAGGACCATGATTATTAGTTTGAGCAATTGGGTATATGACTGTGGCACTTACAGAGATGGGAAAAGTGAGAAACACATTTGGGGGATAAAATGAAGAATTTAGTTAAATTTAAATAACACTGAACTGCAATACATGATCTTATATAATAATCCTCTCCTGGAAGACTTTTAAGGATGGGGAATGTGTTTTTCACCTTTGAAGTCTCAACATCCTGAACAATGCAACATGTTACAGACTAGGCATTTAGTAAATGTTTGTTAAATGAATGTCACAGCTTTGCAAATATTTCATTCATTTCAGTGTAATAAGATTCTAGTTATTGTGAAAAGCCTGATTTTACACAGCTTTCCTTACCAAGGCAGACAAAGAAAAATTGACCGTTAATTATTCTTTAGCTTAAAAAGAGAAAGAAGTATGAGATTCTTATTTTTTAATTCTTTGTTTGTTTAGTTAAACTAAAATGGAAGTTAAAAGCTTTAATGCGTGTGTTTAAATTCTTGGGCCTGCTACTGACCTTCTTCAAGTGATTTTACCTCCCAGTGTTGCAGTTTCTCCATTTGCAAAAGGGAGATAATGGTAGTTGCCTTATCTCACAAGGATGTCATGAAAATAAGTCAGATAAATTGCTTTGCCCTCCTTGGAGAGGGGCTCTAGAAAGTAAGCATTATTAGATATGATGATGAATACCCACAACTTCAAAGATATTTTTAAATTGCCCCCCAAGTCTTTGAACATGTTAAGCTTATAAATAGCACCGTGTTAGGTGTTTATACATTTCTGGCGAGCTTTCACCTCTTGTTAAAGCAGTAAATGGTCTTTGAACAAATATATTTCTCATTCTTTGATAACTATGCTTCCTTGTTTGTACACTTGAAAGATGATTATCATCTGGCATATGAGGTCAAGTTGAACTCCTTGGTGCCATTACAGTTCAATTGCAGCTTTAATTGAGTTTTTCTTCCAATGTTGAAAATAAGTCACTTGATTCACTTTAGTAAGCGACTTGTATTCTAAAAAAATGATTGTGAGGTGAATATAACTATTTTCTGTAAATGGTATGTATAAATGTTTTTCATTTTAGCTATAATATCCTCATTCAAAAATTGATATAAAAATTCAGTATTTTCATTCCTTTCTTGATGGTTTTTCTTCTAAGTTTTCCTAAAATTGCTTTTAATAACTACAATTACATGCATTTTAACATATCTATTATAGACAGCCATGGTATACACATAAATATCACCAAAGTAAAAATCTACAGCTCTTAAGACAAAATACAAAATAGTAAACATCATCTAGACCATTTCTTATTGCAGATGTGCATCAAGTTCATAATTAGTTATATTAAAAAAAACTCACAAACCATTAGCACTTTCATCTTTATCCACACATTCCTTATCTATCGACCCAACACCAATCAACTCTTCCTACTAAAGTAACAATACTCCCATCAGAGTGCTGTAAAAGCATTCCTTGCAAAGTAAGAGAATGAGACATATTTCTCCTCTCTTTAATAACACCCTTCCAGGTATGTCTTAGCATATCCATTTGACAGGTGTGGAATTTGAAGTTGGGTGGCTTACACAAGATTCCCCGGCTAGGTCAGAACACAGGCTGAAAAGTGCTTACACCACAAGGGTACCCTCTATTCCATTTCTTCCTGTTACCTTTTTCTCTCAAGGAAGAAATGGAAATTGAGGCCACAGAAATGAAGACACTGCATACCTAATGAGTTTCTAGGAGGGGAGATCTAAACTAGGATAGAGGAAGGGTATGGTGGAAACGCCCTCAGTTTCACCAGGTGATGGCAGATGTCTCCTCACAGGCGCACCAGCATCTGACAGAATGGGCAGTGAAAAGACAGGCCTATCCTTCAGGCAGAAGCACAGAAACAAATTTCCTAGGCCCTATAAATATTTAATAATATTTCAGAATATTATTAAAGTTTAATTTTGAAATTTCTGTCTTTAGAGGTATTCTCAGGGGCCTATAAAAATGCCAATAGCGTGGTCTCATCTGAAATACAATTATCTTGGGTAGGTCTTGAACTAGTGGGATGGCTCAAACTCCCACACTTCTAGGGAAGGCATTCCTGACTTCTGATATCATTGAATTTGTTTACACCGAAGGTCATAAATAAGTAGCCTAAAATGGGCCACACTTTTATCTCAAAAGGTTTTTGATTGGCCCATTGTAATGACTTCTGACACCAACAACCCAGAGGAAGGCCAAACCTCTCAGGTTAAGGGTATAGTCCTCCACAAGAATGCCCTTACTTCAGACACCGCCCACAGGTTTGGGGTTCCCCAGGCTACCCTTGCTTTTGACCTGCTGGCTACAAATTCAGAGGTTCCCACTACCCCCTCAGGTTTCATAATTTGCTAGAACGACTCACAGAATTCAGGAGTGTAATACTAATGATGACAGTTTTATTATAGCAAAAGGATTCAAATCAGAACCAGCCAGAGCGACAGATGCATAGGGTGAGCTCTGGGAGGGTCCCATATGTGAAGCTGCCAGTGTTCTCTCCTGTGTCCTCAGGGACACATTATCCTCCTAACACAGTGATATGTGACAATACAGAGTATTGCCAACCAGGAAAGCTCATCGAAGATTTGTGTCCAGTTTTTACTGGGGTTTCATTACATTGGCATGATAGGTTGAATCATGTAACGCAGTCTCTGGTCCCCCTTCCCTCCCAGGGAGTCAGAATGATAATCCCATGTTTAGTGTTTCTGGTGTGACCAGCCCCATCATGAGTCATCTCATATACTATTAGGTGTAGTCTGAGGGGCCCACCATGAATAAGAAAGGCAATCCTACCACTAGGGAAATCCTGGGGTACAGAAGACACTTCCCAGGACTCAGGAACAAAAGCCAGGCAAATTCTTTATTATATACCCACACAATATTTAAAGTGTATCTCAAATTAGCTACCCACATTTAAAAATCAGTGTTCACATAAAAACCTAACATTTTTTGTCTTCCCCTTTAGTATCGGCAATGTTAGGCCTCCATTCCTACAAGGCTGCTTCCCCCTATAAAGGGAAGCTCATTCTCCCCACCTTCTCCACAGTCTCTGTTCCTTATTCTTAGCATGATTCCCTCCTTTGTTTCTTTCATGTCCACTGCAGACATTTTAATTTCTAAACCTGGCCTAAGCCTTCTATATTTTTGCTCTTTTTACTTCCATCATACATTATTACCTTAAAAGAATAAATGGGAGAAGGAATGACAATTACCTTTTGTCATTTTCATGCTCATCTTAGTTTAAAACCAGTCTTCCTTTTACACTTTGTGTGAACAGGGGTGCATGTGTGCACACGTGTGCCTGCGCCACCAGTTTGTCTCTTAAGTTTTGAGCCAGGCTAATATGAAATTTTTGATTGCCAGGATAGGCTGAATTAAAACTCATGTCATCTTCAGAGTCAGGAACTACAGCCAACCCAGCACTTTAGGAAAAAAGCCTCTCATTCTAAAGACGAAGCAATATTTTTAAAGCTACGACTTCTTTCATGAACCTAAAATTCTCACATTCTCCTTTATTAACAGAAATTCAACATAACTAATGCAAAATAAGTAATTGGGACACCGTTATTTTCAAATTCCATATACCCCTTCTCCCATATACCCCTTTGCAAATCACTTGTTAAATAATATTAAAGGCATGAAAGAAGCCCCAAGTACTTCAGGGATGATGTGGACACCTATAGACTCTCTCAGGTACAGGTGTCAAAGAGACCTTGAAGTACAGATCCTCAATATTCATGGATTCTGTATTTGTGAATTCATCTACTCACTAAAATTTATTTATAATCCCAAAATCAATACCTGCAATGTTTTCATAGTCATTTATGAACATGTGTAGAACAGTGAAAAATTCGAGTCACCTGATATGAAGGTTCTCAGCTGAGGTCAAACAAGGTGACACACGATCTTCTTGTTCCAAAAGAACACTATAAACATGTCCTCTTTGTGGTCTGTTAACTCACATTTTTTTTTTTTTTTTTGCATTTTGGCGCTTTTTATTGGTGAATTTGCAGTTTAAAATGACTGCCAAACGCTGAAGTGCTGTCTGGTGTTCCTAAGAGCAAGAAAGCTGTGATATCCCTTAGGAATGAGTCATGCTGTTGCACATGAGTTCAATGTTCATGAATCAATCATATATATTAAATAAGGTGTCTTTAAAACAGAAATACAAATAAAACATGATTATGCATTGATCAGTTGATAAAAATGTGAGCAGAAGGCTCATAGGAACTTAATTCTATATTTCCCTTTGGAGAAATAATTCAGTATTCACTCACTGTTTACTGTGACTTTAAGAACATAACTACCACAAATAGCAAGGATTATTTAATGTTAAACCAGAAAATGATGGTGGAGTTAGTTAGCCATCTCTCCCAAGCAAATCGAAGCAGCATTAAGCTGCCACATAGTAAACAGAACACCGGACTTGAAGTCGGAGGCCTTGTTGCTGGTCCCAACTCAGCGAATAATTAACTTAGGCAAATCATTTAAACCCATCTAAGCATCAGAGTCTTCATCTGCTAGAGGGACTTAACTCTTGTGGTAATAAGAGGTCACATTTGCAGTAATTTGTTCTCTGCAAAAGGTTTTCATATAAATGATCTCATTGGGTGAACTTAAAGGCCCCTCCTTACTCCAAAATTATGTAACCTCAGAATAATTTTGCCAAAACAGAAGAAATATATCAAATGTTTATAATGCTAAGAATTTCCCTTTGTAATGTTTGCCAAGACAGAGGGAGGATTTCAAATATAAGAACTAGACAACAGCTGTGGGCTTATTTTTAAATTGTTATTTATTAAATCATATTTTCTTTTTTAAAACGAGGAGCAAAGTACTGCCAGATGGCCATCCTTTGCCTCAAGCCCCACACCACCCCAAACTTTGCAAATGTGGAGAAACAAAAGTACCACTAGATGGAGCAGGAACAAAAGCCATCTATTTATTTGTAGTTCAGGGAACCCAGGCAGTCTTCAATATATCTCAAAAGATCGCCTTCTGAGCAAAAGGAAGCTTAGTGAAGCTAGTTCAAGAATCTATAAACTCAGAACCAGAACTTCATTCATTCACTTACCCTGGGTTCCTTCCCGCAAAACCATGCTGACTGGGGAAATTCTTTTTCCTTCTTACTGAGAACATTACCAGCAACCATTCAGGACTTACGCTGGGTAGCACCCTGATAATTTGCCTTTATAATACAGGCCGCTGGCTACTCTCACCAGCTGCCCCCAGAAGAGCTCCCTTAAGGACTCGAAGGCACTGCCTTGGGATGAATCCACCCTTAACACCTGAGTCAGGTTTGGGGGATGAGTGGGCAGAACGGCCTGGAGGTTGTACCTAGTGGGGTCATCAGTGTTTCTTTTCTGAAAGGAAACCAGACCCAATTCTTTGGGGGGTGGGGTACATATTTCCTTGTAAACTAATTTTGCCTGACACCCCCTAACACTTTGCATCCAAAGGCAAAGGTGAAAATCAAAGACCATAAAGGAACATCGTTTTCACTGTTTTGAGAACATACTAGGACTTCTAGTTAACAAATACTTCTGTTTAATAATCTTACCCAAAAAAAAAAAATCACTCCTTTTCCACACCCGATTGAGGGGACAAGTCAATATCTACCTTGGGAGGGGCAAAAAAAAAAAAAACCCTCAGAACGGGAACTGCGATGTGATCAAATGATAAAGGGCAACCAAACCAGACGAAGGGGATTAGGAAACCAAGCTCCCAAAGAGACCGGTGGCAGGCTCTTCAGCTCACTGCCCATTCATTTGGGCCTATGTGGAGGTTGCCATCACGGCCTTCCTCGGCAATTTGCAAGCATCCAGGTCCAACCTGCGGTTTGGGAGGTCCACGGGCCCACCAGTGACCGCGACGGGAAGCAGACGCGCACCGTCGGAGCCCCCCTTCCAGAGGGAGAGCTGGCGGCGCTCCCCTCCCCCCGCAGCCCCCCCAGCCAGCTGCGTGTGTTTGAGCCGAGTCCCAGGTGCAAGTCCCACAGCTCAGGGAAATGCACCGAGCGCGGGGACCCGCTCCGTTTCTCTCCCTGCGGCCAGGGCCTTTCCCTGGCCCCCGAGAAACCCGCGGCTGACAGAGCCCAACTCTTCGCGGCGGCAGCGGGAACTTCCGGCGGAGTCCCAGGCCGACCGCGGCCTCCAGGCGGGTCGCGGGGGGCAGGGCAGGCGCGTGCACCAACAGGTTCCCGGGTTGGGTGAGCTGGCGAGCCGCTGGCATTTTTTTATTTGGTTTAGACCGCATCGTGGACGGCGGTAGGCCAAGGCTTTTCCGCCTGCTGAAAGCCAGCGAGAAAAACAGCAGGCGGGGAGGCAAAAGCACGGCGCCTACGCCCTTGCGAAGTAGGGTTAGGGACAAAGAGCCATCACCCGACCCAGACTCCACCTCCTCAACCTGCGACGCGACCGCGGCGTCTCCTTATAAAGGAGCGGCTGTCGCCCGCGCCCATTGGCCGAGGCAGGCCCACCGGGCTCTCGCGAGATCTGGCCTCCAAGGTTTTTTCTGTTTCGTTTTGTTTTTCCCCGCCAGTTCGACTTCCGGCCGCGAGGTCAGTGGCTGCTCTTCCCCCGCATCCCTGTAGGGGAAGCTTGGGGTATGCCAACGTCCTTGAAAGGCAGGTGCAACCTTGATTTCTACTTCCGACCTCCTTTTTTCCATCCGCTATGGACTAGGCGCGGTGCACCCAACTACGCCAAAAAACTGGAGTTCAGGGCTGGCCGAGTGGCTCAGTTGGTTAAGAGCTCGCTCAAGAGTGCGGGCTGAGCTCTGAGTAACGGCGATTCGAGGCCAGCCCGAGCTGAGTTGCCATTGAGCTGCCAACAGGTGGCAGGAGGACTCAGCTAAAAAAAAAAAAAAAAAAAGTGGAGTTCACAGAAAAATTTTCCGGCCGGGACACAGCACAGTGATTCTCAACTCTGATCGTCACATTTGTTAGAGAACTTGACAAAAATAGATTCCCCAGCAGCACGGACTAAATCAGAATCTTGACTCTGCTCATCAGGCAGACTCCAGCTTCGTGACCTGCTGCCGTCTCCTTAGAATGGAGTCGCTTTATCTTCTCATTGAGAAGAGGGTGGGTTTTATTCAGTAGAACACCGTGTTCATCATCTGACTTAACCTGAAGAACTGAATCTACCTTTGAGTAGGAAATAAAGGCTTATCATCCTTGACTTCGCTTTAATGTGTCGAGATTATTTTTTTGAGAAAGGAACCATCTATCATAAATACGTTTGGGGTTTTTTTCCCCCCCATAATGGCCAGTATAATGACGTTTTACATATAACTGGCTGATCTTAATCAGTTCAATCAACTCCGTGGAGTTGCTATTGGCGCCTCAATCTATGAGAAAAGAAATGTTAGGGGGTGACAGGGAGGGGGGTTGGGGAGTGGTTTCAGACTATAATAAGGGCAGGGAAAATATGAACCGAATTTTTCATTTTATTCCCTATCCCTAGATTACCTGAAAAGGATCATTTATAACCTGATGTTAGAGGCTGCAGTCTGTATAGAATGTTTCTGGCTGGTTGTTGGGTTAACTACCTAAATTAAGGTGTGCCCTCCTAATCTACTTGGGAATCACTTTAAACTTAAATCTCTTAACCTGTTTACACCTCAATTTCTTAATTTGGAAAATGAGAATAACACGTCCATTTTTCTGGGATGAAGTTTAAATCATTGTAGATAAATATGCGGTTAGCTCTACTTTCTTTTAAGAAAAGAAAGCACTTTAGTTAGATAGGCCAAGGGTTTCAAAGTCTGGGCAGTTCCTATTAAATGCTGTTTTTGCTAAATGCTTAAATGTAACACAGTATTTTGCAGAATCAGCTATAATTAGGATGAGCTTCACAGGACCCCAACTGGATAAGAGTAGCCAAACTGCAAAGAAGAAATCAATATGTAATTAACCAAATAGTGCATGTAAGCAATGGCTACACCTCCTTTCCAAGAGACAGAGCTTTGTATGTGAATCAATGTCTCCTTTACTTGCTGCAAGTTAATAAAACTACCTCACAACAACTATGTCTCCCTCTTGAATGGAACACTCCAAGTGGAGGACCCCCTTGAGTTCGGTAACACTTTAAAAATTCTAAAGTGAGAGCCGACCAAATGGAGCGTTGGTTAGGAGTTGGCTTGGGACACCAGCTCTAAGCAGCAGGCCCCCGGTTCGGATCCTACATGTGACACTGCACCCTCTACAGCTAAGATGGTGAACAACAGCTGGACCTGGAGCTGGGCTGCTGTGAGTGGCTGGCAGCTGGAGTGAGCTGCCAAGAGCCACCGTGAGTGGCTGTCCAGAGGCCGGCGACCGATCTACCTCATCCTGGAAGACCGCAGTGATAATACTAACATGGGCCAGTGAAGCAATGTCCTCCACAACTACACTGAAGAACAAAAGGACAGCAACTTGTCTGTTCCCCTCCCCCAATTCCCCAATAAAATCTTTTAAAAAAAAATTCTAAAGTGAGGGGTTGGAATCAATCTCTCTACAGTGCTTATGAATCTTTTGAGTGCAATATCAATTCAAACTGCCCTCATTTTCTACACCTTATCCAATCTAGTCTTGCTTACAATCACTAAAATGGGAGACACATGCCAAGGAATGAAATGCACCTCTTCACAAATGCATAACTCAGGCCAAACTGAGTTACTGCTTGTACATGCTCATTCTTTTTACACCTTGGAGCCTTTGCCCTAATAGTCCCTCTGCCAGGAATATGTTTCTGGTGAAGTCTCTATATTTACATACCTACTGGGAGTACACCATAGAAGGCCTCAAGGAAGGGGACAAAGATGAAAAGGGAAAAGCATCAATCCCTGTCTTCTAAGAACATATCTAGTGAGGAAGAAACACAAGCAAATCAAATGATAAGGCTGCATAAAATAAATGGTCAATAGAAGTACATACAAGGAATATGTGCTGGAGTACACAATCAATTTAGACTCCCTGGAGGAAGTAGGATCTGAACTGTACCTATAAATTCTCCTATAAGCAAGGGTGCCTTTAGGGATATTTATCTCATTTGAACCTCACATTGACTCTGTGAGATAGGTAGGGTTTCACAACCCCACTTTATGGATGAGGAACTTGATTTTCAAGATGTTGACACAATTTGCTTAAGTCATGCAGCTGGTAGGTGGCAGGGCCTGGATCTAAACTCAGATATGTTGCCCCTAAATTCAGAGGGAAGGGCACTCCATTAGGTTTAAATTCCAGCTGTCCTTCAAGCCCAGCCCCAAAGCCAAATCTACCAAAAAGTCTTCCTTGAACCCTCACGGTATTCTTCCTCCTAGGAATCCCCATAGAAGCATTTCATACATCTCTTAGTACACACTCATTTTTTACCATGTATTATTGTAATTAAGGTATGAATTTCACCTCTTATACTATACCGCTGGCTTTCCTTGGGACAGGATCTCACACTTGACTTAGCACTCATTGCACTTCGCACAGTGGTTTGCATAGAGAAGATACAAAATACTTTGAGTTATGTCAATACTGACATCATTTTTTCAGCCACACAGGTCATTTCAGACCCTTCTTTCCCCTTCATATCTATCTAATTAGGCACCAAGAGTTGTAATTTCTTTTTAATTCCTATTGCCTATAATCTCGAGTACAAGACTTTGCTACTTTATGTCCCGGCTATTAACTTTTTAACTGATCACCAAATTGTCAGGGCCTTCCCAGAGCAATTTATCCTCCAAACTTTTGCCACATTCATCTTAATTTCCTTATATCTCCCATTTTTAAATCTTTAATTGTTCTTTGCCTATAAGGCATTGAACACAAAGCCTTCCATTCCCTGGCCTTAATTTACCTTCATACTTATTGTTCTTAGTCTACTCCATATGAGCTCTTCATTTTAACAAAACCAGAACATGCCTTGACTATGCTTTGTTCATTTTCATCTCTTTAGCTCCTTGATCATTTCCCATTATGCTTTTCTGGATATCTTCCCTCTTTTCCTCTCCCTTTACCCATCCTAATGCTACCCCATCCATGATGGCATACCTCTGCTATGAAATTTTTCCTCATAGCAACCTTCTTTCCTTAAATGTCATCAAACTTAAATCTATATCACTCATTTGCTCTCACTCCAAGGAAAATGTAAGGTCTACAAAGTTAAGAATAATGCTTCCACTAGCATTAAATTTGGACCTACTCAATAAACATCTGTTTGACTGCTTCACCATTATTTCCCCCCATTATGGAAATGCAAGAGACATTGACATTCCACTAATTAAAATATTTTCTGTTCTCCCAGAAACATAATATCTGAAGTTTTCTGTTTCACATACTGAAAACATTTTCTTCTAACCATTTTATCTGTATTCAGAAGCATCTCTGGTGTATTATGTTGGGTCCAACTTCTTTAAATTCTGCAGCAGTGATCCACATGTCCTGGAAGGCAGACAGGGATGCAAGAATAGAGCCTCCCATCCACACAGATATTTTCCTTTCTGGGGGAGCTATAACCTGCACAGCGGTATTAGCAGGCACCACCTTTGTTATATCTTTAACTAGCCGATTTTCTAAACCAGAGAACAAGGTTGATCCCCCAGCAAGGATAATATTAGAGAAAAAGGAATTTCTTAGATCTGTATCGCATTTCATTATGCTGCTCAAACACATCTTATCAATGCCAGGAGTTGCAAGGTTCATGAGAGATGGAGAGAAGAGGGCCTCTGGACATTGAAAGAGCTGGTCATGGAGCTTGATCATCTTCCCATCAGGGAGTTGGTAAACTTTTTCTATGCTAGCAGGTTTCTTGGCCATTTCCTCTTCATAGTTCATTGCCACATAACAAGATGTTTCCTTAATGTCCACCACAATCTTTCTATCTGCAGCACTAAGTAGCATGATGCCATTGTCCTTCAACAGCATCATGAGGTAGTTGGTGAGGTCAAGGCCTGCCAGATTTAGCTGCTGGACACCATGAGGCAGACAGTAACCTTCAAAGATGGGCACACACTGGGTAACCCCAGCACCTGCATTCATCACAAAGCCAGTTGTGAAGCCAGCAGCAAAGAGAGCCAGCACTTCTTGGATGGACATATAGAAGGCAGGAACCTCCAGGTGCTCCAAAAACACTTCAGTGATCTGTTGTCGGTTGGCCAGTGGGTTCAGTGCTGGCTCGGTAATCAAGACTGGGCCATCACAGGGATTTAGCTTCAGGTTATGGTCATAGATATGTTTCCACATGATTTCCATGTCTCCCCAGGAAGTAACCAGACCACGCTCCACTGGGTAGCTGTAGCAAGAACAATAACATAAACGACAGCTTTAATTTTTCCAGTTTTTACTCTTCAAACCTGGGTAATCCCTATATTTATTACCAGTATCCCTTTATGGGCAGTGACTGCCAGAGCCTCTCTGAGAAGGTAACTGCCAGCAAAATTAGCACAGCAACCTTCCTCTGCAATTTTTGTTGCGTTCCACCTCTCCCGCCCCTTGGAAGACCCTTTGTGACTTTTAAAATTGGGGGTGGGGTGGGGTGGAATCTTCACATAATGGTATAGTTTTAATATCAGTTAATTGAAGAAAAAAACCCAAATGACAAAGGTACCATTAATTAACATTCTTAAATGAACGTATTTTCTGAAGGATAACTTTACACGTTTGACTACACTTGTATAGACAAAGAGCAAGTAATATTCACTCAGTAGATATTTGGCACCCTCAGAGATTTGTGGCTCATGCGTTTGCAATAACGCGGGCCGATAGAAACTTGCCTGGCTTCCTTCCCCTTTCTCTAACCCTTGCATTTCCCATCTTGGCTTTCCCTCCTTCTCCTCCACGCGAGTCCTGCCCGCTGGAAGAAGGCGGTACCTGATAGACAGAGAGCTTCTGCGGGCCTGCGCTTGGTCGCCCACGCACAGGTCCCCCGGGACCTCCGCAGCACAGCCCCGACCTTTAGCGCGGCCGATAATGTTTGGGTAGACAAACTGGGGCTCCCGGGACCCAGCCAGGCCCGCCTTGATCACTCCGGAGCCGTTGTCGATCACTACCGGTAGCTGGTAGTAGCTCATGCCGCCGCTGCTGTCCCTGGTACCCCGGCCGCTCCCGCTGCCCTAGCTGCAGGCCGAGCCAGGAGGGCGGCAAGTGCGCGTAGCAGCGTCTGGGAAGCCTTACAAGGTTCCAGTGATGCGCCGGGGGCTGAGGCCTGGACGCCGCGTCACAAAGGCCCCCTCATGGCCTCTCGGAACCTGAGGCCAGCTGGTGCGGGCCGAGGCCGAAACAACTCGGGGCTCATAGACTCTCCCGAGGCACAGTGCGCTCCAAAATACCGCTCGTCTTTGGGTCTCACTGGGCCGAGTCACTCCCTGCACTCTGGAATCTCGGAATACCATTATCAGGAAAACCCGACTTTCCTCCCTAAAGATACAAATCTAATCTTTCACAAATGGCTTTCTCTGATACTTCCATGAGCTATAAAATTTTTATTTCCCAAAGCCATTGGTTGAATTCTGGTTATTATAGGTGTCTGTCCAGGGGCCTGCAGAAAGCTCAGGAATACGCCTTTGATATTGGGGAAAGGTGAAGAATTGACAGAGGGAAGTTGTCGCAGGGTGGGAGGCACGGTTCCTGCTTTTGAAACCTCGTGAACTTCTGAAAAGAGAAGGGAGAAGAAATAGGTTTTTAAACTTTTATTCTTGTTTCTAAATAGTGGGGAAAAAATACTTTGTTGTGTTTCCTGTGGTTTCTAAGCAAAATGTATTCAAAAACAAAATGGTAAAATTTCACTTTCTGTTTATTCTAGCAATCTCATCAGGTTACCTCCTGGGGTAGTATGAAAGTTCATTCTCATTCCCTAAAAATTCTTGATTTTTAGGCCTAAGGATGTGTCTCTCTGCCTCTTTGCAGGAAAAATGCTATTCCTTAAGTCATATGAAGTTCAGACTTAGAAAAATTTAAGCACCTAAAAATTTAAGTGCCAAAATGTGCATTTTGGCGTGTGAGTTTTTTATCCTCTAAATTCTGTACACCCTGTAGAGAGGATTTTGAAATAAGAATGCAAATTAGAAATCCCTAGTTAGTCTACAGAAGCAATGGAAGAAATTCAAAAGCTATTTACATGTCCCTCCACCAGGGGCTGGAAGAGTCTCTTTCTCGCCGACTAAATGACAATGTTGGAGTTTGGTGCTGCGTGCCGCTCGCTGCAGAAGCAGGGACTCCAGGATCCGGGAGTCGCCCGCTCTTCTAGGCCCGCCGAAGCCCGGAAATTCGCCCGAGGCTCTCAGCAGCGCAACGCGGGTGAAAGATGCATAATCAAACACTTCTTTCCCATTGAAGAAAGTGTACCCCAAGGAAGGGCAACGTGAGGGTGCCTGGTTTCTACAGCAGTACCTACCCGGCTTTGAAAAGTGCACGCAAATTCCAATTTTTGAAATAGTAGCACTACTTAATTGGACATATGTTATTTTCCCTCGTGTGGATTTTTTTTTTCTTTCTGTGCGAAGTTAGCAGTAATTTCATTTAAAGTTCATAAGCTGCATGTCACATCTTTATCTAGGAGTTTCTGAACAGCATGTAGCAGTTAGGTTTCCGTAGTGTAGTGGTTATCACGTTCGCCTAACACGCGAAAGGTCCCCGGTTCGAAACCGGGCGGAAACAGGCTTTTTTTCCCTTTAAAATTATTCTGGTGTTTAAAAAGGCATCATCTTGATAATAGCCTGCCAAGCCTTGGAAAATTGAACTTTCAGTTGGGGTGTTATTTCATTCGTTCACCAAATGTTTCTATTGACGGCTTGCCATGTACAAGAAGTGTTCCAGACTTAAAAAATTTTTTTTTGAGTTCAACTCACAACCTGCTACTGGAAAAATAATGTAATGTACAGCCTGGAAGGGGAGATCAAATAGTGTAAAAACTCAGCCTGTGGTCTCCTGAACACTCTTTGTATTACAAGAAATTTGGTTCTCCATTAGTTCTCCCCTTGACATTGCAGATTCTCTAAACGCCGGAGACCATGCTTTATTCTTATCCTATATATTTAGTGTCATGCTTGGCACCTGGTAGAGACTCATAAATATCTCTGAATTAATAAATTACCGAAAAGGGTTCGGACAAAAATAAAAGTGGAATCAGAAAATTCAGAAAGATGAAAAAAAAAAAGAGCCTCAAATGTTTTCGTTATAAACATAACGGCTTTATGCATAAAAGTAGTTCTTACTGAGTAGATAGAAATTATAAAAAGGGCAAACAGAATCTGGTTGGAAAAAAAATCTCAGGAAAGAAGAAACAAATAAATTCAAGTTGAGACGGCCCTCTAAAATAAAGTCGCGAGTAAATTTCCTAGGGTCCTGACGTAACTTTTAACAATAAAAAAATGTTGAAGTTTTGGTTTTCTGGGATTTATGCTGTCCGCGGGTACTCACTAGAGAAGCATCCATCCTAACAAAACACGCCTTCTCCTACTGGTCCTGCGCCTTTTGCATATTACGCAGCTAACTGGCATCCCATGTGCCTTCACCGTACAAAACCTGAATTTAATGTAAATAATTGTATTAAAATTTTTCGAGCTCAGACTCAAAACCTTTTCCGGTAATAATGCCCGCCTTCCTCCCACGTTGCGCATGCCCGGTGTGCCTTACTGCTTTGCTCCGCTTTGGTTCATTCGAAGTCTGTTACCAGGTAAGAGTATCCTGGAAACTGGGCTGATGCCAACAAAACCCAGGGCATGTAAATTAAAAAGGGGTGATCATTCTCAACTCAACAGCTTTCGGGCATGTAAATTAAAAAGGGGTGATCAGTCTCAACTCCAAAATCCCCATAGCCGAGACCCTGAGTACACAGTACAGCCGTTCCTACTCGGGGAGCCTGAGGAAGGGAAGGATGTTGGGAGAAGACAAGCGACTACAAGCCCCAGGATGCAGTGCGCGACTGGGCTCCTGGAACGAGGCCTGCGGTGCAGCGCTGCCCGGCCTGGGCCCAGAATGCTGGCCGAGAGCGAGACGCCGACTGTCGAGCGACCAAAATGCTGAGAATGAGGAACGCAGGCGGGGGGCTGCCAGCGAGCGCTTGGGCCTCGTACCTTTGACGCTCGCTATTTTGCGCGGGGCCCCTGGCACGATAGCAAGCACACTCTCGGTGGGCGAGTCGGCTCAGCCCACCCCGGTGTTGGATCTCCACGGTCCTAAAGCCTCCAGCGTTACCTCTGGACGCCTAGAGCCGGATGTGACGCCACCGTGGAGGCAGGGAGAGGCGGAGCGTGGCGTGGTGACGTCCCCCCAAGATGGCGGACAGAGAGTGAAGAAATTGTGATCCCCGTTGGGTTGTTATAGGTGAGTTCGGTCTTCACTCCCAGCACGCTCTCCCGGCACTCTGCAGACCCTAGGCCTTTGGAGGGCACGCACCTTGACTTTGGAGCTCAGATCGGGCGAAGGTGTTCTCTTGGAAAGCTTCCGCGAGGCCGCCCAAGTGTTGGCCTTGGCTACCACCTCTGTTGTGGGAGTTTGGGGGACTAGGAACCGGGAGACGCGCAGGGCGGCAGTAGCCAGGGGAGACCCGCTGTGGTTGCCCCTCTCCGATGCCCCTTTGAGTGGAGAAGCGGGAAACGAGGGGGGGTGGCCTCTTCGGGGCGAGGGACGGGAGCTTTGACAGCTTTTGGCCCTGTTTCTTCTCCGTCCCCGGGACACGCGCCTTGAGTTTGGAAGCAACTGTTGGCACCGCAGAAGCTAACAGGTTTCTGTGATTTGACATCCTTGAACTGGTACCGTGTCTTTCCCCCATTTGTCCCAAGGAATCTTTTTTTTTTTTCTTAACGTATGTATGTGTGCCAACTGAGCTTGAAAGTCTGAAGGTTAATCTGGTGCCAGAACATGAAATTTTGCGGTGCTTTTTTTTCAGCTTGTAGAAGAAGTGTTTTCCCTCATCGCCATTTATGGATGTGTCCGCAGGATTGTGTTAATTGGCCAAGATGAAACAAAGAAAGGCACTTTATTTTCCCTTCAGCATTTTTAACCATATCTGTTTGATAAGAACTTTTTGGTGTGTATGTGGGGGGATAAAATCAGAACTGACTTCAGTCTTGTTTATGTTATGTCCTATGTCCTTTCTCCCCTTGGGTGAAACGTTTGATGGAAAGTTAGGGTTACTGATGTTACTATTTCTTTTTCTCTTTTAGAACAAGGATAAAATTCCATTCTGATATCAAAATGCAGTATTCGCACCACTGTGAGCACCTTTTAGAGAGACTGAACAAACAACGGGAAGCAGGTTTTCTTTGTGACTGCACCATAGTGATTGGGGAATTCCAATTTAAGGCTCATAGGAATGTCCTTGCTTCGTTTAGTGAGTATTTCGGTGCGATCTACAGAAGCACTTCTGAGAACAATGTCTTTCTTGATCAGAGTCAGGTGAAGGCTGATGGATTTAAGAAACTGTTGGAGTTTATATACACAGGAACGTTAAATCTTGACAGGTAAAGTATACATTTTTATTTACACTTATAAAAGCTAGTCAATAGTCTTTAGAGCTAAAGTGGATTTTTATTTTTTACATTCAGTCCCTGAACTGAGTGACTTCAAATATTGGTGTGCAGTATTATTATTTTCTGTTTGTTTATTTATGTTAAGAAGCCAGGATCACTGATTTGGGAGAACAGACTACAATTTTAAGCACCAAAAGCACAGATGTTAATACCATCAAAGCTTTGTTTCTGACACTTGATTTACCTACTGAAACAAATTCTGCGATTTCAGTTACGTAAATTTGGAGATCAAACACAATTAATTCTAAGTAAATTCCAGTTTCCCTTTGCTTCTTGGTCTTTGTATTCCTCTGGTCTTTCCCCCTCACTCTCTGTGCCCTTCCTCTTAAGGTGTTTACGGTGAGGGAGTGTACATGGGAGAACAAAGGAAAAACCTCTGTTCATTAAATAGTGCTACTTATAGTTGGAACTATGAATAGGAATGTACAGGACCTTTTCCTGATCTTGATTCAGGAAAATAATGTCATCGGCATGTAAATGGCAATGACTCCTGTTATCTCTCCACAGTTACCAACACTAATGCTTAAGTTAGGTTCAGGGTGTTAGAATGCTTCTCTAAGATGCTTAATGCTGTCACTGCATTAACAAGAAGTAGGTTCTGAGGAATCTGAGAATGCAGGCACTATGTCTCCCATTCATAATGAACTATATAATTACAATAGCTTCATACCAGTGCATTTGGGGGGAAAAGGTGAAGGGAATAAGGAAAGAGAATCCACTCAAATTACCTTTGTCTTCTTTCCTTCATCTATTATGAAAGTGTAAACTGAATAGATCATAATTTTCTGACCTAGAAAGATTATGGGCTTTAGAATTAGATCTCGACTGTCAGTCACTTTGTATCTTTGAAGATGCAACTTCTTTGGGCCTCAGTTTCCCCATCTGTAAAAATGAGATGGTAATAACTGCCTTGGCGTTACTATGAAGATTAAGGATTTACTTGAAGGCCCATCTCCCAATGAACATTAGTTTCCTTTATTTTCTCTTCCCTACTCTCCTCTCCCCATTAATTCTACATTTCTTGAAGAAAAATTAGAAAAAGACATAAAGGAAACACCTGAAATTCTGCCACCCACTGATAACTGCTGTTAACATTTTGATAAGTATTCTTTCATTCTTTTCCAGATGATGTCTGTAGAAATATGCACATACACATTAAGTAAAATCCTTCCCTCCCTTTTACATTGCAGCTTATTGTGGAAATATACATCTTTAAAAATCTAGAATCATGATGTTCCTTATTATTTTTAAAAAGGAAACATGCTGTTTTGGAATTATTTTTTTAAATAGCATAATGAAATCTTTGAATCAGTTCTGTATAAATTGAGTAAAGGAATGGAGCAGTGTCATAGATTAATCTCACATGATAAATTATTTAAAGTTACTGAATAATTGACTATACAAGAACCTCTGATTAAAAATTCAGAATACTTAATATAAAATAACTACAAAATCAGTAAATTTTGGTTTTTGTTCATTTAGTGTTTTCCCTTTCTCAGTTAACTTCGCTGGGAAAATCTTGAGTTGATCTGAACACACTGAGGAACTCTTACTTTGAGCTTCCATCAAAGAACCGATGTGAAGAAGAGCCAGATGTTTTGCTCAATATCTTTTCTGGGGAGTGAATTGTGCCCAGCCACAAATGTTAAGAGAAGATTTATACCAAAAATAGAAAATCTGTAATTTAGTGATTAAGAAAACAAAAATAGGGCCAGCTGAGTAGCACAGTGGTTAAGCGCTGGCTTGGGAAGCCAGACGCCCCGGTTCGGGTCCCACATATGAGGGCCAGTGACACTGCCCTCAAAAAAAAAGAAAAAAAGGAAAAAAAGAAAAAGAAGACAATAATAGAGAATTAAGTAGTCCCAAGAGCCAGATTACCTTGGTCAAATTTTAGTTCTAACACTGTGATCTAGGAAAAGTTACTTCTTTGGACCTCTGATTCTTTATTTGTATGTAAAATGGGATTATAATAGATTTCATAGGCGTCTTTAGGATTAAATGAACTATTCAAAGCTTTTAGCTACCCATATATCTGCAGTTTGTAATTAAATGACTTTCAATGACTGTCAAAAGGTGAAAGCCAGTTTTCAAGCACTGTAACTTCATGCTTATAAACAAAAGCAGATCATGTATTGTCATAAACAAATGCTGATTGGTTCTCTTGACTGTAACTGAGATTATAGGCTGTCTATGAAATAGATAAATAATTTGTATGAATTACTGTTTTAGTACTGAACAATTAGTGTGTGACTCAATGCTAGTTTATATTAGTCTTAAAGACTACCTGACCTTGTTATCTGTTTGATGGTACATTTTATGGAGCACTAAGTACAATTATAATTTGAGACCTAAGTATAAATAGTGATAGAGTAAATTTGGCTTTCATTCTAGTGGTGTCACATTTATTGTAATTTAATAATAGATTATGGAACAAAATCAATTAAAAATGCTTAAGAAATGTAATGTTTTTAGAGAATGACAATGCTGTATACATGGAAGAAACATTTTATATAAAAGATGAATAAGATTGTATTTATATCTTGGGCAATGGAACTATATCTTTTCAAATAGAGAATTAACTTGATTATAAAGATCATTCATTATATATATTCCAAAATTAAGGCAAGAGCCGTAAAAAAAGAATATCTTAAGTAATGTTTTCTTATCTAGGGGAAAGAACAGATTATGTTCCAAAAGTTTATTTGTAGTATGTTTAGGAACTTGGGATGAATTTTCCCAGAGAATAAAATGTTCCAGTGTTTAGGTTTCCAAACTAGCCCATAAATCTAATCTATAATCAGCTGAAAATGATTATGTTTATAATAAAAGACAATTTTTTAAAAGCTATTGTAATGGTAGATTCTCAGTAAATATTGACTGGAATGATGAACAGGTGACTTATGATTCTAATATGACAAACTCTCCAGTTAACTTGGGTTGATATCACACACACACACAAGTGGGAGGGTTGCAAGAGAGAGCTTAGCACATTCTAAAACCTTGCTCTTCCAAGTGTGATGATGGACCAGCAGCATTGGTATCACCAGGAAGTATGTTTGAAATGCAGACATTCAGGGCCAACCACAGAATTAGTGAATGTACATTTAACAAGATCTCTTGATGATTCACATGCATAGGAAAGTTTGAGAAGCACCGTTAAAATGCTTCGCATCAAGAGGGGAGCAGAGGAAGGCTCTAGGAAACAATTTTTTTTAGGCTCTTCCTGTTGCCAATCCAGAAAAGTTGGTTGATATCTAAAGAGGTCTCAGGATGAATGGGAAGAAGCAGTAAGTCGCCAGTAGGTATATTTGTGTTCCAAGTGTTTTTGTTTGTTTGTTTGTTTTTTTGAGGGCAGTGTCACTGGCCCTCATATGTAGGACCGAACCAGGGCCGCTGGCTTCCCAAGCCTGCATTTAACCACCGGGCCACTCGGCCGGCCCCAAGTGTTTTTTTAAAACAGGTAGAAACTTTATATTTTATTTTTCTGTAGTGGTACGTAGATAGCTGTGCATAACCATTATTTTTCATCTTTTCAAGTTCTGTAAAAATGGAAATTTTTGCCTAAACATTGTGAGTGAATGAATGAATTTTGTCAATTTCTTATTTCTTTTAGTTATGCCTTTTTCATCATTCTGCTTCACTAGGTCTTTGAAAGACACTGAAATATATTTGCAGCTCTGTTTCAAAAGCAAATTTTCTTTGATCAGAATATTGTCATTTAGCCTTGTTTCCTTACAGTTGGAATGTTAAAGAAATTCATCAGGCTGCTGACTATCTCAAAGTGGAAGAGGTGGTCACTAAATGTAAAATAAAGATGGAAGATTTTGCTTTTATTGCTAATCCCTCTTCTACAGAGATATCTAGTATTACTGGAAACATTGAATTGAATCAACAGACTTGTCTTCTTACTCTACGAGATTATAACAGTCGGGAGAAATCAGAAGTGTCTGCAGATTTAGTTCAGGCAAATCCTAAACAAGTGGCTTTAGCAAAGAAGTCATCTCAGACTAAAAAGAAGAAGAAGTCCTTCAACTCCCAGCAAACAGGGCAGAATAAAACAGTGCAATATCCCAGTGACATTTTAGACAATGCATCTGTTGAATTATTCCTAGATGCAAATAAATTATCCACACCTGTAATAGAACAGGTTTCACAAAGAAATGATAATTCAGAACTCGAATTGACATCAGTTGTGGAAAACACTTTTCCAGCACAAGATATTGTGCAAACTGTTACGGTGAAACGGAAACGTGGAAAATCACAGCCAAACTGTGCTCTGAAAGAACATTCTATGTCTAATATAGCCAGTGTCAAAAACTCATATGAGCTGGAAAGCTCTGGGGAAGAGCTGGATCAGAGGTATTCCAAGGCCAAGCCAATGTGTAACACGTGTGGGAAAGTGTTTTCAGAAGCCAGCAGCTTGAGAAGGCACATGAGAATACATAAAGGAGTCAAACCTTATGTTTGCCACTTGTGTGGAAAGGCATTTACCCAGTGTAACCAGCTGAAAACGCATGTAAGAACTCATACAGGTAAGACTGGTTTGTGGGAGATATACTTGTTTTTATATTGTAACTAGAGAACATATTCATATACAGTGTTGACTATTTGTGACCAAAATTTGATACATATTTGTATTCATAAAAGTAACATGTTAGACTGTTGAAAATTTCTTTGTAATTGTAACCCAGTATTTAATGGCTGTTTGTTTTATTGTAACTGATGCTCTGAAGTCCCAATACATGAGCTCTTTATACTGTTTTCTCTCATAGTTAAAGTAAGCATAAATTTGATTCTAGCTTACTATTTAAGAGAGAAAGATATTAAAATTGGTGAAGAGTAAAAGTAATTACAACTCAGGCCATTTCTCAGATTTTGCCAACACATTTCACCACCTGCTTCCTAGACTTTGTCAACTTGTGAACATGTTTATTAGCATTGCACATATATTCCTTCCTCAGCTTCTACAGTTACCTCTTTATTGGTGCACTTAGGTTTGTACTTTTTAAGATGCAATATGTATTCTCTCATTGATCACTTTTCACTGTTACTAATTGAGAAACACACTCATTTCTCTTTACTGGAGTTTTCAATAGTCAATCTGGAAGAAGAGATCCTATTTGCTTTTTCCTAGCAATTAACATTTTCTGAATACCGAAACTAGTACTGTTGATGAACCCTTTTGAAAGCTTATATAGCTTAAGCAACTGAAACAGAATATTTCTTTCTAAACATAGATTTTATTTACTACTTTTAGGTGAGAAGCCATACAAATGTGAATTGTGTGATAAAGGATTTGCTCAGAAATGCCAGCTAGTCTTCCATAGTCGCATGCATCATGGTGAGGAAAAACCCTATAAATGTGATGTGTGCAATTTACAATTTGCAACTTCTAGCAATCTCAAGATTCATGCAAGGTAAAAAACAAAAACAAGAATTGTTTGATCTCTGAGTCTGCCATTCACCATAGTCTTATGAATAGACTACTGTATTAGAATTCAGGACAGTAGTGTCCTAATTGTGGTTCCATCATACAGTATTCTCAGCGCAGTCAAGGAACCCACAAGGAGGCCATGGTAGCTGGAGGGGAATAAAATCAGAATGGTGATAAGGCACCCAGATGATGTAAGGTTTTGTAGGCCATTATAAGGCTTTCACTCTTGATATTGAGAAATAAGTGATGTGATCTTGCCTGCCTCCTAAGAGGATCACCTTGGCTGCTATATTAGGAAAAGCTTATAGGATGGCAAGAGCGGAAGCAAAGTTACCTGTTAGCAAGCTCTATAGATAAAACCCAAGTAAGAGTGATGTTGGTTCAGCCCGAGTGGTAGCAGTGGAAAAGATAAGTGTTAGTCAGATTCTGGGCATATTTTTAAATGTAGGACAAATAGAATTTGCTACAGATTGGATGTGGTGTATGAAAGTAATATCAAAGATGATTTTGAGGTTTTGAGCCTGGCCACCTGAAAAGATGGTATTACCGTTAACTGAAATGGAGTTTTGTGGATAAAGCAGTTTAAGCAGGAGTACAAGAGTCGATGGAGTTCTGAACATGTTAAATTTGAGGTGACTGGTGGACATCTCAATGGAGATTACAATAGACAGTTGGTTATGTACATCTGGAGTTCAAGGGGACTGGTTTGAGCTGAAGATATAAATTTGGGGGTCATCAACATATAGATGATATTTAAAGCCATAACTGGATGAGGTCACCAAGAGAATGAATGTGGATAGAAAAGAAATCAAAGGACTGAGGCATGAGGCACTGTAATTAAGATTTCTGGAAAATGGGCAAGAGCCAGCAGAGGTGACTAGGAAGGAGCAGCCAATCCAGGAGAAAAACCAAAAGAGTGCTGCCCCGGAATCCAAGTGAAGGAAATGATTCCAGAAGGGAATGATCAGCTGTGTCAAATTCTGATGATAGGGAGATGAAGACTGAGAATTGACTTGGGTTTAGCAAAGTGGGAGGTCAGCAGTGCTCTTGATGAAAGCAGTGTTTTAGCAGAGGCGAGAAGAGATTAGTAGAGAAGAAATGTAAGGAGAACAGTTGGAGATTCAAGGTTTTGGTAAGCAGGAGCTGAGAAATGGAAGGGCAAGTGAAGTCAAAGGTCTGTTGTTTTTTTAAGATGGGAGACATCAGTATATTTGTATGCTACAGTCCAATGGAGTAGAAAAAATGGATGATGCAGAATGGAGGCAATTGCAGGAGTGATATCACTGAGTAGGCAAGGGGGATAAGTATCTTAAGTATACAAAATAGGAGTAGTTGGATTCAAATGAACTGTCACCCTCCGAGCTAACAAGAAGGAAAGCAAATTAAAGGTACAGATGTCTATAGGTAGAGTTGTGGTGATAGAAATTTTCTGATTGCTTAACTTTTTCTCAGTGAAACAGGAAGCAAAGACATAAGCTAAGAGTGAGGATGGGTGAGGAGGTACTGGAAGTTCGAGGAAAGAGTTGTGAAGAGTGAGTGAATGCACAACCAAAAATAATTGCCTGCAGTATTAAGGATGTATTTGACAACCATATAAAGATGATGGCAAAACTTTTTGAAATGGTGTCACAACTAATGTTTTTATAACAACCAAAATGTTTATTTTTGACAGTATACATTGGTTTTAAATACATCTTATGGGTCTGTTGAGATGAAATGAAATAAAATATTGTATGAAAAATGCTTGCTATATAGATCGATTTCCAAATTGTTTTCCTTACCAACATGTGGCTTTATATTTACTTACTATTAGGAAGCATAGTGGAGAGAAGCCATATGTCTGTGATAGGTGTGGACAGAGATTTGCCCAAGCCAGCACACTGACCTATCATGTGCGTAGGCATACTGGAGAGAAGCCATACGTGTGTGATACTTGTGGGAAGGCATTTGCTGTCTCTAGTTCTCTTATCACTCATTCTCGAAAACACACAGGTAAGAATTTGACATGCAGAGACTGCTTAAAATGAGAAAAGTTGTAAAAACAAAGAAAAAGGGAAGTTGAGCCTTTATAGAAAGTATATTGCAGACTTTGTAGTTATATATCTGTTTTGTTTGTGCTTCTTGAATCTTTTTATGTTAATGTTTTTCAGATATATATTAGATTAAAAAATAGACTTATTTCTAGTGGATGAAATACATGGAAGTTTTTTATCATGTAACATACATTAAAATAAGATAATTTTGACAGTATATAAACTTGAGACATATTTTATGACCTTAGACAAACTCTTAGCCTCTTGAAGTTTCATTTCCCTTGGATAAAACTGGAGAATGAAATTAAGGGGTGGAGGAGTGGGTTTGGGTAAAACATCAATTTTATTATAAATTCTTAGGATTTTTCATACACAGACATTCTAAGATTTGCACATTAAACATACTTCAAACGCTAAGTATCAGTTTTGAAATATTCTATTCAAAGATTTTAATTTTTTGTAGGGTACATTTTTAATAGATCTATTCTAAATGATTTTATTTCTCTAATATAGTAGACAGCAAGAATTAAAATATGGATTTATGAATTTACATGTTTTTAATCATATAAATATCAAACTTCTTGCCCAACTCTAGTCTACTAGAAGGACATGTGCAGAAATAAAGTTTTATTATATTACAAGCCTCAGGTTACATGAACAGTGTAAAATAATTACTAATACTCATTTAATTTGGATCACACTGAAAATACCTCTAAAGTACAACATAAAGAGGTTTTAATTTAATATTTTAGAACAGCTTACTTAGGTATTGTAATTGATAAATATTATATTGGTATAGTACACCACTTCGCTATCTTTTATTTTCCATCTAGGTGAAAAACCATACATATGTGGTATTTGTGGGAAAAGTTTTATTTCCTCAGGAGAACTCAACAAACACTTTCGATCCCATACAGGTCTGTGTTTAGGGAGAACGTATTATTTTTTGTTCTCTCTAATTTCTTTTTATGTAAACCTTAACTTTTAAACCATTCTGGACTATATGGTATCTAGTCACACTCTATAGCAATATTTTAATGTATAATATCAGCTTTTTATTGCTTCTTTAGTTTTTTAGTTTGGAGTGTGAATTCAATTTGGCTGAGAATTATGTAGCTTTTCTAAGAAATATGCCAGATTATCAATAGTTTTTAAAAATTATTTGGAGTAAATTGCACAGATATGGAAGAAATGAAAAGGACTAGATAATAAGATGAAATCAGATATTTTTAACAATGTTCAGTATGCTAGTTTTAGGAATAAATGTTAATATTGACATATTTGTTATAAAAGGTAGTAAGTAGTATGAAAAAAATATTGAAGGTGAAAAACATTTTGAACGGGAAAATGCCACTTTGAAAATGTGATGTTCTGACTTTTTCTTTTTAAAAAATCATTCCTCATAATTCCTATCTAGAATAGTGTGAGTATCTAGGAGACATTTGATAAATTTATTGGCAACTTCTATATACTCATGCTCTTTAGTTTGCATTATAAAGCATTGAATAGTTCTTATTTCAAAAGAATTATGTTGTACCATTTTATGCAGTCAGTATTTTTGAGAGCAGAAACCATAATTATGCTTCCCCTGCGCTCCCCTCCTCTCTCAGCTATATCTCTTAGCCAGAATCTGGCATATAATTGGCACTCACTAAATGTCTTATAGATATAAAAGCATTATTTTTTTAGTTTAAGATTTCTGTTAATGAACATTCTCAATTTTCTTTGAAATGGGGATGCTTTATATAAAGGAGTACCTGCGTGTATAGAAGGTTCATTTCACAATATTAAAACCAAGTGATTAAAATGGTAATTTGAAACTATAAATTTAAACAATATAGTAATGTTTGCAATGTGTTCATAAACATTGATATTTTTGTCTTAGTTAACTTCTAAAATATTGAGGTATTAAACTTTTTAACTTGTTTTTCAGGAGAAAGACCATTTATCTGCGAATTATGTGGAAATTCTTACACAGATATTAAAAATTTAAAGAAGCACAAAACAAAAGTCCATTCCGGTAAACACTTATATTTCTTAAAAATTTGGTGCTCTCATGTTGGTGCTGTTTCTTAAAATGTCGAGAGTACATTATAACAGTTAAAATTAGATTTTTAAAAAGCTAGATATAGACGAGGAAGGTAGTTTTATAATTTGCACATAAGTTCACTCTGAATTTCTTTTCATATTGACCTTCTAATAAATAATACTTGAAATATTTCCCCTTTTAAATATCTGATTTATGGACAGTTTCAAAAATGAAGGACTGAGTCCCATCATGTCTTTTCTATCCCTGAGGCAATATTGTAGTTACCAAATTATGTTTTCCCATCCGGATGAACTCATGTCTTGTTATGGCGACCACTTCATGGACAGTGTAGAGGCCTGACCACTGCACTGTACATCTGAAGCTGCTGTTGAATAATATTATATGTCAACTATAATTTAACACATATGGGATGTGGAGTATGCTGTGGGAATGGAGTCAGTGGAATTGTAATAGATATGTATGATATCGGGGGTGGGACAGTGGATGGGGGTAAGGGGGTTGTCACTTTGTAAGGGGTGAAAAGGATAACTATTGCATTGTTTTGTGCACCTGAAACTAATAATAATAATAATAATAAATTTGAATAAAAAAAATTAAATTAATGACTGTAAAGGCACTGTTCCCCATACCAGAGTCTGGGTTGCTTAGAGTTTACTGCAGTTATATGTAGAAAGGGGCATTATACACACTAATGCAGAAATATATCAGAGGAAAGAAGGAAACGGGTAGCCCCAAATTGTTGTAACGTACATAAAGAGAAAGCCAGACTACAAAATTTTAAGTCTGTTGCTTAAAATGAATACTTGAAAAAGTTACATTGTGTTTACCATTTCTTCCGTCATGATTAGAAATAAAACAAGCTTCTTCAGTGTGTAAGTCTTTGATAGTAAATATAAACATAAAGATTTAATTAGTAACATCTGAAAACTGTATTGAGTCATTAATTCAACAAACATTTATTAAATACCTCTAAAGGACACCTAACTTCAGGGTATATGAAGCTGAATAAGGCGTAGTTCTAATCCTCCAAGAATTTACAATCTGGTGTGGGAGAACAGAAATCTGCATAAATATATATAATTACAAGACAAAATGTAGGCTATAATAGAAGCACAAGAGTGCTGAAGAAGAGAGTAAGTACTTCTGAGGGGAGTATTGAAAGGCTGAATCCTAGGGAATTTGCAGGACGGAGAAGAGCTCAGCATGGCGATAGGAAAGGAAGGTTCATTTTCAAGCAGAAAGAACATTGTTAAGAGAGTCACTGCGATAAAAAAAGCTCGGGCTATATTCTTGGCTGGTTGAACTGAAAAGTCTGCAAGAAGAGAGAATTATTATTTTATGAAAGCAAATACACAGTGTTGTCTAACAAGGACAGTGAGATTGAAATGTCAGTACTTCTGGAGTGTCAGAAGGATAGTAAAACTAGTGGAAAATTTGAAGGCAAAATGTACCTTTAGTCAGTGTGATAATTATTCCCTTGAGTAGAGCAGAATTTCTTACCTCTGAAACTATATGAAAGTACCATACCTCTAAACTTGAACTTATAGAATATGAACAACTCATTAATACAGTCAGGGAACAGATAGAGTATTCATTAAATGTAAAGCACTATTAGGTGCTTTGAAGAAATTAGAGAAGTATAACTTTACATTTACCCTCAAGGAATTTACAGTCTGGTAACTAAATTCAAGGCATACTTAAGTTGAGTGTTAAAGAGCAATAAGAGAGAGAGATGTCACATGGCACTATATGAAACATTGGCAAATGAGTGATAAAACAGATAAGAAACAGATCACCCTGGTCTAGAATAATTAAGCCCATTTTTATAGTGGAGTTGGTGCTTGCACCTAGTCTTGAGGCCCATGTTGGATTTGTATAAGTAACGAGGAGGGCAAATCAGAAAAAGAGAAATAGCATTAGTAAAGATGTGGGGGTTGGAATGCAAGTTCTGGGAATGGTAAGATTCTACCTCAAGGTTTTTGTTTTGTTTCTAAAGACAGTAAAATTTTTTTCCCCTTCCATTTCAGGGGCAGATAAAATTCTAGATTCTAGTATAGAGGATCATCCCTTGAGTGAACAGGATTCCATACAAAAAAGCCCTTTATCAGAAACTTTGGATGTGAAGCCTTCTGATATGACTTTGCCACTAGCTCTTCCCCTTGGGACTGAGGACCACCACGTGCTCCTGCCCGTCACAGATAGCCAGTCTCCTGCGTCGGACACGTTGTTGAGGTCAACAGTGAACGGATATTCAGAGCCACAGTTGATTTTTTTACAGCAGTTGTACTGACTTGGTGAGGATTATGGAATTGCTAAGACATTTTGGGTAGTAAACGTAAATATTTCTGGTCTGGTGCATATATACTCATCTTAAATTACCTTTCATTCACTGACGTAAAAGCACCTGACGCTGCATCATAACTGTGCAATGCCTGTTTTGGTTTTTATGTTCAGATTATACACACAGCTTTTTAAGGAATGAATTATACTACAGTAGCACTATTTTAGGTAGTTAAGTTTCATTTTAGAGCTGCCTTAATTCCTTTTTTTTTTTTTCCATTTTACAATTGCCCTTCATTTATTAAAATTGGAACCTGTCAGTTGATACGATTCAGTTTTGACCTGTGAGATCTAAAATTTTTCTTCCCTTCAAAATTTAGGCAAAATCCATGATGGTGTCAGCCCAAGAGTGTTGCTGTTCCCAAGCCCCATAGATCAATATGTAAACTATGAGGGAAAATATAAAATTTCATCTTTCTCCTTAAGAAAACTAAGGTTCTGAATGAGAATTGTGCTATTTCTTTATTAATATATTCCACTGGAGGTAACTTTTCTAATGAAACAAAAAGAAGTGTTTGTCTTAAAACCCAGAAAACCATATATAAAAATTTAGAGCGCAATGTTCTGGAAAAAACCAGTGGTCAGTACTTTTGATTTGGGTTATCACACTATATTTTCAACATGAATTCAAATAGATGTTTGGTGTTTTTACCTTGTTAAAAGACAGTTTCAAAATTTGATCAGGTTTTGTTTTAATAGATTTCTAGATTACTGAAGATGAGGAAAAGATACTAAGTTTCTAAAAATTTTCATACGCCTCTCTTATACCTGTTATGCACTTTTTAAAATATTAAATTCTAAAAATTTAATATTTTAAATATAAGTATTTTCTAAATATAAACTTAATGCATACTATGAATTACTTGGCTTCTGAATTTGATACATTATATTACATAGATTTAAATTAACTTCAGTTACAAGTAAACATTTGAGTTACGAGAAAGCCAATTTATTAAACATTTTATATTTGTGTTTTCTGTAAGTTTTGAGTTTTAAAATTTTATGAATTAAACCACATTTGGTGGTTGTTGTAGTTTCACAATAGTCTTTTTCCTTCCCAACGAACGTAGAAAATTCAGTACTGTTCTGGTATTTCCCCACCCCGCTTTTCCCACATACTGATTTATTTTACTGCCTGATCTTTGGACATTAAATTATCAGTTCCACAAAGTCCATTTTCTGCTGATCAAACTCCATGGTGACTCTTATTTCTGCCATGCAATAGTTATGGCTTGTTTTTGGTTTTAAACTACACCTGTAATAATAAAGTTCATGTATTTTCTATTGGTATTGATTTCTTTAATTGTATTTCCTCTGGGGTCCTAGTCATAGGAAGCAACTAGAGGACATAATAAAACTACTTAATTCTTATAAACTAGAAATCATCACCATGTCACAGCACACTCAGCATTTTCACAATAAATTGCCAGCAGTGGGATTGACTTAATTGAATAGGGTTTGAAATATTGCCTTATATTTCCATCAAACATAGTATCATTTGTATAAGAAATTAATTATGCATGTGTATTAACTTAATACACTGGGTTTAAATACAATTTATAGTTATAAAATGTTCAACTAATGTATTCTGGCTTAAATTCAATAGGAATTTATTGGAATATGAAGAAATTAAAGAAAACTAAAAGACTCAGCCTCTTTAAGAAGTCTGCTGAAATGGAGAGGTTATATTTAATTCACATCTTCATTAATCCAAGCATCTAATGAACAGAATTTCTTATTAAAACTGCTACAGTGATGTCATAATTCTATGAGACCAGTAGTTAACCAAATTTCCTCTACTATAATGGTAATTAGCATTTTACCTTTGCATAGATTAGCCTTCAATTTTATTTTTAGTATTATTGTATTGGAGTGCCTAAGGCTGATTGTGCTTTCCTTCATCACACCTGCTGCTTAACTACAATATTTTTATTTTAAATTGACATGGCTTAATGCTGTTCCAGAATGACAGGTAAAGAAAGATTGACGACTGAATATCCTGTCTTGCCATTCTTCTCATAATGCCATCCTATCCTTTATTATAATGCACATATATTTCCGTTGTATCTGGTATCATTCTAACACATAATTATTTTAGTTAAGGCCATCTTTAAATATATTTGTTATAATGCAGTGTTTTGAGAAAGGTCTATTTTTATTAGTTTCAGGTGTACAAAACAATGTAATAGACATTTACACGAGAAAGGTCTATTATTTAAATATCACTAAGATTTTTTAAAGTGTTTAGGATGCTGAAGATCTCAGAAAATTATTTTCTAAATTTTTATACTTGTATTAGGTTTTTCCTACTGTATTGTTAGAGATTAGACTTTTTTAAAAGAAACCATAGATTATACATAAATGAATTTTTGCTGTTTGTAAATGGTATTTGTTTTACGTTTAGTTTCATAGGATGATTTTGATTGATAGATTTTAGAAAATTGTTTTATTTATTTCAAAAGAAAAAGTTCTGGGACCTCATAGCACAACGGTAGTGCATCTGACTCCAAAAGAAAAGGTTCTATCAGTTCTATTGCAGCAGTAGTGGATCAGTTTTCTGTATTTTTCAGTTCTACAGAAATGGTACGAGTAGTTTAAATGTACTTTATATAAAGACAATGTACATGTACTCATTTTTTAAAAATATCCATGAATAATAGTTCTAACATTTATGCATATCAGAAACATATTTATAGAATAATGGTATCCAAGCCCACCCCCCTTATGCCCACAGAGTCAGACAACCTCCCAGACCTATACGTGCTGGCAGAGGCCCACGGGCCATTTTTACGTATGCCACACATTGAGAACTAGTATCTTAAACATTTATTGATGTTCTTCCTTTGCGAAGCATTTATACATGAAGCTCTTGATATAACTTTCCATCTTTTACTCAGAGATTTTGAGTCTTTAGAACTTAACTAGAAATACTACCAAGTTAAAAGATTGTGTTTTAATGCAGTTTCTGTAAAATCTACATTTTTATTCGTTACTTATGAACAATGTTGGGATTTAATTATTGGATCATTAACTATTTGAGATAGTAGAACAGTCAGCTCTGTCCTCTGCAACCCCTGCCCCCATTCATTCAAGAGAGATTTTGTGTATTAAGAAATTAGATAATTATATAAGTATAGTAAACATCCAGAAAAAGGGTATTCAGGTTAAAGAATAAGATACTACAATAAAAACCATGGATATGAGGGCCTGCCAAGTGGCACGTTGGTTGGGAGCTGGCTTGGGATGCCAGCCGCCCCAGTTCGGATCCCACATGTGAGGGCCAATGACATTGCCCTCAAAAAAAAAAAAAAGAAAAAGAAAACCATGGATATGAACAGATATTTGGATTAAAATATCTGGCCAGTATTTCAAATGCTAGAAAGTTATTGAAATCAGAATACATAAAGCTACAGAGATAAATAAGACTAATTCCACCTATAAGTTTACAGTCAAATGGGAAAGAGAAGCCTGAATATAACGTGGAATAAAACAAGCCAGAATGTCCAGTGTTCTAAGGAAGGAAGGCAAAAAGGAAATGCTGAGCAGTCAGAGGGACTTGAATGGACAGGGAAAGGGCTGTTGCTCCTATGGATAGGCAAACCAGTTGGCTGACAGAAGCAATTTGCATGCAGCTAACTGAGATGGGCAGAATGGAAATGATGAAATGGGGAGGAGAAGGAAGTCCAAGACATATCCAGCTCTGTATCTATACCATCGTACTTGAAATTGTACTTGACCCTTAGCCTGTGCTGAAGGAATAAGATTAGATAGCCAAGTTTATAACCTATGTTCTCACATGCTCACCCTGAGCTAGTTAGGTTCTTTCTATTACGTATTACGACACTATTACGTATACACATAAGTGAAAAGATCATGTAGAACTGGCCCAGAGCCAGTGAAGCAAGCCAAAATCTAAAGGAAATTATGAATTAGCAGAGAAAGCTGATCTACAGAGCAAGGAGATAAAACAGGTTTGCAGAACCCAGCAGCTGAGGCCCTGTGGCCAGGGTTTCTAGCTTTGCAGTCCTGTTCTTGAGGTGGCACAGCTGTGCTTCATTTCTTTGTCCTTGGATGCCAGTGATGTTTACTTTTCCCTGTTAAATCCTTAGAGTAAATCACCTTTTTCCAAAACAGGCTTGAGTCAGTTACTGTTCCTTGCAGTTTGCCCCAACTTAGACATCTAAGTTTTGATCCTGAGCTGAAATGATGCCATTAACTGTGATAGGGATGATGAGGAGGAGGTTTATGGAAGAGAAGACTAGAATGTACTGAAATTTATGCATGGTGAGATAGCCATGTGAAAATATTCTAGCAGTAATTGGAAATGGGGCCAGAAATCAAGGAGAGGTTAAAACTTGAGATACAGATCTTGCAGCATAAGGCTAGTAATTGTAATAGAAATGATTAAGGAAGCCCTGGGAGATGATAGAGAAGAAAAAAAAATGATGAAGACAAAATTTTGGGGAAAATGCATTTAAAGAATTAGCAAAAGACAAAAGGAGAGCAAAAGGGATAACAGGAAAAAAACAGTGGTGCAAGGGCTGTCTGAGTGGCTCAGTTGGTTAAGAGCTTGCTCAAGAGTGTGAGCTGAGCTCTGAGCAACAGCAGTTCGATGCCCAGCCCAAGCTGTGCTGCTGTCAACAGGTGGCAGGATGGCTCAACTTAAAAAAAAACAAAAAACAGGGTGGTGCAAGTTTTATAAAGACAAAAGTGGTTTTGTACTGGTCACGATACAGAGATATTAAACAGATGCCAATCAAAGACAACATTGGGCTGGGTAATTGGGAGTAGAAGCCAGATGGGTATGGGTATGGTTTGAGTAGTAGATAAGACATAATGAATATTATTTAGTTTGAAAAGCAGTGTGTGGTGCAAACAAGATCATTATCAAATATATAAACCACTTTATTTCTTGCTTTTTTGCTTTCAAATTTGAAACATTGTAAATTGAGCATAATGTGATCTGCAGCACTGTAAAATGAGGCTGGATTTGAGCTGGTTCTTAAAGGATGATTGCTAAGAGGAAAATGGAAGGAAACATAACATATGGTTGCATATTCTCTCATTGCAGCTCACATGTACAAAGGAAGTGGAGTTTTCCCACAGAATTTACATGTCCTTCCTCTTGTGCTCCCACCAGTGGGAAGTCTGGGAAAAATTAACTTTTAGTCCTAACCACTTTAAAACCCAGCCTGATATAAAGGGGACATAATTTATAATATTTTAAGGTAATGCTTAAACTCTTGGAATATTGCTGTCTTATTTCTGCCCTGTCTTCTAAAATGGTGTCCAGCTATATGGAGGATGGGGCTTACATGACAATGGCACCAAGCAAGTCCGTCTGTCTTCATCTCTTCTATTCTCTGGGCATCCTACTGGCCTCACCTTGGTTCTCTTAGGTGTGGAGAACTCAGGCTTCTGCAACTTTGTCTCGAGCAGTCCAGTGTAGGTCAGGTTTAGCACATGCCACCTCACTGCAGGCTGGAGGTAGACCTTCTGAGTCTCCTTCTGGGAGAACGTGGGCTTGAGTTCCCTCCCCAGCACACAGGACCAGAAAGTAGCCTGGAAAACAAGCTGCATTACTAAGCTTTACATTGGTGTGACTGTGTCCTAGCCTGAGAAGCTATCTTTCCAAAATGCTGTAGAGTCCTTTACTACCCAGCACATTATGGAATATTTCAAAGCAATAAAAGATGAACTACTGATAAAATAAACAACATAAATGAATCATACTAATATAATGTTGAGCAAAAGAAGTCAGATACTGTATGATTCCATTTATGACAAAACATATACTGTATGATTCCATTTATATAAACTACAAAAACAGACAAAACTACTTTGGTTTTAGAAGTCAGGATAGTCATCCATTGGCAGAGGGCTGGAGGAGTTTTGGGGGGGCTTGTGGCATTTACTCTCTTTATCTGTGTTATGGTTAACATACTCGTAGGTGGATAGCTTTGTGACAATTTATCTAGCTGTTCACTTAAGATTTGTGTTCTTTTCTGTATGATGGCTATACTTCCATTTAAAACAAGTATACATGTATATTTAAAAAAACAAAAATTTGAAGAACGAAAAAACCAGAGCATTGGTTCTTAAACTTCAATGAGATTAAACATGGCCTGGGCCGGCTGAGTGGCTCGTTGGTTAAGAGTTGGTTTGGGAGTGTGAGCTTTAAGCAGCAGGGCTGCTGGTTCAGATCCCACAGATCCCACATGAGCCAGTGATGCTGCGCCGTCTACAGCTAAGATGGTGAACAACAGCTTGATCTGGAGCTGGGCTGCCGTGAGTTGCCGGCAACAGAGAAGGCTGCAGCCCCTGCTACAGTGTGCTGCCCTGAGCTACAGTGAGTGGCTGGCAGCCAGCGTGAGCGGGCGGCAGCCAGTGTGAGCGGCTGTCCAGAGGCCAGCGACCAATCTGCCTCATCCAGGAAGAGCGCAATGATACCCACATGGGCCAGTGAAACAATGTCCTTCACAACTAAAGTGAAGAACAAAAGGACAGCAACTTGTCTGTTCCCCTTCCCCAAGTCCCTAACACTGTTCCCTCCCCCAATTCCCTGATAAAAATCTTAAAAAAATAAAAATAAAATAAAAAAGGCCTGGATTGTAAAATTACAGATTCCCCAGATTATGCTTAGAAATTCAGAGTCAGTAGGTCTGACTCTTAAGAACCTGTATTTTTAACATCTGCCCCAGGTGATTTGATACTCCACACTTACAAATGCTGACTGAGCACGTGTAGTTTTGAGAAACTATCCTGACTCTAGACAGACGTTCAGGGATAAGAAGTTTGTCATATTGTTATTCAAGCTCGAGTTTACTAGATCTTTATTGCTAGTAGCTTAATCTTTTTCCAAATGTAATGACAGTTGTTTTAAATGTTTACATTTTTTTCTATAGCATGGTTTTATTGCATCCATTGGATTCTGCAGTTTTTCAGATTTAATTAATCATTTATTTATTTTTAGCTGAGCCATTGCCACCTTTTTGCAGCTCAACTGCAGCTCAGCTCGGGCTGGGCATCCAACTGCTGTTGCTCAGAGCTCAGCTCGAACTCTCAGATTTAATTAAATAACAAAATTTTATTCATTTCCTGATGCATTTTTTAAATTTAAATTTTATTTTTTTTAAATTAGTTTCAGGTGTACAACACAGTGCACTAGTTATACTTTTTACTCCTCAAAGTGACAGCTCCCCTCCCCCAATCCACCGCCCCACTCCCTCCACCACATATCATACATATCTATTATAATTCCATTGACTCCACTCCCACACTGTACTCCACATCCCGTGACTATATATTCAATTACAGTTGACATACACTATTATACAACATCAGCTTCAGGTGTACAGTGCAGTGATCAAGCCTCTACACCATCCATGAAGTGGTCTCCCTAAGACATGTGGCCATCTGACACCCTACAAAATATTTACAACATTATTAATGATATTCACCAAACTGTCTTTCATATCCCTGTGGCAATATTGTAGTTACCTATTTATGCTGTTTAATCCCTTCCCCTTCCTTCTCCCCACCCCCTCCCAACTAGCAGCCATCAGTTTTTCCTTCATATCTCTGAGACTATTTCCGTTTACTTTGCTTGTTCATTCAGTTTTTTAGATGTCACATATAAGTGAGATCATATGATATTTGTCTTTCTCCGACTGTCTTATTTCACTTAATAGTCTCTAGGTCAAGTTTTTCCACAGCAAAGGAAATCAATAAAATAAAAAGGCAGCCTACTGAATGGGAGAAGATATTTGCGAATGAAATGTCTGATAAGGGGTTAATATCCAAAATTTATATATAAACATTCAACTCAACACCAAAAAAACAAAACAACCCAATTAAAAAATGGGCAGAGGATCTGAATAGACATTTCTCTAAAGAGGACATACATATGGCCAAAAGGCATATGAACAAATGTTCAACCTCACTAATCATTAGAGAAATGAAAATAAAAACCACAATGAGATACCACCTCACTCCAGTCAGAATGGCTATCATCAATAAATCAACAAACAAGTGCCGGTGAGCTTGTGGAGAAAAGAGAACCATGGTGCACTGTTGGTGAGATTGCAATTGGTGTAGCCAATTGCAATCAGCATGGAGGTATCTCAAAACACTGGAAATGGAGCTACCATATGACCTAGCAATTCCACTCTTGGGTATCTATTCAGAGAAAACGAAGATGATAATTCGAAAAAGTATACGCACCCCTATGTTGGTTGCAGCGCTATTTACAGTAGCCAAAATGTCCTGTTGCACTTTTAATAGTACAGAGACACTGACTTTTCTGGGACATGCAGCTTTTTAAATAGATATTTAGATATATTCAGCATGTAGTAATGTAAAAGAACTTTGTAAAAAACCAACTAATCTTTATATCTGCAGAGGAGAGATCTTAAAATGGAGAGAAAATAAGCTTTGAAATATGTAGAGGAGAACATTGTCATGTAAAGTTTGATAAAACCTAATAATGAAGAGTAAAATCAACAGCTAATAAAATCAGTATAACTGCCAGGATACATAAAGTCATTTATAGAATTCTGTAGTCTCTACAGTTTTGTTGATTCCATTGTAAACATTTGTCAATAGCAAATCTTCAATAAGTGTTTCTTTTACATCAATGGAAGGTCATATTATTTCTAAAATTCCATTACCAGATTATAGTTTTCTTTAAAATAACATATAAACAATATCTTAAAACACACACACACACGTTTTTACACATTTTATTATTAATATGAACTACTGAGTATTTTTCAACCAATCCCAGATGCTTTAAGATTTTGCTTTTTAGCACAGACTCGACCAGATAGCAACCAGCTATCCTGGATGATTCAAATTCATCTCTCTGAAAGTATAAGAATGGATTTGGTAAGGAATTTAGGTCTTTTCTGGCTTAATGACTCTAACATTAAATGAAAATAATGCCTTATACAATTCATTCAAATATTGTTCCCATTTTATACCCTCCACCCCCTTCCTAGGGAGTATGGGAAAGTGGTATTAGATGCTGCTGAGGAAAGACCTGTTAAACTTTAAAAATAATGAAATAGTGAGTAGGGGATATTTATCTTAATTGGTTGATAAAGGAATGGGCAATGGAAGATGCTTGCTTTTTTTAATGCTAAATTTTCAGAATAAATACAGCTATGATTTGAGGAATCATAACCCTTTAAGTGAAGGTCAGTATTCTGACAACTATAAAGTTGACCACCTTGAGTCCACCTCTTTTCTCAACATTCAGAGACAGATGGTATTTTAGACTGCAAAGCCTCGGCTTAATTTTTTGTTTTTAAGATTTTATTGGAGAATTGGGGGAGGAGAACAGCGTTGGGGAACCGGGGGAAGAGAAACAGACAAGTTTCTGTCCTTTTATTCTTCAGTCTAGTTGTGGAGGAGGTCGCTTCACTCGCCCATGTTGGTATTATCACTGGCTCTTCCCGGGTGAAGCAGATTGGCCGCCAGCCACTGGACGGTCACTCATGGTGGCTCTTGGCAGCTCACGCCTGCTGCCAGCCGCTCACATGGGCTGCCAGCCACACGGTAGCTTATGACAGCCCACTGCAGTTCCACTGCAGCCTACTTGGTTGCCTGCGACTCACGGCAGCCCAGCTCCAGGTCAAGCTGTTGTTCACCATCTTAGCTGTAGAGGGCGCAGCGTCACTGGCCCTCCTGTGGGATCCAAACCGGGGGCCCTGCTGCTCAGAGCTGGCATCCCAAGCCAACTCTTAACCAATGCGCCACTCGGCCAGCCCCCTCAGCTTAATTTTTAAAAGTACCTTTTTTGGGCCGGCCGAGTGGCGTGGTGGTTAAGAGCTGGCTTGGAATGCCAGCAGCCTGGGTTTGGATCCTACATGAGGGCCAGTGACACTGCCCTCTAAGCCCTCTAAAAAAAAAATTAGAAAAAAGTACCTTTTTAAAACTGTTCACATATTTTCACACTGCCTGGTTTGGGCAGTAATAAGTCGTTCAAATTAAGCAGCCTTTTTTTGGTATGTATGAATTCATAAATTTGTAAATATAGGTGTGTAATCAAAGGGTCATAGTGTCAGTTGCCTCCTTAGAAATCTTAATTTGAAAACAAGATTGGCCACAAGCAACAGTCATTTCTCATCAAATCACTAAAATGTTATAGGCATCCTCCAAAAGAGAACTATCTTACAAAGTTCCCTGGCAGCACTGACTTGTCTGGAAAATAGACTTTTATATGTACTTGTATATGTTTATGTTTATATATATTTGCCTGTATTTGTGAGATTGTCTCAACACCCATCTGTAATACATGTATAAGACATAAAAATTTCACCCTCTAAACCCCTTGGAATTCCCTGGGAATCTGTCACCTGAAACCATTTTACCAGTTCATGACAACTTTCAGTTAGCATACCTGTAATGACAGTTCCTTGTATACTATTTTACTACTTGGTTATATTTTCTTTATAAAAATAAATTAGTTTAGTTCCTTTATTTCTTTCTCCAGGGTTAAAATTTAGTCTATTTTGTAAAATTTCTTTTTAAAAATGACACCACTCAGTTTTTCATAATGGACAGTTTATACAAAGTTTAATACAGTCATATCTTATGCAATTGATGAAAATATCTTGTTCTAATTTATGAAAGAAAAATTTAATAGGCAATAAAATAATCTCTGTGAACATGGTAAGACAAATATGCAAAAACTGTTTTACAGCTTGTTTTTCATAGATGTTGACCTACTGGTACAAAACTAAAACCTGCATTAGCTGAGTGGCTGCAAGCTTCTCCATAACTTGGTGTCCAATAATAGTGCTTTTTCAGGCCATGGGAGACTTCTGCAAGATACACACGTCCGTCCACCACATATGGTTCCACATCTGTATTGTCTGGTTTGAGACAGCCCATTTGAATTAACTCTGAATACTCCTAAGGTTTTTAAGAAAAGAAAAGCTATATCATTAAGAAAATAATTTATTCATTTTACAGTGCTTAAACAAATTAGCTGTGCTAATTTGCAGTTTAAAATAAACTATTCTGAATAACATTGGTGAGTTTCTAAATATTGTCCAGATATTGTGGTTAGGTTATTTTGTTTGTTTTTTAAAGATTTTATTGGGGAATTCGGGGAGGGGAACAGCGTTGGAGAATAGGGGAAGGGGAACAGACAAGTTGCTGCCCTTTTGTTCTTCAGTCTAGTTGTGGCGGACGTCGCTTCACTGGCCCATGTTGGTTATCATCATTGCGCTCTTCTTGGGTGAGGCAGTCGCTCACCGGCCATTGGACAGCCACTCATGGTGGTTCACAGCAGCTCATGAAAGCTCACGCCAGCTGCTGGCCAGCCCCACTGCAGCCTACGCTTCACTGGCAACTCAACGGCAGTCCAGCTCCAGGTCGAGCTGTTGTTCACCATCTTAGCTGTAGAGGGCACAGCGTAACTGGCCTCTATGTGGGATACGAACAGAGGCCCTGCTGCTCAGAGATGGCGTCCTAAGCCAACTCTTAACCAAAGCACCACTCAGCCAGCCCTGTGTTTAGGTTTTTATTCATTTAATTTCACACAATGAAATTATAATCTTGAAAACTTATTTCTAATAAATTGGGCATGTTTTTCTTTCTTCTTTTTTAATGACTCTCAGAGTTAACAATTCTCTGTATTACCAATTTTGTGGACCAAAGTTCCCATGGTCAAAATTTTCAAGTCCCACAGAGGTTCTTAAATGAGAGGGGAGCATTATTGTGTATGCTCTTGAAGATCTGCCGATAGCCAGGGCCCCACTTCTCAGAGGAGTAAACCACCAAGATTTTGACATACACTGGATGGAGTTCATGAACCCCTGCAGCTGACCTACGGATTTAGGCTCAGAGAGAATCCCCATAGTATTTGCTACTGCCTGGGCTGGCGACATAATTATTTCTTCGTTGTAGAAATTTCTTTGTCTGTCTTTTATGGATCATTGGTATCTATGTAAGGGTGTCATACAAACATGGTAAACTGGTTTGTTAGTAAGGTTGCGATTATAAAGAAAGGCAACAATTTAAACAGTAAAAGATTTAAAAGTCTAGTTGCTTTGTGCTTTAGCTTGTCATATTCTACACTCAACTTACACTACTTCTAGTGTGTGATGTTTATACTCATATATAGTATTTGGTATCTTTTGCTATATCAACCATAGAACTTTGCAGTAGCTAATTTTTAGGACTTGATGTTTAGGACTATAGCATTTCACTACGCTAATCATTCCTAAGGCACTTGTGAAAAATTGTAAATAATGTCTGATGTTATGGAGAAGACCCCAGAAAATACCTTCAGTGAAGAAAAAAACTTACCACACATGTAGCCTCATCAAATTTGTTTCCCCAAATGTAGATGTTAGAGAGAGTGAGATTCGTTTTCACTGACTGTGAAAGGGCAATGAGTCCTTCTCCCTCTATATTGTTGCTGACTACTGACAACCTACGGAAAAAGGAAATTAATAACCTTGGAAACCAATATTTCCACAAAGAGAAAATGCGTAAGTTGGCAACAACATTTATTACATTTTATTGTGTAAAGTCTTAGCATTATTCTTAAATATGTGATGTAGTACTCAAAATATCAAATGTAATTCTTAATATACAAGAAACCGTTTTCTAATTGTATGCTTCATATACCTGTAGAGCTATTGACTCTCATTTACTTGACTGTCGTTTTATATTCAGTAAATATTTGGGGGTGAATTACAGACACATTTTTCAAGATAAAGGCATCCAAGTAATATTTTCTTCGATTCATTTTTATTTTTAAGTCAATCATAATGATTATGATTTTTCTGTTAGAATTCGGGATAAGTAATAGAAATAAGAATTTTCTCATTAATCTAAGCAATCAACTAAATCAATCTAATTTTTAAAAGATACTACTTTTGAAAAATAAAAGAGGGAAATGTTTACTTGTAAACTTAATATTATGTCAGTTTAGAAACTGAGTTTTCATATTTCATCATGAATCTTAAACAGTTAAGGGGCTTGAGTTTAGTATTCTAAAAATTGAAGTTTTTCTGTTATTTTGGTTAAATATAAAACCATACTAACGCTTTGAGACTCCTGTTGTGTGAAATGAGAGTTTCACTGAGATACTTTGCTCCTGCAGTTTCTATTCTGTTAAAAGAAAGATCTATTACTTCCAAGGTAGTATTGCTTTTCAGTACATCAGCCAAAAACACCATTCCATCACGAGTTATTTTATTGCTGGGAAAGGAAAAATATGTAGTTATATTTGAAAATATGAAGTATTGTTTTATACATAGAGATAACATGCTTAAGAACTGTTATATAGTAATAAACAGTACTTTCTATTTTAGTAAAGATTTATTTTAATCCCTCAATTTCCAAAAAAGTTAGTGAAAATTTGCCATAAAATGTTGCTTCCATTCTGGTTTACGTAATTAAACTGCTCACTCAAGTTAATAAGAGATTAGTATCAGTATAAACTAAATATATTCTAAGGCTGAGGATAAAAAATGGCAACAGTGGCTGCAATTTCTAATCTTTGGAATTAATCTCTGACAAAACATCCCATGTACTATGAATATTTATGTAGATTATTCCTATGATTTAACTTCTGAATTATCTGATGTCCAAGTAACACTTACCAGCTGACATCAAGGTAGCGCAGGCTTTTGTTCAGAAACAGAGCGTCACATAACTGTTTTATACCACCGTTTCTTATGCCATGCTTACTCATGTGCAGTTCAACAAGGCAGTGGTTTTCTTTTAACATGTGGCTTAGATGCACTGTGGATTCTTCCTAAAAATAAAATATTTTTTCTAAAATATAATTTTGAAGCAGTACATTCCAAACATATGCTAAGTTATTTAAATTAGCTTTTTAAAAAGATTATATCGGTTAAGCCTATTAGCCTACAATTTGTACTTGTTTGGCCTGGCTTTTAAAAAATAACATTTTTGCCATAAGTGATTACTGTCTTAGAAACAGGCAACAGGCACTTGTAAAATGCCTAAGTGATGTAAAAATGACAAAGTACTGTAAAAGTACTTTTAGAAAAACTAATACAAGTTCAATGAAACCACACAGCAATAGCAGATAGTAGATGAGCTCTATAATAAAACTGTCCAAATGCTAACTTTGCCTTTTACTAGCTATATGACTTTGGGCAAATTATTTAATCGAGTGTCAGTTATTTTTTTCTGTAAAATAGGTGAAATTATAGTTCCCTCACAGAATTAAATAAAAAAGTACCTGGCACAAAATAAGTGTCCTATAGAAAACTACAAAGCATTTATTGTAGTTCAATATTCTATAATCCTGTATCTGATTTGTTTAAATTACTGCATTGGCAATGAAAATATATACCCAAAGGGAAACTAGTGTGCAATTTTAACAAATGCAAACTGATCACTTAGGAGTCCAGTATTGCTTTGCATGGTGCCTGGAACAGAGGACATATTCAATACATATTTGTGTCTTACACAGATTGCATTTTTTGGTCAAGAAGTTTGAAAGAGGGACCACCCTTATTAAGGGAAAGAACTGTCAAATAGTAAAGGGGTGGTTTTTTATTTAGCTCCATTCACTGAGTTTGTGACTTAATTGATCTGGCATTGATACTTTTCCAAGTTCCCCAGATAATGAACGGCAAAACCCTTAAATGGAATAAGTGTGCAGGGTCACATCTGAGAACAGCCAAGTACAAGGAAGCACACAGGATTCTTCTCCACAGCCGCTGAAGAGGAGAATGGTGCTTGGTGATAGGGTGGGGCCGCCTTGGAGAGATATAGAAAACAGGCTAGAGTTTAGCTGACTGCCCAGAGCACAGGGCTGAAGAGCAAGGGCCTGGGCCTGAGAAAGTGCCCTGGGTTTTTAATAACTATTCTCAGGTGGGCTTGGGAATAACGACACTACTCAACATATTTAAGAGGAATTGTGCTTCTAATTTCATATAGTATAACATGCTTCCTCAGAGGTTTAATCCGGAACATTTTTATTTAGCCTTCAAATCTCCTGTGATCCTCAATCTGAGAACCTCCCCAGCCCCTGCATTGATTTCAGTGTCCTTCCTCATGCTCCCAAGGCCCCCGGAGCTTATCACCCTCCAAACGTGTTGCTCTCCCTCCAAGTGGACCAAAAGCTTCTTGAAGACCAGGGCCTGTGCTTTCTGTGACTCTTCTCGAGCACACAGCATTGTGTCTGATTTAGGGCTGCATTCAAGTATGTATGAAGTGAGTGAATCATGCATGGGGCAGCTCACTGAATGCTTACTTTGAGCCAGGTATTTTGCTGGTATTTAAAGTAGGCTCTTGGGGCCGGCTGAGTGGTGCGGTGGTTAAGCGCTGGCTTGGGAAGCCAGAGGCCCTGGTTCAGATCCCACATATGAGGGCCAGTGACACAGCCCTCAAAAATAAAATAAAATATGTATTTGAGGATTCTGGGTGTCTTGTTGAACAGATTAGATTTATGTACATGAAACAATTAACGTAATGTAAAATTCCACAAATTTTGGTAAAATGCAGAGATTATTCAGAGGGAGAGATCTATGTAGGCCAAGCATGCAAAACACTTGTGAATATGAAAAATACTTTAAAAATATGGTTAATTCTCAATTACTCATACTAATAGGGAACAGTGAGGTAGATAATTTAAAGACTATATAATAAAGTACTTTGAACCTTTTTTTAAATAGTAGATAACTCTGTTTTTGTTTAAATCAATGATAAAATGAGTTCTTATTTCCTAGCTTTTCACAAGAGGAAAGCCATTTAATGTTAAGGAGCAAGGTGAAGGCTTAAAAGTAAAAACCATTTCAAAGATACAATAGTTCAGTCACATCAATATAACAGAAACAAGAAAAGAGTTCATACCAGGTTTATAATCCAGCCTTTAAAACTTGAGTCATTTATGCTTTCATCGTAACTATTTTGCCCATCACAGGTTTACTCAATGACAATTTAGTTTACGAGAAAAAAAAAATGACATGTATACTGCTTAAGTAAACAATATCTAAAATCATATTTAGTTGTAAAACTCTTATCAAGAATTAATTTTCCTTTAAAAGTTTTTCTTTGTTGGGCCGGCCGAGTGGCGCTGCGGTTAAGCACTGGTTTCAGAAGCCAGGGGCCCCGGTTCGGTCCCACATGTGAGGGCCAGTGACACTGCCCTCAAAAAAAAAAAAAGTTTTTCTTTGTAAACAGTAGTTTACAATTCTAAAAATACAATGTGTTTGGGAACCTTGACATACCATTAAGGAGTTCCTTCATTTTATTCACATGTGGTGACATTAACTACCATCACTTTGAATACATACCTGTTCACCATACAGGATAGGTCGGTTTAAGTTTATTCCTTTAATGTTTTGGTTTTGAGTGAGGACTGTAGCAAATGCTATCACACTTTGCATTTCCTAAAAACAGGTACATTCATTAAGGAAACAGACAAATCCTATAAATTAACCTCCCTACATAAATATTTCAAGATTAGTAATCCGGAATCTGATAAATCAAAATTGTGTTTTTAAAAAGTTTAAGCATTTCCTGCTCTTTGAATTGTAGGTTAATCAAATCCAGAAATGAACTGTTACTGTGCTCTTTTCTCCCTGCCCTAACATCTATTTACAGCGTGCGTGTTTGCCTCTAGGTTTGCTCCTAAGCCCTCAAGGTTCTATATGATGCAGACCTCAGATACACACATACTTGGACCCTAGCTAGGGCTCAATACTCCTGAGAACACATATCTTTTATATTCATACTTGTACTTTGTGTGTCACGGGAAAGGGTTACTAACCACATTTCTCACAATTCCCACAGGCCTCCCTCTCTGCCTCACTAGAGGGGCCTAACTCTCCCCCACCTCAGTGATGGATACCGCATACACCCAGCTGTTATGCCAGGAAACTTGTGCCTCCTCTCACTACACAAGTCCTCTGACTTTGCCCCCATACAGTTGATCAGTAAGTGTTAGATTCTGCCTCCAAAAGATATCTCAAATTAGTCATCCCTATGGCCACCACCACCTCACCACCAGTCCTCATCACCCACATGAACCACTATAGCAACTTCCTAAGTGGTCAATGGACTTCCTCTTGCAACCCTCTAATTCCCCACAGAGTAACCAGAATGATCTTTTAAAAGCACCAGTCTGATCATGTCACCCTTCAACTTAAAGCCTTTCCATGATTTGCTTTTATAAGAAAATCCCCAATTCTTCCCCTGGCCCATGACCCACACCCATGACCCATACAGCCTTGCTGGATCTGGTCCCTGCGAACCTCTCCATCTTCACTGTGACGCCCTCTTTCTAACTCCTTCTGTCCAGCCACCTGGCTTTTCAGTTCTTAAAACCTGCCAGACTTGATATTTCATTCTTCATATACCTCCCTCATGATTTTTGCCTATCTGAATATCAGTTTTACTATTTACCTAATACTTTTCCATTAAATCAACTTACTTTTTCACTTTATTTTAAAACTCTGTATAGCTACCATAAATGGAAAACCATAATCTCTTGAAATAAACAAAGCATCTACATGAGTATTAAAATTATGTCAATCTGTATCAGTAATGCTATCCATACCACACTTGGAGAAGCACTATCTTAGCGTCTGTGTGTACCTGGACCCCTTGCCTAGAATGTTCTGCCATGGACCCTCTCCAAGGTAGTTTTTCTCATCTTTCATGATTCTTAAGTATTACTTTCTCAAGTCTTAGGCAATAATCCTATCATGCAAATTATCTTCTCCCCATTATCAGAGTTATAGGCCATCTTCATTTCACTTTGTTTGTTTATTGACAATTTTCCCAACTATCGATAAATGTAAGCTTTCTAAGGACAGAGACCATATCCGATGCACTCTTGTATCCCTAGAATCTAGGATTGTGACTGGTATGTGTAGACAATATATATTGAATTAATGCTTTTCCAGAACCATGCTGGCTGCATCTACTACTATTTTAAGCTTCAGGATTTATTACCCCAAAGAGCTTCCCGGTCCATCGTATTGTTTGAGTGTCCCGGTGATTTTGCATTAATCTGTACAACAGGTTTCCAACTGGCCTCAAGGTTTGAAAGCATGTTTTTTTTTTTATATATATGCAGTTGTGCAAAGGTTGACTTTTTTTTATTATTTATTTATTTATTTATTTATTATTATTGGGGAATTGGCTGAGGGGAACAGCGTTGGGGAATCGGGGAAGGGGAACAGACAGGTTGCTGTCTTTTTGTTCTTCAGTTTAGTTGCGGAGGACGTTGCTTCACTGTTGGTATCGTCATTGCGCTCTTCCCGGATGAGGCAGATCGGTCGCTGGCCTCTGGATGTCGCTCACCGCGGCTATTAGCAGCTCACGCTTGGCTGCCAGCCGCTCACGCTGGCTGCGGGCCACTCACTGTAGCCTATGGCAGCCCACTGCAGCAGGGGCTGCAGCCCACACCATCACCGGGGCTCGCACAGCCCAGCTCCAGGTGGAGCTGTTGTTAGCTGTAGAGGGCAGTGTCATTGGCCCTCATGTGGGATCCGAACCGGGGCTGCTGGCATCCCAAAACCAGCGCTTAACCAATGCGCCACTCGGCCGGCCCTGAAAGCATGTTTGAGAAACGGAAGCCTGGAATTTGGAGACATGAAAAAAACACACACTTCTCATTTTCAGGCCAGGTGAAGGCCCAGAATAGCTTTTAGCATCATAATTTTAGGTTTGTATGCTACAATATAACTACTCCAAAATGTTTTCAAAAGTCAAAAATGTGTATTATAGTAATGAAGTAGTATTTGTTTAATTAAAATTAACACAATATTTTTCCTTTTAAAATCCTATACAAGTTAAGAAGCATTATGCATGGACATTTAGAGAGATTTTTATTATGCTGGGTGTTCTATAGTATTATTTACTACAATCTGATTTTATGAATAGTCAGCACTACTATACCTAGATTAAAAAAAAAGATTTTTCTCTGATATTAGACATTAGGGGCAAGCTTAATCATTCATGAAACTGTCACTTAGCTGGACTCTCTAACAATTCTGATAGTTTCCATGGAGAATGATCCATTATCTGGGTGATTTTCTCATAACCAATTTACTCACCAGATCACAGTCACCCAGATCTAACTTCTCTAAGGATGAATTAATTTGTAACATTGCAGCAAAAAACATTCCACCTTCATTTTCAATCTTGTTTCCAGTCATTCTTAGGTATTTCAGAATTTTATTCTTCTGAAAAGGAAAAAAAAAATCATAAATTGGCTTAATTTTTAATCCACAGAATTCTCTTTAGATTACATGAGTTAGGCAACTATATTACTATTTGCAGATTCACCAATTTTTCATGGAGATAAGATATATTCCTTAAAGGTAACATTCAATTTCCCACAATAGATAAAAATATAGTTTAATCATTAAGTAGATAAAATGCCCAGGAAACATGCCCAATGACCAGTCAATGAAGCAGAGTTCTTATAAAATTTCCTTTCATTGGATAAATCTATAAATTTATCCTCTAAGAAAATTAAACCACTTTCTTGAGATGAAATTCACATAACATAAAATAAAGCATTTTAAAGTGTACAATTCACTGGCTTTAGCATATATGCAATGTTGTGCTGCTGTCATCTCTAGCTAGTTCCAAAACATTTTCATCACCCACAAAGGAGACCCTGTACCCACTGGGAAGTCGCTTCACATTCCCTTTATATTACTTGTAAGATGTTTCTCAGGCATTTGCAAAGTTTAACTCCTTCTCTTATTCGTCTCTTTGGATACATCTTTCACAGAGAAAATTACAGACATATTATTTTCCTAGTGAATAAATATTAGGACATGTAAGTGCAAATAATTATCTTTAAAACTAATTCAAGCTCCCCTAAGAGCAGAAAGAAGGCAATGGCGTCCCTTTACGTCTTCTATTTAACACTGTACTGCCGGCTCTAGACAGGGCAATTGGGCAAGAAAAACAAACAACAAGAAAAAAAAGGCATCCAGATTGAAAAAGAAGTAAAACTATCACTGTTTGCATATGACATGATCTTATATGTGGAAAATCCTAAGGAATCCACCAAAAACAAAAAAAAAAGCTGTTAGAACTAATAATGAGTTTAGCAAGACTGCAGGACATAAGATCAATATATATGAGTAAAAATCAACTGTATTTCTATACACTAGCAATGAACAATGCAAAAATGAAATTAAGAAAATTCCATTAACAATAACATCAAAAAGAATAAACTATTAGGGATAGATTTAACAAAAGTAGGGCAAAATTGCACATTGAAAACTACAAAACACCATTAAAAGAAATTAAAAGATCTAAATAAATGGAAACACATCCCATCTTCATAGATCAGAAGAAAATATCATTAATTTAATATTGCAATACTCCCCAAACTGATCTAAAAATTTAAAGCAATTCCCCTCAAAATCTCAACTTCTTTTCTTGCAGAAATTGATTAAATCATCTTAAAATTCATATGGAAATTCAAGGGAACCAGAAGAGCGAACACATTCTTGAAAAACAAAGAGAACTCACACATCTTGACTTCAAAACTTACTATAGAGCTATCGTAATCAGTGTGAGACTGGCATGAAGATAGGCATATAGATTAACATAATAGGATGGAGAGTACAGAAATAAACTCTCAAATTTATAATCAACTGATGTTCATCAAGGGTGTCAAGAAAATTCAATGGGAGAAGAATAGTCTTAACAAATGGCAACTAGATATATCCACAGGCAAAAGAATGAAGTTAGTTAGGCTCCTAGCTCAATCTTACACAAAAATTAACTAAAAACAGATCAAAGAACTAAATAAAAAAGCTAAAACTATGAAACAGTTAGAAGAAAATTAAAGTGTAACTCTTCATGACTGGAATAGGTAAAGCCTTCTTAGATATAATACCAAAAGCACAAACAATGAAAGAAAAAATAAACTGAACTTTATGAAAATTTAAAAATTAAAAAAAAATTGCTTCAAAGGACACCATTAAGGAAATTAAAAGGAAATCTACAGAATGAGAGCAAATATTTGCAAAAAACATATTTAATAAGGTACTTGTATCCAGAATATATAAAGTACTCTTACAACACAAAAGGACAAATCCAATTTAAAAATGGGAAAAGGATTTGAATAGACATTTCTCCATGGCTAAAAAGCACATGGAAAGATGCTCAATATCACTATTTATTAATGAAATGCTAATCAAAACCACAAAACCTCTTCATACCCAGTAGGATTGCTAAAAATAAAAAAAGATAACATGCTGGTGAGGATGTGGAGAAATCGAAACACTCATAGATGATTGGTGAAATTGTAAAAAGAGGCAGCCACTTTGGAAAACAGTTTAGCAGTTCCTCAAAATATTAAACAGAATAAATCTGTGCCTATATGGTCATTCAATCTATGATAATGGAAGCAAGAATTTACATTGGGGTAAAGACAGTCTATTTAATAAATGGTGCTGGGAAAACTGGTCAGACACATGCAAAACTTGAAGCTGGACCATCTCCTTATGCCATATACAAGAATAAATTCAAAATGGATTAAAGACTTAAACATAAGACCTTAAACCATAAAAATCCTAGAAGAAAATATAGGAAGTAAATTTGCAGACATTACCCTTGGGCAAGGGAAACAAAAGAAAAAATAAACGTGAGGTTACATCAAACTAAAAAGTTTTTTCACAGCAAAGGAAACCATCAAAAAAACAAAAAAGTATCCTACTGAATGAGAGAAGATATCCACCAATGATATATCTGATAAGGGGTTAATATCCAAAATTTATAAAAAACACATACAACTAAACATCAAAAAAAAAACCCAATTAAAAAAAATGGGCAGAGGACATCAAGAGACATTTCTCTAAAGAAGACATACAGATGACCAACAGACATGAAAAAATGCTCAATATCATTATTCATTAGAGAAATGCAAATAAAAACCACAATGAGATACCACCTCACTCCAGTCAGAATGGCTATCTATCATCAGGGCCGGCCGAGTGGCGCATTGGTTGAGCGCTGGTTTTGGGATGCCAGCGGCCCCGGTTCGGATCCCACATGAGGGCCAGTGACACTGCCCTCTACAGCTAACAACAGCTCCACCTGGAGCTGGGCTGTGCGAGCCCCGGTGATGGTGTGGGCTGCAGCCCCTGCTGCAGTGGGCTGCCATAGGCTACAGTGAGTGGCCCGCAGCCAGCGTGAGCGGCTGGCAGCCAAGCGTGAGCTGCCAATAGCCCGGTGAGCGACATCCAGAGGCCAGCGACCGATCTGCCTCATCCGGGAAGAGCGCAATGACGATACCAACAGTGAAGCAACGTCCTCCGCAACTAAACTGAAGAACAAAAAGACAGCAACTTGTCTGTTCCCCTTCCCTGATTCCCCAACGCTGTTCCCCTCCGCCAATTCCCCAATAAAATCTTTAAAAAAAAAAAAAAAAAAAAAAGAATGGCTATCATCAATAAATCAACAAACAACAAGTGCTGGAGAGGTTGTGGGGAAAAGGGAACCCTTGTGCACTGTTGGTGCGAATGCAGATTGGTGCAGCCACTATGGAAAAACAGTATGGAGTTACTTCAAAAAATTGAAAATGGAACTATCTGATGACCCAGCCATTCCACTCCTGGGTGTCTGTCCAAAGAAATCCAAAACACTGATCTGAAAAAATATATGCACCCCTATGTTTACTGCATCACTATTCACAATAGCCAAGACATGGAAACAACCAAAATGCAGATCGATAGATAACTGGATAAAGAAACTGTGGTACATTTATACAATGAAGTGTTACTCAGCCATAAAAAAGAATGGAATCTTATCATTTGAAATGACATGGGTGGACCTAGAGAAGATTATGCTAAGTGAAATAAATCAGATGGAGAAAGACAAATACCATGTGATCTCACTTATATGTGGGATCTAAAGAACAGAACAAAGAAACAAAATAGAAATAGACTCAGAGATATGGGGGGAAAAAAAACTGATGGTTGCTAGATGGGAGAGGGGGTGGGGATGGTGGAGAAATAGCAATTAGAAAGTACAAATCAGTAGTCACAATATTTCCACAGGGATATGAAATATACTTTGGGGAATATAACCAATAATGCAAAGATTATGTGGTGGTACTAGATTGGCACTGGACGTATTAGGAAGACCACTTCATAGACTGTGTAGCTGCCTGACCACTGTGCTAGACAACTGAAGCTGAAATGGGATGTGGAGTACAGCATAGGGAATATAGTCAATGGAACTGTAATAGCTATATATGGTGTCAGAGGGGTAGTGGATTGGAGGGCGCGGTTATCACTTTGTGAGGGGTGTATAAATGTCTAACTATTACATTGTTTTGTATACCTGAAACTAATAATATATATATATATATATATATATATATATATATATATATATATATTTTAAACAGAGTTACCAAATGATCTAGCAATTCCACTTCTAGGTATATGCCCAAGAAAATAAAAATGCACACTAAAATGTGTGCAAATATTCATAGTAGCATTACTCATTAGAGACAAAAAAGTGGAAATCCAAATGTCCATTAACGGATGAATAAAATGTGATATACCCCTACAATGGAATATTATTTGGTGATAAAAAGATGAACCTTGGAAGCATTAAGCCGATCATAAGAGGTCACATTTTGTATGATCCCACCTATATGAAATGTCCACAGCAGGCAAATCCATAGATGGAAAGTAGGCTGGGGACTGAGGGAGAGAAGCATAAAGAGGGATTGCTAATGGGCACATGACTTCTCTTGGGGATGAAAATGTTTAAAAGCTGTGAGTGGTGAATTTAAAAGGGTAATATGTAAAAGGATAAATTTTATGGATGTGAATTATATCTTAACAAAACTATTTATTTTAAAAATGAGTTCAAAAGTGCTCATATAATGTCCACAGTTTAATAAATTGAAGTGTAATAAAAATATACATTCCCACAATATTAAAATAAGTTCACATTAACATTTTACTCTGTTGATTCCAAGCTATCAGAAGTTAAAATTCCCAAATACAATGTTAGTTTGAGGTATAGAAACACTTACATGTAGTGCGTTAGCAATCAATTCTCCACCTTCAGGACCAATATCATTAAACATAAGGTTTAAGTAAATGAGATTGTATTGTTTCTATAAGGAGAGAAAAGAGGTTATTAGACATGTATTAGAAATCAATCAATAGTATATAAGCTGCTTTATTTAAGTAAAACTGTTTACCTCCAAAGAAAATCTTTATAAATCAGAAAATCTGCAAGTCTAGCAACAGAAACTACCGTTAAGGAAAAAAAAATCACTATTCTCATTTAACCGTAAATATAATTGCAATCTAAATGAAAGAGAAAGACTATGTTCAGTTTGACCAATGATTAAAAGTATGGATGTGCTTTATGTATTTAACCGTAGTATGTACAACAAGTTTGCAAAAGATGACTCGGGAGCTCTAGTTACCAGCTCCACTGAGACCAAATGCACAAATGGGTTTTCAGTATATTTCAAGTATTATAGCATAGAGTCAGGACCTTTGACATTTTGCAAAAATAGTGTTTTGTCTGTGTGCCATCAGACTAGGTAGTTTCACTGTAAACAGAACCAAGAACATTTTGATGACGATTTTTGCGGCATTTTTACTTGTGTTCGCTGAGAATAACGTGGCTACCTCGTTTTTTTATCTTCACTCCACCCTGACATTGTGCGTCATTTCATGAATATGCAAATTTTAGGATCATTTTGAGCTCATTCGAAGCACTTTTAGCAGAAGAGATTGGGACAAGTAGTCAGGAAATTAAAAAGCCAAATGCAAGGGAGGACTAAAAAAAAAAAGATATATACTGCTTTAAACATTTTAACCGAAAATACAAACACATATTTGCGGATCTTTTGAGACTGAAACAAGGCCTTTTCTTTAAGTACACCTTCTCTGCCTGGTGTACTTTATTTATTTGTTTAAAAAATGCAACTATAATGCAGTATTTCAGCTTGGGTATCTCCAAAGTGAATCTGCAATAAAGTGTTAACTTAGGCTTAGTGTACTCAAACCCTGCACATTCCAAAGAATGGACTGGCTCTTAACTGGCTCCTGGGAGGAAAAAAATAAAAAGACCTAAAACATTTTGTAGTAAAATAATACCTGAAGCAGTTTTGCAGCATAGTATGCGCCAACATCACTTAGGAGGTTATATCTAACATCCAAACCTGAAGAACACAGATGAATAGAAGCTGATATTCCTCATAATGAATACTTAAAATCAGGAAAATGAAAGCAGGGGTAATGATTTTTAAGGAGACATACCATTAATATATGGATTCTTTAAAACTCGGGAAAGAATCTGAAAATCTTCACCTGTTACTCTTTCCACTGGTATTAAGCGATTGTTACCAGCAATGTTTAGTGTGATTCCTTCCAATCTGTTAAAATACAACCAAGAAATCCAGTAAAGAAATAAAAGTATTTTTTTCTTCATGTGTAAATAGTAATATCATGGATACAGATAGCCATGTACCACAATAGAGATTTACACCTAGTAACTTAAAACTACTGAATATACCACAGGTTTTGCAAAAACACTTTAGCATACACTGTATTATCTAATTTCTCTCTCACACACAAAAAGTATCCCCACTTGATTGAGCATGACACTGAAGATTTCAATGATTTGTATAAACCCAGCTTATAGGAGTTAAGGACAAACCCAGAGTCCAGATTTGGAGGCTGCAGATCTAGCGCTTTTCCCAGTCAGTGCACTCCACTACCTCCTCCAAGACCTACTAACAGTGTCAGTCATCTACTCTGAATCAAAAGGTATGTCCATTTTACTAAGCATCTGTAAATGGCTTTGAAATCACAGAGTATTCCAGGATTTTCCCACAGATATCAGTGAATATTATTGATACAATCAAGTATTTGTCTTCCTTACCCATTTTCAATTTCTTCATCCACTCCTTGGAGTACAAGCAATATAAAAGGATTAATTTTCTGGGACTTTGCCATACATAGATTATTATAATGTTCCTGGAGTCTGCCAATAGGTTCTGGAGCTTTTGAAAAATAAATGCATTACTATTATCCTTCATCACATTTAATTATCCTAGGAGTCTCCCCCCTCCCCCAATTATACTTCTTTCAAATATAAATGTGTATGTGTATAGTCAGGGGAGGGAAAGAAAAGGAGACAATTAAGAACAAAGGGGAGAGACATAATAGGGAATGGGAAAGAATAAAAGTGCTATTTAGAGAACTAGAGCCATAGAAGCACCCACTGAAGGTGGACCAACACTAACTTGGAAGTGACATAAAAGGAGAACTAACCTCTGTATGTAACAGGCCTGGTAGCTGAGGAAAATGATATCAGAGAAATTAAATATTTTGTCCAAACTTATGCAGTTAATAAGGGTAGAGTACTTCTTTCCACTCTGCCACTTTGGATTAAGGTGACTCAAGGTTTCTTATGAAGGCTTCAAATAAAGACAGTTTCATCAGAGAATATAAATTCAAAATGAATCTGAAAAATGAATTAAGTCCCTTGGGCTTCTCGGATACCCTTTACACCGTGCAGGTTGATGGCATCTGTGAATACGGTTCTGTCGGTTCTTCCTAACACTAAATTGAGGCTTGGTTCATAGAAGCCTGTCACCTACCCTGCCTTCCAGTTTCTCTTTCTAAAGGTGATTTTTCTCTGTTCCATCCTTAATAAAGAAGACAGAAACAAAACAGGAGTTGAGATCTCCTTCCTCTGCTATACCTGCAGCTTTCCTTTATGGTCTTACTGTTGGGAAATTACTTTAGAAGGACCTTTTTTCAAGGCCCAGGCCTTCTGGGGTGGAAGCTTCCTACCACTGTGTTCATTTTGTCCTACCTTTTGTGTGTGTGTCTTCAAAAATCTGTGCTAGAGATCTCACTACCCAGCTAGGCTGGTATTTTTAGGAGCCAGTTCCTCTAAGGCTCTACATCTCAAACCTTTTTTTTTTTTTTGAGGGCAGTGTCACTGGCCCTCACATGCGGGACTCAAACCAGGGCCGCCGGCTTCCCAAGCCAGTGCTTAACCACCGTGCCACTCGGCCGGCCCTCAAAGATGTCCTTTGATGAGTGGATTCTGCACTATATGAAATAAAGAGTTTGCTAAACAAATTTGCAAAACAAGATTTAAGATGAGTAATATTTATGTTAAAAATGAAAGCAAATAAACTTTTCTTACAGTTTTTTTTTAAAATAAGCTTTAAAAAATAATAAATAACCCACACTTATTCCAGACAACTTGGAAATTTCAGTATCAAAAATCAAATAAATATTCATCAGCAATCCCACTACAAAGAACCACCAGAGTTGAGGTCTAGGGATATTTCCTTATTGTTTTTCTTTTATATGTATTTTTAAACAAAACTGGAACATTTCAGTATAGCTCTGGATCCTTTTTGTCTTCAGTTAACATATTGTGAACAGTTTTCCCTAGTTACTAGATATTCTCTGAAAAATTTTAATGTCAGTATAATTTCTGTCTCGGGTGGATGTACATAAGAAATGCTCATTTTAGTTAATTTTCATGTATTTAAATAATATTTTAGCACAACATTTCCCCAACTGAGATCTGCGGAATACTAATCTTCTACGAGATGATCAGAGATGTTCTAAATACAATGGGTTTTATTGTCAAATAAGTTTGAGAAGTGCTGAATTAAACAAAGCTAAAGAGATTCCTACCTATAAGTCTCAAGACATTTAAAACACTCAAGTACACAAAGCTTCTTCAAATTGTTGAACCTGGAGGGGAGGGAGGATAAAAATGCTCTATTTCATATGTGACCATGGTTCAAATGGAATGCAGTCTATTTAGAAAATGCTAATGTATTTTGCTACTTTAAGTAAAATGCTGCCTTAGCATCGAGGACAGAAAACAAAGCAAGTTTACTTGTTGGAGTTGGGCTCCCATTCAGCTTCTTTCCTCCCTTCTGGCTACTACCTTCCTTGGTATTAAAAATTGGAGAGGATTGCCCTGAAGATCTGAGACTCAGTGCTTGCCCTCAGCTGGTTGCACCACACCCAGGACAGGAAGAAATGTATCAGACTTACAACTTACGTTTTTGTGAATGAAGGAATCTTAAATTACAAGAATATTTATTTAATTACCTGGCCATGGCTTTCAAGTGTTTAAAAGTCTGCTATATATTTCTGCTACTCTTTTATTTTTTTGAGGGCAGTGTCACTGGCCCTCATATGTGGGACCCGAACCGGGGCCGCTGGCTTCCCAAGCCCGCGCTTAACCACCCCGCCACTCGGCCGGCCCTCTGCTACTCTTTTAAAATTCACCCATGTATTGTTTCAGGATTTTATGGCACCAATAATTTATTTCCTATACTGTAGAAAAAAAAAATACATCAATCTTCAAATTGTAAAGCAAAAACTAGGAAAAAGCAGCTATGCAGGGAAATGTCAAGACTTTAACCCAAATTTCATTTTTATCTACGTCTAAGCCTTGAATTACAAATAATTTTTCACCTAGTAGCACATCTTATAATCTCTAGAGAAAGGAAGGGCTCGTTTGGTAGGTGGTTCCCTATGCTCCTCTATACTGGAACAGCCAAGTACTTGGAAATTTAAGGGTCAAGAGCGAGTCAGACTTGGGTGCGCCTATCCAGGCTTGGGTGCTTGTATGACTTTGAACACGTTACTGAAATTTCAGAGCTTAAATTTCCTCTTTATGCTAAAGTCAGAAAATAACAAAGCCCATCTCATGAGGGCAGTGAGGCAGACGTAAGGCTTCTGGCACAGTTCCATATCTATAAGCAGGTGCTTTAAAACAAGCATCCAAAATGGAAACGGTAGGGGGAAGAGGGGCATGCAGGCGATGCTGACTCTGCTATTGATAATTCACGGGCGCAGAAATATTTAAAACGGAGTGGCCTAGAGGTGCAAAGTCAGAATGGTCTCAATGATGCAGAATGGTTGGTTTGTGGCCGGGATTCGCCGAAAATTAGAGACACGGACCAGAGAGGCAAAGTTTGCAGTAAAGGACAGTTTATTAGAGTAGAGCCACAGCTCAATAAAAGAGAGGAATCATCGGGAACTGGAATGCCCCTCGATTAGCGGACTGTTTATATGCTTTTCCTGGCCTATCTGGGGAGAGAACTGGCGCCTGCTTCCACAGGTTAGATTTATTTCGTTGGCCGTTTCAGCCTGGAGGAGACTTTCTAGGATCGTTTTAGTTGCCATAGGGTGTAATTGATGTCTCTGGTCTGGTAGGAATCAGTTGTCTCAAGGCTCTGGCTTTCGGGGTCAGGGCTGAGGGCAGAGGCCTTGGAGATATGTTTACCTTTTGTTCATTCTACCTGGGAATTCCTAACTGCCTCATTGTTACACTAACTAGCTTGTCTTATCAAGACCCTCTGGCCCACCTGGGTCCTGCTCTCTGGAGTTTCCACAAAAAGGGGCCTTCAAAGAGCACCCATCACCCTTCCCGGAGAGACCCTAAGAGCAAAACGAAAGACACACCCTCCTTCAGGACAACCTATCGCGCGAAGGGAGGGGAGCCCCTCGTGGGAGCTTGCAGCTCTCTCCCTGCCTGCGTTTGGTGGGGGCACCCCAAAGTCCCGGCCACACTGGGGCTCCCGAGACATCCCCCAGCCTGCTCGGGGGAATTGGCTGGCGCGACCCCGCAGCTCGGGCTCCGGCACCCCTTGCGCGTTGTCTTACCGCTACTGCCCGCCAGGACCCAGGCCGGCCTAGCGCTCGGAGTGGGGGCAGGAGAGGGTGGCAGGGACTCGGCCGGAGCGACCGCTTCCCTGTTGCGCCACATGCTCCTCTGTCCCCACCTGCTGAGCGACCGCGTTGTCAAGGCGACGGGGCGCCTGCGCCTGCGCAGTCTCCCGTGGGCTATGCGGCCTGACCCGGCAGGCAGTTACTGTCCATGCTGTGAAGGTTCCTTAGTCACCATGTCTGGGTCCAGACCACCCCGCCCGAAGTTAAAGACACACGGAGGGTGGGCGACCAGCTCCTTTGCAGGGAGACATTTTCCAGGTTTAGGGGGGCATCCCTGTTGGGCCTGGGCCGGGACTACAAAGCTGATTATGACCCAGTCCCCTGCCAAAGTGTGCACACACCTGCGGAGGCCACTTGCAAAGGCGGATGGATAGCACCAGCACGGATAGTTAGGGAGCATAAAGGGCACGTGGATTGATCTAGGGTAGGACATAAGGGAAGGCTTCTTGGCTGGTAGGAGTGAACCTGCCGGAGGGCGGAGGGCGGGACTGCTTGGTGCTTTCCGCAGACGCGCAGGTACTTGGGACTGCTCAGATGAGTACAGAGAGTTGGAGAACAGGCAGGGCCATATCCACGTGGAGCCCTGTGCATCCTCAGAAATATAATTGTTATGGGACAGGGTGTTCGGAGCCCAAAGATCAGGAACAGCTAATGGAGAGTGGATTTGACAACCCCGAGGGGCAATGAGGTCTGAAGCGGCTGCAGCAGCCTAAGACCTTAGCTAAGGCTGGAATTAGGGGAGTGAGAAGGGGACAGAACCCAGAGATAGTTACAGGCTAACAAGATCCGGATTTGGTACTTGGACATGGGAAGGAAAAGAAGAGGAAGGGGAGTAGGAGAGGCTTTCTGTGTGGGTTACTATTGACCCAAGAGAAGCGAATCAAGGGCCCTGTAGAGGACTCTGGAGCCAGACAGACACCCTCGATGTTTATTCACACAGTTCAAAGGTGAAAAGCAAAATGTCTGAATCCTCTCTTCCTCACCCTACCCCACTAGATAAGTTCAGACCAGCACTGCACTGCCAAGAAAATGTGCTGGGTAAGGCAAGGGTCTCTTGAAACCCTGTGTAGCCCACAGATTTTAAGCATCACTTGAAATATTTCTTCGGGTTAAACATGATGATGGTAGGAAACAATTATGTGTTCATTTACCCCATGTTCTGCCAACAAAGTTGAGAGGTGGCTTGAAATACTAAAGTATGAGTGCTGTACAATCCAGCATCTGCCTTCCCTGAAAGTGTTATGAGTTAAGAAAATAGAAGATAGAAAAGAGAGGTTGAGGGTTAATTACTGCTCCAGGTAAAGGGAGGGATAGTCTTCCAAGGGAGCAAGTGCAGAATCAGACTTTTGTTTTACAGAGTGACTAATAAATAGGGTCAGAAGAGAAGAAACAGAAAAGAGCTGTTTTGGCACCTACAGCACTGTTCTCGCTCACTATCTGCCTTAGCAAAACCAAAACAGTATTTACACAGAAATACAGCCTGCTGTGTCAAAATGCATATCGAATATATGGTCAAAAAGACCCTGGCCATATGTACAACTCATTTTTTTTTTTTTTTAGAATGTACAGATATTTTATTGCTCATCTTTCACACAAAGCATACCTCCAGCCATTTTCTTTCACAGCTTGACAATGTTTAAGTATACAAAAACCCAACAAGAAGCGTCATGTCATGTAGATTTCAGTAAAGGAGATTGTAAAACATCAACTCAGCCAGGCTTTTGTTTTCTGCAGCAATAATAAAGGGCCTCCTGCACTAAGCAAGTACATCCATACTCTGTAGTGCATTTCTTTCATCACAAAAAAGTCTCCTGCCCAAAGCAAACTAACTTGTATTTGCTGAGCCAGTGGTATTAACTCATGCATAAAACAAATTTCAGTTTGCTTGTACAACTCATTTTCATCAGTACATCTCTCATGATCCCCAGTGATTTCCAGATGGAGGAGGGATGTTCTTTGGAGAGCACCCCTCCTTGAGAACCACTGGCGGGGAGAGGGCTATTGGGGAGAGGCGTCAGATACTGCTGAATTGGCTTTCAAGGAAGCTTAAAGTGAGTTCACTGGGTGCTTATGTGTCAAGAACCCAGAGAAAAGGTCTAACTTGAATCTGAGCTTTCTAGAAGTTAGAACCAAGAGAATATATGAAGTCCCCTTGCTTCGATAAAAGGCAGCATTTATGTTTCTCTGGTACCTTATAGTAGGATGGTCTAGTAGGTGTATCTTCATGTAAGTAATTTAACAGACATGTCTTTGACTATAGTTTTGTGGAAACAACAGAAATATTATTCAAATGATTGTTTCTTTTATTTTAACTATTTAAAAAGCCAATAGCATGGTGTTTAATTATGACTTATGGAAGTCCTGTCAGAAGGAAACAAAGATAATAGGCTCTAGGTAATTTTTTCCTGATACTATGGAGCTAGAACTCAAAGGATCTGGGGGAAGTCATATTTAACATATCCATTAGTTATTTTTCATGGCAATCAGATGGCTTAACTGAGGAGCTAGCAAGTGCTGGAACAGAGTAAATTTCTGGTTGGATTTTCTGAGAAGTATCTGAAATGCTGACTTCTGGTGTTCTTCATGCATGAATGTTTAGGTACTGACTATGTAGATGGAAAAATTAGTGTTTTTGTTATTTAAAAAATTATTTTGGCCCATGGGTAAACGAGTGAGTTGCATAAAAAGTTCACATTCTTTTTTTTTGAGGGCAGTGTCACTGGCTCTCATATGTGGGACGGAACTGGGGCCGCTGGCTTCCCAAGCCGGCACTTAACCACCGCGCCACTCGGCCGGCCCAAAAGTTCACATTCTTATGTTCTGATGAGAAAATATGTCAGGGATTAATATCGGACTAGTGCCCAAACTCTTCCTGCTCATTATACAAATAACATTTTGAATAACCAAATTCTAAAAAAGGAAGAAAAAAGAAAGTTTTGTCGTTCTAAAAAAAAAGAAGAAAAAAGAAAAGAAGTTTTGTTGAGTTACTAGATCTATAGTTTGGTAGTAGAAAGTAAGGCAATGAGGGTGAAACATATTTTTTAAATGGATAAGATGTGACTTTTGAGTCTATTTGAAGGAAATGAGTCCTGAGAAGCTATTTCAGATCTGTAATTGGACGACAATGGGGATGGAGGCACACTGTGAGGTAATAATTCTGGCAAAAGGATGTTCTGCTTAAGGCCTTTTTCACCTTCAGGTGACTGATCAGAGATTTTCAAAAGGACAGGGTTACTAGATTCCAGCTTGATAGAACACTTCACTCTACAAAACTTTCAGAGTTCATGATCAGACTACAGATTTTGTTTTCCTTTCTACCATTTACCTTAAGAAAACAAACCAAGCATCTCAATACCCCAGTACAACCTATGATCAGTTTCTAATCACAGAACAATTTTAACACCAAATATATGGGTTTTCCAGAACAAACAATTCTCCAGTTCTCTCCAGACACCAGCTAGGGGTCCTACAATTTAATGTTGACACTACCCAGTTAGCACAGGTTGAGGATTCAGTCCTACAAGACTTCTTCCCACTTCAGAAGCCAGTGACAAGTTCCAGGTTTGTCACCTGTACTTCTACCAATAGGCTATAAATCAAGGGTTCCCACACACCCTTTTCAGTTTCATTAATTTGCTTTATGGTTCACTGAGCTCAGAAACACTTAACTTATTACTACCATTTACTACAAAGAATACAACTCAGGAGCAGCCAAACAGAAGAGATGCATAGGGTTAGGGATGGCAAAAGGGTGTAGAGCTTCCATGTCCGCTCTGGGCACACCACCCTCCCAGCACCTTGATGTACTCACCAACTTAGAAGCTTTCCAAACTCCACTGTTTAGGGTTTTTATGTAGGTTCCATTATGTAGGCATGATTAATTAAACCATTGGCCATTGGTGATTAACTCTATCTCCAGCCTCTCTCTCCTCCCCTGAGGTTGGAGGCTGGGGCTGAAAGTTCATTCCCTCTAATCAAGTGGTTGGTACCTTTGGCAATCAACCCCCATCCTGAAGCTCTCAGGAAAATGACAAGTTACCTCATTAGCATAAATTTGGGTGTGATTGAAAGGGGCTTTTTATGAGTAAGAAAAGATGCTCCTCTCACTCCAATCAGAAAATTCCATGGGTTTTAACTCTTTTGCTCTGTTCATTGATCTCAAGGTTTTCTTTCAAAATGTGTCAGAAATCCACAAAAAACAAAAAGTTGATATTTTGACTATTTTATGCATTTAATAATAATTTGAGCTGCTTTGTATATAAGTGACATTTTTATGTATAAAAATTTCAGATATACTCATTCAGATTTGTCACAGCAAAAGGGTTAAGAAGCTCTTGTGTCAGGAACTTGGGAACAAAGACCACGTATATATTTCTAATTACATCACAATATCACAGAATCTACCTTTATTGTTGACTCAGCTGTTTAGATTCTCCCTTGCCCCTGCCAAAAATCTAAAGTTGCTTGCTTATAAAAAGTTTTCCACCAAAGTCTGAAGTTTATATGGGACTTCATTTCAGTATTATTTAAGGCAAAATTATTTCAAGGGATTTTATAGTTTCCCAGAAATGTTTATCAAAGCAAAGAGTAGTGTTACCATGCCATGATTTTCCAGTAGCAGGTCAATTAAGTCTACTTTTAGCTGGTCTGTGTTAGAGGGAAAAAATGGTAAAGTTTTAAGCAAAATCTTGAAATTATTTTAACTACAATAGAATGTAATCAGAGAGAGTCATACACAATATTAACCTCAGTATCCTAATCTTATCTATCCAGTTTATGTATAATTAGATGTAGAAACAAAAGTATCAACAGTTGATGAAAATTTGAGAGGGTTGATCATTTTCCTAAATGGTTTTGTCAGGCATTAAAGTTACATAAAGAAGGGCTAATTATTAAACTGTCCAACTCTGGCTCCTTAAAATGAAGATGCAACAAGTTATTCCATTTAGAAACTCTACAGTAATGTGGGGTAGCAATAAGTTAATTTGACCATGTTCAGGTAACAATTTCCAGGAAACAAATAGCCAATAAGGAATCATTACAGGTCTTATTTATTTACAGTGGTTGAATTACTGGCAAAGCTGTTGCAAATCAATCCTGGCTTTACAACCCTCTTTTATTAAATCAACTAACAGATATACAATATACATAGCTTTCAGAGGGCTATCAAATTGGTTCCAGACACATGTGGAATATCTGGCTAAGGTGAGATAATATATATACACACACATGCAGACATTCTAGGTAGGTCTCATCATGGAGCAAGGTGAACATTAGGAGAAATAAGTTCTTTTATGTGTCTGGAAGCCTGGACACACTTGTGTTAACCCAAATCAGGATGGCTAGTCCACAGGAATTTCCCCCAGATGACTGTTGGAAGGCTGTGAAAGACAATCAAGCCTACAACCTCACACCCAAGAATGATTCTAATAAAAATCAGGCTGCTTGTGAACAAGTGCTGTTAAAAACCTGAGTGAGGTTAAGTCAAATTCTTTGCTTCTGTTCCTATGTTCTGAGAAGAGCCCTTATAGTTGTGTGTTTTTAATCTGTAAAACAGGAATAATCATAATGGTGCCTTCTTTTTAGAGTTCTTGTGAGGATTAAATAGGTTAATTTAAGTAATAGTAAGTGTCCCGGGTGTTTCTATTTTTATTTATATTGTCACTTCAGTCTGACTACCATGGATTATCTAGGAGCCTTTAACATTTCAGTAGTTGAAGAAACTGGAGATTTTATCCTACAAGACTGAACAGTATTAATTTGTCTGTGATCAAACGACAAAAATGTTGGAGACAGCTCGTTCTAGACATAATTTAATTAATGATAAATCTTTTCATTTCTTTAAATAAGAGAAGGCAACACCATCCCAGAGCTCTTTTTGAGGGTAGGTATATAGTGACAAAGATCTGAACCACATACTGTTATCTTGCCAGGACCAGTAATATTAACTGTGAGGCTGGCAATGCATCCACTCCATCTAGGGACTGGGCCTTAACCTACCAAGCAAGTCAGTGATGCTGCAATCAAACTGGCCACCGTCACATCATAGTCTTCTCTGCTTTCCCCCTTAGGTTGTGCATGTGTGTGTGCATTAATGACTGAGGACATAGCTTACTCTAATACAAATATTAACATCTTAGATTTATAAGATTTTTAAAGTTGGTAGTAGTATAAGATTTTTAAAGCTAGTAGTCTGTCAATTTTTGTTATAATTCAAGACTGCCTTTTGCAATTCTAGGTCCTTTGCATTTTCATATAAGTTTTAGAATCAGCTTGTTGACTTCTACCAAAAAAGAAAAAAATGTCGCTCAGATTTTGATTGTGATTGCATTGAAACAATAGTATTGACATCTTAACATTATTGAGTGTTCTAATTCATGGATATGATTTATCTCTCCATTTAATTTCTTTCTGGGTTGCAGCTTTAGGTCATTTTGATTCACTGCAATTTCAAATGTCCTGCTTAGGCATTTAAGCCCCTTCCCCAGCCAGGTTTAAGGATCTAAGACCATGAGAGGACAGAATCTCTCTGCTTTTTAGTCCAATCTGTAAGCTTCCCTAAAGCAAATGAGTCACCCCAGTCTAATGGAGAAGAACAAGCTGGTGGGGACAACTGACTGTGCATATACTTGAGGCTCCTCCATATTCTAATCGACAATGCTGGCTCACACATAGCTGTTAAAAGGGCCTACCGAGGGCTCAGTGGGTAAAGAGCTCACTCAAGCATGCGAACTGAGCTCTGAGCAACGGCATGGCCAACAAGTGGCAGGATGGCTCAGCAAAAAAAAAAAAAAAAAAAAAAGTCTGGCTGTACTAACAATTGCCACCCCAATAAACTTTAATTATATATATATATAAATCTCCCCCCTACACCCCCAAAAAAGTTTGGCTGTTTTCTCCTTGTCTCAGAAGGTGCTTTGCCTATGACTTTGGAAGGCTTGCTTGTCTACCTGCCAGTTGCCAAACTTGAAAATGCCACCAGGCACAAAAATGCCCACTGGTCTCTACTTGTTTAGGAAGGGCTAGTCTATCTCTCAGCTTGAATTCTCTTGGCCTTCTTTGCATCCATTACTCTGGTGGCTTAAAGAAAAAGTACAATATTTTAAAATGTTGTTTGTTTCCTAGTGTTTTCGCAGTGTTTATGGTTAAGAGTAATGATCTTTTGCAAACTTCTACATTCTACCTAGAATAGAATCAAGATAGGCATTTTTAAAAATGGAAATTAGACAACCTTTGTTTGGACATTAGTCAACCTATTAGGAGAAAGTGGAGTCTACACTTTAATTCTTCTCCCAACATGAAACACAAAAACCTACATTTATGTTGTGTCATAATGTTAAGCACTAAATCAGCTAAATTTTAATTTTATCCCTTTTAAGGATACCAAGTCTGGTGGCAGGTAAACTCTGATTTTTTTTCTCCTTTCTTTTCACAATATTTCAGGTGTTGAATATTGAATTTTCCATCAAAATAATGTCAGATTACATCATAAAATTAATAGAACATTCTTCTAAAATACATCAGAAAAATAATCCACAGCATATCTTTGACAGAACATTTTTCATTGATGCTTCTAATCAGAGCTTGGCTACTATTCCATTGGAGATCTTAGAATTAAAAGAATTAGAAGAAGTGCATCTGGAAAATAACCAGATTGAAGAAATCCCCCAGGATATTCAGCATTTAAAGAATGTCAAAATCCTCTACCTGAACAAGAACAAGCTGAGCAAGCTGTGTCCCGAGCTGGGGAAACTGAGCAACCTGGAGGGCCTGGATCTGAGTGACAACCCTCTCGCCTCCTCCTCCCTCCCAGTGCTCGGCTGCTGCCGGCAGCTGCGTGAGCTCCGCCTCTACAATACCCATCTGGAGGAGATCCCCGTCGAAATCTGCAAATGCCTTCACCATCTTGAGCTGCTTGGGCTGTCAGGAAACCACCTGAAGTCTCTGCCCAAGGAAATTGTGAACCAGACCAAATTGAGGGAGATCTTCCTGAAGCGAAACCAGTTTGAAGTTTTCCCGCCCCAGCTCTGTGTTCTCTACAACCTGGAGATCATTGACCTCGATGAGAACAAACTAACGGTCATCCCAGAAGAAATTGGGAACCTAACGAAGCTGCAAAAGTTCTATGTGGCCCAAAACGGCCTGTCCTCTTCACCGGAGTCGCTGTGCCAGTGTAGCAAATTGTCGGTGCTGGATTTATCCTACAACCGCCTCCACTCCATCCCACACACCTGGGAGGAGCTCTCGATGACCGAGGTTGGGCTGAGTGGGAACCCCCTGGAGAAGATGCCGCGTCTCATCTGCAAGTGGACCTCACTGCACCTGCTCTACCTGCGCAACACAGGCTTGCGGGGGCTGCGGCGCTCGCTCAGGAGGCTGGTCAACCTGCGCCTCCTGGACCTCAGCCAGAACCATCTGGAAAGCTGTCCATTGCAGGTCTGTGCACTGAAGAACTTGGAAATCCTGGCACTGGATGATAATAAAATACAGCAGGTACTGATCCCCTTCCTGGCTGTCGCTATGCTCTCCTCAAGGGCCCTTCCTCTCCTAAATTGGTGTGGTTCTCTATCTAAACATCAACACATTCGAACTGACTTCATGCATGAAAATCCAGGGTTCACGAATATATCCAACAAGGTGATCGTTCATGTTATTTTCCCCCAAATGGCAATAGTAGTCATAAACAGTAGCTAACGTTTATTTATAAATATGATGTCACTGGGCAAAGTATTTTATGTGGATTACCTCATGTAATCCTCACAACAACTTTTTGACAGTGGGTAATATTGGGTTGTCGGAAAAGTCATGACGTATTTTTTCTATGTTTTTCGTTGCAAAAATGCGTCATGATTTTTCCGACAACCCAATATTATCCTCAATGACAGATGAGGAAAATGAAGCACAGGGAGCTTAACTAATTTGTTGAGGCCACACACCTGTAAGTGATGGAGCCAGGATTCCCACCCAGAGCTGCTGGGCTCCAGGGTCTATATTCGTAACAAAGAACACCTCCTAATAGGATTTTCTTGAACAGTAGATTTTTCTGACACACACAACCTTAGGCCTTAATGTTTCGTTCATGGGAACCTGCAAAAACAGATTTGTCCCTAGAGAAGCTTTCTTCCATGTGTGCAGGTGGCACTTTCAGAAATGTTCATCATAGCATCGTTGGTAATCATGAAGTATGGGAGAGAATCAAAACGTCAGTCAGTAGAGGAATGAGCAAAAAAGTTGTGGTATATTCGTCAAATGAAATACTATACACTAATTTAAGTGAGCTGGAGCTATATGTGCCAATGTGGATAAATCTCAAAATGGTGATGTCTCCTAAAAAGTAAAACACCAAGTTGCAGAACCCTATGGTACCATTTATTAAATTTTTTAAAAGATTTTATTGGGGAATTGGGGAAGGGGAACAGACAAGTTGCTGTCCTTTTGTTCTTCAGTCTAGTTGTGGAGGATGTCGTTTTACTGGCCCATGTTGATATTATCATTGCGTTCTTCCCGGGTGAGGCAGTCGCTCACCCGTCATTGGATGGCTGCTCATGGCAGCTCACGAAAGCTCATGCCTGCTGCTGGTGAGCCCCACTGCAGCCTACGCTGTCCACCGGCAACTCAGGGCAGCCCAGCTCCAGGTGGAGCTGTTGTTCACCATCTTAGCTGTAGAGGGTGCAGCGTCACTGGCCCTCATGTGGGATCCAAATCGGGGCCTTGCTGCTCAGAGCTGGTGTCCCAAGCCAACTCAACCAATGTGACACTCGGCCAGCCCCTAAAAACCCTTTTAGGGTGACAGGTCATGTCACTAAACTAATCAGTTCTAATAATTGAATTATGGATAATTGCAATATTACACTAATAACTTCAGTCCTTTTTCTTTTGGTAGTGTCAAGCATTTGCTGCAGTACAGTTAAAAAACTTGCAATAAAGTAGGTTAAAAAAATTGCCCCAATTTAAAGCAGTGCATGAAAGTGGAGAGCAGAGAGTCTCTGAGAAAAAGTGGAAGTTCATACTGTACATCTACAAGTATAAATACTATCTATATGCAAACATATGCAGATTTGTCATCAGTAGGAATTGCTAAATTGCTCTGCTTTTTGTTTAACAATTTGCCTCAAAACTAAAAGCCCAATTTAATATCTTACTGTTAAAAATAATGTTGACCTGAAACTTATCTTTTTGGAATACTTCTAGTTACCTTCAGACTTTGGCTCACTTTCAAAACTGAAGATACTTGGACTAACCGGGAATCAGTTTTTTTCATTTCCAGAAGAAGTCCTTTCTTTAGAGTCTTTAGAGAAATTATACATTGGGCAAGATAAGGGATCCAAGCTCACCTATGTGCCAGAACTCATTTGGAAACTACAGGTAAGCCTCCCCAAATGAGCAGGCAAAGGAGTACATGCCTGCTCATTCCTTAAGATGACTGACATTGAGAAAACATGGAGTGTCCCCACAGGCTGCGTGTGGAATCAACCATACTAGATTTCCAGCTCCAAACAAGCAGTCATTATTTTGAGGCTTCCACTGTCTTTCTGAACAACCCTCAGATTTATACTCAAAGATCATTATATTGTAATTACTATTGGATATGTCATTGCTATGGGATATGTCACTGGACATGTCCTTTCCATTGTGTGCTTTGGCATGTTTTATTTGCAGAAATTGAGCCATACTGCATTCCATTTAGTTTCCATCTTTTAAAAATAGCCCCTGAAAACATTACTATTTTGAATTTAAAATATCATACAGGTGACATGGCTGGGAACTTGCATTTTGGATGGGGCAGTATGACCTCCCTCCCTGCACGGTGAAAGTCACGTCATGGTTTATTTCACTCGTGCACCAGGTTTGCTGAAGATGGGTCCAAGCACTGTTCTAAATTTCAGCAAAACAACAGATAACTTTATTCAAAATAGCCATACTAGTGTGTTTTTTTTATTACGCATGCTTTAAAGAATTGTTACTTTTTTCATGTTCCTGGTAGTGTACTCTTAATATTGATAAAATAGGTGTGAGCCACTACATAATCCGCAGTCGTGGCACTGAGCAACGGTATGTACAGCACAAATACTTCTTACCTATGACACATCGTTCCTATTCCTAATTCTCCATTTCTTTGCCCTATGTTCATTGAACTCCTTTCATCATCTTCCTCCTTGTACGTATCATGCAGCACTCCAAAATCTTAGAATGAAATGCAAATAAACTTTTGCCCAGTGGATTTGAAAATAGTTAACCCATTGTCTGTCCATTTTGGCTACTTCCACTTGGGCACTGTTGGATTGATATTTGAGGAAATTACACTTCTATGGCAACTGCCACAGTTAATTAGCTATTGAAAGGGAACAAAGGATATGTATAGTTAAATGATCCAAGTTATTTTTCTGTAAAACAAATAAACACTTGTGAAACAAATAAACACTAGAGTTTCATGTTCTCTTTTCCCCTGCATAAATGAGAGCCACATCTAATGGCTAACTCAAAAATAATTTTATTTTTTGATAATGGTCTTTTAAACCTCCCCACTCCCCTTATTCCAATGCATAATAACCCTCACTGAAAGAGCATGGAGGAGGGGAGGGGCGGTGACAGGTTAGCTCAGTTGGTTGGAGTGTAGTGCTGATAGCACGAGGGTTGCCAGTTCAATCCCTGCATGGGTCACTGTGAGCTGCGCCCTCCCTGAGAGAGTCAACTATGCCATTGTAGCATGAAAGCAATGTGTAACCAATGACCACGGCTGTTCCCCAATAAAATTTTAAAAAAAAAAGGAAAGAAAAAGCATGGGAACTCACACGTGATCCTGGTTATTATAATTCATTTATTAATGTAAGAATCATCATCGTATACTCTGTGTTATTTCAGAACCTTAAAGAGCTGTATATAGAGAACAACCATCTGGAGCATCTGCCTATTTCCTTAGGGTCAATACCTAATCTGGAAATTCTTGATTGCCGCCACAATCTGCTTAAGGGACTTCCAGACACCATCTGCCAAGCACAAGGTGAGGAAACTTATTAGATCCCCAGCCTAGGAGTTTGAGGCCAGCATTTCCCATGGTGAAGGCTTCCTTGCTTTACTAAAGACCAATCTTGTGTTTAGAGAGTTTGGACTTAACCCATGATCTCCTTGCAGCACTAGTGATGTGGGGAAGGCCAGGTGCCTGACAAGTGCATCCAAGAGCCTCACAAAGGCAGTTCGATTATTTATTGGGAATTGAAAAGAAAAATAAATAACCACTACTAAGGAAATTAGCATTCATCCATACAGTCATTACACCATTACCAATATGTTACTGAATACTTACTACGTGCCAGAATTTGGAGTTGGGGGTCCTGCAGTAAATTTGTATTACGTCACTAAGTCACTTGAATAAAAGGAAAAATATTTCACCTGAGTGGTAAATCCGTTAGGGGAGGGAACCTTTTAGAGCTACATCATTGACATGAAAAGTCATACATGATTCGTATTTAAACACTCAAACAGTTTCCACGAGACTAAATCATTCTTTACTTGTACATCCATCAATCCATCCAGTCACTTCAGCTTTTTCTGAGCTGCTATTGAGGCCAGAACAAAAAATTGTTTTTGCCATATGCTGAATCTTCAGGTTTGTGGATATGGTTTAAAACTAAGAATATTTTTTAATGAAAGAGAGATGATGGAATATGAGTGGAGGCTGTTGCCTACCCACAAGACATTCAAAGATTAGAGGCTGAGGGGTGGATATGCCATACATCTTAGTAATTTTCCTGACCATACATTTTTATCCTGTCCTTGGTCCCTGGAGGAATGAAACATTCTCAAATTTTTTTAGTGTTTATTCTTTTCCTGTCCTTAATACTTAGCATTTACACTAGCTCTAACAACTTTGAGTTGTTATAAAAAAGAGAACTTTGGTTTGCCTCATTAAATCTGATGTCTTTTGTAACATGGCAAAGTAGGAAACAAACATTTCAAAGTGATTGGACTAATGAATGCAAATTTAATTTTGCCTGATTTTAGTTAAATCCATCATTTAAAAATATTGTTTCAGCTTTGAAGGAATTACAACTTGAGGACAACTTGCTCACCCATCTTCCAGAGAATTTAGATTGTCTAGTGAATCTAAAGGTTCTGACACTGATGGACAATCCCATGGAAGAACCCTCAATAGATGTGTGCACCGAAGGCAAGGAAGCTATATTCACATACCTCAAGAAGAAAAGAGATATGAAAATAATGGCAACAAAGGTAAAATCAGCAAAAACACTGGATAATATATTCACAGTTTGCTTTGTTAGTGTTAAACAGATAGACTGCCCAGTGGGGCTGCTTTTTACCCAGACATCTGTACCTTGTCTTCCTTGCAAGTAGAGGCTCTTATTTACTTTTATATCCCCAGGGTTAAGGGAGAGAATTTTTGAGCATCATCCTAGCATTTTTGTCTTTTATTGTTCCCTGTCTCTTTGTCAGATAAGAAGCCAACAAAGAGACAAAAAAAACCAAAACTTCAAATTCCAAAACAATCTAAAATTTTTGGACTATTCACTCGAGTGAAAAGCTGATATTAACAGAGTCAGTAAGATAAGGCTGAAAAATTAGAAATGAAAGCATTTACAAGAAGCAGTGGTCTAAAGACTTGAGTTCTGCTCTGTCACTAACTGGGACCAAAGGGCTAAGCAACCTGTCACTCTCCGCCTTTCCCCTCAAGCCCCATGGAGACATAAGGAAACCCTAGACCTACCAGGAATGTGTCCATTTCTGTCAATGTTCAGTATTCTTTATTCCACCAGTCTACCCCCTGCCCCATCGTCTCACATATCGTCTCTCTGGATGACTGCATCAGTCTAGTGTCCTTAATTCCACGCCTGCTTTCCCTAAGATGTATCTGCGACTCAGTAGTCAGACTGATGCCGTGAAAACAGGTCGATCAGCCACTCCTCTGCTAAAATCGACAATTATCCATTTTCCCTGAGAGAATCTTTGTCTGCAAGATCCACTATCGATGGCTCTCAACTTGTCAGACTCAAGGCCCTCCCTTTTATGATAAATATTATGTGACACATCTTTTACTCTTCTGAAATTAAACTCTTAGATAATATCTACCAAAACCACATAATTTTAATAAATGAAAATAATGCCTGAGCTGCAACATAAAGGAAAAAGAAAAGACAATTAATTTATATGAAAATATTTATTTTAATACGTATATACTCCAGAATGACTACACTGGAAGAATGAAAATAATAATTTCGGGATACTTCCTAAAAGCATTTTGAAAAATCCATGTATCCTCTTGCACATTTTAAAACTGATATTGAAGGGCTGGCCGAGTGGCTCAGTTGGTTAAGAGCTCACTCAAGAGTGCGAGCTGAGGGCCAGCCGAGTGGCGCATTGGTTAAGCGCTGGTTTTGGGATGCCAGCGGCCCCGGTTCGGATCCCACATGAGGGCCAGTGACACTGCCCTCTACAGCTAACAACAGCTCCACCTGGAGCTGGGCTGTGTGAGCCCCGGTGATGGTGTGGGCTGCAGCCCCTGCTGCAGTGGGCTGCCATAGGCTACAGTGAGTGGCCCGCAGCCAGCGTGAGCGGCTGGCAGCCAAGCGTGAGCTGCCAATAGCCGCGATGAGCGACATCCAGAGGCCAGCAACCGATCTGCCTCATCCGGGAAGAGCGCAATGATGATACCAACAGTGAAGCAACATCCTCCGCAACTAAACTGAAGAACAAGAAAACGGCAACTTGTCTGTTCCCCTTCCCCGATTCCCCAACGCTGTTCCCCTCCACCAATTCCCCAATAAAATCTTAAAAAAAAAAAAAAAAAAAGAGTGCGAGCTGAGCTCTGAGCAACAGCTGTTCGAGGCCAGCCAGAGCTGAGTTGCCGTTGAGTTGCCAACAGGTGGCAGGATGGCTCAGCTAAAAAAAAACAAAGAACTGATATTTAAAATTTTTTCCCACTAAGTTTAAATCATTGCAAAAGATTTACTTTCCAGTGAGTTTTAAATATTGACAGCTTCCAATAGAGCTGATCAATATTTTAAATGTATCCAATGGAATATAAATACCATTTTGATATGATATGTTAGTCAACATCAATTTACAAACTACTTGAACAAGCTCTTATTTTACAGGCAGAAATGTTGTCATATCTTTTTCTTCTTAAATAAGTATTTCTATTCCATTTGCCCCTCAGAATTGATGTTAATGCTTTTTTGTTTATTTTGTTATTAATTTTAGGTGATCTTAATGTTTTATATATATAATTTTAAGTCATTTATAGAGCACCTTTCATACTTTTAGGCAACAAAAATATTTATACAAATAAAATTTTAAAATTAAAATTTTTTTCTGTGACCTCAGGTTTTTAATGTTCTGGGTTATTACATTTTATTAGTCATATTGCAATTATTAACAGTATAAAATTGACCGAAACAATATAACGTCTATTATAAATTTTGATATTTATTTATTAGACCTATAGGATTTTGGGGAACTACACATACAAATGAGAGAGACTTTTTCACAGTTTATATATCCTTGCATAAATATTACTTATTGCTAGATGAGAGGGTTTGACATCAGTTCTATTCCTGTTTTTTGTTTTACAATGAAGTGTTGAGAAACCTTGTTCACATAGATAAGTTGATAAGAATGGCAGAAGCCTTCTTTTTATTGCCTATATTTTGTTTTTTAGTTTTTTCAGCTGAGCCATCCTACCACCTGCTGGCAGCTCAGCAGCAGCTCAGCTTGGGCTGGGTGGGCATCGAACTGCTGTTGCTCAGAGCTCAGCTCGCACTCTTGAGCGAGCTCTTAACCAACTGACCCACTCAGCCGGCCCTGCCTATATTTTGTTTTAAATGGCAGTGCCTTACACATCTCTTGAACTTTTCCCAGATTTATGTGTCCCCAAAATCAGATAACAAGCCCTTCAATTTTCTTGAAGGCAGAGTTGAAAGGCGAAAGGATTGGTTACTCTGTCCTTAGAGCCAACATCAGTAATACTGTTTTGAATTGTCCCTTCTTTTGGTGTCTCAGAGGTTTTTAGAGTCCAGGGCAATACACCCTAATCAGATTCAGGTGGATGAGAGGTGTGCCAGAGGGGCGTTGTGTAGGGCAAATTGGGAATGGAGAATCAGCAGCTGTGTTCCTAGGCAGATACATTTTAGGAAGGGGTACATATGGAAGCTGAAGCTTTGGAGATGGATGGCCTCCCAACTCTGCAGGCCTGCACAGCCTTGGAAAGTCTTTAGGGACCAGGCACACAATTGAAGACTGCTAAACCTTAAAACAAAATGCCCTGTAAATTCCCAGAAAACCTCTAGAGGGCAATACTGTCCCCCTGGAAAATCACCCTAACTGATTTGCAGCTTTCACTCCCCATCTCATCTTTCCCATTTTCACATTATATGAGTCACAGACAGGATCCTTGGCGTTTTTTTAAGACCCAAGTTTTTTAAGACTCCTGCTTCAGAGCCTTCAAACTGGCTCCTCCCTCTGTCCAGATACAGACAAGACTCTGCCCTCACTTAGTTCAGTCTCTGCTCAAATATCCTCATATTGGCCCTTGATCTACCTTATATAAAACAGCATTCCCCCAGCCACCTCACTCACTCATTCATTCAACAGATATTTATTGAGCTTCTACTATGTGCCAGGCACTGTTCTAGACATTGGAAATACATCAGTGAACAAAAGAGACAAATATTTCCTCATATTACTGAAAGTCTAGTGTGATAGGAATAAAAACATGATAAATAAAACATAAAATGACATACTATGTTAGAAAGTGAAAAGTGGTATTGGAAAAAAATTCAAGCTAAGTGAAAATGAAATTGCCAGAGGCCGTTTGTGTGTGTGTGTGTGTGTGTGTGTGTGTGTGTGTGTGTGTGTTGTGGGTGATTCAATCTAAATGAAGATGGTCAAGGTAGGGCTAATTGGTAAAATGACTGCCTTAGTAATTAGCTCAGGCTACCATAACAACATATGTTAGACTGGCTGGCTTAAACAACAGAAATTTATTTTCTCGCACTTCTGGAGGCTAGAGGTTCAAAATGTCCATTATTGGAGGAGGGATGTTCCTGAGTATGTGGGAGAAAATAGGATCAAGTGAGGAAGAAGTGAGGGCTGGCTGTAGGTAGGGACACAGAAAGTCCAGGGACAAGAGGGAAGTCAGGGTAGAGGCACCTGATTCTCCCGACTGTGCACTGCCATCTCCAGGACACTTAACACCACCATCTTTCAAATTATACATTTGTGTGTCTATTGTTTCTTCCCCTCACTGGAATGTGAGCTCGACAAAGTCAGCGACATCAGTATTTAACTGCTGTTTCCCAAAGGTCTAGAACAGTGACTGTTGCATAAAAGCACTAAACACTTTTTTAAAAAATTGCCTGGATGTCTGGCCAATTGAGAAAGAAAAAAAAAGCAAGGTGTAGAGTTCTAATCACATTCCATTCACCAAATCTTTAAAGGCACATATCAGAACAAAGAGATGTAACCGTCCCAGTCTATAGTGATATCAGCTAATGCTGTTTGGGTTTATCTCGTTTTTAGATTCAGGCATGGTGGCGTGCAATGATGGTATGGAAAGGACTTGGGAGATTTGAAGAACTGGTAAAATTGCGAAAGAAAGGAAAGAATTCTTCAAAAGATAAGAAAGGAAAGAAGGATGTGAAAGAAAAACCTGTAAAGGGAAAGAAGAAATAATTCTATAAATCAATGATTTGAGGTAATGAACCCTGATGGATTAAGAAGGTAAAATGCATAGGCGTTAGATGCCCACACACTAAAATTATTCATACAATTATGGTCATGTATAAAAATAAAGATTCTTTTACTGAAATATTTATGGATAAAATGATATGATGCCTGGGAATTGCTTCAGAATAATATCAGAGCGGTAAGTGTGGGGGATCAAAGTGAAACAAGACTGGCCATAAGTTGATAACTGCAGAAGCATATGATTTTTGGGTTTTTTAAAAAGATTTTATTGGGGAATTGGGGGAGGGAAACAGCATTGGGGAATCAGGGAAGGGGAACAGACAAGTTGCTGTCCTTTGGTTTTTCAGTCTCGCTGTGGAGGACATCACTTCACTGGCCCGTGTTGGTATTATCATTGTGCTCTTCCCAGGTGAGGCAGATGAGTCGCTGGCCATTGGATGGCCACTCATGGCAGCTCTTGGCAGCTCACACCAGCTGCTGGCCGCTCACACTAGCCGCCAGCCACTCATGGTAGCTTTACGGCAACCCACTGCAGCTCCACTGCAGCCTACGCCATTGCCAGTGACTCATGGCAGCCCAGCTCCAGGTCGAACTGTTGTTCACCATCTTAGCTGTAGAGGGCGCAGCGTCACTGGCCCTCATGTGGGATCTGAACCAGGGTCCTGATGCTCAGAGCTGGTATCTCAAGCCAACTCTTAACCAATGTGCCACTTGGCTGGCCCACGTGGAGATTCTTTATACTATTCTGTCTGCTTTAAAACTTTTAATTTTGAGGGCTGGCCAGGTGGCGCGGTGATTAAGCGCTGGCTTGGGAAGCCAGCGGCCCCGGTTCAGGTCCCACATATGAGGGCCAGTGACATTGCCCTCAAAACAAAAAAAAAACCACACTTTTAATTTTGAAATAATTATATATTCATGGGAAGTTCCAAGGTCCATGTACCTTTTACCCTCCCTCAGTGTTGACATCTTGCATAACTATAATACAATAACAAAACCAAAAAAATCTACATTAGTATCAACAGAGTTTATTCAGATTCCATCAGTCGTACGTACACTCATGTGTGTGTGTGTAGGTCAATGCAGTTTTGTGTAGCTTTGTGTAACCACCACCATTATCAAGATACAGAATTGGTCCATCACCACAAGTCTTTACTGTGTCAGCCCTTTCAGCCACACCTACCACCTCTCCCTCTCCCAATCCCTAAGCTGTTGTCCATATCTCTAATTTTGTTATTTCAAGAATATTATATAAATGGAGTCACATATGTGAACTTGGGAAATCAAATTACTGAAACCCATCATGGTAAAAGCGAATGCTGCTTCTGTGATGTTGGTCAAAGCATTCTAGTTCTTTCTCCTGTGAAGCTGGGAGGATCCATCTTTTCATTCCTATTTCAGTCATCTCAGGGAGTTTGGTAATGGCACAAAGCAAGTGTCTAAACCATTGTCCACAATCCCGACAAGTTGATGGCCGAAGGCTAATATCCAGCTCGGCTAACTCTTTGAGGAGCCACAGGTTTTGGCAGATGAGGGCCCATCCTGCATCACAGATGCTGTCATTATAGCTCAGGTCTAGCTTCCGCAGCTTGGCCAGGTGACCGGTCTGTATTACCGATGCTGAAAAACAAAATCACTCTAAATGCTAAAATACAGGAATACTTTCTACCATGGCTGTTCCCACTTCCTATAACACAACACTAGCTCCAGGACTAGTAATGACCAGACTGGGAATTAATAATGATTGGTTATTAGCTAGCACTTCATTCAGGGCATCTGAAATGACATTAGTAAAAAATTTCCTTTCTGTACATCTCATGTATAGCTTGAAGATGTATTTTTTTTCTCTTTTCAAATCCCAACCCAGAGAATATCTTTTTGGTCAAGTTCCTGGTTTTTACTCTACTGGGGTCCCAGCTCTGCAGATATTCTCTAATTAAATGTGAGGAGTGATGGCTCATTGGCTTTAACTGAAGATCATTAGTAAATAGTCTTCTTGCTGTTTAATATTGTTTAATTGTTCATTGCTCATTCATTCTGTCATTCTTAACCAACAAGCCACTCAGCTGGCCCTCATTCTGTCATTCTTTAGTCAACAATTATTTAATTGAGCACTTTCTATGTGCAACTATACCTAGATAATTTTAGATTCAACTGAAAGAGCTTTAATACACAGAACAATTTTCCCTTAGAATGGCACATATCACAGTATTACCTACAATGGTACTTAATAAATAATAATGAATGATGGAGCTAAGAGAAGATAGCTTCTATAAGAGCAGGTAGAGGGGACAGCCAAGGCAAACAGCATGTGCTTTCCTTTTCAGCCAAGTCAGAATGGATTACAGAATTGAGATGTCTAGTGCAGAATCTGAGTTGCCAGGGACACTGGAGGTCTCTTCATTCAACCTCTAGACGGAGAAGAATCAGTTTCTCTGTGGTAACCAGCCTGATTCTGCCTGAAGCACCCTTTCAGGTTGCTCCAAGAGAGTAAAGCAGTTCTCTGCAGGAGGAAGCCCTCCTTTGGGTCCCAGTCTGCCCTCTGGTCACTTTTCCCCATTGCTCACCTCAGCTGGCTGGAAATCTCAGCTCCTTCTTGGTGCCAGCCCTGCAGTGTTGGACAACAGATAGGTCCTCTCAAATTTTCCCCTTTTAGGATTAAATGTGCCTTAGTCTTTCAATCATTTCTCACACATCATGGCTTCCTGACCAATTGGGATGCTCCATCCCCATCACTTTCACTTGCAACAAGTTTGATTCTACAGTGCATTTGAAAGCTTAGCAGTCCATACACTCAACAACTGCAGTCGGTCCCTAGATGTCCATGTCGATGGTTGTTTCTTCCTTTCTTTCTGTCTGGCAACATTACCATATTCTCAAGATGTAACAAAGTGTTAGACACAATATGCATACTTTTTCTCTTTTGAAAATTTTCTATTATGGGAATTTTCAAACATACAAAAAGTTGACATATTGAATAGGTGAGTGAACCCCCGTGTCCCCAACATTAGCTTCAACAGTTATCTTCATTACACCAATCTTGGCTTATCTAGTCCCCTCCCCTCTACTGTTTTTCTTTTTCTTTTTAAAGTCGTTTAAAGCAAACCCCAAACATCATTTTATCTTTTCTATACTGTTTGAATTTTCCAATTATGTGTATATCTTGTGAGGTTGGACAATTAAATTCATGAACTTATCCTAGAAAAAGTGCTACACACCTCGTTGCTGAATATCACTACAGTCACCTTCGAAGTGCTCCCTGGGGAAGCTATGCACTGATGCTAGTGCCAGGCTCACCCTTCAAAGCAATTTTGGAATTAATTTTCTGGAATGGCCATCAGAGCTGTCTTCGTACTACCCTTGATGTCCTGAATGTCATCAAAATGTCTTCCTTTCAGTATTTCCTTTATCTTTGAGTAAAGAAAGAAGTCACTGGGGGCCAGATCAGATAAGTAGGGAGGGTGTTCCAACACAGTTATTTGTTTACTGGCTAAAAACTCCCTCACAGACAGTGCTCTGTGAGCTGGTGCATTGTCATGATGCAAGACCCATGAATTGTTGGTGAAAAGTGTAGGTCATTTTCATTTAACTTTTTCACGCAGTCTTTTCAGCACTTCCAAATAGTAAACTTCGTTAACTGTTTGTCCAGTTGGCACAACTTCATAATGATTAATCTCTCTGATATCAAAAAAGGTTAGCAACATTGTTGCAACAAGTTCGTGAACTTAAGTGTCAGATCCTGCAGATGGCAGAAATTTGATTAACACTGAGTTGGCTAGAGAACACCAAAGGCTCTCATGTATGGATGGGGTCACCTGGCAGGAATCTCCCACCATCAGGTCTACGTCTGTCTTCTTTTATTAAACACTTTCCACTGTCTTTTTGGTTTTAAAATTCCCCTTATTTGTTTTAACCAGGTCTCTCCTAAGCAGATGCTGCGCGAAGGGCTTAGTCCCAGGCCTTGCTGCCTTCTCCACTTTCCTCCCCCTGGGCTTGCTGGGCAGGCACACTGGGCTCTGATTGCCAGGACTCTTTGGAACCCATAGATACTAACCCAGGAGAGCCACGTCCTCTGTCACCAGGGAACAGCTGCTCAGCCTCAGCACTTGAAGGGACATTGAAAGCTTTAGTGTTTCCAGAAGCAGCTTCAGGTTGCCACCAACACATTTATTCCAAGAAAGGTTGAATATTTCCAGAGCAGGGAGGTGAATGGAAGCTTCAGCTAAAATGATAGCAATAAGAATAGCAATAATTAAAAAGGGCTTCTGTCACGAGTGGCACACGCAGGGCAGCTTGATTGCTCTGCGTGCAGAATCAACATCAAGAATAGCAATAATTTAGGCTTCCTTAGAGGTCATAAGCTTTGAATTTGGGGAACCTAGGCTAGGGCAACATATTGACATGACTGAGGTTCAGAAAGTTTAAGGACTGTACTCTCCTGCCTGAAATTCGTGGCCTCAATTTATGCTGTCTATTTTTATTTGGGAGAAATGTTGGAAACTTTAGAAAAGTAAAACTTGATGAAATAGAATTCACTATCAACCAGGATTTCTTTTCTTCACTTAAGATGGGGAAAGAGGCAAAGAGTTTGGACAGCTAGTCAAGATTTCCAGAGTGTGTCCCAGTTTTACATATTGCACTGTGTAGTCACTGCTGAAATTCAGAGATAGGGCCAAACCTCTCCAGGACTAAAACATAAAAATGTATTTATGTTTACTTAACTGCGGTTACAGAAACAAAAAAGAAATACTGTAGTTTGGAAAGTTTTTTAAAAAGGAAATTAAAAGATTTTTCTGCTTAATTCTCAGTTTCCCCTAACAATAAAATTAACCAGAACAACTTATTCACAAGGTGTAGTAGTTAATTATACTTTAAATTATTCTGCCTTCTTTCTAAAGAAAAAATATGTTCAATGGGCAAATATATATTCTTTTATAATATCTAACAAGAAAACCCCTTCTAATCATATGGTACAGAGACCTGTCAATAAGAAATGAATTTTTTTTTCCTTCTAAAAGTGATGCGGAGAAATATTTACTTGATTTATTTTTTTTTTTTATTTTTTTATTTTTAGCTGAGCCATCCTGCCACCTGTTGGCAGCTCAGCAGCAGCTCAGCTTGGGCTGGCATTGAACTGCTGTTGCTCAGAGCTCAGCTCCCACTCTTGAGCGAGCTCTTAACCAACTGAGCCACTCTGCAGGCCCTTTGATTTACTTTTTAATTCAAATTGAATGATAGATTTATGTTAAATAATGTAATTTAGTATAATACCTACTTAATTATGATCGATCCATTGATTGTACAGCTATAATTGGAAAGAGCTGTGTCTTCTGATGAACGAAGACACAAAATTAAAAATCAAATTTTTAAAAAGAATATCGAACATTTTCTAATTAAAAAATATATCTATGAAACATTATATTGTCCCCAAATTTATTTTTTGCCGAACTTTTCTAACTGACCATTAATCTAAGCAATGGACTGTATTGTGATGGTGGTGGTAGTGGTGATAGAGGTGGTGGTGTGTGTGTTTTAAGAATTAAAGACCCCTTTGAGAAGTTCATCTGTCTGTCTATCTATGCATCTACTTCCTTACTTAGCTAATATGTAGAAATACCTAAAAAGTGCTCTGGATATGCAATGAAGAATAAATACAATCTTTGCCCTCAAGATGGTTACAGTCTGAGAAAAATATGAACATTAAAAAGCTATACAAATAAACATATAATTATAAATTTTGATAAAGGCTATAAAGAAGATACAGGGGCTCCTAATGTCTTAGAAGGAAATGTTTTAGAAGGGGATGTTTACAATGAGACCTGAAGGCAGAACCCTTCAGGAAAGTATGGGGGATAGGGAATTCCAGGGAAGAGGAAGGCATAGAGGCAGGAGAGAGCTTGGCCATATGAAGGAACTGGAAGAAACCAACTGAGGCTGGGTTCTGGGAGCAATGGGGAGGGTGGCCAAGAGGTTCTGGGGCCAGATCATCTGGGTCTTTTAGACCACATGAAGGCATTTGAACTTTACCAGAGGTGTTTCAGGCAGCCATTGGGTAGTGATAAGTCCAATTTATTTTATTTTATTTTATTTTTTTTAATTCAATGGATTCTTTATATCTTTTTTTTAAGGTTTTATTGGGAAATTGGGGGAGGAGCACAGTATTGGGGAATGGGGAAAGGGGACCAGCCAAGTTGTTGTTCTTCTTTGTTGTGGAGGGTGCCAGTCACCATCTGGCTGCCACTCAGCAGCTCGTGGCCTCTAAGCTCAAGGTGCTGTGTTACAATCTTAGTTGTGGTTGGGTGCAGCCACAATCCCATGGGGGAGTTGAACCAGCAGCCTTGTTGTTAAGAGAGCACACTCTATCCACTGAGCCATCCGGGCGGCAGCTTAGCTGAAGGTGCTGAGTTCAGTCTTAGTTGTGGGTGGGCGTAGCCCACCATCGAACAAGCAATCTTGTTGTTACACCAGCTGAGCCATCCTGCCACCTGTTGGCAGCTCAGCGACAGCGCAGCCCGGGCGCAGCGTTCACTGACCCATGTGGGAACTGAACCAGTGGCCCTGCTGCTCAGAGCCCAAGCTCTTAAGCCAACTCTTAACCAACTGAGCCACTCGGCTGGCCCCCCAATTTATTTTTTAAATGGAATTTATAGACTCTCTCCCCATAATAATATTAACAACTAACATTTATGGAGCATTTACTATTGCATCTTTCCATGAACTTTACCTGCATTAATCCATTTAATTCATACACCCTCTGACGTAGGATACTATTATTTCATTTTATATTTTACTGACAAGGAAACCAAAGCACAGAGATGTTCAGTACCTCAGGTCTCAAGAGCCAGTGCCAGGATTTGATTTCAGGCAGCCTGATTCTAGGTGTGTTGGAGTCAGAAAAGGTATCATACACTTTCCCCACAAAATAACTGCAATCAGTTTTAGGGAGTTCACTGCCCCCTCCCCCAAGCATAACTATAGATTGACTCTCTGACCTGGTGGGGTGGTCCATGGTTCTCACATTAAGAACTCCCAATCTGAAAGGTACATATCTGCTACTTTTCATCATCCAGACAATGTAGACAATAAGATGAGCAAAGCTGGGAGCAGTACGTGACAAGGACCACGAACAAAATATTTGGGCTGAAAATGGGCTCAAGAGTACCTTAAATATAGAGTTCTTAGAATTTGGGATAGATTATATGCATTTATTTCTATTAACAGATATTAATAAATAGCTACTTGTTATAGAATACATTTATTTCATTAATGACAGCCCTTTTCTGGTCCATAGCTGACATAACACTTGGGAGGTTAGACGGAAAGACTGTTCTCATCATAATCCAGGAAACACCAGAATCTAACCACTCTAGTCCTGTGCAGGCATGCAAAACAGAGCCAACCTACCAAAGCTGAGACCACTCTCCCTAGAAAGGCCTATGTTCAAGGTTGGTCCTTGGCTGGCATCTGGGAAATTGGAATTTAGAAGTGCTCCCACCATTCCCTGACTGATACGGGTGGTTCACTGTGCCCGAAGTGTCTGTGTACAAATAATATAATTTATGCTGAATGCCAGCTTTCCTTCTGTGTGTCTGGAGTTTTGGTATGTGCTAGGCAGAAGGCACCTGTGTGACCAACCCCCAATAAAGACCCTGGACTTGAGGGTTCAGTCAAGTCTCCCCAGCAGACAGCAGTTCACACATGCCATCACAACTTCCTGGTGGAATGGAGAGTGTCCTGTGTGATTCTACTGGACGAGAACTCTTGGAAACTTATGCTTGGTTTGCCCCATGCATCTTTCCCTTTGCTGATTTTGCTTCCTATCTTTTCATTGTAATCTCAACAGTGAGTATGACTATATGCTGAAACCTGTGAGTCCTTCTAGAAAATCACTGAACATGGTATGGGGGACCCCCCCACCCCCACCCCATCACCAGGCACCATGTGCCCAAAGTGCTGGTTGCCTGCATAGTATATTTGGGAAAATACTGCAAAATCCTTTTCCCTTGAAAAGACTCTCTCTACTCACTGGTGATGCTTTTGCCCCCAAATAGGCAGAAAAGTCAAATTCAGTAGACCCTTGATGTTAGCTGGGCTGTAGCCATGACCTTCAGGCACATGCAGAGTCCTAAGAGAACAACAAATCCTGTTGGGAGGTGGATGCCAGGCTCACACACTAGTAATTGCCTCCCCTTTCCCATCAGACAGCAATCCCAATTTATACTGGTGCCTCACTGAAATCACGAGTTACTATGGACATGGTCCTCCAGAGTTGGTTATATAAACTTTAAATTTTAAATGCTAAATGTGCAAATGCCAGTCATTCATGTGCCCTTCAGAAGGTCACTTTTACAAAAGCATATTTCCTGAAAAGAAGACAAGTTAGTACTTCATACCTTTACCTATGGCTGAGTCTTGGAAAGAAAGTCCCATGTAGGGAAAGACAGACACCCCCCCCCACACACACACACACAAACACCCCTCAGGTATTACTGTAATGTGCTTCCTGGGGTATTCTCTTACCTAGTGCAGTAAAAGTCTCCCTTTCCAAAGCACAGTTGTTGATTAGTAATGACTTCAGTGCTGGTAAAAATCGGAGCCTGCTGAGTAGGTTTTCAGAAGAGCTGCCCACGTGTTTGTTGGTGGACAAATCCAATTCTTGAAGATTTGAAAGTAAAGGGATAACCTGGGCTGTTAAAATAGCAACAGGGACATGTTTTAGGCACCATCTCACAAAGAATCTTCTGGGTGTTTGGTTCCCACTTTCTTCTTGACTGGCAAGCCCAGCTCTCACCAGTCTGAGCCCGGCCCACCCTTACACGCTCTTACAGACCACAGAAATCAGCCCTCTTCCCAGTACGCACCCTGGGTTCTTCAGCTTCCAAGCCTCTCTCCAGGCTAGAAGCTAAGAGCAAAGACTTTGGAGATAGAGAGAACTGGGTTCTAATCCCAGCTTTGCTGCTAAAGAACTGTGATTTTGGGCCGACCGAGTGGCGCGGTGGTTAAGCGTTGGCTTGGGACGCCAGCGGCCCTGGTTCGGATCCTACATATGAGGGCCAGTGACACTGCCCTCAAAAAAAAAAAAAAAAACCCCAAAAGTTATTAAAAGAGAAATTCTAAATCTTTTAAAAAAAAAAGAAAAGAAAAAAAGAACTGTGATTTTGGACAAGTGACTTAAGTCTCTGAACCTCTCTGAACTTCATTTTTCTTTCTTTCTTTTTTTTTTTTTTGAGGGCAGTGTCACTGGCCCTCATATGTAGGATCCGAATCAGGGCCGCTGGCGTCCCAAACCAGCGCTTAACCACCGCGCCACTTGGCCGGCCCTCATTTTTCTTAATAATAATAATAATAATAATAATAATAATAATACTTCACAGGGGCATTGGAAAGATAAAAACAACTGGTATACGTCAAGTGCTCAGTACAGTGCCTGGCACACATTAACTGCTCAATTAATATTTGATATCATTTTTTTTCTCAGAATATAAGTACTAGGAAAGCAATGAAATCAAGCAATGAGGACAGATGTCTATAGGTAACAACACTGGAGTGGGGCTAAGGGCCCCTGTTGTACCATGAGGTTACCCGCGCCCCTTCACTATCTTTCTGGTGCTTTTCCTGCCCCGCTGCCCTTTGCCCTAGCTCCCTCCAGTGTGGAAAACACAATATCCTGGGATCTCTGTGGGGGCTGGCTCACCTTAGAGACTTGCAGGGCCATCTAAGCCACAGTTACCCCTTGGTTACAATCACATCACCCTATTTTATTGTCCTCATAACACCCTATTATTTGATTTTTTGTTTGTGTATGTGCTTGTCTCCTGTCCTCCCTCGCTGAAGGTGAGCTCTGTGTGTAGGAACTGCTTCATCCCCCCGGGTGTGCATCGGAAACTGGAACATCGGGGTACAAACCTTTGTGGGGGGAGAGGAGGAGAATCGGAGAAGGAAAGGTGAAGGGAGGCAGGCGCTTGTCATCCCAACAAATGTAACAATTTCTCCCTCTTCTAACCCCCATTTTTGTATTTCACCATGTAATTTGGATATTTATTGGTGTATTCCTGCCCCTACCAGACTGAAGCTCCTTGACTCTGAATTTTTCTAAGCCCAGGGCACAGTGCCTAGTACAACTAGATGATTGATCAATAGTTGTTGGCTAAATGAGCTATAATTCCATTCCTTTGGAACTATGTAGAATGAGCAGATAGAAGACTGTTTAATTATGTGTCATCATAATGTATTATGTATTTAATACATAATACATCAACAAGATGTATTTTCATTTTCATCTTTTCAAAATTAAGCAGAAGGAGAACAATGCAACTTGCTACAGTTATTAAGCACTCAATAGCTTTCCAGAGCCATTCACCTATGTTGGTGGCTGTGAATCAAGCTAAGAAAGGCTAATTCCACTACTATCCTAGTGTTAACAATTGAGGTTCTCTAGCAGCTTAATCTTGCTCTGAGTAATAAGATGAGATGTTATATTCATGTTATTCAGTTGTACCAAGGGAAATTCATTATTTGGAATACGGTAGATTGATGACTCAGGAGTATGTCCCCCAGGTATGACACTCATAAATAAAAGGTTTAATGATACCTCAATAAAGCTCTACCTGGAGCTCAAAAAGGGATTGTTTTGTTACTTTAAAATCTTTATGAATGCCTTGAATTCTCATTTTCCCAAATTGAGGAATAAAAGCCTAAGAAATAACTTAGCAGGTCTAATAGATGTTAGACTTAAAAACATATTTTACTGTTTTTGTCCCCAAACTGTACTAAAAACAATTCAAAAATTCTTTTAATTCTTGGCCATTGAGTCATTCATTCAATTGCGTATTCAACAACCATTTTCTGCTTGCCAACTCTGTGCTAGCACCTGTGCTTGAGCGAAGGAGAGACACTGAAGGAGATGCACCTCTACCAAGAAGGAGCCCTTGGGGCCGGCCGAGTGGCGCGGTGGTTAAGCGCTGGCTTGGGAAGCCAGCGGCCCCGGTTCGGTCCCACATGTGAGGGCCAGTGACACTGCCCTCAAAAAAAAAAAAAAAAAAAAAGAAGGAGCCCTTGGTCTGAAGAGAGCTCAAGGGCAAAGGCCCCAGGGACAGAGCAGGGCTGGTGTGTGTGAGGTTCAGCACGGAAGGTGCAGCTCGAGTGGCCTCAATGAGGGGAATGGATAGAGAATGAAGTCAGAGTGATAGAGGAAGAGGGTGCCCATTTGGACTCTCGTGATAATCAAAGCATGAGATGACCATGGCAGTAGAGGTTGAAATGGTGAGCTGTGATCAGATTCTGAATGTATTTTGATGCTTCATTGTGGCTACAGATGGAATAAAACCCTTCATCTCAAGGATATGCTTGCTGTTTGTTATGGGAAACTGTGTTTATACATCTCATGTTATTGTAATTACAGGACTATGTCTGGGGTAGAAAGTAAGTGTAGTTGCCATAAAGGTTTAACGTACACCTGTTATGCACCACCCTGCTGACTTCTTCTGTAACTTCGTTTGTATCTAAGTGGCTCAGCTTCACTTCTAAGTCAGAAAGCCTCAACTCTCTTCATACTGCCTGTTAGTAATCAACTTTGTGACACTAAACAGATTAGTTTCTGAACAGCAACATAAATTTAAAAATTTCTCCTTTAAGTGCCACATTTATCATTTACAGATATGCATAGGAGGAATTTAGATTTACTACCACGTACTGGGCACTTAATATATGCCAAATACTCTATTGGGGCATTCACAGAACTTTTACGATCTGATCCTCCCAGTAATTTGATAAACAGTAAGTTTAAGGGTACATCTCAAGTTTGCCACATTTCCAAACATATGCGAAGGCTCCAAAAGTCCTTGCGTGGCCCTGCAGCACATACTCAGCCACACCACATCTCCCTCTGTGAGTGAGCACCGGTGAAGGTCCAGGACTTCCAGGTGCTCCAACGTGGCCAATTGAGCTGGTGAGTCTTCAAAACCTCCACCTAGCTCCTTGTTGCAGGAAAGGTCGAGTTTCCTCAGCTCACCCAAGTATCTAAAAGCAGCATCTATAAGGAAAGTAAAAATCCCACTCTGACATATTACAAGATAGTAGGGAAGTGTGGAGCAGGGGAAGGACAGGTGTGCAGAAGGGAGGCTGAGAAAATACACCGTGTTGACAAAAGCCAGGATGGAGGAATAACTGTAGACTTCCTACCACCTAGTTCCCTTTCAACCTGACATGGCTTCAAACACATAAAGGCTTTGACTGGAATTCTGCCACTGATGGCTCACTTGGGCTTTGGCGTTTTCATAGATTTCTAAACTAACTCAAACTGCCAGTAAATCAAAGGGAAAAACACAATTTCATTTCATAGTCTCCCTTACTGCGAATGCTCGATTTAGGGAAATAAGTTTTAGCTATAGATGCCACTGAAGCCATCCTTTTTGTCAGCACAATTCCTTCCTACTACTGAGCATAACATAATGTTGACACTGTCAAAAGAAAGAGAAAAATGGACAGCTTTAATAGCACAAACTTTTCTTTTGCCCAGTATCTATTTCAAACCTAAAACATCCTGGCCTTTTCCAATTCAGCCATTTTAAAAGGTTATTTTTGTCATCATGAAAGTATATGCTCACTGCAAAAGAAAATAAATAACACATAAAGAAGAGATAAATTACCTATAATCTTATTCTTCAACATAGCCACTGTTTAATTGTGTTGTATTGTCTAACAGTTTAAAAAATTAAATAAAATTGTATATATAATTATTTTAAAAATTATATATAAAATAAATTTATATATATAATATATATATATATACAAACTTCAGCAGCCATTGCTAACTCACCCAATACTTTGATACTCTTTTGTGACAATCCACACGAATGTAACTTCAATACTTTCAGATTTGAGGTCCTTTTTAATCCCTCAGCAATACTGTTCAGACTGCTGCCAATGCTTCTGTTAAGGGAAAGATCAAGTACTTCTAGACTTTGCAGCATAGGTAGCAACTGACCTGGAAGGAAGAGAATTGGAACAAAAAGAACACTCCATAAAAATGCAGGGTGTGCAAACTGGGCCAGGCAGGAGGGACGTGCAGCCTCGTGTGACCTGGGATGGAGTGAGTCACTCTTTCGATTCAGGGTAAGAGAAAACACAGCCAACTCAGACTTGCAAGCTATCCAATCATGGGCATCTTCATTTTTTTTTTTTTCTGGAAAGGACTCTTCCAAACCTCACTTACCCACAGACACCCCATCCGCTGAGGTTAGGGCACAATCCACAAGCTCCAGCCTTCGTATCTTGCTCCCTTCTTGGAAATTCTGAAGGATCACAGGCAAGTTTCCTCCCACTTTACTGTTCCAGGACAAATTCAGCTCTTCAAGTTCAGGGATCACTTTAAGTGCTTCTCCTGTTACAAAATGGCCCAAAGATGGGTCACTAGTCTGCAAAGCAGGGAATTCATTTCAAAACCAGTCCAACCATTATTTATGGAGTATGGAAGCTTGGCCAGGCACTGGTTAGGTGCCAAGGAACAGAGAGAAGAAAGAGACCCAGTTCCCGCTCACTCCCAGCAGGGGGAGCTTCTATTTTTACAGGCACAGTATATCTCTAGTCCCTCTAAAGGTCTGAAACCAAGCTTATGCATAATTATTGTAAAACTTTATTGTAAAAAAAAGAACAATCCACCTGTCAGTAGGGTGGTTTTACTGAGTTTTTGTGGTAGTAAACATTTGACTAGTCCATCTACTTTCTGTCATCTAATCTCTCTGAGAGTGGCATTGCTGAGAAGCTTGGGTTGAGGTAGAAATAAGGCAAAGCCAGGCCCTGGCTCCCACAGGGGTAAAGCTCACTTTGACATCAAGAATGTCACATACAACTGAACTGACCAGTACAGAGAAGAACTAATAATAGAGCATCAGGCACTAGCAGCTCATAACAGCCATGAAGACTTTGTGGGTGAGGAGGGTGCGGTGAGAAAGAAGTAAAACTTGACATTTCTGAAACCATTTCACTCAGGAAAGCATTCACAGGCTACAGAGGTTGGGAGAGAGCAGCGGATGTGATGGGGTAGATCAGCCTTAGGAATGATTTTCACTGCCTTGGGGGGAACAGGATGGGGAGCCACACATGGAAAATGTACTTTCCAACATGCAGAGTCAATCTAAACTCCAAACAAGAGTGCTGGATAGTCCCCTGTATCCGGAAGCCTCTCTTCCACTGTCAACTACTGGGCTTGGACTTCTACCATTGGCTATTCATTGTATGGATTAAGGTTTTAGGAGTCCAGGAGCCCCATGTTAATATAAACATTCTCCCAGCACAGGTGATATTTTGTGTGTCATTGCCAGTCAGTTGGGGTGGCTTTCTATAGCCCTGAAGTGTCCCCCCAGGATCAGGGAGAAAGCATGTAAGCCTGAATCTGCAGTGCTCATGGTACTGGAGTGCTATGCATTTGCCGGAATGCACAAAGCACTTGTAACAGGTATAATAATGTGACAATGCATCCTGATTTATGTTCTCTTGTCAGTACACCATTATTCTCCGTATACCCTGTCTGCCGTTAAGGCTAAAGGAAGCCCCTCTGAAATGAGAGGATGCAGAAATCCTTCCAGGAAAGCCAAAGACTCTGGGAGAGGGAAAAGGACCTCAGACATCAGAGTGACAAATGTGCACAGTCTGTCCTGGACCAGGTAAGTTTGGAGTGGGTCCTGGGGCAGAAACTCCGTTTCCTGGTTTCTTAAGGATAGAGGGTCATGAAAAAGATTAATAAAGAAAATAAAGAAGAAACTGCATTTTCTTTTCATGCCTGAGTAACAGTGTTACATTTGTGATTCAGCTACACAATAGCCTACTGCTAACCAGCAGGGCTAAATTGCTCATGGAAAACCACAGAAAGGTAATTTTGGATGAGGGGAAAGGAAAAGGAAGAAGTATCAATTACTGAGCACCTATTATGTGCTAGCTATGTCATAGGTGCTTTACAGAAATTACTTAATCCTCACAACAATTTTTTGAGGTGGATATCACCCCCATTTCAAAGGTAAGAAACCTGAGGCTCAGAAAGGTTAAGTAAGTTGTCCATGGTCACAAAGCTAGTTAGAAGTCAGACTAGGATTAGGATCTGGCCAACTCTGAGATATATAATGTTTTTCCTCAGCTTAAGAAGGGTGGCCCAAGAATCTTAGCTGGCACCTATTTTCTATGGTGGGTCATTTGGATTTCAACCAGGTCTTCCAATTGTGCTGTCTTGGACTTGCCAATTACAGAGAAGACATTTTGCATGAATTATGTTGTTTTTACAGAAATCTCTAGAGAGATGTAAATAATCAAAATACATCATCAAAAGACACTTCAGGCCAAATGAACAAAACAGTATTAATGACATCTGAAACCAGCAATCATTTTAGTGAAGGAGTTGGGTTAGTAGTATGACAAATTTTATCCTATGTACTGTGTTACACCATGTTCAGCATATAAACTAACTTAATTGAGGTCCTATTTCTATTTAGACCACTCCTTTTAGTTGAAAAATAGTTTTGATCCTTTCTTTTAATGGGAGTAGAAAACCAGAGATTATTTTGGAATTGGAAAATAATTATCTACCCCAACTCCTCTATTTTACGAAAGAGGTTAACAGACCCAGGGTGAGCAAGTTTTACAATTATCTCCATTTAAACTTCATGAGAGCAGGCACCTGGTCAGTTTTGTTTGCTTCTCTATCCCAGGGCTTAGCACAATGCTGGGTACAAGTTACAAAGCCCTTTGGAAGTTGTGCTAGTGCTTAACACCGTATTGCATCATGTAAGTGCTCTCATCTATGAGCACCCTAGAGGGTGATGACCCAGGTTGTTTGCCCTTGAGGGTCGGGCTGCAAAGGTGCTTTAAGTGAAGTCTTTCACGGAAAGCATTCATCATACCCAGTGCTTGAACATCATCAGTGGTAAGTCTGCAACTACCCAGCCTCAGGCTTTTTAACTTGTTGACAAGATGCATTTGCTCAGTGATTGAATGGAGGGTTCCACCTACGAAATCATTCCAGGAAATATCCAGTGTTTCCAAGTCTGTGAGAGAAGGCAGCAAAGCAACTAGACAGGAACAAAAGAAAGTACAGATTTGCATATGTAATTTGTGATGTGTAGTAAATAGGATTCATGGCGTATACGCACAAGATATATAGTTTTTGCACTGTAAGAGGGCAGATGGGGCATGGGTATGTGGACTTTTGGCAAAGGAAGGATCTCTCAGCCTTGCAATTGGAGAGACTGTGAAATTTCCATTTTCTATTTTTTGTGGGTGGTTTTCCATTTCTACCAAACAACTCCATTCTGAAAATGCAGTGGTGTCTCCAAGAGATTTCTTAGAACTTCCTTCACTGTAATGGAAGTGGTAATCCCACTGTTACTACCACTGTCACTGTAAAGTGTATGCTAGTGCTTTTTTTTTTTTTTTGCAAAATCCTCTGACACTCATTAAGTGTCCTATTGGATCCTCAGGCTGATGGCCCGGGGACTACTCTGTGGTCAAGAGTGCTGAAATTGAGGGTGCCAGTTACCTATTTTTTTTTAAATCTTGATTACCTGGGTATCACTACCTTAAAAAGCTCGTGTTATACTTAAATGGACCAACACGTGGAGGTTTAGACAGGTACAAAGCCTGATTGGAACCTTCTCTGGGTCTCTGCCATTGCTCATTGAAAGTGATGTTATTCTCTGTGAAAAAGATTCTCAAAGACCATCTTTATCTCCTGCAGCAACAAGACTTGAGAGTGGAGATGCCAACATAGAGAGCAGAAGGCATCCTTGCTTTGAAATATCTATCTTGAATGTTAAAATGGTGGCAGCAGTCAGAAAACAGCATGCGGAGCTTCTGTACTTACAGGCACATCAAATCCCCACCTTCCAAAATTCTGAGGCCTTGCTTAGGAGCGAAAAACTTTTTTCTTTTCACTAGCATTCAAAGCACATTAGCAATTTCATCTTGTTCACCATGATTCCTACTTTACAAAGTATAAATCTATTGAATGCATTAAGAAGGATTAAAAACACCCAGGCCTCCTGGGGCCCACTCTTAGATTTGATTCAAGGGGTTTGGGTTGGATTCAAGTGCCTGCATTTCCACAAGCTCGGCGAGTGGTTCTGACACACAGATTTGAGAACTACAGGCATGGTTACAGTTCCTGGTCAGAGAATTGTCCAAAGTATAATGACAGGGATTTTAATTAAAATAGTCAAGGATTCCTCATTCAAAATGCAGTTTTTTAAATTCCTCTCTGTTGGTAGACACATCTTATTTGATTAAAGGCTTAATTTAAAGTACCCGAGAAAAGGGGGGAAAAAAGGTGACATGGTGGTTTGGGCAGGGGGTTCTTCACGATTGAACTCCTGCTTAGGTGTAACAAAGAGTGGTGATAGTTTTGTGTACAAAAAGGTATAAACAATCATTGCTAGTAGTTATATTATTCATTCCACAGATAACTAAACAACACAACACCCCTTAAAATTTCCAAGAAGCTTCAGTTTTATCCCTGGGTTTGATAAGTTTATATCAGATGTAAGAACAGATGTTTTTCAGGGAGCAAGAGGTAATCAGTAAGAATGTAAAACTGCTCAGGAAAAACAAACAAATGAATCTTCCTCCTAAACTCAGCTCAAGTCTTTGAAAGTGGAGGATGGATGAATAAACCTGTTTTAAAAACATTATTGGTGCAGCTGCTGTCCTGGGTTGTCCGGGGCCACCCTGCAAATCTTGGGTTACTGAGTAAGTAATGAGTGTGCTTTGCTTGCTCATCTCAACCTTAAGGCCCTATGTTCCTTGGTGTGAAGTCAATTGCATACAGACCCATTTCCTCCACGTCTGCTGTTGATAACCTGCAGTTGTTCAGATCTAGACACTTGTTGACAGCCTTTTTGCCCAGTTTCTGCAGGAACTGCTCATTTTTCTCCAACCTGGATCCCAATTCCATTTCTGAAGTGAGAGGCTTAGCTAGATGATAGGAATAAAGAAGAATTTGCTGTTAATTACAGATAGTATTAAAGATGCATAATGATCAAAAACAAAAAACAAACTGAAGAAGACTGACATCAACCCTGAGCTGGCTCCTTGTACAAACTCAACTTAGCAGGGAAAGCTTTTACCAGGGACATCTCTGCTGCCTTTAGTCGCTCTACCCTGACCACTCCCGTGATCCTTTTCTTACAAACGAGCCTGAGGAACTCGATGGCTTTTCTTTCATGGCCTGACCTGGGCTTCTCAGTGTGTAGATCGCGTTGTGTTTCTGACCAACAGGTAAACTTGTTAGCACAGTGTTTAAGACGAGTGCAGCTGGAAGGGAGCACAGATATCTCTGGTGGATGCACCTGCTGGTGGGTGGGCGGGTGGGTGGAGTGTGCAGAAGCACAGGTATTTGCTTCCTACCTAAGCAGGTGAAGAAGGGGGAGCATTGCAATCACCGAGGATGAGCTACAGCTAGTGAAACACTTGCCGCTCATTTCATCGACCATTCATTCATTCATTCAATTGACAAATCCGGAGCGAGTAGTGGCTGTGCACCTTTTGTATTTTCTCAACTCCTGCCAGAGAATACGTTCAGAGAGCCTCATTTGTCCGTGTTATTAGGGGCTACTTATGTGGCACCCTCACCAAGTTCCACTAAAATAATTTTTAGTAAAAGCTTTAACTTTATTGATCACCTATTACATACCAGTGCGTCACCTACTGTTTGTGCCAGCATTTAACACATATAAAACACATCATACTTTTGTAAGAAAAATAAATATGTATGTACTGACAGTGACATTAAAGAGGTTTTTTAAGTGGAAATGTACAGTTTAAAACATATACAAAGAGTATATTGGAATCCAATAGGAAAGCATAAGTTATAAATGTGCAGTAAGGTCCTAGTAACCCTGACAAAAATGTGTAAAACCACACAGCTAAATATATATGTATATATATATATATATATATATATATATATATATACAATTAAAAGGTAGTAGAATGACTGTAGTAATAAATTTAGACTAAAATATTAGCAGGATAATAAAAACTCCACCTCTCCTCCATGGGGTGCGTTGTGACTTGCTATATTTAAGAAAATCACCTATAGGGTGTACATCTTTGCGGGGATGATTGGTGTTGCCACATTCCACCAGAAGGAGGCAGCACCACCCACCATTTTACCTCTGTATTCTGGCCTTCAATTGTTGGATACAAGATATTTTATTTTGGGTAGGGTTGCCAGATCTAGGAAAAACAAGAACAGCACGTCCAATTAAATTTGAACTTAAAGTAAACAAAGAATTGTTTAGTAAAAGTATGTCCCAAATATTGCATTTATTTTATCTGGCATCCTAAATTTTGGGTGGAGCAGAGAAGAATTGTGGATGGGAGATGGGGAGAGACTGCCCCTTACACACCAATGAGTACATAACGTTTTGTGTAAAATTAATGAAAGGAGTCACAATTACACTATTTTGTAGATTTGGAACTGAGACTCAGAGAGACTGTTCCTTACTAAGTAGCCAAGTCAGAATTTGAACCCAGAACAATCTGCTCCAAAGCCCCTTATGTGTATGTTTTAAAGTTTTTGTGTTTAAAAAGATTTCTCTGGATGGTATCTTAATGCTTTTTCTCTCTTTTTTTTTTTAAAAAAAGATTTTATTGGGGAAATAGGGGAGGGGAATAGTCAAGTTGCTGATCTTTTGTTCTTCAGTCTAGTTGTGGAGGACATGTTGGTATCACTGGCCCATGTTGGTATCATCATTGTGCTCTTCCCGGCTGAGGCAGTCGCTCACTGGCCATTGGACGGCCCCTCATTGCGGCTCACAGCAGCTCATGAAAGTTGACGCCAGCTGCTGGCCAGCCCCACTGCAGCCTACGCCATCACCTGTGACTCAGCAGCCCAGCTCCAGGTTGAGTTATTGTTCACCATCTTAGCTATAGAAGGCACAGCGTCACTGGCCCTCATGTGGGATCCGCACCGGGGCCCTGATGCTCAGAGCTGGCATCCCAAGGCAACTCCTAACCAACAGGCCATTTGGGCGGCCCTCTCTTTTATTTTTAAGCTTTTTATCTCCATAGTCTCAGTTTACAATCATGTTCAGGTTCCAGCTGCTCAAGTTCCAACCCCACCAAATCTTGTTTTTCTTTGTTTTCTCCTCAAGCCACTGTTTAGTCCATCATTTTCTTTACTGTCAAATATTTGGAAAAAGTTGTTTGTACTTGCTACCCCCACTTCTTCACCACATTTACCAATTAACCTTCTACGTTCTGGTTACCATACTTACCTATCCAAATAAATTTTTTCTTAAAAGTCACTAACAATCACCTACCAATTGACAGATTCAGAAATCTCTTCTCAAACTACATTCTACTTGGGTGCTCTGTAATATTTGATATGATTGGCGAGTCCAAGACAGCACAATTGGGTGACCTGGTTTAAATCATAGATCCTCAAATGAGCAAGTCACTTCATTCTCTGAGCCTTGGTTTATGCATCTATAAAATGAATACTGTAATTCCTGCCTAGTTCCTTTCTTGGAAGCATAGTGACTTAAATTTACTGGGGACTTCCAGGGAGATGGGACTCTGCAGTGCCTTCTGCATGACAGGTGCTTGGTAAATATTTGTTGAATGAACAAATAATTGAATGAATGAATAAATATTAACTTTACAGTTTTTCAATTACCAAAATAAATCCACATGATAAATCTTTATCAAAACATCTATGTATAAATATGCATACCAATTTATGAGACCCTGGGACAACTCCCAGACCATGTATTTCATTTTTTTTTTTTTTTTTGAGGGCAGCATCACTGGCCCTCATGTGTGGGACCGAACCGGGGTCGCTGGCTTCCCAAGCCAGCGCTTAACCACCGTGCCACTCGGCCGGCCTCCATGTATTTCATTTTTAAAAAGTCTATGAAATGCTTTCATTGAAGGGTATTTTATGTCATTGCTCAATGTATAAATGTGATGAGTCAGAGCTGCTACAGGTTGGCTGAGGTGGGAAGGCTGGTGCTCTGTGATTACACATGATCAGTTCTGTGGAGTGATTTGGGCCTTTTCCTGGCTGCTTTACCCCTGAACCAAGCTCTTGCTTCTCCAGGCAATTCTGTGAACTAAACAGTATCTTCTCATTAAGTTCTTTTCCAACTTAAATCCGTAAGCGTTGGTTTTTGTTTTTTATGACCAGGAATCCCAATGTTTTATAAATCATTCTTATATATTTGTAACATTGGTTGTTCTATAAAGGGAACCAAGATATCAAGTTCCTATTTTCAAGGAGCTGCCTGTCTAATGGACGAGACAGACAAGAAAACCGCAGTCACAATACAGAAGAGAAGTACAATGGTAAAGGCGTGCAGAGGGGGCAAGGTAGCAAACGGTAATGACAGGAAATACCTCTGGTCTGATGGGGGGGGGTCTTGGCAGAGAAAGTCGTGCATAAACTGCACCCTAACGAATGAGAGAGGGTCAGCACATGAGGGAGGGATAAATAGTGGAGAGGTGCAGAGGGAGGATGGTGATACAAAGGAAGGTTTTTCTAGGTGTAGTGAACCACATGGGGATCGTGGCCAGGTTAGGAAACTGCAAGTAAATCAGAATGTCAGTAGAGGATGAACATGAGGTTGGGAAAATGCCAAAGTCATGAAGAGATATCCAACTGATCACACACACTCTGAAGATCATGCTTGGGAGTGTAGACTTTCTCTTCAAGGCAAGAGGGATTCAGTGAAGGATTTTAAGCAGGTGAGAGACACCATCATTTCTGTGGCTTAGAAAGAGCATCCTGTGGCAGTGAGGAGGAGAGGTTGGCAAGAGAGCAAGGCTAGAAGCACAGAAACCAGTTAGGAAGCTGTCGCAGTGGTTCAAGCATGAGACAACAGGAGCCAGCAGAGCAATGGAGGGGAGGAACCAGTCCCAGAGCCATTTGGGAGGCAGCATTAGCATGACACCAGGAGCCACTGAATTTTGAGAGAAATGGAAATAGAGGAGCCATGAATGGCTTGAGTGGCCAGTGTTGTCCAGCAGGAATGACCAGCTGCCTGGTCTTGTACTGTTAATTCAACCATCATTACAGGTGTTCATTAACCACATTCCTAAAGCTCAGAAGCAGACTGTAGAACAAATAGTACCTTTAAAGGTACACTTTCACTTTCTAGTTACAAAAATGTATTTAAAACACATTTAACCTACGTACTGGTAACATGATATTATTTTTGGTGTTTAATGCAAATCTGATGGAAATGAGGGTAGGTATAAATGAAACAAGATTGGCCATGGATTAATGATTGTTAGAGAGATGTGATCATGGGGACTCATACGATTCTATCTACTTCTGCCTGTTTGCATAAAAAGTTTAAAAAATATATTTAATCTAATAGATAATACCTGGATGACATTGTATATGGCATGGAACGTTGGAGGGAGATTTAACAATATTTATCTTGAATTTGTAATCTCTATTCTGAGAATTTATACTAAAAACAAGCTGAAATACCATGAAACAGAATAAGGAAGAAAGTCAAAGATATTCACTGAACGGCAAAAAAAGGACTTATTAAGTAATTATGACATATACATACAATGGACTATTATGCAGCTGTTAAAATTATGCTTAGGAACATCATGAAGCAATGTAGGAATTGCACAGTATAATCGTAGGTCACAGAAGTAGGATCACTGCTCTATGTAAGCTTAAGAGAGATTTGTAAGTTATAACTACAAAACATGCCCGTTCTGGCCCCCAGCTACATCTCTGACTTGTGTCTTGTACTCTCTCCCTCTCCTCGCCTGTTCCCCTGCTTCAGAGCTCCTGGCTCCCTCTCAGACACGCCAGGCTCAGTCTCATGTTGGGCCTTTCCAGTTGTCTGGAAAGCTATTCCCACAAATACCTGTGTGGCTAGCTTTATTCATTCACTCTACATGGCTGACTTTATTCAGATCTCTGCTCCAATGCCACCAAATGAGAGATTCTTTTCCTCTGACCTCATCTAAAATAGCACCTCCATCCTATCATTCTCGATTTAGCCTGCTTTACTTCTTCATATCACTTACCAACACTGAAATTGTATCTGCATTTGGGTTTTTGTTTACGTAAGGTCCTGGTTTTCATGGCTGTATTTTGAACATGTACAAAATATGGTGGCAGGCACATAGTAGTCACTCAATCAATGGTTGTTGGCCAGTTAACTGAACATAAATGCGTGCATATGAACAAACAACTGAAAAGAATCTTGAAGAAATGATCATTTGTGTTAGAATGAAAGGAAATTATGTATTTATCTCTATACCTTTCTGTAGTATTATAGTACTTTTCATAATTTGAAAGTAAAATTAACAAACTACTTAAAGTATTTATGTATTATAATACTGTTTAAATGGAGACTCATATTAGGTTTGGTTTAGCCCAATGATCTCTTTAGGGGAAAATATTATTCTAAAAAATAAAGAAATGACAGCAATCAGAAGTTTACCAGCATCTAAGGTGGTGGCCCCCGGTGTCTCATCGCTGGGTTGGACGTCAGTTGTTTTAAGGTCATTGCTCTCTTTTCTGCTTTCAGCTTTGGAGGACCTGAGTTTTGAGCCCCTGAGGAATTTGTTGACAAATGAAATCTGGGGTTTAGTTTCTCCATTTGAGGAATTTTTCTTCCTTGTTTGACTCATGGTCAAATTGAAAGGGGGTCTTTCTGAATAAGATGTGTTCCTGTTGTTTTCTGTTTTCTAGGATGTCTGAGAAGAAAATAAAACTCTGTCAAACCTGGGTGAAGTCAGAACTCTTCTGCACAAGTTTTTATTTCCTCCTTATCCTTCTGTTTTTATTACTGGTAATGTTTAATGTAAAAATAAGAATGATGTAACTCAGGATCCGGGAACCAACAGATGGTAACAGGTGCAAATTTGAGTTTTTAACTTTGCCCTATTTTATTGTGTGAGACACAGGTCATTAAACACCACTTTGGCAAGTGCATCAAATGTGTGAATACACTTTCAATTTCAGGAGTCAATCAGAGTTAACTTCTAAGAGAGGTAGTAAAAGAGGAGTTAGCATGCCTCTATGCTGTCTGGACCTTTGCAGAACTGTCACCCCGAGGAGTTTGCCTTCAGTGGTCCCAGTCTCCTCTCTTTGTATACTGCCTCTTTCTCTCGTGGCATTTCTACTCTCAACTCCAGCCCTGCACCACCACCCCACTAAAAATACACTGACAGTAAAGAATTCATTCATTCCCAAAATAGAACCTATTATGGGTCAGATATTATTCTATAATAGGTGAAAGAGATTCAGTCAAGAACAAGACACAGCTCATGTCTTGACCTGGTAGGAAGATAGACCTGTATGCCAATAATTACAGGCGGAAAAGGCCATCAGGGAGAAGAGAACAGAACAAAGTCATCAGGGATCCCACAGATGGACTAGGCCTGACTTGGAAAACAGACTTTGAGCAGTGAGTGACATTGTCTGGGTTTTGTAGAACTGGGAGTTAGCTAAAAAGAAAAGAGAGGGGAAAGTGTTCCAGGCAGAAAAAGACAGCAGGCTCAAAAGTTTCCAGGCATGAAGAGCCTAGTAGATGGCTCCAGGAGTTAATTTTCCTTGCCTGTAGAAAGGGATGTAGGGGGATGGAGGTTAGGGGAGGGTCTGGTGTGATTTAAGGCTAAAGGTTCATGAAGGTCACTCTGTTACCCTTCCTGGGATTTGCATACATTTTAAGTGAGAGTTAAAGACTTAAACTAAAAGAGTGAGATTGTAAATGGAATTTCAGACTCTGTTTACAGAATTTAGACCCTGTTCTTGGGCCAGGGCCCAATAGGTATTTTTGAAATTACAATGTTCATGGCTTCCATCCTATAAAATAGATATTTCTGTAATATTATGTTCTGGAATAGCTCAAGAAACATTTTGTATGGAGAATCTTAAAAACGACCTCACAGAACCCACCTTCACACCTGGGGGATGGAATGTTCCACACACCTGGAGTACTATTTTAGAAGTTACAAATGGGCATCCTTTTTGTTTTGTTCTTAATTTTCTTTTCAAATTAGAGAAGGGTCTAGCCCAGATTTACCCAGGAAGAAACAGCAATAGAACTGGACATTTTCCCCAGGCCATAGCCCCACAGCTGACCAGAGCCTCAGTGGGTTATCTGGTAAAGAAAGAAAAACCTTTAGCTCATGAATCTAGCCACAACCTGCAGCCCTGGCTGCCCATCCTGATTCTACCATCACCCCATAGGACCTTTTCCTTTTGCCCCCACCCAAGACTTACCTCTATGGTCATTTCACTCAGTTTCACCTTTTGGAGATTTATACAGAGCCACTCTCTGGAGAGCCATCCCAGGAAATGGCTTCACTTTCACCTAAAAGCCCGGACTCCAACTCCCAGGTCTTAAGAAAACACTGTTGGGTGGTGCTCCAGGATGTGGTAATTTACCAGTGAAGCTCCACCCAGTTTGTGACAGCCTGTCAGGTTCTCGTTGAGCCCACTGTGGGGCAGAATGGGAAGGGCTGGCAGCCAGGGAAAACAAGAAACAGCTCAGGGCCCTCATACCCAAGGCCTCCCTGGGGTCCCCAGGTGGCAGAGTTATCCAGTCTTCAATGCAGGATCTTGGTTGCCAATGACTTCCTGGCTTCTCCACAACCCCTAACACTTAGTCCCCATCATCACCATGCAGCCATGCAGCCCTAATTATGCAGTGACTTAGCATTAAGAATATAATAACAAGCCTGCCCATGGGATTTTTACTTCCATTTTGGGGATATTATAAGCCCTCAGTTGTTTCTTGCAGTGAACTTGTCTCCTTATTGGCAAATTGTAACAAAAGGAACATATATCCATTTGAGCTCAAAATGTCCCTCTATGGGCTTAGATGCTCCTAACATTTTCCTAACATGGATATCACCTCTCCTGGGCACAGCACCAGGAGCTCACACAAATCCTGACAATCAAAGGTCAATCCAGACATACCCTGATCATGAAAGCAGCCTAAGATAAAGACAATGTAAAGAAAATTAGACAGCTGTAAACTCACTATCCAATCAGTCACAGAAAGTAAGATAGGCCCAGAAAGGTTTGGAACATCGACACTTCTCTAGTCCTCAAGCTGAGTGCTCAGTGTAGCTCATCCCAGTTGTATTGCTTATGTTCCCTTTTAAAACATCTCAAAACAGTCTAGACAGAGCAACAGCCTTAGAGAGGAACTTAGCAAGACAAATAACATTTGTGTGATAAGCATGTTTATGTACATTACACAGTGCTGGGTTCTGACAAAGCTCCTCTGTGGTGAAGAACTTGCCTCTTATGGTTAATGTCCCTAAAGCAAAGAACAGATAAAAAGAAAGGCACATGCTTAGCCAAATGTAAAAGACATGGAGACACACACTTTTACAGTGGTTTTACTTTTCACAGGGGAAAAGACAATAGGAATACAGGGAGAGTGGCACTAGGTAAGTATAGGGTTTTAAATAGCTGAAGTGAGAATATGAGGACTTTCAAAAGCCGGGATCTCACTTAACTTTGATTCCCTGATATGTGGAGTGATGAACACCATGAATTATACCCTCAAAATTTCTTTCAGCCCTCTTCCAGCATATTTTCCCTACTGCAGAGACTATGAAGTTAAAATGGCTTCCCAGCCTCCCCTGAAGCGGGGTTCTGGATGTGATTTAGGTTCCACGGACCCCTTGCATTTGTGCAAGCCTTGAATTTGAAGCTGAGGTACATGAGGAGAGGGGTAGGTCATGTGACATCCAGTTTCCTGATGAGTGTGGTTTCAAGCCAGCAGTTGTAACAGCTGCTTCCGGTTTCACCAGGCAGTATCCTCATTGTGACAGAACAGCAGCTTTCTTGGTGGCCTAATTATGTGTGGTGGCTTTGAGTTCTTCCTGGAAACACAACTTAGAATCCATTTCTCCATGATTCCATAAACGATTTAATACCTGTAACAAGTCCCTTTCTACCAATCTAGCTAGAACAGACCCTGGGCTCTGCTGAAGAACCCTGCCCCACACCCTGGGATGGCAGAAGGTGGCGAGAGCACTGGAGAAGTGGGGGACACCACTCAGTGACCTCATGTCAGGGTTATGTGCTCATTTGTTTCAGTTTCTCCCAAGAAAGAGGAACTCAGTGCCACTCCACAAGGGCTACTGAGATAAAAAAAAAAAAAAAAAAAAAAAAGTATGATTGGAGGGTGATACTTGATCATTAGTTAATTGTTCATTTCAACAATGCACAAATAAGTTTTAGAAAAATAGCTTGAAATCTTTAACAAAGCTCACAAGGCCCGTACTATGTGGTTTTGATATGTTTCATAAGCTTAATGGACTATCCCCCCACTTTCTTTTGTCCAGCCATGTTCGCCTTTTCTTCTCAGCTTTACTCTGCCCTTCTCTGCCTCAGAACCCCAGCCTGGAACATTCTTCAGCTGGAAACTTCTACTTGTTCGTAAGTCAGCCCACCCATCAAATCTTAGACCTCAGGATATCCATGTTATGGGTTCTCTTGATATATCCTACCTCCCTTCATAATATGAATCACAGCCATAATGAAATACTGATTTATATAAGTTAAAACAGATGTTTGCCTTGCAGACACAGAAAGTCCATGAGAGCAAAGACTTTGCCTTGCGGGCTGGCATATCCCCAGTGTCTAACAGCACGTTGCACATGCTTGGTGCCCAATAAGCATAGTTTGAGTGGCTGCACTGTATCTTCCTGCTCCGATTTTATTGCACCTCAATCTGAATACCTGCTCCCATGATTATGCAGCAAGGGAAGACAGCTTGAAGAGCTGGCCACCAGTTCTGAAATGCTTCTGCTTGGGAGTGAGATGCCTCATATCCACAAACATTTTGTTGGCCAAAGCATGTCATGAGGCCACTACATTCCGAGGGCATCCCAGGAAGGGGAGGAGAACTATAAACACTGGTCTGCAGCAGCCCCTACCCAAGAAGCTGACTTAAATATTAAGGTTGGGTTAGAGGAAAGTATTGATTATTTTATGTGACTTGAGTTTTACTTCCTAAAGCAAGCACACTATATTCTTGGCTCTAAGGCATTTTTTTCCCCATTTCACTTGTATGGTCATGTTCTCTATTGACTAATGTGCATTCTTGCCTTAGCAGTCCTAAGCTCGGGGCTTTACGAGGAATGTCCCTGTGAAAATGAACTTTAGGTCAATAGCAGAATTTGCTTACCCAAGCTGGCTCAGCATCTATTCATTGCCTTAACGAGGACAAGCAGATTTTGTCCCTTTGTTACATGTGAACCATGGGTGTGCTGTTGCTCTCAAACATTTGCATTGAAATTAGCTGCTCTTGGAGCTTTGCACAAAAAGGCTTGTATCAACAGTCAACCACACATTTATTCAACGTCTGTTACCTATACTTCCTTTACCAGGTATTGATAGATGCAAGGAAATACAATTCATGGCTCTTGTTGTCAAGGAATTAACCTTTCAGCTGAGGAAACAAGATGTAAACCCTTCTAATATTATCAAAATTCATGGCCGTGTGTGTTTAAATACAAAATTAGTGGTTAGACAATAAAAGAATTTCAGAAGCAAGAAAATTCCTCATAAGCTGTTGTGTAGTCAGGATCTCTGGAGGACTTGAAGGGTTAGCAGGACTTAGGGACTGGCAGGTCTCAGGAGTGGAGTATGAATGTCTCTCCTGGGCCTGGGCTGCTCTAGGGAGAGCCTGACTAAGGAAAGGGAGGAACAAGGTCAACACCAGTGATGGAGGAGAGAGAGAATCAGTGGACATGGGGAGAATGCTGCCGAAGTGGCCAGGGAGAAAGGCTGAAGGCTGGGAACTTAGCTCAGTGGTGGCCTCCCCTGGGTCCAGTTATCTCAGCTCTGACTTCCAAGTCTTCTTCAAGACATGATTGTACCTGGGATCCCAGAAATTTTATATCTTCCAGAAAGTTCAGCATTTGGACTATTATCAGAATTCCACTCCACCAGACATCTTTGTGTCCCATCTGGCATCCTTATAATTTAATAAACTATTTTAGAGATCTTTTCATATGAACACACATGTATCTATCTTAGTTTTAAAATAATATACACTGTCTGGAATATCATAATTTATGTAATCAGTTCTCTATCCACTCTTACGATAAATACTACAATAGACATCTTTTTTTTTTTTAAGATTTTATTGGGGAATTGGGGGAAGGGAACAGTGTTGGGGAATCAGGGCAGGGGAACAGACAAGTTGCTGTCTTTTTGTTCTTCCGTCTAGTTGTGGAGGACGTTGCTTCACTGGCCCATGTTGGTATCCTCATTGCGCTCTTCCCGGATGAGGCAGATCAGTCCCTGGCCTCTGGATGGTCGCTCAACGCGGCTATTGGCAGCTCACGCTGGCTGCCGGCCACTCACGGTAGCCTATGGCAGCCCACTGCAGCAGGGGCTGCAGCCCACACCATTGCCGGGGCTTGCACAGCCCAGCTCCAGGTGGCGCTGTTGTTAGCTGTAGAGGGCAGTGTCACTGGCCCTCATATGTGGGATCCGAACTGGGGCTGCTGGCATCCCAAAACCAGCTCTTAACCAATGCGCCACTCTGCCGGCCCTACAATAGACATCTTTATGTGTGTGTGTGTATCTTTTTTTCCCAAACTGCCCTTACTTTTCATTTTGACATGAGTTCTCCTGACGAAAACATTTAGAGAAGTATCCTAGCTTGTGCTTTATTAGGAGAGCCCAGGATGGATGGACTTCAGGCAGTAAAGTTGAGCTGGTAGGGATTTCCACAGGTCATACAGATGAGCACTTACATCTGTGTGAGTTTAGCCAACTGAGAAGTTAGAAGAAACCATCTGCACAAGAGACCACCCTCACTTCTGACATTAGTTACAAGTTCAGGGTTCCTAAAACCACCCTCAGGGTTGATAATTTGCTAGAATAACTCACAGAACTCACTGCAAGTTGTTATGCTATGGTTATGCTTTAATACAGCTGAAGAATACAGATTAGAATCAGTCAAGTGAAGAAGCACTAGGGCAGAGTCCGTCCAAGGGGATACGAAATGCTAAGCTTCTGTTGTCCTCTCCCTATGGAGTCCTGAGACTGTCACTTTCTTGGCATTGATGTGTGACAATATGCATTAAGTATCACCAACCAAGGAAGCTTACCCAACCCTTAGTGTCCCGAGTCTTTACTGGGGCCTCATCCAGTGTGATCTCAGGTTCTAGCTCCTCAGGAAGTCAACTGATACCACAGGACTCAAAACTACCACCCTTCATCACATTGTGACTCTAACCCAAGGCCCCCAGGCAAACAAAAGCACTCCTGTCAGGAAGCCAAGGACCAAGGCCAGACCTCTTTTTGTAATAAACATTAGATTCTTTACCATACAATACCAAAACCAGAATCGATTCCATTAGATCTTTCTAGGGAAACATCTAATTAATAAGGTCCTATTTCTTTCTTGAGAAAACTATTTAATCAAACAAAATGGGAATAACCATCAATTTGCTTGATGGCAAACGGCATCCTTAACGGCAATTGGCTCAACTCTTTAGTTCCAAAGTACTGTACCATTAGTTTGAGTAAAGCCCTCAGGAACAGCATTCTATACCTATTAATCACGTCTTCTGCACCACACTTACAGGATGAAATTACACATGATTGAACGGAAACAGAAACAATCTGAAAGAACTCCTGGAGTGTGGGAAAGGAAGGATTTTGCCATAGGGATTTTGCTTTGGGTTTTAGTGTATTTTATTCATTCCCCACCGAGAAAGTATGCAATTAACCTCAAGATCTATGCACAGCAAATACCTACTGACTTTTTTTGTTCTTTAAATAGACTATGTAATTTATACATTCAATGAAGTTGGACCATTTCTGAAGGCACAATCACCACCAATTGCCAAATTATGTGGCTAGGAGCAGTATCATTTACACACAATATTGGGTTTCTTGCTACATAATTACATTAAATTAATCCACTGGCTTGGCCATGACTGGAAGACCATTCTGCCCAAAAAGAGCCCTTAATGACTAACTGTTGTTGTCCAGGAAAGCAATGGAAACTGTGGCCAGCCAAGAAACACGTGGCCAGGGCATTGTTCCCTTGATTGCTAAAGCAACTCTAAGTGTTTTTAGTTAGTGGGTCAATTTTCAGAGTAGACTGGCCATAATAAAGATTTTTAAAATCTCCTATTAGATACATTCTTTAAGGCTTTGGGGACAAAGAGTAATTAGATCTATAAACATTCCTTGAAATCTTTGGCCTCATATCCATTTTTTTTTCCAGCCTATCATTTCTGAGTCTCCAGCTGCTTTATCTGTAAATAGTTTGTAAAGCTCAAACATTGTTGACTCTCTTTCAATGGCACCGTAAAACAGGATAGACGTTCAGCTGTATGCTGTGACTTAAGTGTGGTCCTACAAGACATGGATTCAAGGTCTCTTCCAGAGGAGAGATTGTGAGCCAACGAAAATGCTTTCACTGAGGTCCTTGAAAGGAAAACAATTTCATAGCAATACTAAAATGTTTTTTGTTTTATCCACTCTCATACTCTCATGACTGTACAGTGGAGTTCTCCAGAGGCTACGTGACATCTGATGTCACAACAGTTAAGAGAATCCAGCTGTCTTCTTTTAAGCCAGACATTACATAGATGGGCAAAAATGGAAAATAATGCCACTCTTCTCATTACATTTTTTTGAAAATACATTTTTCCTAAAAATGTGTTATTTATATTAACAAAGTAATTAATAAATATTTTTTAAATTCTGTGTTTTAATTTCTAATACAGTAAATGTTGATAGCCATACCCATTTACACGAAAGTTTTTTGAGGTACTCCATACATTTTTAAAAGCAAAATGGAGCTTGAGACCAAAAATGTTTGAGAATCACTGGTATAAGGGTAACAGCGATGGCTTTGAATTAGGACATTTCTGCCACTACTAGCCACCTCTCCACACATTGCCCTTCAAAGAGCTCAGGGGAAGACACATACACACACACCCCGCAACCAAGCTCTTTCTCATGTCCTATTTAAGAAAAGAAACCACTTTAATTCAACAAATAAATATTAAATGACTCAACAAAGTAATTAAAAGAAGAAAATTCCCCAACTGAATAATGAAGATGGAAAAAACCAGAATATGTCACCCAAAAATATACCTCTTTGACATAAAATTATATGGAGCTGAAAGGCAGTTAAGAAGCAGCAAGCCCAGGAAAAGCTCTCTCTGACTCAGCCTTTTCTGCATAAAGGCAGGACACAAATTCTCTTTGGAGAATGACTCTAGGCTCTTAGCAGGTGTCACCAGCGGACCCTGCAGACAAATCTTACTCCGTTAGTGTCCCTCCCATATACTTACCTTCCCACAGTTTGCTGCTGTTGGAAGCCTAAGACTGATTTCCTTTGTCCTGTCACTTCTCTACAAATTCATTGTTCTTTGTTGAAAATGTTGTATGAGCAGGAGTTCTAAGACACCTTTTTTATTCTTTCTCTTTCCCTGAGTATCTGCCATGCATGTATGAAATATACATCTTAATAAACATATGTGTGTTTATCTCTTAGCAACCTGTCTTTGTTACAGGACCCCAGCCAAGAACATAGAAGGATAGAAGGAGAGATTTTTCCACTCCTGCAAACATACTCAGTTTGGATATGAGAGCAGGAAGGAAAAACACAAAAATAAGAACTAAGTGAAAATGATTTTTAGATATTTTGGTATTTTGCTATATTTGCATGCATACTCAAAATTAATTATATTGGGACATTAAAAAATTTTAGGTTTTCTATTAGTTTATGGGTGCTTTAATCCTTTTGTTTTCAACACATACAAATTATTTTCTTTTTTCTTCTCCAATTTTTAAGATATATTTTATTATAATAAACTGTACATATGTAGAATGCATAGTCTGATGAGTTTTGACATGTGTATATACCTGCAAAACATCATAAGATAATAAACATATTCATCATCCCCCCAAAAGTTTCCTCATGCCCTTTTGTAATTCATTCCTACACTCCTACTTCCATCCTCAGATAAACACCAATCTGTTTTCTGTTCACTATAGTTTGCATTTTCTAGAGTTTTATATAAATGAAATCATATGGTATGTACTCTTTTGCAATATTATTTTGAGATTTGTCTGTGTCACATTTACTACTAGTTTTTAGTTTGCCCATTTTTATTGCTGAGTAGTATTCTATTGCATAGATTTACCAAAACTTGTTTATCCATTCACTTGAATAGCTGAACATTGGCTATTGCAAATAAAGCTGCTATGTACATTTGTATACCCATCTGTGAATAAATATATGCTTTTATTTTTCCTGGGTGAACACTTGGAAGTGCAATGATTCAATTATATATGGCAGGTGTGTGTTTAACTTTATAAGCAATTTTCAAACTGCCAAACTGTTTTCCAACACCATCATACCATTCTACTTTCCTATCAGCAGTATGTGCGAGCTCCATTGTTGCCAGTCCTTGTCGACATGCAGTGTGGTCAGTCTATACAATTTTAGCCAATGAAAGGTGTGTAGTGATAACCTGTTACTTGCTCTAGCCCTGAGAGCCTTATAACACCACTGTTTTCCTGGTTTTCTAAATATTATTCATCATTCAAGGCCAAGGACAATATGATATGTCCTTCAATGACATATTAAGCATTTGTAAATAAATAAATAAATAAATCCTCTATTGGTGCCGATATGGAAAATCTCTAAGATATATTAAGTGAAAATAGTAATATCTAAGATATAGTATAGTGATTTCTACTGGCCGGGCACTGTTCTAAGCATTTAATATACAGTAGCTCATTTAATCCTCACAACAGCCTTAAGAAGTAGGTACTCACATTTTCTTCCATTTTAGAGGTCAGGAAACAGCCTCTATGACTTTTGCCCAAGATCACACTAGTAAAAAATGGCAAAGCCCAGGCAGGCTCTGGAGCCTCAGGTTTTAATAGCTCTACCATAGTATGGCTCTATGTGTCAAGACACAGAGCAGCCACCATTTGTAATTCTAAAGCGGGGAGGAAATATCTATTCACATTTACTTATATATGTGTAAACATCTCAGAAAACACATAAAAGGGCAATAACATTGATTGCCATTGTGGAGGGAAGGTGGAGTTGAAGTATAGGGGAGTTTTGAACCCCAGGAATACGTATATTATTTATTCAAAATATAAAATAAAATTCAAATAATAGGAATACAACCCACAAGTCCAACTTCTTAGTCCAATTTCTTTCCAAAGTGCTTCCCAGATGCTCAATTCCAGACCCATGTTGCCCATCAGCTAACATTTGGTTGCTGCCTCATTTTTATGTAACTCATCTTTCTCTACCAGATTATAAGCTTCTTAAATGAAATACCTGATTCATACTTACAAGTCTTGGAGTTCCCTGCAGTACTTAGCACAGTACTGGGCATTCGCAAATTCTTAATAATAACTTGCTTATTAACTGATAAGCCTGTTCCCAAGGGATTGATATCCTGGCACGCACTTAGTCAACTTTATGTAGCAAGTTGTCTTTTGTGATGAAAATGGAGGACTGTCAGCCAAGAGGAAAACCAGCCAGGTGCAAACTGATCAGCAAAAGATAAGCACAAAAAAACCACCTTTTTAAAAAAAATTTATATTTGAAAAAGAAAAAATTGAAGTAGTCATCATGAGAAATATAAACTCTTTGTGGTTTCTCTACAAGTATTCTATTATTTAGAATTGTTTTCACTTATTTACCTAATAGCAAGAGCCCTGTCATCTTTTCAAATCCACAGGGCCTCTTAAGAACTTAATCCAGCTGGGAAATCAAAGGGAATGGGAGATTTTTCCATGATGATGTAATCTATTTGTGTCCTTTTTTGGATAGATTGCTGATGCTGAACCTTTGCAGAAAAGCCATTTAGAATTTTAAGGTACTTTATAAATGCATCACAAGGGTGGTGGGTTAACATCACATAACTGAAGAGCTAGCTAGCCAGCCTTTCTTTCAGGAGAAGGTGATGGTGATAAAAATAAAGGCTCTTGGTGATAAAAATAAAGGCTCTTCAGGTTTCCACTTCCGCCCTTTGTTTCCAGTTTTGAGAACTGAACTTTTGGGATCAAGCTCTAGTGTACATCCTAAAATGGGTGAAATTTTATTTTTCAGTAATTATGGGTGGCATTACAAAAACAGGGTTTAAATGCTCATATCGAAGAAAAATCAGTGGGCAAAACAATTTCCCATCATTTGAAGAGGCTGTTACCCCCAAGTTGCCAACTGTCTGCTTAGGTGCCTCCAGTTAGTATGAAAACACAACTCATTCACCCCAAATGCTAGCAACACGATGATGTTTCCCTTCCCAAGCATATTTACATTGTTCTAGGGTCAGCAGTCCTTAACTCACTGGAATGACTACCTCAGGGTAAAATTTCAGATGATGAACCATTTAGAAGTTTCTATTTCCCCTTAAAAATTATCTTCCTCCCTCAGGTCCTTGCTGCTATTAACTCTCTTTGCCGCAATTGCAAACTAGTAGCAAAATTTCACGTTTAAATTTAGAAATGGTCAGAAGAGACATTTTTATTTTATTCAGATTCGCTTTTAAGCATTTTACAAAAGAGAGGCGGGGAGTTGGGGCCACCATTTCAAATGCCAAATGCTGTTCTAACTTTTTTATTGTTTTGGAGAACAAAAGATTGTTTTTTTTGTTGGAAACATTAGAGTTGGTTTTATGTTCAGATACACTGAAGAGATAACAGGTTCCTTGCAGAAACTGCCATTACTTTCAACACCAGCCTTTCTTTCTGATGTTTCATGATTTTCTAAACATGTTTCAGAGTTATTGATAAACACAAAATTTTGCTATTTAGGTAGGAAGCAAAACAATTTGGCAGTAAGAGAGTCCTTACATTTTAAAATGAATGTCATAAAAACACAATCCAGGAAATCTGCTACTGGTGCTGGACCAAAATCTTATACTTGAGCGTTTGTCTTAACCAAGTTACTTCCGTCCTTTTGTTTAGCAGTCTGAGTCATAAATATTTGTTTATCCTTTGACTTCATTTATCAGCATAGAAAAGCAACGGAAAAGTACTTTGACAGGAATTTGCAGTTATCAATTCTTTTTAATTAAAGCTGATTCCCTTTTTAAAGGAAGTCACCCTTTTCTAACTTCAGATTTTTCCTTCTCAGAGAGAGGGATATGGTTCTGTCTCCACATCTATAAAGCCAGGCTGCCGTCTCCTCTCTTGAACATTTACCGACCCAGGCTTGCTCTCCAGATTGTTGGACGTTGAATGAGCCTGGTGGGGTGCCAGGACACTTGAGGAATCTCGGCAATGCTTCTGGCCAAACTCTTGGCAGGAAACAGGGCTGAGCTCTTCAGGCCCCAGTGCTGGAGGCCAATAGCCTGGTCTCTTTAAGATGCCTGGCTTCTCACCAGGCAAAGGTGGAACTCTCTGTCATTGCTGAGATTCTTCCCCGCTCTCTGGTGTGTTGGCTAAGAAAACTGCGTCCAGTGACTTCTTAGGTGGCTATCGTTTTTAAAATATTGTTTATTTCAACTTTTTGAAAATTTATTTTAAGATTTTTTTTTAAATATAGCTAATGTACAATATTATATTAGTTTCAGGTGTACACCATAGTTATTCAACATCTCTATACCTAAAGAAGTGATCGCCTTGATAAGTCCAGCAACCATCTGACATCGTACTATGCTATCACAACATTATTGACTGTATTCCCTATGGTGTATATTACATTCCCATACTTGTTTTATACCTGGAAATTTGGACCTCTTATTCCCCTTCATCTTTCCTCCCCTTTTTAAATTTTACAATTACAGTTGACATTCAATATTATTTTATATTAATATCAGGTGGAGAGCATAGTGGTTAGACATTTATATAAATTAAGAAGTGATTCCCCTGACTGTTCTAATACCCCCCTGGCATTATACATAGTTATTACCATATTACTGACTATAATCCCTGTGCTTTACTTTACTTCCCCATGACTATTTTATAACTACCAGTTTGCACTTTTTTTTTTTAACTTTATATTGGGGGACAGTGTGTTTTTCCAGGACCCATCAGCTCCAAGTAAAGTCATTGTTGTCAACCTAGTTGTGGAGGGCGCATCTCACTGGCCCATGTCGGAATCGAACCGGTAACCTTGGTGTTATGAGCACCATGCTTTAACCAACTGAACCAACCAGCCGACTCCAGTTTCTAGTTTTAATCCCTTCACCTTTTTCACCCTGCTCCCCAAACTCCCTCCCATATATCACCCTAACAAATCTAGTACTCATCTGACACCATATATAGTTATCACAATATTAATGACTATATTCCTTATGCTATACCCTACATCCACATGACTACTGTGTAACAACCAATTTCTTCCTATTTTTCAATCACTCCCAACCCCCGTCCATCTAGCAACCATCCATATGTTCTCTGTATCCATGAGTTTATTTCTGTTTTGTTTGTTTATTTTGTTCTTTAGATTCCATATATAAGTGAAATCACATTGCATTTGTCATTCTCTGTCTTACACTCCACTCAGCACAACACCCTCCAGGTCCATCCATGCTGCTGCAGAGGCAAAAACCCATTCCCTTCCATGGCCAAGCAATATTCCATTGTATATATGTACTTCTGCCTCTGTATCCATTCATCCATCTACAGACACCCAGGCTGCCTCCACATCTTGGCCATTGTAAACAATGCTGTAATGAACATATGGATGTATATGTCCCCTTGAAGTAGCATTTTGGGTTTCTTCAGATAAACACCCAGAAGTGGGATTACTGGGTCCTTCATTGTCTCTTCTGATAGCCTTTTCTTTTCAAGTCTGTTTCATCTGGTATAAGTATTGCTACCCCAGTTTTGTTTTTTTGTTGTTTTCTTTTTTTTGCTTTTCAGTTCCATTTCATGAAATATCTTCTTCCATCCCTTAACTTTCCATCTGTGTGTGTTTCAATCTGAAGTGAGACTTTTGTAGGTAGTATGTGTAAGAGTTTCATTTTCTTCTCCATTCAGCCCTCCTATGTCTTTTGAATAAAGCATTTAATCCATTTACATTGAAAGTAATTGTCGATAGACATGTAGCTATTTTATTAATCATAATTTTGATCTTTTTTTCCCTCAATCTTAAAGTAGTCCCTTTTAGGTTCCTTGTAATACTGATTTGGTGGTGATGAACTCCTTTAGCTTTTTCTTGTTTGGGAAGCTCTTTATCTATTCTTCAATTCTAAATGATAGTGTTGTTTGGTAGAACAATCTTGGTTGTAGTTCCTTACTTTTCATCATGTTGAATATTTTGTGCTAATCCCTTCTAGCCTACAAAGTTTCTGTTGAGAAATCAGCTGACAATCTTATGGGGGCTCCATTATAAGTTACTAGTTGCCTTTCTTTTGCTGCTTTTAGGATTCTCTCTTTGTCTTTAGCCTCTGTCATTCTAATTATAATGTGCCTTCATGTGGGCCTGTTTGTGTTCATCATGTTTGGGACTCTGTGCGCTTCCTGGACTTGTATGTCTATTTTCTTCCTCAAGTTAGGAAAGTTTTCAGTGATTATTTCTTCAAATAGGTTCTCAATCCCTTGCTTTCTCTCTTCTCTTTCTGGTATCCCTATGATGCTATCTCAGAGGTCGCTTCAGCTATCCTCATTTTTTTGGATTGTTTTTCCTTTTTGCTGTTCTGATTGGATGTCTTCCAAATCACTGATTCAATCCTCTGCTTCATCTAGTCTGCTGTTGATTCCTTCTAGTGTGTTCTTCATTTCAGTTATTGTATTCTTCACTTCTGAGTGGTTCTTTTTAATGGTTTATATGTCTTTTTTATGCTTGCTATTTCTTTGTTGAAGTTCTCAATAAATTCCTTTAGCATCTTTATAAGCATTGTTTTGAACTCTGTATCAAAACATTGTTTTGAACTCTGTATAAGCAAAAAATTGATTGCCTCCATTTTTTCTAGTTCTGTTTCTGGAGTTTTCTCCTGTTCTTCCACTTGGGGTGCATTTCTTTGTTTCCCATTTGGCTGCCGCCCTGTATTTGTTTCTATGTGTTAGGTAGATCTGCTATGTCTCCCAGTCTTGGCCAGATGGCCTTATGTAGTAGGTGCCCCGTGGGGCCCTGGCACAGTCTTTCTGGTCACCTGCCCCAGGTTCTCTGGGAATGTCCCTTGTGTGGGTTGTGTGTGCTCTCCTGTTATAGTAGAGTCTTGATTGCAATTGGCACATCTCAGGCTGGTTGGCTGTGGGGCTTGGCCACACCCATAGCTTGCAGGCTACTGTGTTGGGGTTTATCTCACTGAGTGAGATTTGTCCCTGTGGGCTCTGGTGCCTGTTGAGACTACTTTTGGGTATACCACTTGTGGGGCTAAGTGGGTGGTGCTCTGCTGTGGTCTTAAGCCAACCTCCAAGTATGTTTATTCAGAGACCCTGGGAGGGTCTCTGGTGCAGGCCAACGTCACCCATTGTCTGTGACCATCCAGGGACTACCAGGTAGGAGCTAAAAAGTGACCCCCAGTTGTTCACCGCCTGTGCTAACCCTGGAGGTGTGTGGGAGAGGCCAAACTGTGAACTGAGGATGGCTACCACCAGTACTGGGCCTGGGGTACCTCCGAAAAAATCCAGGACACTGAGAGCCCTGCTGTCACCTGCTGGCTCCCTTACGGTTCAGCCACTGATAAAGCCTTGCGAGGTACACGAGTTGAGAGAGGCAGGGTCTCAGGGAGTCACTAGAGTGGGAAGATTTGTGGTCACCAGGTTAATGTAGACTCTGGTTTGGTGTTAGTGCTGAGCCTGAAGTGACTCAGCAAAAGTCTCAGAGCACACTAAGGCCAGTCACCACCTGCCCAGGGCCCATGGACTCCAATAATTTTCCAATCAAGAGTACAATGCGGGAGGGTCTTGCTGCTGGCCAAGAAAGTGCCTCCAGAGTTGGCAGAGTTGGGGGTGGGGAGGATCTCAGTGAGTCAGCAGGACAGATCAGCAGAGCTCACCAGGCCAATCAGATTCAGATTTGGCTGAGTGGGGGCAGGCTCAACACAGAAAAGATGGTGCCTATCAGCTGGCTGCATGGGAGGAGTCAATATGGGGAAAATGCTGACTGTCCTCCAGCCCTCACCTCAAGGCTACACACCTCAGTCTGTCCCTGTATGACTCTGATGCACCCTGAGTCATGTCCCTCCGCTGGAGCCCAAGATGAGTGTTTGGAATGAAAGGAGCCTGTGCATGGACCGTTTAAGAGGATGCCTGGGTTTCCCCACACCCTTCTGTCTTACCTAGATGGCCAGAATCCCCACTGTTCTACACAGCCAGATGTTGTGGGGGCTTCTCTTCCTGGCACCAATACTCCAAGGTGGGGAGGTCTGTGTGGAGCTGGGGTCTCTTATTCTTCCAGGGGGAACCTCCATGGCCAAGATATTCCTCCCAGTTCTCAACCACCACACACAGGTTTAGGGCCCATTTCGTGTCTCTGTCCCTTCTACCAGTCTTGACATGATTTCTTCTTTATATCTTTAGTTATAAATCTACTGTGCAGCCAGACTTCAAATGATTCTCCAGGTTAATTGTCTTATAATTTAGTTGTAATTTTAATGTGTTCATGGAAAGAAGCAGGCAGAGTGTTTATCTACTTCGTCATCTTGCATTGCTCTCTGTTTATTTCATCTTTATTTATTTATTATTTCATCTTTATCATTTAAAATTTCTATTTGGAGGTACATAGTATATTAAATAATAGTACATGTATATAATTTATAAATAAACATATAGAGGAGAGTCATGCTTGAAAATATTTTCTATTTATTTATTTTTAATTAGTTTCAGGTGTACAACACAGTGCAATAGTTATACTTTTTACCCCTCAAAGTGATAACCCCCTCCCCCAATTTGCCACCCCCTCTTCCCCTCCATATCATATATATCTATTACACTTCCTCTGACTCCCTTCCACAGTATAATCCACATCCCATGACTATCTATATATTCAATTACAGTTGGTATACAATATTATACAACCTCAGCTTCAGGTGCAGTGCAGTGATCAAGCCTTTACTCCATCCATGAAATGGTCTCCCTAACACGACATATGACCATCTGACACCCCACAAAATATTTACAACGTTATTAATTATATTCCCCAAACTGTCTTTCATATCCCTGTGGCAATATTGTAGTTGCCTATTTTTGCTGTCTAATCCCTTCCCCTTCTCCCTCATCCCCACCCCCCCCCAACTAGCAACCCTTAGTTTTTTCTCTATATCTATGAGACTGTTTCTGTTTACTTTGCTGATTCATTCAGTTTGAAAATATTTTCTAATGGGAGCTCACAGTCAAAAAAGTTTGGATACCACTGATCTATAAGTAAAAGTTGTGGAAAGGTTGTCTCTGACCTTTCTCCCCAAGAACAGTTAAAAAGCTATGTCCAAGACTGAATATGATGCGCCTCCTGATGGAAGAACCAACAACATCTTTATATAAAGTGGTCCTGCCAAAATATGAAACCTTAATCAGACTGAGCATCTAAATCTAATATTTAGGAAATAGAGAGGACTGTGGAACATGTTAACAACACCAGGGGAATGCAGTAAGCAAAACCAGACTGTGGGAGACATGACAGGAAAGATAACGTATTTTCTTACACAAACATATTTTTAAAAAAGAAGAGGGAGGAAAACATATAGCTTAACAGAAACTCAAGGGACATAAACCAAATGTAACATGTAGATTTTTTTGGGTTCTCATTCAAACAGACAAAATTTTGGTGTATATATGTATGTATGTATTTTTGTTGTGTTACATGAAGTCATGTTATTTATTTCTTTTTCAAACAAACTAACTTTTTAAAAAATTATGACAGAATCAGGGCACTTAAACACTGACTGGACAATAGATGATATTTAGAACTGTTAATGTTTTAGTTTCATAGTAATTTTTTAAAAGGTCTTTCTCTTTTAAAGGCACAAACTGAAATATTTGTGGATGAGATGATATCATAGCTGACATTTGCTTCAATATAATCCAGTGTGGGGAAGGAGAACCAGAAGGAAAAAATAAAACAAGAGTAGACATGAGTTTATACTTGTTGAAGCTACATAATTGGTACATTCAGATTTATTGTTCTAGTGTGTATCTTATAGTGTATGTTTGAAAGTATCCATAATAAAGGGTTTTTCAAAGGCTTATGTCCAATCACCATCCACCTTTGTATTCCTAAACCACATACCAGAGACAATGTTTCTCAAAAAAAAAAAGAATTTCAAATGCTCTAGTGGAATCCAATAAAATTAGTTTGAATGGACCAGTGACTCTCTGCTCCAATCTCACTTCTAAGGAAAGGCCAAGAAAAAGAGGCCATGATTATCTCGATCATTGTCCCATACAGGATTTCCACTAAAGAAAGGGAGATCTTGTAGGGGTTAGTGCTCCCAGTTAAATATTTCATACAGGAACCATAAAGTGTTGTTGAAACAAATGAAACCTTGTTTTATGCCCAGATATGCTAAGTCAGTTCTCCTCTCCATCCCACCTTACTTCTGGAGGACTGGCCTGGGCAGTAGTGCTAGAGATTGATCTGTTCACTAAAATGTTTTTAAAAGGAGATAACTGTTTCATCCTATTTTATTTGTCATATGTTTTAAATCTTACAGGTTACTGGGCATATAGTAGTTTCTGGCAAGTGTTCATTGAACGAATATTTGTGCATATAGTGTTTTATAGGATTTACACGGAGAGAGAACATTCTAGTCATTCACCAGAACACAGCCTGGACGGAGAACACAACTTAAGTGGCGTAACCTCATCATGATAGTGGGAGCTGCCACCCTTTCAGTTCCTTGATATTATAACTAAAATGTTCCAATACCTGTTGCTGTGAGGGCTTTACTGGGTGTTATTAGTTTGCTAGGGATGCCATAACAAGGTATCACAAACTGAGTTGGCTTAAACAACAGAATTTTATCATCTCACAGTTCTGGGGTCAAGGTGTCGGCAGGATTGGTTTCTTCTGAGGGCTGTGAGAACCAGTTCCACGCCTCTCCCCTAGCTTGTGTTTGCTGACAATCTTTATCAGACCTTGGCTTGTAGGAACATCACTCTGATTTCTACCGCCATGTTCATAAGGTGTTCTCCTTGTGTGCATGTCTGTGTCCAAAATTCCCATTCTATAAAGACTCCAGTCATTGGATTAGGATCTACTCTAATAACCTCATTTTAACTTGATTATTTCCATAAAGACCCTATTTTCAAATAAGGTCATATTCTGAGGTACTGGGGGTTAGGACCTCAACATTAAAATTCTCAGAGAGATGCAATTCAACCCATAACACTAGGTGATGCTTATTTTCCCAGGCCTCCCTTGTCCTTGGGGATGATTGACTAACTTGAACTCTGAATTTTCCAAGGAAATTACTGGGCGACAAGGCTCCAAGCTTTCCTCCATTTCCTCTTGGCTCCAAAGCAGCCCTCTAGGTCCTGCTCCTGGAGCTTTCTCAACACAGCTGTGGTTGATATTGTCTGGCCTGGCTCTTGGTGGTCTGGTATTATGGCTGGTACTTCCTTATCACTGAAATGTGGTTCTTGGCTCTCTCTTTTTTCACTGTAATAATCCTTAAAGCTGAAGAAGAGTTTCTTCCCTGCCAACAAATAGCTTTTGGGGCTAAATTTCCAGTGGCCTGGCCTTTCACTGCTATTATACTTTTTGAGTCCCCTTCAAAAGGGAGCCTGCTCCTTTGGGAGGAACTGGGATATATTTCTCAGATCTAGTGAAATCTGTGCAGGTAATAGAGTATTTCTTCCCTATTGCCTTTAAATCTTTCTCCAGAGATCAATTTCCCTTCTCTCATTCAATATGTGGTATATTCTCTGCTTTTCAGGGTACTCCAGAACAGCTATATTAAGAGCAGACTTCATCGCGTGTGTGTTTGAGCTTCTTCATCTTGAAAGTCTAGGAGTTTATAACTTCCCAAAATTTACTACCCCATTTTCCAAGACCCTGAGGGGCTCTCATGCAAATAAGAGCTCTAGTAGTCTGCTGTGATATTCATGATTTCCCATGGCCAATGTGCAAACGAACCAATCTATATAAGAAACATCTTCCCCTTCTTTGAAACCTGTGCCCAGAACAAGCAAACAAAGGAAAGCCTTACCCTTTCAGATATGTAAAGTAGACTTCCAGCTAGACTGGATTCTTAATCATGGTGCTTCCAAAATTAGAGCTAGAAAGTTAGCAGCTCACATCCATTAAGTATAGAATGCCAAACGTTGTTAGCATAGAACTTGAAGACACTTATGCTTTCTTTGTGTTTTCTAAAACTGAACAGTTATATCCCAGGTCACCAGACAAGAGTAATAATTGTATGCTGAGACCTCAGTTGCAAGAAAAAGTGAGTAACCTGTGGAGACAGGCCCAGGAGCAGGAGAACCAAAAAAAAAAAGGCCAAGAAATTCCAGTAGCACATACCTAGGGTGCAGCATAGGAGGGAGTAATTTCTGTTCCAGACCTAACGCAGTGCGTGCGGGAGAGAAGCTTATGAAACCAGACAGACTTGGGTTCACATCCTAAATTCTATCTCTTACTAGCAATGCGAGCCTAATTGTATCTTTGCCTTAGTATCCTCATCTGTAAAATGAAAGTAATAATATTACTTGCCTCATAGATCTCTTGTGATGAATACATGAGATACTATGTAAGAAGTACACAGCGTAGGGCTTAATACAGAGTAAGCACTCATTAAATGTCAGCTATCATCATTGTTAATATATTAAGAATGAGGTGCCCTTGTGTCCTAAAGCTCTGTTGTACTCAGGGAACGAAGACAACTCCTTCGGCCTTAGTTGTGACATTTATGGACGAAGAATTCCCGCTCTCTAAACTCACATTAGCACCTTCAGGTCAGTGTTCCCCTATGAAAAATATGCCACCACATTTCTCCCAAAGGCCAGGGCAGAACTGCTGAATGTCTTCGGCATTTTGTAAGATGGAGTCTCCTTTTCCAACATTACATTTCATAATACACCTTCAACAATTCAATAGAGTATAGCTAGTTTGTCAGTCTCACCAAATAAAATAAATATCCACAAGAATGGAATTGTGTCCCCAAAGGCATGGCTAGAAAGACTCGAATCCAAAGCTTTCTTTGACTGAAGGCTGTGACATGAGCAACCATTTCCTCAGTGAATAACAAGAGTGAAACTCTAGCTACAGCTGCCCAGGTCAAAAGGCTGTTGCCATGGTTTCTAAGGCAGGAGTGGAAACAGAAATACCATTTTTGCACTAATAGATAGGAAAGATAAGATCTCACCCTTGCTTCTTAGTGTGTCTTTAGAAGGGCAACAGCAGGTGAATAGAAAATAGGACATCCTAGTGAGAAAAAAATCTAATGCATTAACCCTGGGGACCAAAGAGAAAAACATTACTTATTTTTCTGTTATACCTAAATAATTCATCATTCCTACCAGCAAATCACTTGACATACCAGGAGTTGCTTGTATTTGCAATTAACTTCTCCTGTTGACTGACTGGTTTGGCTCACACAGCTGGTCCCTGATTGTCCTAGTCTTGCCTTCGGGCACTCCCTATGTGGGTGGGTGAACTGGAGGATAGCAGTGCTCCTTGGTTAATCAGTGTGCTGACCCGATGAAGCATGTTTTACCTCTGAAGAATGTTTGCTCTTCCAATTGAGGGAACCTGGGTTCATGGTCCCCAGGGTGTGGCACGAAGCGCATGTCTTTGATCAGGGTTTGTCCCTGTTGCCTCAAGGGGGATTCTGTTTCATTAGATTAGCGAATCATAGTGGGGATATTTGATTATTAATTTTTAGTGACTCTCAACTGCAGTTTTGGCCAGACGACTAAGTGTGGATGCTACAAAGAAATGAAAACAGTACTTGTGCAAAATGGTGGCTAATGTGTTCAAGTGTTTCTGTGTGTTGGGGTGGGGGGAGCATGGGAAGGAGATAAGGAGGCTGCAGTGGGGTGTGTTTGCTGGATAATTAGCGCCAGGATGATTTGCTCTCAACGTGTCCCAGATAGATTTTCAAGAATTTCATTACTTCGTCTTTCAATGTCTTCTAAACATTGATTCAAAATCACAAGGTATTTAGAACCTCCCTTCAAGTGGTGAGTTTTAAAACCTCCATTCTGTTGTAGGAGACATGACTCTGATTTGAGGAGGGAAAGACAGGGGACACTAAAATTTAGCTTAATTCCCCTGAGGTCAGAACCCCAGTTCTTAGAACTCCACCTAACATGAAGATATTTCCTTTTGTCATTATTATCCTTTCCAGATTCCATCCTTATGAGTATCTTTAAAATTCCATTGTCGGGCCAGACGAGTGGTGCAGTGGTTGGGTGTTGGCTTGGGAGGCCGGCGGCCCCGGTTCAGGTCCCACATGTGAGGGCCAGTGACACTGCCCTCAAAAATACAAAACAAAACAAAAAACCAAAAAATTCCATTGTAAGTGACATAATGCAAGCTCTCACTTTATTTGCCCAATATTTCCACTTCACTTTGCAGTCACCATCATTTTGACATCCATGTCCTCACATGTTACTACCTGATTTCAGTGTGCCAGCGCTCTGAGATTCGGAAAAACACAGACTTTGCCCCTCCAGGGGCACAGACGCTCTCAAGGAGGGCAGGAGGGTAAATAAAACCCCACAGCAATGAAACAAGGGTTGTAATAGAGATAAAAACCCTCCTAGTGATTTCAGTCCCCCTTGGTCCAGCAGAGCAGTTGTCAGTCTCATCAGACCCAAAGCCCCTTCTCATAACACGCATTTTGTAACACCCCCTTAGCTTCCTGAAGTGGAATTTGTAGATAATATAACCTGCCTACACACTTCAAAAAAAAAAGATATAATGTCCTAACTGTAATATAAAGGAGAAAAGCAAGGACGGTAATCTAAAATATGTCATGTATTTTTTAATATGCAAATATCCCCGCACAACTATATTGAGAGACGTATGAAAACTCAGCTGCTTGTACCTACTACATTGAAAATATTTAATTTTTATGTGTGTTTTTATTACTTTATTTAATATTTCATTTATTATACATGAAAATATTTAAATTATATTTCATGTAATAATGTGTTATTTTCAGTCAATGGAATATTTTTTACTTTAAAATATTTGAAATCAGGACTAAATTAGTATATCATACATACTGTGAGATCTTATATAGATAGATAGACAAATATAATGACCAAGAATGCAGAATGATACGATGTGTTGATTTGTGACTGAAATAACACGAATGGCATTGTTGTCCATGATATAATTTTTTTTTTTTTGTCATGATGAACAGCTCTTAATAAAGTCTGGAACAGAAGAAAGACATTTTTCCTCAATTTACATCATAGTTGAATACCTGGAAAATTCAGTGTATGCCAACAACCACACAAAAGAAAGCTTTGTGCTTCATGTAAAGTTCAACTCTAAGCGCTGCCAATTATATTGGGTTGTTGGAAAAGTCATGACTCAGTTTTGCAATGAAAAACATAGAAAAAAATACAACATGACTTTTTGGACCACCCTATAATTCATTTTTATGATTTTCCAGTGAAGCACTTTAAAATTGTATGTGAGGCGATACACTTCTTTGTTGAGCAGTACTGTCCACTCATTGCAGGATGGCCCCTACCCCCTGTAACCATGTATATCAATGCTATAATGTTCTCTAAACAAACAAGCAACCAAAAACCCTCCATAGGGTTCCAAAAAACCCCTGAGGGGGCCCTACTGTCTCCAGTGAGACTCTCTGGTCTAAGATTCTTGCTGGCTCTGACATTCCATGGTTCTATTTCTATACTTCACCCCCAAACTGAATCTAATTAATTATTTTTAATGCCTAGTGTGTGCTGTGTCATTGAGGTAGTCACCAATAAACTTGTGTCTTCTTCCTTTACAAAGACTTTTACAAATGTACCCCTGATGCCTAGCACCCTGATACATACTAGGTGTTTAATAAATATATATATATTTAAGATTTTATTGGGGAATTGGAACAGTGTTAGGGAATTGGGGAAGGGGAACAGCCAAGTTGTTGTCCTTCAGTCTTAGTTGTGGAGGGCACAGCTAGCTCAATCCATTCGCCATCCGGCCACCTGTTGGCAGCTTGCAGCAGCTCAGCTCAAGGTGCCGTGTTCAATCTTAGTTGGGCGTAGGCCACTATCCCATGTGGGAGTTGAACCGGCAACCTTGTCGTTAGAAGCACGTGCTCTCACCAGCTGAGCAATCCTGCCACCTGTTGACAGCTCAGCAGCAGCTCAGCTCGGGTCCCTTTCACTGGCCCCTGTGGGAATGGAACCAGTGACCCTGTTCCTCAGAGCTTGAGTTCTTAACCAATTGAACTGGTCAGCCAGCCCCTCAATAAATATTTTTGAATGTATAAATACTCAAGAAGTATAAAACCTGAGTCTTTCCCTTACATTCTAATTGGAAATGTCATGCCTTTCCAATACATTCCAATTGGGAAATTAAGACCAGGACAACAAAAGATCGATACACAATAATACATCATTAAGGAGTGCATTTTATGGTAGAAGCAGTATGTGTCATAAAGTGGTAAGAGAAATTACTGAGGTGCCAAAAGAAGGTTTTGTAGGGTTGCTGGAATTTGAACTAGGCCCTGAAGTATGGGTTGAACTTAGGTGAGAAAGCGGGGAAGGCTTCCCGAGAAACTGAGGGGATGCAGGGCCCAGAGTGAAGTATGAGTGAGGTCTACGTGAAGAGCAGGGCAGTGAAGCGCTTGGCGCTGACTGGAAGTGCAGTAAGGTTTACATTAAGGACTTGTGGAAACATTGTGATTAGGTGGGCAGGGGCCAGATTTAGAAGGACTTCCAATACCAATTAGTTGAGACTTATTTGAAACACGTTAAAGGAAGGCCAAAGTTATACACTATTTTAGAAACCCAAGCAAAGTGCTTACTTTGTTGAGGGTGTAGAAGGAGTGTGGATGGCTAAGGGCAAAAGTGATCTACGCAGTGGTGTGCTGAGGCCAGCCTGTACCAACATACAGGAGCAGATTATTACATTTTTGGGAATTTTGCAAGTTAGTTGTTAAACGCAGCCATTATTAAAAATCAAGTTATATAGACACACAATTGAATCAATTATATTAAAAATAAAGGTAAGGCATACTCAAAACTCAGAACTTTTTCATTATTTTACCACATTTTATTCCTTTTTCTGCTTTTGAGGTTATTTACATCTACTTATCAGAATGGTGGAAATGATGTATAACATTGTGTTGCTTGCTGTGTGTCTCTTTGGAGATGGTGGTGGCTTAAAATCAGCTGTGATGATCTGAAATCTGAAAATGCTGTGAATCAGAGCTTGACATATTGTTTTGTTGATTATGGACTTAAGAAGGCAATGCAGGAAAATGTTAATAACCTATATGAAAACTTTAAAAGTGTGTCATATCTCTAAGGTGTTACTTAGAGAATAGTACAAAATAATTGAGGAAATATTCTTCAAGTGTTTGTAAGTGTTTTTCAGCTTTATTGAGATATAATTAACAAAATTATAAGGTACTTAAAGTGTACAACCTGATTATTTGATATACGAGTATGTATGCAATGTGAGTTCCCTTATCAAATTAACTAATATATCCATCATCTCACATATTTGCCTTTGTTTAGTGAAAATATTTAAGTTCTACTCTCTTAGTAAATTTTAATTATACAACACAGTGTAACCAACTATAGTCACCATGCTTTACATTTTATACTCAGACCTTATTCATCTTACATCTGAAAATTTGCACCCTTTTCCCAACATCTCCCTATTTTCCCTACCTCCAGGCCCTGGTAACCACTTTTCTACTCTCTATTTCTATGAGCTTGACTTTTTAAAGAGTTCACATATAAGTGATACCATACAGTATGGGAGAAAATATTTGCCAATCATATATCTGATATGGGGTCCAGAATATATAAAGAATGCTTTCAGGTCAACAACAAGAAAACAAGCAACCTAAAAATAAAAAGTGAGCAAAGGGGCCGGCTGAGTGGCGTGGTGGTTAAGCGCTGGCTTGGGAAGCCAGTGGTCCTGGTTCAATCCCACATATGAGGGCCAGTGACACTGCCCTCAAAAAAAAAAAAAAGTGAGCAAAGGACTTAAATAGGCATTTCTCCAAGGAAGATAAGCAAATGGACAACTAGCACATGACAAGATGTTCAACATCACTAATCAACATCACTAAATGCAAATCAAAACCACAATAAGATACTACCTTACACCCAATAGGATCACTATTATCAGAACAACAAACCCAGAAAATAACAAGTGTTGGCGAGAATGTGAAGAAATTGGAATCCTTATGCACTGCTGATGAGAATCTAAAATGGTGCAGCTGCTGTGGAAAACAATATGGCAGTTCCTCAAAATATTAAAAATAGAATTCTCATATGATACAGAAATTCTACTTCTGGGTATATACCTAAAAGAATTGAAAACAGGGTCTTGAAGAGATATTTGCACACTCATTTTCGTAGCTGCATTATTCACAATAGCCAAGGGATAGAAGCAATCCAAATGTCTATCAGTAAGTGAATGTATGGAATTCATTCATTCTTACAATGGAATTTTATTCAGCCTTAAAAAGGGAGGAAATTCTGACACATGCCACAACATGGATGAACACTTGAGGGCATTATGCTAAGTGAAATAAGCCAGTCATAAAAGATTAAATATTCTGATTCCACTTACATGAGGGTGCCTAGAATGGTCAATATCATGGAACCAGAAAGTCAAATGTGAGTTGCTGGGAGTTGGGGGGTATAGGGTAAGGAGAGTTACTCAATAGGTATAGAGTTTCAGTTTTGTAAGATGAAAAAAGAGCTGGAGGTTGCACAATAGTGTGAACGAACTTGCTATTGAACCATACACATTAAAATGGTTAAGGTGTTAAATTTTTGTTATGTGTGTTTTACCACAATTTAAAAGTGATTCATTACTGAGGTTATAAAACATTCACATTTGAGATTGCTTTGAAAAAAAGATACTGCTCATGCCAGGAGTCAGAGAGTTACACTGAGGGACGAGGGAACCTGAGGCCACTTCTGATCTCATCAATGATCCACCATGTGTGAAATGCAGTTATTGTACCTTTTGAGGACTTGATCAAATGTTATTACTGCTTTCTTAAAAACAAAAATGTCGAAGTGTCAGGTATGGATGGGGTAATATTTATAAAGCTACAGAGGCGCTTTACCAAAAAGAAGACTTTAAGTAAAGAAAAAAAATATTATCATTAGCGTTATTATGCTACTTCTGTAAACATTGTTCCATTGTTCAAAGGAAATCTGTCCGCTTGACTGGTCTGGGCTAGATATCTATTAATGATAGACCCTTTGTCACAGCAAGTAATATTTAGTTTCCAGAAAACAATCTTTAAAAGCCTGCTTTGTACAACTGTTGAAGTCTATCATTACAAGGACTTATTTTTGGCACTGGGTCCTGGAGTTTTGGCCGATGGCAGTCAACTGAGGTAACTCTAGCTTAATTTTGCAAATGTTCTAATGGCAGTAAAAGTATGTTTTCCATGAATCATAATGATACTCAGCTCAATAATTTTAGGGGGCCTAAGAGCATAGTACCTGTATTTCCCATTTCCCATGATCATCCTTTGTTGGGAATATTTTTATTATTTGGAGAAATGCAAATAATTTTGGGGAATCAAATTCCATTAAAATTAATACCCACACAACAAAAATGTGTTCAATTTTGGAAGCTTTTTGTTTTTTGGGTTTTTTGAAAGATTTCTATTGGGGAATTGGAGGAGGGGAACAGCATTGGGGAACCAGGGAAGGGGAACAGACAAGTTGCTGTCCTTTTGTTCTTCAGTCGAGTTGTGGAGGACATTGCTTCACTGGCCCATGTTGGTATCATCACTGTGCTTTTCTCGGGTGAGGCAGATCCGTTGCCAGCCTCTGGATGGCCGCTCACAGCAGCTCTTGGCAGCTCATACCAGCTGCCAGCTGCTCATGCTGGCTGCCAGCCACTCACTGTAGCCTATGGCAGCCCACTGCAGCAGGGGCTGCAGCTATGCTGTCCCAGGGACTCACAGCAGCCCAGCTCTGGTTGGAGCTGTTGATTACCATCTTAGCTGTAGAGGGCAGTGTCACTGGCCCTCATATGTGAGATCCAAACCGGGGCCGCTGGCATCCCAAACCAGCTCTTAACCAACACGCCACTTGGCCGGCCCTCAATTTTGGAAGTTTTCGTGGCCAAGTAGTCTAGATTCAAATTCCCTGGAGGAGTTTTTATCCTGTACCAAAAAAAAAAAAAAAAAAAAAAATCAACAAGCAATTTACAATTTACAAGTGCAATTGTTTTAATGATCCTTCAAAAATAATTTTCCTATTTGAAGATAAAATGTCACATCTTTTCGCTTCCTAGTCTAATTTATTTTCTATTCCTTGTCAATTATTTTTCATGCTTAGTTCTTATGCTATTATCAGTAGTAAAGAGTGGGGGACAGGGCAATTATGTAGAAGAAAGGTGTCATTTGCAAAAAAGAAACGAAAAGAAAAAAAGGTACAGATTATAAACTAAAAGCCAGACTCATGTCTTTAGCATTAGTTCTCATGCACTCAGCATTTTATGGTCATTACAATCAAATGTTGTTTAAAAAGCACTTTGCCATGCAAGAATTAATTTCCGAGTATTATTTTTTTCAGGGCTCATGGCTTTCTAAATCTTAGTTAAGATTTTAAATGATGAAATAATAAGTAATCTTAGTTTTAATAGAGATATTAAGGAAAGTGAGACTTTTTTAAATTAAGAAAATTAAGGAAAATGACAATTAAAACTAGTATCTAAAGAAACAAAAACCTCTGTTGATTGTCTTTCTTATCTTACTATTCTAAGATACTCTCCACTTTTATACTACATAAAAACAAGAGATGAACCAAAGATCACTGATTCGATGGAATTGCCATTTTAACAATATAGTAATATACTTCATAGATATAAATATATGCAAATTGATGTAAAGTATGTTTGTCATTTCCAATTCAATTATTTGCAAAAGCAAATACTTTAACTCATAGAAGGCTTGTACCAAACATAGCCTTCTGTTAATTGTTAGAAGCGTTAAAATAGCATATAACAACTAGAAGAATGTATTTAATGCTACCATATTTTTGACAAATGAATCACAATCTCATTTAAGCTAGAGATCCCAATTTTTTACGATTTCCTTAGATCATGAAATAATTATCATCTACATTCTGGGCAAAGGAAGGGAAGACAGATGAGGAAGGAATATTTCTTATTCTTTCTTTAGAAAGCTTTTGTTTACATGGAAATAGTGTACTTGGAATAAATCCTATCATAGTCCATTTTTATACTTCCATGATTTTCTTCCAGAAAAAGAGCTCTCAACACTATAGGAAAAAATAATTTTAAGTGCATGGTGAATCAGACGGGTGTCAGTATCAAAACAAATGATGATATAAAATAGTTTAAAGCAATCTTTATTTTTCAGTGTACCCTTACCACACTCAGAGAAGTCCCTGACATTAGTCAGTAAGAACTTTCATAATAAACAAAATTGGAAAGCGAAATCTAGATAGATGGGGATGATACAAAGATGTGAAGATATAAAGGCAACAGCCACTTGTTAGGCTCAGGCATGGGGCCATGAAGCTTATTTCTGCAGGAAGGGAGGAGCGAGAACTTTCATCATCTGAGAGGCTGGGGTAGACTGGATTTGAGTCCCACACTTCCTGTTTTCACCTACTTAGTTGAGACATTTGTCCTTAAAACTAGATTTTGTGCAGAGAGAATAGATAACCCAGTTCCAGATCATCCCCATTGGTTAGCATACCAAGGGCCAGGACTGGAGGACCTGCTCACAGTAGTACATCACGGAAGTCCCAAAAAGTCAAGAAGACGGTGACCTACACTTTGATTCTAGGGGCACCCAGGGTATCATAGAGTCTAAAAGAGGGGTGCTGTGCAGATGAGTAGAGGGTACACTAAGTACAAAGGGACTCTTGCTGCACATCTTGTTTGTTTTCCCGGAAGAAGACTTCCCAACACAAGGCCATGGTACAACCCAGGATTGCCAAGAGGCCAGGCAGAGGGAGAATCTGAGCTAGGTTTCTTGAGTGACCCTGAGCTGTATGAAACGTAGGATCTAGAAGTACTTGCATCCTCTTGGGTGATAATAAGCGTAGCAGAAACTCTGTCTGGGAAGCTTGTTAAAGGTGGTCATCAATGCCAGGGCAAAAGTAAGTCTGTGGTCAGGGCCTGCAGGGAGGACACATAAGCCAGGGAATTAATGGCCAAACCTCAGGGGCTCTGCTGTGTTAGATGCTGAGGCAGCAGGTAGGGCCTCCTGCTAGCAGACTATGTGATGAATTCGGAATCGGACGCCAGCAGAACCCCCAGCCTGAGGCAGCACCAGAAGTGTCGAAGAGCAGTACATGGTCCTTTGACACGCTCCAAGATCCCCTCCCTCACTCCTCCCCAACAAGGACACTACAAGCTGTCCACCCCTCAGCTCACGTGCCATCTCCAGGGAGAAAAGAAGATGGACAAAAAATCTAAAGGAGGCCATTTAATCTCAGAACAGAGTAAGTGGCCTGAGAAACATGGATACTTCACATTGTTGGATAGGTGCGAATTTACTAGATTGAACTAAACCTAGTTTCTCACCTCTTATTCAGAGAGTAGGATCTTTGAAGTAGGCTAGATCAGATGCAAGAAAATAAAGATTTCCTTGTACTAAGTGTAAGGTGCAAATTTACAACACAATGGGCCGGCCGAGTGGTGCATTGGTTAAGCGCTGGTTTTGGGATGCCAGTGGCCCCGGTTCGGATCCCACATGAGGGCCAGTGACACTGCCCTCTACAGCTAACAACAGCTCCACCTGGAGCTGGGCTGTGCGAGCCCCGGTGATGGTGTGGGCTGCAGCCCCTGCTGCAGTGGGCTGCCATAGGCTACAGTGAGTGGCCCACAGCCAGCGTGAGTGGCTGGCAGCCAAGCGTGAGCTGCCAATAGCCACGATGAGCGACATCCAGAGGCCAGCGACCGATCTGCCTCATCCGGGAAGAGCGCAATGACGATACCAACAGTGAAGCAACATCCTCCGCAACTAAACTGAAGAACAAAAAGACAGCAACTTGTCTGTTCCCCTTCCCTGATTCCCCAACGCTGTTCCCCTCCACCAATTCCCCAATAAAATCTTTAAAAAAAAAAAAAATTTACAACACAACACTCCTGAATGATTAATAAATAACCCCCAAGGCCATCGCTGGTCTCTCATCCTTACATGTTCCTCTCTTCCTGTGGAGCTTCTTCCACCCATTCCGAAAATAGTGAGGCCCTGTGAGCCCTCCACTTCCTCTCCTTTGGCAATCATCACTTTCAGGGAACCCACTGCTTCTCAGCACTGTGATCTTTTTCTCTCTTATTCAGCAGGAGTCACCCAGTTTGATTGGATTTTGGCTGAGATGATGGAGTGGGGACTTGCAGGCCCCCTGTTGTGTCAGCAGCTATCCCTTCGGAGGCTGTACTGTGGGGCAGGGTGTCTCAGAGGTGAGGCTGGAGCAACTGGATTGGGGACTCAGGGCAGTGGATATTTTCCAACCACAGTGGGAGAATTTCAGTGTTTTTACAATCAGCACAGCCAGGATAGCAGAAGCTTCTATGTCTTCTCTGCTACTTCCAATCAGCCCAGACTTCCCCAAAGCCACTGTTTTTCCTACTCGCCCCATGTCAGGGCTTCTAGCCTCCCTTCCTTCCTTAATGCAGCCTCAGCCCCATGCTCATAGCAAGAACTGGCATAGGGGAGTAAGAGAAGTAACAACTGCAAGTGGGGATCTAGTAACTCATCCAGGGTTGAATCAGGAGAGACCGTGTCATTCGTAAATTCCACTGTACTCTGATCACATTTCCAGAAGAACAGAATTATAAATGGTAACTCCATATTGAAATGAGGACTGCTGTTTCACTGTTAGATGAGTTCTTATGGGCTGGCCAGGAAACTAATTACCCTTTAGGATGCTGCTTGTATGAAAACAAATGAATTGATTAGTTCTTGTTAAGCAATGTATAAACAAACATTTCAGACACAAGTCTTCTAATTTGAGGACTACCAGAGTGATGAAAATCTCTATGCATTTATAATTTATTAGCAGAAACTATAAAATGTACATATAATACAATAAGAGAGACAGTTTAGTAAAGAAATCATGGCAAAGGGAAAATAATGTTAGGAAAAAGAGTATGAAAGCATAGATATTTTCTAGTTTTAAAATGTATACCTAAAGGCAGGTCGAGCTTCCAGCTAGCCAATGAAAAGAAATAAATTCAGTAGTTTTATGATTACTGATATTTTGTTTTGGTCTGACTTCTCTGGAAAATTGCCTAATGACTCCTAGTACTGCAGGCTGAAAAAATTTTTCTTATGGATCCTCAAGAGAGGACTCTATGTAATGTAGTTATCTAACATAATAGCTAACACTTACTGGGAACTATCTGAGAGCTTTGTTTTCATTGTTGCCCCCACATCTCAGAAAACTTTATGAGGCTCTTTTGAGATGAGGAAATCACGGCTCAGAGAAGTTCAGTAACTTAGCTAGGTTGTACAGCTCCTAACTGGCGGGCCTGGGACTTGACTGGGTCTGTTAGTCATTGAAGTCTCTGCTGTTGACCACTACTTTATGACAACAGCCCTAGAGTAAAATCGGTAAGTTCTATATGGTGTTTCTTACAATGACCTCCATAGCCATTAAATAATAAAAAGGTATGTCAACAAAGGAACAAATTATCTTCAAACTAGAAGTGTAAAGCATTACTTGGAACACAGCTTTAAATTTTTATATTGAATTCTTATTTTGTACTTTCCACTGGTAAACTACTAGGAATAACTTAAAAAAAAAAAGAATGCTTTTTTTTCAAAGGCTCTAAATTCTCTATTTCTCTAGTAAATAAAACAGGTCACATTTTCAAAGCTCCATGTTTTCTCTTTTATATAGGTTGTCACCCTCACATGGACTATGAAGGGTTTTTCTCACTGTCTTTGAGAAAGAAATTACAATTGTCAATTCTAGAAGCTTCTTCCTTAAGAAGACTGCCATCTTTTGTTTAATTTTGCAGCTCTCTAGACAATAACTTAGTTGGGTTTTTTTTCCTACTTGCAAAAGGAAATTTTCCACTCAAAACCTGTTGGAAATACGAAATAGGTTATATTTCTATCAACAAAAAGCTTATTACTTATTCATATAGTATTTCCCCTTCTGTCAAATTGAAGAGTGGCATTAAGTGAATGCCCACAAAGCATCTTAGAGGCTAAGGAAGGATTAAACTAAAGGCTAAACTCTGAGATGGGTTTATGCACACTGTAGTGCACTCTCCTGGGGCTTAACGTCTTTTTGTTTATCTGTAGAGGATATTGGAGGACAACATTTCTGGCATGAAATAGGACTAATCAACTTAGCTGAGTTCATATTTAAGGCAAGGTGAATTAATTAAGACAGTTTCCGAAACAGTTATCAGATGTGTTTTTTCATCTGCAGCCAGAGAAGCTTCTGCAACTGAAGGACAGAAAGTCTTTGGATGGTTTTTCCCTGAGCAATGTCAAAACCAAGACGTCTTCACAGAGTATGTAAGTACACGAATCTACATGTTGATGAGTCCAAACTGAGGCTAGTTACTCTTACTAAGGTGTTCGCACAAATAAAATAACAGGACAATTTTATCTTAAAAGGAATACAGTCCTATCGGTCTAATGAAAAATGAAGTAAGGAAATAATCTTAAATACCATCAACAACATTCCTCCCAAAATCATTGGGTGGGTACAATATAAAAATAGAACACACTACACTTCAGAAAAATTGATTTTTGTAAAGATTTATCTATACATTTTATTGGCTCCATTACTAACAGCATGTTAGCTAATAAATTCTTATTTGGCTGAAGTTACTAGAGTAAAGATAATTTACTGCTCCTACCAAATAAAGAAATAAATACTGCCTTGCCTTAGTTTTTTTAAGTAAAACAAAAAAAAAAATTTGTTTTAAAGATAGTTCAAAGTTGTATATAAATTTATGGTTAAGTGTTTTATTGTCTTCAAATAAGTTGAGTACCTGCCTTAATGAGTTACAGCTCTACGTTTATTATATGTACATTATTATTTTAATGGCCTTCCATTACTGCAGATAATTATATTCCAAAAATCATCATGATGTATGGACCATGAAATGTCAGAGTAGAAAATTTCAGAAAACAACATGGAGGTGAAAAAGGAGAAGGGATTAAAAAGTACAAATTGGTAGTTACAAAATAGTCATGGGGATGTAAAGTAAAGCATAGGAAATATAGTCAATGATATGGTAACAAGTACGTATTAGTACCAGGTGGGTTCTAGACTAGTCAGGGGGATCACTGCATAAATTATATAAATGTCTAACCACTATGCTATACACCTAAAACTAATATAAAATAATATCAAATGCCAACTGTAACTGAAAAAATTAAATAAATAATGTTTAAAAAACATAGAGGAACAATCAATGATAATCATGAAAAAAAATCTCATATTAATATTTCTTAACTCATTCTCTAAAACTATCTAAAGTACCTAACATTCAATTCAGTTACATAAGTCCTGCTAGAATTTCACTTTCATCTATGTACAAATTTATATATAATAGGTTTTGCTTCACACTCTTTTGAAGAAAGTGAATATAATTTATACAAACTGTAATGGCACATAAATTATGTTGGATTCAAGTAGAAACGAAATTACATAATTTCTAGTTGCCTAATGATGTCAAGGGTTTATCCCTTTGTGTTACGATGTTTGCAAATGTGCCTAGAGCTTCACATGTCAAGAAGGCATGGATGGATCTAATGACAATGAGCTTCTAGAATGAAAAGAAAGGAGGTGAGGGAATCATGTACGTACCATCTGTCTCCTACGATACTTTCCAGGGTATGTGCTGTGATGTGACGCATTTAGAAAAGTGCTACAGCATATGCCTTCAGGAAAAGTGAAGTATATTTTATGGCCACTGCCAAGTGCTTCTGTATTAACTGTCTTTGTCGGCAGTACTACCGTGATAACTCATACTCTTTTATACAGTGCTAGACAGAAAAAGTGCTTATTGTTATTTAAAACCAAAATTGAGTGTAGCTGCCTTCTAAAGTAGGATGTCAGTAGCATAATTCAAACCAGTAGAACAGAACTCTCTAAACTTTTTCCCTATCCTTGACAAAGATGGGTAGGGGAGGATGTACCGAGAGACTCAGAGTAGAAAGCCCATTGAGGAGAAATTCAAAGCAGAGTCTGGGAGAAGGTCTAGAACCGTCTCTGCAAAGCAAAATGGGAGGAACTGGTTTGGAGGTGTTGGGATACCAGCTGAAAGAAGGTCAAGGAAAACAACAGTAAGCCAGAGCCTGACTTGTCAAAATTGCCCAAAGCAATATTTCAAAGTGGAGAAGCCTAATGGTCAGCTTTAAATTGTTTTTGACACTCCCCTCTCCACCAGTTGGTAAAGACCTCAGTACAGTCAGCTACACTCACATTGGCTGGTGTGAGTGGTTTTATGTGGAAATTGAGGGAAATGGACTGCATTGTGAGCCAGAGCTATGGGATAGATGGGGAGCTCAGCAATAGCAAAAAACTAAGAGCCAGTGTGCTCACGAGGATGAAATCCCCAGGAATGGGCAGAAGCCTTGCAGAACATTAGGGAGGGGGGCTGAATGTGACACCAGCCACTCAGATTTTTTTTTTCATTAAATTTATTGGGGTGACAATGGTTAGTAAAGTTACATAGGCTTCAAGTGTACAATTCTATTATAACATCATCTGTATATCACATTGTGTGCTCACCACCCAGAGTCAGCTCTCCCTCCATCACCATGTATTTGACCCTCTTTACCCTTTTCTACCATCCCCTTTCCCCTTTCCTCTGGTAACTACTAAACTGTTGTCTGTGTCTATGAGTTTTTGTTTCTTTGTTTGTCTTGTTTCTTTGTTGCTTTCAGTTTCATATCCCACATACAAGTGAAGTTATGTGGTTCTTGACTTCTGTCTGACTTATTTTGCTTAGCATAATAATCTCAAAATCCATCCATGTTGTCATACCTGCTGCTCAGATTTTAAGAAGCAATTTCATTTGTCTTGTTATAGATGACCATGAAGCACATTTGGGTTGAAGGTATTTTAAATGTAACTATTTCCTCCACTTGAAATAAGTGCTTGGATAATTTTAGAATTCCCTTGTAATCTTCTCAGGAAATATGTGTATCTATAATTAGAACAGTCAAATATTTTATGCCAATTTATTGATCTAGTCTTATCTTAAATTTTATTTCAATTAACAAATATATTTTGAACATCAATACAATAATTTGTGTTTTATACAATGTTTTATGTAATTACTTTTTTTGACTTTATTTTTATTGGATATAAAAATAAACTTTTCACATTCTAACTATAGCTATAAGAAATTAGCATGATCTCTCTTTTCAGTTAATTTTCCTGTTACAAGTATTTGATAATGAAATGCTTTGGGGCAGCTCTTTTGGCCTTCCTAATTTTAAAAAAGATTTCCCATTTATTATTTTAAAAAACTAAAATGTACTTAAGGAAATGTGAATTATGCGTTAGCATTAATAGGTTTTTCAGAACTCACATTAATATGGGATGCCTAAAATAGTGAATATGTAAAGATACTGAGAATTCTTTTATACCTAAACAGAAGATCTCTAAGAATATCTCCTTCTAGTTTTAACTTAAGAATTTATATTTATTTTTCTCAGAATTGTAGAAACACATAATTTACTGATCTACCTTCCAAATGTAAAAACTTACCAAATACGAGTAATTATTTCAAAATTAATTTATTTTGATGACTGTAATCCCAGAATTCATGCATCATATATATGACACATATTCTATATATATTGCTCAAATTCAGGGTTGGGCAAACTCAAATTGCACTGAGTTTAATGAATGGTCATGGTATAGCCAACAAGAGACTGATATAGAATTGAACTGGCACCTGGCTATTGTGCACAAGGCCAAGCGTTTGGTAAATATCTGCTGATGTGGCAAGGGCTTTAGTTCATGAAGTTCATGTCTTCCTACCACTGCCCTAATCAGTTGAGACAGAATTAGCACTAGTTAAGTCGCCCGTGTGCTGTCTGAAGGGGTTTGTTGAGGGTAAGAGTCTGAAGACAGAGATTAAGGAGTCCTCATCCTCCTAAAGTGCTGGGCATCCAGGATTAGAGCTCTGGGTCAGAGAAATCCTGCCCGAATGCAAACCTAAGCACCAGTGCACTACCGCTTTGGGGATTACCAGACACGCCCTGCATTTAAAACAGATAGCCCAGTCTGCACATTGACTCAAGAGCATTTCATCAGCCATACCAAAGTGACCTTAGCTCACAATTTGTCTACACATTCTTTTAAATAGAAGAGGATACCCTGAAAATATGAAAGCTAGTATTTAAACACACAGCTGTTGATCCTATGATTCATTATCCCCAAGATGGTGTGTTTATAGACACACAGATTTAGAGCTTCAAGTATTTACTTGGCTGATGAAGAGAAAGATCTGGTCATCACCAAATATTTCTTGGAAATGTCCTGATAGTATTTGATTTAAAATATACTTTGGTTTAGGGCAGTGATACAACTCTGTATGATACTACAATGGTTCATACATGTCATTATACATTTGTCCAAACTCATAGAATGTACAACACTATGTGTGAACCCTAAGGTAAACTGTGGACTTTGGGTGACAATGATGTGTCCATGTAGGTTCATTGATTGTAACAAATGTACCCCTCTAGTGCAGGATGTTGATAATGGGGGAGGCTATACATTTGTGGAGGAGAAGTATACTCATACAGCAACTCTGTACTGTCTACTAAATTAAATAAAGTATATATATATATAATTTGGGACAATCACAAGATAACAGGCATAACATGGAACAAAAAAAGGCATCATAAGTCCATTCAGGCTGCTACAACAGAATACTATAGTCTAGGTATCTTATAAAGACAGAAATTTCTCAAAATTCTGAATGCTCAGAAGTCCAAGAAGAAGGTACCAGCAGATTCAGCATCTGATGAGGACCTTTTTCCTGGGTCATAGATGGCCATCTTCTTGCTGTGTCTTCAAGTGGCAGAAGGGTCAAGGAGTCCTCTGGCATCTCATTCCTAAGAGTGCTAATCCCTTTCAAGAGGGCTCTACCCTCATGACCTAATCACTTCCAAAAGATCCCACCTCCAAACATCATCACATTGGGAATTAGGTTACAACATAGGAATGCGGGAGTGGGGAGTAGGGGTGGGGGGACATAAACATTCCGTCTATAACACCAGGCAAGAATTGTTTTAAAAGAAAATTTGGACAATGATAGATTTGATGATGGTAAGTCAAGAAGCTCTTGCTTTCGAGTGCAAGGATGAAAAGAAACTAGGCAGCCAGGTGAAGCCCAGAACCATAACACTAAGGTGGGGCAGATACCAATGACTCATTGTCCTTCTAAGGGACCTCCATGACATAAGGATATTTCCCTACACTTTAGAAATAGCTTACATTCTAGGTAAAAATTTGGTGGGTTGATTAAAAGATACTAAACTACCATGTAGGAAATGTAGCAAAATTTTGTAGATTACTTTCAACCCCTTAGCATTGCAAAAACAAAGAAAGCCACACCCAAGAACCATGAAATCCAGAACAGATATGGTACCAAGAAAGGCTTTAAATTAGAGTTACATTATAAGAAACTTGTCTCTGATGCCTCATTTTTTCATATCCATTGGCCTAATAGCCTTGCATTCCCCACTTATTTCACTGAACACATGAACTAACAGTGAAAAAATCCTGTTGTGTTGTTGTAGACAATGGAAGCTACAGAGTCTCGTAGAAATATGCCTATGCCTGACAAACCTGGCAGTCCAGAAGAAAGGCATCTCTCCCGATTATCTAGTGGAATGACATTAGAAGGTAACCGCATTCCCTTACAGCACTAGACACTGATGCAGCCCTACCCCATATGCCCTTGGCCTACTTCTGAGTTCACCTGCAATTGTGAAGGTCATTTCCCATCTCAAGCACCTGCATCTCTCAGCTTCTCAGTCTGAAGGCTTACTCCTGCACCATAGGAGTTTGTTCGAGTTACCTCAGGCATAGCCCAGATGCAAGAGAAAATTGTGCCCTCCACAAATTGATGACTAAATAGCCAACTATTTGTCTTTGATTGGGGCAATTCTGATACATGATTGTAAGGTTTCTTAGAGGGTCCCCAGAAGGGCTGAGCCCCAGTTGTCCACAGTGGTAACCTACACATTATTTCACCCCTAATTGGCTTTTCCTGATTTTTACTTCCTCACTCCCTCATGTGGGCTTCTTGGGATCACCTTCCAAATAAACTACTTGCAACTCAAGCCCTTGTCTCAAGGCCTGCTTAAGGGGAATGCCAAAAGAAAAGTTTCATCTACTTTTGGTGAATAATGTCCTTGGCATTCCCCTAAGTTGGCACGTGTGCGGAAGAGGGGTGGTCAATTTCTGGGCAATCCTTGCTCTGGAGGAATTCTGCACTCTCCCTTTCTTCCATCTCCTTCCTCCTGATTTGTCTCAGACATCACATAAAGTGCAAGATGAGCACTGTATTTTATAATTTCGCAGATCCTAGCTCATGCACAGCTTAGTTCAAATTTCTGCCAAAGGCAGTCAATTTGTGACAGAATATTTCAAAATGAGACACCAAGTTGTGTCTCATAGTGTTCTGGTGTGTAATGGACTAAGGGGAAGGAGTTGGCTGTGCATCAGACCTCAGGTGTAGGACCTGAGATTTCAAGCCACAGGGCAGTGTCCTTGCCAGAGCTGCAAGCTCATCTCTGATGTAGACAAACCTGTGTGCTTTGTTGGGATTCTCACCATGGCGGGCAGGCACCTAGCAGATATTTTTATTCTAATCCATTCGACTTTCTGAGGCTTCTGATAGAGAGGAAATTAACTGACCTCACAGAAATATGGGGAAAAAAATAAATCAATATAAAGAGCTTTAAATCAACATAAAGAGCTCTATGAATGGTGAAAGCAAATATTAAGTGACTCGTCATGTACTTTAATTTCCAATTAAATCAGTAGGTTTAGGTCTGAAAATGAAGCTAAAGAAGTGATTGCTTGTTTAACATATCATTATATTTTTAGTGTTTGAATTATATGAACGTACTATTTTAAAATTAAATAAAATATATACACAAGAAAGAATGAATGAAAGATCACTACTTTAAAAAGCAAAATATTTCCCTCATAATTTCCTTTTTTTCAAACATAGTTGTAGGTATCTTGGTTTCCTTTTTTTTTTAAGTGACAATCAAGGATAAAGGAGAAGCTAAAATGACCTGCTTGACTAGTAATTGTATAATATTTAAAATTAACAAGAAAATGTAAGGCAGAATATTATCCCTTTAACAATGAATGGTCTCTTTTTTGATCACTAGGTTCTGAAGATAAAGTTATGAATCCTTGAGTTAATGTATGTTTGAATATAACTTGGTTACTTGTTCTAATTAAATACAGTCTCATGCTTTCACCCTGTATCCTTTCTAATTAGATATACTTTTTAGCCATTAAGAAGATTTCTGCCTTCTCTTCTGTTTCAATCTTATCAACTAAGGAATATTTTTCCAAAGACTGAACATATGGAAGAATTTGTACCTCTGGAAACATAAAAATCAAAATATGTTGTAAGAAAGGAAGTTAGTATTTCTAAAATTTTGCAAGACTAGTTTAATTTTATTATAGCTTGTAGTATGTTATACTACACACTGTGGACTCTGCAACAAATTTCAAGGGCACATGGAGGAAACACTGAGTTCTACAGCTATATGTGGATGCTTACCATGGATAGATTTTTATGTAACTGAAAGCTTGGTGTAGCCAATCTTCCCAAGTGTTGGGAAAAACATAAAAGGCATTCATTGTGTTTAAGAATTCAAATAATTCTCAAAAAGTAGAGTTATTTGTTAAAATGTCTATCTGGTTCTTTTTAGAACTCCAACGGTGGCGAGAGGTATTGATGATAAATCCAATAATGTCCGTGAACCCTTTATTGACAGCATCAGGGCAGCAAAGGATCCCACTGGTTCCCTCACCATTTGAACCTCCAACTGTGGATAGGTATTTCTCACCAATATTATATTCTGGTCAAAGGAGAACATGATAATTATTAAATTTTTGAATGATGTTAATCCCAGTGTTATTTGATTGTCTACTGTTATTTAGTGAACTGTGGTGCAGTAATTCACATCAAGATACTCTGCTGATGTGAATTACTTCCCATCATTCTTCCCCTTTGAGGCCTGCTTGACATACTTAGCAAATAGCTAACAAGCACTTACTCTGTGAGGGGAATTGTGCATGTGCAAATATTGATATAGTCTGGGAGGGCTGCCTTAACAAAATACCACAGACTGGCTGCCTTAAACAACAAGTTATTTCTCACAGTTCTGGAGGCTGAAAGTCCTAGAACAATGTGTCGTCAGGGTTGCTTGTGCTGAGACGTCCCTCCTTGGCTTGCAGACATGTCCTCACATGGCCTTTTTCTCTGTGTACGTGTATATCTGGTATCTCTTCCTCTTCTAATAAGGACACCAGTCCTGTTGGATTAGGGCTCCACCCTTAGGTCCTCATTTAACCTTAATACCCCTTAAAGACCTTATCTCTAAATACAGTCACATCGTGGGTTAGGACTTCAACATATGGATTTGGGGGTGGATGGTGGGTGGAGAATACAGTTCAGTTCATAACAATTGGGTATCCTGGATTTTCTGTGATAGAACAATTCTTTCCTTTCAATAAAAAGTGACATTATCAGTATTTATGTTGCACACTCTGACCGTTCTCTATCTTACCTTCTTCAGAATATTTTGACATTTTGAGGAGAAAGTAAAATCCATTATTTATCCTTGTTCATGGAGTGTGAACAATAAATTTGGACTTCTACAGACCAAGTTTGGCAACATAAAATATCCATTCAAGTAGTCAAACATTGATCCAAGATGGTAAAACCTGTGCCAAATATTTAAATGAGAAAAGAATGTTGTGGTCAGAGCAGTATGTTGGTCATGGACAATTGGAGAGTAGTAATTGATTTTATTAGATCTCGTTTTGTAGATATCCCTGACATTCCTTTCCTGATTTCTCTGTTGTGTTTTCAGCTGGGTCAGTCCTTCCTTGGTAGAGTCCTTCCTCCTCATCTTTCTTACCATATTTCTACTTAGACCAATTTTAAGAGATTGCAGGATTTTGTACTTCGTTAGAATCCCATATGGTAATTAAAAATAAATCTCACTGACTATGCAATGGAAATTTTGTACAATTCCATTCTCATTTTATCTATTTTATGTCTTTTTCCCCTAGAAATTTATTGTCTTCCACTGTAGCTCCACCTGACCCAAGACAGTTTTGTGTTCCTTCCCAATTTGGATCCTCTGTTCTACCAAATGCAAATATGCCGAACATGCTGTCCAGTCATGTCTACTCAGGTATGAGCAATAAATAGCTCTCGTCTGTGGAGCCACTGTGAATGGAGTGGCTTCATGGAGCTTGCCCTCAAATTCACTGCCACATTTTGGAAGCAGAACTGTGTAGCACCTATGCTTATAGTTTCTGTAGTTGCTACCTAGGTTAAATCATGGTTCCACCACTGTGTGATCATGTGTAAGTTGCTTAACTTCTCCAATCATTAACTTACTGATGAATAACATGAAAATCTGCAATATTATTGTCTGTCTTAACTTACATGTAAGAAACTGACATGGTCATGAGGAGATGAGACCTGAGAGTTAAATGGTCTTGGGGCAGTTTATATGTAGCCTGATAGGTCATAATGAGGACTTGTGTTTTATTCTGAGTAAGAGGGGAAAGCTTTTGAGGAGTTTGAACAAAGAAGTGACATTACCTGACTGACATTTTACCAGGATCACTCTTGCTGCTGTATTGGGGACAAACTTGATAGGATCAAAGCTCTGGGGAATAAACTGATGGGAGTTAATGGGCTATTAGTCAAAAGATTATGATGAATTGGCCCTGGATGATGAAAGTAGGAATAGTAAGATATGGTTGGATTCTGTAATTATTATTATTATTATTATTAAAGATTTTATTGGGGAATTGGGGGAGGGAAACAGTGTTGGGAATTGGGGAAGGGGAACAGCCAAGTTCTTGTTCTTCAATCTTAGTTGTGGAGGGCGCAGCTAGCTCAGGCCGGTCGCCATCCAGCCACCCATAGGCAGCTCGGCTCAAGGTGTAGTGTTCAAACTTAGTTGCGGGGGTTGGGGGGCGCAGCCCACCATCCCATGTGGGAGTCAAACCGGCAACCTTGTTAGGAGCATGTGCTCTTATCAGCTGCCACCTGTTAGCAGCTCAGCTTGGGTGCAGCTCACTGGCCCATGTGGGAATTGAACCAGCGATCCTGTTGCTCAGAGCTTACACTCTTAACCAACTGAGCCACTCAGTCAGCCCTGGATTCTGTAATTATTTTAAAGGTAGAAACAACACGATTTTCTCACAGTTTAGATATGAGATGTGAGAGAAGCCGAGTATTAAGGATGATATCAAAAATTTTGATCTGAGCAATCAGAAATGTGGAGTTGCTGTTTACTGAGTTGAGGAATATTGTGAGAGGAACAGAATTCTTGGGGCAGGAGAGATATCATAGGCTTAGTTTTGCTCATATTGCAATTGACATACCTAATAGACAATTGGTGGGAGATGTCAGGAGGTAGCTGAAGTTCAGGGAGGATGTCAAGATGCAGCCTGAAGATATGATTTTGGGAGTGACCAGCATTCATGAGACTAGATGAGATCATCTATACAGTGGGTGTGGACAGAAGTTAAAAGGATGATCCCTGGGACATACCAACAAGGTCTAGAAGATGAGGAGGAACAAGCAAGACAGAAATAGAAGGAGCAACCAGCAAAGTGGAAGGAAACTCAGGAGAGTACGAAAGCCTAGAAGCCAAGGGAAGAAAGTGTTTGAAAAAGAGATTGAGCAACTGTATCAAGCAAGTGGCTACTCAGATCAAGAAGAAGAGGACTAAGAATATATGATTACATTTAGCTGTGTGGAAGTCATTGGTGATCTTGATAAGAGTCATTTCAGTAGAGTGGTAACAGTGAAAACATGACTGGTGGGGGCTCAAGAGAGACTAGGAGGTAAGAATTTATTCATGATATTGAAGATCAAACTGATACATCTTATCTCTCCAAAACTATATTCATGAGTTTCTGTTCTTAATAGATAGGAACAATATGAGTGAAAAGCCTGACTCAAAAAAAATATGATTGGCCTGCCAAGTGGCTCAGTTGGTTAAGAGTTAGCTTATGAGCACGAGCTCTGAGCAACAGGGCCCACTGGCTCTATTCCCACATGGGCCAGTGATGCTGCTCCTGAGCTGAGTTGCTGCTGAGCTGCCAACAGGTGGCAGGATGGCTCAGCTGGTGAGAGCACGTGCTCCTAACAACAAGACTGCCTGTTCGATGGTGGGCTACTCCCACCTGCAACTTAGACTGAACTCAGCACTGTGAGCTGAGCTGCTGCTGCCTGGATGGCTCAGTGGATAGAGCATGCACTCTTAACAACAAGGCTGCTGGGTTCGACTCCCTCATGAGATGGTGGCTATGCCCACCCGCAACTAAGTTGAACACAGCACCTTGAGCTTAGAGGCCATGAGCTGCCAATGGGCAGCCAGATGGTGACTGGTGTCCTCCACAGCTAAGATTAGAGAACAACAACTGGGCTGGTCTCCTTCTCCAATTCCCCAACACTGTTCCCCTCCCCCAATTCTTGAATATAAAAATAAATAAATACAAATAAAACAAAAATAAAATTATTAAAAAAAATATATCGTTGGTGCCAGGGCCAGTGAAGATACCAGCTTGCCTGGATTTGAGCTATCACAGTGCATGGATCCACTGCAATGAGATTGGGCAACTGAGCAAGGGCCAGATATAAAACTAGACACCCCTCCAGACCAAATAAGATAGGTGCCACTGCTGATCCTGGATGGAAGCCCCATCTGGCAGCAAGAACCCAGTAATCTATAGCCATGGTTATGAGCAACAAATAAATAGATCAGAGACTCAAAGTATCTTTCTTAGTGATGAAGAATCCAGAAACTACCAATATTTGGATATAAACAGACAGATTGATCACCTGTTCCAGGGACACAGGTCAGTTCTCCCACCTTAAGGCTGATGTGTAGGAGAGTAAGTAAAGGCCACATAGGGATCTACTGCAAAAATTGGGGTGTTAGGTGGGGAGTGCCTTACGTCAGCAGTACCGTCAGCTGTACCAGCACTAAGTTTGAGGTCACCTATTTGGCAAAGAGAAAGAAAACTTGGAATAGGTTTGATGAGTCTAGGTTTCACAGGACTCTAAAATGCAGGTGATTAGAATTGTGTTTTCTACCCTGGACTTCTTACACGGACTTTATCTCCATCCTTGGGGAGCACACAGTGAGTTGGCACTTTCAGGCATCTCCGCTGTCTAAAGGAGAATATCTTGAAGCTACTGAACTAGAAAAATAGAATTTTAGAGTTAGAAGGATTTTTATAAGTCACCTCATCTAACCTCTAAATTTCATAAATGACAAAGAATCTCATAAAAAAAGACATAGTATGGTTTATTTCAAGGTAAGTTATTAATAGTTTAATGAGCTCTACTAGCTTAGTATAGAGCAAGTATAAGAAACAGTTTTAGACTTCATGATACTTCTTCTCTTGTTGGGGAGCACGGATTTATACTTATAAAACTATCATTAGAAAAAACTAAGTATAATGAGTACAATTTGTGTGTCTGTTATTATTAGAGGGTGCTCTGTGGACCTGTGTTATCTGTGAAGTGTTTGCACAAATAAATGCATAAAATAAGGATTTGGAAACCTTTATGGTAATTTGACAGGGTACTTTTAGGTCCGTTAATCTAATATTTTTTAAATTGTGCTTCTATATGTCCTTATTTTCATTTCAATTTTCTAAAAAATCATTTTATTGTATTTTTTTTTAATGTTGGTCCATTATGGGTTGGAAATTTGAGAAGAAAAAAATGCTCCTTCACTATAGGTTGTTTGAGAAGCACTAGTATAGAGTCCAAGTGCATTAGGAGTGCAGAGAAATAAAAAATCAATATAGTGTGAAGTTGCCAGGCAAGAATACACATAGAACCTCGAATTCTGGTGATACCGCCATTATTTCAAGACATTTTAGAGGGTTGACATGAACAAAGATTATATTTGTTGCTCAATTCCATTGAAATCGTTTGGAAAAAGTATTTGCCTCAGACACACAAAAATGTCCATATAGAGAACTTTATATTTTATCCACAAATCATGCATTTATTTCCAGGGATTTCAGTGCATCAGGAAGCACTTAGTTACATTTCTTTCTTAAAGATCAACTCATTCCTCTTGTGACAACAAAAATAAAAGCAATCAATTTTTACTTCAAAAGGAAGAGAACAAGAGATCCACAGTTCATCTTTTTCCTTTTGAAATATGTCAGGAAATGTCACCAGTTATGAGACCCATACTTAAAGAAAAAAAATTATCTAGTGTTATCATGCCATCACCAAAGTAACTCAAGATGCTGAGCAGCAAAGATCTGATACCGTTCCCAACATGGTTTTGCAGATACTGTTTTAAATCATTGTATTTTGTTTTGTTATTTTCAAATGGATGTTGTTAATTTGTTTGTGGGTGGAATGGTGGTTTTCTTTTTTAAGGTTGGGGCATTTTGCCACCTGAATCCATAAAGGCAATGGCCAGGAGAAATGAAATGATTCAAAGGCAGCACACTGCCAGGTAACTTAATAGTGATGTTTTATTTATTTTCTAGTCATTCACTTGTTTGTTTATTCATTTGTTTTAGATAGATAGGTTAATAGATATAGATATAGATGTACTTTTATAGATATAGATGTACTTTTATATATACATGTATTCATTTATTATATTTGTGTATTGTATTTGTGTGTTGTTATATTTGTGCATATATAGGAGTATACACTCTGAATATATATATATGTATGTATATACTCTGATTACATACAAAAGTATTTCAGGAATATTACAAAAAGAAACATGTACAAACACATGCACAGATTCATTAAGGATAAAAGCAAGATTAGAAATTACTTAGTGAAGCTAAATTTATAGACCATAAGAGTTTGTCAACATCTAATAATTAAAATGCCTAACTGCAATTTCTCTGAAATTCATATTGGCATTTCTGTCCTAAATGACTTCAATTTTGCCCAAACATGGGAATCAAGCTGGCCAGCCCCACTTCAGACAATGCCGTCAGGGTCCATGTCAACCCAACAGGAGCCTTCAGCTGTAGCAACTAGGAGAAAGAAAAGATAGCAGTAATGACTAGGGTATCCCTGGAGGGGGGAAGAGAAAGAATCAGAGACAGTTTTCTCATTACTAAACCCTGAGTGCCCAGCGGATGACCAACAAGCAAAGTAAGCAAAAACAAGTCCTCCCTGTTCCCCCTCCCCCATCCCTGCCACCTGCATTTATTTGTTACAGTTGAGACTTGCATTGACTTAACTACATTTCTTGAGTCTCACTAAAATTGTACTGCAAGGTTTAAAACGCTCTTCCCAGAACTTTAATTTCTTTGAGGATTAATCTCTGGCAAGAAACTAGCTTGTGCTGCATTATTTATTTACAATAAAAATGTATATACATTTAACAGGCAAACCTGTTAAATTTGCCAGAGGCAAGGCTCTAAAGACTGGCCTTGAACTCCCACTGTGAGAGTCAGCCCTACCCTTCAGACTCAGATCTTACCCCAAACTCCCCTTCCCAGTGGCTTTGTGGGGGAGTCACATTTCCATGCAACAAACTTCAGATAAGTAGTGTGAAGACTCACAGGTAAAACAAAATTGCCATCTTAGGGAAAGCAGAGGGTGACTGAAATTATATTAATAATGGTTTGCTTGGGTTGTATAAAATGTATTGTTTTGTTTTTAGGATGGAAATGGAAATGCATGCCATTTACCAGCAAAGGAGAATAGAAAAAGTGAATCCCAAGGGACTCATAGGCCTAGGGCTACCACTCCTCTATGGCTCCAGTATCTCAGCTGGCCCAGCCCCCTGCCATAGCAGGAGTAGGCTCCCTGCCAGTGAGCTGCATTTGCACCGACGATCCCTGAGAAACCTTCAGGGCAACCCCATGCTGGTGGCACCTAGTCCACGATTTCTAGAGAGCTGGGGTCAGAAATATGGTCATCTCAGAAGAGGTGCAGGGAATCAGAAAGCTCTAGACAGTGATGCTGAGAGTCCTCAAAGTCAAGCAGAAGAAAAAACCCTAAGTCAGACTCATGCGATTCCCTCAGAGGAGGAGTATGCAAAAGACCCAGAAACAGAAACTCTCAACGATCAGAAATCAAGCGAAACCAGAGAAAAGCCAACTACAGCTCTTGCCAACACCTGTGGAGAGATGGAGCTTCCCCATCAGCAGCCCTGGGGAGGAGTTCATGGTGCCCCTCTGGAAAAAACGGCCTGGGACGGTGGGAAAGAGATGGCTTCTGAGCAGGCCTTTGCAGCCTGTGGTGAAAAGAACGGGGCTTACCCTCCAGTTCCTCAACCATCTCTGCCTGGTGGGTATCCAGGAGCCAAAGGCTAGTGGCAGATTCTTAGGAACCACAGGTCATCAAGTCTTTCAGTAATTACATAGTAAACTATAACCACCATGCTTCTTTCTATCCTTCCTTTTCTTCATCCGATTTAGAATTACCGTATTTTGCCGTATATAATGCGCTCCCGTGTATAATGTACACCCACATTTTTGGCCCAAACTTTCAGGGGAAAAAATCTTTTGTTTTAATTCAAATTTTTATTTGTTTACATTTAGGTACTTGTTTTTTGTATTAATAAAGGAATTTTAGCATTTAGTTTTTAACATATTATGGTATGAGAAATTGTATGTAACAAATAATTACAAAACATAAGAACAGATGCAAAGTACAAGAAATTTTATGTACTAGTAACAAATTTACAATATTTATGCATCCTAGAAAGCCAAGAACTCTTCCTCGTTGCAAGTTTGTCCTATGTTCAACAAAACTATGATCCCATTCCAGGATATCATTTTGCATACAGATATCGTTATTGATATCTAGAGTTACATTTTTAGCTCATAAGCATACATAAAAGAATTTTAAAAATTTATTTAGATACAGAATTAGTAGTACTCATGTATAATGTGCACTCTTATTTTTCCCTCACAAATTTGGGCAAAAAAGTGTGCATTATACACGGCAAAATACTGTATCTCTTCTTGATGTCATTTTATTACGTTAGTTCCAAGAAGCCATATCAGTGATATTCATCTCTACTGTTATATAGAGAATTTTCAGCAAAGTCTAGGAAAGCAAGTATGAGGAAGGATGGAGAAACCTACCAGAATTTTTAATTAAAATTTTAATTTAATTTACTGTTAATTTCTTGAACACAGAATAGAGGTGCTTCTGGCTTAAAAGTATGAATTCTATCTCCTCTGTACTTAAGTATAAGAAAAATATAGACAATTAAACAGAAGCATTAACTTTCAGTGCCCACTACTGTTACTAATACCTTCTAACCTAAAAGTACTAATACACTACTCCACCAAAAAAATAACACTGAATAGGTGTCTAGGACTCCTGCAGATAAAAATATTTTAAAACACAGGGGGTTGGGGAGGGGTGTAGTCTAAGCACCAGATCAACTGTTTCCCTTAGAAGTGTTAATTTGCCATTTTGATGAAGATGCAGCTACATTCTTGCATCACCTAGAGGGCACGATAAATCACATAGCATCATGGAACATGGTGATGTTAATCTGGAGAATGAAATCCACAGGGCATTTCTGTTGGAATCTAAGAGAAGTTCTGGAACTTCTTTGTTTATTTAAGATAATGCTGTCATTAAAGATCCTTTAGAGGAAGAAAAGAAAGGAGGCAGCTAAGATTTTTAGTAGAAAACATTTCTCAGTAATCTTCATATCCTTGAAGGGATTTACATACAGATCTACATATAAAGGGAACACTCTAATAATAGAATATGAGGGAATTAATGTAATTAAACATAAAACTGTACTTTTAGCCTCCCCCTTTGCCCTGGAAATTTTATACCACAAAATAATTTCCTTTCCATTTTAAAGGGACACACGCACTGATTACAACTGGGGGAAATCTGTCTTTGGATGAAGATATTCAGAAATGGACTGAGAGTGACGTGCACAACTTTATCAGTGGTCTTCCGGGTTGTTCAGACTATGCTCAGGTGACCTAATATTTAAGTATTCTCATAAAAGTAAGACACTTGGAAATATATTTCCTTCATAATAACTGCTGTCAAACTTGCACTTTGTCCCCAGAGAGGATTCCTAATAATCACCCCTTTCTTATGTCCTTGGCTGCCCTTGGACCGAAGCTCCCATTTGGTGGAGCTTGAGTCATGTGCCCATAGCCCAGCTGGGGAAGCCAGTGTCTGGCTTTCGTTTCTGTTCCATCAACACTCGGGAGAGATGGGAGTTCTCCCCAAACTAGGGGATTCAGAGCCCAAAGATCCAAAAAGAATGAGAAATGTCTACTGCATTCCTTGCTTGTCTATGTAACAAACATTTTGGGGACATATACTTCTGTACCAGAAGTTTTAGGCCACTCATAACAGGTAATGGAAATATATACTTCATTCTAAAAAAAGGCAAGAATGCAATAGATCTGAAAATCTGGAAATTAATTTTAAATTCTATATTTATGTTGGGGCACTATACAAAAAATGGAAATATATACTTCATTCTAAAAAAAAGGCAAGAATGCAATAGATCTGAAAATCTGGAAATTAATTTTAAATTCTATATTTATGTTGGGGCACTATACAAAAAATGGAAATATATACTTCATTCTAAAAAAAAGACAAGAATGCAATAGATCTGAAAATCTGGAAATTAATTTTAAATTCTATATTTATGTTGGGGCACTATACAAAAATCCATACATGTATATAATTCAATCTGATAGATAAATACTATTTTTAGAAAAAATTACAATGATGTCAGGACAGTTGGAATGAAGACTAATTTTACTCGTATGGGAAAATTAGTGACAAAATTTGTAAGTTGGCAAGCTTTTGAAATTTATGTCAATACTACATTTTCATGCATAAAGCTTATTTTTTCAAGTGATTTAATGACACCATTCCAAGCAACTATGTGCCTACTAAATCTGGTATTATTCTCTTTGACTTAATATATTAAAGGAAAAGAAAGCAAGAAAAGGACATCCTGATTTAACATCATAATGAACTGATGTTAGAGATTATTTTAGATCTTAGTTTTGAGATAATATTTTTCTTCATGGAGTGCTATGAATTCTTTTTACTTCTTTTTGTTGTTCTGTTTATGAAACTTAAGGAACAGTCATATAGAATAGTAATTAAGAGTATGGCTTATGAAATCAAAAAGTATAGGTTCAAATTCTGGCTTTTCTACTTTTTGTAATGTAAGACAAGTTGCTTCTGTTCTCTGTGCCTCAGATTTTTCCATCTGTAAAATGGGGATAGTATAATACATTCTCAAAGGATTGTTGTATGCAATAAAGAGTGACTGGCACTTTGCAAGTACTCAATAAATGCTAATTTCATCACTATGTCAGGCTCCTAGAGAGGGCAGAACCTCGAGCTACTAACAAGGCAAGTGTGTTTTCCATCACCCACTTTGTCTTTTTGCATATCTGATAAAATGTTTTGTTCTATTCTCTCCTATGTAATGAGTATAATCTTATTATTTTATTATTAGTCATTAACTATGGATCAACCACTTTTTAAATTTATCTGTGTCACTTATCAAGTGCCACATCAACCACTGGTCCAGTGAAGTTATCCAATTCTGATAACAGCCAGAAACAAGCAACCTCGTGTGTAATGGACATGTGATTACTGACTTCTGATGGATTGAATCTGTTTGAACTCTCATTATTCTTAATCGGTTTAGGGATCCAGTCACAAAAGTGCGGTTTATAATAACCACTCTGGTAATAAATAATGTTACATGCATTGCATACTTTATCTTCCCAAATGTCCTCTTGCAGGCATGTAGGAGTCACATAAACACGAATACTCAAACTTTGCTGACTCACTATCTCTCACCAACAGGATGTCGGTGCTCCATTACCCACTCCAAGAAGTGGAAACAATTCTGTGTTTTGTAAATGTGTTCAGGGTCAAGTCCTGCTCTTGTTTTCTTGGTAAAGTCTATTCCCTCCCAGTGACTAACTACTGGTAAGATCAACTATAAGAAGGCTGCTGCTCTGCTGGCACAGCCCTGCCATGCTAAGTGATGGTGTTCTGTACAAAGCAGGGGAAACCCTGGATCCAGCTGGGTGCAGTCTGAGTGGGACAAGCTGAGGCAGCACTGCTCGTGCACAGCCCTCATAAGAACGCTTGTCTTAAACGTCCCTTCAGCTTTTCACTCACAGACCTTAGGACTAGTTGTCACTGCACCCACTGTCCCCTACCTTCTTCTTCCTTACCTCTACCTTAGATGCCTACTTTGCAACCTCCCACTACCTGCCTTCTGTAGGTAGAAAAAGAAATTCAGAAAAAAAACACAATTAAAACCCCAAACCCCTATGCAAAATGAATTCTTTTAAATAGACGCACAGAGAGGGTTGGTGGCTCAACTCTTTAGGGACATCCAGGAGACTCGGCAACATGTTTTATTTGTTCTAAGTCAATGTTTAGTTCAAAGAAATGAGCAGATAAAATATCCACTCTCTAAAAATAACTGAAATTACTAAAAATGTGTATATATTTACATGGTGCTTTTGGCCTAACCTGCTCTTGTGAGAATGAGGCAGTGGGACACCTTCTGAGAGACAATGGCATGCTCTGCTATTGAGGGCCTGAGGCATCCAAGCCTCAGGCTCAGGGTTCACCCCCCATGGCTGAGGGTTTGATCCTCACAAATTTCAGGCCCTGGCTGCCAACCTACTTCTGTTTGAAAAGTTATCCTTGTGGATTCTGTTTCTTTGGTGCTCACTCATGGTCCCTTCAGTACCCAATGGAATCTCATTAAAGGAAAAAGAAATAAGGAGGCAAAATGAACACCATTAATATACTCAACTGATTTCATCAGTATTTCTTTTTCTGAATGGCAGTGGAATAAAGCAGGGAAAATCCTCAATCAAAATCATAAACTATATGTTATTTTATAAGTTCTCTAACTGGCAAGTCATGCTTCTTGGGCAACGTACTTAACATTTTCTACATTGTTCTCTCATTTATAACAACAAAACAATCATAATAATAATGCCTGTTTTTTGTTGGGCGTGGACTATAAGTGAAGCACTGTACTAGGCACATCATTTAGATATTATCTTTTAAATTTAGTCTAAACCATACTCCTGCAAAAAAGATATTAACCCTATTTTGCAGCTGAATAAGATTGAGCAGCAAGATGACTGAAAGAGTGAGTACTTAAAAAATGTGTATATGACTCCCAATCTAGCTCTTTCCATTATAATTACTCTACATTGAGGATATTGGGCCATAAGTTTCAGTCAAGGGTACCTAGGCCCCTAGGAGTTCTTAAAAGTGGTAAAATAAATCCTTAAGTTATTTTTTATATATCAGAAACCTAAGAGAGATAACACATTTCCCCAAGAGAAAGCTGTAAGACTAACCTAAACTGTCACCTTTTTTGCTTTGTCTCAAATTAAGTTAATTTATATTAGCCATTCTATGATTTGCTTAATTAAAATAGGAAAAGAAATAATTACTTAACAAATAATTTTATAAATAATTAAAATACAGAGGGTGCCAAAAAGAAAATATATACACAGTTTAAGAAAGGAAAACTGTATGAAAATTGTAATACTCAATATGTACCGATAACAAAAGATGAATACAAGTCACATTTGACTTCTGCAATTACAAGAGGTGTGCAAGTGGTTACCATCAGCGTCCAGATGCTTTATTTATTTATTTTTTTAATTTTTTTGAGGGCAGTGTCTCTGGCCCTCATATGTGGGACCCGAACCAGGGCCGCTGGCTTCCCAAGCCAGTGCTTAACCACCGCGCCATTTGGCCGGCCCTCCAGATGCTTTTGATTACAGCGAACTACTGCTTGAGCAACGTTGACCAGCGTCCACTTGTAGAAGTTTTTTGGCACCCCCGGTATATTTGGACACAAAGTTCCTGGTACAGAAGCTTCCCAAGAGATTCTAGTTTTGAACTTGTCCTGAGGCATGCCCTCAAATGAACACACAGTGGAAACAAGACAAACATGGTTCCTTTTCTCAGGGAGCTTATAGTCCAGAAGAGGGTCACCAGTCAGTCATTTCACATCCATGTGAACACACTATGAGAGGGCAGGTAAGAGGCATGGTAGGAACACAAAGGACGTCCTCATGGCTTCTTAAAGGAACAGACATCAAAAGTGAGACCTGACGGTGAATTTGCCAGCGGAGGGAGGAAGTGAGACAGGAGAGAGGCAAAGGAGGAATTTACAGGTGAGGACAAGGATCCAGAAAGAATTTAGCATACATGGGATTTTGAGCATTGTTCCTAGAGGCACAGAGAAGGCCAGGGCCACGGTGGGAGAGGTGAGAATGACCAGACAGGAGACTGGAGTGGGAGAAGGGGCCAGGTCACAAAGAGCCTTGAAGACTCAGTGGAGGATTATAACTTCATCCTGGAGGCAGTTGAGATTTTAACCAGGAGAAGTGTGATTAGCTTTTTATTGCAGAAAGGTCACTCAAGTTGCTTTTATGAATAAAGATTGAAGGTGACAAGGCTAGTGGGGTAGCCTCCTCTGAGGAGCAATAATCGTGTTTGATCCAGGGTAGGAACAGTGCAGCTAGCAGATAACACTATCTAAGAGACAGAATTGGCATAATTCCACTTCTAAGTTAAAGGTATACATATATTACGGAACCTGCAGTATAGAGAGGCACTCACTGAAGCCAAGAGAGATTGAGATAAACGAGGAAGAACAAAGAGGACCTGAGTCAGAAACCTAAGGGATTCTAATACATAAGGATGGACAAAAACACAGTAGCCACAAAGGTGACTGCAAAGGAGAGGGCAGAGGGTACCCAGGAGGTAGAAGCCTCAGGAAGGTGAGAGAAGAGCATTTTTCAGAAGTAGTAGACAATGTCAAATCAGCCACGGGTCTGAGAAATATGAGGACTGAAAAATATTCATGTGCATAGTAACAATATAGTCACCAGAGACCCAGACGAGAGCAGGTTTGATGGACAGGTGAGGGTAGAAGTCAGGCCCCTTAAGACTGAGGAATGACTGGGAAGTAAGAACATGGAATCAGGAAGCATCACGATTCTTGAGAAACTGGGCTGTAAAGAGGCAATGTCTAGAGGCAGAGTGAGGTTTGTGTATTTTCATTATTATTATTGATGGTTTAATAATGGTGGAAATTTGCTTAAATGCCCATTGGAGAGAGCCCACCAAGGAGGGGAGATTGAAGGTGAAAGCAGGGATTATTTATTGATTGGGGCCCCAAGGCGGGAGGGGTGAGGACCCACAGTATACACAGAGAGATTGTCTGTCAACAGTGGGGGACCCCTCTTTCACATACAGGACAGAGGGAGAAAATCTGTTTGTGGGTTTGTTGGGCAGAATTAGAGGAAGTCCTCACTTACTGGTTTCTATCTCTTTAATTAGGAAGATATTTGATCTGTCGAAAATAAGACAGGCTTCTGTGGCATCTAAGGTTTGAGGAGTGTGAAGAAAGCTGGCAATAGAGAAAGCTCATCAGTAAATATAGGCCGGTTGAAGTTGGAGATCATGAAACTATGGTACTACCAATCTTCCCAGTTTTTTCTATCCATCTCTTTAGCTGCCTGGAACTTTTGTCCACTAGCAGCCTTCCTAGTTTCTGGAAGAAAGGAAGGAGCAGTCACATCCAGTACAGTCAGAACAGGCCCTGCTACAAAGGTCCATCTTGCCTTTTCCTCTCCTTCCTCTACCACTCCACTAAGGCAGTGGACAGAAGGCAGTGCACCTATAAATATGAAGGATGAAATTTGTCTGTCACGATTTTTACCCACATCCCTTTACTGAGACTATTTGTTCATTCATTGATTTGCCCAGCAATGTGGGTGGCACACCTTCTGCTATGTGCCAGCCACTGCATTGTGGGTGGTAAATAAGACATGTGGGTCTGCCCTCAAATATTAATTATCTAGGCTGGAACTGAGTTCTATAAACAGAGAATTACAATGTACTCCAAGGCTTATTAAAGGGCACAAACAATGTGCTACTGGAGCACAGAAAGGGAGTAACTGAAAATAAAAAATTTTATAGAAGTTTGTGTCATCCTCAAGTAGTCTTAATGTTTCCTCTAAAACCAGTAACCTATCTGTATGGAAAACAAGAATTTTCTAACAAAAGACATTCAGAGAAAGTTAACACCTTTTGTGTTTAATAAGGTGTTTAAAGATCATGCAATTGATGGGGAAACTTTGCCGCTACTCACAGAGGAGCATCTTCGGAGCACTATGGGATTAAAACTAGGGCCGGCACTCAAGATCCAGTCTCAGGTATGGCGATTTTTCATAACTCAACAAGGATTGATGGTATGAAGCTTAAGAGATACATGTTACTTTTATCCTGTTGTAATATTCATAATACTTGTTGAATCTCTTTACTAACCTCTTTCCCTTCTGTGGGTGGGGACATGATAAAAGGAACGGAACCTGAAAACACTGGATGGGGTAGTAACACACATTCCTAAGTAGAGGTGGGAAGGCACAAAGCAGTGGTGTGCTGGTAAATGTTTCACAATCAGCTCTCTTTAAAAACAAAATGAGGGCCGGCCGAGTGGCGCGGTGGTTAAGCGCTGGCTTGGGAAGCCAGCGGCCCCGGTTCGGTCCCACATATGAGAGCTAGTGACACTGCCCTCAAAAAAACAAAACAAAACAAAAAACCAAAATGAACCCAGATGGGTAGCATTTGCTAATTTCTGTAGTGTAAATATTCCCACCGTGGCTGACAAACTCTTAATGTAATGTCACTGGGTGCAGAATTGGGGAAAGCTGCACGGCAGCACCCCATGTTAGAGTAGTTTTACCATATGGACCAAATAGACACAAATAACCTCAGCAGCGGAGATAATGATAAATAATAATAGCAGGAGTAATGATCAATGATAATAGCAAAATAATTAGGAAGTGATGAACTTTCAGTATTTATCAGTTTTTCAATATAATGTATTTTTTTTTGTTCACCTGATTTTAAAATTAGGACTAAAAAAAAAAATTAATCAATGTCTAAAGGCTGCCATAGGAGGGAATGCGAAAGCAGCAGACAGGGGTTTGGTATTTAGTTGGGGACACTGGAGGAGTTTTACACTCCTACTGAAACTACCCTGTTCACAGACGAGTGTTGCCTTTTTAATAATAAGCCTGTCCACCTTTGAAACTTCTGCACCTGGAAAAGTGAGGTAATTAGGTACCTCAAAAAAAAAAAGCTTCTTAAATAAACGAATGACTAGTTTTTTTTTACACACTTAACTGATCAAAATCAGTGTATTATGTATCCTCAAGAACAATTTACTTGTAGACAATCGTTCAAAACCTAGCTAACATAAAATAAAAATTAAAAAGAAAAAAGAAAAAAAAACCCTAGCTAACAACTAAAATATCTAAGTTACAAAACATTATGGAGACTCTTAACCATCCTGAAAGACAAGTGCTCGGCAAGAGTTTCAGTACAATGCATTTAATGATAAGTTTGTATGATTTAATTTTTAATAATGGCGTGTTTAACAACTGGCTTGCAAACTTCCTAAAAATTTAGCAATTGACTTTCAACCAGAACAAGCCAGCTCCAGCATATCACTTCTCACCACCTTCACTGCTTCATTCTGTCTGAGGCACCATCATTTCTCATTGGATTCCTGCATTAGCCTTCTAACTGTTCTCCTTGCTCTGCCCTTGCCCACCCAGAACCGACTCACAAAACAGTAATGAATGATCTTGTCATGTGCAGCAAAAAGACAGGAATTCGTTTTGAGAAACGTGTCATCAGGCAATTTCGTTGTTGTGCAAACATCACAGAGTGCACTTACACAAACCTAGGTGGTATAACCCACTGCACACATAGGCTGTATGATATAGCCTAGTGTTTCCAGGCTACAAGCCTGTACAGCATGTTATTGTACAAAATAACATGAGATTAAATCATGCACAAGAGAAAATGATGCAATCAGGGCACTTGGTAAACACGAGAAGTATGAGGCTGTTGCCAATATAACATCGCACACTGTTTTAGGGCAAACTTTTTTTTTAATGAGTAGAAAGCGTACACTCTAACATGACGATAAAAAATACAATATAGTAAATACATAAACCAGTAACATAGTCATATATGATCATTATGAAGTATTATGTACAGCACATATTGTATGTGCTAATTTTACACGACTAGCAGCACAGTAGGTTTGTTTACACCAGCTTCACCACAAACATATGAGTAACGCCTTGTGCTATGACATTATGACAGCTACAGCATCACTAGGTGATAGGAATTTTTCAGCTTCATTATAATCTCATGGGGCTACCATTGTATATGCGGTCTGCTGTTGACCGAAATGTCCTGTTATGCAGTGCATGACTATACATAAGACAGATCGTGTCGCTCTTCTGCTCAAAAGTCTGCAACAGCTCCCCATTTCATTTAGAGTAAAAGCCAAAGTCCTATGTTATTGGCACTCATCCCCACCCACCACCACCCTTACCTTCCTCACCTCATTTTCTACTTCTCTTCCCATCAATTACTGCTTCTGCCCACTCATTTGTGGATGCAGCTTGAGCATCTAGGCATGGTCCTCCTTCGGGCCATTCCCTCTGCATGGGATATTCTTCCCCCAATATCCTTATGCTTTGCTCCCTCATCTCCTTCCCTTTTCTTCTACTCTACCTTCCCTATGAGGCTTGCTTTTATCATCCTGTTTAAAATTGCACATGGCCCCGCCCCCATGCATTCCACTACTATCCCTTTTTTCTTCTCTTCTTTCTTTTTCTCGTAACACCTATCACTTTCAGTCATACAGTATAATTTATTTATGTTTATATTCATGTTTATTGTTGATTTCTCCTGCTACCAATAGAATGTAAGCTCCATGACAGCAGAGATCTTTTTCTGTTTTGTTGACTGATATATCCTTACAATATGCAAGACCCTTAATAGGTCAAAAATCATTTACTGAAAGAATGAGTTTCCGAAAAGTGAAACCAAAAAGCATCAACTAATTCTTCCCAGAATTTGTATAGGAACGCACCTTTTTACAATACATGTTTATGCCAGGAGCTAAGATTTCAAAATGTTGTTCGAAAATCATTTTTATCTGCCTAAATTTTTAAGGTAAAGAAATTCTTTATGTCTAATGTTAGCAATTTAATATTTCCATTGGTATTCTTTTTCTCAATGTGTTTTTTTGGGGAATAATTTTAGATACAGAAAAGTTGCCATGATAGTACAGGAAGTTCACCCAGGTTTCCTTAACATTAACATCTTACCTAATGTGGCACATTTGTCAAAACTAAGAAATTAACAATGGTACAATGGTACAACATGGCATTCACTTTTAAATGATTTATTTTTCTTTAGTGAGAATACTACATCTCTGGCATACTTACGGTGACACTGCACAGTTTCTTCTTTGGCTCTGATTTATTCCTTTGGCTTTTTTTTTTTTTTTTGACCTTATAATGTGACCAACTCCAAATCATTCTTAATCTCCTCACTTGCTGTAAGCATCACCCCCTATGTCATTGTCACAAAGCTGCAGTCACTTGTGCTCCCATCTGCTATGGATAAGTGCCTCCACAGACCTCTCTGAGCTGTTAGATCCATGCCCCATCTGCCCCCATAACAAGACAGGGCTTCCACAGAAGTTGAGAAGGTCCAGTTGACGCCAAATGGTCAGCTGAGCAGAACAGTTGTAGAGTCCTTGGGATTGGAATGTCCAGGGGTCTAACTGAAACAGCAGAATTGGGAAATTCTGAATAACATGTGGAAGACCTAGCAGGTGGGCAGGCAGCAGTTCCTCAGATAAGACAGGATATCTTTGTGAAGACTATAACAAAGTCTCAATCTCCAAAATGGGAATCCAGGGCAACATCCCATTACAGGGGGCCCTGGTAAGAAGAAGGAAACCTTGCCTCTGGAACAGAGATTCAGCAGGTGGGCCTGAACTGGGCATACAGAGAAGAAAACGTGACTCGAATTTGTGAACTCAAATATTATTAGAATGGAGGACGCTGGGTTTGAGCTCTGACAATGTGAACAACATAGGAGTTTCCTGGGTCTCGTTCAGGGTCAGGTCTGTGTAGGGGCCCAGTGGTTAGTTAGTATTGGGGCACTAAGTGCCAGAGCAGCCCCGTTTATGTCTCAACATGAAGCCGACTGAAGGCCAGCTGTGTGCTGAGATTGCCTAAAGAATTCCGGCCTTAGTCAGGGGAAGGACCAGCTGGGTACTGGTGGAGGTGGAGTAGGCTGTCTGTGGGACCTCTTGTGGGACCACTGGAAAAGGGGCAGGTAGAGGGAGCTGAGGGAAAGAACTGTGTGCAGACGAACCGCAGCAGAGTCAGGAATGGTAATTGGAAAGTTACTATCATCCTGATCTAGTTTTACAGCAGTGAACACTGTATGAAATCTGAGAGAAAGAAAAAGCCCACCACATCCTAGAAATGTGTCCCTTTACAATTATATAGATGACCATGTCTAAAATTAACCCAGCCTCCCTGCCATCTGTAGCTAAGCAGAACACACTGAATTCATGAAAAAGTTCACAGATTTAATTACTATACTTATTTTGTCTTCAAAGGTATCTCAGCATGTGGAAAGGATGTTCTACAAGAAAAGTTTTTCACTTCCTACCCATACAAAACAAGCATTTGATCAACCAGCAGATACATCACCTGTTCTGAATTTTAATTCCTGGGGTGACACGTTGGCCAGTCCCTATTCCCAGGATATAATAATTCCTAAAGGAATTGAGCGACATAGTATGAGAAATTAAAACCCTCAAGGAGCAAATACAGTCTTAGTCAGTTTTCCAAAGAGTCTTGGATATTCTGAAGGGTGTGTGAGCATTTCCCGGGACCAGAAGGAGGCTGAGAGAGAGAGAGAAAGCCAGCCTTCCTGGAGCTGCCTTGGAGGAGGTCATGCCCAAGAGGCTTCCTGAAGTGACCTCAGCACAAAGTGGCTGGAGGCATATCCTTGGAAGCAAAAGCTAAAGGAAGGAGAGAATTTGCTGCAAACACCAAAAAAGCTTTGGTTGGATGTTTCCATGCAGAATTCTCTGAAGAAGCCAAAATAGCCAATACTGAAAAAAAGGAGCTCCTTATCTCTCTTCTCTCATTTCCCATCCACCAACCCAGAAAGAGACAGAGGCAACCCAGTGGAGTAGGAAGGAGGCAGAAGAAAAGCAAAATACAAAGTAGAGAAATAGAGATGCTGACTACAAAACCTCCACCTTTTTGCTTTATTGCAGCCTCCAGGCTGAAGGAGGCTCAAGTTCAGAAAGGGCAGATGCTTTAACGTTAAAGTGTTGAGTCTGACTATTATTCAGCATTTTCTTTCTGACATGAAACTATGTTATGACTAAAAATAACTGGAGGACTCCTCATTATCTGAGAGGGACATGAAAAGTCCTAATACCCACCTCAGATTTCACCCAAGGGGTGGAGTACAGTTATCTCTGCAAAACAGGTTTGAATTGGCAAGATGGACAGGAAAAGATTAAAGTGGCTTTCTGCTTGTACCCTGTTGAGTCCCACTTCGTCATCTTCACATCTAACAAAAAGCCTCTGAAAGGATACACAAGAAATGGATATGGGTTTATTCAAGGAGGAGACTGGGTGGATGGAGTGTGAAGGAGACTTACTACATACCCTCTTATATGTTTTGAACTTGTAACTATGGGAAGGTATTTTCTATGTTGTTGTTTTTTGAGGGCAGTGTCACTGGCCCTCATATGTGGGACCCGAACTGGGGCCGCTGGCTTCCCAAGCCAGCGTTTAACCACTGCGCCACTCGGCCGGCCCGGTATTTTCTATTTTTAAAAATTACATTTAAAACGATGAAACTGTAGTAAACAGCCTCTAAGATGGCCCCTAATGATCTCTGCCACCTAGTATTCATGCCCTTATGTAATCTCCTGTTTTGGGTGGATTGAGCTTATAGACTCTTTTCTAATGAATAGAATATGAAAGCCATGATGGGATGTCACTTCTGTGGTTTCAGTCTGGGGTGCTCTCTCTCACTTTTTTTGGAATCCTCGCTCTTGAAGAAGACAGCTTCTAGGCAGCCTGACAGAGAGGCCCATGTGACTGAACTTGGAAATGGATCTTCTGAGAGCTGCATGAGGGAGTTTGAAGGTGGCTCCTTCCTGAGTCAAGCCATGAAATGACTACACAGTGACTGCCCACAGTTTAATGGCAGCCCTGCGCCAGATACCCCCTGCAAAGCTGCTCCTGAATTGCTGACCCATAGAAACTGTGAGATAATAAATATATGTTGTTTTCAACCACTAAGTTTTGGAGTAATTTGTTTCACAGCAATAGATAACTAAAACAAGCAAATAAATTGCATCGATACAAATATATAGCATGCTACCCACATTCACTTTTTGATTTGGAAAAGAGTGGGGTTTTGCAAAGAGTGGGCATTTTTCTCTGATTTGCAGAGAGTGGGCTTTTGAAGTCATTCCCCCCACAAACTATACTAATTTTGTTAAGCTTTTCTTTCTTTTATTTTTAATATGAAAACAGCAGAGTTTTTTTCTAACATAAAATTATATTATACTAACACATATGCGTGTTACTTGCCAGTTTACTCTATTTGGGGAGGGGCATGCAGAAACAGTGATAGAGAGAGAGAATGAATTCCTCCCAAATTTAAAAATTTTAAGAAGTTTTGTCACATATCTTTTCAACTGCTACAATTCCCAGCATACAGAAGTTTCACATACCAAATGTTAGTTAACAAATGTTATGGTGAGGGATAAAAAGAAAAGCTTAATTAATATTTTTAGTGGCAAAGGGATCACGTGGTTCAATCCATATGATGGCTTTTGAATTTCTTATTCCTGCTAAACGAGTCAATTGAGTTGGTAACTGATTCACTTAACAGATGTCCTCAATGTTGCTTTAAGGGAAATGTTCTGATATACCACCCTGGCATGTACTATCACCAGAAAAAGCACTTGTGTTTAATTTTAGATCCAGACAAAAAGAACCAGAGGCTACATGTAAAGGAGACTCTCCCCAGTTCTCAGCATTCTTCTTTGAAAGCAAAGGAGACTGAAACTGCTTGTCCGTACTAAGATGGCTTCCTTTCCAGGTGAATGACTCTAGATGACCTTTTAAAAAAAGACCCTCTTTAGATTCTGGAGGGTGAAAATTTTCCTCATGTTATCAAGTACAAGTAGTTTTTAACTTTTACACAAACGCTACTTTCGTCTTGAGGATACTCTGTACCCTTTGTGAGACTTAAACAACAGCAACAACAAAAGACCTCATATATTTGAAAACCAATCACAATAAAACTGTATTTGCTAAATAGCATCTTCTAAAGTAGAAAATAGCCTGTTTAGACAGACTGAATGAACATGTATACAATGGAACACTATGCAATTATTTCCTCGATGGAAGTATCAGAGCTCCTAAAAAGCAAAAACAGAATTCAAATATCACCATTTTGCTCCTCTGAAAAATAAAGGATGTAGACAGTGATCATAAATGGATCATAAACAAAAAGGGAAACAACCAGACATTATATGCCTTCTGATGGAAGTCCATAAAATGGTTATGAAAAGAGTAAAATGCAAACTGTGGGAAACTATCTAATAGAAATTGTCTGATTTTGTTTCAACAAATAAATTGCAAGGAAAACCAGAGAGAGGGAAAAGAAAAACCAATACATTGAAAGACACTAAAGATTCAAATCACCCAGATGTGAAAGTTTTAGAAACAGGTTTAGGGATGATAGTTGCATAACATTATGAATGTAACTAATGCCACCACTGAATTCTACACTTAAAAATGGTTACGACCACACATTTTGTAATATATATTCATGTATTCATATGTTTTTACTACAATCAAAGTTTTTAAAAGATTCAAATCACCCAATTCAAATATTTTGATGCCTACAGAATACACTAAAAAAAAAAATGAAACGGTTGGGGAAATTTGAACACAATTGGAAATAGTCAATGCTATTAAAGAAGCATTGTCCTTTTTAAGATGTGATCATAGGATTTTGAAGGTTTTTTTCATTGTCAGAACTTTAACGTGAAATCTTTCCTCTTAACAAATTTTTAAGTGCACAATACAGTATTGTTAACTATAGGCACAAAGTTGTACAGCAGCTATCTATCTTACCTTTTTTTCTTTCTTAAGAATTCTTATCTCTTAGGAATACATACTGAAACATGTACAGATAAAATGATATATGTTGGATCAGGAATTTGTTTTTACTTTACCTACAACCTAATAAATAAATTAGTCACTTATTATTTTATGGAGGCTGATTTACTCAAGACTCTTGCATCAGAGACAAAGGACTTGATTACTCATGACACAATAAGCAGCATGAACTTCAGTACATTTGTGTTGGTCCCCCATGTTCTTGAGTGCCACAGGGCAATACAGATGGGCCTAGAGGATGCCTGCACATGCAGTGGGTTGCTTCACAGCTGAGGAACCCTGAGCTTGAGGAACCCACTAATTTTATAGCAAGCAGTAAGCCTGCTTTTTGTCCAAGGGTGGAGGTGGAGTATAGAGGAGTAAAGAGGAGACATTACCTCATTTCTTAAGATTATCAGGTGCATAATGAACAGAGCTAGGGAAATTATGTTACCCACCATCTAGGCATCCATTTTTCAAGCTAATTCCAACCACCAAAGGGAAACACAACAATGATTCATCCCTCACCCATGTAGTTCATTCTTGACTGGACTCTCTACCTTGGCTCATAAGAAAGTGGGAAGTTTTTTTTATTGTGTTCCAGGTGGAGGAGAAGGGAGACCATAAACTGTGCTTTAGATTCACTTTTTCTAGTCAGGAAGATGAACAACCCCAGGAGGGCACCTGGCAGATAGTTGTCCGTCTTTTGCTCATGGCCCCTACCCTTTTCCAGCCGCTTCCTCTTGCTGAAATCATCTCACAGGTCTCCTAGGTTAGGTTCTGAGTTCTCACGCTGCCTTTCCAAGACAAGCAAACTCACCCCAAAGAGTTTTCTCCACTGTGAGAAACTCAGTTTTCAGAAGTCTCACCTATCTCACTCTGCAGAGGGATGAGCTCCCTGTCCTGGGGACCAGTTTGATAGTGGATGTATCTTCATCCTTTGTTCTACTCCTAGACTCTAAATTCCTCAGGCCACCAACCCAGCCATACTAAATTCATACTACCTCACTTCCTAAGCACTTCCTGTAACAGTAAGACATCTATTCTTTCTTCTAAATTGTTCAGTTCTCCTATAGTGGTCATCTCAACCTGTCTCCCACTCACTGACCCAAGGTCCTCACAAATTATGCAAATGCATCCTGGGAGACAGGGTGATAATCTCCCCTTTCCTTAAGGGTACAGGCTTCTTCAGACAGACACACTAGGATGCACAATCTATGACCTAATTTATCACGTGGCACTGAACACAGCCTTTCTTCTATGTCTGCAATCCATCCTGCTTCTTCTCTCCGACTTATCTGGTCCTTAATTTCTGGTTTAAGCATTTCTACGTCTTTAGTCATCTGTTGTAGAGCTAGTTAATGAATTTAACTCGACGTGTTGTATGTGATATCAGTTTAGGTGTATGTGATATCTCAGAAGCCTGTTTTTCTCTCCTCAGGTAGGCTGTTGACACCAGCTGCCTTGAATTACAGACTAGAAATGCCATTCAACTGCTCTGTGAACAAGGCAAAGTGTCCCATGGAAACTAGGAATCTCAGTGCTGTCTCTATGGGCCAGGCAGATGATTTGCTAACCTGTCAACCTGTTGTTTTGCATTTGTATGACTAACCCAACCAGTTCTGTGAAGGAGGCACAATGTTTGCTAGAGTGTCGCTAAATGCTCTGCCATGCTTGCCTTGATAATAGAACTCTGCTGAGTTTTCTTTCACATACAAAACAGACATTATAAGTGTTTACAGAAGCATTGGCACAATTTAATAATTGTAGTTAAAAACAGTTCCCGATATTTTCAAGACTTCATCTGCAGACTTCTACTATAAAAACATTTTCTTTTCAGACACACATTTAAGCCCACAGACATTGAATAAATAGAACTAATTTTATTCAAAACAGAAGAAGAAATTTTGTCCATGTTTGATTATTGTTTTCTGTTTGCTTGGGTTTTTTTTTCTTTATGAATCAAGTAATGATCAGGTGGCTTGTTGTTTTATGAGATTGGAGTTACTATTGTCATCTAATAGTTGGTTTGGAATCCTTTAATACTCTGCTTTTCCTAAATTATGTTAACATCATAATTACTTTATATTAATGTACTTGATATTAATATCAATGGTTTGCCACTCAAATCACTCATTTAATTGTGCAAATAAAGATTCACAGCACGGGAATCAGAAAGAACCAACCTAACCTAATAGTACAGGTTATACTAGAGAGGGATATCAGCAACCCCAAAGGACAAATCTACAATATAAAAGGCAACATTAGTCCTTGAAGCATATGCAAGAAAGCCTTTATTCCAGGCCTGATGACTATTCCCATGCCAGAGGCATTTAAAAAAATCATTATTCACCAGCCTTTGTCTGCACTCATCAACTCTTTAGGCAAACGACATCCACAGAACAGATTCTAAGCTCTGCTTCCCTTACAGAGAACTTTCCAAAGAGAATGGTCTGATTGGGTTACTTCTTAGGAGTACTATCACTGAAATATTTGTTAATTCATAAGTCAGGGCTTTGTTTTAAAATTTAAGATAAAGGATAACAATACAATGCAAGAATTCTTGTGAAGATTCAAACACTTTTCGTGAACATTAAAATCTTTTATTCAAAAACAGTACTTTGTTTCAGTGATCTTGTTTTAGAATAATGTACCAATTAAAATGCTGAATGATACAAATGACAGAAACCCCAATTCAAACTGGCTTAAAACATAAAGGAGAGATTTTGGATTTGGTAACTAAAAAGTCTAGATGTCTGGCTTCAGGCCAGGCTTATCTAGTGGTTCCAGTGACGTCACTGCGAACCCCTCTCTCCTTGTGCTGCTTCCTTTGACTTCATTATTAGGTTCTGTAAAAGTGGCTTCTAAGCAGCTCCGGGGCCTCCTCTCCCAGTACTAAAAGGCCTATAGCCGTCCAGACCTAATATTCTTGAATCATGGGTAGAAAGGAAGAGCATACGTCTCTTCTAATAGATTCAAAGTCCTGGGAGCCACTCAGTCTCACTGGGACCTTTGGCTCTGTGCCCAACCCCTGTGGCCAGGAAGACCAGATACACTGATTGGCTCATGCCTAAAGCCTGAATTTTAATATTTTTGTAGCCCTTTAATTTTGTTTTTCATTCATAATTTTATCTCACCCTTTTGGTTATTAGCCCCTTGAGAGCAGCAACTATGACTGCTAAATTCCTTGTCCTATTTCAAAGCACCCACAACAATGAACGCTTAACAAATGGGATTGAATTGTATGTTTGTAATGATCTTATAAGTCATTTTTTTGATTAACTGTGCTCTAGAGTCCCCAAATACATTGTACAAAATATGAGAATCATAGGATAATGAATGGTCTCCACGGCCTTCTCAGGTTCTCTTCAGCCCTCTCCACCATGCTCAGTTCAATAGACTGCATCAAATGGCCTTCATTCTCTCTGGCTTCCACTTGGGTTTGGCCAGTGGGAAACACCAACAGGAGAGGGAGAAGGAGTGGGAGGAAAGAAGAGTGAATGTTTATTCCCTGGGTTCCTTCACAGCAAGGCTGCTTTCCTCATGAAGACCACACAGCTGTTGTCAGGTAACCTTCTCTGGCAGCTTCAGCTATGGTTCTCCCCAAGTTTTGGATTCTGAGAAACCAGCCCCTCCCCTTGTTGGTTCAGGCCTAAGGAAGAGACAATTCCCTGCTACTGCTAGTTCTTATTGGTTTCCCTTAACCCCAGCCACATGTATGTAAATGGCCCTTCATTAAATTCTCCTCAATTACCTTGTTTAAGTGTTCCATTTGTATCCTGCCAGGATCCTGACTCTCTCTCTCTCTCTCTCTCTGTCTTTCTCTCTCTCTCTCTCACACACACACACACACACACACACACACTTAGAAAACCCAACTCAAACTGGCTTAAATCATCAATGGAATTCATTGAATCATGTAACTGAAAAATATAGTTGTCACCTATATAGTTGTCACAGCAGTGCTGTGGCTCAAATGATGGCTTCGAGGCTATTAGAACTGGAAGGGACTTTATTAATCAGATTGTTACCTTGATTACAATATAATTAAATCTGTGTGTGGAGGGATGAGAGGAAGTTTTCTTGCTCCATTTTGCTGTTAAGAACACTAAAGAATGAGGAAAGTAGTTTACTGGGCCCAGTTGTTTCTGAATCCTATCTTAGCACTCTATAAACATTTGAGAAAAATAAATAAGAACTTTCAGAAGCCAAAAGCAAAAACTAACTCCACTGAGATATATGAAACCTAAAGGGAAAATAAATAATTAATTCACCATTTACATCTTTGCACAACATTAACTTTTTTTGTCTTTGATTCACAGTATCTAACACTGTCCCTACAGGGTAGGTGTTCAGTAAATTGATGGATAATGGAGAGTCTAAACTAGGCATTTTCTGTTTTGTGATGCTGGAGGTGGTATAGCAATTGTTGTACCTTTCTGTTCCCAAACACTTGCTGGCTCTTCATGTCAATTTTGTATAATGGAGAGACTGAGGAAGACCCAGGGCATGACCAGTGAAGTATTTATAGGAACTAAAGACAGCAAAACCTACAATAGCTTTGATTTTTTGAAATTAAAAGTTTTCACTGTGTACACAATGTTTCTAAAAACACTACAATGTCAAAGTTATAGAACAAGATAACAGGATGTATGCTCATAATTTTCTCATTATTTCCAGTACTTTGCTTTTCTCTGTAAACAAAGGACAATTGCTCCCATTAAATCGAAATACTTGTATGAGGTTTAACACAATTGATGGTATCTCAAAAAATGATCTTTTACACTCTCTAAGTTAGAAAAAGATTTTTTGAATGATTTTGTCTCTCTCATTCATCTCTTCTTTGGGTAACCAGTTAGTGTGTCTCTGTTGTTCCACACTATGCCATTGATAGCAATTTGTCCCTTATTTAGCACAGACAGGTATGACAAACAAGAGAGTAATGTAACCATGAGAATTAGTGCAAAACACTTGTTGCTCAAGAGGCAGTAGATGGGGTAAGACAAAGTTGTGCGAGTACAGGAACAATCCCTTCCTTGCCTGTGTTCTCAGCGAGCCAGGGCTTCCTGGAAGCCACAGTTCTGGGGGAGACTAGATCCACCAAGGACACTGGCCTTGGGCACAGGCCACTTGGTACTCTAAAGAACTTAACAACTGAAGCAAAAGAAATCCTAATATCAAAACAGGTTGAGACAGGAAAATGATTAGTTACCCATCTGGGTGGAAAGGGATTCTATCACCGCCTAACCACGAAGCCCAGAGCCATTTAAAAACCCTGTACTAACTCCTTGAGAGCATTTAAGGAATGAGATGCTTTCAACATCATCTGGGTTATGCTGAGGTCTTCTTCCTGCACATGCATCTTCACCCTGTCTAAGCAGAAAGTAGATTAAGCGTGGTAGGGCGTACCCGAGGGAACCAGGTTTGGAAAACCCTGCTCCTGTAACTTTGTCCACTTAAGTGTACTGAGGCTTTGCAATTCACCACCTCCAGAGAGCCTGCTTTTTCCAAATGATCAATCAGAACAGGTTTGCTCATTCCCAAGATGGCTGAAATGCACCCAGTTCTTACGCATTTCCTCTAGCTTGGGACATGTTGTCCCTATGCTTGTAGCATGATGATGTAGGGCCCGGCTGGAAGTCTTGTCATGCATACATAGGGTCTAGGCCAGGCCTTGCTGACCCAGCTACCATTGCTGTGGCCCAAATGGGATGTGCGCTTAACAACTGGGCCCTCCTGTTCCTACAGCGGTGGGGAGCCACTGCTGTTTACCTTAGCTGGTAAAGCAGTCCTCTGTCTTCAGCCACAGTCACTGCTGTGACTCTTCCTACTTCTGTTGCTTTTTAAAAATTAAATTAAATAGGGCCGGCTGAGTGGCGCATTGGTTAAGAGCTGGTTTTGGGATGCCAGCGGCCCGAGTTCGGATCCCACATATGAAGGCCAGTGACACTGCCCTCTACAGCTAACAACAGCTCCACCTGGAGCTGGGCTACACAAGCCCTGGCGATGGTGTAGGCTGCAGCCCCTGCTGCAGTGGGCTGCCACAGGCTACAGTGAGTGGCTGGCAGCCAGCGTGAGTGGCCGGCAGCTAGCGTGAGTGGCCGGCAGCCAGCATGAGCTGCCAATAGCCACAGTTAGCGACCATCCAGAGGCTGGCGACCAATCTGCCTCATCTGGGAAGAATGCCATGACAATACCAACATGGGCCAGTGAAGCAATGTCCTCCGCAACTAGACTGAAGAACAAAAAGACAGCAACTTGTCTGTTCCCCTTCCCTGATTTCCCAATGCCGTTCCCCTCCCCCAATTCCCCAATAAAATCTTTAAAAAAAAATTAAATACTTTTTAAAAATTAGTGCGTATTGTCACATGGCTCAAGAGGATATACATTGATAATCCTCAGTTCCAACCTTGTCTTCCAGCCACTAATTGCCCTCCTGTAATAAGCGAAATGTACATCTATTTTTTTTAACTCTTTTTTAGACAAATATAAACATACTACATTTGGGAGGCTTTTGGGTTTTTCATGTAACAAAAAATTATACTGTTGCCAGCAATGAGTGAGTTCTTGTGGCCCCAGCTCTCACCAACACTGGTTTATGAAAACTTTTGATCCTTGTTAGTCTGATAGGTGAAAACTATTAGTATGGTTGTAACTTGTAATATTTCCCCCACAAGAAGTAGGAAAAATGCCTGCTGGCATTACCTGTTCATCCTCTCCTCTGGAAGGGGAAAGAACCGAGTGTTTCCTTCACCAAGCCAGCCCCACCACAGGCACCCAGCACTGCCTCAGCTCCTGGGCCTTTCCCTCCAGAGGCAGGGAGTCCATGAGCTGATTGGCATGCAGCTCCCCCATCCTGGGATTTGGCTGGCACTCTCTCTGACTCTGAGTAAGTATGTGTGACCGCACACGCCAACCAACTTCTCCTGATCCTCTTCTTTCTAGAGAGCTCTTTGTCTATGTGTCCTCCTCAGATTAGTAGCAGCTGGAGTCTAAACCTGAAGGACCAAGAGGAGGGAAATGTTTCCAGACACTCAACTGAGATGGAGAGGGCCACCTAGCAAGAGCTGTGACCTTCAACCAAGGACACAGCCAGACCAGCAGGGAGGTGAACCAGCAGACTAACCGACCTGACCTCTCCTCCCACCCTCTATCTCCTGCTTGCACTCTCCTTTGGCTGAACATCACCTGAAAACCATTGATGTAGCCACTGAGCCACAAAGTAATGGAGAAGGGCGGAGAGGGGCTCTGGAATGGCAAACAGAAGACAGATGCCGACACAAATCCCAGATTCCACTGGAACTTGTTCCCTCTGATTCTTCACTTTGCCTCTTGGATTTTCCAAACTCCTGGAAGTCAAAGGAAGACAAAGACAAAGACTAATGGGTGTAAGGTTTGCAGTCATGACTGACCAACCTTCTTCTCATGTAAGATTATTCTGGTAGATGAGCAGCCAGCTACACAGTAGCCATAATTGTCTCTGGGTTACTTGTAGATGTTTAAAAGTTGACCATCTGGATCTTGGATTAGCACAGAGTCACATGGAAGAAAAAGATCTGACTAAAGAAGAGGCTATTATTATTCATTTGCAACTGGGAGATAATGTTTCATGAAGACCTTTACAGGTTAAAAATGGCTAAATTGTGTGCTCTGGAGACTAGGCAAGGGAAATTATTGTTTTAACTTTAGAATCCTAGTGTCTCACTAACTTAAGACAATAGGTGCAAATGAAGTCTCACTGGTGTTACTATCTAAATCTCAACAATATCTCATTCCCACTTGCTCAACTCTATGTAAGAGGTGCAATTTTAATGGTGTCCCTATTTCTGGAAATTTGCTCGAATCCTCCAAGATCCTACATGTGCCCATGAGTCAGTTGTGGTCATTATTTGCCATTCTGGTAAGGTAGACTAGGGTTCCAGAGCCTCAGGGGCTGATGGTTCCATAGAAACATCACACCGAACGGAAACTGCCCCTGTGCCCATGGCTGTCCCTTGGGTACTGGTGGAGCAGGAACTCCACAATGCCTAGAGCTTTATCTACTGTCACTGAGCTAGAAGCCGCCATGCCCCTCGCTGGGCTGGTGGAGCTGGAATTGAAATGTTGCCCATGAGATTAGAAGCCCAAACATGGACCTTACCAGGTGAGAAGGAGGATACTTCCTCTGGGTTACACTCAAGTCCAGTAGTACAGGGTCCCACAGCAAGGTTGCTTAGACCCAAAGTTTTAGAGCATTTAGTCTCACAGTCCTTTTAGCTTAGGTTTTTTTTGTTTTGTTTTGTTTTGTTTTGTTTTGTTTTGAGGGCAGTGTCACTGGCCCTCATATGTGGAACCAAACTGGGGCCGCTGGCTTCCCAAGCCAGCGCTTAACCACCACGCCACTCAGCCAGCCCCTCACAGTCCTTTTAAATAATACACTATGCAACTTTGACCAAGGTCATACTTCCTGCCAGAGGTCTGTGGGGAAGTGAACTCTACAGCACTGATCTGAAATCACCACCCCCTCTGAAGCTTGAGCTCGGTTTCTGGGTCTGGCTCGCTGGACTAGGCTCCTTCGTCTCTTATAAGAAGCTCCCATTGCTCCCATGCCCCACATTGCTCCTTCCCAAACTCAGGCCCTAGTGAGAACCAGACCAGTCCATCCCACATGTTGTATATGCCTTTACAGAGTTTAACATCTTTTCCTTGGAAAGACGTTCAGCCCTGGTGCAGATCCGTGGATGCAAACAGATTCATAGTGAGAGATGGTGCCTAGGTCCTCTCCACAAAACCACATGAGCTCTTCTCCAGGTCACCTTCCCTCAAAAAAGAAAAAAGAAAAAATTCAGCTGCACAGATGTGATAAAAGGGAGTGGTTCTTGTGGGGTGGGATGGAGAACTCAGTGTCCAAAAGTCACCCCGTTAACTCTCATTCGCAAACCATTCCTAAGTGATGGTCTCCAGAGAGTCAAGCCAAATTGATAATTTAACAAGTAAATAATTAAATGAATAAAAAAAATACACTCTCGGGTCAGCCGAGTGGCTCAGTTGGTTAAGAGCTCGCTCAAGAGTGTGAGCTGAGCTCTGAGCAACAGCAGTTTGATGCCCAGCCTGAGCTGAGCAGCCACTGAGCTGCCAACGGATAGCAGGATTGCTCAGCTAAAAAAAAAAAAAAAAATACACTTTCCCCTCCAGTACTATCCCAATTAATAAATGTAAAAGGAATGATGTAAATAGATGATCACCATTTGGCAAACACAAAAGTAATAATTATTTCAGGCAGAGATAATTAATGTATGCTAAAATTAGTGTGCAAAAGTATGAGGAAAAACAGAATAGTTACAGTTTCAAAAGATTCCCTCATTAGATGTCTATTAATTTCAAAAGGAAGAACAGTGACTTTAAAGTAGTGCAACTTGGCAGATGCCACCTTAACGAAGTGATCAAAGTAAGTGTCACCTATGATGAGACACATCAGTTACATTCCTCCTGATAGGATGCACTGAAAAGGGCACAGTGTTACTTCTGTGATACTCTTGCCAAAAAATGTGTAACCTGAACATAATCATGAGGAAATATCAGACAAACCAAATTGAGCAACATTCTACAAGAAAACTGGCTAGTACTCTTCAAAGAGTCAAAGAAAAAGTGAGGACTGGGCCTATATTAAAGACTGATGGACCATGAAACCTAAATACAATGATCCTGGATTGAACCCTGAGCAGAAAAAGTATATTAGAAGGACGTGACAAAATATGAATAAGGTCTGTAATGCTCTGTTAAGTTAATTTCCTGTTTTGAAAATGTTATGTTGCTTACATAACATGTTAACCTTTGTAGCAGCTGGGTGAAGAGTAAAATGGGAATTCTTCATACTATTTTGTTGCCACTTTTTCATAAGCCTGAAAATATTTCAAAATTAATAATGGGAAAAAATTTTAAAAAAATTTAAAACTATGGCTGTGCAAAAATCACATTAAATATTGGTTGTGGAGAGTAAAAATATATATATTAATTAAAATAAATATCTTCACTCTTGAATTTAAGAGTGGCACTTTCCCTTCAATTGGTCATGTGTCGGATCATTCAAGCATTGCTTAAAAGCACATTCTAGCTCTCAGTATTTATTTTATTACCAAAGCTGAAGGTCAGAATAGCAATTCTATGTAAGAGCATTTAGGTAATCCTGGTCTGTCCTGGAACAATATTAATAGGCCTTTGCTGGGAACTTTTATTATGACAGTCAAGCACCAAATACACTGACCTTCAGATCAGCAATCCCTGGGTGGAAGGCAGATGGGAAAGGAAAGTTTTCCATTTGGCAGCTGAAAAATCAAGACCCCAAAATCACTTTCCTTATGAAACAGAGCTTAGGAAAGGAATCTAGCACTTTTCTTTCTTGTTTGCTCTGAAATACATCACTTCAAATGCACTGTGTTCATTTGCAGGGGTTGGGAGAAACCCTGCATAACCTGGAAGCAACATGTAGGAAAATAAAACAATAACTGGACCCACAGCAAGTAAAACATCTTACATGTCACATAGGAATATACAATGTTATATTTTAGTAGTTTCTTATATAGACATATAAGAAAAATAATGGAATAATTAGTAGCTTTAGTTTCATTATTACCACAGCCTCCATCAAATTATTTAGATAATGACCTAAAAGTTAAAACATTCACTCTATAAGCTCTATTGGCCAACTGCTCTTTTCATTTCAAAAAAATCAGCATTATTGAACTGGCACTTGAGAACAAGAGCTGTCTGAAAATGATCTGAGGCCAATATAAGAAGGAAAAATATTAAGAGTTTTCTCCAGATCTCCATGTGATGTCCAGGTCTAGAAGTCCTGGTTTTCTTGGTCCTTCTGACTTCTGTTCTACAAATTCTGTGCCAATTGAGCCCTTGCCATCCCTCTCCTCTCTTCTCATATTCATAGGTGTTGGGTTTGCACAGAAAACAAATTCTAGGTGTATTAATAACCTATGAGGTTTAGCTGCCTTTCCTAGTCCAAAAGGTTTTAATGGGGGGGATTTAGGCTTTGACAAACCCTGTATTTCCTCCCAAATTGTTGGGTTAGAAGTAGGTTGACAGGGTGGACCCTCACACGTCTCTGCTCTCAGGTAAGACAACACTGATAGCCAGAGTCTCCCTTTTTGCACAAGGAAGTGCTTCCTCGACTAGGCCTTGGGATCTAGTGAAGACTTCCTAACAAACTTGTCTGCCTGTAAGTATATTTCTCTCATTTATAAAGCTCCAGAGGATAAGGACCATGTCATTATCATCAGTCATTATTCACTCCATTGACACCCATGCACACTGAGCCAGGCACTGGACTAGACATTGAGAACAGTAGAATAAGAAATATACCTGACCTAGAAGGGATCACCATCTGCTAGAAATAAAAACAATGAATTACAACGTAAATTATATATACTATAGTAAGGATTGTACAAAATGTTGTAGAAGCCCAGGAAAAGGAGTCTGCTAAAGAAAGAGTTTAGGAAGGTTTCACCATGGAGATGACATGTTACGTAACCCTCAAAGGATATACCAAGTGGGAAGGGGAAGAAAAAAAAATAGGAAACAGGTGAGTGTGACAGTTCATGTAGGAGGAGAAGGGTGGTCTCACAGTACTAAAGATGAAGCAGGAGAGGTAGGCCTGAATCAGCTGATTCTAAGGCAAAAAGATAATGGTTGTCTATGGTCCACTGGCAGAGAGCAGGGGAGGAAAGCTATGGTCTTGATTTCTCAAGCTCCCTTGCACTTAAGAGTTTTGGTTTTAATTCAATGCACTGATAGGATATCAGGAAGACAAAAGTGATGACAAAGCCCTCTTCCTGTTGCTGCTGGCTTTCACTCTGCTGGCAAACAAAATCATGGAGACACAGGGGTTTTCTACAGCATCACCATGTCCAGTCTTGACTGTGGGAGTTAAGAGGCAGTTGTAGCAGTGCAGGCAACAACTTATGATCCTGGCTTCCTGACAACTGGATCAAAGCTATCCTAGTAGTTTCTTGAACTTAGTGTTTCTATTGTGGACTCATGACTCCCCAAAGGTAGCAATCTCCCCGACTGATGGGTTCTGCAGGATTCTGGCAAGTCATTCCGACAGGTCCAGACTTAAGCCTACTCCTCCAACCTTTGAACAATATTGGAAGCATCTAATTACCCTAATTAAGTCCCTTTCTTATTAAAATATTTAGATTAGTTCCTCCTTTTTTGCACTGAGTCCTAACTAACAGAGCAAAGATAAGGAAATCACGACTATCCTGTATGTGAATGAGAACGATTACATGTCTGTTTGAAATGACAAAACAATTACCATTTCAGTTAAAAAGACTGACTTTAAATGTTCTTAGTCTAAAATGTATGTATTATATTTTTCAAAACAAAATATCTATGCGTATTTTTCAATAATACATACTCACTGTCTTCTTTATACTATTTCTTGAATGAAAGCCTAAAGAATCAACTCACTTAAAAATACTAAATCAATTTTCAAATAAAATTAGGCTTACTGTATTTTATTTTATATAAATTATATTTATATTAAATTCATTTTTCTTTGTGATAACAGTATTAAGTCACTGACTTTATTAACTCACATTTTTCAAAATGCTTTTCTAAAACTATGCCCAGAAAAGGCTTGGCCATTATTTGTTATACTTCCCTAACATTTTTCTTTTCAATTTAGTAACATATATATGTGAAACATATAAAGGACCCAAAGAAAGTTTTATTTAAAACAAAAAAACCTGAATGTATCAGTTTTCATTTTACATATAAGTCTGATCAATAGAAATACATTTCTACATACTATTCTCTTTCACTTACTGGAATGGTAGGCCCCAGGAAACTGAATTTTTAAAGTCCTCACCAATTCATCAGTCCGCCAGACAAAGGATCCTTTGTTTAGCAGAGCATGGTAAAGAGGTGTTTTTTTAATTTATGTGCCAAAAGGAATCCAGTAAAGAGTGAAGACTTCAATTTCTCTACTCTATACAGCAATTCTGAGTTTCAGAGGCAGCCCTAAAGAGAAGTCACACAGCCCAGAGGAAAAGAGAAGCTTTGCTTTGGCAAATGAAAGGAAGAGGGGCAATGCTCCTTATTTGGGAAAGAAATAAAAGTCAAATGACAGGAGTGAGATTACAAATTCAAAGACAAGTCAGAGCAAGAAGTGGCTAGAAGAAACTCCCCACTACCCCCATCAAAGATATAAATGGGGTGCTGGGTAGCGTGTTTGAGCTATTTTTATAAATATTAAATGGAAGGAGGATCCAGAAATTTTACACTTGGGGAAGAACATTAGCCATCCTTAATGCTGCTGTATACAATTAGGGAATATTGGTGGGTGAGGGCAGTGGTTAAATAAGGGAATGAAAGTTGGTCTTGAGTGTAGAGTGTGTAGAGTTGTGAAGAATGATTAGGAGGCTTTTGCAACAATAGCTCAGGTAGGTAATGATAAAGGCCTGATCAAAACAACATAAATAGGAATGATGAGGAAGGGAAGAATTCCAAACATCCCAGGGTAAAATTAATAGGATTGATGACTGATTGGCAGAGAGGCATGGTTGAAATACCTCCAAGGTTTCTAATATGAGTAACTGAGTGAACAATAATGCAACTATCAGAGTTTAAAAATACAGTAAATGGGGCAGGTTTTGTGGTGGGAATGGTGATTTCTAGTTGAACATTTGGGAGCTATCCAGAAGCCAGCTGGAAATAAACATTTATTCAGTATTTTGGAATTAAGCTGTAAGCATGAATGAGAATCCCCAGAATGCATCGAGAAAAGAGAAGGAAGAAGGGAGCATGGGTAAACAGAGAGGAGGCAGAGAAACTAGAAGGAAGCACCTGATATCATAAATACCAAAGAAAAAGAATGTCAACAAGTGAATTGTCAGTATTGTCAAATGCTTAATAAGATGCCAGCCAAAAAGAATTCTTTGGATTTGATGTGAATTGTTAATGGATGGTGGAGGTAGAAACCAAATTGTTGTACTCTAAGAAGTGAACGTCAGTTAAGACATGGGGCTCGAAAAATAAGGCTCTTCTCAAGACAAAGGTTACGGTATGTCAGTAGTTCGAGAGGGAGTCAGTGTCCATAAAGGATTTTTGATCCCCATCATAGTCCTAGCATCTCAAACTGGGGGGGGGGAGGAAGGGGAAAACATACAAATACAAATACACACACAAAGTAGGAAATAAATACTAGAGGAAAATAAACTAAAATGATAAGGTCTGGGCAGTAGAATTATGGATTTTTATTTTTTTCACCTTACTTTTCTGTATTTCCCCGATATTCTACAATTGAATATGCTTTAAAATCTCCATAACGTCATGGAATTTCTATCTAAATACTTACTAGCAATTTAAGCCCATTCTCTTTGGTCTAGGTGGCTCTAAAATAACAATAATTTTTAACAGTAATTCACCATACGTGAAGAACGCTGCAATCTTCTTCATCCCCAACTTCGTGGCCTCTTTCTCCTATTCATTTTACTAGGTGCTTGTGCTTCCCCGGATTATGACTCCTGGATTCGAAAGGTAGGTTTTAAGAAGCAACCTGAAGTCCGGCCGAGTGGCTCAGTCGGTTAAGAGCTTGCTCAAGAGTGCAAGCTGAGCTCTGAGCAACGGCGGTTCGATGCCCAGCCCGAGCTGAGTTGCCATTGAGCTGCCAACAGGTGGCAGGATGGCTCAGCTAAAAAAAAAAAAAAAAAAAAGAAGCAACCTGGAGAATGGAATAGAGAATCCAAAGTCTGTTTTAGATGAGCCCTATCACCCTGTATATTGTATGGAAAAAGATAATTGACTTAAATCTGGGCTCGGCCATCTACCAGTGGTGGGGCACTGGGTAAATCGGTTCCCATGGCTGCCCCTCGGTTTTCCCATCTTTGAAGTGGGGTTTATAGAACGCACAGGTGGGTGATGTGTGGGGCAGAGCTCACTGGGAAGACAGGAAACGTCACAGAGACGTGTGCATCGCTTCGGGCAAGGCTCCGCTGCAAGCGTCCTGACTCGGAGGGGGCGGGGCCCGGGAATCGGCATATTTTAGTAGCTGCCCCGATGCTGCAGATGCTCAGTCACGTCTGACAACTAAGGCCCTTTGCAGCCTCCTGGGCCCCGGTCCACCTCTCCGCTTCCTTCCGGTCCCAGCGACTTCCTGTTCCCGCAACAAAGGGAGCGGAGGGGAGCCAGGGCGCCGCCGAGGCCCGCCGGGCCTGCCGGGGTCCGGGCCTCCCGCCTGCCCGCCTCCCCGCCGCCCCTGCCGGGCGCCAGCCGGCGGCTTACATAACGGGCCCTGCGGGACGCTCTCGCGAGGCTTCCGCCGCCCTCTCCTCGCTCCACGTCAGAGGGAACCGGGCGGAGCGGCCAACATGGCGGAACGCAGGCGCCACAAGAAGCGGATTCAGGTAGCCGAGTGGCGTCCCGGGGGCAGAGGCTTCAGGGCGCTCGGAAGCGGGAGAAGCGGGGCAAGCCCCCTGCCAGGGCGCGCGGAACCCACGGCGGGGTGCGGGCGGGGCGCCGCGAGGCCGCGGGCTGCGTCGTCGTGCGGGGCCTGCGGGAGGCTGGCGGCGGCGCCTGTGGCTGAGGCGCGGGGACAGCGGCGGGAAGCGGGGGGCACCGCGCCCGGGGCTCCGGCGGGCGGGCTGCCTCCTGCCGGCGCTGACACCGGCCCTCCCCGACCGCATCCTGTCGCCGTGGCGCTACCGAAATGAAGGCCACGGTCATTAGGGCAGAAGGGGGAGGCCGCCCGAAAGCAGCTCTTTGTGCGCAAACCGAAGGCCGCTGGAAGGGGCGGGAGCTGTGCGGGGCCCGAACCCGATGGCCCGTTGCGTTCGCCATCCTCTCTGCTCCGTGTTGGGAGGGCAACAGTCCCATCGGAGCCCGCCGGCCGCCTTTGGGGGCGACCCAATGTAAATAAACACCTCCGCCCCGGACCGAGCCGGGGGCGCCCGGAAACCGCGCACAGTGTGTCAGCCTTGTAACCTGCGTGGCGCCCCTCCCCCGCCCCACCTGCGTGCCGCCCGCGCCCCCCCGCGCCTCCCGCCGGGGCGCCCTGGCACTTGCCCAAGTGCAGGAGCTGCGTGCAGCGCCGCCGGCTCGGGGCGCCCGCTGGCCCGTCCGCGCACGTGCCCGGGAGGAGGCGTTATCCTGAGTCAATAGCGTGTGGTAAATGGTTGCAACTACTAGTCACGAATTGTTGCACCCGTTGTCTTTCTGTCCCTTCCCGTTTCTTTGTTCAGAAGGACTTTTTCGATCGAATGTTTTATTCCTCCATTAAAAACAACAACAAACCCACAGAACTCGCACAACCACAGGGGATGGAAGCTACAATTCTGAAACGGTGGAGGGACTGGCAAAAAGATGCTAGGGATCCGTGCATTTGGAATTTGGGAAGTGGGCAGGGATTACAAAGTCGTTCCCAACAGGGTAGGAAGGGGACCCTAAAGAGAGAAACTCCCCCGAATTCCGACAGCTCATAAAACCAAGGCTTAAGGTTATTATGGAAGAAATGTCTAAACATGCTATTCCTCGTCTTTGAAAATTTAGTGTTATTGTTTAAGTATGAATCGATAAGACTTTTATTAGAGTTTGTATTGAACTTGTCCAATTCGTACTTACTGGATGCCTTATATTTACACATTACATTTTATACCCTTTAATAAATAGTTTTTACAATTTCAGCAGTTATTTAATATTGCTGTGAAGGGGATCCTAATTCACTTTTTTTTTTTTTTTTTGTGGGACCCGAACCGGGGCCGCTAGCTTCCCAAGCCAGCGCTTAACCACAGCGCCACTCGGCCGGCCCCTAATTCACTTTTTAAATAGATACTTTCTTTCAACTGTGATTTTATATTAAATAGGAAAGTAGATTAAGAAGCTTTATAGTTGTACTAGTTGGGAGCTAAAACTTGAGCCAGACTGTACCTGTTTATACCCTAGTGTCACTAATTGTTAGCTGTGTAACTTCCGGCAAATTACTTAAGTTTTTACCTCAATTTCCAAATCTGTAAAAAGGAATATTTACCTTAAAAAAAAAACCACAAAAAAAACCTCAGAGGGTTGCAGGGTTGTTGTGAAAAAATACATTAAAAGAATGCATAATGTTTTGCATAACTCCTCTTTTTCCCCCCTTTCCAAGGGCAAAGGATTTTGGATGGTTTGTTTTGGTTTTTGTTAAGCAATCTGATACGCCAAAGAAAGATTAACACCTATCTATTCAATAAATAAACCATTAGGTTGAAAGTATAGCTATTTACTTATTATTGTTTATTTAAAGATCAGGTAAGTGTATGAGGATCTGATTGTTAAAAATCAGCTTGGCATGCTGCTAAATCAAACTGACATTTATTTTCCCATCCCCAAAGTTTTCTACTTAGCCATGCTAAAATATTGTGAAGGTCTTGGGAGTGCTACTTGGAATACTATTGTATAGTCTTAACAAATTAATTAAAACATACAATATCTTATAAAATTCCTTGGTTCACCCCGCAGCCCACCAGCGATTCAGAAACTGTATAATATTGGCATCACTTTAGACAAAAAGATCAAATATAATGACAAAGCCCAGTTTAAATTACAAAATAGATTCTATTGTAAGATGTTTGGGCAAAAGTTCTGTAATATCAACTGAGTTTCCTGTTGTTTGTTATTTGATGTTTCCTGTTCAGAAAAGAATTTTATGTTTAATAGATTCAGTGACCTTGAATTGTAATTTGTACATTGGGGGAAATGATACAGACAAGTTCAGGGTTTTTAAAAAGTAGCTAATTCATTTGCTTTTTCTAGTGTAGCATGCTTTCAGAGATTCTAATATCCCATCAAAGTTGGAAGCAAGAGGACTGTTTTGTCACATTTCCTTCTTGAATTCACGTTACTGGTCATAAAAACCAGAAGTGAGCTACATGTTCATTGACATTTTATTGGGAACTTTTTTTTTTTGAGGGCAGTGTCACTGGCCCTCACATGTGGGATCCGAACCGGGGCCGCTGGCTTCCCAAACATGCGCTTAACCACCGAGCCACTCAGCCGGCCCTTATTGGGAACTTTTAATGATTGAGATTATGAAATGAGAATGATCTCAATCTAAATTAATGAAACGCTTGAAAATAAATAACTTTTATTTAAGAAAGCAATTAGCTTTCTTAAGCAATTTTAAGAATGTATAATAAGTGCTTATAGGTTAACAAAGTGGTGCTCACTAGAAAAGTCGATTTAGAATCCTAATATGATGTTTTATAGAGTTGAAAAGGATCAAATAGGGTTTGTTTGGAACCCTTTTGCACAAATGCAATTCTTATAGAAAAGCAGAGTGGTGGGCCCAAAGACCTATCACTTCATTACCCCACTACCATCATCCCCACACTCCATCGTTCTTTAAGCTATTATATTTTTAGGACCTTGATAAAAAGAATTACTAGGTATAGGATTTATTGCTTGAAACCGTCACCCTCATTTTACAGATAAACAGTTTTAATGAAGTAACATGACTTGACCCAGGGTCACTCATCAAGATAGTAAAACCAGATTTAGATCAAGTCTTTTAATTCCAAGTTGAATGTTCTTTCCATCTCACCATTGAAAAAATAAAAATAAATTATTCTGAAATACTTTAATCATGAAATCTTTATAATAAATTGTATAACATAAAGACTTAACATGACTTGTCCCTGCTGAAGAGAGAATCTTCTATTTAGTAGTCTGCTTATATAAAGTATCTAGTTGAGTTTTTATGACATTAAATGGCTTACTAATTCCTAGAACTTTTATAACCTGCATCTCAGTTAATTTTGTTGCACCCATCCCTGTCCTCCTGGCAGTTAAATCCTGACGTCTATGTTCTTAATTTCAGAAAAGGGAAGAAAAGAGAAGGTTTAGCACTATAGAATCTCAGGAACCTTCTGAAGAAAACAGAAGGAACCCAGGAAGGCAGTCCTAAGTGAAAACTACCCCCAGAGGTTTAATGGAGGGCTTACAATAGTGAAGCAAGGAGGTATTACTAAAGGGCACTGTCAGAATTAAGAACACAGAGATTTGTAGAACTTTATTAGTGATGTGCTGTGTGACTTTAAGCAAATTATTTATCTGTGGTCTGCACCAGTTCTCAGATTTTATTGTTAACCTATTTGCATTTTCACAAATATTTTATGCTGTTTGTATGAAGATACAAATTCAGTTTGTAAACTAACCTTTTTTTTTTTTTGCTCAATTTACTCAACAAATCAACTAAGCATGTTTCTATTGAATATAGCAATTTTAAAAATTCTTATCAATCAAAAACCCTGTAAGATTGAATGAAGCCTATGGCTTACTGACTCAATCTAATCTTTATTTCTCAAAAAGTACTCGCTAAAATAATATATACTTAGAAATTGTAATTCCTATTTCATGTAGCATTTGGGTGTTGATGTATTATAAAGTAAAAAATAGTATTCTTTTAAATAATTTAAAAGGTATTCTAACAAAACTTTCCATTTATATAATTTTGGATTGTGAGTTGCAGCAGCCAATATCTTGGTATTTGGCTGCAAAGATGGCAGTCCAGCCTCAAAACATGGGTTCTTTGCTTCCTCATTCTAAGACAGTTGAGCTCATTTATTGAGCTATATAAAGTTTTCTTCGTTTGAGGGTTGATGAGCTGGTTTCTCTTTTATTAGTGGGTCATGCTATTCCCAGAAGGCCTTCACTTTTTGTTAGAAGGTTTCTAGAAAAGTTATGAAAATATTCTGAAGATTTGTTCACATCAGAAGGAAAAAAAGAGGGAGGTGCGATAGTCTAATGTATAAACAGGAAGAGGGTAAGAGTGTTTTATCCTCTTCAGGCTGCACCAGGGGAGCAGTGAGAGTGAAGACTGGGGCGGGATCTTCCCATGGTCATTTTCTCTTGATAGTCTTGTATAGCAAACCTGCTGGCTTTAAAGCCCCAGCAGATGGCACAAATTCTGTACTTTTTCTTAAAGACAGCCTACAATATGTGTAACTTGTTATATATGTGGTATAATGAACACTTATTTCTTAATATTCCACAAAGGAAAATAAAAACATTTTGAGTATTCGAACTTGAAGGAGCAAGGAAGGTATCAGTTCTGTTATACCAATATCTTCATAGAATTCACTTTTTTTCTAGTCACAATTTCAAGAGAAGATACTGATACTTTAAAAAAGTATCAATGGGGCCCAGCCGAGTGGCGCTGTGGTTAAGCGCTGGCTTGGGAAGCCAGCAGCCCCCTGTTCGGTCCCACATATGTGGGCCAGTGACGCTGCCCTCAAAAACAAAAAAAGTATCAATGGATAAGTAACTCTGTATACAGTTAGGATAGATTATCCAAGTTTTGTCCATATTTTCTGGGTCTCTTCTGTTCATTGTTACTTAGTAGCGCCTTTACCAAGGAGGGGAAAGGAATGGAAATAGAATTACAGTTGATTCTTGAACAACATGGGTTTGAACTGTGCGGGTCCATTTATACACAAATTATTTTCACTAAGCATACAGTTTGCCCTTGGTATCCCCAGGTGTTGCATCTGCAGATTCAGCCAATGGATCCATGTATTTTGACTGTATGCATTGATCCATACCATTTTATAGAAGGGGCGTCTTGGGATTTTGGTATCTATTTTGGTATCTGTTAGGGGTCCTGGAACCAATTCCCTATGGATACTGAGGAACAACTGTAGTTAAGTTGTGGGAGAATCAAAAGTTATGCACGGATTTTCGACTGTACAGGATCTCAGCGCCCCTAACCCCACATTGTTCAAGGATCAATGCCACTTGCATCTATTTTGCAGTGTGGAAATGAATTTGGTGTACTTGAAGTTAATTGTTAAAATTGGTTTAAAAATGTTATGGGTTTACGTAGTATCAGATTCCCTATTGTATAATAATAGAATGGGCTTTTTAGTTTCTTGTGTATCCTAATAACCAGTTTTTACATGTGATGCCTCTTTCAACAATCAGTAGATTAATGCACTTATGCCTGTGTTCAGTAAATGGTTTAATTGAATGTTAGCATGAGTGTAGACTTGTTATACCTAAAGTCGATATGATTGTTTTTTTCCCCCGAGTCACCTAAATTTCTGTTATTGAAAAGCTATCCTTTCAGTTGATATAATTAGAGATCTGACATCTTTTACTCAGCCATTTCTTTCATCCTTTATCATTGAGTCCTATCTGTTCTACATTTGAAATGTTTCAAATATCCACAATCCTTCCCAGTATCACATCTCATCTTACTTGGATATTAACTGGTTCCCCTGCCTTGTGCATTTTTTCCCCAATTCGTTCTACACACAGGCATGAAAATAATGTGTCTAAGTCATTTTTTCAAATTAAGTCCTTCTATTCAAAAACTACCGATAGTGGTCTTTCTGCTATTTACAGGGTAAAGCTGAGATTCCTCAGATTGCCTTGAAGGCTCTTTAGCCCTCCTGCTTAGACATACTTAACCTCACAATGCTCCCTAACGTCTCTACTAGGGCCAAATTTTGTGCTCATTCTCAGCCCCGTCCGTTGAACTTACCCCAAACTCGTTCATCTTTCAAAGCCCAGCTCCCTTTTCTAATAGTTTTTTCATAGTTATTCTCACCTACATTAATAATCCTACTCCTTTGTGTACTCCTAAAATATTTTTTCTGCTACTCATTTTGGAAAATAACAATTGCTGTTTTGAATAGTTGTAACAATGTATAGGTATCATGCCTTACAGATTTTTGGTATTAACTAGCACCCACAGATGTTATTCGAGATCTGATAATTAAGTTCGTGAACTTGCCACCATGTGCTTACATTGGCAGTACTGTACAGACAGCTCGGTAAGGTTTCATAATCTTGGTATATCAGTGTCTCACTGTGTGTTCATGCCGACATGTGGTGGTGTCTTGCTGAGTGGCATTCATTATTGTTGTTGCGTGTTTTTGTGTGTTGTCGTGAGAATGTCTGAGCTTGAATTAGAACAACAAACAAATATTAAATTTCTTGTTAAACTTGGCAAGAGTGGAAGTGAAATCAGGAACATGTTAGTTCAAGTTTATGGGGATAATGCCATGAATGAAATCACAGTGTACACAGATGGATTTTCTGAGGGGAGAGAACTCATCAGGGCGGCCAGTAATGAGCAGAACTGATGAAAACATTGCAAAAATTTGTCAAATTATGCATCAAAATTATTGGCTGACTGTGAGAAGCATAGCTGACCAAGTAAACATCGATAGAGAAACAGGAAAATCTTGACTGAAAATCTTGGCTTGAGAAAGTTGTGTGCAAAAATGATCCCCGAAGAACTCACCGATGAACAAAAGCAAAGGAGAGTCGAAATTTGCCAAGACCTTTTGGAGAGGCAAGACGATGTTTTGGGCCATATTAACACTGGTGATGAAACATGGATGTACCAATACGACCCTGAAACAAAGCGTCAAAGTGCACAATGGAAGTCAGCCAATTCTCCACTATCAAAAAATTCCATCAGTCCAAATGAAGAGTCAAAAAGATGTTGCTAACCTTTTTTGATATCAGAGGGATTATTCATTATGAATTTGTATCAACTGGACAAACAGTTCACTAAGTTTACTATTTGGAAGTGCTGAAAAGCCTGCATGACAAAGACGAAAACGACCTGAACTTTTCACCAACAATTCATGGCTCTGCATCATGACAATGCACTAGCTCACATGGCACTGTCTGTGAGGGACTTTTTAGCCAGTAAACAAATAACTGTTGGAACACCTTCCTTAAACCTGATCTGGCTCCCAGTGACTTCTTTCTTTACCGGAAGATAAAGGAAATATTGAAAGGAAAACATTTCGATGACATTCAGGACATCAAGGGTAATATGACGACAGCTCTGATGGCCATTCAAGAAAGAATTCCAAAATTGCTTTGAAGGGTGGCATCCGTGCATACCTTCCCAAGGGAAGTACTTCAAAGGTGATTGTAGTGATATTCAGCAGTAAGGTATGCAGCACTTCTTCTAGGATGAGTTCACGAACTTAATTGTCAGAACTTGTACACTATCAGTTGGGTACTGGAAGCAGAGGAGTTGGGAAATGCAATGGGGAAAACATGAGAAGTAGCTGGAAGGTGACTCAACAGCAAAAACACAGGCTTTTATTTCATCTAACAAATTACGCCTTTTCAGGATAAAATTAAAGCTGAAAATTTGGTTAATTGTTTCTTAGTGTCATCAAACATAGCTAAATTTAGTCTTATCTGAAATTTGTGGGAAAAAAGATAGATGATCTAGGTAGTTTATTTTTTCTATTTCATGTTAGAATGTCTTGCCTGAAATATAACTGTCTTTAGCATTAATTATTAGCATCCTAGATTCTTCGCAGGTAATTCTTTACTATTATTCAGCTCTTTATTCATTTAAGAAGCAGATCTTCCTGAAATCAGTTCATTTTGATTATATATTGCTGGAATATTACTTTTGTGCTCTATGTATCATTCTTAAACATGTAATTAAAGATGGTACTTTTGTTTCAATAACTTACAGCAATAAGACAACTTCTAAAAGTAGATACTATATATAAGATACATCCAAACATAGACTGCCTTTGTTTTCTTCAGTATATGTTTGGGGAGAATAGGTACACAGGAGGAATTGTCAAATTAAAGAAATAGTTCAGAATGTAAGGAAATAAAAGGAATATGGGGAAAGATAAACAATGAAGAAAATGATAGGAAATTTGGAGAAAGAAATGGAAGAAAGAGAGAAGGATTAAAGCAGACTTTCCAAAACTATTTGTGTACTTCCATACACAAATAAGATTGTAATTTACCTGTCTGTTGCATTTTTATTTTGCTTTACCCCTACAAGGGAAGAAAAGAAGAAATACAAGGTGAGAAAGGAGTCCCAGACAGAATCTGGAATTTGCAACCACGAGGGGAAGGGAAGGGAATACAAACCTTCTCAGAACTCAGGTAGTCTTATGGCTACCACACTGGGACAGTTAGCTGTCTTTGGTTAATTTGAGAACTGCTCCTACGATCTGTTGCCCATTGTTCAGGGTACATAGCTTTGGCTGTTGTTTAACATTTATTTATGGCACCTGTTTCTACTTACTTTGATATTTGGGCACTCACTATTAGCAACCGTTTAATCTTTTAAATTATTACTTTGTGGCTTATAAAAAGAGACCAGGCAAGAGTGAAGGCGAACTAGTACAATGTAGATACCATACTGGAAAAACAACTCAAAATAAATGCCTTGCAGATGAGGCCAAGAGGCAGACTGGGTTTGGCTCCATCACCTTGTATTTGAAAAACATATAATTTTAAAAATCTCCACCCTGTCTTTTGTGTACATTACTAGGTCTACTCCAGAGAAAGCTTGAAAGAAAGGTCTATACTACACTTAAAAAGATTTGCAGGGCTGGCCCAGTAGCCCAGTTGGTTAAGAGCTTGCTCAAGAGTGCGAGCTGAAGCTGGTTTGGGATGCCAGCGGCCCGGTTCAGATCCCATGTATGAGGGCCAGTGACACTGCCCTCTACAGCTAATAATAGCTCCACCTGGAGCTGGGCTGTGCAAGCCCCAGTGATGGTGTAGGCTGCAGCCCCTGCTGCAGTGCGCTACCATAGGCTACAGTGAGTGGCCGGCAGCTGGCTTGAGCTGCCGGGCTGCCAATAGACGCTGTGAGTGACCATCCAGAGGCCGGCGACCAATCTGCCTCATCCAGGAAGAGCACAATGACCATACCAACATGGGCCAGTGAAGCAACGTCCTCCGCAACTAGACCGAAGAACAAAAAGACAGCAACTTGTCTGTTCCCCTTCCCCGATTCCCCAACACTGTTCCCCTCCCCCAATTCCCCAATAAAACCTTTAAAAAAAAAAAAAGTGCAATCTGAGCTCTGAGCAATAGCAGTTCGATGCCCAGCCCGAGCTGAGCTGCCACTGAGCTGCCAACAGGTGGTGGCAGGATGGCTCAGCTGAAGAAAAAAAAATAAAGATCTGCAGAACAGATCCGTAAATTATTCTTCAGTGCATGAATTTCTCATGTAAATGATTACATTAAATTAATATTCTTATTTGCAGGAAGTTGGTGAGCCATCTAAAGAAGAGAAGGCTGTAGCCAAGTACCTTCGATTCAACTGTCCAACAAAGTCCACCAATATGATGGGTCACCGGGTTGATTATTTTATTGGTAGGATTACATCAGTAAAATTTTATTAGGGTACATATGAAGATACCTAAATTTGGGATATGTAAATGTTTTAAAGGTGCTTTCCAAGTGTGATTGGTGAAGCTGTGTGATGAGCATATGGCAGTTATCCGATTATGTCCTTTAATGACTGTAACAATCAATAATAAAAAGATGAAAGAAAGTGCTCTATAATAACATTTGTTGGAAATTTTTAAAAAAGGTTTATTTTCAGTATTAATACTATCTTTTATTCAGATAGAATATGTACTTAAAGATAATCTTTTTATAAAACAGGAATTCAGTATGAAATAAGTCTGTTAGAATTAATTTAGGCGCTTTGGATTGTCACATAATCCAAACACCCTCATTATAAGCTAATGTCGTCTATAATACAGGCCTATAACTTAAAAATAGTGGTTGAATTTGCCTGTCTGATCCATTAAGATTGAATTGCCATTATAGAGAAGAAATTATTTTATCTTTCTTTAATGTTATGATTAATGATTTTGATAGTCATTAAAAGTATAGAAAAATTGGCATGCTATTTACTTCAGAACTAATATATTTAGTTTCTTCTAGTGACAGTAATAGATTGTTCACAGAGCTTATGCCTCACTGGGTTACAGTAAAGCGTGATGACAGAATTTCTGTTACTGTGAGAGGAAGATTTTTGATTTATTTATCCAACATTTAATTATGATTATTTGATAAGGGTGATGTTTACATTTATTCTGAATTTTTGTTTAGAACAATTCCCCATTAGTTTATCTTGCTTTAGTTAGTATTTTTGAATGTCGTTTATTTCCAGCATTATTTTAAAGAGAAGCTTATAGATATGCTTTATAAATTGAGGTACTGAGGAACTGTTTATCATGATCATGTCCGACTTAGATTTTCTGTTGAACTTGGTTTTATTTTCTGTTGCAGAATGTTGAAATTTGCCTTATAAAATATTATTTACATACACATGAATTTCCATGTATACTAAATTTAAAATAACAAATTTCTTCTTTAGCTTCAAAAGCAGTGGATTGCCTTTTGGATTCAAAGTGGGCAAAGGCCAAGAAAGGAGAGGAAGCTTTATTTACAACAAGGGAGTCTGTGGTTGACTACTGCAACAGGTAGTGTTTATTTCTTAGTGAAGGATAACTAAACAGTAATTTAATAATTTTCTCCGTAGTCCTGAAGCTCCTTACTCATTTTCATTATTGATGTAGTGATATTACAACATAGCATTTACATGCAAACTGGACTTCTTCAGTGCCTCTGGAAATACATTTATTTGGTATTAGGCTATCGTATTTTTATAATTTTTGTGTTCTATTACATTTGTGCATTTACCAGTCTGACTCAGCTGACGGCGTCAGCAATAAAAATCATATACCAGTGCCCTACAGTAAACAAAAAAGTCTTTTTTTTTTTTCCTAGAGTTGGGGAGCATTTTCCAAAACTTTGTCAGGGACTCCTAATAAGTATGTTATTCCTGGGTTTTGTTTTGTTTTTTGTTTTGTTTTGTTTTTTAGTGCCTACACACTGAGCTTTTAGCTGGCACCATTCCCTATTTTGTGATTGTTTGTAAAATCAAGAGAGCTACCACATCTGCCTTTTCTTGACTCCAAGATGAAGTATAGATAGTGCAGTAATATATCCATGTTTTTTATAATAGGTACTTCTCCTTTGGGAAAAAACTTTTGATGGTGAGTGGTGTACAAAAAATCACTTGCCTCTTAGAAATCAGTATGCTGGTTTTTCCTTCCATGTTATTTTTCTTGGTCTAAATAATTAAGCATATTTATTAAGATATTAATAAACCAAATTTTGTTTTTGCAACGCTGAAGTTTATATTTGGTGGGAATTTGACATTTTAGATTATTTTATATGTTTGGTAGGGAGGTACACATAGCAATTCACTAACATATTGTTCAATGGCATTTAAAGTATCGGCCACATGAGATTCCTCTTAAAAAAACCACTATTTCGTAACCTTGCTTCTTAAGCTGTAAAGTTAAAGAATTATTAAATATTCTCAATATTTATAGTTGCCAAAGACTAGAGTTTACTAATGGACTTTTCAGAAACAATGAAAATTTCATTGTTGGGGCAGGGATAACGTAATAGTGGTGTAGTTGGTATTTTCCTTTACAGCCCTTTGTGTATTTAGAACTCTATAAAGTGCAAATTTTCCTGCCTTGCCTCACAATAGATTCATTTTTCACATATGATGTAAAAATTAAGAAATGTAATAAATGCAAAAAAAGGCAAGTTAGGTAAGTCACCCGAAGTCACACAGCCAGTAAGTATCAGAACCGGAATTCTAAATCCAGCAGTCTGGCTCCATAATCCATTCTCTTAACCACTGTGCGCTACCTTATCTCCTCCAACAAAATGATAATGCATTTAGTAAAATAAAAATTAAAATGAAGGATTCACTTGAAAGTTTGTGAAGGACCTAACTTAGAACAGTAATAGCTTTTTTTGTAAAAGTGAAAATCCTTCACATTTCTTTAGGGTAGTAAAAACAGGAAAGCAAAGTGGAGTAAAGTGAATTTTTGAAAAGTGAGGAGTACTCTTTGCTTTACACTACTTCACTTTACAAAACGTTTCATAGGAATGCTTATTGGGTAGCAGGGAAACCAGTACTATTTGAATAGTAAGTTGGTGAGCCCAGCCCTCTGAGGAGAGCAGCCAGTATTAATTCATATCTCTTGATCCTCTTTTTTTCTTGTTTTGTTTTTTTTTTAGCTGAGCCATCCTGCCACCTGTTGGCAGCTCAGCAGCAGCTCAGCTCGGGCTGGGCATCGAACTGCTGTTGCTCAGAGCCCAGCTCGCACTCTTGGGCGAACTCTTAACCAACTGAGACACTCGGCCGGCTCTTCTCTTAATCTTTCAGGAGCTTTGATACTTTGTTATATGAAAAGCCCAAAAGACCTGAGTACAGAGACTGTCCTAGAAATACGCTCACTTTTCATTGTGTATGTGACTCCCATTCATGTTAGGTTGTGTCCTTCTTGCACTAAAATACAGAAGCATAACTACTAAAGTCTTCAAAGCCAAAGCCTCTTCTAACACAACCATGGAGGCTTCTGATGGCCAGTCCTCGTGGGTTCCCGCTTGACTACAGACAGAAGCACAAAGGGACACTTGTCAAGCCTCATTTTATGAAGCTACTATGTGGGCTTAAGAGAGTCTGAGGAAAAACAAAACAGGAAAGTGTAGGATAATACACAAAACAATCTTTTCTAATATGCTCTATGCATCTTTATGGCCTATTTCAAGTATGAACTCTTCAGCCTTTAATAGTACCATCCTGACTCTCCATGTGACTTTGTATCTGCAACCCCCCAGTCCAGTAACGTTCTTCTCACTCTTGTTCATACACCACACTCATGCTTCCTTCTGGCCTTTATTTGATCATAACCTGCCACTTGCCCCAAGTGGTTCTCCCTCTGTCCTGCTGCCTTTCTATATTAAATACCTTTTACGTTCCCTGCCCACCATGTAGTACTCCCCAGGTCATCAAGCCTCCATCAATCTTCGTAACCAAAGTTCTACAGAATTTACAAAGCTAATATCATGCAGTTTAGTACTTAGCTATTTTAGAATTGTTGCATATGTGTTAGTTTTTAATTTCTTGGCAGCTAAATCTGAAGGCAGTTGTAGGACTGTTTTATACTTTATTGTAACTCCATTGCACAATATGGGCATTTAATAAAACCTTACCCATTGTCACCTAGATGAAAGTCCTGAACACATGCCTGGCATCAATAAATGTTTGTTAAACCTGAAAAATAAAAATTAAGAGGTGAGGAAAGCAGTTTAATAACTTGCTGCTTTAATCCATTTGTTATTTGTTTCTTCAGCAACTATTTATCAAATATCTATTTTATATGCCAGGCCCCAGAAATACAGATGACTATGCTTGGTTCCTGTCTCCAAAGCACCTATTCTAGGCTGTTAAAGAGGATTCATGACTGATTACAACATAGTGTGTTCTATAAGGAAGACAGAGATGAGGAAACTTTAAGAATGGCTTCACAGGGAAAATGTTTTCATCAAATTTTTGAAGCCTAAGTAGGCAATTATGCAGCAAACAGTAGGAGAAAGGACATTGGGTCCTGGCAAAAGGCACAGAACATACTAACATAGGGAAGCATGAATAGTTCTGTGAAAACGTCAGAGCTTTGTGTAAGTGATTTGTACTGTATGATGTATTTCAAGCTAAACTAATGGAGGCACTGATATTATAATAGCGAATGTCACCTCACCTTTTGAGGCATAGAGTTGAAGTAGACGTTCTCTAAAGACCTATCAAGAAATAAGTCAATGATTCTTCTTATTACGTCTTTTACTTATTACTGAATAGAATGATGCTGTAATTAATGATTTATGAAACCAAATGTGTTTGTGCCTGTGTATTCCACAACTATTAAATGAAATTCAATATTGCTACAGCAGTAATGGCTAACAATGAGTACATACATGTCCGGTACCATGCTAACTAATCTACATGCTTCTCATTTAGTCCTAGAAACCGTTATGAGATAAATACTACATTTTAGAAATAAACTGAAATTAAGTAGCTTACCCAACACTGCACAGCTAGTTAAGTGGTATTTACATGCAGATCTACCTGAGTGTGAATTTTTCAACACCAATTTGACTGGTTAATAGTCTACTTTTCTTTTTTGGGGGTCAGGCAGCTGTATAGGAAGGGTGACAGAAGCTGGTGTTCCTTCTGGTTCTGTGCCCTTTTATATATACTCACCAAGGGACAGTTCTTTTTTTCTTAAAGGTCTACATTTTATTTTTTTAATTATTTATTAAGAACATTTTTTTTCTACTCTTAAAATGATACAGAAGAAAATTCAAATTACTAATAACGTTGCCTGATAGATAAGCACACCTCCCTTGGAGAATATACATTCAGGTATCTATGTGTGTATACATATACTTTTACTATATGGATATCTGGAAAATATGGAAATCACATAAGTGCAAAAGTAAATAAAGAAAATGAGAATATGTTCATTATAATTTTTTGTAAGATATTCTGAAGTAGAGTTAAAATTTAAAAACCCCCTTCATATTCAAATAACCCACCACTACTCTTAAATTTCACTTTCTACTCATAAGTAGTTAATTTTTTTTAAGTGTATACACTTTTTTTTTTTTTTTTTTTTTTGCGGGCAGTGCCACTGGCCCTCATATGTGGGACCCGAACCAGGGCCGCTGGCTTCCCAAGCCAGCGACCAACCACCGCGCCGCTCGGCTGGCCCAGTAGTTAATTATTAAGGGACTCAATTTTCTGTTTGTTTACATATACATGTATATGTGTAGCAGATATGGTAGAATCTTTGGGGGCATTTCAGACAGTTGCACAATTGTATGCTGTACAGATCTTCTGAACAAGTAGAAGGCCAGGTGAAGAAACCTAGAAGTTAGCCTCATGGAGATGTTCTTGGGGTGGATTAACTGGGCAGCGGAAAGAAGCCCATCTGGGCAGGTAAAAACAGATGCTCCAGAGGGCACAACATAATGACCAAAAATAAGTAGTCATTGGGCAAGACGGAGGCATCTAGTTGACAAGTGGCATTATGTGCTGGAGCCGGTAGCAGTGAGTTGTGTTTTTGTAGTTTTACCCAGGCAGGATTGAAGTCACAAATCAGGAATTCTGAAACTGGAACATCAGATGTGAAAAAGATATAGATGACAAATATCAGGGCAACGCAGTCTTATGGGTAGGATTATAAGGTTAGAAAGGAACTGCCACCCAGGTTGACTTAATTTTGAGTCAGCTGAGCTTCTAAACTCATCAGATGAAGAAATGAATAAAGCAGGGATCTTTCTCTTAAGTAGTTTTACGATCTAGTGAAAGGAGCAAACAGACATAAATTGTATATCAAGTTAGAACATAAATGTTATGGATAGGATAACGGGAAACGGGAGGGAGGATGGCTGACGGGTTTTTGAATAGGGTAGGCCTAGTTGAAAAGGTAACATTGGAGGGCAGACTTGAAGGAAGTGAGGGACATGCTTATTTGGGGAAGAGCATTCCGGTTGAAGGAAACAGCCAGTGTAGGAATGTAAAAAACAACTGATAAAGAGAGGGAAGAACAACTTCTTGGGAGAAATTAGTGAAACGAGTACATAGTGTTGTTTTGCCAAATACACAGTTTTCAGTTTGATACTGTGAGAGCTGTTTAAGAGTCCAGAAATCTCACCTTAGCATATTATTCATTACTTAATTGAAGGTATTTCATTATAGTGGCAGGTCGAATTGTGAAATACATGGAGAGAAAAAATAAGATGGAGAAAGACAGCTGAAGACACTGTTTGGATCAATCAAATCATGGATGTATTTGTAATCTTAACATTTCTTAAACTATTATATTTATTGAACCCCTTTCCTATGTTCTTGCATTTGAGACTTAACATTAAATAAAGCAGCCTTGAGTACTCCTAATGAACATAGAGAAAAGTTTTATAAGGATAGTTTCAAACCTATAATCTCATATCTAAATTATGTAGTTAAAAATGAAAATTAGGATGGCAATTTTTATGTAATAAAACTATATACTTTTTTTTTATTAGAAGTGGATTTGACTTTTTCCATGGGCTTACTAATTGTAATTTCTTTAGTATGTTACCAATATATGTCTTTCTTTGCTCATTTTATTCAGGTATTTATATTTTTGCTTTTTTAGTCTGTATCTGTTTAACTGAAAGGGAGTCTAATGTCATACCTTTTTTTGTTAAGGCTTTTAAAGAAACAGTTTTTTCACCGGGCACTAAAAGTAATGAAAATGAAGTATGATAAAGACATAAAAAAAGAAAAAGAGAAAGGAAAAGCTGAAAGTGGAAAAGAAGAAGATAAAAAGAGCAAGAAAGAAAATCTAAAGGATGAAAAGACAAAAAAGGAAAAGGAAAAAAAAAAAGATGGTGAAAAGGAAGAATCCAAAAAGGTGATTTCAATTAATTTTAAGTAAAAATGAAAAATCATTATGTGTACATGATCAATACTGGCATATGAGCACTTTTGAAATGTGCAACAAATACTTAAGATAACCATTTGGGGGTTCTTATAAATACCATGGTTGAATTTTGATTTCTCTGTCTCAAATAAATGAATTTTTTTTTTATTATATGATGTCATATTGCTTTTTGCTTTTTTGTAAGTGTTTTTTTCTTCTATTCAACCTGTGTTTTAATAGGAAGAAACTCCAGGAACTCCCAAAAAGAAGGAAACTAAGAAAAAATTCAAGCTTGAGCCACACGATGATCAAGTGTTTCTGGATGGAAATGAGGTAAGAGTGTCTATTATAGCTTATAAGTAGAAATCCAGTTTTACATAAGAGTTTTTAGAACTCGATATCTTCACTAAGAAAATAAGTAATTTAAATAAATATAACCATGCAGATATAAAATCTCTTTAAAAAATCAGTCATTGCTCTGAATTTAGATTTATAAAAACATTTTTAAAAAGTCAGTCAGAATTAGGTTCAGCCATGTATGAATGGTGGAAAACCTAAAATAACAGTGGCTTAAAACAAAATAGCTGCTTGTTTCTATCTCATCGATGAAATTGAGGGTAAGCAGTACTGATATAGCAGCTTGATGAGGGATCTGAGCTCTTCCTTCTGATGAGGGAATTAGTACTCGACTGCCAAGCTTGTATCAGCATCTGAAGGCGAGGAAGGACAAGCCTGCTCTTTAAGGATGCCTTCCAGGAAGCTGGCAGTTTCATTTCTGCTTGGATTCCAGAATCACATGGTCATGCCTACCTGCAGTAAAATCTTAAAATTGTGCGTTTTGTTTTGGGTGCTCATTTGCCCAACCAAAATACAGGTTTTGTGTTACTATCACAGAAACAAGAGCAGAATGGTTAATGGAGGACACCTGGTTTCAGTCTCTTCTATCATCAGACATACTACTTTAAGGGCCTAAAATGTTTAACGTTTCTTGATGCTTAACTCAAGGAGATAGTTTTTATTTTTTTGCAATGGGAGATTTGTGTGGTGGAAGCCTTCCATGAATACTGCTTGATTTAGCCATTTAACAAATACAAAAACCTTAGTTATATACTGGCCATTGAATTGTTGTGAATTTCAAAATACAGTAAAACCTTGGATTGCAAGTAACTTGGTTTGCGAGTGTTCCGCAAGATGAGTAAACATTTCTAATACATTTTAACTTGGTAAACGAGCGATGTCTTGCAATAGAGTAGTTTTGTTTCCGGAACGAATTATGCTTGCAAACCAAGTAAATTTTAACTTGGTAAATGAGAAGTGTCTTGCAATATGAGTAGTTTGTTTCCAGAACGAATTCTGCTCGCAAAGCAAGGTATTGCTGTATATTTCTTCTTGCTATACCTAATACAAAAATAGTATCTATAAAATAGTAGTTCTAGGAGCTATGAGTTTGAAATTCTGGGAAAGCCTTCCAGAAAACATGTGTCCTAGGTTCATTTCAGACGCACTTATATGAGCATCTATAGGGTGGAATATAGGAGGGTGTGTGTGTGTGTGTGTGTGTGTGTGTGTGTGTGTGTTGGTGTTGGTTGTATAATGTGTCCCATAGTGATTCTTATGTGAACCCAAGCTTAAGAACCATGTAATTGAAGACCACAGGTCTTTCTTAACATGAAAGCTCCAATGCCTTCAGTTAAACATCAAGCATTGGCTATATGCCAAGACATTTTTATAGATGCTAGGAAAAGTGTAATAAATAAGATAAAATTCTGTTCTTAGAAGCTCTCATAGTCTAGCAAACATAGAAATTTCGAAAAATGATAATGTGTTGGATGTGGAGTGCAGCCTAGGGAATAGAGTCAGTGGAATTGTAACAGCTATGTACAATGTCAGAGGGGCAGTAGATTGGAGGAGGGGGGGTTATCACTTTGTTAGGGGTGTGAATGTCTAACTATTACATTCTTGTGCATACCTAAAACTAATAAGAAAAAAAGGGTGCTGTGTTACAGTGTGGTAAGTGTCTGATGTGAGAACACCAGTTAGGGATAGTTGATTTAATCAGGAGAGGACAAGGAGATTCTGGAGATCCTGAATACTTGAGCTGAGTCCTGAAGGATGACTGGCAGATTGACAGGTGCAGTGGGAAGGAGTTATAAATCTATTAGTTAGGCAAAGGAAGCAGTCTGAGCAAAGCCATGGTGCTTGCGTTCCTGAAGAGGCTAGATTTTTATCCTGCAGAAAGAAGCATGCTTTCAAACTTTTAAAGGTGGGAAATGTCTTTAAAAACTTGTTTTTTTAGAATACTAACTGGAAAAAGTGGTTTCTGTGGATCTGATTTCAAGGGGAAATGTGCAGAGTTTAAAAAAAAAAGAAAAAGAATGGAACCCCTGATGTTAGAAGTAGAACCAAATCAAAAAGACGATAACAAAGAATTCTGGTCCAAAGAGAACCAAATTTGTTTAAGTAAATGAAGCTTTAAAGCAGAAGTTCCCAGTGTACGGGCTACAGACCTTCCATAGGGAAGCAGGCAATGAAATTATTGCGGACAGTCATAGAATATTTACATTCAATAAGCATGATCTTTAATAATGGTTCTTTGCATCTGATTGGTGAGAGATAACAGGGTGTGGTTGAGAGCTGCTGGATCTGTAATAGGGCCTGGCTGGAATCTATCTTAACTGTGCTCTCAGCCCAGACTGGTTCTGCTCATGCCAGTCTACATCATTACATTAAGGACAAAAAGGTTGTGCAATTGCTGGTCTTCGGGTTGAACAAGTAATGGGTTGCACACATGAACAAATTGTTAAAAGCATGTAAGTACACAGAAATTTATTTAAGTGCATTACAGAATTTATAGTTGTTTTTTAAACAATTTTCTAGCTGGATACCAAAAGAAACACTACTACTGAAGTCTTTGGAATTAGTTTACCTTAAAAAGCAATTCTTATATGTTAAGAAGTTGAAAGTTACTTCTGTAGAGGGCCTAAAATAGAGAACTAAGCTTAACTTTCTAATGTGTCCTTAGACTTTAAAGCACTGTGGTTTCTTGATTCTTCTAGGTATATGTGTGGATCTATGACCCAGTTCACTTTAAAACCTTTGTCATGGGATTAATTCTTGGTAAGTACAGTGTCTAAAATTTAGAAAGTAAAATAAAATGCCAAAGTTGTAAAGAAAAATATTTAACAAAAAATAGCTATTTGTAAAAAATACTTTAAAATTAGAAGATAATGATAAAATGAGAAAAATTATTTGCAACACATTAAAGCAAAGATATTTAAGAGATTAACAACTTCGTAGAAAATAGTAACAGTAGCTCACAGATAAAGAAATACAGTGACCAATAATCATGAATGATACTTAGTCATGCTCATAATAAATACAAATTAAAGCAACAGTGATTAAGAGGATTACAGTTTGATAGTACCTAGTCTTAGTGAAGGTCCAACATTTGGGAAACATCAGCATTGTCCAAGAATTGATGGGGAATATCCATTGTTTTCATATTTATGGAGGGCAGTTTGGCAATATCTTTCAAATTTTAAATGTATATACACTGACCCAGCTATTGTACTTCTAAGAATTTATCCCATGGCTGTCCTTAATACAGTTGCACAAAGTATCTATTCAAAAGTGAACATTGACACATTATTTTAATGCAAATCCCTCAGATTATATTTAGGAGAGTAATTAGCAAATATCTTTCAAATTTTTTTTTTTTTAAATTCGGGGAAGGGGAACAGTGCTGGGGAATTGGGGAAGGGGACCAGCCAAGTTGTTTGCTGTGGAGGGCCCCAGTCGCCATCTGGCTTCCCATCGGCATCTTGTGGCCTCCAAGCTCAAGGTGCTGTGCTCAATCTTAGTTGCAGGTGGGTGTAGCCACCATCCCATGTGGGAGTCAAACCAGCAGCCTTGTTGCTAAGAGCAGACGCTCTATCCTCTGAGCCATGCAGGCAGCAGCTCAGCTTAAGGTGCTGAGTTCAATCTTTTAGTTGCAGGTGTGCATAGCCCACCATTGAACACACAATCTTGTTGTTACACCAGCTGAGCCATCCTGCCACCTGTTGGCAGCTCAGCAACAGCTCAGCTAGGACGCAGAATTCACTGCCCCATGTGGGAATCGAACTGGTGGCCCAGTTGCTCAGAGCATGCGCTCTAAGCCAACTCTTAACCAACTGAGCCACTCGGCTGGCCCTCAAATTTTAAATGCCTATCCCTTTAGAGCTAAGAATTATACCTCAAAGAATTTATCCTGTGTTGTAATCACAGTTGCACAAATGTACAAGTACATTGGTATCTGTTGCACTATTGTCTGTAATAGGATAAAGTTGGAAAGAATTCAAGTCCCTCAATAGGAGAATGGTGAAATAAATTATAGTACCATACAGCTTTTAAAGAATTAGAATTAGGCAGGATGCGCTGATGGAAAGGTATTTTTTTTTTTTTTTTTAAAGAAATTTTATTGGGGAGCAGTGTGTTTTTCCAGGACCCATCAGCTCCCTGTCAAGTAGTTGTCTTCAATCTAGTTGTGGAGGGCGCAGCTCCTTGGCCCATGTGGGAATCGAACCAGCAACCTGGTGTTATGAGCCCACGCTCTAACCACCTGAGCTAACCGGCTGCCCCTGGCAAGATATCTATTAATAAAATAGATTAAATGGGGGGAAAAAAGCAAAAGAGTAAGAATAGTATAAGCTCATCTATGTAGGAAAAAAATTCTATGTAGCTAATTTTAATTATATATAAGCAGAGGGCCGGCCAAGTGCCTCAGTTGATTAAGAGCTCACTCAAGAGTGCGAGCTGAGCTCTGAGCAACAGTAGTTCAATGCCCAGCTTGAGCTGAACTGCCGCTAAGCTGCCAACAGGTGGCAGGATGGCTCAGCTCAAAAAAAAAAAAAATTCTAGTTAATTATATATAAGCAGTCTTTGGGAGAACAAATAAGAAACAATACTGATTAACCTCTGGGCAATGGAGTAAGAATTGGATACCTTTTAGGTTGTTTTTGTTGTTTGTTTTTTACCATGGGTATGTGTTATTCAGGATGGGGGCCATGGGTGGGGAGAAGAGAGTGATTTAACAAATAGATAGCAGTTAAACGAAGAAGCTTGATCAATAAGGTATCATAGGATCCCATTCAAAATAACTCTTTAAGAGTTGAAATTCAAACAATTCCAACCCAAACAGCTAATAGCTACTGATCACTTACTATGTACTAGTCACTTTGCTAAGTATTTTACATGCATTGTTTCATTTCATCCTTGCAACAATCTTTAAAAAAAGGAAGAGGCCCATATTAAATATAAACTTGGGCCGGCCGAGTGGCTCGTTTGTTAAGAGTTGGCTTGGGAGCACGAGCTCTGAGCAGCAGGGCCGCTGGTTCAGATCCCACATGGGTCAGTGACGCTGTGCCCTTTACAGCTAAAATGGTAAATAACAGCTCCACCTGGAGCTGGGCTTCCGTAAGTCACCAGCAGCCGGCGTGAGCTACCGTGCAGTGGCCAGCGACTGATCTGCCTCAGCCAGGAAGAGCACAGTGATCACAATACCAACATGGGCCAATGAGGCGACGTCCTCCACAGCTAGACTGAAGAACCAAAGGACAGCAACTTGTCTGTTCCCCTCCCCTAATTCCACAATAAAATTTTTTAAAATAAATATATAGTAAACTAGCCTCAAAGGGGTTAAAAAACTTGCCCAGGGTTTCTTAGCTTATAAATAATATAGCCTAGAAATTGAATCCTGATCTCTTTTGCTTTAAAAATCTAATAACCAGACTTACAATTCTTTTTTTTTTTTTTTTTTTTTTATTGGGGAATTGGTGTAGGGGAACAGCGTTGGGGAATCGGGGAAGGGGAACAGACAAGTTGCCGTCTTCTTGTTCTTCAGTTTAGTTGCGGAGGATGTTGCTTCACTGTTGGTATCGTCATTGCGCTCTTCCCGGATGAGGCAGATCGGTCGCTGGCCTCTGGATGTCGATCATCGCGGCTATTGGCAGCTCACGCTTGGCTGCCAGCTGCTCACGCTGGCTGCGGGCCACTCACTGCAGCCTACGGCAGCCCACTGCAGCAGGGGCTGCAGCCCACACCATCACCAGGGCTCGCACAGCCCAGCTCCAGGTGGAGCTGTTGTTAGCTGTAGAGGGCAGTGTCACTGGCCCTCATGTGGGATCCGAACCGGGGCCGCTGGCATCCCAAAACCAGCGCTTAACCAATGCGCCACTCGGCCGGCCCCAGACTTACAATTCTTAACAATTGTTCCATGTGGACCCACTGTACTTAGAAAATAGCTGGAAATGTTTGTATACAGTTCCCCTTACTACCAAAAACCATCTGTATCAGAATTACCGGGTGACCTTTTTAAATGTGTAGATGTCAGAACCCTACCCCAGAATGTGAATCGCTGATTCATTGAAATCTGTTTTTGGTTATTTTTGTTGTTAGATTCTGTTTCTTTAAGCTCCCCTATTCAGTAGACAGATATCTTATAGTAGAAAATAAAATAGACACTATTGGAAAACGGCAGCAGTAGATAATTTAAGGAGCTAACAATTTTGTATTTCTTGACAGCACTCTTTTCTAATTATATGTAATTTATACTAGAAAAATCCTAACCTAATTTAAGAACAGTAGTTAAGATGTTAAGTTCAACTGTGTGAAATGGCGATAATTGACCCATCATTTTTTATCTATAAAAATGGCAATTTTATATATATTTCAGTATGTTTGTGTTTCCATTTTTCCCCTAGGAATATATTCATTGTTATGCAACCAAGCCATTTAAAATCTAAAAGTTATCTGTGTAACTTTGTTTTTTCCTGTTCCAGTGATTGCGGTGATAGCAGCCACCCTCTTCCCTCTTTGGCCAGCAGAAATGAGAGTAGGTGTGTATTACCTCAGTGTGGGTGCAGGCTGTTTCGTAGCCAGCATTCTTCTCCTTGCTGTTGGTAAGTATTATTAGTAAAAATGACTTTAGTAAGGTGGATATTGAGCATTTTGGACTATAATCTGGAGCTTTAATAAAGTTTAATAGCAAAATTAATGCAGGCAGAGCAAGAACTATATGGACATACTTTTTGTATCATCCCACAACTGACTCAGGCTTGAAGTAGTATATGTGTTTGATCTTATTTGATCTGTTCTGAAGAAAAAGGATTTATACATTAATGCACTTTAAAATTTAGCTACCACAAGAATATTAATATTTTTATAGTGGTTGATCATTTATTAGACATATTTTCAATAAAACATTTTTATATTTTGACATAAGGCAAATGAAGCTTGTATCAAATATTTAAATTTTATGTATATTTTCAATAAATGATTCTAAACCATTGATTTGCCATTGGGAAAAATCACTTTGCACCCATGTACCAAAATAAATTCTAGATGTACTAAGGAATTTTTAAATATTTTTTAAAAAATCAAACAAGAAAACATAAGTAATTTTTTTACATTTCTGGATGATTGGTGTCTTTCATAGCTAAAAATAAAACAATATAAAAACAACCCAGTTCAAAAATGGAAATTAAAAAACAAGTGACTAATAAATACATGGAAAATGCGCATCACTAGTAAGCAATAAAATTAAGATAATGAGGTGGGTTTTGCCTGTTTAATTAGGATGATTTTTTTTGAAATGGAAATAATGCCAAAGAGGGTTTGACTGGAAGGAAATGCACATAAATATAAATAGTGGTGGTACTTATGAATGATTTTAATATTCTTTACACTTGTCTGTATTTTTTTACAATGAGCATATTATCATGAAAACATCAACAAATATGATTTTACTTAAAATCCTAGTTTTTAAAGTTTTTCCATATGAGGTGAACAAATGTAATTTAGGTTTTCACTTTGGGAAAGAAATAGGAATTTTTCTCAGCTTATCTAAAGCTGTTTGTTTTTTTGGTTTTTTTTTAAAGATTTTATTGGGTAATTGGGGAAGAGGAACAGCCAAGTTGTTGTTCTTCAGTCTTAGTTGTGGAGGGCACACGTAGCTCAGCTCCAAATCCAGTCCCCATCTGGCCACCCTTTGGCAGCTCGCAGCTGCTCAGCTCAAGGTGCTGTGTTCAGTCGTAGTTGCAGGTGGGCATAGCCCACCACCCCATGCAGGAGTCAAACCGACAACCTTGTTGTTAGAAGCATGTGCTCTCACCAGCTGAGCCATCCTGCCACCTGTTGGCAGCTCAGCTTGGACGCCGCTCACTGACCCTTATGGGAATCGAACCAAAGACCCTGTGGCTCAGAGCTCACGCTCCTTTTTTTTTTCCCCCAATTTTTTTTTTTTTTTTTTTTTTGAGGGCAGTGTCACTGGCCCTCACATGTGGGACCCAAACCGGGGCCGCTGGCTTCTCAAGCCAGCGCTTAACCACCGCGCCACTCGGCCGGCCCAAGAGCTCTTAACCAACTAAGTGCCCCTGTCTGGTGATTTTTTTACTTATATATAATTCCTAGGCATCTATAGATTTATGTTGGTATATGGTGCTAAGTTCTAATTATTTTCCCTAAATGACAAATCAGCTTTTCCACCAAGACATATAGAAGTACTTCTGTATAAAAATTAAAAACAATACCCACATTATTGACCTAATATCTATTGTTAGAGGATATAATTTGACCAAGATTATCTGAAATGGTGGCATGTTATTCTCAGGTTCTGCGATATATAATAGATTCTTATGTTTATAAAGTATTACTCCTATAGCCATAAGCAATTTCCCTCTGTACATCCCCTCATCCTGGACATCAAAGTGTGCCCTGAGTTGGTGCCACTGTCCATGGATCCAGGAGCTCATCTAGTATTTTCATTCAGTTCATCATGTTTATGGACCTCCTTTTTTCCCTCTGATCTCTGACTCTGTGTGAAGCCTTTCTACCTACCTTTCAATTTTTTCTCTAGATAAGTCTTGAGAAAATCCTCTGATGTTGCTGCATGTAATACAGCAAGTCAAGAAATAATACCTAAGACTATAAAGCATATAACTAGTGTAGTATATTGAAAATGAGAAACCATAAACTTTGAGCTGACATTATATATAATCAAATTGGTGTCTTCTGGCTCTCAAATCCTTGAAATTTTAAAAATTCTTTGAAAAATTTCAGCAAAGATTTAACTCCATCGAATAGAATTAACCCGCTTGCTTATCTTCTATTTAAACCAGTATTCACAGTAGTTTATGGTAATTATATTGTTTTGCTCTTTAAAATACTGTTTGTTCAATTGTGTTTTCTGTAATTTTTCATTTTAAATATACTGTACATTTAAATAGCATTGAGCATTAAATCTTGTGAATTAAACCAGAAAACAAACCCATCATTTTCATGTTTTGTTAGAAAATGCAATTCCAAATATTCTTTCAAATAGTTTTGATCTGTAGCTCACTTATAAATTGAACATTTTCTTTTTATGTTATCCTATGAAGTATTATATATTGGTCATAATTATATTTGATACTACTTTGAATATGTATTGTTAATATTGCCATTTAAAATAAGACCTTTGGCAATTTTCTAAATGTGTCATTTTTAGTATAGAGATGGTATGAGAGTACATGTCACAGTGATTTTTCCCTTGATACATCACATCCCTTTTTGCCCCAGTAATCTAATGCCACATAGAGAAATACTGTAAAACATGTTAAAATGCTGCTACATTGACTTTATACTTGTATATGGTGAGAATTTAGATATTATTTGCACCATTTCTTTATTGCTTTTTCTTGGATTTGAGGCCAGATTTATATTATGAACCATCTGTCTTATAACCCTATATGCCTGTGGTAGCATATCATAATTATATTTGGAGGAAAAATGTGCAGCCTCCTTAAAAGATGTTCCATTATTTTTTTACTAGGGGAGTTTATTCTTAAATCATAATTTCAAACATATTTGCTTTTTCTGTTTGTACCACAGTACTAATGTATACAGTCTTTCAGAACATTTGTTCTTTTGTGAAAATAGAAATTGCTACGTTATAAAAGTCAATGCAGCTAAAACTATTTCCTTTTATTTATCCAAAACAAAATAATGGAAGAAGCACAGATGAGCTGCTTTTAGGCCTTATATGAAAATAGTGATATAATTGTCTGTAAAGAAAACAAAAACCTGTTATAATTGACTGGTCCATAAATTCATATAATCATTATGATCTTTAATAAAAAAATGGGAAAATCACTCAGCTCTATATAATTGGTAAATTAAGAGAAAACTATATGAAATATTGTGTTTGTGATAACTCATGATAGACTCTAAAATTAACCACAATTTTGTCATACGTTGCTCTAAAAGAGTAACCTCAAAACCCATTTGTTTAAATGATCTGGATTTTCATTGTATTGTTTCCTAATATTGGGAGAGAGTTAGTCCTTAAATAAGCAGAAATTATATAATTACTTAATTTTTAAAAATTACAACTCTTAGGAAAATTTTTTCTTATTGTTCAAAAGGGTTTTACTTAGGATACTTATCCTTTAGGCAAAGTAGGCACATGCCATGGACCTATGGAGATATTTTCATTTCTTTTAAAATCAGAAGTTATAATGTGAGTACATGTATATAGTAATGAACCTATGCAGGATTATATTGGGATTTGTACCAATATGGTTGTAAAAAATATAATTTTTAACATTTTTTTATGGCGGAATTGCCTTACAAAGGTAAAGTGCTTAGGATCTAGGAAAGTTATGCATCCCTGCTTTTTCCTTAACGGCTTCTTAAGATACCTTCATCCCTTAATTACATCTATTTCCTTTTTCTTATGCAATGGTCTCGTGTATACTTAAATGTCCAGTTGATGGCTATGCTTATTGAACAATAAACAGCAGGTACATAAATCCTAAGTGTACATCCATGAAATAGCACCCATCTAAAAGAAAACATAAAAGTAATTTTTTGAGGGGTATTATAGCATTATGCCCTCGAGTTCAGAGTATAATGCTTTGTACCTAAAATACTGTGATAGCTGCTAAACTAATCAGGATTTAATTGTTTTTTATTTTATTCTTTGAGGGCAGTATCACTGGCCCTCATGTGTGGGACCCGAACCGGGGCCACTGGCTTCCCAAGCCAGCGCTTAACCACCGCGCCACTCGGCCGGCCCAGGATTTAATTGTTTAAGGTGCATGTAATGTGCAAATAATAACACTCTGAATGTTTTTCCAGTTTTTTATTAACAAATATTCCCTACTATGACAGTCAATGCTTGAATTATTCAATTAGAGCAATTTTTCTCCTACAGCACGTTGCATTCTATTTCTCATCATTTGGCTCATAACTGGAGGAAGGCACCACTTCTGGTTCTTGCCAAATCTGACTGCTGATGTGGGCTTCATTGACTCCTTCAGGCCTCTGTACACACATGAATATAAAGGACCAAAAGCAGACTTAAAGAAAGATGATAAATCTGAAACCAAAAAGCAGCAGAAGTCCGACAGCGAGGAAAAGTCAGACAGTGAGAAAAAGGAAGATGAGGAGGGAAAAGTAGGACCAGGAAATCATGGAACAGAAGGCTCAGGTGGAGAACGGCATTCTGACACAGACAGTGACAGGAGGGAAGATGACCGCTCACAACACAGTAGTGGAAATGGGAATGATTTTGAAATGATCACAAAAGAGGAACTGGAACAACAAACAGATGGGGATTGTGAAGAGGAGGAAGAAGATGATGATGGAGAAACAACTAAATCTTCACATGAAAAATCATAACTTGCCTAACTTTGGGACTAAATGTGTGTAAGAGGTTGGATTTTCTATGTTGGCTGATCGTCATAATGTACACATGACATTTGTAGCATCCTTAAATCCACTTACTGAAATGTATTTGACAACCTTCAGTTATATTCAGTCCTTCATTTTGTAGAACACTCTTATGGGTATAGTCAAAAGCCATTTATAAGTTTTGTCTATTTGATAAATTTATAGTAAGTAGGTCTCATTAATTTTGATAGTTATCAAAGATGTACTTTCCACAATGACATTTAGATTAATGGCATTTTTGATAATTATATGGCTTTTTACTGTTAGACTAATCAAAATAACTAAAAGGGATAAAAATGAAACACCAGTATTTCAGATTATGAATAGTTACGTAGCCATTTCACAGTATCTTTGAGATGAAATGCCTGAACTCATTGTTCTTGATAGTTAAGATTTTGTTGATTACAAAATTACACCAGGCAATTTCTAAGATTCTGAGTTAGCAGGGTTCAAAAAGCATTTTGTGGAAACAAGCCAACTAGTAATAATGCAACAACACTTTTAGTTTAGCTACAAATTCTCCTTTCCCAACTTAGGAAATCCAAACTGGTTTGTGCATCTGCTTCTGAGAAAGACGGTCATCTCCATCTCCAACAGAGAGGCCGAGCCACGTTGGTGGGAAGGTGATGATGGCTCTTTCTCCCATTTCCTTGTCCTAAAGTAATGTATTCTGTATATAATTTACAAATAAACATTTTATTTTAATTGTTACTTATTATTTAGACATTTTCTTAACACTTAAATTTGTAAAATTAAGACCACTTAAAGGTGTGTTTTTAGAGAAATGGGAGTTTCAGTAACCCCTGGTACATCTGTAATCTTTCTACAGCAGCTTCAGTTTGTGCCAACATTCCATGTATTTGAACATGAGCTAAAACCAACCTTATTAAATAAGAGCATACTTAAAGTAGTGTTTGTATGCCTTAATGTTCATTTTGATTTATCTTAAATCTCTACATTCAGAAATGGGGTACTGTATTATCAGACCAGGAGGCTTTGCTATGAAAGATAATTTACTGTTCTAAAAATACCAATTTAAAATAAAGAACATACAAGAAAACATAAGAGAGCCATTGGACTCTTAATTGCTTTGAACTAGTTTTTCAGTTTAATTTTATGTCTTGCATACCTTAGTTATAAACCTTTTGGAAAAATCTTGCATTTACTTCTGAGCATAATCATTCCTTGGAGTTATACTCTTGTAAACTGATAATGAATATTAAATTATTTTCCTTCGGTCACAGTGAGAGCATTTTGCTTTGTAGTTGAAATAGTTGGTGTGTGTAGGTCTTTATTTCCCTTTAGGCTGTTTCCCATCTAAGTGTTTGACTAAAGATGTTAAATTTTGTTAATTGTGAAAACAGTACACTTTCAGACACATTTTATTAAACATAGCTTGATTGCTTCTTTATAATATTCCTTGTAAGTGAACAGAAATGTGGCTATTTGGTGTTAATGCAACTCTATCAAGGCTGCAGTCAATCATTTAAAAAGTTTTCTCATAGCAAATGTTCACTGGTTTAAGTGCCTGAGTGTTTTCCCCTCATATTTCAGAGCTCTCCTGCATTATTTCCACAATATGGGATGCATAATTACAACTTCTGAACTTAATCACCAGTAGCATTAATACCTATTTCTGGGTATGGTAATAGTACCAAAAGTGTTTCTCACAAATAAAAATGACGTAATCTTCACTACTATGTTAATACCCAGGCACTCAATATTTATCCTAAAGCTCTTTATAGCATATTTACTATGTCTCGTCGTAAAGACATTAAAGACATGGAGCATGGCGGGAAAGTCAGCTGCTTATTGATGTTTGCAGATTCTTACCAAATGTTAGTGCAAATTTTTATAACTATTTGGTGGTCCCTGGGGGAAAATATCATTCTTACTATGGTTAGGAAGTGAGTTAGAAATTTCAGCTCTGTGTCTTACTATTCAAGGTTGTGTTCTTAAAACATAAGAAAACCAAAAGGCTGCCACTATTATATTTCTCAGAATAGATGGCTATCTTTGCTGGCTATCATTAAATATTATGCCAGAGCACCGAGAGTTGTTTATATTAGTCAGTGGAATGGTGATTTTTTTTTTTTTTTCTAAAGAACTTCAGGTTTGCTGTGCTGCTGGAAGTAGGAGCTTGAAGCTTTTGGATAATGTCGGATTTACTGTGGAGTGCGTACAAACAGGCCTACCTCAGCAGCACTGAATTAACCAACCAAGTCCAGATAATAAGAATAATGTATTTGTGATTCTTAAAGTCAATGCATTAAATAGATTGTTTTTTCTTTTCCCTCCACTGATTTGATTTTCACACTATATGGCCTTCTAGACAATTTTCATTGAAATAATTTGGATTTAGTCAAATACTAATCAAAAAGTAATAAATTTTAATATATCACATTGAAACTATGCAGTGGTGATGGGTTTTCATGTCTTCCCCCTTTCTGGTTTTACACTATGAGTACCAATTATAGCTGCTGACTATGGAAAAATCATCTTGTCTTTCATTAATTAAATTGAGTTTGTTTTTTTGTTTTTGTTTTTTTGAATATTAGGAATTGGAAAACAGCAAGTACTGTTGATTTTCATTATTCGTGGTAGTTAGGCTCTATGAAATCACCACCAACATGGAATTAATATTTCCTCAGGCAGCTGTTCTGTGAGCCTCTGGTCACATTCATCAACCAACAATATATTGGGTTGTTTGAGGTGTCTTTTTGTGATTTACTAACATTGAACTCATGGCCAACATCACTATAACTTCTTGCCTGAGCAAAGCTTATCTAACACATGTATTTTCCCCATAAGGCACATCAGAGCCTTTTTTTTTAAAATTTATTTTTAATTAGTTTCAGGTGTACAACACAGTGCAATAGTTATACATTTTACCCCTCAAATTGACAACCCCCCCACCCCCAATTCGCCACCCCATTTCTCCCCTCCATATCATATATATCTATTAATCTTCCTCTGACTCTCTTCCACAGTATAATCCACATCCCGTGACTATCTACATATATTCAATTACAGTTGGTATACAACCTTCGCTTCAGGTATACAGTGCAGTGATCAAACCTCTACTCCATCCATGAAATGGTCTCCCTAACAAGACATATGACCATCTGACACCCCACAAAATATTTACAACATTATTAATTATATTCCCCAAACTGTCTTTCATATCCCAGTGGCAATATTGTAGTTGCCTCGTTTTGCTGTCTAATCCCTTCCCCTTCCTCATCCCCACCTCTCCCAAGTAGCAACCCTGATTTTTCCTCTATATCTATGAGACAGTTTCTGTTTACTTTGCTCATTCATCCAGTTTTTTAAATTCCACATATGAGATCATATGGTATTTGTCTTTCTCTGACTGACTTATTTCACTTAACATGATAGTCTCTAGGTCCATCCGTATCATTGCAAATGGTACGATTTCATTCTTCTTTATAGCGGAGTAATACTCCATTGTATAAATATACCACAGTTTCTTAATCCAGTCATCTACCGATGGACATTTTGGTTGTTTCCAAGTCTTAGCTATTGTAAATAGTGCTGCTATGAACATAGGGGTGCATAAATTTTTTTGAATAAGTGTTTTGGTTTTTTCAGGATGAGTACCTAGGAGTGGAATTGCTGGGTCAAAAGGTAGCACTATTTCCATTTCTTTGAGATACCTCCATACTGACTTCCATAGTGGCTGAACACTCAACAGTACTTCAGCAGTACCTTCGGTGGCCATTTTAAACAGCAAAATCATCACACACACACACACACACTATGCAAAAAACACACTAAGAGCACAAAGGACACTAACAATATGAGAGCTGAAATAAAGCAGACTGACCTTGTCAGTCTCAACTGGGAACATGAGCATTGGGCACGTCACATTTTTTACCCTCTATGTAAAACCATGAAAGCACCAAAAAACGTATTACAGAGTAGGCAAATTTGCAAATATGGAATCCACAAATACTGAGGACTGACTGTGCTTAACTATATTATAAAACTGACCTGTATCTGCCTGATCCACAGAATAGATTGCTGGATTGTGCTCCAGTATTTCTACAACATTTTAAATATCCACTTGGAAAGTAAATACTTAGTTCCTAATTGTGTGTAGTAAATAGATTGCTTTTACTTTTTGTTTCAGCAATATTTCAGTTCTTTGTTCATTATTACTGAGTACTTACTGTGTGCCAAAATTTCACTAATAGCCATGAATAAAAAGAAAAATACAGTTCTGCCCTCTTGGACCACCCAATAGTGTGGTAAGTGCTATGGTAGAGATTGGCCAAATGTGCTGGATCTCTCTACCATTTCAGCTCCACTCTGCTCTCTGCCCCATGAGGCTGATGAATGGACCACAGCAGTGGGCCCCTTTGCCTCCTGACTTCTGGGTGGGTTTGGCCAAGAAATATGCTGGCCACAGATCCAAGAACACTCAGGGTGTCTATTCTCTTGCCTCTCCCCTCATCCGGCTGCCTCAGCTGTCATATACAATTCCTTTGACTCCCTTCCACAGTATACTCCACATCCTGTGACTATCTATATATTCAATTACAGTTGGCATACAATATTATAAAACATCAGCTTCAGGTGTACAGTGCAGTGATCAAGCCTCTACTCCATCCATGAAGTGGTCTCCCTAACAAGATATGTGACCATCTGACATACCACAAAATTTTTACGTTATTATATTCCCCAACTGTGTTTCATATCCCTGTGGCAATATTGTAGTTGTCTATTTATGCAGTCTAATCCCTTCCCCTTCTCCCTTATCCCCACTCTCCTCCCAACTAACAACCCTCAGTTTTTCCTCTATGTATGAGTATGTTTCTGTTTACTTTGCTCGTTCATTCAATTTTTCAGATTCCACATATTAGTGAGATCATATGGTATTTGTCTTTTTCCGACTGACTTATTTCACTTAACGTAATAGTCTCTTCACAACATTATCAATTACGTTCCCAGAACTGCCCCCCATATCCCTGCGGCAACATTGTAGTCACCCACCTATGCTGTCCAAAACCTTCTCCCTCTCCCTCATCCCCACCCACTCCGAGCAACCATCAGTTTTTCCTTTATATCTGCTTGATATGATTTCAATCTTCTTAAATTTACTGAGACTTCTTTTGTAGCCTAACATGTGGTCTATCTTGGAAAATGTCCCATGTGCACTTGAGAAGAATGTATATTCTGTTGTTTCAGGGTGAAATGCTCTAAAAATATCGACGAAGTCCAGCTGGTCTAAAGTGTCATTTAAGGCCCCTCTTTCTGTGTTGATTTTCTGTCTAGAGGATCTGTCCATTGGTGACAATGGGGTGTTGAAGTCCCCTACTATGATAGTGTTACTGTTGATCTCTGTCTTTATGTCTGTCAAAATCTGTTATATATAATTAGGAGTTCTATGTTGGGTGCATAGATGTTTATTAGGGTTATAGTGCCCTTCTTTGTCTTTTATTGTAGTCATTTTAAAGTCTGTGTTGTCCAAAATAAGTATTGGTACTCTAGCTTTTTTTTTTAAATCTCATTTCCATTTGCATGAAATATCTTATTCCATCTGTAAACAGAATATACATGGGTCCTATTTTCTTATCCTCTCAGCCACTCTCTGTCTTTTTTTTTTTTTTTGAGGGCAGTGTCACTGGCCCTCATAAGTGGGACCCGAACCAGGGCCGCTGGCTTCCCAAGCCAGCGCTTAACCACCTCGCCACTCGGCCGGCCCACTCTCTGTCTTTTGATTGGAGCATTTAGCCCATTCACATTTAAAATGATTATTGATAGGTGCATATATATTGCCATTTTGTTATTTGTATTCCTGGTCTTCCAGGGTTAGCTTGTTTACCTACCCTTTTCTTCTGTTTAAAAAAGCCCTTTTAACATTTCTTGCAATGCTGGCTTGGTGGTAATGAATTCCTTAAGCTTATTCTTTTCTGAGAAGCTCTTTATTTTTCCTTCAATTTTAAGTGATAGCCGTGCTGGGTAGAGCAATCTTGGTTGTAGGCCTTTATTTTGTGTCACTTTGAATATCTCCTGCCACTCCCTTCTGGCCTGCAGAGTTTCTATAGACAAGTCAGCTGTTAGTGTAACGAGTTCCTTTGTATGTAACCTGCTGTCTTTCTCTTGCTGCCTCTACAATTCTGTCTCTGTCTTTAACCTTTGCCATTTTAACTATGATGTGTCTTGGTGTGGACCTGTTTGGGTTCAGCTTGTTTGGAACCCTCTGCACTTCCTGGGCATGTATGTCGATTTCCTTCACCAGGGTAAGGAAGTTTTCAGTCATTATTTTTTCAAATACATTCTCGACCCCTTGCTTCTTCTCTTCTTCTTCTGGTATTCCTGTGACGCTGTGAATGTTGTTGCGTTCATGTTGTCCCATAGGGCTCTTAAACTATTTTCATTGTTTTTTTATTCTTTTGTCTTGTTGTTCCAACTGGGTTATTTCTGCAATTTTGTCTTCCAAATCGCTGATCCGATTCTCTGCTTCATCTAATCTACTGGTGATTCCTTCGAGTGTATTCTTCATTTCAGTTATTGTATTCTTTAGTTCTAACTGGTTGTTTTTTATGATTTCTCTATTCTTCCTTATGTCCTCACTTAGTTTGTTAAACATTCTTATCAGTGTCCTAAAATCTGTCTCTGAAAGGTTGGATCCCTCTGTTTCATTTAGTTCCATTTCTAGAGGTTTCTTCTGGTCTTTTACTTGTGACATGTTTCTTTGTTTCCCCATTGTGGCTGTCACTCTGGGATTCCTTTGATGTATTAGATCATCAGGAGAGCCCCGGCTGGATCACGCAGGTGCATAACTCACGGCCCAACACTCCCAGGAAAATTCCCAGTCTCAGCCTGTCCCAATCAGCCGCTCTCAGATCAGGCCGAGCGGCCCGACAACCAATCACCAGCCTGGCAACTCTGCAATCGCAGTGCGGAGAGCGGGGACCTGAGACGGCTCGTGCACTCCCGGGTCTCAGTGAGCAGCCTGTTGGAGCCGGAGCACGCCCACCAGGCGTTTCCCTGGCAACGCAGTATAAGCCAGGCGGAGGGTGGGGATCCAAGGCCGCATGCACACGCATGCACACACTCCTGTGCCAACTCCATCAGACCAATGGGATCCCGGATCTGACCCTCTGTGGGAGGGCCCAACCCTGACAAAATGGCGCCCTCCCTACACCACTTGCGTGCAGACTCCACACCACGGGAACAATAGTCCAAAACCCTCCAGCCTTTGCACCAAAGGTGCTCAGCTCAGTCCGTCCCCGCAGGCTCCCGGGTCCGGCTCACACAGCCACTCCCTCCACCAGGAACCAGGTAAGTGCTCACCGGCGAGCAAGCCCGGGCGCCGGCCCCACTGATTCTCCAGCCGCTCTTAGCCTCACCGAGGTGAGCAAAGCGAGTCCTCACTAATTTACTGCCAGCTATCATGGAACTCCTCTTCCCGGCAAAGGAACTCTGGGCTGGTGAGCTTGGTGTGCTGCCGGTGGGTCTCTCCCCCAAATGGAGAACCCTTCCCACAGCTGGGGCCTCCCTCACGGGGCTCGCCCTCTCTCGTCTCCGTCCCTCCTACCAGACCCGACATGGCCTCCTCTTTAAGTTCTTCGTTTAGAGGTTCTGTTCATCTAGTGTTCCAGGGACTTCCAGGGTTGAATGTTGTATAAATGATTTGTAATTTTGGTGTGATCCTGGGAGGCAGTTAGCACAGCATTTGTCTATTGCGCCATTTTACCGGAAGTCCTGAATAATGCTTTTAAGTGCAGAAAATAAAATGCATGGGGTTAACAACACCAGCTATATTGAAGTGTAAGTTATCAAGCTTATATAAATGTGTGATACAGTAATATATGGGTTTATTTAACAACCAGATCTAGCAGAGAGTGACATGAAAAATACCTGATTTCTGTTATTGATAGTCAGTTACTGCCTAATGAACTCTGGATTGTCGCCTGCATTGATAATCAAAGGAAATACTAAATTTCAGTAATAATCTAGTGAAAAATAATTTTTTTTCCCACCCAAATTCACATATCATCTAAATTCTATCCTTAATTCCCTCAGAGGTTTGTGGACTCCAGGTTAAGATCCAACAATATTTCAAAGAGGACTATACTATCATATTCAAAGGCAAATGATACTTAATTTAGTATAATGTAGAATGTAATATTCACATCTCATGTCTGCCTCATAAACACATATTTAGCAAGCTACTGTGCCATGGAAGGTGTTATTTAAAATATGTCTTACTCCTAAACAAAAGTTCAACAAGAACCTGCTCTAGATTTTTTGTGGGAATTTTTTAAAAGGAGGAAGCAAGGCAAGATCTTATCTGTACTGAGGTTATCTTTTAGTTATTCAACAAACATTTATGGGGCTACTTTGCTATCCGTGGCATATTACTGTGTGCCAGGTATTGTGTAATGCCTGAACTCTAGGAGCTAGCTTAGTGAGGGAGAGACAAGTACTTGTGCAAACAGTTGCAAGAGCATGTAGTGTGATGTCAAGAGTATGCTTATGAATACCCAGCCCAGTAGGCAGGATCAGGAAAGACATCCCATGGAAGTACCACGAACTAGACCTGAAAGTAATAATTTGGCCTAGGTAAAGAATAAAGAAAGGCTATTTTGGACCAATGCAGCGAGATATGCAAAATAAGAGACAATGGAGTGAGTCTGGCATGTTTCTGGACCTGAAAATAGTTTAGGTGCAGCAAGAAAAGAGATGAGTGTGGAGAATGCTGGAGGATGGCCAGTGGTTGGAGAGCCCATGGGACTCACTGGCAGCTGTCCTGCTGCCGTGATCATACGTGTGTGCTGCTTCACCTGTGGCAAGATCATTGGCAACAAGCGGGAGGCCTACCTGAGGCTGCTGCAAACTGGGGACCCACAGGGGGACACCCTGGACACGCTGGGCCTAAAGAGTTCCTGCAGCCACTGCGTGCTGCTGGTACATGGGGACCCCGTCAAGAAGCTGCTCGGTTATGCGCCCCTGGAGGAGTGACCCTGCTGGAGGCAGCCTGCTCATCATGCTTACCTGTCTTGCCCAGAGTTCATTCCACTGAGATAGTGGAGCTGAGAGCAATGCCAGACCACAGCAACTTGGCATGTGTCCTCCTGATATGGAAGGAACCAATAGTAAAGGTCTTTGAGAATCACAAAAAAAAAAAAAAAAAAAAAAAAAGGAGGGAGGGAGGAAGGAAGGGATACAACTAAGTGGCAGGTCATGGCTTGCCCAGAATTTCTTCCTTTAGGGAACACCTCTTCCCTTTCTTTAGTACTCCATTCCATTCTAGGGTGACTGGCCCCAAGGAAGAGCATATGACCCAACCCAGGCAGATCCAAGTCCTCTCATGTCCTCAGAATCTTGAGTTCTAAGGACCATGTGGGCCTGCAGATGCCAGTAACTATGTTGCCTACACACAGACAGAACCTGTCAGGAAGAAAACCACGAGAAAAGCAGAACCAGGAAAGAAGGCATTAATGCCAACTCTGAACCCCCAGCCCTGCCCAAAGCCAGCACTGGACTTTTTAGTTACATGAGCGAGCAAATTCCTCCTGCTTGCCCAAGCTATCCTGAGTGAGGTTCTGTCACTTGGAACTGAAAGACGACTTACACAGAATAATACTTATGAACAGTGATACTGATGTACCTTTGGAGGCAACTGACTCACAGTAGGGAAGTGCCACAATCAAATTTGCATCTTGGACTCACTAACCACTTGGAAATGGCTGATGAAGGGCAAATCTAGGAGGAAAAATAATGATGTGGCTATTGGAGTGATCAGTCAATTCTCCGAATATTCCTAATAGTTCTTAGATTTAAGTGTTCTGACCACAACACCCCTCTTGTTATTTTTAAATAATTTAAAATGTTTTTTTCTTATTACAGAAGACTCAGAAAATACTTAAAAGGAAAATAGGGAAACAGAAAATCCTCAAACTCACCTTGCAGTGGTGTTCACTGTTAAGACTCATACTGACGGAGCCAAAAAAATGTATACACTTTTTAAGGAAGGAAAAAAACTATTAAAATTGTAATACTTGTTGGAAGTAAAATCAGTCATTCCCAAAAACATCTTTTGAATGAACATCATACTACACATTGCTACTGCAATTCGATTCAACTTCAAAAAGTAATACATACATAATATCACTTAAAGTACATATACATATTTTTGTCACCCCTGGTATATTTTTCTAAACCCTTACATGTGTACCTGGCCTGTGTATGCACTGAGGTGGGGAAAGGTATTAAATAAATGGGATCATGCCATATGTACCATGCACTTAGAATATGCAAAAATTGATGATCTGGACAAAGAACATGTTCTATGAAACCACAGAATTAACATTTTCCAGAAGAACAAATCATTGACCAGCTTATGATTTTAAGTTACATTTCTGCTCATCAACTTCAAGCTTCAAAAATGTACATTTATGCTTACCTTACACTAAATACGTGCCCAATGCATGTTACAGACAGATTCACATTACAATGTGTTTGGTGATCAACATAAGAAGGGATTAGAAGGCCGGCTGAGTGGCGCGGTGGTTAAGCGCTGGTTTGGGAAGCCAGAGGCCCTGTTTTGGGTCCTACATATGAGGGCCAGTGACACTGCCCTCAAAAAAAAAAGGGGGGGGATTAGAAAAGGAAGATTTTATGATTAACTTTCCTTATCTTCAAACATATATCTTCACCTATTACAGTTATGGCACTTAACACTGCAAAAAGTAAACAGCACTGACAAGCACATTAGTCTACAGCTGAGCAATGAGTATGTAGAAACTGGTCTACATTTCACAGTCTGCAATGTCTGTCAGACTCCATGACTGTAGAGAGCCATTTGGATGCTACGCAAAGTAAGATATCTCAGCTTCATCCCACCTCTCTAGTTACACATAATCTGCAAAGTTTACAAGATCGAAACTTAATAACTTTTTTCTCACTGACCTTTACTTCTTTACTTCTCCACCTCTCAAATTCCTATATACTTTCTTGTACCTCACCTTCCATCCTGCCCCGATCTTAGCCTGTTTCCAAAGGATGGATACAAATTTTATTTCTTAAAAAGAGCATAAGCCTATTGCAAGGACTCTGAAGATGTCTAGTGTTTCCGTCTGTCTCCAACTAAAGTGACTCATTAAATAACAGTATGGAGGGGAGCATGGAATGTTTGCTTTAAAGGTCCCATCAAAGCCAAGCCACAATTTATAAACAGACAATTTCACTATAGCAGGGGAACCAGAAATAAGCTCAAATTATGAGGTTATTGCCACCTCACATTCATGATTCCTCCCAAATTGAGAGGAGTGTGGTGATGAGAAGAGACAGAAGAAATGCCACTTAGACTCACCATATAGACCATAGACTGCTTTTTCAAGAGGCAGTTACAGTTTTCTGCAACTCTCAGGAGGCAGGTCATCTGAAGAATCAGGAAACTGAGATACTTAATCCCTTCTTTTCTTCAGTCAGCATTTACTGAGCCCCCACCACAAACCAAACAGTGGAAATAGACACCTGAGGAACCTGTGGCCCCGCCCTCCAGGAGGAGCTCACAGTCCAAGGAAGGAGAAACAGCCGGCTCTGCCCATACAAGACCAAACGTGGCACAGATGCAGACCCATCTTCTATCCCAAGAGCTGCCGTCAGTGCCGCCTGAAAGTCTCCAGCCTGGCCGGGGTAAGGCAACGACAAAGCCGAAGCCTGTGTGCCCAACAAACAAGGATTTTACAGCTGCCATCACTCATTCCCTGTGTTTCCTTTTTACTGTTAAATATTTCCAAAATTGGGAGCGTTGCCCTCCAGGAGTTTACAGATCCAACTGTTGGAATACACAGGAAGGCAACAAAAGAAAAAAGCTCCTTGGTCCTTTTCATGATAGAGGCTTCTGGCACAGAGCCGTCACATCTGGGACAGTATCAAAGAGGCATTCGACTTAAGTATCTTGTGTTTATCATGGTTAAAGTGGAACCTGCTTAAAATAAGATGCAACAGTATGGTCATTTTGTTCACCCCACCCCCACCTCCCACCTCCCACATTACAAAGAGGGAGCAACCCAAGACATTGTTCTAAGCTGCTGAGAACAATTTCATTTCCTTCCCGTTGGCTGTTTTTTGTTTTGTTTTTTTTTGATACAACCTGTAATTGTGGGAATTTTTTTTTTCAGACAGATTTGTGCTATAAAACTCAGTCCCTCTTGTAGCAACACAAGACCCCCCCCCCCCCCGCAGATCAAGGTGGCCAAGAACTGTGCATGAATGAGACGGTGGTTTGCTTTAATGTTGGATATGACCAACATCCTACTGCCTTTTAATGTTACAAAAACAGCTTAATTGGAAAATTAATTAAGAAATGTACACATGACCAACAAGTATTTTAAAATAAGCTTTTATTGTAAAGTGTAACAGACCTAAAAAAAAAGGGCACAAATCCTAAGTGCATGGCTCAGTGAATTATCATAAAGCGACTCAGTCAGGCCGAGAGCAGAACCCCAGCACCTCACCATCTGGCTCCTCCCCTCCCCCCCATGTTCACTTTGGACACCATGGATTACATTTGCCTGATTTGAACTTCATGTAAATGGAATCATAGGCTCTCTTGTATAGGACTTTTTAGTCCTGTGGGATCCATACTGCATGTCGCAGCAGCTCCTGCATTTTCTTTGCATCAATGATTAGTCACATCCTGGGTGGGAGAGAGAACGACACGCAGGAGTGCACGGTTTCCCTCAGGCTGGGACTCCAAGTGCAGCTCCATTTCCTCGTCTCCCCAGCCTCACGTTGGATGAACAGAGCCAAGCCACCGTTATCCACTGAGGGTGGATTCATGGCTAGAAGAATCATCTCCTGAGAACTCTCTGGCCATGATACCTCAATTATTAAGAATGTTTCCATTCTCTTCACTGTACATTCCACTAGTGTTTGCTGAGCACCTGCTATGTGTAAATCCTGGTGCTGTGAGTGTGCTGAGATAACAATCCCAGCCATGGAGCTCACACTACAAAGAAGGAACAATAAAACTGGTACCCAACGTAACCCTGACTCAAGGGCATAATCTGATTAGAGATGATAAGAGAGATGCAGGTGCTTTGGGAGTTTTCAAGTCAGAGGAAATTACACTTATTTGAGGAATAAGAAAAAGGCTTGGAAAGGGTGAGGCTGGAAGGACTAGTGGGATCAACAGGATGATCGGTGGAATATTCCAGGCCAAGGCTATATCCTGAGCAAAAACAAATAAAAAATAAGCAAACAAAAACAAAGACAGACAGTGGGGCGCTTGTGGAAAATATTGTGTCCTGATTTTCTTAAGCGTAGGGAATATTAGGGATTGAGTCCAGAAAGCCACGTGGGAATAATATTGCAGGGCACTTTAAATGTCAAGGAAGGAAGGAATTTAGTCCAGTGGCTTTTTCCACTACTGTCTACACTTCAGCCTACAAATGTGTTCAGCACTCCCTTCTCCAACAACTAACTTCTGTCTACTTTGCTTCTCTCTCCAGTACCTTTATCCCTCCCTTCACTGCTGTCCTTTTGAAGAGTTCTTATTTTCCACTTCAGTTTAACCCATGATAAGCTGGTTTCTGTACCCAACATTTTCCTGAGATCTCTTATCTATCTCAGAGTTCTTGGATGCAAAGAGCTGAAGCAACTCTGGCTAGGGGAAGCAGAAATGGGATTTATGGGGAAGGATATTAAATGGCTCCCAAGATTGAAGAGGCTGGGAAAGTATGCTTAGAAAACAAGAAGGAACCAAGAAATATCTGGCAATCTAGGACCCAGTCTCCAGAATAGGACTCAGGTTTCCATTGCCATTGAGTCCTCTCACCCCACCTCTGCCTGATAGATCCGACTGCCCCAACTTTTTGCAGCACTCTTTCAAGAATCAAGGTCCTGGGTGGGAGCATCCTTCTGGCTGAGCTTGCGCCATGGGGCTGGCCTCTCACCCAAGGGCAGGGAGAAGAACTAATCACCCTTATCTCTCAGCTATTTAGTGGGAGGCAGGGTTCCCCAAATAGTAAGGTATTTGAATAAGTATAACCTCTCCCAACTATTAAGCCAAATAGCCTCTTTCTAGCTTTCATCCCACTTTATCTCTGCATCATGCCACCAATTCCTCACCTCCCACACTCTTAAACGTCTCTCTTCCCTCAGCATCCAGGATATGGCTTTTTTTTTTCTGGTTTTTCTCTGCTTCTGGCCACTGCTGTCTTTTATCTGTCTCTTAAATGCTGGGGCTCCCTAAATTCCCTCTCCTTGGTCCATACTCATTATATACACTCTCTCAGGGGATTACATTTATTTCTTTGGCTCCAAATGTGACCCTAAATCTTTTGCTCTGCCCTTGATTCTCATTCTGAGGGTAAGTCCCACAGACACCTCACTGTCAACATGTTCCAAATGGAACTTTACTCTCCATCCCGCAGGGCTACACACCTTAGTGAACTCAAGAAACAACTGGTCCGACTAGAAACTCAGTCATCCTCAGTCCCCATGTATAATCAATCACGAAATTCTATTCATTCTCCTTCAAAAATGACCCTTAACTTACTGAAGTATTTAAAAGGTCCCTTGGCTCTGCCATTCTGCTTCCCAATTTCCTTAAACCTTTACGATCTCAGGCCTGGATGAGGATGGTGGTAAGAAGGGTTGACATGGCTAAGAAGTTAAAGAATGCAAAGATGGATTGTGTAGGAGAAAGGACAGAGTCTGATATGATTTCAGGTTTCTGGCCTGAGCAACTGACAAACCAAAAGAGAACAGTGGGTCTTTAGAAGAGCAAGTAATTTGGAAGGTAGGTCAAGATAGTGTAGTTGTGAACATGTTGTGTTCGAGATAGGATATCTAGATAGGAATATCCAGTAGGGCATTGGCATAATAATGTACACGTTGAGAGAAAGGACAGCATTAGGACCCTGAACTTTGGAGACATCAGATCAACCATCAGCTGTGGATAAAACCATGAAACTGGGTGAGATTAACAACAGAGAGCAAAGAGAGGGAAGAGCAGTGAGCCAAGATTAGACTCTGGTGACATCGCCATTTCAGAAAAAAGAGAGGAGGAGGAGCCCATCATGGAGGCTGCCACCAAAGGCCAGGGTTGGAGAGTCAAGGACCAGGCTACCACTATAGGAAAGAGCCAGACAGCAGTGAGTTCAAGCATGAATGAATGGGAAGTGGTGAATAGTGCGTGCAATCTCTCAAAACACCTGCGAGAAAGGAAAGAATAGAGAAGTAACTAGGGGGAAAGCTGGATTAAAAGAGCTCCCTTTTCTCAAGGATGGGAAAGACTTAAACTTTTCAGATTGAGATTGAGAGCATGAGTGCGCAGGAAGAGAAAGCAAGCTTGAGAGAGAAACTGAAAACGCTTGGAGGAGCTGGGCTGGCTGTGTGTGACTGAGGGAGCGGCAGCCAAGACAGACAGCAGGGAGGAAAGCAGGAGTCCTCCATAGGGTCTCTCCAGGTTCTGTAGTTCAGGGTCTTCAAGAATATTTTCTTTTCTCTCTCTTTTTAAAGTTTAACTTTGTATTATATTCACATTGTTCAAAAACCAAACATTATTAAAGGTATACAAAAATCCCCCGCTAAATCTTGCATCTGCCCAGTTTCCCCTCCCACTCCACCCTGCTCCCTATATGCCTCCTTCCGGAGCTTCTTTATCCATATGCAATAAAGGACAAATACAGATTCTCATTTTCACTCATTTCTTTCCCTCCTCCGTTTGTTTTTACAAAAGGCACACACTGTAGCCTCCTTTCTGTATCTAACATTTTGCCACCAAACAATCCGTCTTGGCAAATCTTTCCACATGATTGCGTAGAGAGCTGCCTTCTTTTAAGAGCATTTTTCTAATGTGCTGATGTCATAAATACCTGAGAAGCTTGCTATACTTGTCTTCATTCCATCCGGTTGAACTGCCTATCAACTGTAATATTTAGACACTTCATGTTTCGAGTACAGCAGGGTTGACCACAATTTGCTGGAAATATTAACCAGTTGTGGTCTTTTCTGTATTCCAAATCAGCTAGAAGAGTAATTGGAATTTAAACCAACCTCAAAGATGAATGCTTCACATGGGAGGACAGGATGCTGCCACATTTCAGGAAAAAAAATGCCCTGTGGTAGGTGGAGTGGGGAAAACGTAAAGAAATCTGTTTAGGGGTTAACAGCAGGAAATCAGCAGAACTACAAAGCTGATCATGGTCAAAAGCTTGGGAACTTGAAGGACTGGGATGGGACAGCTGACTTAGGTTTAGGGACAGGAAAATGACACTATCGGCTAAGGGCAAATGCAAAAGTGAATCTGGTGATGTCCTCAAGTGGGGAGCTGAGTGATAATTGGAGCTGTCAAACATGTCAGTCTTTCTCACCTCCTAGACTGATGACTTGAAGTGATTGCTTTGAAATATAATAAGCAGAAGCATTAAGCTACCTCTCCAGAAATGTTTGCATGGGAGAAGATTATTTGAATTGGGTTTTGTGGTTTGACTATATTTAAAGGACTCTGGGGCCAGCCAAGTGGCGCGGTGGTTAAGAGCTGGCTTGGGATGCCAGCAGCCCGGGTTCGGATCCCACATGAAGGCCAGTGACACTGCCCTCTAAAAAATAAAAATAAAAAAATTAAAAAAAAAAAAGACTCTGTATCAATTTTATAATAACTATTATAATAATAAAACTGTGTAACAAATCACTCACAATTTAGTGATTTTAAAAAACCAACCTGGACCTTGGATGCGGCCATGCATTTTTAGATACAACACCCAAAGCACAGTCCACAAAGGAAAACATTGATAAGTTGTTCTTCATTAATATTAAAACTTCTGCTCTGCAAAGACGGAGTGAAGACGCTGTGAAGAGAATGAAAACAAGCCACAAACTGGGAGAAAATATTTGCAAAGCTCCTATCTGATAAAGGATTTGTATGCAAAATATGCACAGAACTCTTAAATGTCACCAATAAGAAAACAACCCTAAAAAATGGGCAAATGATCTGGACACCTCACCAAAGAAGATAAACAGATGACAAACAGACATATGAAAAGATGCTCAACATCATCTGTCTTTAGGGAAAAGCAAATTAACAACGAGATACCACTATACATGTATTAGAGTGGTTAAAACCCACATCACTAAAAACACCATATGCTGGTGAGGATGTGGAGCAACAGGAACCTTCCTTTATTGCTGGTGGGAATGCAAAATGGCACAGCCACTTTGGCAGATAGTTTGGCCATTTCTCACAAAGCTAAACATAGGCTTGCCATAACAATCCAGCAATCGCACTCCTAAGTATTTACCCAAATGAGTTGAAAACTTCTGTCCATACAAAAACCCACACACAAATGTTTGTAGCAGCTTTATTCATAATTGCCAAAAATTGGAAGCAACCAAGACGTCCTTCAATAGGTGAATGGCTAAACAAAGTGTGGTACATCCAAATGATGGAATATTATTCAGCAGTGAAAAGAAATAAGCTATCAAACCATAAAAAGATACAGAAAAACCTTAAATTCATATTTCTATGGGAAAGAAACCAGTGTAGGAAAAGGAAAAACTATAAAGACAGTAAACAGATCAGTGGTTGCCAGGGATTTGGGGGGGGGGGGATGGGGTAAGACCAGGGGGAGCATGGGATTTTCAGGACAGAGAAGCTATTCTATATGATGCTGCAATAGTGGCTACATGACATTATGCATTTGTCAAAATCCATAGGCCTGTACAACACAAAGAGGGAACCATAATGTAAAACTATGCACTTTCTTTAATAATAATGTGTCCATATTGGTTCATCAATTGTAACAAATGTACTGCACTAAGGCAAGATGCTAATAAGAGGTGAGAGGAGAATGGGAGCATATGAGAACTCTCTGTACTTCTTGCTGTAAACCTAAAACTGTTCTTTAGAAAAACTCTAGAAAAACTTTAGAAAAACTCTGTTGTTGTTTTTTTCAAAGTCAGGCTGTATGCCTACAGGTCAGGTGTGGGTTGGCTTAGCTACACTGAACTTGGGTAGGTGGCTTGGCTCCAAGCTGTGAGCCTGGCTGGGCTTGACTTCTTACTGTGGGTTGGACTCAGGTCTGCTCCACAAATGCTCATTCTGGGGCCCAGGCCAAAGGGCAGCAGCCATGCAGGGAAAACTCTTCTCATGGTGTTGACAAAAGTATAAGAGGGCGAGCCCAGCCATTCAAGTGCTGGTCAGGCCACAACTGCTGAGATCCCATTGGCCAAAGCAAGTCACATGGTCAAGCTCAAAGTCAACAGGTGGGAAATAGTCAATATCTCTAGTAAAGTCATGTGGCAAATGGCATAGTTACAAGGAGGCATTGTAACCAATAGTTCCAATTCTAACCCACAAAGACCTTCTCTTTTTAGGTATCCCTTCTGTTAAGTGGCCAATAGACATTATTCTTCTGCCTCTACCCTTCATATATACACCATGTATTTCACTGATTTGAAGAAGCTGTTAGCTGTAAAGCTTATCCTTATTTTGTGTACCACTAAGAAAAAAATAACACTGCCAATTAAGCTATGGTACAGTGCTTTAACAATAGGCCCGTGTTGCTCTGACATTTCTTTCATCTATTCTTAAAGAATGGTGGTTCATTCTGTTTTCGGTTGCATTGCTTGACGTATGATAAGCAATCCTATTGAACATGTTCAGTTACAAGATGTAACCCAGTTTCATCCACTTGAGGGATCTTCCTTTTTTAGGTCCTGGAAAGCACATGGTTCTTGCTTTGTCGACAATATAAAATTTACAACTCATTAATATCACCATACACTTCTGCATACCAGTAACTTTTCATTCCAATGCTGAATCACAGCATCCTCATTTTGAACTTCCTTTAGGATATAAAGTCAACACATTAAGAACCAACAATATAAAAACTCAGTTGACCTTCTGGCAATATGAACAACTATGGCCAAGTTCATCAATGCATAGGTAATGACAATTAATTATGTCACTAATTGTTCTTTCAAGACACATCCTCATTTGTGAGTTTTTAAAATGTGAAAATATGTACATATTATAATAAATTAGTACAATTTATATGTTTACATACATTGTGCATATTTGTAATACAGAATTTGATTTACCAGAAATGCTCCAAGGGAATATTTTACAAGAAAAACAATTAGAGAACAGCATTCTTCCCAGAGAGTATAGGGGAATTTATATAATAATGAAATGGAAGGGGTGTCTGGTTAGCTCAGGTGGTTAGAGCACAGGCTTATAACACCAAGGTTGCGGGTTGATCCCCACATGGGCCACTGAGATGCGCCCTCCACTACTAGATTGAAGACAGCTACTTGACTTGGAGCTGATGGGTTCTGGAAAAACACACTGCTCCCCAATAAAAATCCTTTTTAAATAAGTAAATAAATAAAATAATGAAATGGAAAAGTTTCCAAAATAATGAAATAGAAAAACACAATTTACCAAAATGAACATGAGAAAAAAAATAGAAAATCTGACTAGTAGCATAGCTTTAAAAAAAAATTTAATCCAGGGCAGCCAGGTGGCTCAATTGGTTAGAGTGTGTGCTCTGAACAACAAGGTTGATGGTTTGACTCCCACATGGGATGGTGGGCTGTGCCCCCCACAACTAGTTGGGTCCTGAAAAAAACACACTGTTGCCCAATTAAAAAAAAAATAAAAAGCATAAAAAATTTTTTTAATCCAATTAAAAAACTTTTTTCTCACAAAGAAAACTCCAGGGTCAGATCACTTCATAAAAATTCTTTCAAATATTTAAAGATAAAATAACACCAATTTTTTGTATTAAAATTTTCTTTATTACAAAATTTTCAAACATATAGAAAAGTTGAGTAATGAACACAAGTGTTCCTTCACCTAACTTCAACAATTAACAATATCTGGCAATCTCATTATACTTTCCTTTCCAGTTCTCCAGTGCCAAATAAAATGTGTATGTCCCAATATACCCAGTAAGAGTCTATGACTTGTACCTCATCAGCCTGGCCTGACGACCTTCCCGTCACTTGAACCAGTCAAGGTCAGAAGATCAGATTAGCCAGGCCTGGATTCTGTGCCGACTCCTGCTACCAGGGTGGATCAACCCCTTCTAAACCAAGGCGACTCTTTGCACCAATCTTTTACAGACTCTTCCAGAAAATAGAAAAAAGAAAACACATTTTCCAACTAATTTTATAAGGCTAGTGTAACTTGATATAAAAATCTGACAAATCGGGCCAGCTGAATAGCTCAGTTGGTTAAGAGCTCGCTCAAGAGTGCAAGCTGAGCTCTGAGCAACAGCAGTTCGATGCCCAGCCCAAGCTGAGCTGCTGCTGAGCTGCCAACAAACAGGTGGCAGGAGGGCTCAGCTTAAAAAAAATAAATAAAAAATCTGACAAAGACATAAGAAAAAAGAGGAAGTACAGACCAATTTTTACCATGAAGGTATATGCAAAAATCCTAAATGAAATATTAACAAATCAAATCCAGTGATGCATCATATATATATATATATATGAATAAATGCAGACGCACATGTGAGGATCAAGCTTTCTTCTATTAAGCCAGACATTCAAGAGATTTGTTAAAAACATAAAATAGTGCCACTCTTATCATATTTTTTTTTGTTTTGAAAAATATATTTTTCATAAAAATATGTTATTTGTGTTAACCTGTAATCTCTTTCATTGTTGTTTTTAAATTAATAAATATTATAAAATGTTCTGTTTTTAAAAATTTCTAATGCAGTACATATTGATAGAAATAATCCACAGAAACAGAAGCTTTTTAGCTTCCTCCATAATATTTAAGACTATTTAAGGAGTCCTGAGACCAAAACGTGTGAGAGCTGCTGGTCCAGAGCAGGTTGGCATTTAAAGGACTTTGACAAAGATGGCTGGAAATAAGGATGGTTTGGTGACACATAGAGCCATGTAGTTTAAAGAAAAAAAAAATGAAGAAGAAGAAGGGCTTTAGAAATGGAGGCAGACAGAATAGGGCAGGAAACCTCAGTTTGGAGGTTTCTACAAAATGGAGGCGGGGCCCAGACTTTGAGGAGAATGTCTCAGGTGTAAATCATTTACCTGCTCGCTGTAGACCAGTTGTGTCTGGGAAATATAATTGCCTAGCAACTTCAGTGATTAGTTGTTTGAGGCACAGATAGGATTGCAGAGTACGGGCTGCATTTAATAATAATACCACTTACGTTGCATCTGGTATATAGGGACACTGTCCAAATCCCTAGTGGCCTCATCATTCATGGCTACCTTTCTGCCATCATGTATCCGTTTTACTTACAAAGAAATTGCAAACTTATAGAAGAAAGGGTATGGACTTTCAATTCAAGCAGTCCTGGACTCAAAATCTTGCCTAATTCTACCTTCCTGTAGAAATTGTTGTGTAAGATCTTAACCATTTCAAGCTTGCACTGTTGCAAACAAAAGCTAGACCTCTCTCCCTCTCCTCCATATGAGGATCCAATAAAAAGGCAGTCATCTGTAAACCAGGAAGAGGGCCTTCTCCAAGAACCTGACCATGCTGGCCCTCTGATCTTGGACTCCCAGCCTCCAGAATTCTGAGAAATAAATGTTTGTTGTTTAAGCTACACAGCCTATGGTATTCTGTTACAGCAACTTGAACAGACAAAGGCAGATGTTAAACATCTTTTCTTGTATTTACTGACCCTTCGCATATATTTTCTTGTATTTACTGACCCTTTGCATATATTTTGTGGAGAGATATATATCCTTGTCCGTTTTTAAGTTGTGTTGTCTTTTTATTGTTGGGTTGTATCTGGCAGGATAATTTTGAGGTACCCATTCTACACTGCCTGCAGAGTTACCCATTTGGGATTAAGATCCATTCGGTCACACCGGTAACTTGCCTGACAACACATACTTTATTGGCACCTTCCCTTCTGTATTCGTTTGCTAGGACAGCTTTAACAAGGTCCCACAACAAAGGGCCTTAAACAATAGAAATGTATTGTCTCACAATTCTGGAGGCTAGAAGTCCAAAGATCATGATGTCAGCAGGGTTGGTTCCTTCTGAAAGCTGTGAGAAAAAATCTATTCCATTCCTCTGACCTAGCTTTGGGTGGTTTGTTTGCAATCTCTGGTGTTCCTTGGCTTGTAGAAGCATTTACTCCGATCTCTACTTTCATGTTCACATGATGTTCTACCTGTGTGCCTGTCTGTGTCCAAATTTCCCCTTTTGATAAACACATCAGTCATACTGGATTAGGGCCCCCCCTACTCCATACGACCCCATTCTAACTTAACTAATTATGTGTTCAATATCCTATCCCCAAATAAGGTCACATTTTGAGGAACTGAAAGGTTAAGACTTCAACGTATGAATTTGGTGGGAGGAAACATTTCAACCCATAACACCTTCCTTGTTTCACTTTCCTACTCCCCAACTGCTGTTTCCTGAGGTCACTGCCCAGTAAATAGCATACACTCAAATCTTATCTTTGGGCCTGCTTCCAGCAGAGCTAAAGCTAAGACAGACAAGCAATCAGGGCCTTGTTAGGTTTAAAAGCAAACTTCACTCACAGGTCTTCCAGTCACCCACTTCCAACAGGGTGGAAACTTTCCTTTCTAAAAGAATCAAGAGTTTGGACTAAAAATATTAAGTCTTTGGCTACTGTTCCTAAGAACTTAATATAACTTGGTAACTCTGGGGGTGGGAGTCTTTGTCAATCATGCTTTTGCAGTTTATTTGGTGATATTTTCAACTCATATCAAATGAGGTAGGTAGGTTGGAAGGAAAGGTTTTTACCAAAACTATGGAGATTGGGTGTGGATGCTGTCTAAGATTCTGAATAAAAATTGGGCACTTCCCCCAATGCCCACAACACATGCTTCTGATGAACTGGGATTTTGGATTTCCCTACACACACCAAGCTCTCATATATCCTTCTGCTTTTGCCCTGGATAGTTCCACCACTATCCCACCAACAATTCATAACAACCCACACTTCCTTTAAGTTCCAGCTCAAATGTTGCTTCTTATTTTAAGTAATTCCCAACTTAGTCTAATCAGAGTGATCCCAGGACCCGTGTGGCAGCCAGCAGTTCAGACAGGCTGGTGGCCTGGAGCTCTTGGCAGCCATCTTGCCACCATATGGCACCTGAGAATGAAACCAACATGTAGATGAGCAGACAAGAGAGATGGAGAGAATCCCAGTCTTGGGGACATCATTGAATTCCTGGATCAAACTATGCCAAACCTTGCCAATCCCTTGATATTTCAGGGTCATGTGCCAAAGTATTTCACCTTCTTGATTAACTCAATTTGAATTGGTTATTGCTTTTTAAAAATGAATCCTAGAGATCTAAGACTGAATCACTCATGAGATACAACTTCCAAGACACACGCAGGACAGCTGTGGAACTCTCAGCTGTCCTTTTCACCCCAGCAAGGGTGGTAGAATGACACAATACTTAACTCCTATCTCAAGCCTTTCCTGGGTAGAACATTTTGTTAATTAAGTCACATAATTTGGGAGTTTGTTTCATATTATCACCTCAAAAACAATATTCCCTAATGTTTTAACCAAGGAATTTGGGGAATCTAACATTTTCACAGCACTTAGTGGATATGCAATTAAAAATCTTGAGATGTGATTTTAGAACTGGAGATTTTAAAGGTACAGAGTCTGCCCCTCTCGTTTTACAGCCAAAGAAGCATTTGCACAGGCAAGTGAAGGGCTTTGTGAAGGTCATGGTGCTAACCAATGGTGAAACCAGAGGGATGGAACCCAGGTCTCCCAACTCCCATTCCAGAGCTTTTTCACTCTACTTCTACTCCAAAGCATCTAGTGTAATGCTCAGCACACAGGAAGTGTGCAATTAATGAAGAAACGATTGCTCACCCACAGGACCTGGTGCTCAACTCAGGAGGCAGTCTGAGAGCATCAGCTATCTCCAAAAGGACAGGTAAGTGTTTGAAGAGCCTCCTACCTGCAGGCCTCCTGAGCTTAGTTGCCCTGCATTAGTCCCCTGAGTGCTGTTTTGCATAGCGGCTCAGATCTCAAGTAAATTGGTGTCTTTCAAGTCAGAGATGATTCCTCCAAGGTTGCTGCCAGCAAAAGCAAACATTCTGGAAGTGACTGGGATTGAATGGGTGCTGTCCCAGTCCATGATCTTTTCTTGCTGCTCTGCAGAGATAGGAGACCCTAAGAGCTGGATTTCTTGCTCAAAAATAGTAACTTGCCGGTCTTTCAGGGAAAAAACACACAATCACCTTTAAGACTTTGGGTGATCAGATGGGAAACAAGCTGATCTATGACATGTCCCATGTTGAAAATTTGTTGTTTTTAAGTCACCCTGTCCCCTGAGCGATAGGAGATCACGTGATATAATCCTGCTGATAAAAAGTGCTGACCCTTGGGGGAAAAAAAAAAGTCCTGACCCTCAAAACTACAACATCCAACCAAAAGCTCAGAACCAGACTAGACTTCTGACTTTACAATTAGCCCCACTACAAAAGGCTTCCTGCTTGGCTTTTGGACCCCCCTTTTCTATTCCATTCCTCATTCTTGGGCTAAGATTATAATAACAGTGCAGGTAAGGAGGGAAAAAGTGGCCTGCTGCAGACACAATCACTAAAAGTACTTGGAGCCCAACCCCCAAATCCCTCCTTTTTGTTCAAGGAGTCCCAACAGGTAGCTCACAAATACTCCCCAGTAACCACAATGGTCCTTCTGTGACTCTAGCATGCTCCTAGCATCCCCCACCCCATGCTCAAGGACCACCTGTGCTCTATATGCACCCCTTCCTTGTTATGCTGCTGTCTCCCTTCCCACCATAGTTGCTGTCCTAGTTATCACCCTCCTGGTGTCAGGCTGTCTTGTCCTGGCTTTCCTTCTGCCTGGGTCCAGCAGTCTCTGCTCTGCCCCTTGGAGCCTCCTGCTCTCTGATTCTATCACTTATCACTGACTGGCCCTGTTTCATGAAGCATCTCCCTCTCTCACAAGAATGTGACACCAGTGGGTGAGATGAGGGATGCACACAACACTATCGCTTCATACTGGTGCCCATCCAGGTGTTGTGTGGGTGAATTCCTTGCTCGTCAGGTACCCCCAGAAGGCTACAGTGTAGTAATAATGACCCAATTATGTGAGGATCTTAACCTCTCGTCCAGCTTTGGCCCTACTAGCCAATAATTCATCCATCTGTTGTTCAGCAAATATAAATCATTGATCAATAGAAATGAGGCAGGCAGTTCTAAGAACTGAGGATACAATTCCTTTTTTTTTTTTGAGGGCAGTGTCACTGGCCCTCATATGTGGGACTCAAACTGGGGCTGTTGGCTTCCCAAGACCAGCGCTTAACCACTGCGCCACTCGGCCATCCCCAGGATACAATTTTTTTTAAATGAATCTAGAGATCAATACAACACAGGAGTAAGACAGAACAGGCCTCCAGGTCCTTAAAAGCCTATTTCCCAGTGAGGTAAAATAGACAATAAACAAGTGTATAAACAACATAATTTTAGAGAATAATAAATGCCCTTGTATAAATTATAGTGGCCCAGAGAGCAAGGTGATAGGTCAGCCCATAAAGGAGCGCACAGACAACTTACGAAAGTTTTTATTGTAAAAGGGAAAGTCTATCAAATTGAGCCAAGGTGGCGACAGCCGAAGCTGAATCTAGAGGTGATTGCAGCCCCGAGGGAGGGGATGAGGAGGGTTTTATAGGGGTGTTGCTGACAGGGTAGCATTGTTTGAACAGAAACTGCTGACTGCCTGTAAGCCAGTAGCTGTTTTGTGGCATTTTCTGTTATCGCAAGTTTGGCTCTGTCTGCAGGTACAGGCCAACAGACATTGTGTTGTTTTCTTGCAGACATGGCTCTGTCTGTACGTCAAGGTCTCCAAGACCTAATATTCAGAAACCGAACACAAGGCAAGGACGAGGCCACTGCTTTGGATCAGGGTTAGGGAAGGCCGCTCAGAGGAGGTGACCTTTAAACACATGCCTGATTGAGAAGTGTTCAGTCACACAAAGATCCTGGGAAATGGCTCCAGGCAGGAGACTGACAGTGCCAGGGCCGCAGGCAGGAAGGAACTCGGCCTGTTCACACTGAGGCATTGTGAGCGAAGGGGAGCCTGGTGTGGGTGAGGTGGGAGAGGCCGACAGGGACAGAGCTCAAAGGGCTTTCTCTGCCAGGGCGGAGGGGAGGCTTGAGGCAGAGGAGTCGTATGGGAAGGCTCTGAGGGAAGGGCCCCTCTGGCCGCTCTGGAGAGTGGACAGCAGTCACGAGGCTGTGGCAAAAGAGAAGGATGTGGCATGCATTAGGTGACAGTGTGCAGATGGGGAAAGGGCAGATTCAGAATATATTTTTAACATAGAGACAACAGGATTGCCTTAGGAGCATACGCTAAACCAGGGGTTGGCAAACTGTGGCTCGTAAGCCTCATGCAGCAATTTGGGTACGTGTATGTGGTTCTGAAGTAAAATTGAAAATGAAAATAAAACTACCATACTTTCATTTATAAAATTTTTATTCTTTTTTTTTGAGGGCAGTGTCACTGGCCCTCATATATGGGACCCGAACCGGGGCCACTGGCGTCCCAAGCCAGCACTTAACCAATGCGCCACTCGGCTGGCCCCATGTATAAAATTTTTAAAGGATATTATTCACATAATGGTGATTTCATTTGTTTTATGGCTCTTGGATAATTTTTAAATTGTTGTGATGGACAGGATTGGCTCTTCTGTCTCAAAAGTTTGCCCACCCCTGCTCTAAACACTTTCCATGGAGTCTTTTATGCCTTGATTTGTAATGGCTTCATAACTTAGGTGCAAAGAAATTGAATGGGAGGCTGTCCAGATTTAGTTACCTAAGGCTGCTGTAACAAATTACCTCCAAGTTAGTGGCTTAAAACAATATAAATGTATCATTTTACAGCTATGAAGATGGGAAGTCTGAAATGGGTCTAGGGCTGAAATGGAGATGTCAGCAGGGCTGGTTTCCGGAGGCTCTGGGGGGAGAATCTGTTTCCTTGCCTTTCTAGCTGCTAGAGGCTGTGAATCCCTCCATCTTGGAGGTCAACTCTGGCGTCATTTCAAGTTCTGCTTCTAACATCACATGTCCTTCCTTCTCTGGCTGTCCCGCTTCCCTCTTTCATTTATAAGGACCCTGGTGATGACACAGGACCCACTCAGATAATCCAAGATCATCTCCCCTCCTCCGGGTCTTTGCCTTTTTCACACCTGCATGGTCCCTTTTGCCATGTAAGGCAACACAGTAACAGGTTTGGGGATTAGAATGTGGACATCTTTGAGTAGGGGCATTATTCTGCCTACTAGTCTCCATAGAGTTTTATTTCCTTACTGCTTTCTTTATTGTCACATGTAACCATTTCTAAAGCTCTGGCACTCTTTCTGTTAGTTGTTCATTCCTTTCTTTTTCCCTCCCTGTATTGAACAACCATTTTCTGCACAACTACTATGAGCTAAGCACTCTGCCAGACATTGTGGGGAGACACTATGTACCCAGTCTCGACCCTAAAGGAATTTACCGTCAGCTTTTCTGAATAGCATTGTTACTGGTCCAATTAAAGTGAGCTGGCTGTCGTGCAGGGATACTGCAAATGACCAAGTCACCATGTTGTCACTCCTGCTGAGTTTCTACTCTGAGATGGGTAAAACATCATCTAAGGACTCAGGCAGAAGCATCACTGGATTCCCCAAAGAAGGAGAGAGCTAACAACAAAAAGTGGGGGCCAAGCTTTGAAATGGTGGGTTTTCACAAAGTGTGGGGCTGACTCGCTGAGTGAGCGCTGGTGCTGTGGTGGCCGCTCACACACTCACCGAAGGCTGGCTGCCCACCAGCGTCATCTCTGACTTCATTCCCTGCCTCTCCAAGAGCAGCCTTCTGGAAACCACCGGAGCCATTTATTTTATTATTTTATTATTTATTTTTTTTTGAGGGCAGTGTCACTGGCCCTCATATGTGGGACCCGAACCGGGGCCGCTGGCTTCTGAAGCCAGCTCCCAACCACCGCGCCACTCGGCCAGCCCGAGCCATTTATTTTTTGGCAACTATTCCCACAAACCAGTCTCAGGAAATGCTTGACAAAACACTTGGCCCACAAAGAGTTCCTTATCTCTTCGAGATACATACTGAAATATTTATAGATGAAATGATACAAGTCTGGGAATTACTTCTCAATAAACCACGTGAGAGGAAGTGGGTGGGTATACCTGAGAGACAAGCCTGGCTGTGAGTTAATTGTTGAAGCTGGGGGATGGGAATGCAAGGTTTTGTTATAGTATTCTTTTTTTTTTTTTATGTTTAAAATTTAAAAAAAGCAAGTTCAGGGGAAAAAGGCCCCACATTTCACCTTATATCATTGAAACAAACTTAATATTTGGTTATATTTTACTATTTAATAATTGCCTAGGTTTAAAACAATGAATGCAAGCATACAAACATGATGGAACAGTCATTTTCTACTGTCACTGGAGTCAGATCAAGGAAGAGAAAGTGCTAGATCTTGCGTGCTGCTTGTCTTGAAACAATAATGGTACTGTCCTTCTGAGAAGAAACACATAAAACTCTGGAACATTATCCCAGTAATTGGGTTCAAAGGGCTAAAGATACCATCTGGGAAAAAATAGTTTAACTTGATTAAGAGATCATTGTGGCTCTTTATGATGGAGGTGATGAACTGGATTGACCTGTCTCACAATTTTCATACATTAATGTCCAGGCAGCATATTAGTTAGTATTGGAGTCCCTTTGGATCATGAAATTGTGGTTTTCAGACTCCGTACAAATCTGAGAAAAACAACTGTGAGATGGATAGCATTTTCTTTGGAACTTCTTCACTTGCTTTTTCAGCACTCTCATGAGGCGTATTGTGTAGTAGAAAGACCACAAACTTTGGAGCCAAAGAGTTGACTTGACTTCCATCTCAGACACCTGCTGTGTGACTTTGGGCAAGTTACATAACCTCACCAGTTATTTAACTTCAGCAAACCTCAGTTTCCTCATCAATAAAATGGGCCTAATAATATCTACTTTGCCAGGAGCTGTTAGGATTATTGGTAATGTGTGTAAAATACCTCTCCCACCACAGAACTCAAATTAGTGGTAGCTTATTGTATTTATAATTGCATGTTCCTCTTTACCCCACTCCATATCTCCCAATATAGTGCCTAGAACATAGTAAGAATGCAACAAATATTTGTGAATAACATTAAACCTTGAGATGTTAGATAGAATTAATGGGAAGTATTAAGATTAAACCAGAATCTCCCCCTTTGCAGGTCACTCATCCTTATGAGAGCTTCTCCAGCTAATTGCTCAAGCCAGAAAACAAAGACTGATTTGTGATAGCTCCGTCTTCCTCCTCCTCACAATCACCAAATTCTATCTGAGTTCTCAATTATCACTAGAATCTATTCACTTCCCTCAAATTCTACTGCTAGCACCTTAGTTCAAGACTATCTTCTTTTTCATCTGGTCTGTAGCAAAGTTAGGTCTCCTCAAATTTGTTCTTACTCCTCTATAATCCTTTCTTTTCATTGTAGCCAGAGGTATTTTTTTCCTCTTTTTTTTAATTACAGAAAAATTTAATAGTCACAAAATTAAAGAGTATGGTAAACTTCCATGTACCCATCATGCAGCTTCAACAATGATCAATGATTAGCCAATTTTGTTTCACATATACCCCACCCATTTTCTCCAATGTTCTCAGATTTGTTTGAAGAAAATTCCAGAAGTCATAGTTTTTTGGGGGGATCTTTTCATGCATTCAGAATAAATCCTTGCGGTGATCTAATCCCTGTTGACTTCTCCAACTATGGATCACAATTAGCTATTCCCCCTCCCCAGACCTAGTCAAACCAGTCTTCACTCAATTCCTCCAACATTTTATTGTCTTCTTACGGTCCTGAGGCCTTCAGGCTGGACTGTTTCCAGCATCCAGAAAGCACTTCCTGTCTCCTTTCTCCTCTTTCACCCTCTTTGCTCAGCTCCAGCTACTCCTGCGTCTGCTATCACCCTGGACATCACTGCTCACAAGGCCCCTAACAGATAGCTGTCTCAGTACCCTGGGCTTCTCCAACTATACACACATAATTTTGTAAGCAGTCATGCAAAGATGTCTTCCCTGTTATAAATAAGCTCTGTGGGCATAAGACTTGTTTTATTCCCTGATGAGGTATCCAGCACACAGTTCAATACCTTCCTTATAGGAAGCACTTAATAACTATCTGCTGAATGAGGTCCCCAAGAAAGGTAAACACAAAGCCACATCCATTCCATGTTATAAATTGCTAATAGACCAGTGTCCCAAACCTTTCATAACCACAAGAACAATGCCCAGACCTTTAATTCTAAGTTTATTTTGTTATAGTCAATATGACTTTTTGAAAAGATCGTGAGCTGCACTATGCTAGACACGGAGGATTCAGAGATGAATAATACATGATCCTTCCTCAAAGAGCTGAGTCTAGTGGAAAAGACTGTCATTTAATTATTTGAAATTGGTAATTTCTCATGTGTTATATATAAAGGCCAGAATATTTAATTATCCAGAGAATCTGTAAAGTGTCAGACAACTAAGGATAAACAGGAGTTAATTGTAAAAACAACAGCTAACATTTACTAGGACCTTCCTTTGGGCCAGGTGTGATACAAAGCATATTTCATACATGATTTCATTTAATACTTATAACACCCTTTGAAATATGCCTTAGTATTCCCATTTTTCAGATAAAAAGAAAAAAAAAATCACAAAAATACCAAGGCATTAAAAACTTAGGTAAATCTAAGTCACCCAGGATTTGAAACCGGAGTCTGACTCCAGAAGGAGCAACCCTAAACTTGAGGCTGGGGCTGACAAGAAACCTTTGAGCACTGCTGCAGGAGAAAATAAAGCAAAGGACACTTTCCAATTCATCAGGGCTTTCCGCTTGGAGTCCTGGTTTCAGGGCTATGTGTGCACACTTTCATGGGAAAACAGCAGCTGTTGAAAACCTCTTACTGATAAGGCCATGTTCCTGTGAGCCCAAAGCACTAACCACTGAATTTGGACTTTGTACCAAAGTGTTTCTATAAAGAGAAATAAGCTAGAAACTCTCAAGTTGTGAAGCTGCTGCCTGCCCTGAACTTAGCCTATGTTCTCAGCCAAATGGAAAGCTCGGCATTGTTTTCTTCACTGCACAGTGTATCTTGTCTGCTTACTTCCTCCACACAGGTACTGACCAAGAAGGGATTCGTTATATTTTAAAAGGGAGAAATTATTAGGGTATTGCATGTGTGGTCCTTGAAGCATGAAAAGAGATTTTGTAGTAATTATGCATATCTGGGAATTTGTTTTTAACTTGTTATTAAAGAAAATTTCAATCATATACAAAAGTAGACTGAATAGTATAATCACCCCCAAATACCCACCACCCTGCTTCAACAATGACCAACTCATAGCCAATATATTTCATTTATATTGCCTTCGACTTTTGCCCCCTCTTGTTTTCTTTTGAAGCACATATGTTTGGGAATATTTTGAATGTTCTGTTCTGTTGGTAAAAATGTAGAATGTAGGAAATCAATAGAACAAATAAACATGACTTGTCAGCAAGGTATTTGGGAAAACAGTTACAAGAAAGAGGAATAGGTTGTGCAGTGTTTTTTAAATTAAAATTTATTGGGTGACAATGGTCAACAAAACTACATAGGTTTCAAGTGTACAATTCTGTAATACATCATCTATATATGGCATTATGTGTTCACGACCCAGTAAGCTCTCCTTCCATCACCATATATTTGACCCCTTTTCCCCCTAGGCTGTGCAGTATTGACCACAGAAAAGATGGAGGACTGGCAAGATTATTGGGGGCATTTGCACAGGCAGGCAATAACATACCATGAATGGAAAGTTTTGGTTACAGACAAGGAATGTGGTAGGTCTACCTGTCATGTGTCTTGAGCATACCATCTCTGCCTTTTGTTCACCACCAATGTATTTAAGTCACTTGTCTGAGGATCCATATTGTCCCCTACCTCATCTTGCCTAAGCCATTGCTTCATAGAAAAATAAAAAATAAAAAAAACCTGGAGGAGCACTGTGTACAATCAAAATATGTAAAATTACATGTGTAATTTTACATTTTCTAGTAGAACATTGTAAAAACTAAGAAGTAATAAGTGAAATAAATGTTAATACTATATGTTATTTAACCTAGTATATCCAAAATATTAGTATGCTAATATATTATCAATATAAAAACTATTATTGAGATATTTTACATTATTTATTTTGTACTAAGTCTTTCAAATGCAGTGTGTATTTTATAGTTACAGCATATCTCAATTTGGACTAGTAATATTATAAGGGCTAAGTAGTCACATGTGACTAGTGGCTACTGTATTGGGCAGGGCAGCCCTAGGGACCCCAGAATAGGGAAGTCAACAGGTACTTTGCAATTTATTTGAAAATAATGCTACTAAAGATTTCTGGTAAAAGTTAAAGTATAATGTGGAAACACTGGGCTTCTCCAGGAAATCTACTGAAATGAACAAGAGAAACAACCATAAAAAGATTAGACAAGTCCATCTACAAACAAGGAAATAACTACCAACTCCAAAACCCAGGCTATGAAAAATTGTGTGTCCCTTGAGATCTTGAGCAAGGTTATAGTGAGCAGAAAGGATGTTAGCCTTTGAGTGACACTGCCCTCAAAAAAAGAAAAAAAAGAAAAAAAAAAAGAAAGGATGTTAGCCATTCCTGAGAGGTTCTTTACTTACAATAGTATGGTAAAGTTCAGCGGCTCTGGGAACTCCAATCCTGCCTCTGTTACTTACACACTGTGTAGCTTGGGCAAGTTATTTCATCTCTCTTTGCTTCTGGTTCCTCATCTTTAAAATGGAAGTCATAAAATCTAGGCTGATTGTAAGGATTAAAGGAAGTAATACATGCCAGACACTTAGAACTCATGTTAATGTAGCCCATGTTAACCTCTCCATAAACGTTAACCACGAAAAACAAAAACAAGACAAACCCAACAGCAACTGAATTGTGGGCAGACAAAGAAGAATGTGGGAACTGAGAAAAGTATGGCTGATGATAAAACTGAATTCAATAAGACGTTTTTTTTGTCTCCTCTGGGGTGTGTGTTCTATCTTGTGAAGTTTTCTGGGAGTGGGGAAGAGAAGAGAGACGAAACCAAAACTGGTTTTGCAGGTGCTGACCAGAGTCCATTACACACAGTTAAACACAAAGTCACTAGCCAAAACACCTGTTATCTATGAATCTTTACAGTTGCCGACAACAGCAGCCTACTTGGGCAACCTGCTCACCTGGAGGGAATTTATCCCACTGAGAAAAAAAACAACAACATAGATAACTTGGAAAGAGCATTCTGAGGCAGCACGCTCATTTTGAAGTTGTAAACTATGCCAGTTCACTCCATTGACCCTCTCCAAGTTGTTTTTGAACAAAAGGCAGATCCAGATACAAATAACTGTTCACATATAGGGATGAGTCAAATACAGAAGCAATGCAACTTAAGCCATCTGGCTAGCACAACTAAGAAGAGACACATGTATAGAAGAATATTTAAGAAAAATATTTCACTGTCAAAGAATTTAGCAAGAACCTATGATTCATTGCAAAAGAGCTTCAGGGCAGATATGATAGGACAGGGAGGAAGATAAAGTAAAATGGCGTCAACCAGGAGAGACTTGAAATGTAATATCGAAACCATTTGGAAAATGAAAATCACAATAGAAACAGTAAGAAGTATAGATGTGTCTGGAAAAAAAAATCAATGACTTCGAAGATGGGCTTGAGAAAATATAGAAGCAGAGGTAAAGACAAGACAAGGATTAAAAATATGAGGAGAGATAAACCAGGTATACCCATCAACCCTTCTTGGAAGTTACTTGCAAAATCTAGATAATCAAAAGAGAGTTCAAGGTAAAGAATGTAAGAATGGGAAAGACATTGCCTTAATTGATTGTTGGTGAGCTAAGAATGCATTTAAACATCAAACTAAGGTAAACAATAGCAAGAGTTATTACAGAACAGAATGTGTGGCAGGGTTGACAAGGTAAACAACCAATCAGGTGGTCTAGGAGGGCAAGCTGGGCACCTGGGCCCAGAGCCACCAGTGGTGGGGCCTTGGTGGAACAGCCATCAAGGTATGGTTTGGACAGTGGTCCTATCTGCAGAAGCACACCTGGCTCTCTGGTCTGCTCAGAGAGTCTGTGATCTTCCCTTTAATTTTTTGCTTATATTATCCATAGTGGAATCTTTGTCATTAAGACTGACTGATGAACCGTTTAAATAAAATTTAAGAGCGACAATATATGTGGTCAAAGTGGTGCATGTGAGAGGAAATTGATGCTCGTACACAGTTGGTAGGAATGTTGTTCCAACCTCTTAAAAGGGCCTTTTAATATTTACTGACCACTGTGCTAAGTGCTAGAGATACTGCAATGAGCAAAACAAACAAAATTCTCTACCCTCAAAAAAATAAATCCTTACCCTCTTGGGCTGGAAGGCCAGACAGAAAACAGACAGTAACAAAGGTAAACATTTAAAAGATACGGCGTGTTGGAAGGTGAAAAGTGCTAAGAGAAAGGAAAAAGCAAGGACAGGGACCAGGAGATATCAGACATTTTGTAATTTGAGATCAGTGGTCAGGGAAGACTCTTATGTGTGTAAAGATCTGAAAGAGATGAAGGATTAAGTTATGTGGTATTTGGAATAAGAGATTTCAAAAGAAAAGGAGATAGCAGGTGCAAAACTCCTGAGGCAGAAACCTACCTGGCACATTAAAACAACAGCAAAGAAGCTAGTATGGTTGGAGTAGAGAGTGAAGTATGGCAGGAAATGGTTCAGAGAGGTAATGGCCATGCGGGCAGACAATATTGCCAGTTTTTCACTCTGAAAGAGAGGGAAGCCACTGGAAAGTTTTGAGAAGAGAGGGATAATATTTCACATTTTAACATGACTATTCCAGCTGCTGGGTTGCAGATGGCTTGAGTCAGGCAAATAGAGGCTGTTCCGATAATCCAGTCAAGAGATTGCATGATGGCTTGAACCGGGATGGGAAGCAGTGGAGTGGGGAGAAGTAGTCAACGTATGTGAATGGACAAAACTGTAGGGGACAAAGGTGTCCAAGGCAATATCATTTGTAATTGAGAGAAACTAGAAATCACCTAAATGTCCATTAACAGAACACAGGTCAAATAAATTACATTACCTTTTTTTTAAACTTAAAAATTTCTGTAGTGATTGAAAGCATGTATTATTTTTTATTTTTTTTTTTTTTTTTTTTTTTTTTTTTTTTTTAAAGATTTTATTGGGGAATTGGTGGAGGGGAACAGCGTTGGGGAATTGGGGAAGGGGAACAGACAAGTTGCCGTCTTCTTGTTCTTCAGTTTTAGTTGCAGAGGATGTTGCTTCACTGTTGGTATCGTCATTGCGCTCTTCCCGGATGAGGCAGATCGGTCGCTGGCCTCTGGATGTCGCTCATCGCGGCTATTGTCAGCTCACACTTGGCTGCCAGCCGCTCACGCTGGCTGCGAGCCACTCACTGCAGCCTATGGCAGCCCACTGCAGCAGGGGCTGCAGCCCACACCATCACCGGGGCTCGCACAGCCCAGCTCCAGGTGGAGCTGTTGTTAGCTGTAGAGGGCAGTGTCACTGGCCCTCATGTGGGATCCGAACCGGGGCCGCTGGCATCCCAAAACCAGCGCTTAACCAATGCGCCACTCGGCCGGCCCTGTATTATTTTTTAAATTAAAAATCTAAGCAAATATTAATTTTTTAATGCTATTCAATTTTAGCATAGAGAGATATGTTGGAGTTTCAAGGAAAGCATGTTTCTTGAACATTAAAACATCTTGTTTGGCTAAAATACAAATCTATTAGTATTGAAATTATAGTTTCTTATTTAAAAAACAGAGTCACACAGAAATATGCATCTGTACCTGTTAAACTAGTGTGTCAGTAACTCATGAACTAATCACTACAAAGCATGTGCTTCTGTTCTTTTAAAAAAATTTTGGTAGAGTAGATGTAGACTAGAAAATGAGGAAACAAAGCTATATGAGTTGTGGGTTTTAGTGAAACTTTAAGACTGACTTTGCTGTTACCAATCATCTAGGATTTGAATATGCAAAAAAGATTTGTCTCAGGGGTGAAACTGGGAAGTGGATATATGATTCTGAATCTACGTATTGGCTGGATATTCATTTGGTGGAGGTCAAAACCTGTTAGATGTAATCATTTGTCATATGCCAGGCACCATGTCTTGTGTTTTTATGACAACTTCTAATTTTAACATAATCTAGTCTCACAAATTACCCAAGGTCATTAGCTAAAAATATGAAAGAGCTGAAACTCTTACTTGGATTGTCTCATGCCAAAAATCTACCCTCTTTCTGCTATAACACTTTGTATTAGGTAGGGTTGGCTAGATTGAGTTTTGAGGCTTTTCTTTGGAAAGAATAGTGTATCCATCAGAATTGCATTCAATTGCTTGTAACAAACCCTCACCAAGGGTCCCTTAAACAAGTAAGGGAATTGCTTTCTCTCAAGGAATAAGATGTCTGTAGCTAGGCAGTTTGAGTAAGAGCTGCTCCTTCCTTTCTCTTTAGTGTTGCCTTGTGGTCATAAAATGGCTGCTCCCTCTCCAACCTCACAACCTCACAATCACAAGGCAACAGGACAAGAGGCAGCGGTGTCTGCATCCGGAAAGCAAACACCTTCTCAGGACCCTCTGGCGACTTCCTCCTACATCTCACTGGCCAGAATTGAGTCATATGACTACCCTGCAAGGACATCTGGGAAGGTGAGAATTTTAGTGCGGCACCTTGCCTCCCTGGGCAAAATCTGAGTTCTTTTAGAGAGGAAGAAGGATGGGTGGATATTGAAAAAGCAGTAAGCAGTGTCTGTCCCATGAAGAATATCTGACAGATCAAGGGGAGGAACAGCTGCCTCAGAAAGTGCTATGGGATTAAGTGGATTCTAGGGGTTCTGGGCACCACTGTTGATGAATTTTGCTTCAAGAGAGGCAGGCAAATGTAGTTTTGTTCTAAGCAGCCCTGGGCTCAGCTTCAATTCTATTATTATGAAAGTAGAGAATGGGTATTGGGGAACAACCAAGGGCTCTGCCACAGTCCCTCTACCAGCCCCTGAGACAGCATTCCCCTTGGGAAGGAGTCTGATGTGCATAGCCATACACTCCCTAATCTATATGGCGGGGGGGGGGGGCGGGGGGCGGGGGGGCGGGGGGGCGGGGTGTCTGAGGGCAGTTACTGACACAGGCTTTGGGATTGGTGGAACGGCAGTCAGGATTGGGGGGATACTTGTGGATGCTGGGAGCATTTGATGACGAATTCAGCCTCCTGGATCGGCCTGGAAAGAGGCATTAAGAGTGCAGGATGGCTCCTCAGAGACATTTCCTTCCAGCCCTGTCACGGGCCAGCCACCTCACCTTTCTCATCCTCGTTTTCCTTTTCTGTGAAGTGGAGAAAACCCTACCTACAGTGTAGAGTTGGTGTAAGCCTAGGCTGAATGATGCGTGTCCAGTTCCTGTTTTATGCTAGACACTTTATAGATGGCAGCTGTTAGTATTGATAGGGGCATGGTCTGAACCCTACACCCCCTCGTCTAACTCAGCTATATTCACTAAGCATTATGCAGTCAGAACTTGCACACCTACCTTTCTGCTTCTGGCCTTGCTCGCAGTGGACTTTTGGATGAAAGACCTCACATCCTTGTGTATCCTGTAATCCTTCATGCCTCAGCTCACCTCTCCCCTTCTCCAGGAATTCCTCTTTGAACCTCCCTAGCACCCTTCCTCAGTTGCCCTAGCAGCCCGTACTTAATCCTATCGAGGTTCATATTGCACCCTCAGGTGGGCCTTTACTAAATTCCCTGTAAGGTCAGTCCAGGTTCTCTAGGAGATCAAGGCCCAGGCCACTTCCCTTGTTCAAGGTTCTGCATGAAAAAGAGGAGGAAATTGCGCCCTCTTTTCTTTTTTTTTTTTTTTGAGGGCAGTGTCACTGGCCCTCGTACGTGGGACTGAACCGGGGCCGCTGGCTTCCCAAGCCAGTGCTTAACCACTGCGCCACTCGGCCGGCCCTTGCCCTGTTTTAAATGTTTAAATGGCAAGTCCTAGGTGCTCAACAAATACCTGTTGAATATCAAATTAGCACTGTTGACCTCCCCCCCAGAAAGAATGCAGCATAAGTGTGCTTTTTGCAGATTTTTATTAAAAATCTGAATTCATAGTACACTACAAACGGTTGCTCAGTGGCATGCACGTTGCAAGTTTCTGTTCCTCTTCATATCCCAACCTACAGACAATTGCCAATGGCCTCCTTTTGACCACCGTGCTGGGACGACGGAAACTCCTTGGGCTACGGGTTGGGGCTTCAAGGCCTGGCACGGGAAAGGGAGTCTGAGCGCCGAGCGGCTCCCACGCCTGTCACTCTGCACCCCGCACCTTGGGGGGAGGGGGAGTCCAGGGGCGGTGTGGTCGGTTTTCGCCGCCCCGCCAACAGGCGGCGCCCCCCGGCCGATCTCCCGCCGGGGTCGCGGAGGGGCGCGCGCGCTGCAGACAGCCGCCCTTCCTGGTCGGAGCGCGCGCCGCGGGGTCCCGGAGGCCGCGGTTGGCCGCCCCGCCCCTTCCCCCGGGAGCGCGCGGCGCGGGGCGGCGCGGGCGCGCGGGCTCCTGCCCCTCCCTCGGCCGTCACCTGGGGCGGAGAGCAGCAGGTGCCCGTGCGGCCGCTGGGTCGCCGGTCCGGTGGGGGGACACGGACCACGAGCCGGGAGCTGCGGCGCCTCGGGTGAGTGCGGGGAGCTGACGTCCGCTCCGTCCTGAGTCCCGGCGGCCACGGCAGCCGCCCGGCTCCGCGCTTCCCCGAGGGGAACGCGCTCCGCGCGTCGGGGGACAGGGGTTTCCCTCCCAGGGATCCGGAGGCTGGGGTCCCTGCGCCGCTCCAGTGGCCCTGGTGTGTATGTGCGGTGGCGGCGGCGGTGCGGGCGCTGGACGGGACGCCGAGCCTGAGCGTTGGCTTAGTCGCGGGGGTTTTCGGGGAGCCTTCGCGCGCGGGGCTGCCGTGCGCTTGGGACCGGGGGTCCCGGGGGTGGAGTCTGCTGGTCTGGGTGGGGCGCATACTCACACCCAGACCCGCGCCCCCGCTGTTTCCAGGGCTGATCGCTCGTAGACACGGTAAGAACAGGTGATGTCTTAGAAATAGGTGTACTTGTCACTCTCCTTCCTGGGACGCAGCGGTGAGTGTGTACAGTCACCTACACACACACACGCATGTGTATTCCTCGGGGTCGGACTGTGCGCCCTCGCTCCGGGCCTGGGGAAGGTGGGGACTGTGCCCCCCGCGCTCTCCGGGCTGTGGGATGAAACCCCAGGGCTTTGCAGAGCTGTTTGTTTTTGGGAGACCCTGGCGCCCGGGTTGGTTCCTCTAGGACCAGCTGGGGCTGGTTCGAAATTCTCTCCAGATAAGCTGGGACCGCCCTCTCGTTGTGGGGGGGAACTCGTGGGCTGAAGCTCCGTTGCTCAGCTGGGTTTGTGATTTTGATAGGCGGCGGCGGGGCCCGCCCCCCGCATTCCGGAGGCGACCGCGAGGACCGGGCCCGCGGGGGTAAAGTCCAGCCGGGAGGAACCGCGCGCTTCGTCTCACACCAATGACTTAGGTAAGGGGTTGGGGGTGTCCCGCAAACCCCACGGATAAATCCATATACATCACAACTGCAAAGGACGTGAAGGAATGGCGCTCAGAATTACTAATTGCTTCGCGTGCAATCGTTTTGCTTCCGCTTTTCAGATTTTTTTGGACTGATATGTACTGGGGGTGCCAAAAAAATGTCTATACTTGACTTGTATTCATCTTTTGTTATCAGTATATATTGAGTCTTACAATTGTAATGCAGTTTTTTCCTCTTTCTTAAAATGTGTATACATTTTTTTTTTTTGGCACTGTCTGTATATATCAGAATAGAATGATTGAGAATTGCCAGCGGAGACCAGCCTGATGCTATGAGAGAGTCACAGAGACCAGGAACCTGTGGTTTCTGTGATTTAAGAGGTATAACAGAGCAATGCAATGTGTGAGCCTTGGTTGGATCCTGCTATGATGAAAAAAGTTTTCTAAAAATTGAGCAAATAGAGGAAATTGGTACTGGTTATTTGATAGCATTAAGTATATTTAGTTTTGTTTAGTTACTTTAGGTAATGGTATCTCGATTACACTTTTTAAAAAAATCCTTATCTTTTAGAAATACATACTGAAATTGAAATATAGGTTCAGAATTTGCTTCAAAATAATTTGGTTTTGGGGAGCACTGCTAGTGGAGAAGTGAGGGCGAACCAGATGAAAGAAGATTGGCCATGAGCTGTTAATAGTTGAAGCTGGATGAAGGGTATGGGGTATTAAAATCCCATACACTGTTGTCACTACTGCTGTGTGTTTGGCATTTTCCTTTAAAAGTACCACCACCATCTGTGAAGCTTGTTTGCAAAAGGTGGGTTTGGAAGGCACTGCTAGTGATTCTAGATTCAGGGCCATCCACAGACCCTCACTCTTTGTAAATGGAGTGTAAAGGCTGCCTCTCCAGACTCATAGAAAGTCGCCTGTTTCTCCCCTCTGGTGTGTCGCTTTATTTTGCTCAGAAAGCATAGGGTGTTTGCTGAGTGTGACAAAGCTGAGCGGATCAAGTTGATGCAGGTGGATGCTGGGTCAGCTTTTTTTTTTTTTTTATACAAAGGGCATTAGTAATCCTGGGGGTTGAGTTGTCTCCAAACGAACAGGTTGTGTAGCATGTGTTAGCAACTTTTTTGAACTGTCCAAATCCTTTCCAAGGTGTGTTCATGAAAAAAACAGAGCTCAGAGTAGTGAACACATCCATATACATGTAGGATTTGTGTACATTTCTGGAAACATTGTATACATCGATAAAAAGTGTACATTATAAGACCAATCACAAGGTGAGTGGAGATCTACTTATTACCTGAAAGACATCTCATCTGTGTGCGTTGTCTTTTTTTGTCCTTCCCTTGTTTGTTTCAGGCATCATGACATGTACATATTTAGCAAAGAACAGAAATTCTGTGCTGTTCTTTTCCTTTCTGAGAACCTTGCTTTGAAGAAGAGAGATATGGGCAGTTATATCTACACTGTATGCATCCTACTTGCTCACCCCCGTCCCCCAGATTTATCATAAAGTTCCTACTCGTTCTGTCAGGATTGATTAGTAATTTGGAAAAGTGATGATTGTTTGAGGGAGCTATTAAAGTTCAGCAGAGGGGGAAGAGGAGTTATACTTCTGAAAGATAAAGCCGTATTTTTTAGTAGCTTCGGTGGAACTGATTTTAGTGCCCCTTTGCTTATAAGAGAAAATAAACCAAGTGAATGCTGGGCTGTCTGTGACCATTGAAAGTTGAAGTCTCTCAGCCTAGACCTTGCCTAGTGCACATTTGCTTGTGTAAAAGAAAGTTGTAAACGTGTTTTAAGGATTCAGTGGAGGAGACACCAAAGCACACCTCAGTTCTCTCTCAATGTATGGGAAAAATGAGAACCAACAAAAGTCCCTGTACAGTTGGCAAGTACCATAGTGAATCATGACGATACTTAAGTGAAATTGTTTGGCTTGTGGGTCAGCTTTCTTTGTGTGAATAAAAGAAATATGCACCTGTTAAGTGACATTTTTTTCTTCCGCAGTTCTCAGAAACAAGAACATGGAGCCAGAAAAGAAACTTTTCCTGGCCCTTACGTGACCAGGTAGTGACCTAACAATGTTTGCTCTCCTCTGTTTGAGGATGGTGGAATTGGACTCTGGAGGGCAGGTTGCTAATAGCCGTTTTAAGGAATTACCACAAGTGTGATACTATCTTCTCCCTCCATCATGTTATTTAAGGGTATGAACACATTAGAAAAGCAAACTGCTGCTTTGTTGGCCTAGAAATGAGAGGAAAGGGTATTGGCAATCAAGTTGGTAACTTTTCTAGTTTGTAAGTGCTCTGCTTTTGTCCACATCACTTCATCCCATTCTGTGAGCTGGAGCAGCGGAGCTGAAGGATTGTTTTAGTTTTTAACAGATTGGAACATTGAAATCGAAAGAAAGGAGGTAAGACTTGCCAAGTCATTTCTTTAGAGACATGGGGAAGGAAATTTAACGTTTGTTGAGAGTTCACAGTAGTCTTTCACACACACGTTGTTAATTCTCACAAATGTCTCAAAGCTGGGTATTGTCAGCGCATTTTGCAGATGGGATTGTAGCTGAGAGTGGCTAATAGTTCATGAGAAGTCTTGCAGCTAAGTGAAAGTAGAGCCAGGATTGAAATGGAAATCTGTTGGATCTTAGAGTTTACGTATTTCCAGCCCCGTTAGCAGACAGCAGGGCTACACACCCAAGAGTGGGTTAGTCAGTCTAGGCAAGCGATCTTTCTACCACACTTGACTGCCCTGGTTACAAACCAGGAAAATGGGCTCCTCCAAGCAACAGGTGTTTTATCAAGCCAGCATAGTGTTAAACAAGAAAGTAGAACTGATGTTGAGAATTGGAAGATTTCGAATATTCTACCCCCAAGAATTCCCAAAGGCAGTATTGGAGCAGCCTTCTCTTTAGAGAAGGGTCATGCACTTCACATACCCTGGTCTCCATCACCCCCTAAGTGTCCCCTGTCCTTGAGGCTGGGACTATAACATTTACACTGTTGTTCCTCTTACAGTAAGAGGCCTTTCTACAGGTGCTTCTATCCAAAATGGGATAACAAAAAAGGTTGGGAGGCTCTTGCCCCAAGAAAAATGGAAAAGGGCATATTCCTTTGAGGGAATGAAGAGTCTTATGTTTACTCTGCAGTGTTTCCATGTCAGAAAAATACAAGGTATGTCATTATTTTTCTCACACCCTGTTAGCTTTACTCATTTACATGAAACTTTAGAGGTTACTACTTCTGCAATGCAACACAAATGGAGTACACAGGTGGTCAAGCTGCAGCAGAGACGAGGAATGCCTCCAAAAGTGCAAACCACCAACAGTGAGAAGATGGGTCTTGTGCACCTTGGGAGTTCCCCAGGGTGTCCTGTGGGGATGGGCCACCAAGAAGCCCCCTTTCTTTCAGCAGCCTGAGATTGGGGCCCAAATGGATCCTAAGCTTGTGCGTTGGCTGTCTGTAGCTGCTCTGAGGGTTCCCAGGACTTGTGAAGGTACTTGTGACTCTGCCTTCTCTGTCCACCCCTCTTTAGGTCTGCTCCTATGCACTGCTGAGGCATTGCGGCGCCTGAAAGCTCTGCAGAAATGAGGAACAGAGGTGCCCGTAGTGCAGCCTTTGAGAGCTCTCTCTGGTGCAGGAGCAAGGATGGCCTAATTTCCTCATCTGGAAGGGGGTGCAGAAAGGGAAGAGGAAATACCACAAATGGAACCTTGTGGAATGGCTTTGAGGAAGTGTCACTACAACTGCCAGTCTAGGAAGAAATTGACTTCTACCCGTCAGGGTTCTTTCAGCTATTCTCGTAATTAAGTCCACATGAGACAAATTATCAACAGAAAATAAGCAAATTTAATTATACACACACATATGGGAACCCCACCTACATGAAAGAGTCAGAGACCAACAAACATGAGCGGTTTCTTGTGAGCCCACAGGCTCTCGATTGCCTTCTGCTCAAAATATTCCCATGCCCAAGTGGCACATCTTGGGGAGCCTGGTTCTGAACCTCTTCAGCATACCCCAGTGTGATAAGAAAAATAGGACCAAGGAGGTCTGCCAATGCAACGCCTTGTTTGGTTGAAAGAAGTCAGCTTAGAGACTGAGGTGTTCTGTATATGCAAGGTCACTGGTTGATTGGATCCTTTCAAGGAGAACTCGGATTCAGGTGTGTAAGTGCATCTTCCCTAAGGTAGGTGATCACTGACTCCCTAGTCAAATGGGCAGGTGGCGAGGGAAATTGGGCTGATTGATGATCTGCCAGAGCAAACAGGTGAGGGAACAGTGTGAACCCCAGTCAGATTGCTGGATTATTTCTGGTTCTTCCACCACCTACCTGTGTAACCTTGACTATTTTTTTAACCACTCTGTGCCTGAGTTCTCCCCCATGTACAGTGGGAAGTACTATTGAATAATACCTACTGTGTAGGGCTGTGAGGATTAAATGGCACTTGAGTGCCTGGCACAGAAGAAGGATTCACTGTGGGTTAGCTATTACTGTTGTTGGTAGAGCCCTGCTTCCTTCACTTTTGCCTTTATTGGGGGATTCCCCCCGGAAAAACAAAACAAAACAAAAACTTGAGAAGGAAGGCTGTAGGGTAGAAATGCTTTCCAGCTCTGACCTCCCTATTTCAGTATGAGTCATGGGCTGCCCATCTGAGCTGCCTGGAGGCTTTAGGGAAATGTTCTCCATGACAAATGCTCACAGGGAGTTTGAAGCAACAGCAGCTTTGGATTGATGAAGGGAACTGGGCTGGAGCCCATGGCTTTGAACCCAGAGCTTTGGCTCTGTTGTTTGGGGATTAAGATTCATACTGACTCTGGAAAAAAGGTGGAATCCCCTGGCATTCCGTCCATACAGACCCCTCCCTATTGTGGGAGAGTAGGCTGGTGTCAGCCTGAAACAGGGGCAGACACAGGGAGTGGAGTCCTGTGTGTGTCTGCTGCCTCTGCTGTCAGCAGAGGATAAGCACACCTCCTAGGAATGTTGTGAAGGGCTAATAAAAATTTTATGAAATCCTGACACAAGCACAGGGAAGTATTGTGTTCGACTTGCCCTTTCGTGGTGAAACCATAGAATAGGTACACCGGCAGGTTTAAAGACGCTGGTAACTAATATTTATGTAACATTTTAAAAATAGTTTTAAAAAGCTCTGTCGAATTGGATCTTCAGCCACTGGTGTGTGTTTATTTGTTTGCATTTGTGTATATAGCCTTTTGCTGCCTGTCAGGAGAAGTACAAATGTGAGCTGAGGTTAAGGCCAGAAATGAGCCCAGGAATGGAAACCTAGGAATGGGCTATTCACTTTACTTCATCCGAGAAGGCAGCACGAGTTTGTATCCCTTATGGCCCTAAGGAGTCAGGGAGCTGTGACATCCAGGGCAGGGAAAGGGAAAGAGAGATAGCTGAGGTGTTCCCGAGTGGCTGAAAGCATCCATGTGCCCACGAGGCTGAATGGAGGGGCAGCCGAGGTGAAGGCCACCCCTGTTGGCAGCTCCTGCCCAGACCCATTCATAGAAGTGCCAGCCAGGCTGGCTGTGGTCTGTTGGACTCCTTCCTCCTCCTGCCTCAGGACCAGACCTTCACTAAACCCGCTGCCTTTCTTCTCTTATTTCTCCTCCTCCACCCCCAGCCAGGTAATCCAGTGAGACATCAACAGCCCCACACCCCTACCCCATCCTCCAGCTGTTAGGCCCCCAAGTCGTGCTCCCTTCGCTCCCTTCCCACCAGCGCTTGAATGGGTTTCTCTCCACTGCCTCTACCATTTTCAGTTGACATCCTTGCCTTTGTTGCCTCCTAATCCTGCATTGGCTCCTTTCCTCTTTTCAATTTATTTTTTTCTGGAAAGTTGATGAAGAAAAAATCATCTATGACCCCATCATCATCTTAGGATCCAAAGATATTAACATTTTGGCATATTTCCTTCCACTTTTGTTTTTGTTTTTTTATAAATTTAATAAATTTTTGTATTTTATAAATATCTAATTCATTTTATGTTAACATTTTAACAGAGTTGTCATATGGTGATTAAACTTTACATTGCATGTTTCCATGTCTTTACAAATACCATTTGTAATAATTGCATGCTGTTTCAACCTTTTTTAGCCCCTCTCTTAATATTAGGGAACTAAGTGGTTTGCTCTTTTTTTGATATTGTAAGTCATTCTAAGTTGAATATACATAAACCTTTGATACAATATATTTGGTCTTCATCCCTGGTTCCTGGTACAGAGCTGGTGAGAAGAGAGTCTTTGGTTATTCCTAATAAGCCTCTTTCAGCCATACCTGAGTTTATGCTAATGAGGTGCTTCTTGGGGAATGAGGACTGTTCGCCAAGGGAACCAACCAGATAATTTGCAGTCCCACCCCCTGACCTCCAGGGAGGGGAGAGGGGCTGAAGATGGATTAAGTCACCAATGGCCAATGATTTCATCAGTCATGCCTATATAACGAAGCCTGTACGAAAACCTAAACAGCGGATTTTGGAGAGCTTCCAAGTTGGTGAGCACAGCAAGGTGCTGGCAGGGTGGTGTGTCCAGAGAGGGCATGGAAGCTCTACACCCTTCCCCATACCTTGCCCTATGTATCACTTCCATTTGGCTGTTCCTGACTTGTCTTCTTTATAATAAATGTCAACAAAAACTCCCCAAAAGAATAGAAAATGCAGAGACTCGAGCCGGCTGAGTTGCGTGGTGGTTAAGCGCTGGCTTGGGAAGCCAGCGGCCCCAGTTTGGATCCCGCATGTGAGGGCCAGTGACACTGCCCTAAAAAAAAAAAAAAAAAAAAAAAAAAGGGAGAGACTTTATTCATGTGAACAGTTTGCAAACTGGAAAGATGCAGCCTCTGGCAGAAACCAAAAATATGCTCTGCTGTGACAAAGGGAAGGCCACTTTTTATAGAGGAAGTTCCCATCCAGGTCCCCAACAAGGTTCGTTTTATGTAAATGAGGCATCCAAATTTGTAAGGTTCTGATTGGTCTGAATTGTGCAGTCCTGATTGGTCAGCATTGCACTTCCTGATTGGTTGTTATGGAGCAGCTCTGAATGGATGGGTTAGGTTTCCCTCCATAGGTCAAAAGACATAACCAGGCACTAACTCCCTTATAATAGTTGACTCAGCCTGTGTAAATGAGCAGGGCATAGTGTGGGAAGCCCAGAATTTGGTCTGAGTACATAAGAAGCCCCTGTTAGCAGATGGCCACCTAGACTCTCATTATAAAATTTGGGCCCTCAGTTCACCATGGGGAGTCCATCTCAGCAGATAAATTTTTTCTCAGGGTCCACATCAATACAGTTGTTTCCCTGAATTCTGTGAGCTATTAAACCAAATTATCAAACCTAAGGAGAGGGTCATGAGAGTCCCTGATTTATAGTCACTTGGTAGAATTCTGTACACGGACTTGTGACTGGCCTCTGAAGTGGCAAGCAGCCTTGTGCGACAGAGCCCTCATCCTGTGGGGTGTGTTCTAACGCTGGGTGGTTAGTGTTAGAATTGCTTGGTGTAAAGAAACCTCCGCATTTGGTGTCAGAAGTGTGTGTACAGACCTTCTGATTCCATTTCACATTATTTGGGACAGATTCCTATAGAATACTCACTGAATCAAAGGTTTTGAATCCTAAAAATTTTCCTTTCTGATCACAAAAGCAACACCTTTTCATATTGGAAAATCTGGTAAACATAGGAATGTAAAAAGTAAATTCGCACCCATACTCTCATCAGCGGTAGTCACTGTGAAGGTAGCTTGGCTGTCTCCCTCCGGGATGTGTGCCTTACTCCAGCATTGCTTTTCCATGTGTGGCCCGCGGGCCAGCAGCACAGACACCGCCTGGCAGCTTGTTAGAAATGCAGAATCCTAGGCCCATCCCAGACATACTGACCCAGAATCCATCTTTTAACAAGATCCACATTCGAGTTTGAGAAGTATTGGTCTATAAGGCCGTGACCTTACCAACCTCTTTACCAATCAGGTGGCCTAGCATTAATTACCTCTGATCTGTGTATATACATACATTTTTTTCTTATTTACCTAATATTGGGATAATACATTTCCCCTAAAGTTATTCTGACTGGTCGAATAAGTCAAACGACATACATCAGATTAACAGAAGAAAATCAAGTTTTAGTGTGTTCTTATGGAGAATTCACTGAAGCATGAATATTCCAGAGACAGTTTTAGGCAAAATGAGGTATATATGTCCTTCAGAATATAGGAGGTGGAAGTAAGGCAATTCACAGGAAGATGAAAAGAGTCATTGCTTAGTAAACGAATGTATACTGGGTCATCTTGAAATGGTGGGACAATACAGGACTTCGATCAAATGGCCCTTGCTAGGTTCCTCCCTGTAAGTCACACCTAGTTCATATTAAAATATAGTCATGTTATGATTGAAAATATATACAGAAGGTGCCAAAAACAGGTATACACATTTTAAGATAACATCTCTTAAAATGTGTATACATTTTTTTTGGCACCCCTGGTATATATATATAGTGTGTGTGTGTGTGTGTGTGTGTGTGTGTGTATGCAGTTTTTTAAGTTGATCTGTAAACTTACTAAAAATTAACTTATTCCAGTAAATTTTTGGTAAATGCCTAGGGAGTTTTCTGTATATATAAACATCACTACAAATATCCTTTCTGAACTCTATGCCTGTTCTTTTTTTTTTTAAAGATTTTATTGCGGAATTGGCGGAGGGGAACAGCGTTGGGGAATCGGGGAAGGGGAACAGACAAGTTGCTGTCTTTTTGTTCTTCAGTTTAGTTGCGGAGGGTGTTGCTTCACTGTTGGTATCGTCATTGCGCTCTTCCCGGATGAGGCAGATCGGTCGCTGGCCTCTGGATGTCGCTCACTGCGGCTATTGGCAGCTCACGCTGGCTGCCAGCCGCTCACGCTGGCTGCGGGCCACTCACTGTAGCCTATGGCAGCCCACTGCAGCAGGGGCTGCAGCCCACACCATCACCGGGGCTCACACAGCCCAGCTCCAGATGGAGCTGTTGTTAGCTGTAGAGGGCAGTGTCACTGGCCCTCATGTGGGATCCGAACCGGGGCCGCTGGCATCCCAAAACCAGCGCTTAACCAATGCGCCACTCGGCCGGCCCATATGCCCGTTCTTTTTTTCTTACCTTACTAAACTGGCTGTGACATTCTAAAATGTTGAGTAGAAGTGATCAGAGCAGATACCCTTGCCTTGTTCCTGATTTTCATGGGAAAGTTGTCATCTTTCACAACTATGTATAATAATAGCTATAGATTTTTCATATGTCTCATACCAGGTTAAGGAAATTTTCCACAATTTCTACTTTGCTGACAAGTTTTTATCATGAATGAGTGTTGAATTTTGTCAAAAGCTTTATCTGCACCTTTCTAGATGATCACATGGTTTGTTTTCCTTTATTCTGTTCCATGTGAATATGTCTCTTTTCAATCTGTTGGGACTTTCTCCTCACCTCAAATTAGAGGTAGACCACTATCACTCATTTCTAACACTGGAATACCTTGGCATCATTCATAGAATATAGATAGATAGGTTCAGGAATATAATTTAGACACTTTGATTCAGATCATCTCCATAAAGCACTTTATAAACTAAAAAGTACCATATGTATTTTGGTATAATTATTTGACTTAAGCAGCCTGCCTACCTGCCCCCAAACTTCTCTTAATTTCTGAAACTTCTACCATTAATCTCATGCTTAAAAAAAAAAGTCAGTCTGAGGATGTGTGTATATTTTGCAAATCTGGAAGGAACAGAGAAGCAAAACAGGTGACTTTATGGTGGTAGAGTAAGCTGTCATAGGTCTCGGATGCTGTTGTAAAGACTTAAGGGAGAACTAGACCCTGGTTGGTTGTGGAGGCTATTCCAGATTGTGTGATGGTGAGAAAAGGGTCTCCCTCAGGTGATTGGCCTGGTTTACTTTCTCAAATAACAAGCAGAGCCATGGTTTTGGAAACCACAAACAGTTGAACTTGAGCAGTGTCATCATCTCTCTGGTTTTTGAGTCATCCAAGGAGCTATGCTCAGTAGTTTGGGACTATGGGTGGGGTCTCAGAACTACTGAGCCCAGATTTCTGATAGGTACATTCTAGGTCATTGATGCTTAAACCCCTTCCTATAAGTGCAAGACTAAAGTTGATGATCATCCTTGAGAACTAGGAAGTAATCTCTAGTTCAAGTGTCCTCTGAAGATTAAACCTCTTTTTTGTTTGGGGGTTTTTTGTTTGTTTGTTTGTTTGTTTGAGGGCAGTGTCACTGGCCCTCATATGTGGGACCGAACCAGGGCCGCTGGCTTCCCAAGCCAGCGCTTAACCACGGTGCCACTCGGCCGGCCCTTAAACCTCTTTTTTATGCATATTTGCTAAGCAGTCATCCCATATGTATTTGGACGTTTCTGGTGGTAGAAACACTAGTTCCCAAAGTAACATATCCTACTTTTAAACAACTCCCATTCTTATAACCCTTTAACTGTTTTTCTTTTGAAGCCCTTTCCCACATTTGTTGACTTCTTGAGATATATTCCTATTTATGAATATTGATCTTTCTTAAAATTTTATAATACAAACCAAATGACTAGTACAAGGTGTAGAGATGCCTTTCTCCTGAATTCTGAACATTGTACTTGTATTAATTATCTTTTCCCACCCAAACGATGAAGTGAATATATATGTACAATTTGTATTTAAATAAGACGACACAGTTCACATTATGAGGGAGCGATATATTAAAATATGCATCCCTAGAATATTAATTTACAAGCAAACATAGGATACTGGGTAAAAAATAATGGTAGATATATGGAAAATGGAATCATATCAGTGTAACTTAATTTTTTCAGGAATATTGTGAGGGTCTGGAGGAAGCAGGGCACATATATCTTGACTTTCTCAAGCCACTGATTTAATTAAGGATAATGCAATCATCGGCAACCCAGGAAATCACCAGCAACCCATCAGAGTTTAGCTCAGATGATACCACAGTTAGACAGTGGGAAGGTCATACTGAGACATTATCAAGGAAGTGGTGCTGGTGGGGGACAATTCTTTTCAGTTAACCTTTCAGAGCTCAGTCTGGGACCCAGTTCTGTTTAATCCATTTTCATCCATGACCAATGTATTGTGTGTATGTTCTGTTTCCAGAGATACTTGTTCTGTTTCCAGAAGTCAAAATAGCCTAGATAAATTGAGTACTTACCGATTGGACAAAGACAAATGAAGGCTAACTCATTTTATAAGTAGGAGGTTCAAATTGGAGAATGGTTGGCCTTGTGCCTATTCCTGGCAGAAAAGGCCCTGGGCCATCTGAAGCCCAGTGTAGCTGAGCCATCAGTGACTGTAATGCAAGGACGTGCAGAGTAGCACTTCTCAGAAACCAGTGCTCTAGTAAAAATACTTAGGTGAGGCTGAGAGCAGGCAAAGGATACAGTGAAGGCTTAGGGTGGATAAAAATTTTGCGATAGAAGCAGGGACATATGTAGTAAGAGAGGAGGGATATAAAAAAGAACTGTTAGAAGTATTTTGTGTTAAGTAGGATGGGCTAAAATGCTGTAAAAATATACCAAAAATGTAATGGCTCAAACCGAGTACAAGTTTATTTCTCTCATGTAACAATTCGAGATGGGTATATCAGGTCCTGGGAGGCTCTGTAAACAAGTGCTTCAAGACTGAGTTATGTCAGAGGACCCCAACACCAGCTTGAAGGAACTCTTGATAGGATGCATTTGGGAAAATTTAGTCATTCAAAAGAATAATGGTGCCAGTGGGTTATAATACATGGAATAAAAATAAGTCCACGAATCCATAATGCATTTCCAGAGGAAAAAAAATTGCCAGCTCATACAAGCAGAATGAATCAGAGAATTAGAAAATCACTGCTTCGCAATATGATAATTGATTTAGGCAAGGAAGATAGATGGATGCTAAAACTCTTAGGTGAAACTTTGTTGTGGAACAACGTAGTTTAACATTCTCAAGGTATTTCCCTAGAGATTAGTTATTGATTACAAAAGGGAAAAGGTACTCCATAATAGAAAAACCTGTCAGACACCTCCTTAATTAGGTGATCTGACTTCACATGAACAGTGATGAGACACAGTGACATAATGGGACGCGTGATCCAGAAAGCATTGTTGAGGAAAATGTTTATCTAGGTCTGAGGCAACAATTACATTAACAAATCTAGATTGTGCAATGTTCTACCAGATGATTGGCCTAGAGTCTTCAAAAATGCCAGTGTTGGGCCGGTTGAGTGGCGCGGTGGTTAAGCGCTGGCTTGGGAAGCCAGCGGCCCTGGTTCGGGTCCCATACATGAGGGCCAGTGACACCGCCCCCCGACCCCCCCCAAAAAATGCCAGTGTTGCTCTTGCCAGGCATCCTCGTGAGAGTGACCTTGTCTCTAAACCATGCATGGCCATCCCTGATGCACCACCATGATGCCCAGGGAAGATAGGGCGCCTGAAAGTCCAGCTACTTATTTACTTAGGATCATCCAACTGATGGATCATTACCCAGACTGCCTCACTGTGGGAGCAGACAGTGTGGGCTTCTTGAGAGGCTGATGGGCAAGAACACCACGATGCCGCCCAGCCGAGTGGCTCATTAGTTAAGAGTTGGTTTGGGAACGTGAGCTCTGAGCAGCAGGCCTGCTGATTCGAATGCCACATGGGCCAGTGACCCTGCGCCCTCTACAGCTAAGATGATGAACAAAAACTCCACCTGGAGCTGGGCTGCCATGAGTCACCAGGGATGGTGTAGGCTGCAGTGGGCTGCCATGAACTACTGTGAATGGCCGGCAGCTGGAGTGAGCCGCTGTGAGCCGCCGTCCAGAGGCTGGCGAACGATCTTCCTCAGCCAGGAAGAGCGCAATGATGATACCAACATGGGCCAGTGAAGCGACGTCCTCCACAACTAGACTGAAGAACAAAAGGACAGCAACTTGTCTGTTTCCCTTCCCCAATTTCCCAATTTAAAGAAAACAAAAAACAAAAACGAACCCCACGATGCACAGGGGCATCCAAGGACATCTGGAAAACAACCCAGCTCTAGAGAAACCATTGCCTCACCTCTGGGGGAATGTGAGCTGTGTGTTCATGAAGGAGGACCTCCCTGGGGATCAGAGACATGCTGCTGGCCAATAAGGTGCCAGCCTCTGCCCATGATGGCGCCATTTCCCCCTGAGAAGTCAATGTGCCAGCCTGGGACACTGGTCCGGGGCCTGAGAAGACCTCCTTCCAGGATTTGGGCATCACCACTAAAATCTCCAGGGGGCACCATTGAAATCCTGAGTGATGTGATGTGCAGCTGATTAAGACGGGGACAGTGACACCCGCGAAGCCACACTGCTGGACATGCGAACATCTCCCCTTTGTCCTGTGGGCTGAGCAGGCAGAGGTGTTGACAGCGGCAGCATCCACAGCCCAGTCTCTTGAGAGGCAAACAGCAGAGTTGAAATTTCTGGGCTTAAAAACAATTATTTTATGACCAATGCTGACCATCTTTTCTTATGTTTAATAGCCCATTTATCCTTTTTTTTGTGAATTGTCTCTTTAAATGCTTTGCTTCTTTTACTATTTCACTATTGGCTTTTTGATCTTTTTCCTGTTTGATTTCTTGATTTCTTTATAAATTAGGGAGACTCATATTTTTTTCCGGTTTGTTGTTTTCTTTTGATTTTGCCTATGGTTTTTACGCCAGGAAGTGTTTATATTTGAACTTACCAATTCCTTAGAGTTGGAAGTATCTCTGGTTTCCAATGTTGCGGAGGAGCCTGACTGCATTCTGATTCTTTTAAATATCTTTTTATAGCAAAATAAGATACAGAATCAGAAAGCATGCACAAAAATGTGTAGCTTTATGACTTATCATGAGGTGGACACCCCTGTAACTCTCTCTCAGATAAAGAGCCAGACTGTGCTCTGTAAGCCCCTCCTCCATCACCTCCCAATTGCAACCCCTCGTCCCCATAATATAGTAAGAACTTTCTTGCATTTCAGAAAAACAATTTTAGCACCCAAATGTGTACCCTGGAGACTTTAGTTTAGCCTTACCCTGTCTTTTAAGTCTCTTTTATGCTGTAGATTACTTCTCCATTCCTTTGTTTGCCCCCTTGTTGTCCCACTGAAGAATTGGACCTCGTGACCTTCAGAGTTTTCCAGTGTGATTTGCTGATTGCACACTATGGAACAGCTCAGCATGTCCTCTGTGCTATTTCTTTCCTTTTTAAAAATAGCTTTATTGGAGTATGAGGGACATACACTAAGCTGCACATATTTAATGTATACAATTTGATACCTTTTGCCATTTGCCTATACCCATGAAAATACCACTACCATCAGGATGGTGGACACATTTATTACCCTAAAAGTTTCTTGTGGCCCTTTGTTAACTTCTCCTTCCTATCCCTCCTTATCTCCTTGGCAACTCATGATCTTTCTGTCATTACAGAGTGTGTTTTCTAAGAGTTTTATATAAATGGAATCATGAAGCATGCATCATTTTTTAGCCTGGTGTCTTTCACTCAGCATAATTATTTTGAGATTTCATCCATGTTTTTATGTGTATGGATAAGTTCCTTCCTTTTCATCGCTGAGTGGTATTCCATTGCATGGCATATCACTGTTTTGTTTATCCATTCACTTGGGGTTTTTTTTTTGGTGTTTTTTTTTTAAAGATTTTATTGGGGAATTGGGGGAGGGGAACAGCGTTGGGGACTCGAGGAAGGGGAACAGACAAGTTGCTGTCCTGTTGTTCTTCAGTCTAGTTGCGGAGGACATTGCTTCACTGGCCCCTGTTGGTATCGTCATTGCGTTCTTCCCGGATGAGGCAGATGGGTCCCCGGATGAGGCAGATGGGTCCCCGGCCTCTGGGTGTCGCTCACAGCGGCTATTGGCAGCTCACGCTGGCTGCCAGCCGCTCACGCTGGCTGCCGGCCACTCACTGTAGCCTATGGCAGCCCACTGCAGCAGGGGCTGCAGCCCACACCGTTGCCTGGGCTCACACAGCCCAGCTCCAGGTGGAGCTGTTGTTAGCTGTAGAGGGCAGCGTCACTGGCCCTCATATGAGGGATCCGAACCGAGGCCGCTGACATCCCCAAACCAGCTCTTAACCAATGCGCCACTCGGCCGGCCCATCCATTCACTTGTGATAGAAATCTGGATTGTTTCCAGTTTTGTGTTCTCTGTATTTCTAGCAAATTGGCAGCTGGATCCAGAGATTTGATCCAGCTCAGTTTTGGTCTTCAGGAGGCACAGAATGTCTGGTTTCTCTCCCACTGTGATGAAAATAACATTAGGTGCTTAAAGTCTACATCTGTTAATTCATGGGCGGGAGGATAGGAGAGAAGAGATGGTTGCAAAGTGGTGGAATTTTGAGTCTACAATTTATTTTTCATTTACAAGTTGAAACACTCTTTGATGAGATACTTCCCCTTATCTACTCTGGATACCCAGTAGTAGGTACATCTCACGTAAGTCAGGATAAATGCATTATTCTGTCCCTTAATATACCTATTTTTAATTCTTAATTCTTTATGTGAAATCTGTTTGTTTTCTCTTGGGAAACTGGTAATCTCTTCTCTTTATCACTGTTTTGAAATTTCTGATGTGCTTTGGTGTGGGTCTGTTCTCTTCCATCGAGTTGGCCACTGAGGGACTCTTTCACTCTTGAAAAACCTTCAATTCCAGAGAATAGTGCAGCCTTTTCTTTGATTTCTTCCCCTTCAGTGTGTTCTCTTTCTGTGACTCCCATTATTCAGAGTTTGCACTTGCTGGATTGGTTTTCTTTCTTTCCTTTTCTCTCTCTTCTTGTTCTGTGTTTTCTGGGAAATATCCTGAACTTCATTTTCTAACTCTTTTGTTCAGTTTATCATTTCTACCATCATATTTTTCTTTCCCCAGACAGCTTTCATTTTGCTTTCTGTTGTTTTAAAGTCTCCTCTTGTTTCATGGATGCAATGTTTTCTCCCTGAAAACAGTGAGCTTCTCAGTCAAATTTTCTTCCAGCATTGTATCTTTTTCCTCCAAGCTATTTTTCTGCTTGTGGGTTTTGACTTTTCATAGTAGAGATTTTCTGTGAATGTCTGGGGATCTTTGGTTGTCTAGTCATATTTATGGGTAGGATGTTATCTAGAATGTTTTCTTAGGGAAGACTCAGTGTCAGTATCTTTATATGTTTATTCCTAGGCTGATCACTAGAGAAGGATTTTTGCATCTTTACGTTTTGTGATAATGGTATTCCTGAAATCCCGGTGAGGAAAAGAAGGCTAGAGAAGCCTCAACTTTTGCTATGTGTATTTTTCCTCAGGCTCCCTGTTTTCAGCCTTGTACTCCTCCATCTTTAACTCTTCCCACAGTCCAGAGACCCTGTGTTTTACACTTGCTGGAAGAGAACACCTCCATTCTTAGTCCATAGCTGGGGAGAGAGCCACCTGTTGCACTGAGTCAGGGGAGGAAGACAGTTCAGCCCATCACAACAAAAATGCCATTATCACGCCTCAAATTAATAATTCCTTAATATCCTCAAATTTCCATCACTGTTCAAATTTCCAATTGTCATTTATAAATGTAATGCTCTGTTCCAATGAATTCAGATAAGTTCTACACATTACACTTAGCTGCTACATCTTAAGTCTCATTGAATATTCTGTGTCATTGATACACTGAAGAAATCAGTTGTTTGTCCTGTAGAGTTTGCTACCATCTGGATTTTACTTGCTGCATCCTGTGGGGTTAACATGTTCTTTTGTGCTCTGTTTTTTGTGGATAAATGGAATCTACAGGCTGATCAGGTTCTAAGTTTTTGGCAAGTCTACTTCGTGGGTAGTGGTGCATCCTTCCATCTCTCCCATGGGTGTTAGTAGCTGTTGATGATCATTGGCTGCCTCCATCAGTACATCAGGGGTTGCAAAAGGGGAATTTTCTTCAAATGTTATTATTCCTTACCTATTAGTTAGAGTGAGTACTTTTATAAAAGTAAACATCCCCTTACTTCATATTTTATCACCAAGTGGTACAGTTAGTTTTTAAAAGGCAGGAAAAATGCTTGATTCTTTCCCTGTATTTACCAGTTTAAAACATAGTGACTTGGTTCCTTAGTGTCCTCACTGACAAATTAGGTTTGCATCTTCATTTTAGAATCGGGTACAAACTCAATTTACTGCTCTTGTAGTGTTATGAGGAGTAAAAGTAATTACATTTATTCAAAAAGCCATCATTCACTGGAAGTTGTATCATAATTTATGTAGCAGGGCTGGCTGAGTGGCTCAGTTGGTTAAGAGCTCACTCAAGAGTGTGAGCTGAGCTCTGAGCAACAGCAGTTCGATGCCCAGCCCGAGCTGAGCAGCCGCTGAGCTGCCAACAGGTAGCAGGATGGTTCAGGTAAAAAAAAAATGGGAGAATATATTTGCCAACGATATATCTGATAAGGGGTTAATATCCAAAATTTATAAAACACTCATGAAACTCAACACCAAAAAAACAAACAACCCAATTAAAAAATGGGCAGAAGATATGAAGAGACATTTCTCTAAAGAGGACATACAGATGGCCAACAGGCATATGAAAAAAAGTTCAACCTCACTGGTCATTAGGGCAATGCAAATAAAAACCACCATGAGATACCACCTCACTCCAGTCAGAATGGCTATCATCAACAAATCAACAAACAACAAGTGCTGGCGGGGCTGTGGGGAAAAGGGGACCCTGCTGCACTGTTGGTGGGACTGCAGATTGGTGCAGCCACTATGGAAGTCACTATGGAGGTATCTCAAAGAACTGGAAATAGAGCTACCATTTGACCCAGCAATTCCACTCCTAGGTATTTATCCTGAAAAAACCAAGACACTTATTCAAAAAAAGTTATGCACCCCTATGTTCATAGCAGCACAATTTACAATAGCTAAGACTTGGAAACAACCAAAATACCCATCAGTAGATGACTGGATTAAGAAACTGTGGTATATTTATACAATGGAGTATTACTCCGCTATAAGGAAGAATGAAATCGTGCCATTTGCAATGATATGGATGGACCTAGAGACTATAATGTTGAGTGAAATAAGTCAGTCAGAGAAGGACAAATACCATATGATCTCACTCATATGTGGAATCTGAAAAACTGTATGAATGAGCAAAGTAAACAGAAACTGTCTCATAGATATAGAGGAAAAATCAGGGTTGCTAATTGGGAGAGGAATGGGGATGAGGGAGAAGGGGAAGGGATTAGACAGCAAAAATAGGCAACTACAATATTGCTACTGGGATAGGAAAAACAGTTTGGGGAATATAATAATGTTGTAAATATTCTGTGGAATGTCAGATGATCATAGGTCTTGTTAGGGAGACCATTTCATGGATGGAGTAGAGGTTTGATCACTGCACTGTATTACTAAAGCGGAGGTGGTATACCTACTGTAATTAAATATATATAGATAGTCACGGGATGTGGATTATACTGTGGAAGAGAGTCAGAGGAAGAGTAATAGATATATATGATATGGGGGGGGAGTGGGGTGGTGTATTGGGGGTGGGGGGTTGTCACTTTGAGGGGTAAAATGTATAACTATTGCACTATGTTGTACACCTGAAACTAATTAAAAATAAAAAAAAATTATGTAGCCGATGTCCTGTTGTTGGACATTTAAATTCCAGGTGTTTAATTGTATATCAATATTGTGAGATGTACATCCTGTAAAAATTTAGTAAAATACACTTATTTTCAGTGTATAGTTTTTTTTGTTTTTTTTTTTGAAGGCAGTGTTACTGGCCCTCATGTGGGACCAAACCGGGGCCACTGGCTTCTCAAACCAGCGCTTAACCACCGCGCCACTTGGCCGGCCCCAGTGTATAGTTTGAATTTTGAAAAATGTATACACTTGTTGAGCCACCCTAATCCAAAAATAGAGCCTTTTAATCTCTGTACAAAGTTCCCTGGTACCTCTTTGCCCAAACTGGGTCTCAGGTTTCCACTGATGGTCTGTCCAGCCTTACGGATTTGCTTTGCGGTTCTAAAATTCCATATAATTGCAGTTGCACAGTCTGTATTCGTTTGTGTCAGGTTTTTTTTTGTTCAGAATGTTTTTGAGACTTGTCCCTGTGTAATAGGTATCAATAGTTCATTTCTTTTTATTGCTGAGAAATACTCCGTTGTATGGATGTACTACCAATTGTTTATCCATTCTATTGATGAACATATGGAATAGTCCCAGTTTGAAACCATGGTGGATAAAGCTGCCATGCACATTTATGGACAAGTCTTTTTGTGGACATATGTTTTCATTTCTCTTGGGTAAATACCTAGGAGTTGGATTAATGGTTGATGAAATGGTAGTTGGATGTTTGACATTGTAAGAAGCCTCCAAGTTGTTTAAACAGTGTCTGAGACATCTAGTTCTGTTTCTTTGTCTATTTGTCTTTGTCTTTTAAATATTAGCTATTCTTATGGGTTTGCAGCAGTATCTCATTGTGGCTTTCATTTTGCATTTCTCCAATGTGTCTGTTCAAATCTTTTGCCCATTTTCTAATGGGCTAACTGCCTTACTGAGTGGTGAGTCCTTTTATATTCTGGATCCAAGTCATTGGTCAGATATTTATTGTGAATATGTTCTCCTGTTTTGTAGCGTGCCTTTTCATTTTCTTAACTATGCTTTCCAAAAGAAGTGTTTTTCCAAAGTCCAGTTTATCAACTCGTGTATTTACATGAGTGCACGTACCTGTCCTAGGAAAGCTATGCCTGCTGTAGTGAATTGACTAGTGTGCCCCCAAATTCATGTCCACCCAGAATGTCACCTTATTTGGAAATAGGTGTTTTGCAGATGTAATTAAGGTAAGGTCACACTAGATTCGGCTCGGCCCTAAATCCCATAACCAGTAGTCTTATAGAAAGAGGAAAGGACACACAGTGAGGTCCCCTGGGGGCAGAACGCTGTGTAAAGATGGGCGCAGAGATTGGTGTTATGCTGTTAGAAGCCAAGGAAAGCCAGGAGCCACCAGAAGCTGCTAGAGGTATGGAGGTGTTCTCCTCTAAAGCCTTCAAAAGGAACATGGCCCTGCTGACACCCAGATTTCAGATTTCTGGGCTCCAGAACTGTGAGAGAATACATTTCTGTTGTTTTGAGGCACCCAGTGGTAATTTGTTATGGCAGCCCCTGAAAACTAATACATCTGTGCAGAGTCAGAAAGATTTTCTCCTGTTTTTTTAACTAGCAATGTCGGTTTCACTTCTACTTTTGGTCTTATGATCCGTTTTGAGTTTATTTTTGTGTACGGTACGAGGTAAGGGGTAAGGTTAATTTCTTCCCATTTGGATATTCACTTCCCAGCACCATTTTTAGAAAAGACTGTTCTTTTTCCCACTGAATTACCTTGCACTTTTGTTGAAAAGCAATTGGCATAAATGTGTGGGTCTCCTACTGGAGTGTCTTCTGTTCCATTCATTTTGGGGACTGTCCTTATGTTAATACCAACCTCTTTATTTCTATACCTTTATAGCAAGTCTTCAAGTCAGGTAGTGTAAGTCCTTCAACTTTGTGGTTCTTAAAAATTATTTTAAGATATAATTTTAAGGACTCTGTCATGTCCTTTAGATTTCTATATAGATTGTAGAATCAACTTGCTAATTTCTGCAAAAAACCCCGAACGCGTTGAAACCTCCAATCCATGGTAGTTTTTTTTGTTTTGTTTTGTTTTTTTAGCTGAGCCATCCTGCCACCTGTTGGCAGCTCAGCAGCAGCTCAGCTCGGACTGGGCATCGAACTGCTGTTGCTCAGAGCTCAGCTCGCACTCTTGAGCGAGCTCTTAACCAACTGAGCCACTCAGCCGGCTCTCATGGTATTTATCTTGATTTATCTTGGTATTTATCTTGATTTAGATCTTCTACAATGTTTTAAAATTCCAGAATACTGTGCTTACATGCACTTGTCAGATTTATCCCTAAATGTTTCATATTTTTATGCTATTGTAAATGTTTATTGCATTTCTCAATTGTTTATATTGCATTTCTCAATTGTTTATCATTAGTATATAGAACATTTTTAAAATTAACCTGCAACTTTGGTAAATTCACTTGTTACTGTAGCTTTTATTGTAAATTCCTTAGATTTTTCTAAGTATATAATCATATCACCCATGATTAGAGTTTTACTTCTTTTTCAGTCTACATGCCTTTTATTTCTTGGCTGTCTTACACTGGACCGCCAGTAAGATGTCGAACCAGAGTGGAGGTTGGATACCTTTGCCCTTGTTCATGATCTTAGTGGGGAAATGACCATGCTTCATCACTAAGCATGAAACTAGATGTAGGTTCTTCATAGATGCTTTTTATCTGGTTGGGAAGTTCCCTTCCATTGTTTGTGAGAGTTTTTATCATGTTGGACTTCGTTAAGTGCTTTTTTTATGTCTATTCAGATATCATGTAGTTTTTCTCCTTTATTCTGTTTACATGGTGAATTACATTGATTTTCTAATGTTAAACCAAGCTTGCATTGGCTGTGATGTAGTAGGATATATTATTCTTTTTATAGATTGATGGATTTAATTTGATTTTGTTAAGGATTTTGCCTCGATGTTCTTGAGAGATGTTGATGTACAATTTAGTTTTCTTGATATGTTTTTGGTTTTGGTGTCAGGGTAATTCTGCTCTTGTAAAATGAGTTGGGAGGCATTTTTGTCCTCTTCTGTTCCCTTTAAGTTTGGTATTGCTTCCTTTGTTTGGTAGAATTCATCAGTTCAGACATCTGAGCTTAGAGTTTTCTTTGTAGGAAGGCTTTTTTTTTTTTTTTTTGAGGGCAGTGTCACTGGCCCTCATATGTGGGACCGAACCGGGGCCACTGGCTTCCCAGGCCAGCGCTTAACCACTGCGCCACTCGGCCGGCCCAGTAGGAAGGTTTTTAAGTTCAAAATCTAATAGAGGTTTTTTTAGGGACCTTTTAAAATGAGTTTTGATAGTGTCTTTCTAGAAATTTGTCTGTTTCATCACATTTGCCTCATTTAGTGGAATAAAGTTATGCATAGTAGACAAATATAAGAAAATCAGAACAAAACAATGCAAAAGTAATTTATGGGAAATTAAAGTTGAATTTTGATTTTACCATTTTCCTATACTTGCATTGTTACTTTTCATAGATTTTTCCTACTGTAGCTTTTTAATTCTGATTATAAGTTATCTTTTAGAAAATTTATATCTAAAGTTTATTAGTAATACATGCTGTTAAAAATTTGCAAAGGGTACAGAGAATTATAAGAAATTGTATTAGTCAGGATAAGCCATAACAAATAATCAGAAAATTCTTGCAGCTTAATATAACAAACTCATTTCTTGTTCACACTGATGTCCATTGTGAGTCATCAGGGGCTTTGCTCCACACAGTCACGCAAGGACCTAGGCTGACAGAGGCTCTATCATCTGGAGCCCTCCCCCTCCCCCCATGTGGAGCACCTGGCCTCTTTATTCCTTGTGTCAGGAAGAGAACACTGACGGACTCTCTTCTGCAGTTATGTGCTTTAGCCTTATAGCCCATCAACCAGAAAGAGCCACATGGGCCCTCCTAATTGTAAGGGTCAAGGAGATGAAGTCTTCCTATGGGCTTAGAAGCAGAAAAGCAGCAGGTATGGGTGAGCACTATAATTCTATGCCCTGGGGGGTGGCCGGTTGTTACCTGTTCTCCTCCTCTGAGATAATCCCTTCTTCCTGTCTTCCTGCCTGGCCCCACTGACCTTCCTCCTGGCCAGCCTTATTTGGGGTGGTGGAAATTACTCCTGTGGTCTGACAGATCACTGACTCACATTTTACTGTGTTCTGCCTTTACACCTCTTACCTCATTTTATCACTATGTAAATGAGACCCCGGAAGGGCAAATCAAGAATCCCTTGCTAGTTGCTTTAGAACATGAAAACTTCAAATTCCTTTCAAAAACTTTGTTTTAGAATATCATTGAAAGATACACAAATAACTAATTGGTAACAGTGGTTTCATCCAGGGACGAACACTGGACGGGACAGTGATGAGTGGGGGTGAGGGGAGTTGAAAGAGCAGGTAGGATGAATAAGTAATTTTCACTGTTTACACTTCTGGAACTTGAGTTTTATACTATGTAAATTACCTACTTTTAAAAATAAGTTAACCTTTTTCTATATTTTCTTAATTTTCTATATTGAATCTAATTATACTATGTAAATGAAAACAAAACGTGTTCAAAAGTTAGTTGGATGACATTTTTTCACTGAATTTTGACATATCAAGCAAAGACCGCATTTTGAAAAAAAAAAAATATTTACCTTTTGAAGGAATAAAATTACATTATCCAAATCAATCAGTTAGTTATGGTCCTTTGGGTACCAGTATCAACATAGTCACTGTCATGTGGATGTTACCTTTTTGGAAAGCTCTTTCACATACATCAATCAGGTCCCTTTCCACATTTCCAGTTGTGAGGAGCTGTCAGAGGCTTACTGGACAACATGAGCTTTGAAATCAGATCTGGGACTGCACATTAGCTCCAACACTGTAGCCTCAGGGAACGTGCGCATTAGCCCCCAAGACTGTTTCCTCCTGGGAAAAGAACATATACCTCTTACAGTTACTGTAAGGATTAGAGGAAAGGTATGTAAACCCTTGGCCCAGGCTCACTGCATTCTCTCTCCTGGGCTCCCTCCAGCCATCAGCAAATCCCGCGGCCCCACTCACTCCCTTTCTGTACAACAGACCAGGTTAGCTGTGCTCAGCTTCCCATCGTGTTCCCTGCACGTGGTTTGGTTCAACTTTTCTGAGATTGCATAACACAATGATGGATTATAATACCACTGTGAAGTTTTTAATGAGGTTTATTACCTACTTAGAAAAGATATTTTTTTCACTCTCAAACTCTTGAGTGTAGAGGACTTCCCAAAAGTTATGTGGAGTGTGATATCACAACTGATTAAATATAGATGAGAAGTCAGCTGTCTGCTGTTGAGCCAGATAGACACTAAAGCAATTTGGTGAAATGGGAAACACTGCCACTTTGATTTTTCATTTAAAAAGTTACTTACGTTAACATGCAACAGGTGTCAAAGGATTCTGTAACCAAAAAAGACGGAAAACTGCTAGTTTATACTCCAAAAGCCTGTGGGTGAGAACTGCAATATAAGCAACATTTCTTTACATCGCTGGCATGTTATATGCACCCATACCTCAGTGTGTTTGGTGGGCCTTCAATCTCAGTATCCCCTCGCTTTTGCTAGAAAGATTATAAGCACTTAGTTAAGGGCTCTGGTCCCATAGAGAGTGACAGCTTTTCTAAGCAGAGATCTGGAGCCAGTTATACTGAAATCCAGTTACTAAGATAGCTATTAATGATGGTTATTTTTGTTGTTTTCTATTTCACGTAGACCTTCTCCATTTGGCATTTAGGTATGCCAGGAACCAAAAGTAAGATGATTGAAGGCAGTGAAACTGAAGTAAAGTAGGAAGGTCATTAGCCAAGGAAGAACTACTGGAGAAAAGCACAGTAAGTATGTTTTGTTTTGTTTAAAGAATTGGGTTGTAAATAGAAAAGCAGAGGCTGGGTCAGTGAAAAAAAAATCATGGTTTGTTTCCTTCAGGCCCTGCTGATACTTCTACATTGATCAGATCACAAAACAAACCCAAAGATGCCTTGAAAAGGACTTCCACAATAAGTTTTTAAGTCATATATGAAGCAGTATGAGTTGTTAATATGTAGATTTAAAAATTATTCAGGAAAAGAACTGTATCTTATAAATCTCTAAATCCCTTGAGTAAATGTGAACATTTTTCAAGGGAAAATTCGAGACAGATAGCATATTAATGGATTTCCATCTTGTCCTGGGAGGTTGTTTAAAGAATAGAATGTTGGAATTTTGAATATTTTTAGTGCTTTATAGAAGTGGGGTATAAAATTGGCATCATTTAAGAAAGCTGTGATTGGTTTTCATGATTATGATATTCAGGAACCATTACAAAACGACCCAAACCTCTTTTCCAATACACTTCCTTTTGATTGTTTTTTTTACTAACTTCAGTTGCATATGATTCCTGGGCCTTCCCTGCCTCTTCTCTAAGCTTCTTTCTGCTTTATGATTCTCTTACATATTCATCAGACTTGTTTCCTCCAGTCCTTTTCTGGGAGGTTCTTGGTTGGCCTTGGTGGCTGTAGCTGGTCGCCCTCCCCTCCTGCACCCTTGCTGACCTTTCTTAGCCCCTGGGGGACACTCGGCCAAATTTCCCTCCCCCAGGGACTAGCCTGCTTTTCTGGCCTTCTCCTTGACCATATTCAGAGTCAGGAAATGGAAACTTGGGGAACAGCCCTTAGACATTGCCTACTTCAGCATGGATTCCTTAGCTTTGCTTATTTAATTTTAGATAGGGGTTATTAAGGATAAAATGATGTTATACAAATAATTCCTTTTATTTTATCCAAAAGATACTTTTTTTTAAAATGGGTCTTCATAAATATGAACCCACACCATTTCCCTCCTTCACCCCCATTCTACACCAACATTTGCTATTTAAAACTAAGTCTGTCTTTTTTCTTGCTCAGGAGGGCTTCATGTGGTCTTACTGCTCCACCTGTACTTCATTATCCAAGCCACACCACCGTAAGGCCAGTGGCATTTGTCAAGGCGGTAAATCATGAGTCCATCCATGCCTGTGTATGTCAAATATCAAATCTGGAATGGAACTTTTTCAGGTCAAGTTAAACTAATTTGAGCATGGAAAATAATTCGAGCATACAAAAGAACATGTCTCACTGGTTTTTTCTGTTTTTAAATTTATTTATTTATTTTTAGTTTCAGGTATACAACACAGTGCAATAGTTATACTTTTTACCCCTCAAAGTGACAACCTCCTCCCCCAGTTCGCCACCCCACTCCTCCCCCCATGTCTCACTGGTTTTTATACCTATAATTATGAATATAGGTATTGAATGATTTCTTATAACTATCTTTATACGTGTGTGTGTAAGTAGATATATTATTTGTGTATCTTAATAAGTGAGCTTATCACATGGTAGATTTATGGCCATGAGAGTATGTTAAAGAAAAATATTCATGACCCTTGTTGAAGAACAGTAAGGCAGACTTTATTCAGAACCACTGCAGTAGGCGTAGGGACCATGACAGTGCGGTTTTGCAGTGATGGGAAGAGATTGGGCTTGATTCCAAAACGTGGGCATTTCCAGGCAAGGAGCAAGGTGTGGGGGTCAGTGGATGGAATATTACTGAGGAAACATCAGAGTTAAGAAGGTGGCCAAACCCTAACAGGATTCTTGCTGAAGGCAGGCCAGGGTGATTGGACATCTCCTGGGGCTTGGTGAGGGATGAGGAATCTGATCAGATATCTAGGGAGATCAGATACTGAGGAGGAGAGAGTCTTGCTGAAATTGGACAATGAAAAGACAAACATGGAAGTTCAACTCTCAACAAGGAGAGACTTTGTCAAGTTAGGGTTCGGTCTGTCGGCAGAACTGATAGTCTCCTTCCACACTGATTTCTTTTTTTACCCTGAGACAATAAATAGCCTTATTACTCCCTTGACGTTATTGAATCATCGGTTATCTGCTTTTAGGCAAATTCAGTTTTTTCACTTTTCAGACTTATTTTTTTCCTTAAAGTTTCAGAAATTCAGAAAGACCTAGGAGCATAATACTACCACATTAATAATTCAGTGTGTACCTTTTTAGTTTTTTTCTATACATGTATGTCTTAAAAATTAGATTACATGTTGCTGCATAATTTTGTAACCTACAATTCACTTAACTAAACATACTATGAATATATCATATTTTTTAAACATGCAACAAATTCCCAAGGCTTAACATTTAACAAGTATAGAAAAGGTGACCACTCTCTAAGTCTTCCTAACTCAAGAAATACTTTCAATGGCAGGATAGTACATCATAAGGATATATGTACCATGTAGCATTTTTAACCCATTTCCAGTTGTTGACATTTATGGATGAGTTTGTTGTTAATTGTCTGAGTTTTATTTTGCTATATATAAAGACTAGTTGAACAGTCTTGCAGAAACAACTTTGGGTCAACTGGGATTTTTATTGTTTTTTTAGAATAAATTTCTTAAATTTCCTTCCTTCCATCATTTCCTGATTTCTTCCTCTCTGACCTTTCATCATCTTCTCTTTTTCCTGCCTCCGAATGCATTTATCACTCAGGCTGCAACTCCTGTTCCTCTGCCTTTACCTAGCACTTCTTAATGTTCTCAGGGATCCAAACTCAGTCCCTATTCCTTCCCTGTGTTCTCTTGTCTCTCCAGATACCATACCTGAAAGAGCATGTCCAGAACATAGATCATTATCTTTTTTTTTCTCCCTTTACCAATGTCCCCATTATATTCAGCTGAACTATTCCCCCTCTCCCCCCACCCCCACGGCGCTCGTCCATCTCTTAGGACCGACTGACCCATGTTCAACTGCTGTTCATGAACTGTTATATTTTTGAGCTTCAGAAATTTAATCTGATTACCCTGCAGCTAGTTTTGAAAATTGCTATAGTAAAGGGGCCCATAAGCATTACCTCCAAAATTCATTGACAAAAAGACAAAGAGGAGGGGTGAGGTAACATTGTCTGGAGTCAGAGTGGGGCTGGGTTAACAGCTATCCATGGTTGTTCTATCAGGGTGCTATTTGAAGGCTGCATTTTGGCTCCAGCCAGTGAAAGTATTTTATCTTTTTGCAAGTCATTAAAAGCTGTACTTATTAGAACTTCTAGTAATTATTTACATATAACATTTTGGTTATGGATCTAAGAGCTCTGGACATTCTGGGCCTCAGAAACTGATCAAAGTATACACATTAATTCCTCCTCATCATATTCTGTATTCTGTTAAGTATGAAAAATATAAACTCCTGTTTCTGTATTTAATTATTTGGGGGAAATGATTGGATTAGATTTTTGAAAATAAAACTGCTTGCTTTGTAAAGTTTTAAGAGATAGCATCAAGATAACATCAGGTTTCTTTTTACTTTTCTTTGCAGCTTTGGAAAATAAAGTGAAGTGGTTTTATCATATGTATTTCAGCAGGCCTTCTGACATTTCACTAAAAATATGACTGCTCTTTCTTCAGAGAACTGCTCTTTTCAGTACCAGTTACATCAAACAAATCAGCCTCTAGATGGTAACTGTCTGCTATTCTTGATTATACTTGGAAAAATATTATTAAATATCCTCACACTGGGAATGAGAAGAAAAAACACCTATCAAAATTTTATGGAATATTTTTGCATTTCACTCGCATTCATTGATCTTTTACTTTTGGTAAACATTTCCATTATATCCTATTTCAGAGATTTTGTACTTTTAGGCACTAGGTTTACTAAATACCACATCTGCTTGTTTACTCAAATTATTTCTTTTACTTACGGCTTTTTGCATTATCCAGTTTTCCTGATAGCTTCTGTAGATTATTACCTGAATTTCTCTAAAATCGCCAAGCTTCCATTTAAGTGTCAAAAATTATTTTATTTCTTTACAGTGATTTTAATTTGGATTTCAGTCTTTGCTTATGTTTTGGGAGATCCAGCTATCTACCAAAACCAGAAGGCACAAAATGTTTATTTTTATCAGTGTCCTTTCTACATCAGCATTCAAAGTTACTGGCTGTCCTTTTCCATGGTGATGATTTTATTTATGGCTTTTATAACCTCTTGGTCAGAACTTATTACTTTGGTAAAGGCTATTAGGATAACTTCATATATGAATGAGACTATCCTGTATTTTCCCTTTTCATCCCACTCTAGTTATCCTGTGAGTTCTAAAAAAACACTCTTGCCCAAGCTCATTATCTGTTTTCTTGGTACCTGGTTACCATTTGTACTACTTCAAATAATTATCCTTTTACTTAAAGTACAGATTCCAGCATATATTGAGATGAACATTCCATGGTTGTACTTTGTCAATAGTTTTCTCATTGCTACAGTTTACTGGTTTAATTGTCATAAGCTTAATTTAATAGACATTGCATTACCTGTGGATCCATTTGTCAACTGGAAATGCTGCTTCATTCCACTTGCAATTCATAATCTTGAGCATATTGAAAAGCCTATATCAATAATGATTTGTTAATGTGTTACCATGTTAAAATTGATTAAAACTTAAAATTATAATAAGAGTCATAATTTTACAAACTGGAAAGAATGATGACTCAGGACATATAAAAAATGAACTTTCATATCTTTTAGGAATGTGTCTTTTGGGGCTCTAATATTTTTTTTTAACAAAATAATTCCAAGAAGAATTTTTATACCTCTTCAAAAAAACTGCCTATTACAAATATTAAATTAACACAAAGGTAAAGACTTAACATTTGAACGTACTAATGTTTGTGTTACGCAAAAAAAACGACTGGATGCAAACTGTCATGTAAATCTGAGAATGCTGCCAACGTTAATATACAAACTTCAATAAACATTTTTATTAAATTCAGAGCAAGAAAATCATTTTCTTGAAGTGATATGGGATGAATATTCTTTAACTTAAGGGAAGACTGGCTCAATTTAAATTTAGCTAAGTTTTAAAAATATATTTCTGTTCTTAATGCAGGTATTCCTGGAAACAGTTTTGGGGGCCTACCTTACAGAGTTGGGAGTAGCGACTGGGTCTCTTTCAATGACATACCCGGTTCATTTTCACATGTATGTCACTTGCATGTCAAATCACTCATTACATTGGTAATGGAAAACACTGTAAATGTGCAGTAGAGGTCTTATCCTCAGCTGTGTTGACATTGTGGGTTGGATAATTCTTTGTTTGGGGAGGCTGCCCTGTGCACTGTGGGATGTTTAGCAGAATCCCTGCCCTCTACCCTTTAGATGCCAGTAGCACCTCCTTCCCCAGTCATGACAACCAAAATGTCTCCAGACGTTCCCAAACCTTCCCTGGTAGGCAAAGATGACCCCGGCTGAGAACTTCTGGAGTATAGCAACCTGAATGGCAGAATAATCTGAAGTCACTTCGTGAATTAAACTAGATACACATTGCTTAATCTGTCAATGTCTAAACCTGGCTCTGTTACTTTTCTGCTGAATGTATTGCTTTCTAATTGGCCATAACATGGGACTAAGATAATTTAAAAATATACTGTACTTACATAATTGAGGGTCACCTAAGTACATTAAAAAAAGCCTATTCTTATTGCCTTTCTTCCTCATTTTACCCAAGATGGAGGCAAAAACTTCCATTTTCTCCCTTGGATCAAAGGGATAAATAAAAAGAAGGAAAGCAGGCACAATACAAGACAGGAAGAGGCGAGTGCCACTGTCCACACGGAATCACAGAGAAAACTCCCTCCCTCTATTTGTGCCCCAAACCCCAACAATCCAGTCGTGGGTCTAAAGAATATGACACTTCCCAATCATATTCTCCCCAGTATAAACTGCTTTTAAAAACTGTTAAAGTGCTGTTACATCCACAATTTCATTTTAAGTGTTTTTAAGTTTTGTTTTTTTATTTTGAGGAGGTGGAGGGGTGTCTGAGTAAGTGTCTTTTAGAAGTTCAAAATTCCAACCTACTACCACCATCTGACTTTTCTTAAGAACAGTTGTTTTCAAAGTGTGGTCTGACGAACTGGGAGGTGGGGGTGGCCTGAGGCACTTTCAGGGGCCATGGAGATTAGAACTATTTTCATAATAATATGTTATTTGCAACATTTCATCTCATTCTCTTACAAATGTACAGTGAAGTTTTCTAGTGGCTGCATGATGGATATATGATACAGTAACACATGAGAATCCACCTGTCTTCATTAAGTCAGACATTAAAGAGATTTTCAAAAACCGTAAAACACTGCCACTCTTCTCACTAAATTTGTTTTGGAAAACTTGTTATTTTTCATAAAAATGTTAACTATTAAAGAAAAAATATATTGTACTTAATTAGTAAAGATTTATACTCTGCAGATTTCAAGTCAGAAAAATTTTATAACTATTTCAAACCCCTCATTAAGTCTTAGAGTATTCCCCATGCCTCATAAGCTTAAAGAAAAAAAGAGAAATTATTCAATAGACCAGCCAAATGGAAGAGGCTTTTATTTGTAAAGAAATGAACTTAACAGCTGGTCTACAATATATTATTGAATTATAAACAATATAAATAAATGATCCTGTAGGCCCACTAACTTTCCATCCAGACCCACATGAAGCAATGTTAACAACAATATTCTATGTGAAAATATGCAGGTAACAAAGGTGCAATTACAAGCAAGTTTAAGCAGCAGAGTATAAGGTGCTTTAATTTAACAGTTAATGTTACCATCAACAAACATTTGAATGCTTAATTTTACTTCACTGAATACACACACAACAAATATGAAAATCTAAAATTTATACACATGCTACTTGTTAATATGAAAGTGCCTTCTCTTTTTTAAAAAAATACACCAAATGGACAATCTTTTTACAGAGATCATGGTGTGCTCTTAACAATGCAGAATTAACTTCATTTTTAGGTTATACATTTTAAAACACCAATCTAGGAATGCTACTAATGCTAAGAGTGCTAAAACTATTTAATTTCCTGCAAAGAGGACTCTCATACAATATCCAATGTAAGGAATACATCTATATATAATCTTAACGTTTGTTTTCTGCAAAGATAAAAAATGTTTTTTTCCCCTTGATGATGCTTTGTTCATTCTGGGTGGATCAGCTTTTGAGGTTTTAAAACTAGAAAAGTCCTATTTTAGAACAAGAGGTGGAACAAAAAGGAGGTTTAAAAAATCAGATAACATGTGCTTGAAGCATCAAAACTTAATATTAAAAAAAAAAATCACAACAATTTGCTTTTGTTAAATGAACAACAAATTTTTTAACAAGCAAGAAGACAAGCAGCACTAATTCAGCCAGCAGGCCTGAAACGCCTGCCCCCAGGGGGGAACCCACCCTTCACAGTGCGGTGAGGTGCAGCCTACAACTCTGCCTCCACCAGCGCACTCTTTACTCCGAGGACACTTTTTGGAACCTACTTTTGACTTTTTTTTTTCCTATGGAAAAAAACAAAAGACCAACCTTTTGAATCAGGTGATTGGGAATCTAGTTAAGTGTCTTGGAAGTTAGACATCCAAAATTATACCATCTTTGCATACCCTACTGACCTTTTAAATTTTAAGAATACATATATAAAAAGTATTTATGAAACATATATATATTTTTAAGCTGAGCCATCCTGCCACCTGTTGGCAGCTCAGCTTGGGTTGGGCATCGAACTGCTGTTGCTCAGAGCTCAACTCACACTCTTGAGCGAGCTCTTAACCAACTGAGCCACTCGGCAGGCCCTGAAACATGTATTTTAACAATATAAAATATTTGAAAAAGTGGGTAAATTAAAACAGGTTAAAAGTAAATTTTAACCAGTGTCATGGAAAAAATTTTTAAACCAAGACTATCATAAGAGGTTAATGTCAGTGTTCCTATTTTCAATCAGTTTGTTCTAGATTCTAATCTAACCTGTATTTGGACATTCTCCTGCTTTACAAAGCTGTAACTGTGATGCATAAAAGGTCTTTTTAATATTAGATATTTTCATTGTTTTATCTTTATGGAAAATGTTAGTATTGAGCAATGTTAGTATGTAAAGCTGCTGTGTCAGTAGGAATTACAGTGTAATTCACAGAATCCTCACGTGGTAAGGAATCTCTACCCAATTAATAATCAATCCCATTCAATGTTTACTTCCCAAATAATTACCAGTTTAAACACAAAACTGTTTTATGTTTACCAGCCCTTCATTTTAAAGGAAACCCTTTACTATGTAACATATGTGTGCTTTCTAAAAAGTAGGTAGGAGTGGGCCGACCAAGTGGCGCGGTGTTTAAGCAAATGGCCTTGGAAGCCAGCAGCCCTGGTTCAGGTCCCACATATGAGGGCCAGTGACACTGCCCTCAAAAATAAAAATAAAAATAAAATAAATAAAAAGTAGGTAGGTGTAATAACAGTAAAATTTATGTACTCTTTCTTGCTTTAAAAACAAACAAAAAACAAACCTGTTCAGCGATCTCCTTTGAGGTGTTTCAGTTTTAAAAAATTACTTCACTGTCAGTACTGGGTGTAAAGCTTTTATAGTTTAAAATGTATAGTAAGTCAGCACCTGCTTCGCTTCTTTGTGTTGTTCTCTTTAACACACCCTGCATAGGAACACCTCTCGAATAGATTCAAGTGTCATAATAATACTTAGAAATATGGGCTATTACAACAGTCTCAAAATGTAAATCCTTAATGTTAGGTACCCTTAATTTTATAACCTAATCAGGTATATATGGTGGATTGATGTTTAGTGTGTAAAATGCTATAATTGGCGTGATTCATTCAGACCCTTTAGATGTCATCTAGCCCAATCCTTCCCCCAAAGCATAAAAAAATACCCTCTCAGTTCCAACTTTACATTCAGTACATTAATAATTATGTCCATGTTTGTTTAAACTACAATCGAAATTTTGTTTGGGAAGGTTTTGTTTACTTAAGTTCCGTAAGACACCACACAATGCACATAATAAATGTTCAAACAGTTTGCTAAATGAATGGATAAATGCATAATAATGTTCATATGTATTCATATATTGCATGGTTAATTAGCAAGAAGCATTTAGAAAAATGTCCTCATTTGCTTGTCTGTATGAATTGTCTACCTTATTCTTTAGGAGAACAAAGACTGTAAGTGGCCCAGGAAATGAAGCTTAATAATTATCTTTTAGCAAAAGCTCTTAAGTATGAAATGAACCATTAAAAAGGAAACGAGAATTAAGCAGGAACAATTTCAGAACATCCCATTATGTGCCCTAGAAGCATAGTTTTTGATCTGGGAGGTGAGGTACCTTAGAGATAATTTAAACCAAAATCAACATTTTGAGTATTATAGGCTCCATATTGTATATTCAGAAGAGGAAACAGGTTAAAAGTTAAGTAATTGCCTAGGGTATCACACAGCTAATTCACCAACTGGATGTAAAACCCCAGTCACTCGTCATATTAATGATTATGTTCATCTATTATTTACTATTGAAGTAGATTATTTAGTACTACCTAAAACAAAAAGAATTATGCCTTAACACTGCATTCTAAACAAAGATTTTAAGCAATGGATATGTCGGATTTGCTTGAGGCAAGACTGAAAAGTCCCCTGTTTATAAAACAGGTTGATGTTTATTTCACCACCACTCTCATAAACACCAACTTCTTTACCTCCATCAATTAAAGCTCCAAGAAAAACATGGATTTTAACACTGATAATATTCTCTAAAGTATAACTTTTAAGCCAATAATGATGGCTACTATCCATCCTTAAGAAGATTACTGGAGTCAATTTAAATAGGTGGTCAAACGGACTTCCTATATTGCTCTTAAATTTAAAACCATGCCATGTTAGCATAACAGTTTTAAATTTATATTAAGTTTTTCCCAAATCAAAATCCATTACTATACCTCTTTTAAACAATACATTTTAAAACCTTCACACAGGTTTTCTTTCTATGGATTCATATTTAAGCCACCAGTATCACTGAGCACAATTATACATTTCAAAGGCAGTAGAAAAAATTTTTTTCTAGTGTTCCTTTTCTCTAACATCTGAGATTAAAACTGTCATCTTTAAATAAAATTAAATGTTTGTGAGCTTTATAAAATGAGAAGAAATTAAACATTTGTGAAAACATTTTCCAAAGGTTCCATAAACATGGCACTTAAAAGGTATGTGTTTGGGCCAGCCGAGTGGCTCAGTTGGTTAAGAGCTCACTCAAGAGTGCGAGCTGAGCTCTGAGCAACAGCAGTTCGATGCCCAGCCCGAGCTGAGCTGCCACTGAGCTGCCAAAAGGTGGCAGGATGGCTCAGCTTAAAAAACAACAACAAAAAAAACATACACAAAAGGTATGTGTTAAGAGTAGAATGGGAGAATTTTCATTTGAGAAGCTGGGCTTCAAATCTGAGAAGAAGGCAGTTCACGCCCTTTTAATGTATGTGTACTAAAGTCAAAGTTCAGGAAAAGCCAAATGTTTTGCTCTGGAATATGGTAGTAATAGTATCTGTATCGGTGCTTTACAACTTCCAAAAAAATTTCTCATACTATTATTTTAAAATAGATTAAATAATAAGCTCTAAAAAGAACATGTAAAACTTTAGAATTCCTTAAAATTTAGAAAACTTTTCCCAAAGAAAATAATATAATTTTGAATATGTTTTATTAAAGAAATGGCTTATATTGCTGCTCTGAAGGAAATTATATAACAGATAATTTATATATATGAATTCATATATATATGAAATATAATAATTATATTTTAGAACTTCTAACAAAAGAGGAAGATCTTCCCAAAAAATTCTTTGAAAGATGTACAGCTTTTAATAGGTTGAAATTAAATTTTAGTAAGATTGCATATTTACTTTTCCTAATACTGTATTTGTGCTTATCTAAATTGAATCACAATCTTTAAGATAAAATCAAATGCTCTAAATAGATAAATACCAATGTTTATGCATGTGGATTAAACAGTTTATTTCTTGTTCCACACTGCTGTGCATCAAAGAAATAGAGGTAGGCTTGTGTTTACTGAAATCCACACGAATAAACAGAAAGCTATAGCTCTTAGTCATTCAATTCTTAGACTGAGACACAACCCAGCAAATAAAATACAATCTTAAAAATGCTTTTCTTTATAAAAATCTGCAAGGTTGATTCAACTGGTATATGAAAGTGGATACTGTCTCTATAATTCTGATAACCCAATTATGATTAACTTTTGAGTTTTTGACAAATATTCTCCAACTCTAATAGTTGTCACTTTTTTCAGAAGTCAAAAATCACTAACTTATGCATAACTGGAACTATTAAAATATGCTCCTAAAGACAGGGTCACTCGATAAAGAGAGTAAAAGAATGAGTTTGATTACAGGCAAATACTGACATAATAAAAAAATATATAACCTGTTATTGCTATAATGGGATCCAAACACTACAATTATTTTGAACTACTGAAGGCTGTATCTATACTACATGACTTCAGTCAGTTAACTGTACTATTCTAGTGCATCTGGAATGCTTTTCCTCCTGTTTGTCTCCTCCTCCAGTTTCCCATCCCCTTTCCCACCCTTCTTGAAAACCTTTCTGAAGGCCCAGCTAGTTACATATATGGTACCCAGGAAAGCGACTGAGCAAACACTGTGCATAGATGGGCCAGTACATGGCTGTTACATATTAGAAAGCCCTATCCCAGTTACCTCCCTAAAATTAACCCCACTACAAAATCCTCTCTATGGATTTTCAGAGAAGAAAAAAGTCTTCACACTGAGTTTTCTTGGGGCTAGAGGAGGCTTTCCGGGAAGTCAGGACTGAATAACGCCCTTTCATGCTATAATGTAATTCTCAATGCCAGTGGCATATATACAGTGTGTGTTCCTGCTATTCATCAAAGGTGAGGATCTTCAAACCACAAAATATCACCAGGCTATTCTGGTTGAAAATAGATCTTGAAAACGTTTGAACAGTGTGTCCAGTCAGGATTTTATCCACTCAATATGGCTGTGAGTGTAGCATCATTCACATACATTTGTAACAGTTTAGTCTTTCCAAAATTGTTTACACACATGTAAATACAACCTAAGATGATAAAATCTATATATTGCCTCCCTACCATACTTGTGCCATGGTGATACCAAACCCCTGCAAATACAAAAAATGGGACTTTATAACATTTAGTTGAAGAAGTTAATGATAAGAGGCACTATGACAGATTTCAATCTAATACTGATATTTGAATAAATGTCTGACTATAATTTCACACTGGATATATTAAGATTAGCTATGTCAAAAATATTCAAAGGGATGAGAGCAACAATACTTGATACAGTTCTAAGTATTTCAACACATCAGGAAACAAAAATAAACAGTGAGCTACTTAAGAAAAACTTCTATTTAAAACTAGGTAAAACATGAATATTAACTTCAAAAGTGCAGAAATTTGTTCAGTGTTGAAATGGGATAAACAAGTGGCAGTTCTACTGTCTGCCTCTCTCCCATTCTTAAATTTCTTCACTACCATTTCTTTCCTCCCACATTCCACCTTCTCTATTTCTAGATGACAGCCCTTAAACTGGGACTAAAAAAAAAAAAAAATATCTGTTTAGAGGATGCCACAGCAAAATAAAAGTACCATAGTGAAGATAGTGAAGTGCCATTTAAAAAGGGTAGGTTTTGGGATAGCAGTCTGCCTCATACCATACTAATTATATCAGAGCTGCATAGCTGTGTCAGACACATACATCCTTACACAAGACTTGATGAAAACCCATGTCATGCAAAAAATAATTTTTACAAACCAGCTTTCTCAGTTTGTTTACTTACTAGGAACACATGGCTTAAAGCAAGTAAAATTTCAAACTTGTAGGGTTTTTTTTCCCCTCGATGGGAAGAGTACATCAGTTTAAAGAAGTTAGAAAATGCAAGCTTAGGTAGCAAAAGTAGGAAGACCTTCCCATACCCTCTTTCTGCTTGTCATTCCCTCTCCTCAAAATCCTAAAAGACAATTAGTAATATGAATGAAAATGAAGACAATAGCACTCTCCCCATATATATTACACTAAAACCGCTTAAAGCTCAGGAGAGAGGTAGACACCAGTGTTAGCATCTTGATCTATTATATATAACTGAAGCTTTGAAATTAAAATGGTTTAATCATCTAGAAAGAAATAGCTGCATCAATGGTGAGAACTACCAGTTGAAAGCAAATGAGCCATTTCTAAATAAAACAACTCACTTGAAAATAGCAAGTATATTTTCTGGTATGTTTTAAGGGGGGACAACAGAAGATCTGGACTATCCTTAAGATTATTATACCGTTTAATATTATAAGGTGCTCTCAAATGGAAACCCCCTTTGTAAGCTTTCCTGAATACTTAACACAGTGCTAGGCACAGGGGCTTTTAGTAAGTACATAACAATCTACTAGGCGAGGAAGGAAATAGAAGAACCACCTATAACACAGTTCAAAGTTAATACCTTCAAGGCGATAGATAATATGTAATAGTAATGGGAGGGAATTATTGCAAGGGGAATCCATTCCCAAATAATTTTATATTAATTGTGGATTATTTATAAAATTTTAATTCCAGGAGAGATTTTTCTTTGTGCCTCCCACTCCCAATACTGTGGACCATCTGTCTATTAATACCTAGGCTATACTTGTGTTCGGAAATTGCAAGATGAGGGGAAAAGTCAAACATGACAACTCTGTTATAATAATGAACTGCTAATAAATGAAAATTGACTACAGAGTACCTACCTTTCCTTGAAACTTGAACCCAATAATTAAATATATGATATAAAGGAATATGTAACATAGACTATAAGCTATTGTAGGTCTGGAACATGAGCCTTATACTATATTACACATTCTAATCCTACACGTAACTATTAGTAAACATCTTTTTTTAAAACATTACTACACAAAAGAATCTCACAACGCATACATTCAAACAAGAGGCATCTAAAGATTAAAAAAATTACCCGCTGTATTTTTGTATAAAAATAATCAACATTCTCTAATGTACACAAAGCCAAAAGATAAATATCTGTGATGCCTTTAAGGACATCTTTAGTCTTCTACTAGCTCAACACAATCTTTTTGAAAAGAGCAGTGACAATGACTGAAACCCATGGACTCTTCCCCACTTACTGAACTTGTGCCAAATGTCTGTGTATGTTCCTTCAGTTATTAAAACATTTCCATTGTATGGTAAAGGTACAATAAAGATTAAAACATTTTTGATGTCCAGGACTATAAATCTCTCTCTCAGGGCTCCCACAGCAATTTCGTTGTAGTGTCATAATTCTAACAGATCACTAACTATTCAGTGAAAGGTTTGCTTTAAAAATATTTCCCCTAAAACATGTACATACAAAATTAGATCTGATTATCCAAGAGATACACTTGCTAAGTGCTTTGCAGGAAGCATGCAAGGGTTTAGTCAAGGAAAAAGGAATACATATTCTAGCTAGACCCAGCATGTTCAACATTAGAAATACTCCAAAGACCAAACACATATCTGCTACCAACTGCTGCCTTGCCAGCAAAGGCTATAGGCTGGTTCACAGGGTAGAATCATAATATGCCTTCATCAGTGCCGAGGACAGAGATAGGAAAGATAATTAACATGAATCAATACCTCTGAGAATCAAATTCTCTGTAGCCAGTCCTTATTTTATAGGCCAGTTTAATGGATTTTGCCCCCTTTTCTAATATGCATAAACCGGGGAAAATACTTGAGCAGAACATTGATGCCGTCTGAAATACTTCCATTGTACAATGTATTCCTTATCATGTCCCATCTTTTCAAAATATTCCTTTGGGTGAGAAAGAGAAACGTTTTTCACTCCTCCCTCCCTGTTTCTTGGCCTTGGGGCTACCAACATTTTGGACCAGATACCTCGTTGCTGTGGAGGACTACCTGCCCTGTGCATTGTAGATAGTTCGCAATATCCCTGTCCTCCATGATTAGGTACGAAACAGAAACACTGCTCTAAATGTATAAGAAGTACGTGAAGCTTTCTCAGCCACACCAAATTCTTGGTCAAGTCTGGAAGAGAAACCAACCCTTCTGACTTCCAGATCAGCATTATTCATGCTAGAATGCAAACCTTTTTATAGACAAAGCAACTTTCTAACAGACATGTTTTTTAAATGTGTACTGATAACTCATTGCAAACAATTCCAGTCACTGGACTCCTAAATTATTCCTAAATTCTCTCTCTCATGACAACCTATAAAAAATTTATAGGATAGAAAAATGTGTAAGAAAACTGAATCAAACGAGGAGAAATGTAAATCATTAAATTACTTTTAAAAGGATTCTTTATATTAATGATAAACATTACCTTTTAAAAAATTATCTAGTATAACACGATTCTTTGAAAAATATCATGGCCCTCTATAACAAGTCTTTCAATGCTGCATGTCACCTCTAAAATTAATTTCATCAATGTTGGCTGATTATGAAAATGTATGATGAATTATTACATCGCAGAAGAAATGTCAACTTTTGATGCAGAGATCCCAATGTGCTTGGCTATCCACCATAAGTGACAATATCCTAGGCCAACCTGAGCCTTTCTTTACCTTACAGTTTGTTTAAGAAGAGTAAAATTGCTGTTATCTCAAAGCCTCATGATCCTGTTAAGATTCCTTCAAAGAGTTGATACGTGCACATATCTTTAGGGCTGGGCCTAGCTTGATATTCATTGCACTCATAAGATGGTCTTCTTTTAGCAAAAGAAGTGCCTGTCCATCAATCTCCTGTGCTCTGAATTCATCTGCGATATCCTGGCAGCCTGGAATTTGATCAGAGGAAGTTAGAATTAATATACAACAATTAGATGTTACTTTTAACAGTCACAATTATGCTCTCACTGGGTCTGAGTATCTGAAATACAGGCTGAGAAACAAATGAAATTTATTTATGGTAGTCTTGGGTTCACTCCTGAAGAAGAGAGTATTTCTTGGCATTCTGAAAATAAGAATTAATATGAAATCCAGGTAAAGCAATTTACTTGGAATTCTTATTCTAAAAATATTATTATAGAAATAGTAAGAGGTAAAATGTACAGATTGATCAGTCTAGATAAAACATACCTCCACCAAAAGGATGATGGTGTCGCCTCAAAGCATGCCACACATGTAACAAGTTTGGATTAACTAGTTATCATATGTCATGAACTTATCTTTCTATAAAATATCCTTGACATATAGGAACAGAGGAATAAAATATAATGTTCTACCGTTTAATGATTTAGAAATATTTTCTGATTACCAGAGTACAACTTTCATTATCATTTGTACCTTGTTCTAATTTATAATCTTCAATTGCCAAGCATATCTAAAACATTTTTATTGTTATTCAGGACAGAGCCAATCCATCAAGATTGTATCACACTACTTGATTTGTAATTTCTACTTCAAACCTTAATGTCACTGGATTCATTTCCACTTTTGACAAGAAAACCAATTCTCACTGAAATTATGAGCTTGCTGGCTAATCCTGCCAAATAACCAATATTTTAGCTCTCAGCCTACCAGGTGCTTTAGCAGGTAACAAAAACAATGCTAGCATCTACTTAACCTCAAATGTTTTTATTATCTACAAAATATTGCACAGTCAGGTTACTTAATAAACTTCCCCACTAGGATAAAGAAATCAACAGGGAAGGTAATGAATTAAGGAACCAAGAGAGGAGAGAATACAAAAATGGAGACAATTGCTTAGACAGTAAAATTATAAAAATGAATTTTAAGAATACTAACAGCTTAAAGTCTTTACTCAAATTGGCATTCTAAGGGACAACACAAAGAAAAACATAATAAAAAATGGAAATGGCTACATTTTATACCTTTGATATACCACAACTTTGCTGGAATGATTATCTTTCTACTGCAAATGTATCAATCATCCTCTTGTTTATATAAAATAATGATGTCATCCCTATAGCCCCAGCACCAAGCATTGTAGATGCTAAATGTATATAATTTTTGGATAAGCAAAGGACTGAATGAGTGAATAAATAAACAATAAACAAAAAACAGGATCTGTTACAGGGGAGCTATCTATAAGGGTAATACAAACACTTTTTCTGTCTTCAGCTGTGTGGTCATCTTATCTCTTGTTTAGTTCTTTTGCCATCTTCTCTGTTGACTATATCTTTCCTGTTTCTTACACATAGCAGCCAGCTTATCAATTTCTCTAATAATTTCTCAGACTTTTAAAAACTGACATTTCAAAAGTACCCTATACAAATTTTCGTGGTTTTGCCCATTTACCACACAAAAGAAACTAGTTAAAATGGGATTACTCACCATAGAAAAGCTCCTTTTCTTTTCCCAGAGGTAGCTCTCAAAACTGGGCAAACAAAACTGACTAATCTTGCATCTAGGTGTGACTTCATCCTTCTTTATGTAAAAGAACTAATGTTCTTCTCTCTTCAGTCTTACTTATAAGAACACAGGAAAGAAAAGAAGAGAGAGAAAGATGGGGTAGGACTTACTGAGATTCAGAAAACAGGAGCAATGGGAAGTAATGAGGACCATAAGAGCTACATTTGGGAACAGAAACGGAGTTCTCCATGAGGAAAATATATAGCTTGTTCTTGTGCCTCTGCATTATGAGAGCCCTCTTCAAATGGCTTCTTGAAGGTGGACAGTAAATGTATTAGCAAAATAAAAAACAAAAAGTGTTTTGGGAAAGAGCATGATCAAATATGAATGAATGCATTATCTTCAGAATTTTAGATCACAACTTTCTCAAACCAACCACAAAAAGGGTGGTTATACTATACATTAGTATAGAAATGAAAAAATAAAGTAACTTAAAAAAAAAAGTAAGCAAATATGCTTCCAGAAAATCATTAGAGAAAAATGAATTTTAAAAGAATTCTAGATGTTCACGGTACACTGAGCAAAGTTCTATGAGTTTCTGACATTAGAATTTCCTTCTGTAAAACAGCTGGCATCCTAGGGATATGTACGAAACATATCCCAACTGTAGCAACCAGTCAGCCCAGCCCGCTTTACATCCCCAGAACCAGTTATCTGGATGGGTGTAGACCTCTGCACATGGAAATGGATCCCAACTGAACTTTGCAAGCATCCATGTACTTTTACAGCTAAATCCAAAACAAACTCACCCCACAAAAAAAAAAAAAAATGACCTTAGGCTGGTGAAAGATATCACCTGCCACTCAATACTACAGAATAATCAAGTCCTAATGTTAGTGTTATGAAAACTAGTAAATAGGCATGTTTTTAGATGACTCTTATTTTATGTGCCTACAGAGAAACCAGATCTATTGCAGATTCACAGATCAATAAATACAGAATAAACTGATCTTTGCAAAAGGCAGTTCACTGTATCAAGGAAGAATTAAAGATAACTGCAATTACTGAAAATAAAAAGAATCATTTCTGTAAAGAACTTTTCAATGCATAAAAGTTTAGAAGAAAATTTTTTACTCTGGTAACAGCTTTGAGATTTGGGTGTCCTACATACCAGCTCTACTATGGTCCCACCAGGATGGTTGGTGCACAAGATGACATTATACAAAGAGAAGAGAAAACTCTAGGAGTAAATATAGGCCCTGATAAAGGAGGGAAGCCTATTCTCAATTGGCAAGAAACAAAATACAAGAGATTATAAGATTTATAAACTTGTTCATTTTATGAAAAAATGGGGCAGTAGACTACCTGGAGGGGTCAAAAAAAACCCCAAAAAACAACAACCCAGCCCTGAATGAGCTGAGGCTCAAAAGGAAGTTTACAAAGGCCAGAGAAGCACTGAGAAATGAAGATAAAGACATATTCTAATATAAGATTTTCCTTATACTACAGGCATTATTTAGAGATAAACTTTGAGAAAGAAGATATAATGATCACACAAATAAACTTATTATTTAGCCTATCAAAGCAGTTTGGAAATACTACCATTTAATCAGTAAAGAAAAGTAGAATTCTATTAAGCAGATTCTTAAACAGTCGCAAGCAATTCTTAATTATAAAGCTGTCTCATTTTAATGACATGTAATGTTCTCTAAACAACTGGCAACAAAATAATCTTGATGAACTCAGTAAGACAACCATCTCAGGCTATAAGCAGTCATTTTCTTTTTTAACTAGAAACAAGAACAAGACAAAGGAGTTAGTCTTTGTTCTAATAAAAGCAGCCAAGGGTAGCCTCATGGCAAGTGGATGCTGGGGAAAATTAGCCTAAAGAAAAAGATACGAAGTGACAAGACTCAGTACTACCTATTACTTGTAAATTATTTGGCTCACTACTTTCCTCAATATATGAACCAACCCTCCTCCCAAAATAAAAGAAAAATTTTCCCCCAAATGAGAAACCCGGCTAACAGCTCACATGTCCATTTGGAAGACTGAGACTATTTCTGAAGATGACAGAATCAGAGTCTAGCCTAGGGGATCACTATAGAGTCCAGGGTTAATTCTGAAGATATCTAGACTGATCTAAACTCTAAAATGTACTTCATTAAATATTAAAGCCATAAACAGTAAAGACTCACCATCCTCTAACACATCAGTTTTAAAGCAGATTCTAAACCCAAGTAGGCAGCACTTAACTCACACCTACATTTTCTTAGGTGTATGCTTAAAAATCTTCCCATGAAAAATGTAACCCTCCCTAAATAATTTCTTCTTTCTTTAAAAGTGACCATATCTTGTTTTTCTAAAAAACAAACAACTTACTTAGCATTTCTAAAACAATCTATTGAAAAAATAATAAAATCTCGTAGAGTTCTGTATATAAGGTAAAATGGCTGACAGATTTTTTTTTTTTTTTAAAGCAGTAATACTTATGAATATCCTTTCTTCACTCACATAGCCCATTAGCTGTAAGTTTGCTTCTGGGACAGTGGTCACCTTCATAGATAGGCTAATTAGCAAAAGTAGCTGGGTTAATTTTAGTAAGTTCAAAGAAGTATTTTTCTGGAAAGCTTGTGTCAAAGAAATGGTATGATTCACAATAAAACCGAAATGGAACAAACATTTTAAAATCTTGTTTTCCACAGTCATAAGGCCAAAGTGAATGATAGGATTTGCTGACAAAAAAATATATTGTCTAAACATATATAACCAGTATGGGTCTCATGAGCAAAAGGTGCAGCTGTCTTTAGTAGCCAACGCCTTGGAAAGTGGATATAAAGGATTATTGTTGCATTAAAGAAAAAAGATAAAGAACATAAAGACTAAGCTGATGGAAAGAATACCAACATGAGAGAGCAGAAAAATATAAATAAGAAAGTTACCCTCAATATTGGAATGGAATATCAATTGAATGTTAGTTGTCTACTTAAAAAAATCAAATTTCAGAAGTATTCTTGATGTCTACTTATTGTAAAGAATCAAAGAATGCAGCTTCCTTTAAAAGAACCAGCCTGATTTTTTAAAAAGAAAACAAAATTTTATCATATTCCAAAAGGTCTTAAAAAATTAGTTTTCAAAAATGTAAAAAAATTATAGCCTCTCTTATTTCTTTTTAAAAATGTTAAATTAGGAAATAAAGAGGAAACAGAATAGAAAAATAGAAGAGCAGAAGAGAAGAAGTGTCTGACTCAATCTCTCTACTGACCTCTCGAGAGAAATCAGACTGAAGAGAAGAGAGCACCTTTAATATCTTCACCGGCTGAGATGTCACAGCAGAAGCAGGACTAGTCAGTTTTTATCGACTTGGGGGAGTATGAGAAAACACCCAGTTGTGCTGAGGGAATAAGCAAGAGGAAACAGATCACATTTCAATAGCAAATGCCATTTAATTAATACATATACATAAGCACTTCTCTAGCCCTTTTGTGCAACAGGTGTGGATGGATATAATATGATTCTGGTGTGTGAATGCACAAGAGACATCTTAAGGCCAAAGTGCTGAATTACATACCAGGCAAAGAATGGATGAAGGCCCAGACATCATCAACCGTCCATATAGAGGGCTCTGTTTGTGCAACTGGTAGCAAGTCACTGTTCTCAGGCATTTTCCTAATCCTCACATCCCGGAGCTCGCGCTCTCTCTCCCGCTCACTCTGCCTGCGCAGACGTGTTGTCATAGCAGATGGCACAGAATCTTCATGAGAAGCCAAGTCTTCTTCTGCAGATGGATAAGTAATTGGAAGCTGGAAAATGTAGTACAAGTAAAATACAGCATTGCACTTCCCTTGCATTTCTGAAAAGGGTATTGTACATTGAAGCAAGGTTTCTACAGACCTGCCTAAGGATATGTTCTCTTGCTGCCCCATCAGGGCCACTTGGACGACGGCCACGATGCCCAAGACTTTGATTATCAGGCTTACGATTCCAACGACTAAGTGCAAATTTTTTAGAACAGCTAACATTGTACCTAAGAAATTCAAGTAAGAAAAAATATTAAGTGATATATGGGACACTCCATTTAGTAGTTAATTATGACTTTAAAGTGAATGTATGAATCAATAAGTGCCATATAATTCATTAAGGACTATACTACCTCAGAGAGTAAACTATAGTGTTCACTGGATTTACTTATGCTAACAATCAAAAATTGGCCTCTGCATATCTCACAAGACGGCTCTCAATATAATACTAGACACCTATAACAAGGCACTGGTATTTTCTCCTAATAACAGCATGTGCTGGGAATCTCTGCAAAGTAGAGAGGATAACCGATTTTTATAACAGCAACATAATTCAAGGTTCCAGGAGAAAAAGAAGTTATGAATTAACTATTTAGATGTTCATCCAAACTGACATTAGCCCAAGTAATAATTTTTGAAGAGGGATTAATAAAAATAGGTTAATATAGTTGAGAAAAGGAAATCTCAAACTGATAGTAAAAGATTTCCCAAATATTACTAAAATAGAAGAGCAAAAATGTAAAGTTGAGATTTGATTCATAGCTCTCACCCTTCAGGATACGTAAAAATACATAACTTTAAATTTGGCTGAGAGATCTTTATTTTATCAAAATAAACTGTCTTAATATTTTTGAATATAGACCTTTATAAGGCATAGTGACAGCTTAAGTGCCCCAGAACAAGGGCAGGAAAACTTTATAAAGGGTCAAACAGTAAATATTTTAGTCTTTGAGGGCCATTCAAGTCTCTGTCACAACTAGACAACTCTGCCATTGTAACATGAAAGCAGCCATCGACAATAACGGATGAGCAGGGCTGTGTTCCAATAACACTTTAGTAAGACTAAAATTTGAATTTCACATAATTTTCATGTGTCACGAAATATAATTCTTTTGACTTCTTTTTCAACCATCTAAACATTTAAAAACCATCCTGAGCGCGGGGACCATAGAAATATATGCAGGCTACAGGAAAGACTCAGCCTGGGCACAGTTTGCCTAGCCCTTCCCTAGAAGAGTGAAAAGAAATAATCTAAGAAACAAGTTTTTGAAAAGCTACAGAAAGACTAAGAAAAATACATGCAGTTCCTCTGTTTTGCACATATAAAACTGCCACTGTAATTTATTTTCAAAACTTTTGCTCTAAAATAATGTTACAGAAAAATGACAAGAATAAATCCCAATTAACTTTGCTATTGATAACTGTTTACGACCAATATACAAATACCAAAATAAATTTTCCTCACCTACATTTTATGACAACATCAGGAGGTGGAAATAAGGAGTACTATGAGAATGAATAGTCTCCCCCTCAAAAAAAAAATATAAAAAAGAAAATGTCCTGATGGTCATTTCAGTTTACCCTAAAACAATTTAATAAGCTCCTGCTGTGTTAATTATGTTCATCTGTGGGCTCAGCTCTGTAGGGTCTGATTCCATTCATATCAATTGACAAAACTTCTTTTCCCATTGACTAAAAGGACAGATAAAAGAAACTAACATTATACTTACTATTTAGTCTCTAAATATTTAGATCTCCAAGATGGACAGCTAGGCAGTCATGTAAACAGCAGCTGTTCTTCCCTGACCTAATTTATTCTCTCCTTTTTGCTCCCTCAACCGCATTTTCCTATGTTAGGACCCCTAACCTGCTAAAGAGGTTCACCTAAAGGTATAATAATGTGACAACTCAGCAATCATCTCTGGGAGAACAGAGATGGTAGTGTTAAATGTCCAGAAATATTTCTAAATAGTTGAGAAATTTGAAATATTCTGAAAGGCAGTCCTTTTCCCTCAGAGTTTTGAATCACTTGGACTCAAAGAGCCACTGTTGTTTCTTGTGGTATATGCAAACTGGAAAACTACCAAGTTAAACAGAAGTCACAATCTGAGTAGGACTATCAATAACATGAAAAAAAAATATGAATAACAAATTGACAATTGAGAAACCAATGAACCCATTTTTGGAGGAAAATACTTCTATTACTTATTTAATAGTACAATGCTTATAATAAGTTTTACTATTTTAGTGGCACCATATTAAATAATATGTCCAAGCAAGAAATTCCCTAGATGTATACAATTATGATCATAAAACTCTTTTTGGAACAGAGAATGAACTAATCAACCTGTACATACACTTCACCAATCCTAATACTGTATTAGGATTTATTATGTTGACTGTAAGCAAAAAATCAGCCAGATATTTTTCCAGCAAAATGGGTTTATTCGAGAACAATGAAGGAATTGCAATCCAGTACATGCAACCCTGGCGAGCCACTAAGAGTCAGATAGCTCTTCCCATCTGTTTTTCTAGTCTATTTCCTCAACAAAAGAGAGGAAATTCTTTTATGTAGGGGAAAAGTCAGTTGGGAAGGGTTACCGGTTTCTCCTTGTGCCTTGCAAAAGACAGAGGGAACAAGGGCTCCCCCTTCTGGCCTCCCTACTTCACTTTAAATGAGGTTGCTGTTTATGAATTTTTTACAATTATCAGAATCAAAGGTTTTTTTTTAAAATGTAAACTAAACTTGAGACAAGATCAATAAAGATACTAAACATTTCTTTTGTTATTAATACATACTATTTACCTGCAATATTATTATTGAAAGTACAGATTTAGAAAGGACAGATATTTTGGTGATGATGTAATAATGTGGAAAATGGAAAACTTATGCTATAGCTCTCCCATTTAGAAACCTAAAATTAACAGGACATGGTTAAAACAAATGAAAACAATTTAAAATAAAACAAAGTAAGTCCAGGTATTTCAATATTGATTAAAAAATCAGGTGCTAAAACAAATATTATTTTGATATTCACAGGAGGGATTTTCCTAAGTATATTCTAACCACCAGGAGATTGCTACTTCAATACTAGATTATGCTGTGAATCTAATTTTACGTGTTATGAATATGTAACTTTCACAGAGCAAAATTTAATAACAAAATAGCAAAGTAGCTGGGGATAATGCCTATTTGATATTATAATATCTAGTTCTGACTACTGGCAAACTCTACAAGTGTTTTCGTTTTGTCCTAGTGGTTGTTGGTTTGTGCTTTAGGAAATTCAAGAGAACAGAAGTACCTTTTGGCACATGACATAGTGCAGAATCGTTTTGACCGTAGAAATTCATTAGCATATCCCATCTTCCCACAGAATTCACACTTGAGCAACTCATTGTCCATTTCTTCTAATGTCTCTAAAAAAGAAGGAAACAAAGGAAAAAATTTACAAAAATATAATTGTGGCAAACTTCTTTTAGCCTCAACTTCAGTTGGATTCAAACCCTCCAGGAAACTTAAAGGAATGGCCTTTTAACTTTTCAATCCATGGCTACTTTGGCAGGGCAAAAGGCTCCAAAAAAAGGCTCCACTAATTCCCTCTTTCTCCTGCATTAAAATTTTATGGGGTTTTCTCTATGTAAATAAGCAATACATTGTAAAGGTTCATTTTTCTAAGAAACCAGCATATCAAAAATGTGCAAGTACCTTTATTAAATAAGCACTGTAAGAGAAATGAGGATGAATAAGACAAAGTCACTAACCTGCAGGAGGAACACTTTCAAAATGCACCGTGTGAGATATGAGTTTTCGTACACTGTGCAATGGAGATATACAGTAGAAAACACTTATTTCTAACTGGAGAACATAAGGATGACTTCAAGAAGAAGGTAAAATTTTGATATGTATGGTTTTAGAGGAGCATGTTAAATAATTAACACTCTCAGAGATGTATACTCTCACAGTGAACAATAGAATATATAAAGATGTATACATCTAATTATAAAACAGTCCCTTTTAGTTATAGTAAAACGGAAGTCATTCATAATACTGTAATCTTTAAAATCACAAATAGTTCTATAATTTCTAACCTCTGCTCCTTTTTTTGAGGACGTTCTCTATTAAGTTAGAATGTCCTTCCTCCATCTCTATATCCATAACTTTCTTGGAGCCATTCCACAGGACCTAAAGAAACTTCCTACCTAAATCTCAGGTATTCAGTGGCAGTCACCTGTAAGGAAGCAACTGAATCTTCATGACCCACAGTTTTCTCATCTGTAAAAAAGGAGTTTATAATACCTTACCCAAAGAATTGCAGTGAAGATTACATGAGTGCCCAACAGGTAGTAGGCATAAAAAGTGAGAGATCCATTTCCTATTATCCACACAACAAAGAGTACCAAGACCTGTAATAAGTGCTTAGGAAATATTTCCATGAAAACTGTAAAATTCTTAAATCCACCATATTTTTCCATTTGCTTGCATCCTCATAATTCCTATGCCAACTGATATAAAATATGCAAAAAAGCACTCCACTAACTAAAGCTTCTATCTGTGAGCACCGTATGTGCTTTTCTGTGTTATTTATTTAACCAAGACTTGTTAAGATGAAGAAAGGGACTCTGAAATGTACAGTACCTGGTAACGTGTATTTGTTAAATGCAAGCACTCACATTATCCTAGTGTTACTGCAGAAGCAAATGGCAAAGTGCTAAATCAAGTGAGGGCAGCAAGAACTAAAATAAAGTGTACTGTGGTGCAGCCGGTTAGCGCAGGTGGTTAGAGTGCAGACTCATAACACCAGGTTGCTGGTTCGATTCCCACATGGGCCAAGGAGCTGCATCCTCCACAACTAGATTGAAGACAACTACTTGACTGGGAGCTGATGGGTCCTGGAAAAACACACTGCTCCCCAATAAAATTTTAAAAATTAATAAAATAAAATATACTGCAAAATAATATTCGAAGTTCCAAGGTTCTCATGACTCATCAAATCACAAACTGGCAATGGCAAGTGATCATTTTAAGGAAATTCTCAAAACTACCTTCATAAGCAAAAGTCATATATTTAGTAGCAATGAGGAAGAAAGAGTCTCAAAACAAGTAAAATAAAAATTGCTCCTTACAATGACCTAGAAATGGCTTTCACACAGTTGTAACCCAACAATACATTCTTGGGACCTGGTGTCCTAACTTCTAGAAGTATTATTTTCACTTTGTCATGCTTGTAACCTGATCTGACCTTGAAAAGCCTGTACTAGAGACAGAGTCTCTCACTCAACCACACTGCCATCAGTTCAGCTCCAGAGAGTCCAATCCTCAAGTTGTTCCATTTCCAGACTACACTGAAAGCTTTATTTCAAAAGTCTTTATTAATTAACAAACAATATGCAACGCTTGATAACAAAGTATCTTATGAATAAGAAGGAAATATCTTTGCTGGTAAGAGAGGGGAGATCCCAAACAGGTATAAGGGTTAACAATCTAACAAAAACACAAATCCACAGTCACTAAGTAAGTTGACCTCACCATTTCATCCTATAATACTTCCCATGAACACTGAAGTACACAAAGTATGTCCAATAATGCATTATATGAGAATAACAATGAATACTTCCAACTGAAAACCTGTGTAGAATAAAAATCCATGTACGTTTCAAGCAGTATAAGTCAAAGTTAATTTAAAGGGTCTCTTGAGTAAAATCCACAAACCTTCAGCAATCATGTCTTCCATCTCTGTGTCAGATGAATTATCTGCATGCTTTGTATTATTTTGTAGCTCTGGCTGAACACACACAGAATTTATCACCTGATTATCCAAAAGAGGCCTTTTTTTCACAGGCTGTTCTATTAGCAATGATGAACGACTCACCTTTAAAAGAGAAAGAGGATAAAATGAAATAATCTTTTAAAGGACTACCAGAAATAAGCTGATTTAAAAAAACCTCTTGAAAAGAATGGTATCTGTGATAATTTGCTCGTTCTGCTGATCAGACCCAGCCATTAAGTACTTTATTCCTTGAGAAAAGGTTAGGCAATCTGGACATAAACACTTTGTATTTCAGGTCATCAGCAATATGGATGCTTCAAAGTCTCTGTCAAATAGAACCTACTAGCATCCTAGTGTGGGCAAGTCATTAAGAAAAAGTCTTTAAAAATCAGTTATAAATTTTGATTAGCTGGTATCCTTAATTTTTTTTCTGCAATAACTTTTAAGATTTATTTTTCATGTACAAAGCTTTTTATTTGTAGGGTTATCACCTCGGGATAGATTTTATTATTATTATTATTTTTTTTGAGGGCAGTGTCACCGGCCCTCATATGTGGGACCCGAACCGGGGCCGCTGGCTTCCCAAGCCAGAGCTTAACCACCGCACACCTTGGCGGGCCTCGGGATAGATTTTAAAGGGCAAATAATGGGCAGAGGACATAAATAGACATTTATCCAAAGACATACAGATGGCCAACAGACATATGAAAATATGCTCAACATCACTAATCATCACGGAAATGCAAATCAAAACCACAACGAGATACCACCTTACACCAGTCAAAAAGGCTGTTATCAGAAAGTCAACAAATAACGTGTTGGTGAGGATGAGGAGAAAAAGGAACCTTTGTGCACTGTTGGTGGGATTGTAAATTGGTGCAGCAACTATGGAAAACAGTATGGAGGTTCCTTAAAAAACTACAACTAATACTAACATACAACCCAGCAATTCCACTTCTGGGTATTTATGCAAAGAAATCCAAAACAGTAATTTGAAAAGATATATGCACTGCTTGGCTATTACAATAGCCAAGATATGGAAGCAGTAGATGTCCATCGATAGATGAATGGGTCAAGAAAACGTGGAAATATATATATATTTACTCAGCCATAAAAAAGAATGAAATCTTGCCATTTGTGACAACATGGATAGACCTAGAGGGTATTATGCTAAGTGAAATAAACCAGAGACAAAGATCATATGACTTCACTTATATGTGGAATCTAAAAACAAAACAATATAAAAACAGACTCATAGAAACAGAGATCAAACTGATAGCTGTCAGAATGGCAGGGGCAGGGGAATGGGTGAAAAGGTAAAGGGGAATAACATAATCAATGGTATTGTGATAACTGCATGGTGACAGATAATTACTATATTTAGTGAGGTGATCACATACTAAGGTATATACATGTGAAATCACTATATTGTACACCTGAAACTAATATAATATTGTATACCAATTGTACTTATATTTAAATAAATAAATGAAAGTATTTAGGTGATTTTTTCTTTTTTTTTTACAAAAGCAGAAACAGGACTACAACTCAAGTCTCCTGATTCCTTGTCCAATAATGGAAAGATTACACAAATTATGATTGTACAGAAAGTGAAATATTATGTAACCTTTCAAAATGTTTCCAAAGTACTATTAATCCTGAGAAAATACTCAAAATAGTATATTAAGTGAAACAAACAGAATTATATATAATAATAATCTTGATCAAATGAAAAAAATATACATAAGTATACACATTGTGGTATTAGTGGGGATTTTTCTGTACATTTCCCAAATTTTCCATTTCAAAAATAATACATATTACTTTTTTAATCTGAAAAAAAAATTGTAACTAGTAATAACTGATAATAATAGTTATGGGTAGTACACAGAACGATTTATGCATATTTAATCCTTACAACAACCCTAACAGCAAAGTATCATCTCCATTTGCTGGATGAGCAAAATGAAGATCAAAAAGACTGAGTGATTTGATAAAGGTTACACAGTCAGTGTGCTGTAGAATCAGGATGCAAACACTATGGAGTAGGGAGAAGGGACTGTTCTTCCACTCACTAAGTCAGGGTTCTTATAGGATAGCCAATGTTAATACACACACAGTAAACTGAAAACAAAGGCAATTGATCAGGCAACCAACTATCACAATGCAAGATCTTCACTATCTATGAATCTGAAAAATGAGATGCTTCAAAGGCCTTCAAAATAATCTATTTTGCTTTTTTTGATGTTGGCCACTTGTCTTTGATTTATTTTTTAAGGAAAAATGTTCATCTCTACGAATTAGCATATTAAGTTATATACAGGTAATCTCAAATTTATAAGACTTTTAGTGATAGATATAGTACCCCCATTTTAAGATAAATATTTTAAAGCACTTAAAAAATCTGATTGAAGGCTGAGACTTAAGAGTAATGAGAAAATCTATCTGATAATTATAAACCATCAACTGGGTAACTTCGCAAGTATTAAGTTATCGGGAAGTTATTATTTTCTGCACTTAAGTGAAAGTTCACGAAGTGTCACATTATACAAGAAACATCATTAAAGAAAAATGCACTTTAGGTGTCATTTCAGTCCCCTTAAAAAGAAAAAACAGAAGTTTATTTCATTGGAGTAAACTTCCAATTTAGAAAGGATATCAAAATTATAGAATTGATATCCTTATATCCTGCAATTTTTCTTAGTTTACACATCTAAATAGCTAGCATAAAATTTTACAAGTATATTTGGAATATATAAAGGATATATGTAGAGAGATAAATTCTAGATAAAAGAACAACTTTTTTAAAACAAAACTTCAAGCTTTTTATTAGAGAACAATAGACTAAATTTAAAAATAATGCTACAGGAATAATTCAAAAAATACAAATTTGCTTGTTACTTACAGGAAATGGCTCCAACCCCTCCTGAATCACAAAGCCTTCAATAACATGGGTCAAGATCTGTGGCTTAACAATGGCCTGTGGAGGTTTGTTTTCTACAATGGGAATGCTACTGGGCAGAGCTGTACTACTGTTACTTCTTGTAGTAGCAGCTGGAAGTAAGAGTGGAGGAGGAGGGACAGAAACATGTGAAGGATCTGAAGGGGATTTAATTACTGAAGCACTGACTGATGCCACAGCAGGTAATTCCACTTGCTCTGGAAAACAAAAAAAAATCGTTTTTTTACATCTTTAGCATTCTGTCTAGGCAAATATGAAAGAAAATTCAAGAATAATCATTAATAACAATAACAGTTAATATGTGGTGCTTTATTTTTTTGTTTTTAGCTGAGCCATCCTGCCACCTGTTGGCAGCTCAGCGGCAGCTCAGCTTGCACCGGGAATCGAACCGGAGATGAACTGGCGACCTTGTTGCACAGAGCCCGCATTCTTGAGCAAGCTCTTAACCAACTGAACCACTTGACCAGCCCAATATGTGGTGCTTTAAAAAGCCATTCTAAGAACTTCACATTTATTATCTCATTTAATTTGCCAATAACTTTAGGAGATAGAAATTATTATCCTATCCCCCCCACTTTATAGAAGAAGTGGGTGACTTGCTCAGTTATCCTTCCAACCGGGGTAAAAAAGAATTGTCCCGTAAATCATGAATATGTTTTAGAATGTCAACTTAAGAATATTTACTGAAATTGTTGCTTTTTATAAAATTTTAAGCTACATAGATATTAAGTTTCCTATGTTCCTGTTTACATATTCCACATGGTATGGGGGTGAGGTGGGGGAACATACTTGGAAAGTATGCTTAAATAAAAAAGGATCATGAAATCCATAGAATAAGTCGAGATTTTAGTGAACTACACAGGTCACATCACCTTTATTTCAAGCAGTAAGACTAATCCAAATCCATGCGTAAATGTTCTTTGTTTTGTCTTGTTTCTATAACTCTTCAGTGGCACTGCCAATGTCAGGGGGAAAATTGTATTGCCAGGCAATTGCCAAGTGTTGGGCTGGATCTCTGTGATTCCTCCCCTTCAAACTCTTGAGGACCACAGTAAGATAAGACCCGACAGCCTGTGGTGGAGACTTTACCTACCCACTCAACAGCAGCGACCTTTACTGCCAGTACTAAAGTGAACAGATGGAACCAGCTGACAGCTAGGAATATCAGTGAGTACACTTATCTGAGAAAAATGTTAAAAGAGCAGAGATTATAAAAACTGAATCCTAGATGGGAAGAAGTCCCCTTATCTTTGCAGGTTAGTTTATTTCATGATTTGATGAGTTATTCTATTGGGTTGTCGAAAAAGTCATGACATATTTTTTCTGTTTTTGTTGTAATAATGTGTCATGACTTTTCCAACAACCCAATAAATATCTTCCTTGCTTGCTTTCCCCCCTCGTATACTACAGAAAAGTAGTAAGTATGAATTACAGGAAGATTCAAAAATCTACATTGTACTTAGATAATTTAGCCAACGGGATCTGCTTGACAGGATCTCAGACTATATTCCTGAAGAAAAAATGTGAAGATATTCTTGTGTTACAATATTTCAAAAATGTTTAAATGTCCTTGAGTGTCATTAGTAATGCTTATCAGGTAATTAAATCACAGTCAAAATGCAAAGTTGGCATGCAGTTACTATAATCTGCTATTTCTGTCTTTATATCAAAATTCCAGAAAAGCTGCAGTAACATAAATCAATTCTCGTTGTACAGAAACTAGAAATATTTCATACTACAGATTTCCTTAAATCTATCTTTTGAAATATTATTTTAAATAAACAAAGGCACTAATAAAGTTTTCTGAAATATTTCATGTAATTTTATTGACTAAGTGTTTTCTATTTTTCAGGAAGGGGAAAATTGGAAGAGTATTGATTTTACCCCTTTTGGGCCTCTCAGAGATTCTTATCGGTGGTAATGGAATAAAAGCTGAGAGAACGGAAGGGTTAGGGATGTGGCATGTTGAAGAAAAGAGGACAAGCATTGCTTTGGTAGCAAAGTCAGTGTCTCATTACAATTTGTTTCCATGACTGGTTACAGTGGTTCTTTATCTGAAATGATCACAAAGGCCAAGAGATATTCAATAGAACAGAATATTTATAATAAAGCCTGAACCAACATTAGTATTATCTGGGTCAGAGGTCAGCTTACTTTCTATAAGGGACAATATGGTCTCTGCAACAAATGTAGCTGTAGATAATATCTGAACAAATGAACAGGCTGTGTTGCAGAGAACTTTATTACAGGACATGGAATTCAAACTTCACATAATTTTCACATGATATAAAATATTACTCTTCTTTTGATTTGTTTTTTTTTTCAATCATTTAAAAATTTTAAAACCGTCATAGGCCATACAAAAAGAGACAGCAGGAAAGATTTAAAGTGTGAGTTAATTTGTCAAACCCTGACTTAAATATTGGTAAATTATTTTTAAAAACAAACAAACAAACAAAAAACCCTCACACAGTGTGTATCTTTTTCAGGACCTCGACACTGAGCAAATAGGTCATACTAATGTTTTAGTAAAATATCTAATATTCACAGTCACTTTGATATTGTGAGGAGGAGCAAACAAAAGATTTACTTGAACTTATAAGTAGCACTGAAGTAGTGAATAAAAATTTGACTGCTTAAGCTCAAGAATTTTTTTAATCCATGTCTCCAGTAAGAATTAGTGAGGCTTAATTTAAGTACTGTCTGGGAAGGAACACTGTTAAAAGCATTTATTCAGTCTGGATCACAAGCAATTATTAGGAATGTCAGATATGACTTACAATGCTTTGTGATTTTGAAAAGTATAACTGAAGTCTTTTGATAGAACTTTGACTTATTCCAATTTTTAAGCTAGAAATAGCTTGATACATGAAACTGAATGGGCCTATGAAACACATCTGTACAATCTTCTAAAAATTAGAAAGCTACAATATGTTTTTCATTTGGGTGGTACCTCATCAATTGTCCTAATTATTTCTAATAAAAAAAAATCTTGAGTTCTAATCTATTCTTTGCTGCAGTTATATAATAAATTTATCTAATAGACAAATATATTATCATGGAAAGAGAACTGACTCTGGGTGGTGAACACACAATATGATATATAAATGATGTATTATAGAATTGTACACCTGAAACCTATGTAACTTTACTAACAATTGTCACCAAAAAAACTTTAATTAAAAAAAAAACTAATAGAAAATTCCCCCAATTTAGATATTTCCTCACCTAACAATGGATGTTCAGAAGTCAAATCTTCTCTCCCCACAGTTATTGCTGCTGGAGACAGTGTGGGTGGCGGGGGTGTCCTGTCCATCCGGACACATTCGTCTGACTCTTCTGGCATTTCTTCTTCACACACGTCTTCTACTTGATAAACCTGCAACAACAAACCACACTGCCTTAAAATATTTCTAAGAATACAATCAACAAGGTATTCCTAACTTAATTTTTAAAAATAAAGTTTGTTTTCAACTTGAACACAAGGCAAAACAAAACTTTAAAATTGCTCAAATGAAATTTTTATAATACTTGATATTTTAATAAACACAAATTGTGGATCAGTATCTAGCCTACAAACCACTAAAGTTTCCAAAAAAGTAACTGTCAAGTCAGGACATTTTTAAATTATGAGAATTAAAAGAAATGTTTTGATTTTACTGTTTCCGTTAACTTCTAATTGTCATTCATCAAAATAGATGGTATTTTTCTCAAACACACTAAGTAAATCCACAAAATGATATACAATATATCAGGAAATGTATTGACTTAAAGGACTATATCCCAGGATCTTTATTATATTTATGTGAATTAAAGATTAAATTATGAAAAGTAATGTCTGAGTATCTACAAAAAGATATGCAATTACATCTTTTTTTAATCTTCTAATCTACTCAAAAATCTAGTAATTTTTACAAGCCAATATCAGGTAAATAGGTATACTAAAATAATATATCTATCCTTAAAATAATCCATACAAACACACACACCATCCTAAGATATTTCAGATATTAATTTTAGTTCTTAATATTGTTCCATACTTACAGAAGAAAGTTTTTAAGTCTTTAACTTAACTACCTTGTTATCCAATGGTAAAGATTATACTTAAGAAGAAAACATGGACTCAAAAGCACTCTAAGAAAGAACCACACAACTAAAAATAACTTCATTAAAACTAAGGCTGAATTTTCAAAGCCCACTTCTAGAGACTGACACAGGTATTTTAATTTGCCATCATTATTTATTTAACCATTACTTTTGAAAGATGATAGGTTACTAAAAAAAGCCACAAAGCAATTTACCTACCTTTTTTTTTATGTACAAAGCTTATTACTTAAATTTACAAAGGTTGTGAGTTTTTAAGATTACTTACCCAAACTGATTAATACTTCTAATGAATGTTAAAACAAAAAACCTTTCAACAACCTTAAGAAAAAAACTTTAATATCTAATACTGTATTTTTAATTGAAAAAGTTTGATGATTTCAAGTATATGTGATTAAATATAAAAGTGATCAAGATTTCTGAAACTAGCCTAACGCATGTTGTTATAAAAAGCACTATGAAGTTTCATCTCCGAAGGCATACCTAACAACAGCAATAGTTTTAAAAAGAAAAACTAACTTTCTAAGCCTCTACTAAGAAATCTTTACTTTCACTTTAAAAAAAAAAGTTTAATTCTATTGTTACTGGTAATTTTATAGCAAATATAATATCCAGAGCTGTGATCTGAATCAGCCTAAGTAGGCAACATTTTCTAAAGTATTTGCTCACAACCCTGCATCTGGAAGCTGATTTCACCAAGAGAGATTCCTTGCCTTATGTCTGGATCCTCAGAAGTGAAAGCATTTGTTGGTTATTGTACAGTGCAATGATAGCTCCTAATATCTAATGATAATTATATTTAAATGATGATAATGTCTAATTTAGGGAAAGTCATCCAAAAAAATTATCCAGAGGGTTAAACGAAAAGGAAAAAAGACCTTCTAGTGAGGGGCATCTACTGTAGTAGTGCTTATCTTAATTTGGTTGGAGTGGTGGAGGTGCTGATTCAGAGGTAATTAAACTATTATAATATGGCTTTATCAACCAGCTCAATTGTATCTGTGTAGTATTCTTTTCTTGGATATTAGTTTTCCTCCAAAGATCACTATCTTTTCTTAAAATGATGAAACACTTGTTAACATTAATGCTGTCACAAGTTTTTCAAACACCTACTACATTACCTTTTAAGGAATCAAAGTTTGATCATACATAAATTCTGATTTTTAAAAAACAATGAGTTTTAAATCATAAAAAGAGGCATAACACAAATAGCATATTCTGAAAAAATCCACCAAAGAATACTGTAAAATACTTTTCATTTTAAGCCTAAATATACATACTTTCTTCCAAATCTTCTATGAAAAGACAAAATAATTTAATGAATAGAAGATGTAGGCAAAAACAGATCTATCACAGAAACGGCACCATCAGCATAAAATCTAAATGCAACTAAAATATTGAATAAAGCAAAGAAGTGGAGGTTTCGCTCACAAGATCATTAGGAAACTGCACATCACAGTTTCTGTTTAGCTCATAACTACAGCTATTCTAAAACTAGCAATGCCTGCCAAACTTACCTCAATGAAGTATATTAGTCTAGTCTGTCTCTTTTTCCTAAATAAATCTTGGAACATTTATTAGTTCTAAATTATCTACTCTCACCACATCTTATCATACTCAAATGTCAATGAAAAATCTGAGTTTCATATATACCTTTTTAAAAACATACTGATTTTACTCCGATAATTCACACTTATTTTTCAAAATTTCACATCTCTTAAGAAGTAAATATATCTCTATACCTTTAAATATTTGAAACAACCAAGAAAGTATGAAGAAATGAGTAATTCGTGAAGAAATGCAATTTGATTAAAAAAATGAGTTGATCAAAGGTAATAAAAGAAAAATATAGCAATTTAATAAATAGGCTTTGGTACTCAAAGAAAGATAATATAGAAACATCAACTGCAAGTATGACTGTACCAGTAACAGCAGAGGAAATTACTATTTTCGTGGAAAAGAAAACCAAAACTTCCAAAAATTTAAAAAAAACATTTTTTAAGAGATGACAGGAAGTAACAAAATAAAACCTTAAATATTTTAACTTTCATTTAAGTGTTACTGTTTTTGATATTTCTATCCCAAATATGTTCCTTCAAATTTCACCCTAAGAAAAACATAAAGCATATAAAGAAACATAATTTTGTACTTATTAAAAACCAACTCACCAAACTAGAAAGTGAGAATATAAATTTAAACTAAATTTGATTTCTTTGAAAGTACTTTACACTTCAAAGTCTGTGTTTTTATGTGACAATATCCATTGTAAATTCTTCAAAACTCCATTGAAAGAAAATATATAGACATGATAACTGAGTGACAAACTTATTTCTAGATGCCTTGTTGTTTCCTCTCAAGTTCTGTTTTTAATAAAAGTGGCTAGGAAGTGGAATTCAATCTCTTTATGCCTATTAAAGTCAGTCTGAATGACTAGAATAAAGAGTCTATATAAATTTGCATCCTGAAAACCAAAATGTTTCCCATTAAGGAACAGACTTTGAAACGTCTTTCCTTTCTGAGCTAATGGTTATTGGTCTTTAAGTGATAAAATCTCTTCTGTGAAGTATGTATGATACAAAACCTCTTTTGGGTTTTCCTCAGTTATAAATTAATTATGAATTTGGTTATTCTGCCTAAACATTTTGAGACCTTATTCAATTTTTATCGTTAATTATTTTGTAAATTTTAAGTTCTCTTAGAGAATATTTAAAGGAAAACCTTTTTACAAGATAATTTTCCTTTTTTTAGGCAACATACCATTTTTAGAGGTTTATTCTGATAAATTCACCACAATCTCAATTATTCAAAACTTTCACTCCTTCCAATGGATTTTTTTTTCATTCTCACTATTCATTCATGTATTGAGATTTTTAGTTTTTTAAATGAGAAACATTTTAAGTATATATTTCCCCTTACTAGAAATTTGAAAATCAGAAGTTTAGTAGTTCTACATTTAATCTTTTTGGCAAAGTTGGATTCTTTCCTAGAATAAATGTTTTTACAAAATTTTAACTATAAAATAAAATTTTACCAAAAAAGTACATCGTACAAGCATACCTCCACCTTGAAACACAAGTCCCTAAAGGCCCAGGACTTCAGAATGCACACAACCAAAAAGGTTCGCTAGATAAACCATACGTTTAAGAACATACAAGCCAATAGAAGGGATCTATGAAGGATAATCACCTTAAGAGAAAAAACTTTGTGCAGATGACACTGGTTCAAATGCATTCCCTTGGGGAAAAAAAATCAACTCTGTAAAGATAGCAGATGGATTTGTTTAAATAGTAATAAAATTAACGCGGGACTTTAATAACCATCACAAATTATCAAGCATGCAACCACACTACAACAAATGGCAGGTTTTTTTGCCCATACAGCATGTTTGTCAGACACTGACAGATGGAAATTTCAAGCTTTTTATATTCATAGGCATGAAGATCTAGCAATATAACAGATGTGGGAGAAAATAGTTTTTACTTTCATTTCAGCAAGAAAGTCAAAGAGCTTCCAAGGGCTTACCACTGGTGGATCAACAGGTGCTGGTGGTTGTACTTGTAGGTTTACCGCAACAGTCTGTGGAGGAGGGAGAGTCTGAAATGGCAACTGGACCAACGCTTCTGCGGCTGGAAGCTCCTCTTCTGACACCAAAGCATTCTGCACCAAAACCTGGCCCTGGGATAGAATTTCAGGCTGCACTTGTAAAGACTGCATAGACTGCAAGGGCAGTGGAGGAATCTGAGCTGGGGGAGATGCGGACATCTGTGGAGGGGTTGCAATTGGGATTGGAGAGGACTGCAGGGTTGAATATTGCTGATGTGATGCTGGAGACACAATCTGCTGACCTGGGGAAACCAAGGCAGACTGCTGAACTGGGCCAATGTGTACAACAGGAGAAGCCGGAAGTGGAAGATGGGATGGAAGGTTCAGCTGTGCTGCCGGCTGCACTTGATTACCAGTGGACTGTTGCAAGTTTGGCCCTGGCTGGAGTGCTGATGACACGAGAGGGTGCGGCTGAATAAGTGCTTGTGGATGAATAATTATAGTCGGAGACTGACTTGGTGAATGAGGTGGTGGAGGGGACACCACTACAGACTGCTGTGCTGACTGTGACTGGCTAGGAGACATTGTTAGAGGAGGGGGATGACTCTGAATTGGTGAACAATGCTGTGACTGGGCATTGCTGGGAGCTGGGGAGAGGCCGTGGTTTGGGAGTGGTATGCAGTGCTGGGATGCGGGTGGATCGTGACTTGGATTCTGAAGTGTGATTGGCTGAATTTGCTGTTGCTGCTGCTGTAGTATCAGCTGATGATGGGAAACCTTGGGAGGTGGTGAATGAAGAGGAATCTGCTGATGTTTTATTAGAGGATGAGGCTGAATTGGAGGATATGAAGCTGTGAGAGAAAAAAATGACAATTAGTATTTATTTCAAAAATATAGAAAATTTTAAATAAATCTAAAGGAGGAAAGTTTTTATATCAGAAGGTCATAATCATCAGAGATCTATTAAAAGTCTTCCAGACAAGAGTGACTTGAAAAATATAATGACAAACTTTTCCTTGGAAAACTATGAAGATTTCAGAAAATAAGCTGTACTGTAATAAGTTCCAAAAGAAAATGGCCTAAAACAATTACTTTACAAACCTGAATCTACACATGATTTATTCTTATTAAATTTTATAAGTCCCCAGAATATCTTCATTAACTTCTACATTTTTAAAAAATTGTATTAAATTTATTGGGGTGACACTGGTTAATAAAATTATACAGGTTTCAAGTGTACAATTCTATAACACATTAACTTAACTTTTAACAAAGTTTATCCACTTGAATTCCTTCTTTGGGAAGAATAGGAGTATCACTGAACAAGTTTAATATATATAATTTCAAAATCGTAAAAACAATGCAATATTAAAATACATAAAATAGGGCCAGCTGAGTGGCGCAGTGGTTAAGAGCTGGCCTGGGAAGCCAGTGGGCCCGGGTTCGGATTCCACATATGAGGGCCAGTGACACTGCCCTCTAAAAAAAAAAAAATACATAAAATAAAAGTCTCATCCTTTCTAATCTGTGTCTAAACATTCTTCCAACTAATAGTCAATGTAATTACTTATAAAGCTTCCCAAATAAGTTTCCAAATTGAGCCAAAATGAAGAGTTGGTATAATTTGACCCCTGAAGAAAAACTGTTTTGTATAAAAAGTTAATTCAGTTAAGCAAATACAGATGTGGAATCCTAGAGCACAAACAGTCACTGTAACTAAGGAATGAAATTTCAGGGGCCTTCAAAATCTAGGAGAGCACTAGTTTTATTTGCAGAAAAAATGAGGCAATCAGAAGTCACTGCTGTTAAAGATCTTGTTTTACTTCTCGTCCCCCCAACAAAAACAAACCTACATTAATCTGTTAGTGATTGCCTAGTTTTCTCCACAGAGATACTCACAACAGGGATAATATATAAAAAAATTAGCAAAATCAAGTATTCCCATCATTACGCCTCTTATGCACACTCGTGCATTTTGTTTACACAGAGGGTGATGCTGGTGAAATCCTCTCTATCTGAATAAGAATGAAAACTGGATTCACTATATATAAATGTATATCAGTATGTTGTACACCTGAAATTAATATTGTACGTCAACTGTAATGGAAAATAAATTAAAAAAATAAACTGGGTTCACTAGAAGACAAACTGAAAAGATTGCTTAATATTAATACCATGTAAAAATTATATACATTTAAAATAGATCTAAAGACAAGGCAAAAAGTTTTTCTTAATCTCAGAATGTTAAGATAAAGACTATAATGACTTGCATCTATTTTTATATTCAACATTTGTGACAAAGGCCTTATAAAAACTACAAACAACTTCTAACCAAATTTTTGCATTTGGTTGGTTAGTATTTAAAATTTTGGAGATCCTTGAAGGAAATTAACATCTGATTAACATCTCAAAAAAGAGGAATTTAAAAGGTTCGACAAATATCCATGAATTGTAAAAAATGGAAATTAGGTCTACAATTTCATTTAACAAAATAATTTTCACATAACTAGACTAGCACTTCAAACTAAGACTGAAAATTTATGTCAGCAATTTATAAATGTGTTGATAAAGACTCTATATAAGAGTATTCAATAAAACCTTGGATTTCTATAAATTGACTTGCCTCCAAGAGGGCTCAAGGTGTTTCATATCCCTCCCATTTGTACTAAAAAAAAAAAAAAAGACCTGTGGAGTAGGTAGGTATTATAGGTATTATTATTTCTGTTTTACAGATAAGGAAATAGAGTGTTTGCAAGCATAATAGAATAGCAAAGGCCCACTTTAATTTTTAAAATTATAATTAAAACACTAAATTCTTGACATACAGTGGATATTTATTCACAAGAATACAAATTTTCTGTGCTCTAGCAAGTAAGCAACCTTTTTTTATATTACAGAATTGATAATTCAATAGATTAATATCTATCCTTTCAACAAGATTAAATTTTTCTTTTATCACAAATCAAAACGAGTCCATAAGTCCAAATGACAAGCACATATATTAAAGCATAATTATGAGGATATCTAAAACAATACTTCTATCCAAGAAAAGTCCTAGTGCTCTGGAGAATCATATCATGTTTATTTCTCTGATTTTAATAAATACTTTATCATTGTCGGAGGGGCCTTATAATTGAAAAATTAATGACTAGTATCTCTCACATATGTAGAACTCTTTAATTATTGTAAATAATTAAATATATTATTGTAAATTATTAAATACATTATTTCATTCAATAATTACAACAACCCCATGAGGCAGACAGAGTGCTACATTAATCCAATATAAATATTACCGGTAAATTCTAAGCTTAATTGACTTGCCTGAAATCACAAGAAGCCATAGTCCTAAATAAGTCTGGGTTCCTATGGACTGCGTATTTGTGTCCCTGAAAGTTCATATGTTGAAGTCCTAAGCCCTAATGTGACTGCATTTGGTAATGGGGCCTCTAAGGAAGTATTAAGGTTAAATGAGGTCAGAAAAGTGGGACCCTGACCTACAAGAATTAGTGTCATGATAATAAGAGATGCCAGAGAGCTCGCTATCCTCTCTCTCCTAGCACTCGGATGCAAGGCCATATGAGGACACAGCTAGAAGGCAGCCATCTACAAACCAGGAAGAGAGCTCTCACCAAAAACCAAACACTGCTAAACCTGGATCTTGGCCTTTCCAGCATCCAGAACTGTGAGAAAATACATTTCTGTTGTTGAAACCACCCAGTCTATGGTATTGTTTTTAATGGCAGCCTCAACAGACTGATACAGGCTTTCACTACACACTGAATTGGCAAAAAATGGTATACATTTTTCCCAGCTAGACTAATTTCATAAAAGTTCTAAAAACTGCTATAAAAAACTTGAGCTCTAATAGTTAATGATAATTTCCAGGCATTTTGTTAACATTTATCTGTATATATGAAAAATAGAATTAACGATCAAGTGGGAGCTCCACCTTCAAGAAGAAACGAAGAAAACCAAATGATGTTAACACCCTAGAAATACAATAACCCTAGGAAACAATAACCATGATTGTAATAATTATTATACTATATTACATTAGAATACAAGTCGATTTTTAAAAATATTTGAAAGTGATCTGTAGGAACAAGCATTTTTCTAACTGAGGAAAAGGACAAATTACCAATTCAAGAATCTCCAAAAAAATCTTATCTTCAGACCAACTTCCCACTAACAAGAACAGAAGAACAAAAAGGGTGAGAAAATATAGCTTCTGACTTGCCAAAAAATACAAATTGTTTGAATATTTGCAGTTGTAAGGCTTGAACAAATTTTAACAAACTTAAAAGTTTGATAGCTACAAAGGTTTATGTGACTTAGGACGTTCCAAGGTTTAGTTTCTAAGCAACACCACGGAATAATGGAGTTTGGTTAATACACATAAGATCTGAATTTGGAATTACAATTGTCCTGAGACTCTTTTTTCAATATTGAGATGTTCTTTTTTTAACTTACGAAATTCACATTTTAAAATGTTTTTAAAGTATTGTTCTTGTTCAAGTAATGGACAGCTTTTGTTTCGCTCTGCCTGCTAAGAAAATGAATAATGCAACTATTTTCAACAAAAGTTTTATCCCACCTGGTGCTATTAACTGGTGAATACTAGATGTCCGGGTGACAGCTGTGCTTCGTGATTCCAGGCTTGGGCTTTCTCCTTTCTTATTACTTTCCGGAGAAGGATCTCGTTGGCTGATTTTAGAACTGGTCACTGTTGTTTTGTTATGACAAATTGTCAATGATTGAGTTTGACTAGTGCTTTTTGGTGGACCATTCTGTGAGCTAGATAATACACCCAACTTCTGGCTGCGTAATGTTAAATTCTGAACCTAAGAACCACATAACAAAAAATAAGGATAAAACAAATGGTATTAATTGATGTGGTAATAATTACCATTATAACAATAACAACACATTTATATTATGTTTCCATACATAAAGCTCCAAGCACTTGAAATAACTGATTAATCCTAAAGTAAAGGGGAGTTATTATTTTAAGTAATCATATCTTAAATACAAAGGGGCATTTTTAAAAAACATTAAGGGAAAGAATCATTAAGAACTAAATGAAAGTGGAATATATATATTCATTTGCTATATACATATATACACACATCTATATACATATATAGCATATATACTATGTTTGCTATACACCTATATACACATATGTACTATAGATTTCTGACTTTTCTATAAACTTACTTTTAATCCTATCATATCTTCCTGAAAATTAGATTTTAATTAAAAAAAAAATTTCTGCATGGTGGGAAGAAGAGATGGAGCATTTAAAATAGTAAATCAGAGTAAGATATTCCAAATTTCTCATTTTTTGACAGTATGCTATAAATTTTAATACTAAGGAAAAGTTAACTGCTATGCTGGCTTCTATCACTTAAAGAGTATTAAAATAAAACTTCAAATTAGGTATTTCTCAATTACAAACTCACTGTTTTAAAAACTGCAAATATAAGTTTTAAAATTCACAAAGTGGAGCACAAATGTCAAAACTAAGAGTCCTGAACTTGAGGAAAGTTACCACTAGAATATTCAAAGTATTAGCCATCACCTACTATTGCCAGCCCCCTTCACTGCCATTTCAAAAGCATAGTAGAGAAAAGCATTTGTAGAGAAATTCTTAAAGATCAATCAATTCCTCTCATTTCTCAAACTCTATCCTTGAATGAAGTCAGATTATCACAGAGCCACATACCTGTATCACATCAAACTGAAGCTACTTTTACAAATTACTTTAACTATGCTCATTATGCTATTAAAGACACTATACGATGCTTTCTCCATGAAAACCCAAAAAACAGGCTGTGCTCTAGAGAGCATGTTAGTTGTATTTTCCTGACAACTGGTTTATTTTACCCTGCAAACTGTAAATCCTTTAAATGGTTATGTTTCTCTTCACTATTAGCTACTTCAAAGCTAAGAACCAAATTTGTGACTCATCTTTAGACAATGTACCACAAAAATAGTAATTAGTGGCATGTGATATCTTATGTGCCAGGCAGTATGCTACGAATTTTATGATTACTTTATGTCTCATTTATTCCTTGTAAAAACTCTGAGCTATGACTTCCAGTTTACAGTGAAACTGAGGCTTCACACAGATAATAATAGCTCACATTTAGTGAGTGCTAACTATATATTAATCCTCACTACAACCCTATAAAGTAAGCATTGTAATTATTTTATAAATATTTACTTTACCTTATGTTGTTGAAACTGAGGTAAGAGATTCAGGATATACAATATAGCATGTATTTGAACCCAGAGAGTCCGACTTCAGAGTACAAACTTATAAACGCTATACTATACTATGACCTTGTCCAAAATCAACCAACTGGCAAGTGGCAAAGCTGGCAATTGTTGCTGAGGTCAGAATTTGAACCCAGGTCTTTCTATTCTCCTTTCCTTGCAAAAAAAGTACTGAGTGCCTATAATGTTCTAGACACTAAGTATACACATTACTCATTCTTCCACTTACCCCCAAGTTTATGTACTACTGTTCAAGATGTTTGGTAACATGTCTAAAGCCATACAACTAATAAATGCCTGAAGTGGGAACTGAATTTAAGTCCATGCAGGACATCATGCATATACTCTGAATAGCAACCTGACTCCTTGCTCCATCAACTTTATTTGTGCCTTTTTCTTTCATGTTTTCAATCTATTTTATCTTGTTTTATTGTCTGCATCTTGTAACTCGATTAAAATTTTAGTTGGAACAAAGTATAAACAAAAAATAAAATTTAAAATATTTTGGAAGTTGCTAATGATCTAGCGCTATTAGGTTTTAAGAAATCAAAACAAAAAAGATCATTACTTTAATAAATCCATTCCACAAAGAGACATTATAAAAGTTTAGAGCTGAAAAATCTTATTATAGTCAACAAACACAAAGGTCTCATTTTGAAAACATGGAAACTAAAGGCCAACAAAGTTAAAGAATTATGGAGGGCCACAGAGCACATCAGTAGAAACCTGAGTTTAATTGATCACCATCTTTTATATGTTGATATATAAAAATTAGCCTTTATTATTGAGTAAAATAATATATAAAGAGGTTCTATGAAAAATACCAAAGAATATTATTACTATCTCATTTTTTTGCTTTTTACCAAAAGACTGAGACTATTAAATTAAAACTAAGCAGCCAAGGATGACCCTAAGATATACCAATTTCTACTGTATGCAGTCTAAAACATTAACTATGGAAAAGTACCAAAATCGTATCATACAAAGTAACATTAAAATTTACTCAATTCACTTTTATCAACTTTACTGAGATGTAACTTACATATAATAAAATGAATGAACCAGTTCAGTGAGTTTTGACACATGTATACACCATGTTACCACCATCCCAATCAAAATACAGAACATTTCCATCACCCTGAAAGTTCACTTATGCCCCTTCCCAATCTCCCCCACCTTCTACCCCAGGTACCAACAATTGGATCTTTTTTACTATAGGTTAGTTTTGCCTATTCTAGAGTTTCATATAAATGTAATCACTGAGTATGTACTCTCTGTGGTGTCTGGCTTCTTTTGCTAATTATAATGTTTCTGAGATGCATTGTTAGTTTGTTCTTTTTTATTTCTGAGTAATATCACACAATTTGTTTATCTGTTCACCAGTTAAAATTGCTACAGTTTGGGGCTATTCTGAATAGAGCTGCTATGAACATTCGTGGATTTATGTTTATGTGGATATATGTTTTCAACTCTTTCATGGTAAATATCTAGAAGTGGAATTACTGGGTCACATGTTAAGCATATGTTTGGTTTTATATGGAACTGACAAACTGCTTTCCAAAGTGGTTGTACCACTACATTCTCACCAGCAATGCGTGAGAGTATACCTGCCGTACATTCTTGCCCATCAGTCTCCTTCATTTCAGCCATTCTAGTGAGTGTGTAGTGATATTATGGTTTTGATTTGCATAATGATTAATGATATGCATTTTTTCATGTGCTTACTGGCTTTCTTTCGTGAAGTGTTCAAATCTTTTCCCCATTTTTTATTGAATTGCTCATGAAGTTATTATTGAGTTGTAAGCATACTCTGTATATTCTGAATACAAGTCCTTGGTCAGATATATGTATTGTGAACATTTTCCCTCAGTCTATGGCTTGCCTCTTCATTTTTATAACAACGTTTTTTGCAGAACCGTTTTTAATTTTGACAAACTCCAATTTGTCACTATTTTCTCTTATAATCAGTGCTTTCTGTGACCTATCTAAGAAAGTTTTGCCTCCCTTACAGTTGAAAAGTTAATAATTTCTTCTACAGGTTTCATAGTTTTGGCTATTACCTTTAGGTCTACATTTTACATCTAGTTTATTTTTATGAATGGTGTGAGGAGAAAATTAAGGTTCATTTTTTCCATAGTACCAAATAAAGAAATATTCTATTCAAATTTTTAATTTAAAATTTACCCAATTTAATTAATTTTTAATCTTAAAATCCATCTTGACTTAATTATATAACTGCTTGCAAAGGAATCTACACAAAAGAATACATCTCACATAATAAGAGAAATAAATCTGCTTTACAATAAAACTAAACATATGTCATAGCAAAAACTCATTTTTACTAATGTCAAATAACTTAAATATCTGTGTTTAATGGTATTATAATTTCTATAGAACAAAAAAAAACTTTCTTGGAGTTCTTATTGTATTTTATTAATCTCAACCTGAAATGTATGACAAAGAGCACTGAAACCATCAGTAACTTAAACACACATGTATGTTTATCTTTAACCTGTAGATCCAGACCTCAAGTACCACATTATGAAGCTAGACAAGCTCACCTGAGTAGCTGCAGACTGACAGGAAGATGACGATGACGACGAGACAACAGGAATGTCAGACTGTACAGCAGCCACAGTGGTAGCGGGTGTGAAAATCAGCTGTACAGACAGAAAAACCAAAAAAATACCCTAAGACAAAAGAACATGTCTCACAGACAATGTATAGCAGGCAAGAGAGACTGAAATTTGTGATGAAAGACAATGCAGTTTAGCACTTCCTCCTAAGCAAAAGGGTTTACATGACAAAGAGAAGCTTCTGATAATAGAGAACCAAAAAAAAAAAAATCATAAACATTTTTGAAACAGCTCATGATTCTGATGAGTAGAAAAATAAATCAGTGCTCAAAAAAGAATATGTATTTTGGTAATATGAAATCCTCATACCAAATTTTGCCCAAATAAGCTATTATACTTAAACTTCTCTCAAATCAAAACACCATGGCAGGGTTCCTAAAACAGAAATTATAATAAACAACCATAGTCACTACCCTTGAATACAAATTAAATGTCAGTGAGAAACATGAAAAGAAACACCAAAAAGTCTTTTCAGTCCTCTTTACCATAAAGGATAGCTACGCTACATACTATATATTTTATTCAACTACATAGGACCTATAGTACAAACTTAGGTTCTCTCTTGCTTTTAAAACTGTAAAGAAAATCTCATTCTAAATTTAAATGCCACATGTCAAAATTCAACAACAAAACAGCCTATAAAAAGGCTTCACATCAAAAAAAAAAAAACAATCAAGGAAAGAAATATACTCTGTTTATGAACTTATAATCACCATCTCTTTTCAACTGCTTTTGTCAGTATTGAAACAGAATGGCATTAAGTTAAAAAAGCAACACAATCCACTCAAAGATTACCCAACCGAACTTAGTAAACTATCAGTTATTTCAAAGAATGTATATATTCTATTTCAAAATTACCTGGAGTTAATCAGTTCCTCAAAAACCATTCCTGTTTAAATTAAAATGACCAATTACGGGATCGTTTAAACTTCAGTTTTTTTTACATACTAAATTTAAGTGAATTAAAGAACAAAGTGTAATTTTGTTTCACGAGACATTACAAACATCCAATACAAACATCTGAAAGCACTAAACCTACAGAGATGTTCTATTTAGCTTCAACCATATGAAACTGTCAAAAACGGTCAAATTACAGCCATTTCAAATGGTTCAGGCTAATTTTGAAGCATATTATTAATTAAATAGATCTCATGGCGGGGGCGGAACAGAAGTATGGTAATGTCTACTGAATAACCTATAAATAAAGGTGGGTCATGTCATTGTTTTCTGTAAGAAATATGATAGGAAACTTGCTTTGCAATTTCAACAGTGATCTGGGCATCTAGACATATATTCAGTACATTGGACAAAAAAGGAATAGAAATAAATATATATTAGGCCAAAGCTTTTGTCTAGCTACTGTTAAAGACATTAAGCAAAGTAAATGTCAACCAATTTGTATGTTCCTTAAAGAAGCTCAACAGTTAAATTAGAAAATCAGTAGGTACTAAAATACAGAATAGCCAAATTAACATTCTTATTTTAATAAAAGATCAAAGTGAGCATAAGAACACAAATCACCTTGCAGAATTTTAGATGGGAATAACCAAACCTAAGAAGCATCTGGTAAATTACCAGGAACTCCAATCCAGATTTCAGAAGTTTCCACAATATAAATCCTGACTTATTAACAATCAAGTTTTTAACATTTCTAACTATTTCATCAAATATAAGATGTCAAAGATATACAGTACTTTTATGTATCACTATAAAGACCAATTACAACTGTAAGATACCATCAATTATAAAATGCATCTCAGTTTCAGAGATGTTAAAATGTGAATAAAAGGTGTGAAATCAGTGAAATTTGATATGAAAAAATAATGACTCCTATGTTACAGAATCTGTTAGCTTCCCAATGCTGCTAATTACTGTTTGATACACTAAGAAGGCCTACCAATTAAAAGTAGAATTTTTCATGACATAAATGTACAAGAGCTAAGCACATGCACAAAAAAAAATTCTTAAACATTTCTTCAATATTAAAAATGCCTCTCTTATTGCATCAAATCAAGAAACAGTTTAATCTATCTCAAGTCCTTAAACACTGAAACAATTTGGTAGCTCACATCTTACCATTTGAGCTCGGAGATACATTTGAGCTTGGCTTGCCGTTAGGGTAGGGGAGGTACTCCCTAGTAACATAGTCTGTTGGGTAATACTGCCGCTGGTAGAACTGGAAGCCTGGGAACGGCTTATTAACTGTGCAGGTGTAGGAGAAGTAGAGAGGTTGATCTAAGGAAGAAAACATATTAGGTCATAGGCTTCCATGTCACTGAATTTCACCAAGCTGCACTCAGGCAATCAATGGTATATACAGTGGCTAAGAAACCTGAAACAGAGGGCTTCATCTTTAACAGATGCCCCTCAGTTCTTGGGCAATTATTTGCACATATGCAAATGACAGCATTTACTGGTTAGCAATTCGAACAATTTTGAAGGATATCCTTAATGTGTCCCAATAAGATTCCAGTATCTTAAAATATCATTTCCACTACCTCCCAAACGTTAGGGCTAATGTTCCATTATTTTAATATTCCACATAATAACTTAAAACATTCAAATCAACAGTTTACTCTATTTTGTCAGTTTCTGTCACATTCTGAGGGGTTTTTGAAGTGAACAAAAATTAAAACACAGACAATCCATTCATATATAAAAAAACATACATGTAACATATAATTATCTCAAAAGCTCTCTGAGAAGAAGAAACTACAATTGCTACTTGTCAAACAGATGGAAAAATCCTAAGTTTTGTTACAAAATTAAATTACAAACACTATTTAAAGTTTAAAACTACTGTTAAAGAATAAACTAGTGCATAGTCTAATTCTAGGTTATGTAAGAGATTAGTAATGATTGTACCTGTGAAGCTAAACTGGGTGGGGTAGGTAGGGAACGGGGCAAAGGGAAACACGTATAATATACCCCTTTTTATCTTTCCAATGTCATACCACATGCATGTAATAACCATTTTAAAAATAAATAATATTTTTAATGAGAGTAATATAATCTGACCTCAAGTCCATTTTGTGGACAAAGCAGAGAATAAAATTAAGAAATAAGAAATTCAGAAATTGTTTAATTAGACTTTTAATTCAAGCAACAAGGCAGACTTGACTTAATACATCCTGTGCCAAATACACTAACTGCAATGATAGATCAACATGAAAAATAAGAATACATAGCTGAATTCAAAAAAGGAGAGGGGAGAAGGAAATTTCTAGGTGTCAGAAAGGAAGAAACTCAAAGATGTAAAACTCCAGCTGACTTCAGGGCAGAATACTGACTTACAGATACAGAAGACCTGATTTTGAGCCTATTTCCAGGAAGAGCTGGAAATAAATCTCCTATTTTGAGCCAAGATCCTCAAAAGAGCTGCTCACTATATGAAAACGGAGCTAGAAAATTTCTACCCATATCCTGAGAAACAGTGAGGAAGCCTCCCATCTGCCCTGCTCCCAGGGGAGGGAGAGGGGCTCCTATGAGAACCAAAGCTCCAGGCTTGTGCCATGCGGGGATACAGAATCCAAATTGACACTACCTGTGCAGTTCCATTATCCATCCCAAACTTTAGCATTTGCACTAGTCTACGGCATTTGTTAAAATGCAGAGAATGGAGGAAGCTGAGTGAGGGCTATACAGCAGGACCTCTCTGTACTATTTAATTCCTATGGGTCTATATTTTTAAAAAACTGTACAGAGGGTATATAAGAGTTGGTTAATTAATTCCCTAAATTTAGCTGTATCTTTTAAGTATTTAATTTTAATACTTAAAATGTAATTCCGTACATAAATAAATATAATACACAGAATTAGTCTGCAATCTGTTTTTTACTTCTAACATACCACTAGCTGACAAATTCAGTGGATACTTTTCAGACCATTACCTTTCAACATTCTTTACCAGCTCTTCTTTCTGGCCTACCCCCAAAATGTTCGTGCTTTGTCCTCAACACTTCTCCTCTTGAACTCCTAGATTATCACATCTACTTCCATAGTTTCAAAGAATTCAACTGTGATGACTCTCAATCCTTGATGACACTCTTATTCTGAGCTCCAGATCCAAATACCCACAGAACACATCTTTCTGGGTGTCTCTTACCAACTGAATCTCAACATGTTCAAACACCAAATCATTATTATTCCTTCTTAAACCAGCTTCTCCTCAAATGGCCGCTGGCATTTCTAAAATCCCCCAAAGCAGACTAATCGGGAGTCATCCTGATGCTTCTTACCACACACATCTTATTGTTTCTACATCTTTATTCTCCTTATTTCCATTCTGATTTTTTTTTTTGAGGGCGGTGTCACTGGCCCTCATACGTGGGTTCCGAACCAGGCTCACTGGCTTCCCAAGCCAGCGCCCAACCACCGCGCCACTCAGCCGGGCCCCTCCATTCTGATTTTTAATCATTGAGTTTGAGAGTCTCGGCCTATGGCACTTCCACCTGGGTTACTTTAACAAATGCAAACTGATCTCCCCGCTTGGAATCTTGCCTCCTCCTATTTTCCAGATAATCTTTGCCTGTTTTTTTATTACTATTAATTAACTATTTAAAGACCTTCTGGATAATGTTCAGCTTCCCTGACTCCTAGCATCATCTCCTCCCACTCCTCCATACATGCCCTTCACATAAGCCATGTGAAGCTATTTGCAATGTCATGATGTCTCAGGCCTATATGGCCCTGGTAACAATGCTCTGGACTGGACTGATCATCCTCCTACTGCCACAGCTCACCCCATCCCCCCTATACAGTAGGGCAAAATCTTCTGCTCTAATAGGCTTTTCAGGCATCCCTACATCCATAGAACTATTTCCCCTCTTTTTTGCCTAACTTAACTTCCATAAACTTCTAGCATATACTTCTATCCCACCCTTCTAAATAACAATTTCTTTAAGATGAGGACCATGTGTTATTCATCTTTATATATTCAATATCTATAAATGAGCCTTCATTAAGTAAGTTTATTAAGTTAATGAATGCCAGATTTTAAGGCATGTTTCATACTTTTAATGTGTGTGTGTGTATATATATATGTGTATATATATATATATATATGAGCCCATCACAAAGAGTGTTGAGTGTGTATGAGAAAAACTTTTTTATGATATAGCCCATAACAAAGCAGAGTAAAAATGTAAATAGTGTGATGATACCAGTACAACTGTATTTTTGATGTGCTATATAATAAATTATCAATAAGCCCCCCACAAAACGTATTCTTTTCCTATATCCCTCTGCAAACAGACGTTTTGGATAAAGCCTTGCTTCAAGGATTAAATCACTTAGCAGTATAAAATTGGACCCAGGTTTTCCAACTCATGTATTTTGGCATTCGGGGCTTTCCTATATCCTGAAAGCTTGCTAATTTGGGTCACTCTGCAGTAATAATGCCTTGGCACTTTTCTTTTTAGTCAGTGATGAAAGAGGTGGGGAAGGGAGAAGGGAGGAAAGAAGAGAAAGGGAGAGAGAGAGGCTGACTGACTCTAGTAAAGATAGACCACACAAGCTTTAAGCAAAAACATAATAAAAGTCTTTTTAAAAAATGATTGGCCAATAGCCAAAATGCTTGAAAGTACTCTTTAAGGAAGTAGAACACAAAGTACAAACAGAATGCTCTGCTTTTTCTTAAAAAAGAAAAAGAAGTAAGAAAACTTCCTAACCACCTGCATTCTACTTTGCCTAAGTTGTGAGACCAAAGAACAAACATCATGTTTATTTTTATGTTCCATACAGTAAGTAACATTTCAGGCAGTGTCTACTGGTGAATGCCCAACCCATGAGAGCAAATGATCAGTACCCACCTCTGCAGGAAGCCCATCTCCACAGCTGGCCTGACTAAAAAACAACTTCCTCTCCTTTCCACAACTGATCAGGCTCTCCTCTATTTTCTGTTTTGCTCTGCTGACCTGAACCAGATGCCATTATTTTTTCTGTCAATTCCATCCCAACTGTCCTAATTCTCTTTCACTTTAAAGCCTTGGCCAATCCTGGCACCTCATACCTCAAGCTCCACACTTCATAAAGAAACTTACTCCTTGAGCCCTATTACTAGAAGCTCTCTCCCCACTGGCACTAATTCCAAAAGTCATCATAGAAAGCCAAGTCTGCCAAGAAAAGCCACTTTACTCTCAACCATCTCTTGGTGCTCCCAAAAGGACATTACACAGGGTCTCTGGCCCAGAGTACCCTCTAGAGCCAAAGCCCATTGGAGAGCCATTATGCCATTTGATTAATCAAAATCAATCAAGTATATCTGCAGTACACAGACATTAAAAGAATAATGTATACCTGTATTAAATGGCATGAAAATATCTTAATGACTCATTGTTGAGTGAAAAAAAAAACATGGAATAATATGTAGAGTATAATCCCACTTCTATAATTACATACAAATATCTGTGTGTGTATATATACATATATGTACATTATCACATGAGAAAACATATTGAGAGAAAAATGACTGTACTGTATACAGAGTGCCAAAAAAATGTATACACATTTTAAGAAAGGGAAAAACTATTAAAATTGTAATATTCAATACATACCAATAACAAAAGATGAATACAAGTCATATTTGACTTTTGCAATTACAAGAGGGGCTCAAAGTGGTTACCATCAGCACCCAGACACTTCTGATTATGGCGAACTACTGCTTGGGCAACGCTGACCAAAGTGTCCACTTGTATACATCTTTTGGCACCCCCCGGTATACACACAATAGCGCATACAGCAGTCCCCCTTTATCCATGGTTTCGCTTTCTGTGGTTAACATAGTCCAAAAATATTAAATGGACAATTCCAGAAATAAACAATTCATAAGTTAAATTGCGTGTCATTCTGAGTAGCGTGAAGAAATCTCGCACCATCCTACCCCATCCCGTCTAGGACGTGAATCATCCTGTTGTCCAGTATTTCCATCCTATATGTGCTACCTGCCCATTAATTACTTAATAGCCATCTTGGTTATCAGATCAACTGGTGCAGTATCAGTGCTTGTGTTAAAGTAACCTTTATTTTACTTAATAATGGTCCCAAAGCCACTTACATAACTTTCATTACAGTATATTGTTATAATCGTTCTATTTTATTACTAGTTATTGTTGTAATCTCTTCCTGTACCTGATTTGTAAATTAACACTATCATAGATGTGTACGTATAGGAAAAAACAGTATACATAATGTTCTGTACTATTTACAGGTTCAGGCATCTTGTGGGTGTCTTGGAACGGATCAATGCAGATAAGGGAGGACTAGTGTACTCATAAAACTGTCTATAATTAGATTTGATACACACACACACCCTGGAAAAATAGTCACCAAAATGTTAAAGATGAATAATGCCTACTGGGGTAAAATTTGACATGACCTATATTTTCTTTTTCAAAGTTTTTATCTGTAGGAATTAACTTTAGAATCAAAGGGGAAATGCTCTTTTCCTTTTTAATGTTTATTTTGCTATATTGTTTTATTTTTTATCACTTTAGAGCAGCATAAAAATTTTCTTGCCTCATTATTCAGTGGGAATTTTTATGAGAGTAATTCAAATATCTAGCAATATAAAATAGAAATTTCAAGTAATAGTATGTACACATGAAGGATTTCCTTTATAAGAGACTGTACATTTTTAATTACGAAATGAAATAAAAGGCCTACCCTATTATAGAAATTATTTATTCTACTTTTTTTAACAAAAGCTATAAAAAAAAAAACCCAGCAAAACAAACAAAAAACAAACTCACAATTTCCCAACTGCTTTCAGAGTTTGACACCCTAGAAAGAAAAGCTGCAATGCTGAAACAATTAAAATATTGGAAACAACTTAAATATCCAGCAATGGGAACAGTTATCTTAGCTGAAGTGCATCCACACCTCGCAACACGGCAGTTGCTTAAGCGAGAGAGACGGAGCTCTGTGTACTAACCTAGGAAGATTTCACTACCCACTGTGAAGTGTGAAAACGAAATGCAGAACACCCACCTGTGTTTACTGTGTGCAGAAAAAAAATGTGTGTTAGACATATACATACCTTTCTGTATTCTTTTTTTTTTTTTTTTTTTTTTTAGATGAGCCATCCTGCCACCTGTTGGCAGCTCAACCGCAACTCAGCTCAGGCTGGCCTCGAACAGCTGTTGCTCAGAGCACTCTTGAGCGAGCTCTTAACCAACTGAGCCACTCGGCCGGCCCTCTTTTTTTTTTTTTGAAGGCAGTGTCACTGGCCCTCATATGTGGGACCGAACCAGGGCTGCTGGTTTCCAAAGCCAGCGCTTAACCACTGCGCCACTCAGCCGGCCCCCTTTCTGTATTCTATGTCCATGATACATAGGTAAAGATCTAGAGGGATATCCAGCAAATTGAGGAGACAGAACGACTAAAGGGGAAAGGAGGCTAAAGGGGACTTAGCACTTTTTTACTTTTTACTTGAAATATTTTACAAGAGTGCAAAAAGCTAGTCGTGAACATACAAATATTCAGTTTTATTTTATTTTAGACTAGTATTAAATTTTGCAATAGGTTTCTAAGTTCAATCACTTGAAGTTATATATTTTTTAAAAATCCTTGAAAACACAACAGGAGGCAAGATGGCTCAGCTAAAAAAAAAAAAAAAAATCCTTGAAAACAACAAGTTTTAAAACTTACAGTACCTGCTAAAATAGATAATAGAGGATGAGTACATTAGCAATAGGACACTGAGAATGATTACAAACAAAAAATTTTCTCTGATAATGAATTCATTTGATATGTGGTTGATCTGATTTAGATATTTTTAGAGAAAACTGAACATTTTCAAGGTTCTTGATCTAAAAATTATCTCACTGACACAATAAGTGTACTGTTCTTAGTAAATTAAAAGACAAATAGTTGAAGACATCATGACACTCAGTCCTATGTACTTTAGCAGGTATTACCCAAGAGAGAGATTGTCCTATATAACCACAGTACCATGGAACACCTAAGAAATTTCATATTAAGAAACAATATCCAGTATATGCTCCATATATGGATTCCCTCAGGAGTCTCCAAAACACCTTTTATGCCCTTTTCTCCCATCTAGTATTTAATTAAGGATCACACATTGCCTGTGGATGTCCTGTGTATCTTCCTTTAATACACAAAGATCTCCCTTTCTCTCTCCCAGGAAAACAGCATATATATTGAGGAGAAACAACATATTATGGCAAACTTAACAATTGGTATAGATAGCTACATGAAGCACACACAAGGGTCACTGCTTAGTCTTTCCATTTTTCTGTAGGTTTAAATATTTTTTTTAAAACTTGGGGATAAAAGAACAACATCAAACAACATAAAGACACACACATAAGGTAAAAAGAAAGACAGAGGAGGGTGCCATCTGCATCAAGATATTTCATCACATTTCTAGACCCAAAGATGATGGGCTCAGACTGACAGAAGAAACAACTGGAAGCTGCAGTCCAGAATACAGGAAGAAACAGACCAGAGTGGATTGAGACCCACAATTTAGAAGCTGGAAGCAGTGGGGTTGGAAACTGAAGGATTATCTACAAATCTACCCAGGATACAGGCTCGCCAGTCATACCGCCCCTCTCCCACCTAGAACAGGCAGTGAGACCTAAAAGAAAGGACTGCTCTAAATAAGTCAAAGAACTGTCAAGGAAAAGCTAGGCTTCTAGTGTGGACACTCGTACCTTAACCTTTCAGAATAAGAACCCTCCTTATTCTGAAACTGTTGCTCATCAGCCTTATGGCCAACTTCCTACGTGCATACCTTCAATTCTAAACCTGCCAAAAATATATCCTTCCTACTGTGACCACTTCTGCTATTCCCACATGCAAATACAGAAATTCTGATCAGGTTTTCCACTAAGGAAAGAGGTCTGCTGGGGGCAGATGTATCTTCAGAGCAGTGGAAGAAAGGCACCTTGATTAATCCTAATAATCATTCACTCTCAAATATAAGCAAAAAAGAAGCTAACTGCTTTCTCTTAGAAGAAAAAAGTCAGCAGCATGAAAGAAAAAGACCAAGACAGCTCCTAAGGTAAATAAATTCTTCAGGAAACAGAAAAAAGTGTTTTAAAATTAGATGAGTATACTAACAGAGATCTAAAATATCTCATCCATAATAGAAAAACAATATACTATGAAAAAAGAATAAGAAAATGCTCTTAGGAATTGGAAATACAATGGCTGAACTAATTTTTTTTTCTAAATATAAAAGGAAAGGTTTTTTAAAAAGGAGGGAAATATCCCAAAACAGAGTGAAAAGATAAAGACAGCAAATAAGTAAAAAGCTAAAAGAAATAACGGATCAATCCAGAAAAACCAGCATCCAAAAGTTGTTCCAGAAAGGGAGAACAGAGAAAAGAGCAAGAAATAAATTTTTTAAAAAATGTTTTTAGTTTCGTATACATGAACACTGAACACCTAGTTTTCACACTAAGAGGATCCAACAAGTGTCCTGCACAATGACATCTGCACACATCCCCATGAAACTCCACAAAAACTGAAGAAAGTAGGCAAACCTAAAAAAACTAAAGAGAGAAAAAATACAATTATCCCTACAGGCATGAGACTTAACATCAGCCTTGTCTTCAGAAACACTAAAATTTTGAAAACAATGGTGCTTGCTTTCAAATTTCCTAAGAAAAATTATTTTGAATGTAGAATTTACGTAAAAATGATCAGTTAAAAGGTATGGGGAGGGAATTTTCAGCCTATAAAGATTCCAAGTTTATCCTCCATATGCCCTTTACAAGTAGTTATTAGAAGATACTCCAGTAAAACAAAACTATCATCACAGTGTCCTTTGACTGTTTACATTTCTGTATCCTGTAATACACTGTACCCTAAAACCTCTGCTCACTTTGAATCCTTGGCACCAAACCCCATGCCTGGAACCAAGCTGGCATTCGGTAAGGAAGTACGGGCACAGATTATCGCCGTGAGCATGGGTCATTAACACAGAATCCCTCTCAGGAATTAATTCCTGAAAGTAAGCATGGCTGTTTCCAGGATCATGAGCTCATCATGGGTCCTCTTCTCTGCAAACTCTAAGTATTTTTTTGAAATTCAGGTTAAATCCCATACAAGAAGCCTTCCCTAACTAATCCAACCCCAAAGATCTCTTTTCTGTTAACTCCCATGTCATTTATCACTTAATTATATACTGTGATGTTATTGGCTGTTTGATATGTCTACGCATAATTTTTCAACTGTGTATTACCATCCCTGGGGGAAGGGACTTTCACTCATTTGTACGCCCAGTACCTGCTAACTGGTTGCCAGTCCATAATTGGCAACAAATGCATCTCGTCACTGAGGTCAGGGTACAGATTCTCTTCTATAATATAATGTAATTTCAGGCAATCAGAATATATCCTAAAATGATTCTCTGAATTGCAGATAATCCACTTGCAGTAATTAAGAATTAAAATTAATATTATGCATTCCATATTCTAGTTCATGATTATAACTTCTATAACTTAATCTTTCAACAAATATTTATTACATTCTTACTATGTGACAGGCACTTTTTAAAAATTATTATTATTATTATAAAACAATAGATATCCTTTTCACCCCTTACAAAGTGACAACCTCCCTCCCCCATCAACTGCACCCCCACCCCCCATATCATACGTATCTATTACAATTCCATTGACTCCATTCCCACACTACACTCCATATCCCATGACTATATATGTATTAGATTATAGTTGACATATAATATTACTCAGCAACAGCTTCAGATGGACAGGCACTTTTTTATAATACATGTAAGCTATTTAGAAAACCTGGGGTCTTAGATTCACACCTAAACTACTGGTTCTCAAACTTTTTTTTTTTTTTTTTTTTTTTTTTTTAAGATTTTTATTGGGGAATTGGCGGAGGGGAACAGCGTTGGGGAATCGGGGAAGGGGAACAGACAAGTTGCTGTCTTTTTTTTTTTGTTCTTCAGTTTAGTTGCGGAGGATGGTGCTTCACTGTTGGTATCGTCATTGCGCTCTTCCCAGATGAGGCAGATCGGTCGCTGGCCTCTGGATGTCGCTCACCGAGGCTATTGGCAGCTCACGCTTGGCTGCCAGCCGCTCACGCTGGCTGCGGGCCACTCACTGTAGCCTATGGCAGCCCACCGCAGCAGGGGCTGCAGCCCACACCATCACCGGGGCTCGCACAGCCCAGCTCCAGGTGGAGCTGTTGTTAGCTGTAGAGGGCAGTGTCACTGGCCCTCATGTAGGATCCGAACCGGGGCCGCTGGCATCCCAAAACCAGCGCTTAACCAATGCGCCACTCGGCGGGCCCAAACTTTTTTTTTTTTATAGAAACCATTCTTTAAACGCAGTCTTACTCTGAGCTCCCAGATTCAAACAGATCACAGAACTGTTTTGCCTGTAGCTTAGGGTAAGGTCCAGAGCCCCATATATCTTAGTCAGCTCAGGCTGCCATAACAGAGTACCACACACTGTAGCTTAAACAACAGAAATTTATTTCTCACAGTTCTAGAGGCTGGGAAGTCCAAAATCAAGGTGCCGTCCATTCAGTTTCTGGTGAGAGAGAGATCTTGTTGGCTTATAGATGGCCACCTTCTCAGTGTCCTCCCATGGGGGGTGGGGTGGGGACAGAAACTCCCCCGGGGGAGAGGACACTCTGATGTCTCTTCCTCTTTTATGAGGACACCATGTCTACTGGATCAGGGCTCCACCCCTATGATCTCATTTAACCTTAGTCGTCTCCTTAAAGGCGCTGTTTCCAATATAGTCACGTGGGGGTTTAGGACTTCAACACATGAATTTTGGTGAGATGCAATTCAGTGCATAGCACCATCTCTTTCACTTTCTCTTCGATCTAGACCCAAGGACATCTGGATGAAAGGACTAAAAACTACCTAATTAAACACCTTAATTTTACATACGGATGTTAAATGACTTGCCCTAAGACACATCACCAGTCAGTCACAGAATTGAGACTAAAGCCCAGGTCCCATTTCTCCATCTACTGAACTTTGTCTCATAATACTCTACAATTGCTCGTGAAGTCATCATGTTCACGTGACTTGAATTTTCAATGCCATGTACAAGACATCACTAATCACCAGACCTTCCACATGAACTCCAAACTCATAAAGCCAATGTCTACTCAACATCTACAGGTGAGTGTCTCATATACATCACAAACTTAAAATGTCCAAAACCAAACTCCTGAGTTTCTTCTCCCACACCCACTTTGGGAGATCTTTCCAGATGCTCAAGCCAAAAACAGCAGTTATCTTCAACTCTCTGCCTCTCCTTACATTTCTATTCAATTCATCAGCATATCCTGTTAGCTCTACTTTCAAAACATATCCAAATTTCTTTAACAAAATATTGAAGAAAAAATTATTCACAATCTGGCTAACCACTTCGCATCACACCTATCACCTTCATTGTCCAACCAACCAATATGTCTCTCTTGGATTATTACAAGAACCACTTAACCGGTCTCCCTGCTTCTATCTTTGCCCCTTAGAAACCTGCCACTTCCCTACTGAAAGAGAGATCATGTCACTTCCCTACTGAAAAACTCTCCAACAGCTTCCCAACTCATGCAGAGTAAAATCCACAGGGCTTATAATCTCTTCATGACTGGATTATAATTACATCTCCAATGTCACCTCTGCATCATACTCCCACTCATTCCACTGCAGCCACACTGCCCTCTTTTCTGTTCCTTGAACATGTTTGCCTCCCCACTCTCCTTTGAATGCCATCTTTCTTAGCAATGCTTTCTCTGACCACACTTATTAAAAATAGCAAATTCCCTCATCCTATTCCCTTTCTTGCTTTATTTTTCTCTGCAGCACTTACCACCATCAGACAGTTTATACTAGCTGACTATCTGTATTCTTAGCTCCGTAAGGACAAAGATTTTTGTCTGTTGTGTTGCTGGATTCCCAGCACCTTAGAAAGATGTCTGGCACATATTAAATGCTCAATAAATATTTGTTGAATGAATACTATGAATACTCATGTATGAATGTATGAATGAAGTCATAAAACTAACTGGGCCTCAAAAACTCATCTTGTCTAGCACCTAGAAAGCTATCAAAAATAAGGATTTCCCCTTTTTGACAAAGTAGTACCATGAACTAAAGTCAAAACATCTGGGATTAATGTAGATTCCAGGGCCAAAAAACAACAAAGAAAGAGAAAGGGCATGAGATACAAACAGCCCTTGAGTCATTTAGAGACTTATGATTGCAATTTCCAAACACATAATCTTTTCCAGCTGAAAATGCCCAAAGGCTTAGAAGAGAATGATGGCACTTCACTTACATTAATACAAATAAAATTAACTATAGGCCTATCTATTCACATTTATGTATAGGAAAGCACAGTAATAAGATAAGAAAGCTTCACAAAAAAAACTGTCAGGACAAAGGGGACTATTTACTCTATACATTTGTATTGCCTGTCTCTTAGACAACAAGAGTACATTTTTTACTTAGGCAATATAAAAATTGACAAAATAAAGCTCTTTAATCTACTTCCTCAGAGATACAATAACCACTGATTAACAGTTTGCTGTGTATTACAGATATTCTTCCTGTATAATCAGACATATATAGATACAACTTTAAAAAAATAAGCTAAATGACAGGAATTCTGTTGGAAACATACATTTTCCTATTCCTCCCCCTAAGTGCAACTAAAAACCCTGTGTGTTACATATAAAATAAACATAAGACGATCCCAAAAGGTGGAGAAAAGCAGACTGGCTAAGGACCTCAGGACCCAGTGAACAATGTGGTTGTGAGCTCTTCGGGCTTTCTTTTTGTCTCATATCATCCAAACTTGGGAGTTAAAGAAGTTGGTAACCCAGAAACACCAATGGGTGCAAACAAAAAGAAGCCCCAATGGGAGATGGCTCTTTCTAAAATATAGGACCAGGAAGGGGATGGCCTAGCAACATGGGAAACTTTTAGACAAAAATTGTTGTACTTCAGCCAAACACCACAGAAAATATTGTAGTCCCACCCACATCCATACCCACACCAGCAAAGACCTAGACTGCCACCCAGGCCAGGCTGTGCTGAGGCACCCCAAGCTCCCCAGTCCCTCCAAAGTGTCAGAGAAGACCAGATATATAGCCAGGACTTTCATCCCAGCCAGGCAGTAACAGACCACCCCCACCCCACCCCGTCCCTGTAGTATCAGCGGAGACCACGTGAGGAGCAGTAACAGGGCAGTCCTATCCCTCCCAGCCAGGGAGGCATCAGTGGAGGCCAACTGAGAGCCAGAACTCTCACCCCTACTCAGCAATTATGAGGAGCACCCCCTTGGCTGTCCATGGAGACCAAATGGGGAACCTGACTTCTACTCCCATATGGCAGTAACGAGGTGGCACATGTTCCCTTTCAGAAGCCAGCCAGAAGAAAGCTTAAATAAGTTTCATAACAATACTGCAAACATCCAGGTTTCAATCAAAACTCACTCGTCATACCAAGAGCCAGAAAGACCTCAAGCTAAATGAAAAGCATTCATCATAAAAACACTTTGAACAAGCAGTTATGAGCCCGCTTAAAACAAATGAAAAAAAAAAAACTCTCAGCAAAGCAATGGAAGATTTAACGAAGAACCACATGGGAAGTTTAGAACTAAAAGAAAAATAGAATAACCTATATAAGTTAAATGAGATCATACTATACATTCTTGCTTTTTTTCAACATAATGCCTAATGAAAATCCAAGTCTCTATAAACACGAGCATTTTTAGTAGCTATAACATTCTACTGTATGAATGAACTATATTTATTTAATCCTCAATTAATGGACATTTATATTGTTTACACTTTTTCACTATTATAATTGCATAATTATTTGTCATTTTTACACAATTATCTGTCATTTTTAGTAAGTGACATTACAAAAAATGAGAGTGCTACGTGAAAGGGCATGCACAGTTTAAGTTTTCATATACATTGCCAAATAGCTCTCCAGCGAAATTGTACCAGTTACATTCCCACTAATTGGGTGAGTCTACCTGCTTTCTCACATCCTTGCCAACAATGGGTATTGTCTCAATGTTATGTTTTCTAATTTGATAAATGGAAATGATACATCATTGTTGTTTTCACATACATTTTTTTTTTTTTTTTTTTTTTTTGCTGAGCCCTCCTGCTACCTGTCGGCAGCTCAACGGCAACTCAGCTTGGGCTGGCCTCGAACCGCCGTTGCTCAGAGCTCAGTTCACATACATTTCTTTATCATTAATAAGATAAATATATTTTCATGTGTTTAAAAGCCAAAATTAGTCTTTCTTTTGAAAATCACCAATGCAGGTCTTTTGTGAATTCTCGATTTACCTTACTAATATAAAAGAGCCCAAACATAAGCTGGTTGATAAATATGGTTTAAATATATTTTCAACATTTTGTTGATTTTTAACTTTGTTGATGACCTTTTATTTTTCTGAAGAGTTTTTAATGGATTTAGATTTCATTTTAGCAAATCAAATTTAACTAAATTTTAGTCCCATTCAGTTGAGGTACAAAGACATCTAAAGGCTCAGTCCCAACTAGTTTTAGAGCTAATTCATCATAAAATCACCACTTGCTACTGCTAAGAATCTAGAATTAATCTTCCTGTTCTATTGAGGGGAAAGAAGAGGATGCTGGCACCCACTAATTACCAATACACTCAATTAACAATAGTTTTCTCCACATACATTGTTTCCCCAGGTGGTATGACTGGACTTCTGACTCCATTTTTTTAAATGTAATATTCCATTTCCCCACTTGGGATCTCTCTCCTACTTTCAACCTCAAATCTATGTGGCTAGTGACTTGACAACCTACCTTATAGCCCTTTCTTCTACTGGAGGCTGCACCATATTCCATGGCTTTCACTGTTATCTGGAAACCTACCTCAAAATAACCCAAACTCTGAAAACTACTAGACTGCCACCTGACAGAGCATTATTATCATCTCCAGAGATTTTGGCTACCATGCTCTGCCTCTTTTTCAGAGGTTGACCTAAATTAACCAAGCTACCTTTGGTATCATAATTTGAACTGCTAGTTAACTCACTTGAGCTTATTGCTCAGCTGGAATAGAAAATAAACCAAATGCAATATTCCTTCTTTTTTTCCTGTGTATCCTACTTATTTCTTTTCCCCCCACAAGCCACTCACAGGTTCTGGCATACTTCATCACACAAGGATGTGTGTTTTATGACAAGTGGCACTAACAATGTCTAAAAAATAAGCACAAATACCAGAATTGTAATTTCAGTGAAAGTCACATACATGAAATCATAATAAGAGAAAAAAAGTTTAAAAGGATACCTTTTAAAAATGTGAAGGGAAAAAAATTAAAAACACTTATCTCTGTTCTCTAATGTTATTCCAGAATTTCACAGAATAAAGAATTTGTCTATAATTTTTTTAACCAGCCCACAAAATGTTTACTAGTCCTTTCCTGAGCTACCAATATATTAATTAAAGACATTATCTGACATCAATAACCACAGCTGTAGTATAATGCTTAGGACTAGATTACATTACTTATAGAGTTTTCCTTTTCTTCAGTCTAGCATGTTCAGTCTGACAAGTCAAAAGTTAATTTCTCTTTCAAAAGTTAATTTTATTCATCTTCTAGGATACTTCCATGCTAAAAAAGAATTTTTTAATTAGAAGTACCAAATTTATACACAGAAAAATAACTATATGCTCCCCATACATGTACTTAGACGGCAAAGACCATATCCTTAGTTAAAGAAATAGAGCACAAGAGAAATAGAGCACAAGTTCATCTTCAATTCCTTGTCTACAAACTATACTAGACTCAGTTTTATAAAATATTAAATTATTACCATCTTGGATCAGGAAAAAATACTTATAAAGGACATTATAAGGTTAACTCAATGGTTCTCAGCCAGGGGCAATTTTGCCCCCAGAAACTTCTGGCACTGCCTAGAGACATTTTTGGTTGACCCAATGTGGGAAGAAGGAGGGCCATAGCCTACTGGTATCTAAGTAGACAGAAACTAGGGATGCTGCTAAACATTCTATAATGCACAAGACAGCCCTCCCAAAGAAAGAATTATCTATAGTGATGAGGTTGAGAAACCTAGAACACATGATGAAATTTTAATATGGACTGCATTGTATCAATAGTAAATGTTCTGAATTTGATCATTTTCATGTGGCTTCGTAAAAGAATGACTTTGTTCCAAGGTAATACATATCAAAGAATTTAGGAGTAAAGGAACATGTCTCAACTTACCGGAAAATGGTTCAGAAAAAGATAGTATGAAAATATGCAGAGAGGAAAAAAAAAAAAGAATGATAAAGCAAGGGCCCAAATGCTAACAACTGGTGAATCTGAGTTAAAGGTATAAAGAAAATTTTTTTTATTCTTGCAATTTGAAACTATATCAAAATAAAAAGTTAAACAAGTATTACCACGCCTGTAAATTTTTATTTTTTATTTTTTTATTTTTGAGGGCAGTGTCACTAGCCCTCATATGTGGGACACGAACCGGGGCAGCTGGCTTCCCAAGCCAGCACTTAACCACCGCGTCACTCGGCCGGCCCTGTAAATTTCTTTTAACCAGGAAACACGGCACAATTTCCCAGTACAGTATATGTGCGATATAGTAAATCAGCTTTTACTCCTTTCTCAAAATAAATTATACTATCCTGAGTGGATACTTGTAAATTTGACCCAGATAGTTCAAGTAAGCATAAGCTAGAAAGTATAATTTATAAAATGTAAATTTCACAGAAAAAGCTAGAAACATTTAGCTGTCTACGAAGGATATGACATTCTTTAGTATATTACAGTAAATGCATGGCCTGAATCCATGCATTGTATATTTCAGGTTTTCAATACACACTGGAAACTGCAATCACTTTGAACCATAAAAGATCTGAATGCAATCAATGGGAAAGCATGTATAAGAAATGATACAAAAATATTTTTAATACTCAGATTTTCAGAAGTTTAATATTAGTTCTGAACTCTTGAACTTTATCATTCCTATTTCTAGGTACTTGTTACTTAAATAGCATTTCAACAAATACACAATAACAGATTTGTAAATATTAACCGTTTGCTTTTGGAAAGCAATAATTAAAATTTTTAAATCCAGGAAAAAAATTTGGGCACTTACAGATGTCTGGGACATACTTGACTGTTGTGTGACACTTCCTGTGGGGGACGTAGGTGGTCTTCCGCTGGACAAACTTGCCTAAAATAATAAGATCTTTATAATATGTCTATAAAAACCCTGAAGTTAAAATTTTTCTGATATTATGATACCACAAAAACCACAATACAAGTCAAAAGGTCTATGTATGAACAAATTAATTTCACAGTCAACATAGACCTAGCTTTGGCCAAACAGATTAAGAAAAAAAAACACTGAATGTTGACAACAGAGGGCCCAAAAGCTAGTCTTATTTTAATAACCACATGCACTGTCAGTTTTACTCTACAGGTCTCTGTCTCCTTTAAAGTGGAATCACCACTCCGACGTTATAAAAAGGAATTGAAGCTACATCAAGTGCCAGTGGGTTTCAGTTTCCTAACTCATATCATGAACACAATGCTATTTAAAATTACACTACCAAAAAGAAGCGACAGCTGGGGATGTGTTTGTAACAGAAATAAACCTTTTTCAGGTTCACTCAACTGAGATCTTCCTCTAATAAAATTTACGATGGAAATTCACATATGGTTTTATTTAAATAAGCAGTAGAATAATGAAAATCTTTTTTAAAACATAAGCATTTAGTCATAAAATCATCCTGTTATCAGTATGTATACTATGATTAGATTTTAGAAACTTGCATATGCATATTTTTATATAGAGAATTTCTCGAGGGATACATATCAAACTGTTACAGAAGCCTCCTCTGAAAAATGCAAAACAGCAGTGGATGGAACACCTCTTCTAAACAATTTTATACTATTTGATTTTTAATAAGTGTAAATTATTTGTATACAAAAAAAGACTTTTGTTAAAATGTAAATATAATTCATGTAACCCCAAGTATTCACTGTTGTATCCAGAATTTTATACACAAAATCATGACAGCAGTATAGCATTTCTGCAATGCAGATAAAAAGCAGTGGGACAAAAGCTAGCAACAGGGTAACATATAAAACATCATTTTTTAAAAATTAACTTCCATTTGGCAGATTATTATATTTCCTCAAGTAAAAATAATCACAAAACATCTGAGAACTCTGAAATAATACCCAATGTATTTATTTTCAGTAATTATCCACAGATAATGTCAAGTTGGCCTCATAATTCTTCATTTGTTTCAGTCTTACCTGAACAGCAGCAAGGCTCTGAAGCTGGGAGCTGCTTAAGTGCTGCTGTTGTAGAGCTGCAGTGTGCAGCATTAAGTGCTGTTGTTGAGCTGCATACATTTGCTGAAGGTACTGAGCGGCTGAGCTGGGGGGGCGATGCAATGCCTGTTGAATTACCTGTGATAAGTCAATTGAACCAATGTCAAAACCATAACCTTAATCTTAAACATATAAAATAGTGGCACTACTTTAATATCCAACATGATCAAGCTTAACACAGTTCTCTCCTAGTTATGTATCACTAGGATTCAATAATATGTACAAATTAAAATTACGTAGCATAGGCAATTCATAAAAGAAAACATTGCCACCAAGCATTTGAAAATATCTTCAATCTCATTAATCAAAACTTAGAAATTAAAACAGGGTATTATTTTCCAACTTTCAGATGGATAAAGATTTTAAAATACCACTACTAACTGAGGAAACAGATACTCTCATAAATGTTATAAGTAAACTGGTATAACCGTTTTTGGATAACACTTGGTAGAATTCGGGCTTGGGTGTAGAGAGGAATCTGTATAACCCTGCAGTCATTACGAATAGCAATATATACAGATCGGTGCTATCCAATACAGTAGCCACTAGCCATATGCACTTCCAGAGCACTTACAATGTGGCTGGTGCAACGAAGGAATTGAGTTCTTAATTTTACTTAACTTTAAGTTAAATATAAAGTCATATGCAGCTAGTAGTTACTGTATCGAACAGCACAGATATATGTATATTTATGAACAAAAAAATTCCCAAATATATCATAAGGTGAAAAAAAGCAGGTTACTAAATAGTACATAGAGTAAGATACCACTCTTAAACTAAAAGATCTGAAAGAATATTCAGGAAAACATTAAAAGACTACCGATGGGAAGCTAGATTAGACGTGATTTTTACCTTCTTGTTTGTACTTTTCTTTAAATATCTGAAAAAATGTAGAATGAGTAGGTATTATATTAATAATCACAAAAATTACGAAGTGATTTAATTTTTAGAAAATTACTAATTACTTTTTTTGTTTGTTTGTTTGTTTTTTAAAGATTTTATTGGGGACTTGGGGGAGGGGAACAGCATTGGGGAACCAGGGAAGGGGAACAGACAAGTTGCTGTCCTTTTGTTCCTCAGTCTAGTTGTGGAGGACATCGCTTTACTGGCTCATGTTGGTATCATCATTGTGCTCTTCCCAGTTGAGGCAGATCAGTCCTCAGCCATTGGACGGCCGCTCACGGTGGCTCACGGCAGCTCACATCGGCTACCTGGCTGCTGGCCACTCACAGTAGCCCACTGCTGCCCCACTGCAGCCTATGCTGCCACCAGCGATTCACGGCAGCCCAGCTCCAGGTGGAGCTGTTGTTCACCATCTTAGCCGTAGAGGGCAGTGTCACTGGCCCATGTGGGATCTGAACCCGGGCCCTGCTGCTCAGAGCTGGCGTCCCAAGCCAACTCTTAACCAACGTGCCACTAGGCCAGACCCTAATCACTTTTTCAAATGTTTTAAAATATTTTTTAAATGTCAGATTCCTTGTTTCAATTATTTCAACACAGAAGAAAAGTATTTTACTAAAAAAAATTCCTGAAAGTGTTAATTACTGTGAATATTTATTAGTAAAATATAAAATCTCAGCCTGAAACTTCATAAATAGATAAATGTAGAAAAGCCAGTATTCTAACAGAAAAATCCTTTATCTGTCCATACCATGCCAGTCCTCTGCAACCACATCTCAAAGTCACATCATGCCCACAGTGATTCTGAAACACCACAGAACCCTAATAGCAGCATTAAACCGCAGTTTTCAAAGAACCAAGGGAATAATACAGCCGTATCCTACAGCTTAAGGGTCTGAGACAGGACACCTTGAACTACAAAGCCACGAATCTCTTTATCCAAATTCCAAGAAAGCGTATTTCTTTGTGTTGTTTGCTTTTATGTGTTCATATTTCATCTTTCCAACTATAGATTGCTATACCTGCTACAAACCCCTGTCATAAAATAAATGTGGGTTTCTAGCCCCGAGTTGCAGGAGATTATAGACCAGCATTAAGTAATTTAGAATGATAACAATATATCTTTTTGGTCAGGTAAATCTATATATGTTCTTTTTTTTGTTATTTTTTAATATTTTTTGTATTGTTTTTTTATATATGTTCTTCTAATTCCATAACAAAATCCTAAAATCAACCCAAAATAACAAATGTATAATCTATTCAATGGATATTTTTGTCAGAGTATAGTAATTTTTTCTATTGTCAGCAGAGTCTTTCATTATCATTCAATGTTATACTCACGGGAGAGATACAAGTTAAAGATACAGCACGATGTTTTTATTTTGTTCCTCTAAAGGAATAAGGAAGGTATACAGAATTCACAGGACTGAAAAAGAAAGCTGAAAGGTATTTAAAAACTACATAGGTAGTTCAATAAATATTTGACTGCATTTTAGGGGAAGAAATTCTGTGATCTCATACAAACTAGTATTAGTGCTATTTGTGAAATATATCTATATCTACACATCTCCAGTAACACTTTTTAAAAATTTTTTTTATTAAAGTATAGCTGACATACAATATTATATTAGTTTCAGGTGTACAACATTGTGATTCAACATCTATATACCTTGCGAAGTGATCACTCTGACAAGTCTAGTGACCTTCTATTACCATACAAAGTTATTATGACTATGTTATTGACTATATTCCCTATGCTGTACATTATATCTCCACATAACACTTTGTTTTTTACTGACACATCCAGCTTAGATTAAAAACTACAGAAAATGGCATATTAAAATAGCACATCATCTGTATGCTCAAAAATCTAGACACTCTTCCCTATATCCCTTGCCTCAGAAAGCTGAAGAACATTTAAAACACATTCTACATACCCAGTTTGAATTTTTTAACTGCTTGGATCTCCAACAATTCTGATTCCACCCATGGTACGTTTATAAACCAACCATAGAACAGTTAAATAGCCATTATATTAAGATTTCCACTCTACAAAAATGAATGGGAAAAAACAGTTGTTTTTCAGGGTAGAATACAATTGTGGGAATTCTATAGAGAGTAAGCAGGTATAATGGGAAAAATAAGAACTCATAGAGTGATTAAGGGCATATCTCTCAAATCAGAAGAACCTACTAGCTATGTAAGTTTAGGAAAGTGATTTAGCCTACTTAAAACATTGGTTTCTTCCATATGTAAAAGGAAAGTAATAATAGTATCTACTTCATAGAGGTATAGTGAGGGTTAAAAGAGATGATCCATTTAAATCACTTATCAAATGCTTGGCACACAGCAATTGTTCAATAAACATTATCTATTATTATGTATTGGGTATATTCAATGTTCTAGATGCTTCCTTTAATCATCATAATAACTAATGAAGTAGGTGGTCTCACCCTCATTTTACAGTTCCCTGAGGCTCAAGATTTTTCTTCTCGCCTAAGCCTATACAGCTCTAATAATAAAGAAAATGGAATTCATACAAATATAAGACTGCAATGCCCGTGCCCTTTTTATGCAATACCATATTGCCTCAATTTCCATTATAAAGGTTAACCAAGTAAACTTCATTTTCTCAACTAAGTGAAGAGCCCAACAATTTTCCTAGTTAAATATCCCTTCCCTTCTTCCCCTAAAGAACTTTAGAATGAAACTATCTGCTTAGGGTTCTTGGACCCCTTGGGTTTAAAATGAACCTCTTAATGCATCTACAGACCTGAATAGATCTCCCTAAGTCTGTATTTTGGGTTCCAATATAAAATAACTCAGAAAAACCTAAGAGTCATTCTGCTGTTGGGCTCTAGATTAGTGTCTCCACATTGTAGAAGCAGCTTAGAGACCTTCCAATTATAATTTTCCTGACATTATCACTGTATAAGCTACATGCTGACACATGGAATCCCTCTCAATAGAATGATTAGATAAATTTTTGCTTGTTTCAAACATTAATAATTTTAACTGATGACTCAGAGGGCATCATTTATCTTATTCAAGGATATGAAACAATAGATAAATCTGGCTTAAGCAAAACCTAATGACATCCTAAGTCTTAGCCTACCCATTATAGCTGAAATACCTGTACAGCATGTCGGTCTGAGCCACTGTAGACAGAGATCTGTGGTTGCTGCATTCGAGAGGAGGAAGTGGTGATGGTGGTTGTGGTGGTGCTACTGGTTGTTGTCGAAACAGAAGATGTTCCAGGGTTTGGTTCACTATCCATAGCTGTACTGTGATCCTTAAATCTGGCAGATAACAAAGGGTTTGTATTGGCAAAAGCATATCCTATGGGCTTTAAAGAATTATTTCTTTAACTCCAAAGAAGTAATCAGCCACAGTCTAAATTTCTAAGGCCCTCAAAATACATATAGTACACAGTCATCGTAAGCACTTAGAAAGAAAAAGTACTTCACAAATATAAGTATATTTAATACTTAATACCAATGAAATTTGAATTCAAATGATTCAAGGTATGTAACTCAGATAAAGCCTGGCCTAAAGTTTATCTTTTCACTATTGAAAGATGAGTGTTTTGAAACCAAAACAGATGCTGACAGAATACTAAACTACCTAGGAAAATAAAAACTCAAGCGGCACAGAGTACTTTAAAAGTATTTATTAACATTCTTTTGACCACATTAATTACAAATTAATTAAAAAGTCATTCCTATGTATACATTAAATAGGATTCCTAAGGACTTGTGCTAATAAGCTTAGTTTTTGGCTACCATATGTACTTTGCTTTAAAAATCAGTTAGTTCTCTTAGAAAATAATTTAAAAAAAAATCATACTGGCTTTTTCCCCAATTAGTCTACTTTGTCCTTATTACATCTAATAACTCTGAGTACTCTGACTGGGTAAAGAGAGAAGCAGCTGACAATTTCCCCACTTCTTTACAAAAGATCTTTTTCTCAAAAAATTACCCAAAATTTTGAAAACAGCATAATTATGTCACTTTCCTCAGGTGTGAACAGTATGTACATTTTTATACTTGACTTTCCAATTTTTTTTTTCCCTCCACTATTACAAACTCACTTCACTGTTGTGGCACAAAATTTCACTAAGTACAGAATCTGTATCTGAATAAATTCAAACAATATTGTATTTTAAGTCAATTTTCAGAGCCTCAACATTGTTAAAAAACTAGAATTACAAGTAATGTTTGTAGGGCTAGAAATGCACCACAATGGTGAAAAGCACAGTTGAGAATATACTGGTTTAATCTGCCTTTCTTATCAGTCTTTTCTTCTGAGAAACAAAATCTAACCCACCTCACATTAGCAGCATTGACAAGAATGTAACAAGAACACTTTCTAGTTCACCAAAAGACAAAGGAATTCGGTACTAATTGCACACACATACACTATTCCCATATGGTGCCCTTTTATATACAAGTTTTCTTTGTTCTTTACATCATTTATGTAAATATTTATATGCTCTTCAAGGCATCCAATGTTTTAAAAATGTCAACTTAAAAAGCCGAAAAGTGAAAGAAAAATGTGAGGAGGGGCGAGGGGGACTAATTCTTCACTTACTTTTCTTTATTAATAAATGACTCATTCACCTTTATGCTTCTCCGTAGTTTTTGTTTTTTTTTAAATAGTGTTTCAAACTGCCTTCCAATCATGAAATCACAGCCTCCTATGGTAACTGTCCATCATACGGGCTTAGTGGTCGGTAAGGTCAACTTCTTCCAAATTACTGGCTGTCATAACACTTCTGAACTGCTTACCACTGCTATGCAAAAAGCCAACTTAAATTCTTTTAAGAGTGCTATTCTGCTCCACCCCAAACTCTATGGAAAGCAGTTCGGTCACTAACCAAACATGATCACAGAGGATCCAAATTGCAGGCACAAGTCTAAACACCGGTGAGCGCAACCGGCCAAGCCATTGCTATGCATTTGGGCACCTGGCACAAAAGAAGGGTCTGTGTAGCTCCGCCGTCCATGCACAGCAATGCCTGCAACACAGAGCCGGCAGTGCTGGTGCCCCAGAGGCCTAGCTAGAAAGCACTAAGTTCGCGCCGCTCGCGAAGCACGCCATCACACGGCCACACAGGAAGGTGGCCCCCCTCGGGAGGCGTCAGACCTGCAGCCAGGGGCTCCAGGGAAAGGAGACCTTCCCTTCCAGGGTGCTTTCTGCCAGACCCGACACGCAAGCGCCCCCGCCGCGCCAAGGCCGGCGTTGGGACACCTCCGCGCCTGCCGGGGGAGGGCGGCGTGCAGCCCCACGTCGCGGGGTCTCCCACGGAGGGGTCGGCAAGACCGGGGCGCGAAAGCGGCCCTGCGGCGCCCGCCCGGCCCTGCCCAGCCCCCGCGGGCCCCCGGCGGCCCTCGGGGCCCAGCTGCAGGGATGACAGCGCCCGGGAGGCCCGCCGGAGCGCATCCCCCGGGAGACCCCAGCGGCCGGGACCGCAAGGCTGGCCCTGCGCGCAGGGCTCCGCGGATCCGGGGCCAGACGAGGGAAGAAGGGGCGCTCCCGTCTGGAGGTTAACTGGACCCTTACAGTGCGCCTCCGCCGCCGACACGGGCCAAGCGGGCTCCTCCACACTAAGGACGTTCCGGGGTCTCCCTTTCCCCCGCACTGCCCGCGACAGAGCCCTGAGCTTTCCCCCTGGGGACGTGTCGCTGCCCCCACTCGCCCCCCGGTTACGACATCAGTCACCCGCAAGTCACTCACTCCGCTTCCGCCATCTTCTCTCCTCCATCACTAACACGGGCTGCGCATGCGCCCCCCGGCGGCGGGAGGAGGGGCGGGGTCGACGCAGCCCCTGGGCCCCGGAGGTCACGTGGGGTCACCGGCTTCAAAAACCCCCTGCAAAGGCTGGCTCTGTTGACTGGGAAGTGACCAGGTTCCCCCAATTTAAATACCAGTGCCTCACTTCTAACCCCTCGGTTGCTTTTGCCTAGCTTCTTCTTGCTCTTGGGGAGCAAGATATGAAAAGTTCTCCTTAGACTGTTAAATTAAAAATTTGAAGGGCCGGCCGAGTGGCACGGTGGTTAAGCGCTGGCTTGGGAAGCCAGCGGCCCCGGTTCGGGTCCCACATATGAGGGCCAGTGACACTGCCCTCAAGAAAAAAAAAAAATTTGAAGAAAACAGAAATACTAAAGCCTATGCAAACTGTAAAGAGTGAGATGAAAGAAAATACCAAGAAGATTGCATGCTTAGGTCTCAGAGGGAGTAATGCCCTGGTGGCTGCAAGGCTTGTTGCCTGGGATACATTGCAGTGTGAGGGTGGGAACTAGCAGTCCTTTCAGGCCCAGAGAGAGTGTTCTGGATGCCAGTGAGGAAAGGGTTAAAGAATCATCCTGATTATCCTATGAGTATCATTCATGTCTTTGACATGAATTTACTGAGTGCTTAGCTGGGATTACAAAACTATTCTAGAATACCATAGACTGTCAGATGTGGTGTCTGGTGAAAGCCCTCTTCTTGGTTCGCAGAGGGGCCACCTTGTTTGCCAATGATGTTTGCAAACAAGGTGCGGCTACCAGTTTACTAATTGTGTGTGTGTGTGTGTGTGTGTGTGTGTGTGTGTGTGTGTGTGTGTAATACCGTGAGGCAGGATGAGACAAACATATAAAGATGAGTATAAAAAGTCTCTTTCTTCCAAGAAGTCTTAATCTGGAGTATAGAGTGGGTTTTATAGATATATCTGTGCAATCTAGTAAGTGTTCTGAAACATCCGTTAAGTGCTTTGGAAACCTTAAGTTCAAGGAATAATAAACCTTTGTTGCCTTTCACAGAAAAAAGCATAATGATCACAACAATGTCTTCTTTTTGCATTTCTTAAGATGGTGGAGTCACACTAATTTCAAGAAATAAAGCCCTGATTAATTTCAAGAAATAAAGCACTGATATAAATCCATCATAAGGTGTAATGTGGTCTAATGAAAAGTATACTTCATCTTAGAAATCTTGTGTTCCAGAGTCTCCCTAGGGAGGGAAAAAGAACACTTGCTATGTAAGCTAAATTGTCCATTTACCTCCCTTCCTCACCTCAGAACATCGTTTCTTTGCCTTATTTTCCTCTCTGAGAACAGTGCCCTTCCTACCGCTCTTAGGAGAACTCACTGAGAAAATCCCCTTTGAAAGTCCCTGTAGATGCTTAAAAATAAAATATTACTACTTTTTCTTTCATTTTTGACATGCTCAGATGATGTCATTATCATTCAACTCTCAAAAATCAACTGTCCGTTGTTATTGCTGAAATTTTTGTTAAGAAAAACAAAAGTGAAAAAAGCAGTGTTATATCTCAAGATGGAAAATGCGTAATTCAAAGGACTGTTTGGAATAAATGGGCCAAAATTTTTCCTTTTCATCTCTCTTTCCCTTGAATATCTAAGGCCTGTATCTATATTGTCACCTCGTACAGACTGGCTTTACAAGTCAGAACTTGTTAGGTAAAGTCAGACCAGTATTGCTTTAACCTGACCAATCACCTCATCTCCACAAATCCCTGGTGGACCACAGTGATGTTTTGGATCTCCTGGAATTAGTGTCAGTTCAGAGCCAATATCCAGTAATCCCCAAAAAGTCTGATTATATCCCCCATGCACAGTTATGCTGGTAAAAGGCTGTAGGTCCCTTTGATGAACGCTGGAGAAAAATTAACAGATAAATTTTGGGGTAGTGTATCAGTGTCCTTCCACATTGCCCCTGCCATCCAATTACTCTTATTGCATTTAGGTTTCTCAATTCAGTGGCTGCAGTCCCCACTGTCAAGTTCTCACAGATTGTTCTTTTTTTTTTTTTTTTGAGGGCAGTGTCACTGGCCCTCATATGTGGGACCGAACCGGGGCCACTGGCTTCCCAAGCCAGCGCTTAACCACCGCGCCACTCGGCCAGCCCCCCACTGTCAAGTTCTGACCTACAGAGAGAAATGATCTCAGAGCTCTTCAAGGACGCCAGGGTTTCTCTCAGAAACTTCCATGAACTGAACATTTGTGTTTCCCCCAAATATGTTAAAGCCTTAATCTCCAATGTGATGGTATTTGGAGCCTTTGGGAGGTAATTAGGTCATCAAGGTGGAGCCTTCATAAATGGGATTAGTGTCTTTATAAGAAGAGACATGAGAGAGATGTCTCTCTCTCTCTCCACCATGTGAAGAAGATACAGCAACAAGTTAGCCTTCTGCAAACCAGGAAGCAGGCTCCCACCGGACACCACATCTGACAAGCACCTTGATCTTGGACTTCCCAGCCTCTAGAACTGGGAGAAATAATTGTTTAAGCCACCAGCCTATGATATTTGTTATGGCAGCCATCTTTAGGGAGCTCTGAGACCCAATTTCCAATATGGGGGCATTGAGAGTGGTTCCCATACCAACAAACAATTCTTGGACACTAGCAGAGTATCCAAATATTCAGCTCAAGTCTGACACTATCTACTTGGAGATGGCTTTAGATTCCACAAGTTAGGGGTTCAATGCTACAAGACTGTCCCCTCAGCCATACTTCAGATGCCAGTCGAAAGCCCACGCTGTTACTGGTGCTTACCAACAAGCGACAGATTGGAGATTTCAGTGACCCCCTCCTTGGACTTCAGACTCCAGTACCAAGTCTAGGTTGTTTCTTGTGCTTTTAACTTGGCTCTAAATCAGAGGTTCCCATGACCCCCTCCTCTGGTTCAATTAATTTGCTAGAGCAGCTCACAAAACTCAGAGAAACATTCTACTTTACTAGATCACCAATTTATTATAAAAGGATATAACTCAGGGAGAGCCAGATGGAAGAGATCATGGGGCAAGGTATGTGGAAAGGAGCACAGAGCATCCCGCCCTCTCCATACACACTACTCTCCAGCACCTCCACCTGCTCGCCAACCCGAAAGCTCTCCAGAACCCTGTCCTTTTGGGTTTTGATGGAGGCTTCATTACATAGTTATGTTTGATTAAATCATTGGTCATCAGTAATTGATTCAATTTCCTGCCCCTCTCTTCTCCCTGGAGACAGGGGTGGGGTGGGGGAGGCACAGGACTGAGAGTTCCAACCCTTTAAATCACATGGTTGAATCTCCTGGCAACCAATTGGCATCCTTCAGTGGGGGTCCAAAAGTCACCTCATTAACATAACAAAAGACAACTTCATGGCCCTTATTACTTAGGATATTACAAGGGTTTTAGGAGCTTTGCCAGTAATGGGGTCGAAGACCTAATACATATTTTTTATTATAAATCACCATATCACAAGCCAAAACTGATTCACACAAGCCAAATACAGCATGCTACTTGTTTTTGTCCAGCTCTCAAGCTAAGAATGGTTTGTACATTTTCTAATGATTGCGGTCGAAGACCTAATACATATTTCTTATTATAAATCACCATATCACAAGCTAAAACTAATTTACACAAGCCCACAGGCCAAATATAGCATGCTACTTATTTTTGTCCAGCTCTCAAGCTAAGAATGGTTTGTACATTTTCTAATGATTAGAGAAAAAAATCAAAAGAAGCATAATATTTTGTAACAATTGAAATTATACGAAATTCAAATTTTAGTGATCACAACGCCTTATTGGAACATGTCCATACTCATTTATGGGTTGTCTATGGCTACTTTTGGCTACAGGGCAGAGCTGAGTAGTGCAACAGACAGACACTACCATGGTCCACTTATTATCTGTCCCTTTTCAGAAAAAATCTGCAGACCTCTATTCTACATCACTGATCACTCTGTGCTGGACACTTTCAGGGTAGTTAACACAGCACACACTGTCCTACATCCCAACTGGCCTGTGATTGACTCATAGGATCCTACGTCGTGAGAGAAAAAGTCCAGCAGACCCAGGTTGGAATACTGGGCTCACTACATTACCACGTGAGCCATCTTGGGAATGCTTGAACTGCTTAAGTTTTAGTTTTAGAATGTGAAAAAAAGGGGGGACAACAGCACCTTACAAGACTGTTGTGAAGTCTTAGAGTCTTAAAAAGTGACATTTACAATCTACAGAAAAGTCCTCTTTTTCTTTATTTAACTTTTTATCAAGGTCTTTCTTTACATAGATTTTCTCACTACATTTTATTGAGTATGCCTAATGCACAATAGGTTCTAAATGCTTGTTGAGGAAATGATTGCTTGAATATTTGGATGAATGAGGCATAAATTTCTTTTACTAAACCAAATAACATTGAAACTGAAAAGACAATCTTTAGTCCTGCCACCTCTCCTATACTCTAGCAATAATCAGCATGTTAATCATATGCTTATCAGTCTTATCTTCCCCCATTTAACTGTGGGAGGCACTATACATAGTCTGTTGTATCTCCCCAGATACTATAGAGTAGAAACAGCGACCATTAAAGGTGTAAGGGACATTAGACGTCATGTGATCCACGCCGAGGAAGAATCCATGGCAAAAGAATTTAAACTCGGATCTCCTACCCACCCAGTGCAGAGTTTTTTTGCCTTGTGCTGCAAAGCCTTACTTCAAGTATGTAGGTGCTCAATAAACACCTAAAGATGCATGTAATTCCACTTCCATTTTGCTTTTATATTTAGTGTTTGGTTAGCATTGTGGCAGCCTAGAAGAGTTGTTATAAGCAGGGTTTTAGAATCAGACAAACTTAGCTATGAATTCTGGCTCTGCCATTCGCTAGCTGTGTGACCTCTTGAGATCCTGTCTGCTCCATCTTCAAAATATAACTTCATCTCTGGCCACCTTACCATGAACATGCATGAAATTATCAAAATACAAACCTAATCTGCCACTTCTCACCACCTCCACTGTTATCAGCCTAGGCCCGGCCACCATCATCTCCCTCCTGGACCACTGCAATAGGCCCCTGAGAAGTCACCCTGCTTCTGTTCTTGCTTGTCTACAACCTGTTCTCCACCCAACAACCTTAGTAAGCTTTTAAAAATGTAAACCAGATCATGCCCCTACTCAAATCCTCCAGCAGCTTCTCATCACTCTTAGCAGAGGGTCCGGAGTTTTCTCTTGTTCACTCTGATCCATCCCCACTGGCCTCCTTTCTCCCTTTGCACTTGCTATTCCCGGGCTGGGAGTGCCTTTCCCACAGATCTCACTTCCTCACTTCATTCAGGACTCTGCTCAGAGAGCACTCTCTACCATCTACCCTAACATGGTCTTCCAAACACTTTCTTTCCCTAGCCCACTTCACTTGTCTTTCCCTAGCCCACTGCAATGCACCAGACATTATGTTATGTACATATTTGTTTATTTAATCAACCTCTAGGTTATAAACTCCACATTTTGTTCACTGGGCTGTATTCCCAGTTCTTAAAACATTAAGTGCTTAATAAATATGTATTGAATGAACGAAGTTACTTAACCTTTCTAACCCCACTTTCCTAATCTGAATAATAGGGATATTTACCACAAAATTGTTATGAAGTTAAATTTTAAAAATGAAATAATGTATACAAATTATAGAGCATAGGAGAGCAATGCTAACTAAGCACAGCTATTATTGTTCTTCACTTTTATTGTTGTTGCTGTTATTTTGCCACCTATTGTTATGCTTAAAGTAAAGGAAAATAATCCTCCTGTTTCCAAATGTTATGATTTATTTTTTATTATAAAGCAGTCCTTACTTTTGAAAGTTAGTTAGCATTAGACTTCTTTTAATTTGCATCTGCTGTATTTTAAAATATTTAGTGTCAGTGTCTGAGAATAAAGTTTTGCCTGGATGCTCCTAATGTATTAAAATAAGCTGTGTCATATCCATTTCATATTAAATCTTAATTGTAATATTCTATTTATGATAGATACGTCTCTCAAAAATACATAAAATGCCAGAGACCACAGGAGGCAGAACAAAATATATTGGGTTGTCGGAAAAGTCATGACGCATTTTTGCAATGAAAAACCGAAAAAATATATCATGACTTTTCTGACAGCCCAATATTATAGAAAACAAGTGAATCTATGAACAGGGATGAACTATTGGGGAAAAGTTAAGTGAAAGAAGCACACAAAGATCCAGAGTTTGATTTTAATATTTAGCTTTAGTAAATCCTGAATACAAAATTGTGCAAATATTTAATGCAGAAATGTACATGAAGTATAAAGTGAAAGCCCACTGTAATCCACCATTTCCATGCCCTCAAATAATCATTCTTAACAGCCTATTGTATATTCTTCTTGATTTTTCATATCCTGACATACATGCGAGTGTATCTATTTCTTTTATCAAAAATGGTATTGGACTATACATGCTCTTCTGCAATCTTTTTCACTCAACAGTATATCTTTCCATGTCAGTGTGCATGGGTTTTTTTAGTTCCTCAAACATACCAAACTTTGCTTACCTTTGGGCCTTCCTACAACCCTGGAATATTCTTTCCCAAACTTGGTAAATCTAGTTCCTTATTTCCTTTCATTTTCTGCATGAGTGTCATCTCCTTTAAGGGGTTTTTCCTGATCAATATACAGAGTTCTCCCCACCATGATTCTCCATTCAGTACACAATATTTATTTCCTTTGTGCCCAGTACTACAGTTTCTAATTGTGTGTTTTTTCACTTGTTTTCTTGCCTATTTTTTCTCTCTAAACTGTGACCTTCACAAGAGCAGAGACCAAATCTGTTTTGTTCATTGTTGTATATTCAGTGCCAGGCACATAAGAAGCTCTCAACAAATAAGTGGTGGAAGAACAAATAAACTTGTGAGCAATGCACTGAAAAGAAGTGTATTTGATCTTTCACTTCCTGTGCATGGTGGATGGAGCATTCTCTTTTTTTCTTCAGGTTTTTATTTACTCTTAGTTAAGAAACAATACTCTACTTGCCGTGATTTGTACCTGGGATTTATTTTAATCAGATATGGTAAGGTGACAGACATAGGGATAGCTGCCTTTGAAAGAAGAGTTTATTACATACAGTTCCCAAGAGAAAGGGGCATGCCACTCCATGCAGGGCCACATGGGGAAGTGCCAGGGTCAGTCAAAAGCAGAAGTGCAAGAGAAAGAATGGTCCAGAGTCTTTATTGTGGTAACTGTAGGAAGAAATGGGAGAAGCAGTGTAGGAAAGTTTGAGCAAGTTTGAGATTGTATAGTTCAAATAATTTTGGCAGGCTCTAATCTATTGGGGGTAGTCTGTAGTTGTCCAATAACTGGCCCTGGGATGATTTAGGGCAGGAGAAATATTGGCTTGGTGTATGAGAGTTAGGCAAAGGAGGTGGTTGTGGATATGAGTTTTGGATTGGTTGGTTTACATATGACAAGCACGTTCACAGGAGAGTCATTTGCCATCTCTAGAAACGAGCTAGCTCCAAGAGGTGCAGTCTCTCTGTCGGTAAGGCCAACAAGATCTCACAATATCATAAAATATATCAAAAAGCATGTTTTTAATACATTTCTAGCCTTATTTAGGTATTATGAAGGTTTAATTTCCGAATTAAATTCTTCAGATGAAAGATAAAAGCCATTATTACTATTTGGTATTTTAAATACACTATATACTTATACAAAGCATAGTATGATATACACTGATTTCAGAATAATTTTTGGTATGATGATGTAATGTATATCTAGTTTTATTCATATAATTTGTGTAATATTAATATATTTTGAGAAATGCTTAGGTTACTTATTTGAAGTACTTTTATGGGGGAAAAAAACATGTAAAAGCTGATAATTTTCTCCTACCTGGTACCGTACTAAATATTTAATCTTAATCTAATAAATTTCCTTTATCTTAATACTGTATATGTATTTTTTTCCTTCATTTTTCTTTTTCTTTTTTTTTAAATTGGGGAATTGGGGGAGGGGAACAGCGTTGGGGAACCGGGGAACGGGAACAGACAAGTTGCTGTCCTTTTGTTCTTCAGTCTAGTTGTGGAGGATGTTGCTTCACTGGCCCATGTTGGTATCATCATTGCGCTCTTCCCGGATGAGGCAGATCGGTCACTGGCCTCTGGATGGCTGCTCACTGCGGCTATTGGCAACTTACTCCGGGTGCCGGCCGCTCACGCTGGCTGCCGGCCACTCACTGTAGCCTATGGCAGCCCACTGTAGCAGGGGCTGCAGCTATGCTGTCCCCCGGGGACTCACAGCAGCCCAGCTCCCGGTGGAGCTGTTGTTCACCATCTTAGCTGTAGAGTGCAGTGTCACTGGCCCTCATATGTGGGATCTGAACTGGGGCCACTGGCATCCCAAGCCAGCTCTTAACCAATGCGCCCCTTGGCCAGCCCTTAATACTGTATATTTAAGAGCCCAGAAGGAATCTATTCTTTGTAACAGGCATGGAATATTTTGTGGGTAATCAAATATTTGTGTATGTGTGTCTGTCTGACTCTTTGTCTAGCTCAATGTAGGAAGATAGGCAGGGCCAAAAATTTGGAGTTAAAAACCTGAGTTTAAGCACTAGTTCCTGCCCATTTCCAGCCAGTGTTTTTCAGCAATTTATTGAAGCTCTCTGCCAAGTTCACCATCGCTAAAGCAGGAATAACAGTAATCTTTACCAGATTAGCTTTTGGGAGAAATCAATTAATCTAAATGTGATTTATTTCTCAAAGTGTTTCATAACTGCAATGCATTATGTGCATGTGTTTAAAGTTCACTCTTACTGCAATATACATTTTTTCAGAATAAGATTTCCAAAGGTTTTTTGTTGTTGTTGTTGTAATTGTCGAAATGTTCAAGGGCAAAACCAGAGGGGGGAATCACTAAAAATTGATTCAAGAAAAGAATAATAATTCACTATTTACATAGTGAAATTTTGGATTTAAAGGGTATTTTCCATCAATAAACTTCAAAGAGCTTTGACATGTTTATTTATTTTCATAATATTTTGAAGTCAGTTAAGTTAAAGTTGTCGTCATTTACTCTCAGAAAGGGAAATAAATACCCAGCAAGTTATATAACCCGCTTAAGTTAAAATAAGAACAAAGGCTTTCACTTTTGCCACATGCTACTCAGGCTGGAGATTGCAGTGCTCTCTGCAATAAGCATTCGCTTTTGCTGGAATCAGCTAAGGTTTGGTTTTATCAAAATACTTGCTGGTATAAGCAATTAAAATATAGAAAATCTGTTGTCATATAATCGTTAGCAACTTTCTCAGCAAATAGGACATATCAATTAAATTGCCTCTAAGATGCAGGCCGTGGGTTACACTTAATGAAGTTAGGACTCTGCATCCTCTCCTGAGGTCCCAGATCTATGATTCTTGTCTATTCTGGCCCATCCTTTCCTCTGTCCTCATCTAAAGAACAAATATCTTCAATTCCCTTCTCTCTAAAATTTCAGCTGATTTAGAACTACACCATAGAGCTAAATGCAAACTCCTTCCTTGGCTAACAGGGTCTTTATTTTCTGACTCTAAAATACCTTCCTCTGCTTCCAAATGCCTTTATACTTAAGCTTCATTGAATTTCTCACCATTCAGACACAAGTTAGGCCTTTTCACCTTTACATTCAACATTAATTCCACCTAAAAATAGCAAAAAGAAGAGATTGGGGGGACAAAAAGAGGTTTCCCTTGCTGAATACTTATTGAGCATTCTACACAGGATCCTATCTAATTTGCACAGCAAACCAGGAAGTAGGTATTAGTATCCTCTGTCTTACTGATGATGATGCTTATTTTAGTGGGATTAATTGACATAACCAAGGTCACACAGCTAGTAAGTGGCAGGACTAGCTTTGGAACCAAAATCTAACACCAAAATACATGTTCTGGCCTGTTTCAGATGCTGACTCTCTCCACCCACTATCGTCATCTGGTGTTATTCTTCAGATTCTGCTCAACATTTTCTTCCTTCAGCCTTCACAGCCTCTCCCAGATCGAGTTAGCTGCTCCCATAGAACTGTGTTTATACTCCTCTAATAGTATTTACCAAGTGTTTATTTTTATTGAGATATAATTCACTTAATATAAAATTTACCTGTTTAAAGTGTACAACTCAGTGCATATTCATAATGTTGTATAACCATCACCACTATCTAATTCTAGAATATTTTCATCATCCCAAAAGAAACTCCGTGACCATTAAGCAATCACTCCCTATTCCCCCATTCCTACAACCCCTAGCAACCACTAATCCGCTTTCTGTCTCTATGGATTTGCCTATTCTGGACATTTCAGACAAATGCAATCATACATCATGTGGCCATTTGTGTCTGGCTTCCTTTACTTAGCTTAATGTTTTCAAGGTTCATCCACATTGTAATATGTTCCAGTACTTCATTCCTTTTTATAGATGAATACTATTCCATGTTGTGGATATACCACATTTTATTTATCCATTCTTCAGTTAATGGACATTTGGTTTGATTTCATTTTTTAGCTATTACAAATAATGCTTTTATGAACATTCATGTACTAGTTTTTGTGTAGCCATATGTTTTTAATTTTCTTAGTTATATAACCAGAAGTGGAATTGTTGGGTTACATTTTTTTTTTTTTAAAGATTTTATTGGGGAATTGGGGGAGGAGAACAGGCAAGTTGTTGTCATGTTGTTCTTCAGTCTAGTTGTGGAGGATCTTTACTGGCCTATGCTGGTATTATCATCATGCTCTTCCTGGGTGAGGCAATTGCTCGCGGGCCATTGGACTGCCGCTCACAAAAGTATATGCCAGCTTCTGGCTAGGCCCTCTGCAGTCTATGCCGTCGCCAGAGGTTCACGGTAGCCCAGCTCCAGGTCGAGCTGTTGTTCACCATCTTAGCTGTAGAGGGCGTAGCACCACTGGCCCGCATGTGGGATCCAAACTGGGGCCTTGCTGCTCAGAGCTGGTGTCCCAAGCCAACTCTTAACATGTAACTGGCCCGGGTTACATGTTAACTCTATGTTCAACACCTTGAAGAATTGTCAAACTGTGTTTAACACAGCTGTACTACTTTACATTCCCATCAGCAATGTATGAGGGTTCCAATTTCTGCATATCTTTGCCAACAGTAATTGTTATCCATCTTTTAAGTCAGCCTAGTGAGTGTGAAGTGGTATCTCACTGTGATTTTGAGTTGTATTCCCTAATGACTACTGATAAATATTTTTCATGTTTTCATTAGCCATTTGTATGTCTTCTTTGGAGAACTGTCTATTCAAATCCTTTGTCCACAAAAAAAAAAAATTGGTCTTTTTATTGTTTCATTCTAAGATATATATATATATATATATATATATATATATATATATATATATATATAAATACTAGTCCCTTCTCAGATATATGATTTGCAAATGTATTCTCCCATTCTATGGAATGACTTTTCATTTTTTGATGGTGTCTTTTGAAATACCAGCATTTAAATTTGATGAAATTCAATTTATCTTTTTCTTGTGTTATTTGTGCTTTTGGTGTCAATCTAAGCAACCATTGTCTAATGCAAAGTCACAAACATTTATTGCTATGTTGTCTTCTAATAGTTTTATAATATTAGCTCTAACATTTAGATCTTTGATCCATTTTGAGTTAATTTTTATGTGATTTAGGTAGGGTTCCTTTATATATGGATATCCAATTGTTCCAGCATCATTAGTTAAAACAAAAACAAAAACCATTTTCCCCAATTGAATTATCTTAGGCCTTACCATGTGTTTTTAGATAAACATTGTCCCATGTCTACTATTGTGAGCTCATTGAGAGCAAGCTTTTTTTTGTATTTCTATCTTCATGTCTACCATGGGACTATGACATAGCAAATTCCTAACAAACGTTCCATGGATGAAAAGCTGATTGGAGATTCCTAATGTTAGCTGACAAATACCAAGTGTCATAGACCTTGTTAGGTATTGGGGAAGTTTTAAACATGGAGCTCACACTTTAATGAATTTTCAAACCAAACATTTCCAAGGGGTCCCAGAATCTAATCCTAGACTGGAATGGGTCTTTGAGATCATGGACCCCCTCATTTGTCAATAAGGAAAAGCAGAGCTTGGAAGGCTAAATAGCAGCCTGTGGCTTATCTCATGTAAATTTTCCAGAGGGCCTCAGGACTCTTTGAACTTACATTCTGACTATTATAAATCAACAAAGAAGTTTTTCAGTTAGGCCTTGATGACATCCTTTCCAGACAATGCTTCTGTTTCATAACACACTTATCTTCTTAGATAACTGCTATCAGAGATTAAAAAAAAAAAAATTCTCCACCCTAGCTGTACATAATTACTCCTTTCTCTGAATGTCTATAGGTCTTACTTGCTCTTAAACAAAATTAGCAGTCGTTTTGTACTGCCTTATTGCTTTGGATTGTTATATAATCTGGAATTGTTATTTATCATAGGTTTATGTGTGTCCTTTCTAAAATAGACTACACCAAATAGACTCAGGGGTAAAAATTCAGATTTTACACTTTATTGAATGAAATATAGAGCCTTGTATCTGGTGGACATGGAGCAGATATTTCTTGATATTATTTGTGTGTTTAGATAATTCATTTTTAAAATAAGAAGCTATTAGGCCTAGGTTTCATTCTATTTTCCCCCTTCCATAGATAAGACAACTTACTCTTAGACGCTCAGGGCGAGAGGCTCTAAAGAAGAAGCACCTTCTCTCATTTTCTAGTGATCCTCTACTTGCCTTCCTAGAGGAACAGATAGACTAGAGACTTAATAATTAAATTATATATATATATATATATTCCATATTTAAATATTTCTTTAAATTACTATTAAGTTTTAAGAATTCCATTAAAAGGATAAAAAAAAAAAAGAAAGTTTGGCAGAACTCCCCCAAGAGCCTAGTAAATTAAACTAAGTCTCAAGGGAACTCTAAGTTGTAGTTTTAAATTATTGAGTCAGGGCTGGCTGAGTGGTGCGGTGGTTAAGCGCCGGCTTAGGAAGCCAGTGGCCCCGGTTCAGATCCCACATATGAGAGCCAGTGACACTGCTCTCAAAAAATAAATAAATAAATAAATAAATTTTTGAGTCAGAAAAAAGAGAAAGACATCCTGTTTCTCTTCTTATCTCAGGCTTTCTTTCTAGTTATGAGGTGAAGGAAGGAGATGGAATAATTTAGGCTCATATTGAACAGTACCTTGCAAAACATAACCACAATCCTTGGAAGTGTTTGACTGAGTTAATGTATACAATTTAGACTAAATAAAAGGTTACTGAACGAGAAGGAATATGTCATGACATGATACTTAACACACTGTTATGCCTTTATGGGAATACAGTGAGCCTGTTAATTTATTGCGATAAGAAAAAATTATGTGTGGGCTAAAGTGATTCTCTAATAACAATGAACACAGACAACATTTTAGCATGTGGTTAGATCATAGAAAACAAAAGCAAAAAACAAAACTAAGAATTTTGTGAGGTTATTTTTCCTCATCTGCCAGAAATCACTTAGTCCCTGTTTTAAATTCATGGTGTTTCAAAATTATGCTAAAGAATGAAAAACCTTGGAACAATGATAAAACCATTGTCATCTCACTTCTCTGGACTTCATTCGTAAAATGAGGCCTAGACGTTTTACTCTTCAAATTATCATCAGTGGACCAGCAGCATCACTATTATGTGAAAGTTGGTTTGAAATGCAGAATCTGAGTTCGGTCCCCTCCTAGACCTTTTAAACCAGAATTTTTACTTTCACAAAATCCCCACCTAATTTCTATGCATCTCAAGTTTGAGAAGACGGGCCTAGATGATATAAAGTAACTTCCAGCTAGTGAATTCTACCATCCCATGATTCTAGTTGAAAGATTACAAGTTAGGAAAAATAAGAGTCACTTCCTTAGGAATTGTGTTTGACTTGAATAAACGAACTGCTCAGCAAGTTGAACTAAGCTTTCAGGTCACTTGCTCTGCATGTTTAGTATCATCAGCTGCCTTCCTATCACACAAAGATTGATTTAAATATTTAAGTGGACATAAACCAAAGTAAGACTATTTAAGTATTAAATAAAATAATTTAATATTTGTTGGCAAACCTACAATTTTCTAAGTTCTGAAAAGTACTTAAAAGGTAAGATTCCTACTCTTGGTAGGTTTGCTTTCAACGTCTGGAGTCCATTGTTGATTTAATTATAGCCTTATTTGTTATTATCCGGAATAGGAAGCCATACCAAGTAAGTAAAATATCTCGTGCTCCAGTCACAGGGTGATAAATAAGCACCATGTGCAGGTGAACTAACAGGCAGCTTTATCTCTCTCTGGAGTGCTGTTCCCGTTGACATTGTGCCTGTGATTGAGCAGTCAGACATTGTAGACCACGAGCTCTGCTTTTCCTCCTGATTTCTCTGTGGCCCCAAATAGGATGTGGTTTAATTCAAAGTCAACAGAAATTCCATATGAAAATATTTGAGTCCAATGGGAAGCAGTCAAGAAATAAGCTGATCCTCCATGGGGGAAGAAGGGTTGGCAACCTTATGGGGGTTGAGTTCACTCCAGAAGCTGTGTGAGAGAACTATTGTAGATTATTAAACTAGAATGCTGCGGTGGGTGAACTGCTGGAGCAGGGAAAATTTATTAGACAAGGTTTACATTTTCGACTGAATATGCCATCCTCAAGAACGGGTTTGCCATTTCAAATTGGAGGGTAGCTTACATTTGATGGTGATTGCTATTAATGACTGCATACTTGTTGTGCAAATGTCATTACCCAAGGACACTTCTAAATGAAGTTTCTAGGTTCTGATGGAGGCTCTTTCAACATCATTTTGCTAGTCAACTTTGTGCCTTTCTGTAGACATAAGTAGGTCCTTCTGTTTCCCAAAGAAGACAAGGTAGTACTCAGGAGCTGTTGCAATTATTCTTTGTCATTTACTGGCACATAACTTTGCTTTTTATTTTTTTATTGGTATGTGTCCTGATATTCTATCTGGGTTGTAGTTCTCTTGAAAAGAAGGAGAGAGCATAGGGCCTGGCACCAGTTCACCCCATTGGAGTTAATTATATTGAGGTTTCTCAGACATCTAACTATTTAGTGACTTGCATTAAGTAAATGTTTTATAATTTATTTTATTATTGACTCTTCTGCTTAATGGAACTCTCTCTCCTCTTCTTTGATGTGTTTTTTGTATTAACGGTGAGTTACTTTACATTTTTAGAATTAAACAATGAGTCCAGTCTCAGGAAATCCTTATCAAGTAAAGCAAATGCTGGCCCTTTTTCTTATAGATTAAAAATAAAAATGAAGAGGGCCGGCCGAGTGGCGCATTGGTTAAGCGCTGGTTTTGGGATGCCAGCGGCCCCGGTTCGGATCCCACATGAGGGCCAGTGACACTGCCCTCTACAGCTAACAACAGCTCCACCTGGAGCTGGGCTGTGCGAGCCCCGGTGATGGTGTGGGCTGCAGCTCCTGCTGCAGTGGGCTGCCATAGGCTACAGTGAGTGGCCCGCAGCCAGCGTGAGCGGCTGGCAGCCAGCGTGAGCTGCCAATAGCCGCGGTGAGCGACATCCAGAGGCCAGCGACAGATCTGCCTCATCCGGGAAGAGCGCAATGATGATACCAACAGTGAAGCAACATCCTCCGCAACTAAACTGAAGAACAAAAAACAGCAACTTGTCTGTTCCCCTTCCCCGATTCCCCAATGCTGTTTCCCTCCGCCAATTCCCCAATAAAATCTTTAAAAAAAATAAAATAAAATAAAAAAATAAAAATAAAAATAAAAATGAAGAAAAGTGGTATTGTTTAGTGTCAACAGACATTGAGAACCTATTATGTGCTAGGTGCAGGGGACACAGAGACAAAGAAATTACTTTTCCAACCTTATGAACGTGCCAGCAAGAAAATAAACTGAGACTGGGCAATATGTACTGTAATTGATACATAAACAAAGCGCAGAGCAAGAGTACAGACGTAGAGGAAATATGAAGAGAATGGGTACCTACCCACTGGGGGAGCAGAGGTGAGTTTGTAAATGGTTCCTAAGGAAGGAGAGTGGAAGTCAGCCAGGAGTGGTGGGGGCTGAGTTAGGGAGGCCATTTCAGACTAAGCAGAAGGTGGTATATATACAAAGACAGAGACATGTGTCAGTGGCACCAATGAATGAGCTTCTTTTCTGTGGTTACCAGGGAACATATGACATGAATTTTAAATTCAAAGTGAAGACATTTTATTTCAAAGGCAAAATAAATTAAGGCCCAAGCTGCTGTATGTCATTATCTATAGTGTGGAAGTGAGATTGGGGAACTATGATGGAAATAAGTTTTTGTGGCTGGAGTGATGGGAGTGCCCAGGTAACTTGGAGATAAAGTTGGCCTGATGTCAGTGGGGAAGTGAGAGGGCACAGGAGAAAGAAGGTGGAAAGGGAAGTAATGGGAGTTTTGCTTGCTATACTCAGGAAGGCTATAATTAACAATAAAAAACTAAACTCTCTTACTAACCTCAGCTGTCAGGACTCCAATCAGGAGTTTTGGTCATGGCTTCTGCTCTTGAAGGTAAAGTGAAACAATCAATATTATATTAGGGCATGATTACATAGGACCTGTGTCTACTATTTATAATATTGGGTTGTCGGAAGAGTCATGATATATTTTTTCTGTTTTTCATTGCAAAAATGCATCATGACTTTTCCAACAACCCTATATTATGTCATTCACCATTCTCCGAGCAGATTATTTCTTTGCTCTACATTGGGACAAGCACTCTGATGATGACAAAATGAAAGAATGTTGGCCAAAAATATTTTAAATCCCTTAAGCCTGTGGATTTGAGCATTAATTAATTTTTTCCTATTAAAGTTATTGCAGTGAGCCAAAGGCAAGTATAATTCAGCCCAGGGCCCAATGTTTATGTCCACAGGTCACAAAGTCCCTCCAAATGATCAGAACATGCAGTTTAAACATTTCTCTCTCTTTTTAATAACATTATCACATGTTTAGTGTAACCACTGAAGAATCGTAGATTAAGAGCAGCAGGCTTACTCAAAATTGAGCGTATTAGTAAGTACATTTTAAGCACAACAGAAAGAAAATGGACTGGGGGAGGCTTGTTCACAGTGTCTATCATTGTCTATGATTGACAGTGTCTATCATTGACTTCCCATTTTATATCATTGAGAAACAGGCATGAAAGATCCAATAGAAGGATTTACTAGAGGACATAAAGAACATGGTAAATAAATTTTCATGTTTGATCCTGGCTGCAGGGTTCAGTAGTGAGGCCAGTTAAGGCTGAATAGGAAGGTCTACCTCTCCTGATTAGTCATTTTCTTGTTACAGCAGCTCAATCTCTAGAAAGGAAGCCAAATTTTCCTAAAGATATGATTAATGTGATGCCAGATTCCTTTTAAACCCTTTTTTTTTTTTTTGAAGGCAGTGTCACTGGCCCTCACATGTGGGACCCGAACCGGGGCCGCTGGCCTCCCAAGACCAGTGCTCAACTACCACGCCACTCGGCCAGCCCTTAAACCCTTTTTCAGACTCATGTCTTCTTTAAAACAAAGAGATGGCTCAATAGTTTCCAGCATTTTGTTGCTAAAAATAACAATTTCTGTGTCCTGGTTATCCTATATGCATCAGTATGCCTTTTATCTATTTGAATTGCATCATATTGACTTTAAAAATTAATATCAGAGCACTTCCATGATGAGCTCCCTGTATAGTCTCCTCAATGAAACAACCATAACCGGTGAAAATTATTTAAAAAAAAAAATTAGTCAGACTGTGAAGCAATTTACCGGGGAAATCAGTTGCCAATTGGTGGAGGTTAATAGCAGGGGGTGATACAAATAAAGTCAAACCAGCCAGAAGCTTGATAGGGAGATGCAGGAAAGAGCTTGTCAAAGAGAACCTCAGTAAAGCCACTGTCATCCTGGGAAGGAGTCGGGATGACAGTGCACAGCCCAAAGCTGCGCCCTCTGAGGAGGGACATCAGACGCTGCACACTGTCCAGGAAATAGACTTTACTGAATTGGTGTGGCCAAGTCACTAAACAAATAAACAAGCAAACAACAACAGAAACAACAAGCCCTGGAGCCAGTCTGGATCAATCTTTAGAGTTGCTACAATGGAAATGTACAGTTTGCAACCAAAAAATCATGAGGGACAAAAAAAAACAGACAAATGGGACCCATATACACAGAAACTGCCTTTGAGAGGACACAGATGTTGGACTTAGACAAAGACTTCAAAGCAGCTATTATTAAAAAATATGTTCAAAGACTAAAGGAAACCATGCTTATGAATATAAACTCAAAATTCCTCAAAGTAATATTAGCAAACTGAATCCAGCACCATATAAAAATGATTATATATCCCAACTAAATGGGATTTATCCCAGGAAGAAAGGTTAGCTTACATTAAAAAATCAATTAATGTAACATACCATATCAATAGAACAAAGGACAAAATCACATGATTATCTCAATAGACACAGAAAAAGAAATAAACAAAACCTAATACCGTTTCATAAGAAAAATAGTCAACAAACTAGAAATAGAATAGAACTTCCTCAACCTGATAAAGGGCATCTACAAACAAACAAACAAAAAAAGAAAAAAAAAGGAAAAACTAAAATAATCATCACATTTAATAGTGAAAGACTGAAAGCTATCCTTGTAAAATTGAAAATAAGACAAGGATGTTCACACTCTCCTCTTTATTCAACATAATACTACAGGTAGTAGCTAAGGCAATCAGATAAAAAAAAGAAATAAAAGGCATCAATTGAAAGAAAGATGTAAATCAATCTATATTCTAAAGTGGCATAATCATATATATATATAGAAAATTCTAAGTAATTCACAAAAACACTATTAAAACTAATAAATGAGTTCAGCAAGCTTGTAGGATACAAGGTGTATGCAAAATTAATTGCATATCTATACACTAGCAATGAATAATTAAAAATGAAATTAGGATGGGAATGTAAATTGATGCAGCCACTATGAAAAACAGTACGGAGGTTCCTCAAAAAATTAAAAATAAAACTATCATATGATCCAGCTATTTGACTTCTGGGTAATTATTCGAAGAAAACAAAAACACAACTCAAAAAAATATCTGCACCATGTTCATTTAGCATTATTTACAAGAGCCAAGACATGGAAACAAACTAAGTGTCCATCAATGGTTGAATGGATAAAGAAAATGTGATATATATATATATATATATATATATATATATATATATAATATGTATGATACACAAACACACACACACACACACACACACGCGCGCGCGCGCGCGCAAAGGAATATTATTCAGCCATTAAAAAAGATCCTGCCAGGGCCGGCCGAGTGGTGTGGTGGTTAAGCACTGGCCTTGGAAGCCAGCGGCCCCGGTTCGGTCCCACATATGAGGGCTAGTGACACTGCCCTCAAAAAAAAAAAATGAAAATGAAAAAAAAAAAAAAAAGATCCTGCCATTTGTGACAATGTGAATGGACCTTAAGGGCTTTAGGCTAAGTGAAATAAATTAAACAGAAAAAGACAAATACTGTATGATTTCCCTTAATGTGGAATTTTAAAAACAAAAACAAGCAAACAAACAAACAAAATTCAAACTCATAGATACAGAGAACAGATTGGTGGTTGTTAGGGGTGAAGGGTGGGGGGTGGAAGAAATGAGTAAAGAGTCAAAAGGTACAAACTTCCAGATACAAGGTAAGTCCTGGGGATGGTTATACAACATGGTGATTATAGCTGATACTGTATTATATATTTGAAAGTGGCTAAGAGAGTAAATCTTTAAAGTGCTCATCACAAGAAATAAATTTGTAACTATGTATTGATGGATGTTAACTGGACTTATTGTGGTGATCATTTTGCAAAATATAAATATAGCAAATCATTATGTTATACACCTGAAACTAATATAATACAATGTAATATAATATTATATGACTTTTGTATCTCATTAAAAAAAGAAAGGAAGAAAGGAAGGAAGGAAGAGAGGAAGAAAAGAAGAAAGAAAGAAAGAAAGAAAGAAAGAAAGAAAGAAAGAAAGAAAGAAAGAAAACAAGAAAGAAAAAAAGGATCCTGATGCTCAGGACACCACCCTTAAGTTCTGTTTCAATTCGTCTGGGATGCTCTCCCACTACCACCAAAAAGCTTCAAAAAGCTCCTAGGTGATTCTCATATGTAGCCTGAGCTAAAAGCCACTGATGTCAGAACTATTTTTTGTATTTGTAGGTGAAATAAAATTCTAAAACTTCATGAAATTAACACACTTTTAAGTAATTATTTCTAAAACATTTCAGGATTCCAGGCAGATAGAATGCTCATTTAGAATAATAGAATGAAAATTTAAAGAAAAAAATGTAATTAAGAAACCAATTCCACTTATAATAGCATCAAAAAGAATAAAATATTTAGGAATAAATTTAACAAAAGAAATGCAAAACATACAATGCAAACCATAAAGCATTGTTGAGAGAAATTAAATATCTAAATAAATGGAAAAGATATTATGTGTTTATGGCTTGGAAGGCTATATACCATTTGACATGAAAATACTCCACAAACTGCTCTACAGGTTCAACACAACCCATATCAAAATCCCAGCTGGCTATTGTGAAGAAATTGACAAATTGATCCTAAAATTTATATGGAAATGTAAGGGACCAAGAATAGTCAAAACGATCTTAAAAAAGACAAAGTGGTAAAACTCAAATTTCCCTATTTAAAAGTTACTACAAAACTACATTTAAGGATAGATATATAGAACCATGGAATAGAATGAGAGTTCAGAAATAAACCCTTACATTTTGGTCAATTGATTTTTTTTTTTTTTAAGATTTTTATTGGGGAATTGGGGGAGGAGAACAGTGTTGGGGAATCGGGGAAGGGGAACTGACAAGTTGCTGTCTTTTTGTTCTTCAGTCTAGTTGCGGAGGACGATGCTTCACTGGCCCATGTTGGTATCCTCATTGCTCTCTTCCCGGATGAGGCAGATCGGTCGCTGGCCTCTGGATGGTCGCTCACCGCGGCTATTGGCAGCTCACACTGGCTGCCGGCCACTCACTGTAGCCTATGGCAGCCCACTGCAGCAGGGGCTGCAGCCTACACCGTCGCCAGGGGCTCACACAGCCCAGCTCCAGGTGGAGCTGTTGTTAGCTGTAGAGGGCAGTGTCACTGGCCCTCATATGTGGGATCTGAACCGGGGCGCTGGCATCCCAAAACCAGCTCTTAACCAATGCGCCACTCGGCTGCCCCCTGGTTAATTGATTTTTGACAAGGGTGCAAAACAATTATATGGAGAAAGAATACGCTTTTTAACAAATGGTGCTGGGATAACTGGATATCTATATGCAAAGAAATGAATTTGGACCACTTAAATTACACACAAAAATTAACTCAATATGGATCATAGACCTAAATATAAGAGTTTAAACTTAAAAATCTTAGAAGAAAAATTATTGTAAATCTTCATGATCTCTAGTTAGGCAAAGCCTTTTTATTTTTTATTTATATTTTTATTTTTTTTAAAAACTTTATTGGGGAACAGTGTGTTTTTTCCAGGGCCCATCAGCTCCAAGTGAAGTCGTTGTCCTCAATTTAGTTGTGGAGGGCGCAGCACACTGACCCATGTGGGAATCGAACCGGCAATCCTGGTGTTATGAGCCTGTGCTCTAACCACCTGAGCTAACCAGCCGCCCCCAGGCAAAGCCGTTTTAGACACGACACTGAAAGCATAAGCAACAACAACAAAATATTGGGTCTTCGGAAAAGTCATGACGCATGTTCGCAACAGATGGCACTCGTTCATGTTTGGAAGTACTGGAGTCATTCACATCTATGTTATTGCTATGTCATCTGACAGCTGACAGTTCTAGGTTCATTCTAAAAAAAATTCAGCAATTTGGTTGAGTTTTGAAGATGGAAGACCAAACTGTGCATTTTCGCCATATTTTACTGTTTTACTTTCATAAAGGGAAGAACACGAGTCAAGCTTGTGAAAAGTTGCATAAAATTTACAGTGACAATGCTCTACAAGAATGTCAGTGTCAACGATGGTTCACAAAATTCTGGGCTGGTGATTTGGATCTCAACGATGCCCCTCAGTCGAGGAGGCCACCGAGGTTGATGACGACAAAATAGAGGCATTCATCAAGTCAAACCAATGTTACACGACACAGGAGATTGCAGAAACATTGAACATCCATCATTCAAGCATTAATGACCACCTGAAGAAGCTGGGATACATAAACAAGCTCGATATTTGGATTCTGCATGAACTCAAAGAAGTTCACTTTATGTTGCATATAAACATCTGCAATATGCTCATTAAATGTGAGGAAAACGATCCTTTTTTGAAGCAACTGATAACTGGTGATGAGAAGTGGATTGTTTACAACAATGTGGTGTGTAAATGGTCTTGGTCCTGATGTGACGATTCGCCTCAAACGACATAGAAAGCAGACATTCATCAGAGGAAGGTTATGCTCTCAGTGTGATGGGATTTTAAAGTTGTCCTGTTTTTTGAGTGCCTACCAAGGAACCAAACAAGCAATTCAAATGTGTACTGTCAGCAATGGGACAGTTTGAACAAATCCATCATCCAGAAACGTCCAGAGCTTCTTAACTGTAAAGGAGTTGTGTTCCATTGCGACAGTACGAGACCACACACAAGTTTGATCATCCACCGAAAAACGGAGCTTGGATGGGATGTGTTGCTACACCCACCATACTTGCCTGACCTTGTGCCGTCAGACTTCCACTTGTTTTGCTCCCTTCAAAACTCCTTGCGTGGTATAACATTCAATTCAGATGAGTCTGTAAATCAGTGCCTTGTTCAGTTTCTCGCAAATACAGACAGGTCCTATGAATGAGGAATTACGAAGCTCACTGAAAGATGGCAAAAGATTATCGAACAAAACGGGCAATAGATCATTGATCTTTATTCTTTATATAGTAAATGACCTTTGAAAAACACAGACAAAATATATCATGACTTTTCCGAAGACTCAATAGATACATCTGACTTCATCAAAATTAAAACTGTTGTGCTACAAACGATTCCACCAAGAAAGTGGAAAAACAATGCACAGACTAGAATATACTTGCTATCATCTTATTTCCAGAATATGTAGAGAACTCTTACAACTCAATTAAAAGAGACAGGTCACCCAACTTAAAAATGGCCAAAGGATTTAAACAGACATGTCTCCAAAGGAAATACACAAATAGACAATAAAAAATGAAAAGATGCTCAACATCATTAATCACTAAGGAAATGCAAATCAAAACCACAATGAGATCCACTTTCACAACCACTGGGACGATTATAGTGAAGAAGACAGTCAATAGCAAGTGCTGGTAAGGATGTAAAGAAATTGGAACCCTCATACAGGGCTAGTACAAATGTAAAATGGTGCAGCCACTTTGGAAAACAGTTTGGCATTCCCTTAAGATGTAAAACATAGAGCCACTGTATGACTCAGCAATTCTACTCTTACATATATGCCCAAGAGAATTAAAAACATATTTCTCACAAAAACTTATACACGAATGCTCACAGCATCATTAATGTGGAATATTTACACAATGAAATATTATTTTGCCACATATGGGAATGCAGAACTGTTATATGATACAACATGGATGAACCTTGAAAACATTAAGCTAGGCTAAAAAAGCCAGGCACATTGTATAATTCCATTTATATGAAATGGCCAGAATAGAAAAATCCATAGCGACAGAAAATACACTAATGGTTACCAGAGACTAAGGAGAATGGGGAGTTACTGCTAATGCACGTATAGTTTCCTTTTTGGGGGGAATGAAAATGTTTTGGTATTAGATAGTAGAGATGATTCATAACTCTGTGAATACATTAAAACTATTGAATTATACATTTTAAATGAATGAATTACATGCTGTGTGAATTATATCTCAATAATTCTGTTAAAAAATTGTGGTCATGCTTTGCATGATAATCACAGCTGAACACTTTCATCATTCAGAAAAAGAAAACTTATTTACATTGTGGGTTTGAAGCAAACTATCAATATTTATAGATTCTTGTTGATCACAAAGTAAACAATAAGCCTTTTCTAAGAGAATGGTTACCTTCAAAGGATGCTATGAGGCCAATGAGAAAGGATTTTTCAAACTGCTAAGGAATACGGATCCAAAATAAAAAGGTTTCATGCCTTACCTTTGTAAAGTCTCACTTCTTGTATAGCATAAATTTTCTTTTCTAGAGCATATAATGTTTCACATTTGGGACAAGCATACTAACTTTTCCATTAATCCAATTAAAATTTCACAATTTCACTTTAGAAATAGTTTATATTCCATAGCTAACTGATTCATATTTAACATGTTGATGAAGGTCCTGAATTTCCAAAAGCCCTTATACCAAGGGAGAATTTCAATGGGGATTATTATTAAGAGCATATAATCCAAGTTTGTAGCAGTTGAAGAACATCATACCAGGTTAAGTGTCACAAATAACTCTGATGAGTCAATCCGTAAGCCTATTTTATCATAGTAAAGAAAGTTATTTGATTGTTCCATCCCTTTTAGCATGGGTTGGTACTAGGATTGACACCGGGGCTGGATTCATGCTACCTCTAATTGCAGTATGTGACAGAGCTAAGGCCAGCGGAATGTCAGGGACTATGCTACAAGGATAGGTTCTTTATAATCCTTGGTTAGCCAGTGTTAACAGAGAAAATGCGGATGGATGGATGGATGGATGGATGGATGGATGGATGGCAGACATAAATATTCATGGTGCACTTGTTCCATGCAATGTCAACATACAAGGACGTAGATATGGGGGCCACGAAGGAAGAAAAGTCATTCTTCCATCGCATTTTCTAGTTGTTTTCACCTTTATTACATTGTTTTGTATTTGTTACATTATTTAATTGTTTCCATAAAAGAGGCTACGCTAAGCAGGTAACCAAATTTTTATTCCCCCAAAAAGCACTGTATAATGGAGGTTATTTATGCAATTGGAAGGGAGGATTCATCAGAGAACAAAGTCTAGATCGTGACGAAGCCCAGTCATGTCCAGCGACCTCAGATGCCCAAACTGGACTCAGCATTTCCACGCCAACAGTTCCTGGGCAGCAAGCTGGAGAAAGACTGTCAGCGAGCAGGCGGGACGCTCGACACGTAAGGAACCTCAAGTCCCAGAATCCCCCGGGGACTCCAAATCCCAGAAACCCGCACAGCAAATCTACCCGAATGCCAAGTCGGCTGACCGCGGACGCGATCAAGTTAGGAACCTGGGGGGAGACGCCGAAGCCCTTGTGCCCTACCATTTTCCCTATAGGGAAGGGGCTTTTTACGGAGCTAGAGTTACCCGAACCGTCGCATTATCTCAGTCACAGCTTCCCTCCCGGCGTATTTGATGTGATAATCAGCGTCTCCCGTTCTCTCTCCCCCTTTTCCCTTCCCCTCCGTGAGAATGGTTCGGCCAAGCAGGGAGGCACCTGGAGTTGGCTAGGTGGCTGTGCCCGCCCTCCCCCGGAATGTGGGCGTTTGGAGCGAGCGAGGTGGGAGGGGCCGCTGCCGGGAGGCGTGCTGGGCCCGGGTGGCTGTAGAGGCGGTGGCCGCGGCGGGCAGTGGGAGGAGCGGCGTGGTTCCGGCTGCTGCCCCGGCGAATCGACCCTCGGGTCCGCGCCGCGGGCGAAGCGAGCAGGGGAGGGGAGCGGCGTGCCGCGGCTCGGGGAGCGGCTCGAGCCGCGGAGCCCCCCGGCGTGCGCCAGGCGCCCTCGGCCTGGGGCGGTGAGGCGGGGGAGGAAGGAGATGCCGACCCAGAGGGACAGCACGGCCATGGCTCACCCGATCGCAGGCGGCGGCAGCGGGGACCATTCCCACCAGGTCCGGGTGAAAGCCTACTACCGCGGGTGAGTGTCCAGAGGCGGAGGGAGGCGGGGCGGGGGCAGGCCAGTCGGGCTGGGCCTGGAGGACGGGGTGGGCGAGGGACTGGTCTGGTCTGGGAGGGCGGCTCTGAGGACCCGGGATGGGGGACCGAGTGCTCGGGGCGGGGGGAGCATGGGGCGCTGGGCTGGGGCACCCCCCAGGTGTGCTGCGCGCCCGGGAATCGCTCGGCTGAGGTTCCTGAGTGGAGTCCGAGGGAGGGGCCTTTGCATAGAGGAGGTCCACCTGGTGGGTTTGAGAGACACGCCAGCTAAGAGATTGACAAGGGTTTACGTCATTAGGTCTGGATGGATTCGGGGTTCTGAGAGTTGGTTCCGAGCGATGCCGCAGTTAACGAACTTTGCTGGGGCCGTAAAGGACAGGACTGCTCCAGTGTGTTGGCCCTTTTGACTCCCAGCAGGCCTGCAGCCTCGGGTTCTCCAAGTCAGGTGGATCTTCATCCCCCTAAGACTTAAGTGTGTCTGAACTGTGGCCAGGCTGCCAGTAAATTAGACATAGGGGTTATTACTGAAGATGGTGAAGTTGATGCATTTTTCAGGGATGTGCATTATGTACTTAGGTTTCTCCAAGATGAGGTGTGTATGTGTAAGTTACAATTGCCTGGATGCTTCTTTGTCATTGTTGCTTCAAGGATCATCCCGTAGGGTTGAGATATTGCAAGGGGAGAAGAGGATACACACCTAGGCAAAATCTGTGATCTTGACTCATGTTATTTGTTACCTAAGTTATAAATCTTGCGGTGACCAGAAGTAATCCAGTCCTGAGATCATTGTGGTAAATCATCTTCTGTAATCCATGACTTGAAGTGCCCCCCCTCCCCTTGAATTCAGTTGTGGTTTGAAATTTCTTTGAGATAATTATATGTAGGAGCATTAGAAAGGTGAAATGCATAAAGGTTTGAAACTAAGGGTTAACAGACAACCCAACAGTTTTGGCATGCCTTACTGCTTGTCCAAGCAGAAGTAAATGGCTTTAAAAACAACCTCAAGCTCTAGGAGGTTGAAACTGCAATGCATACTTTTACATTCCTGAGAGTATCACTGAAGATAGCAAACTTTCAAAATGCCTCTCGTTTTGATTTCAAAGAAAATATAAGCCCCTAAATGTCTTATTGATTTGATGGAAGAACATAGTTTAGTTTGTTGGCTATACCATGAAGCCTCTGCATTAGCTTGACTTCATTCAGGAGTAGTTTACGGGAGTTATTTTGGACAGTATCAGTGTTTTGCTTAAATTGATCAAGGAGGTCTTGATTTTAAAACAACACCAAGTGTGTGTGTAGGTTTTTTAAAAGCTTGTAGTTGTCACAGAGCTGTTTTGACTTAAGGGTGGTAAGCTAGGAACTTTGCACTGTAAGAAAAAGGCTTTGCTCCCTTTACCTTACCTTTAGTTTGAGAGATGAGCTATTTCACTTTAGAAAATGTTCCATTTATAAAGTTTACAGTCCATGAGTTGTTAGGTATGGAGAATGAAATACAGTACATGTTCTTTTTTTTTTAAGGTGTCTGATTATTGACTTTATAAATTAGATTTAAAAATGAATATACACACATGGCAGGAATATGCAAATTGTAGAGAGGTATAAAATAAAAACTGTTACTAAACGCCAGACATAACTACTGTTGACAGTTTATTTCTGGTTCCTCTGGAGGTTGACTGTATGACTTCAAAAGTTATACTTCTGTTTTGTGATATGTCAACTTTAGATAGTATCTATTGATACTCTGAAAAATGAGAAATTGGGTGCACACAACATTTTGCTTTTTCTCCTCGTGGTGCCTCTCAATTTTTTTTTTTTTTTAGGGCAGTGTCACTGGCCCTCATATGTGGGACTGAACCGGGGCCGCTGGCTTCCCAAGCCAGCGCTTAACGACCACACCACTCGGCCGGTCCTGGTGCCTCTCAATTTTTGATTGTTAAAACTATTACTTTCAGGGCCGGCCGAGTGGTGCACTGGTTAAGAGCTGGCTTGGGACGCCAGCGGCCCCGGTTCGGGTCCCACATATGAGGGCCAGTGACACTGCCCTCTACAGCTAACAACACCTCCACCTGGAGCTGGGCTTGCTGTGAGTCCCCGGGGACTGCATAGCTGCAGCCCCAGCTGCTGTGGGCTGCCATAGGCTACAGTGAGTGGCCGGAAGCCAGCGTGAGCTGTCAATAGCCGCGGTGAGCAACCAGCCAGAGGCTGGCGATTGATCTGCTTCATCCGGGAAGAGCGCAATGATGATACCAACATGGGCCAGTGAAACAACATCCTCCCCAACTAGACTGAAAAACAAAAAGACAGCAACTTGTCTGTTCCCCTTCCCCGATTCTCCAATAAAATCTTTAAAAAACAAAAAACTATTGCTTTTAGTTCTGCAGTTTACCTTATGACTTTAAGTAATACAAATTCTTGACTTATTAAATTTAGATAGCTTCCAATGATTCCAACTATGAAAGATGAAGAAACTAGTGCCTCTATCCTTTTCCCCCATTTTTATTAGTTTGACAAATGTAAATAGGCCTAATTAGTAAGTTAAAATCATTGTAAGCTTCTCCTTTGAAAAGAAATCAAAGTCTGCTATATTTCAGGAATATATTATCATATTTTCTTGGCTTATTACTCCAACTATTTAAAAAAGAATAGGGAGATAATAACCCTTTTAGTGTTTGAATAAAATTTCTCCAAGACATTAAAGTTAACATTTTCTTCGTTTTTTAAAACTATGAATTTTTGGTAAGGAATGAAAAAATCCCTTGCTCTTTAGTGCTTTTAATTCAATGAAAGCTTTCTAATAGTGCCTTCATTTCTCATTTAAGGACATCAGCACTCTAAATTGTAGCAATTTCTGCCCTCTGAAATTAGATCTGTTAAGATATGTTTATTAACAATAGTCTAAACTGATGGTTATGATATTACACAGTCAGCTGCTCATTACTACAGATGAAACTAAAATGAGTCACTAGTGAGGATAGTTAATAAACAGGTTGGCTAACTGGAACACCCACCTGATTTTAAAATAGAAGATCCTTCCTTTATATCAAGCAGTGTAAGCACAATCTGCTTTGAAAAAAGTTTCTTTTCCTTAGCTTTTATGAATGGCGATTATCAGAGAGCTTTCTCCTTATGCCCTTCTAACAGTATATTTCTTTCCAGTGAATGTTGAACTTCAAAATAGCAGCATTTTTTAGTGAATAAATTGTCCCCTCCTTTCAAAGATGTGTATAAAGTTATATTTCTGTTAAATTTGTTTTTATTGCAAATGTGATGTCTCTCTAAATATAACAGACATTTAATTAGATTTTTTTCAAGTTGTTTAGTAGGCGGTTAATAGCGCTAAGGATCTGATTTTATTGGAAATGGTCTAAGAGAGCCTGTGTCACAGCCTGCACCCCTCTTTCCTTGTCACTTAGCTTGTCGGTGAGTGGCCTTCCTTCTTCAATCATTACCTAGTGGTGTTAGTTTGGAGGAAGAGAAACAGGTTTTGTTGGTTAGTGATAGGTTGCCATTTGTATGTGATTATTCTTATATAAAGTGCTTGATATGGGATAGAATTTAACAGGGAAATGTCTTAGCTATTCATTTCTTTACATGATAAGTGTATGGGAAATTTTGCCAAATGCTTGTAAAAATGATTGGCAAACCACTGCAGTTGAGCAATTATAACAAGGATTCTTTCTGTGCACACATACAAATAAAAACTGTTAACTCCTGCACACTTGGAATGTATAGCAGGTTCAGTGAAGAAATAGGCAGGATTTTTTTTTTTTTTCACTGTTAACAAGTCTTGGCAAGACTTGTTTTTAAGGGCATTGCAAAATAATTTTAGTGGTATACTTTAGTAATGGTTCTAAGGAAATAAAAATAGTATATTGAGTTGAGGATCGGGGGAATGTTAGTTATTGGGCCTGGAGCTTTTGACATAGCACTTAACCATAGGGCACTGATCATAGCTTTAGCGGAGAGGAAGGACATTGTGTCCTGGTGCTCAAAACCAAAACAGCCCTCTCAGAAATTTGAAGTAGATACTATGGAGATAAATTGCTTGTTAACCGTGAGTACTGACGCTGAAGAGTTGAGGGAGAGGTTGGTGAGGCCAGGACCAACCGTGTGCCAATTGAAGGTCTGAGGAAACAGAGGAGAGGTAGCTCTTTACGGAAAAATTCTCCCTAGAGGTCCATGGTGGCTTTCTAATACAACTCCCAGCTCTCCTTTTAGGATGACTTGAGTGAAATGAGTTGAAATGAGCCAAATTAAAACATGAATTTTTAAAATTCCAGTCTTGCTTAGGATTTCACATATTACTTAAGTGTGTTTAAACTCAGTTTAATAAATATTGTTGAACACCTACTACAAGCCAGGCAACTGGTGTTGGGGTGGGTACAGAGGGTGTGGAGGTGGATTAATACGAGGCTCTGCCTTTGAGGAATTAAGAGACTAATAGGAGGAAAGACAAGGAAGAGTTTTAATAAAGGTAGGGGTGTGGTGTGTGTGTGTGTGTGTGTGTGTGTGTGTGTGTGTGTGTTGTGTGTGTGTTGCTGCAGGGGTGGATACTGGGGAGAAGTCTGGGGTGAGGAAAGCCTTCCTAGAGGATGAAATGTTTGAGGCTTTTAAAGGATAAGTAGGTTTGCTGATGGGGGTGATATTGGGTGGAGCATCATTCCAGGCATTGCCCAACTGCGTGTTCTGTTTGGGGAATTAAAATCGGTTTAGTTGTTTAGACCCAGATGCATTCCTTATTAGGACATAAAGTAGGAAGTGGGCACTGATGAGAAGTGAGGCAATAAGAAGGTTCACAGGCGCTAGTTCGTGAAGACCTTGCTTCAGACTTTTTCTTGGGTGAGGGTTTTAAGTAAGAGACAGACAGGTTTTCATTTCAAAAAGATCACTCTTGGAACCAGTGTGGGAGTTGAATTGGTGATGGCTTTGGAAGTAGTCCAGGTGAGAGATTAATGGGGGAGTGGGTGTGGATAGAAGAGAGGATATGGATTCAGTGGCGATGAATTACAGACTGATTGCCTATGGGGAAGATGGGGTGGGGTCTGACAACTCATAGGTTTCTTATTTGAGAAAGACTAAAGAATATAGAAGGAAGAGATGTGTGGGAGAAGGTAATTGATTACCTGGAACAAATAACCAAATTTTGAGCTCAGGGTGCTTTGGGGGCATCCAGGTGGACATGTCCAGAATTAACTGAACAATCATTGTGTGCTGGCTCTATGTCTCAAGCACTATACCTGACAGCTAACCTATGTAGGAACATGGATGAGAAGGATGATAGAAACAAAAATGCCACCAGTGGACTAATACAGATCACAGGGCACGGTACTAAAGTTAAAAAATATTAAATACAGAAATACATGAAGCGGAAAGTTCTCCCTCCCTATAGCCTCTCACCCACACCTCCTATGGGTAGCCACTGTTAATAGTTTGGGATATACTACATCATATCAGTATATCTATAAGTATAAATGTGTATATATACGTACACACAGACACACCATTTTATTTTTCCAGTGAATGAGTTCATATTTTTACACATGTTTCTGCAATTTGCGTTTTTTTCATTCATGGTCATCTTTTCATGTCAGGATAGACAGGTAAATAGATATATACATGCATATAGATAGAGCAATCTACCTTTTTCTTTATAATTCGTACATAGTGCTCCACAGTATTGTTATGCCATAATTTAACCTTTTTTTCCTGATTTGAACACATAAAGTTGCTTTCATTAAATCATTATTTCAAATCATGCTGAAGGAACGTCCTTACATTTAATATATATTCTTGCAAACATGGTCAAAGATATGCCTGTTTTAAAACTTGATATTACCCTCTAAAAACTTATGAATTTGCATTCCCAACAACTGTATGGAAGAAGCGTTTCCTTATGCTCCCATTGCATGTTACCAGTGTTTTAAATTATTGCCAGTAAGATTGGCAAAAAAAGCGCTAACTTTTTTTTTACAAGTATCTTTTTATACATTATTGACAATTTGTATTTCCTTTGTGGATTGTCTATTCATGTCTTTTGCCCATTTTTCTTTTGGATTCTTTTTCTTTTTTTCATTAATTTGTTTGAAGAGACATTGACGTTTTGTTAAAAAAAAGTTGCCAGCATTTCTGTAACTTGTTTGTCTGGAATTTTTTGTTTTTATTTAATCACATTTGTTCTTTTCTTTATGGCTTCTGGATTTGTTTTCTTAGGCAGATATGGTTTTCATCTAAAAGTACTATATTTTTTCTTGTATTAATTATGAAGATTTTTTTTTTTTTAAAGATGTTATTGGAGAATTGGGGGAAGGGAACAGCGTTGGGGAATCAGGGCAGGGGAACAGACAAGTTGCTGTCTTTTTGTTCTTCAGTCTAGTTGCAGAGGACGATGCTTCACTGGCCCATGTTGGTATCGTCATTGCGCTCCTCCCGGATAAGGCAGATCCGTCACCGGCCTCTGGATGGTCGCTCACCGCAGCTATTGGCAGCTCACGCTAGCTGCCGGCCGATCACTGTAGCCTATGGCAGCCCACTGCAGCAGGGGCTGCAGCCTACACCGACGCCGAGGCTCGCACAGCCCAGCTCCAGGTGGAGCTGTTGTTCACCATCTTAGCTGTAGAGGGCAGTGTCACTGGCCCGCATACGTGGGATTCGAACTCGGGCCGCTGGCATCCCAAACCAGCTCTTAACCAATGCGCCACTCAGCCGGCCCGAAGCTTTTTAAATGATTATCTTTACAATAAATCTGGCACTCGCAGATTTAGTTATTTGTGGGGTACTGATACAACTTAATTTTTTCAAAATGTATTATATGGATACCAATATTGAATGGGTTGAAAAGAATTTTGTTATATACTGAATTTCTCAGATGTACATAAGTACTTTCTTTTCTTTTTCCATTGCTTTCTGGAGAGAAATCTATTTTTACATATACTATCATTGGTTTAATTATTGTAATATTATGGTTAATTTTGACATATGTTATAGGAAGGCCCATTTCATTAATTTTCTGTTTCCAGTTTTTCTTGGCTATTCTTGTATATTTTCTCTTATAGATGAAGTTTTGAAGGTTTTATTAGGTTCCAAAAAAAATATTATTGGCATTTTGATTTGGAATTACATTGAATTTATAGATTAATTTGAGAACTGATAGTTTTATAATAGTGAGCCTTGGCTTACATGTGTATGGTATAATACCTACTTATTAATTTCTTTCATGTTTTTCAGTAAGGTTTCTGCCCCATAGGTATTACACATTTCCTGTTAAGTTTGTTCTAAAATATTTTATAATTCTGTTGCTTTTATAAATGGGATCTTTTATTCTCATAGGCTTATTATATACCGTCTATTTTTGTATGTTTAAGTTGAACTGGCCACCTTTTTAGTTCTAATAATTTCTTAGTTACTTGTCTTAGAATTTTTAGGTAGATAGTGACATCTTCAAACAACAGTTTGGCCTCTTCTTTTCTATATAGCTATTTATTTTTCTTATCCTTGCCATTTGGCTAAGTTTTACAGTGTTGAATTTTAGCAGTGATCCGTTATTTAATGAAATATGATCAATAGTTAGAAAAATTTCATAAATTATCTTCAAAGATACCCAGTCTTCTTTCTCCCTTTGAAGTATGTTAAAGAGCATAGAAACTAACTTTATAATGTACCCACATGTTTCAAGTGTTTGGTACTTATTTTTATTTAATCTTCACAATAGTATTCAGAGGTAGATATCATTATCTCCATTTTATGGATGATAACACTGGGACTTAGTAAGCCACAATACAAAGCTGAATCTTACCCTTCAGGGGTATTTTTCTTTTTCTTCTTACTATATTGATGGGGCTTTTTAAGATTATTTTTGTTTTATTGTCAGATTCATATTTCAGTTAATTCTTTTCGAGTCTATTTTTTTATCTTTTTGATTATTAAAAAATGGAAGTTGCTTCGTGACTTTTTATAATTAACATTTAATTTGAGGGGTGATACTTTGAGAATGTATGAATATTTTATTCCTTCAAAACCTTTCACCCAGTGATTTTACCATTCATGGATAATCCTGCCTAAATCTACTATATTGGTGATGACAAATAAAAATTTATTTTCTGATTATACATTTAATTTAGAAGAAAAGGTTATGTTGAGATAACAGAAGGGCTGAATGTGGTTCTTTTTCAGGTTTATTTCTAAAAGCAATTAGTCCTAAGGAAAAGCTTTAGATTCTGTATTTGAGATCATTGTCACATAATGAATGCTTTAAGCAGTTTGTCTTCTAAAACCCAATAACAAAATTAAAAATGCTTTTTTATCTCCTTTTTAAAAGTAAAATCCAGGGCTGGCCGAGTGGCGTCGTGGTTGAGCGCTGGCTTGGGAAGCCAGCAGCCCCGGTTCGGGTCCCACATATGAGGGCCAGTGACACTGCCCTCAAAAAAGACAAAAAAAAAAAAAAAAAAAAAAGTAAAATCCAGCTAAAACTATATCTAAATTTGTCATTTTGGGAATCTTTGTGGTGAAGCAGACTATAGTCTGTTGAAGACCAGTGGTAAGGTAATTTAACAGTGAAGTTAAAACCAGAAAAAAAATCTTTCATGAATTACTTGTTTTGTACCTTTAGAATGTAATGTCTTTATTTTGCAGCTCAGTTTTCGCTCTGGCACTATAATAAAGACCTGGCGATTGTGGAGTGTGTGAACATGGTGCTTTCCCAATTACTTAGAAAAGTGTTTATGTAAAACTCCCTTAAATGTTTTAGTTCCTGGAACTTAAGGAGTGGCAGTTGATAAAGCATGACTCCTTCATTGAGTCTCTTTAGGAAGTATGTACTTACATTGTTTACAGATTACACAGATGTTTTAAAAATATTTATATGTTCTGATAAATATTTTTTAGCTCTGGGAAAATGAAGATTTCTGAAAAATCCCTGTTGTTTATAAACATGCTTACATATGGGTTCATTTTAACTCCATGCGGACCTTAATAAGGAAGTCATAGTTTGAGGATATCTGATCATACTAACTTTTTTCCCCTTGAATTCAAAAATGATAATGTCACATTTGTTCTTTGCCAGAGCAAATCTATAGGAGCCTTTTTTTCCTCTGATTTAATTCTAAGGTACATTTCTCCCAACCCTTATCCCCTCGTACTGGTAACCTCGAGGGTATTTTGAAAGAATAATTGATTTAAGATAAGCAGGTTCTCTTAATGTCATTAGAAGAAATAACTGTTTTCTGTTTTTATTTTTTTAATAAAAATTTTAAATATTTAAAACAATTTTATTTATAGAAGTCATTCAGAATTTGTTTTATATTTTATTAGAGCGTAAATTTTATAACCATAACCTTTACATGGTAGAAAAATTAATAATCTATACCATTCAGAAGGGGCCAAGTACAGAGTACATCTTTCCATCTCTAGTCTTACCCCAACCCCAGTTCTACCACCCAGAGTTAAATACTTTAAAATTTTGTTTCCCCAACGCAGTTCCTCTTCCCTAATCCCCCAATAAAATCTTTAAAAAAATAAAATTTTGTTTTGTTTGGATCAATATGAAAGATGAGAAATTCAGCACTTCTTCATTGCCTCCTCTCCTATTTTTACTTCTTGTAACCACAACATATAACTTCAATAATATACCTTCTCCTGCCTTTCTTTTTTCTTTATAATTGTAGTAAGAACAAAACTATTGAATTTACTTACCATCCTAACCATTTTAAAGTGTACACATCAGTAGTGTTAACTGCATTCATATAGTTGTGCAACGACTCTCGGAACTTTGCATTTTACAAAACTGAAACTCTATACCTATTGAACAACTCCACATTTCCCCTCCCCCCAACACCTGGCCACTCCTATTCTACTTTCTGTTTCTAAGAATTTCACTACTCTAGATGTCTTATGTAAGTGGAATCACATTGTGTTGGCCTTTTTCACTTAGCATGTTTTCAAGGTTCATTCCACGGCGTAGCATGTATCAGAATTTCCTTTTCAAAGCCGAATAACCCTTTGTATTTATATATCACATTTTGTTTATCCATTCATCTCTGATGGACACTTGAATTGCTTCCACCTTTTGGTTATTGTGAATAATGCTGCCATGAACATGGATGTCCAAATATCCATTGGAGTCTTTGCTTTCAGTTCTTTTAGGTATATACCCAGAAGTGGACTTGCTGGATCATATGGAAATTCTATTTTTACATTCCCACCAGCAGTGCACAAGGCTCTTCTTTCTTCACATCCTTGTCAACACTTGTATTCTGTTTTGTTTTGTTTTGTTGATAGACATCCTAGTGGGTATTAGGTAATATTTCATTATGGTCTTGATTTGCATTTTCCTAATGATTAAGGCTATTGAACATTTTTTCATAAGCTTGTTGGTCATTTGTGTATCATCTTTGGAGAAACATCCGTATCTTTGGAGAAACGTCCGTTTAAGTCCTTTGCCCATTTTTTTATTCAGGTAATTTGTTTTTTTCTTGTTCCCTGCTTTTATCTTTAAATTATTAATTTTAGATAGAGTATTGACTCTTCACTAGAGGAAAAAAAACATTTTTGAATTTACACTTTCTTTCATTTTCTCCACATCTTGATTTTTTTCTTAGTAATTTTTGCATTGTAAGAGTTTATAACATTATTTTATTCTTTAACTCATAGTTTTTTCTTTAAAGTGATTTAAAAAGCATTTCTATTGAATGCTTATGTAAGTGTTAATGCACTTGAGGAGCCAAGTAGTGTGATTAGATATTTAGAGAAGGAAAAGTAATCTTGTGTCAATAAAACTTCTCTTTTTAAAAGGCTCCTCTTAACTGTTTTTTTGTTTGGGGCTGGTATGTCTTCTGGGTCAATTTTAACCCATCTGTTTTCAGTCATCTAAGACTTTCTTACTTTTCAGTCATCTACGACCGTACTTTCTGGTCTACTGCTGGTACCTTTTTTGTTTTCTAAGACTTTGATAATTTGTCATTTCAGTGGGCCCCTAGAATGAAAGGATGTAGATATGCATTCCTTAAACCAGAAGGATCTGTGTTGCTTTTAGAAGGTTGGATTATTTTTATCTTTGTAATGAGGTTTCACTTCTATTTAAAGTGTTATATGAATATATAATATTTTTAAAATGTATTGAACACATTGAGTGTGCTATATGCTAGAGCTAGACACTATTCTAAGTGTTATTAATTCACCTAATCCATTAAATCCTTGTAATACCACATGAGATATTATTATTCCTATCTTATAGATGAGGAGATTGAGCCACACAGAAGTTAAGTAACTCACCTAAGGTTACATAGCTGGTGAGTGATGGAGCCTGTATTCAAACGCAAGCATCCCAGCTTTAACTCTCATGGTCTTAACCATTTTACTATGGCTGCCTCTTGTATTCCATTCCAGCTTTCTGGAATGCTTGTTATTTTTTACATTTCCCATGCTGTCATTAGAGTCCAACATGTGACACCTCCATTCACCTAATTTACTAGCAGAACGTCCACTCTGGGCCAGATACTGCTTCAGATATTGGTGATACAGCAGTGAGCAAAACAAAGTGCCTCTTCTCATGGATTTTACACTTACTCTGGGAAGACAAGACTTAAAATACGTATAATTTATATATCCTGACATTGCATTTTCTCTGAACAATTAAAAAAGTTAGCTAGCTTCATGCACTAAAGTAGACTAATTTAGTCTCCAAAACAAGGATTATATTTATCATTAGCCAGTCTCTTAAAAGTGAGATTGACTGTTTGTATGCATTCTGTTTTTTGTCAAAAAATACCATCTGATAATAGCTATGCATTGGGTGGATGCCGCTGTGGAAAGGAGCATGCAGGAGGCTTATTCAAGAGTGCTCTTGGGATGGACAACTGTGGAAGGGAAGGGAAAGGAGCAGGCTCAGGCAGGAAAAAAGCAAGATGCCCTGATGTCTCAACAGAAACCTCAGTGGTCCTCCAGGGAGTTCTGAAGATGAGTTGACACTTCAGAGCTTTCCAGAGTCACGTGTAGGACCTTTATACCCCCCACATTGAATCAGTCATTGGTTGTGAGCAGCTCTAGGAAGAGCAGCATACTTGAGGTGTCAGATCTGTGAAGGAGGCTGACAACTGGGGATCTTGTACTGATAATGAATGCCTCAGCTGTTGGTATAATAAATGCCTCATTGCTAATGGGAGATCCTGCGGGTGGAGCCGGGAGGAGGAAGGTCAGATTACAGCACCCACCCTGGAGTCGTTAGGAGATTGGGATTTGAATTCATACTCTATTTTCTAATTGTGAGACTGTGGCAAATATTCCAGAGGTAAAGGTGCTTTGCTTTTTAAATCTGTAAAATAGGATTAGTATGTCTAGTTTGACTGTCATTCTGAAGACTATATAAGATAAAATTTGTTTAAACACCTGGAACATACTAAGTATTCTATAAATGTTTACAGGCAAAGGAAACATAAACAGTGATTTTCCTTGTCAAAAGTGCATTTTCTGGAAGATTGGTTTTTCCTAGAAAGTAGTTCTACATTCAATTAAATACTTGAGTCCCAATTATGTTAATAGTTATATTAATATATTAAAAAGTCCAGGAATTTTTGTCTTCCAGTTGTTTACAATTTAGCTGGGGATGTGTGGTCAGTATATGATTAGTTAAATAATAAAAGATGAAACATAACATACATATTGGACAGGTTTACAAGTATAGACCATTGGACTTATGTGATTGAAAAAGTTTTTAATGGAAGTTGATGTTGAAGTACCTGTTAAAGATTGATCCCCACCTTCCTCCATAAACTGAGCCTTAAACAGGAAACGTAAGAATTGAAGCTTGAATCATAAGGTCTTATGCGTGGGGGTAAACGAGATATCTGTAATAGAGTATTTGTGTTGGGAATGGTAGGATGAAGTTGAGAATAGCCATTACAACCAGATTATCAGGAGTCTTAAATACCAGAGCTGGCATTACAGATTTAGGAGACCCCTACATAGTAATAATAGTCAAAACACTGAGTGTGTAGGGCCGGCCGAGTGGCTCAGTTGGTTAAGAGCTGGCTCACGAGTGTGAGCTCTGAGCAACAGCAGGTCGATGCCCAGCCTGAGCTGAGCTGCTGCTGAGCTGCCAACAGGTGGCAGGATGGCTCAGCTTAAAAAACAACATTGAATGTGAATTAGGTTTCATAGAGAAAGAGTGAGAGACAGAGAATGACTATGAGAGCCAGTGTAAAGAATGTCCTGTGACTGAAAACAGAGGGAGACTTAAGTGTTCAGAATAGTAGGAAGGGAACCAGGGAAACATACTGTTATGAAAGCTAGGCAAGAGGGCACTTAAGAGGCAGGGACAGAAAGGGATGAGATGCTTAGGAAGAGAATGATAAGAGAATAATTATCAAGAAAAGGTCATTCAATTTTTATGCTTGGCTCTCCGCTAACCTTAATAGCCCCAAAGGCTGCAGTTTTAACTTTTTTTATAGATGGCCAAACTTTTTAATTTCTTATTTCCAGATCTACATTCCAACTACCTATGTTTATTCCTAACAGTGTCATTTCCTTCCTTTCATCAACAAATACTTATTGAGCATCTATTCTGTGGTGGGCACTGCGTTTGGCCACTAGGAATATAATGAACAAGACAAAATCCCTCCTTTCACTGAGCTTACGTTATTCTAGCAGGGGTGGGTGGTGGGCTATAAGCATTGGTTATCTGTTCAGTGATAAAACAGGTAGGGCAGAGAGGTGGAGCCAGGGCCAGTTCACACAGGGCCTTGTAGACTGCTGGAGACTTTGGATTTTACTCTACATGAGAGGCGAAAGGCATTTGAAGAGGTTAAAACAGGAAAAACATGAACAAAATCGATTTTTTAAAACCCTTAGAATAGAGTCTGACACATAGAGATCATTATACAAGTGTTTGTTAAATTAGAGTCATTCTGTCTATTTGACCAACCTTTGGAATGATGACTGTGGCTGACTACTGTGTGATTAGATCATAGGGAACCTTCTCATAGCTCCTTGGAGGAAACTCCAGGCTTCTGCTCCAAAACATTTTGTCGCAATTTTAAGTTTTATAGTGAATAGCTGCTAGATGGACTTGTTAAAATACAGTTGCTTACACATTTATGTCTATTCTTGTGTTTTGGGAAGTATCTACCTTAAAATATGAATCATTTTAAAACAAATTTTGGCAAATGGGAATTCTTTTGGGAAAAGGTGGAAATGAAGGTGTGAGATCTAAAAATCATACCATACAAAGAATGGTTGACAGTTTCATGGGTGGTTAATCTGGAAGTTAGGGCGGACAAAGAGGACATGGCAGATCTTTGTCAAATTGTTGAAGGGCCATCTCTTGGACAAAGGGAAGATTTTTTGTGGAGGGGCGACCTAGGACTAGTGATAAGAGTTTTCTGTTAAATATAAGGCAGCAGCTTATCAGTAAAATAGAGCTATTCATCTTTGGCGTGCAATGCTTTACAAAAGAATGATCTTCTGATAACTAATATTGAAGCAAAGGTAACACTACGATCTGTGAGAGCACTTAGGGTGGACTTCTTGAATGAGGAGGGAGGGACTGAATTAAAGTTTCTCACAAATCCACTATTTTTTTTAAAGCATTTTTTGTTTGTTTGTTTGTTTTTTGAGGTCAGTGTCACTGGCCCTTATATGTGGGACCTGAACCGGGGCCACTGGCTTCCCAAGCCAGTGATTAACCACCGCGCCACTCGGCCGGCCCTAAAGCATTTTTTTTTAATGTTTTTACTTTACAGAGATGATTTACTGGAAGCAGCACATGTTGATGCACACACAAAATAGCTGAAGTCCATCAAATTGTCGGGCATTCAGTAATGTGTAAGAGCATTATTAGTTTTAATCATTGTCAAACTTAAAATTCCCTTTCTTTTTCAGGGATATCATGATAACACATTTTGAACCTTCAATCTCCTTTGAGGGCCTTTGCAGTGAAGTTCGAGACATGTGTTCTTTCGACAATGAGCAGCTTTTCACCATGAAATGGATAGATGAGGAAGGTGAGTGGGAAAGAGAGGGCTGCTGTAAGCATTTGATTTAAGATACTATTCTGTCATTTTTTTTTAAAATACATAAAAGTCCTAATTAATTTAAGGGGGAAAGGTATATTAGAAATTTGATGCCATTCTTGTTTTTCTTCAAGTATTTAAATTGAAAGAGTACAATCTTTGTTTTGCCCTTTCTGTTATAAACCAGAGTGAAATTAACATGACTTTTTTTCCAGCAATAGTAACCATCTCATGAAATAGTATAACATTTTACTTTAATTTCGAATAATTATCTTCAATAATTTGACCGTACTTTTTTTTACTGAATATTACTTTAAAGAAAATGTTATGAAATAAAAGTGGTTGTGGCAAACATTGCAAAGGTGGTGGCAGAAATGCCATACTCTATTGACTTGTACTCAGAAAACATTTATTGAATACCTGAGTGCTAAGGATCGGTGTTTTCTATTCTCAGAGTCATAGTCTAATAGGAGATGGACATGTGAGTAACAAATGTAGTATGTTAAACAGATGCATAGGGGACTTAGGATACAAAGGAAGCAGCATCTACATATGCCTGAAATCTCTGATGTTTGAACTAACACTGTAACAAAAAGTAAAAGTTTTTGAAGTGAAGGAGTAGAGGGGAAACCGTTTACAATGAAGAATAAGATATAAAAATGCACAGAGGTATGATGAACATGGTGTGTGGGGAAGAGCAAGAATTCACTGAATCCAAGGTGTGGAGAGTGGTGAGGTATGAGCTTGGCCTGGATCCTTGCAACTTAAAGTTTAGTTTGTGGAACTTACTGCACAGGGTTCTCTCAGTCCCCACCACGCACTACTGAATCAGAATCTGTATTTTAACAGAATCTACAGGTGAGTTGCATGAATATAAAAGGTTGAGAAGCATAGGACTAGATCCCTGAAGGCTTTGCAAACCACATTAGACTTTATTTTACACGATAGAATGTCATTGAAGTATAGTTTAAAAATACCCTAAATATACTAGTTTTTTTTTTTTTTCTTATTTTTAGCTGAGCCATCCTGCCACCTGTTGGCAGCTCAACGGCAACTCAGCTCAGGCTGGCCTCGAACCGCTGTTGCTCAGAGCTCAGCTCGCACTCTTGAGTGAGCTCTTAACCAACTGAGCCATTCGGCCGGCCCTTAAAATGTTTCTTTTTTTTTTTTTTTTTTTTTGAGGGCAGTGTCACTGGCCCTCACATGTGGGACCGAACCAGGGCTGCTGGCTTCCTAAGCCAGCGCTTAACCACTGCGCCACTCGGCCGGCCCTTAGTTTTTTAATAATGGTTTTCTATTCATTGTAATATGAATGGAATTTCATTTTAGGCAATGTCACTATAATACTTAGCTCAATATTTGGGGCTATTTCTTTTCTTTTCTTTTTTTTTTTTGGTTTTTATAGCTGAGCCATCCTGCCACTTGTTGGCAGCTCAGCGGCAGCTCAGCTCTGGCTGGGCATCAAACTGCTGTTGCTCAGAGTTCTGCTCGCACTCTTGAGCGAGCTCTTAACCAGCTGAGTCACTTGGCTGACCCTGGGGCTATTTCTATATTCCCTGATGTAAGAGACCTGGAAAGATATTATCCCAGCTCCAAGCTATAGCTAAATTCAAACACGTTTTCATGTTTTAAAGGTTTTCTAAAGTAATGTATGTGTTCACTGTTTGGGGGGGACAAAAGTAGTACTATATTTAAAAAGAAGTCTTTTGTTTGCCCTTTCTTTTCTCCTCCCTCACCAATTCCAGTCTGAAGAGAAAGAAACACTGGTAACAGCTTATATTTTCTAGATATTTTCAATAGAAACATTCTTGCTTCTATATGTTATTTATAAGAAGCACGCTATTTTTTTTTTACAAAAAAATTAATATACAAGCTGTTAAGCAGTATGTTCCTTTTACATTGGGTATTGGGCATTTTTTTCTTTTCAATGTGTATCAATTTGCATCATTGTCTTTTTTTTTTTTTATGATTTTATTGGGGAATCGGAAGGGCAACAGACAAGTTGTTGTCCTTTTATTCTTCAGTCTAGTTGTGGAGGACGTCGCTTCACTGTCCCATGTTGGTATCATTGCGCTCTTCCCGGGTGAGGTAGATTGGTCGCCGGCCTCTGGACAGCCACTCACTATGATCAAAATATAATGAGCATTTTTATATGTAATTTTGTGCTATTGTATGGGACTCTCTGTTGAGCAAATTCACAGAACATGCACATCATAAATTTAGTAGCTAGTGACAATTTGCTGTCAAAAACAGTTAAACCAATTTATGGTACAACTACATTGAGTGAGAACAGCCTTTCACTTTTGCCCTCATGATCTTCAGGTATTATGAGTCCTTGACATTTTTTGAAATCTAATAAGTGAAATGCTAGCTTGATATTTTAAATTTTGTATTATTTAAGAGTAAGACTGGGCCGGCCGAGTGGTGCGGTGGTTAAGTGCTGACTTGGGAAGCCAGCATCCCCGGTTCGAGTCCCACATATGAGGGCCAGTGATACTGCCCTCAAAAAAAAAAAAGAGTAAGACTGAGTATCTTTATCTGTTCAACCACTTTTTGACCTATCACAAGGTTAGTTTATGTATTTTTAATTATAAATGGTGTGGGTATCTCACAGTATATATTTAGCCTGAAAATGAGACTATGTAATTAAGCATAGAGCATGGAATATAGTTAGCATCAATAAACTGAATCTTATCATGAACTAGTGTTATTTTCATTATAATCCTGTTCTGATCATTTCATGCTATTTGCCATTTAAGGTTTTTGCAATCAGTGGTTTTCAAACTGTAGTGCACATAGGAATCACTAGATAATTCATTTTATTAAAAGAAATGGGTTTAGAGACAATCCCTTAAAAAATGTTATGGTACTGTTATATTTTGTATTATCTTTGCCTGGAGAGTTCTGCTCCGACGTTGTCACATGGCTGTCTCTTTCTTGTCGTTCAGGTGTTCACTGAAATGCCATGTCCTCCAAGGTTTTTACCCCATTCACTCCGTATGTTATTTGTATGGTAGAATATAAGCTCCCTGAGAGCAGAGATCTTGTCTTTCAACCTGGATCTCCAGTACGGCCTAGAACAGTGCTCCATAATAATATGCACAAAAAATACTGTGAATTGTACAAAAGGCTAGTGCAAACCTTTCCACAACGTAGTTTTATGTCTGTGATTGAAGATTTAAGCCTTGGGAGTTGTGGTTTATTCTATTTTTTCTTAACAATAGCATATTTTAATGAACAGATTCACATAATGAATTACATTACTCATCTGATGAAACAGTCATATCTTTTTATAATGCAGTTCATAGTTCTTTCTCTCTAAGTAGCTATCAAGTGTCATAATTTTCTGGGTGAAAACAAAACTGTAGCCTTTGCCTCATTTAAGTAAAAGGTTAAACTTTCTAAGTCTGTTGATTCCCATGTGATCCTTCTTACATTGGTTAATTTTGATACCGGTCTTTTCTTAATTTTGGACAGTAGTAATTATTTTTAAGTTCCGTGCAATTATTTTTTCAGTTGTAATTTTGACACCTTTATTTTTAGCCATATAGGCATTAAGACATTCTTATCTGGAGAAAACATTTTCTCTAGGATCAGTGGAAGACAACTATAATTTTAATTCTCTGTTTGTGAGAAACACTATTCTAGAAGCTAAATATATCATTGTGGGATTTTATATTAGAGCGAATAAAGATCATAAACTTACTTCATTCCTTTAAACAGATTTCATGACCACCGCCCTTTTTCTTTGTGTTCAAAATCAGTTCTACTAATTGGATATGGGTGTGGAAAAACTGGTTTGCTTAATGTAACTAAAGATTTTAGAATGAATAGTAATTTTGTAACAATAATACCCCCCTTTCTATTTACCACCTAATAATATTTTCTGAAAATCTATTCTATGAATTTCTAATTTATTCTGGGTCTGATTACCTGGTTTAGATTGAACCATATTTCTTTTCTGGCATTTCTCTACTACTATAAAGGAGCCTTTGGATATTTTATTTCTTATTAAAGTTTTTATTAAGAATAGTGCATGCTTTTTACAAAAATATTGATTTGTTTGAGGGGCCGGCCTAGTGGCGCGGTGGTAAAGTGCTGGCTTCGGAAGCCAGCAGCCCCGGTTCGGTCCCACATATGAGGGCCAGTGACACTGCCCTCAAAAAAAAAAAAAAATATTGATTTGTTTGAAGGAAAATAATATCTTTGGGAATCCTCATCCCCAGAAATAACTGCTATAAACAAACTGATGATGTCCTTTTTCTGTGAATATACAACTAGAAGGGACAGGGTAACAAGTTTTTTCTTTCTTACAAATACTGATGTTGTACAGGCTGTTATTTAACCTGCTTTTTCATGTAATGTCTTGTGGACATTTGTCTGTATCAGTGCATGTAGATTGATCTTGTTCCTCTTAAATGCTGTGTGGGATTATGTAATAACATGGTGGTACCCTAATTTATTTAGCAAATTCCCTTTTGATGGATATTTGGATTGTTTGCAGTTTATAAAAAATATTGATGCAGAGATTACCTTTGAGCATATATTTTTTTGGCATCTGTACTGTATTATCTGTAGGGTAAATTCCTTTAAATGGAATGTGTCCTTGATGATAGGTGGTACCAAATTGACCTCCAAAAATATAGTATCTTTTGTTATACTTTCATCAGTAGCACAAGTGAAAATTATTTTTTTACACTCTGTAAAAGACTAAGTGAGAGAAAAAATTGAAAATGTATGTGATTTGCGGAGAGTAGGAGAAAGTATTTGGATACAGTTCTTTAATTCATGTCCTGTTGGTTTCAATAAGTGAGATTCATGGAAATTTAAAGTAACTATAAGCATTCTTTGACATAAAGTATGGAGTGTTTCTGAATTCTGATAGGTTAAACTTCTTCCTGATTTGCATTATAAAATCTGATACATTCATGGGGGTGGGGGGGTGGAAATTGAGTGCCAATATGTGACAAAGCCATACTTAGGATGATAAGAAACATGCTTCCCTTGTGTGATATTTTTCCAAACATCTGTAGTCTGATGTAATTTTAGCTGGTGTGTTAAGAACTAAAATAGCAAATCATTCTTCATACTTTATCACCCAACACTATGTACTAACTGTGGTAATAATCATGTCAGAAAAAAACAGTAAGGGGAAAACTTTTTGACTGAGTCTATGTATATTCAGCATTATTTCATTTGCTTAAATAGCAATATTATGGCTCCAAACCTGAAAATATTAAAATCAAAATCAACATCAATAAGAAAAAAACAATCTAAGTACTGCTGAGCAGTTCTCATTCTGTAACTGGTATTTTTCTTCTGCTTGGAGAACTTCCTTTAACATTTCTCGTAGTGAAGGTTTGCTGGTGATGAATTCTTTCAGCTTTTTCATGTCTTTATTTCACCTTTTAAAAAAATGGTTTTATTGAAGCATAATTGACATAGAACAAATTATACATATTAAAAGTATGCAGTCTGGGGCCGGCCGAGTGGCGCGGCGGTTGAGCGCTGGCTTGGGATGCCAGCGGCCCTGGTTCGAGTCCCACATGTGAGGGCCAGTGACATTGCCCTCCTAAAAATAAATGAAATAAATAAATAAATGAATAAATAGATAAATAAATAAATAAAATGGTGATTCTTTAAAAAAAAAAGTATACAATCTGATGAGTTTTGATACCAAGAAACCATCACCACAAGCAAGATACAGAACACATCCATTACCCCCCAAGTTTCCTTGTGCTTTGGGATTCCCCCCATCCCAGGCAACTACTGATCTGCTTCCTGTCACTGTGGATTAGTTTGCATTTTCTCGAGTTTTATAGAAATGGAATTATATCCATGTTCTCTCTCTTACTCTCTCTTTTTTTTTTTGGTCTTTTGCTCAGCATTATTATTGATATATAGGTTGTTTGTATTCGTTGATTTATTTTTTATTGTTGAGTGGTATTTTATCGTGTGGATGTACCACAATTTGTTATCCATTCATCCGTCGGTGGACATTGAGGTTGTTTCCAGTTTGGGACTATTACAAATAAAAGTGCTATGGTATTCACGTACAAGTCTTTGTATGTATACATGTACCAAACAAAGGAGTGCCAAACAAAGACATACACATTTAAGAGATGTTGTCTTAAAATGTGTGTACATTTTTTGGTACCCTCTGTATTATGGAAGTAGATCATTTGGCATACACTTGTGCGGGGAGCCAGCCCCCGTGAGGACCAGGGGTTCCCTCGGGTGGGACGGCGTCGGCGAGGAGAAAGAAGGAGGTTCACAGGAGCGTCACACACCCTTTATTATTAAAGCCTGGCCCCTTTTATAGGGGCTTCTGACCATTACCTCAATTGCAAGTTATGTTTCACATGATCAGGATGTTTTTCTCTTTCTCAGAGCTTTTACCTTTTTGTAATGTATCTTTCCAGGGTACACCGGTTACCATGACTACCTTACAGGGCATATACTTGAACTATTGCCAAGAGACTAGCAGTGGCTGAGTTTAGGGCAAAACCCATCTAAAGTCCATTTTTAGGTGATTAATGATACTTAGTAGCAAAAGGAGTCTCAAACTTTTCCTATCCTACGAAGAGCTGCATATTATTGCAATAGAAGGGAACATCTGTTTCTCAGTCAAAACTTCCGTTTTTGTTGCTACAGCAATGTGCAAAGCAAAGAGTTAAAACAAGGCTGTTAATTAAAATACCTCATGGTCAGTAAGCTGTCTCCTATCAGAACTCTCATGGCCGAGAGACCTTGGTCTGCTGGTCTCCAAGGAAATCTTTCACAGCTGCATAGGCCAAGGGGCTGGAGTGCCCAATATCTCAGTTCAGGGGTCCCCTCGGGCTGTAGCCTGTTTTAGAGAGTTTCCTTTTCTTTAGGAAATCTTGCCCCGTCATTGACTTACACAACCAGCTATCATCAGGGTACCACAGGAACTTGTCACAAATGCAGTGAGTATATTGTCTCCTATAGGAAGAAAGGCACATGGGTCCACAGAGACAGGAGATATTACATGACCAACCATAAGGCAGCATCCCAGACATCCAGTGCTGAGTGTGGATCTTTATTTCATTGTGACCTTGTCAGACACTGGGATGCTGTCGGCCCCCAACACACTTGGGTTTTTTTTTTTTAACATAAAATAGGAAAAGAAGATACACCAGGCATATTCTCAGGCAGATGATTTTTAGAAAGGAGTTTATATAGAAGTTAAGGATCTGGAAATTGATACCTTTTTAAAACTTTCCTTATGTGGTAGCCCCTGTTTGTTTTTCAATAATAGCCATCCTTATGGGTGTGAAGTGGTATTTCATTGATTTTCATTTTCCTAATGATTAGTGATATTGAGCATCTTTTCATGTGCTTATTGGTCCTCTTCATGTCTTTGGAGAAGAAATGCCCTTTGCTCTTTATTTAATTTTTTTGTCATCATTTTTGATGAGTTGTGGGAATTCTGTATATATTCTGGATATTAATCCCTTATCAGATACATGATTTGCAAATATTTTCTCCCTTGGGTTGTCTTTTCACTTGTGTTGATAGCATCCTTTGATGTATACAAACGTTTTTAATTTTGATGTATACTAATTTATCGATTTTTCCTTAACCTGTGCTTTTAGTGTCATCTCCAGGAAATTCTGGCCTATCCAATGTCTTGAAGCTTTCTCCCTATGTTTTCTTCCAGGGATTTCATAGTGTTAGCTCTTACATTTAGGTCTTTGATCTGTTTTGAGTTAATTTGTGTTTATCTGTAAGATAGAGGTTCAATTTCATTCTGTTGAATATTTTATAGTGAATTTTTATTAGTTTTTATAGGCTTGTATAATGGTATAGTGATTATATTAACAAATTTTTATCTAGAGTTATAGGGGTTTGCTCAAAATGATACGGTGGAGGGGATAAGTGAGTGGGTATGCAGGTGATACAGGATTTTGTAATATGTTTGAAAACTTCCAAAATAAAAACTAAAAAAGAATTGGTAAACCCTGAACATGGCGTTTTAGAAACCTAGACACAGTTTCTGTAGTCGGTGGGCAACTTTGTTACATGCTACAAAGAAGTCAACTAGAATAAAGGCAGAAAAGATGCCACTGACTTCAGCAGCTGTTTTAGTAGAGTGTTTGGACTAAAACCTGACAGCAGAATTTTGAGAAATACAAGGAAGATAGGAATGTGAAGAAAGCAGGGTGGGAACACTCTTGCTATTAAAAAAGTTACTTCTAATAAGTCTAAAAGGTTATGAACCTGTGAAATAAAAAGGACAAAAGTATGAAGTCAAAAATCAAGGACCCTGTGCCCTTTTCTTCCTCTTCTCACCCGCTCCCCTCAGTCCCAGTCTACAATTTACTCTGGAGATGTATGGCTACCGAATTAATGTAATGACTGCTTGAATAGGAGAGAGATTTTTGAGAGGGAGACTCCAACATGCCTTTGCCTGAGAAGAGCAAGTGGAAGGAAAGCAAAAATGAAAATGAAACTGAGGAGGACTAATGGAATAATTCCCAGAGAATATAGAAGGAAACAGGGATTTAGTGGCCAAAGGAGAGAAAAGAACAGAGGCACCCATTTCTCTGAGACAACAGGAAAGGAGGTGACTTCATTTTTTCTCTCAAGTAGTAGACCAAGTTCTCTGCTGAGAGTGGTTGAGGTTTGGTCAAAGTTGGTGACCTCTGGTGTGTGGTAACATTTGGTGTAACCACAGGAATGAGCAAAAGAATGCCAGTGTGGAGGACACAGCTCAGGCCCCAACTATGTTCAAAATGACTTTCATTGAGGAATGCCATCCTACAGAGAGATGTGTCATCTCATTGACTGCCAAGGATGACTCAGTGCTTTAGCTGGTTGACTAAGCCAGCTCTTTCTTCCTTTCCCTCTCTGTGTGTAAGCTTATTAAAACTACACATTTCTATTTAAAAGCTGTTCAAATAAGACTGCTCTTCAGTCCAGAGTACTTTATTTTTATTAGCCTTGCTTCCTTTCTGTGAGTCCTTTGAGCAGACTCAGCTGAAGGGAGAATTTGATAAAATGGTTACATAAAGACCTCTAACAGACCATATTGTGGCAATGGAACTACTTTCACTGCCTCTGTTAAAGAAACAGCTAACAGAAAGCTTGTCCCTGGCCATTAGTCATATTGCAGTAACAATCTAAAATGTGGTCATTGGTAGACTTTGCTATATTTCGAATATATACATTATTGAGAATTATGGTTTTATGTGTATAAAATTAAGTATATATAAATCCTGTAATATTTTGTAGAAATAGAAATGGAAATTATATTACCTACTTGAGAGAATAGAATTGTTTAAATAAATATCTAAAGATTTGTCCTTGTCAGATATTTCTCTATGTATATGTGTAATTTTTTTCAAGATTTTATGTAATGGAAATTGTTTACTAATCATCACATTTAGAGGATTTAAAAAGTGAGCTTTACTTTACTTTTATATTTTGTAGGAGACCCGTGTACAGTATCATCTCAGTTGGAGTTAGAAGAAGCCTTTAGGCTTTATGAGCTAAACAAGGATTCTGAACTCTTGATTCATGGTAAAGGAGTAATCATTTCTTACTCTTCTAGAGCAATAAATTTTTTTGAAATAATCCTAGACTCTTGACCATTGTAAAACATAACCCTGATGTCCTTTTCTTAACTTCTATCCCTTGTCACTATGTAATTGTCCTTACTCAGTAGTTCTTCAATTGCTAGAGAAGATAAAATCAACCAGCTTCTTATAATCTTGGGAGATTTGTTATTTGTGTATGCCTTCTTGGGTATTAAATTGTGATCATTGCTCAGTGTTTCACAGCAAAGTTTAGGATAGAATTTAAGAACTGAAAGCCTAGTTGAACCTAAGTCATCGCCATGCAGATTTGCAATGTATGCAAACAATGATCTCCAAAGGTAAGGTATCTTAAATGTCCTTTCTTTTGTTGAAGGGTTAACAGTGAAACTGTTTACATAGTTGTTATAGATGGTAGTATGTTAAAGGTCCACAAGCCTGAGAGGTGGGTAGCAGTTTAGAGAAAAAAACCTAAACTCAGCTAGCACGTAACTTGCACATTGTAGACCTGGGTTGTAAATCTAGGTATTCCTATTTAATCTGTTCTTTTCACTTTACCATGCTGCCCCTGAAATTTTTATGCCATGTAGAACCCCCTTAATGTATTGCATTTAATTGCAATACTTTGGCAATATTTTATGTAACATTTTTGGAAGCTTTGTGAGACCAGACCTAGGGAACTCTTTAAAACTTGAAACAGATATAAATCTTCCCTAAGTATAATGAATCATTTTAATACCTTGTTATAATTCCTATACTTTTCTTTTTTTGAGGGCAGTGTCACTGGCCCTCATATGTGGGACCTGAACCAGGGCCGCTGGCTTCCCAGGCCAGCGCTTAACCACCACGCCGCTCGGCCAGCCCCTGTACTTTTCTATACAGTGTGTTTTAAAAAAAACACAGCAATTTCATTTTTTTCTACCTTTAGAATTTGGCATAGTGACTCCCAAGGGATCAATAATCTACTTTTTTGAGATCCTAGCAGAACTTTACAAGTCTTCCATTTTTTTGGGTCAACTCTTTCTAGAATAAAACTACAATGAACGTTTAAAGAAATGACTACTACATAGTATTAAACAGTTTAAGTTTCATTGCTTTTTGTAGCTACATCACAGTTCTGTTTTCAGAAGTTAGCTTATATTTCAACTCTTAAAAATATGTTAGGAACTGTGCTTTCCATGCTCTGTGCTTTTTAGACCATGTCCTTTTGTGCATCACATACTACAAATAGTTGACTACATGTTCATAAACATGCTGTTTATATTCTGTCTCTATAAAAATGGTCTGAAATTAGATTGTTTATAAATATGTAGTTCCTAAGATAAAACCTACATTTTGGAGTTGAGTATTGTTTTTGGTGCTAATTTATTCCTAAATTTAGTATACATCTTTTAAAAACTATAATGGTTTATGTTCATATTTGTATACATTTTTATAATTTAATTCTTCATTGCAGTAAACTTGTCACTACAACCAGAATTTCAGTAAATAGGACCTAATGATTTCTCTAAAGACAAAAAAACAAACAAAAAAAACCCAGTGATGTAATAGGGACTGGAGTGAGTAATTTGAGCCTCTGATGCATTATTTATTGATTTTCACTTTCATAAAAACTTACTTTAGATAGTGTTGGTAAACTGGATCTCTTTAAAAAATAATACTGACTGTATCATATGCTAAGTATATTGTGTCAAGAGAGGGTCCGGTTGAAATTTGGGTCACTTTTTTTGATATTTGAGTTTAAAATTCTATTTAATTTGCATGTTTTAAATAAATATGCTATACTAATTTTAGTTTATTTTCTTTCAGTATTTCCTTGTGTACCAGAACGTCCTGGAATGCCCTGTCCAGGAGAAGATAGTGAGTGTTTATGTATTTCATCTTTTTTTTAAAAGATTTTTTTACTGGGGATTCAGGGAAGGGGAACAGACAAGTTGCTGTCCTTTTGTTCTTCAGTCTAGCTGTGGAGGAGGTTGCTTCACTGGCCCATGTTGATATTATCATTGCGCTCTTCCTGGGTGAAGCAGATTGGTCACCGGCCTCTGGATGGCCGTTCTCGGAGGCTCACGGCATCTCACGCCCCCTGCCGGCCACTCACTGTAGCCTATGGCAGCCCACTGCAGCAGAGGCTGCAGCCTACACCATCTCCGGCAACTCACTGCAGCCCAGCTTCAGGTCAAGCTGTTGTTCACCATCTTAGCTCTAGAGGGTGCAGTGTCACTGGCCTTCATGTGGGATCCAAACCAGGGCCCTCCTGCTCAGAGCTGGCATCCCAAGCCAACTCGTAATCAATATGCCACTCGGCCGGCCTGTACTTCATATTTTTTAATAAAGTTATTTATTATATAATGGCACAAATGAAAGGAAGTCAGAAATAGAACTTTTAATTCATTTGATTTCTTTTCCATCTTTTAGTCTAATTTAGAATATATTAGCAACTGCCTAAACTCTACTTTTGCCAGATCAAAATCAGGCAGTTCTTATTTACAACTTACTGACATAATTGCCTATTATGTATTTTAAAGGAAAATTAAGTTAATTTTAAGTCATGTGTCTTTCTGGTTTTTAATTTTCGAAATATTCAAACCTAAGGAGAAGTTGAAACAACATTGAAAACAAAGATACCCATATATCCTTTGCCTAGATCCACCAATTTTTAATATTTTCTGTTGGCTTTAACTCGGTGTGTATGCATACATATGCATGCATGCATATACATAACAAACACACTTGTTTTATTTTTATTTTATTTTTATTGGTGTGCTGTTTGAGGACGAGTAACTGACATGACACTTCACCTCTAAATACTTCAGGAATTGTTACAGGATTTTCTTTTGAATGTCTAAGCTAGTGGTTGCCATTAATGAATGAACTGAGAGAGTCAAAACAGATTTTAAATATGCAAACTTACATATGATCATAAGTTACTGCTTTTGAGATAAGGTGTAATAGTTGTGGATATTAATCAACTCATTTTCATTTGTGGTTTCTGTACATATCCATGATGTTAGAAGGAATTGTGGTCAGTGTTTTGCTTTGCATTAGGTAAAATATTTCTACACTTTTAATTCTATGACTCTTCACACAACTTGGTGAAAACGAAAAATTAAAGAACTGTGGATGTTTGTATAGAGAGTTGAATGGAGGCCATGTACCTACCATATAGAAAGATGGGGAAAATACAAAGAATAGGTAGGGGCCCGCCGAGTGGTGCCGTGGTTAAGCGCTGGCCTGGGAAGCCAGCGGCCCCGGTTCGGGTCCCACATATGAGGGCCAGTGACACTGCCCTCAAAAAAAACCAAAAAACAAAAAAACAAACAAAGAATAGGTAGAACTCTGAAGCAGTAGTGAAAAATTTAGATTTGGATTGAGCTAGGAGTATTTTGCTGGCATTTCAATGGCAGATGGATTAAAGCCAGTGTAGGCCACCATCACAGAGCTGTTGGAGAAGCAGCTATTTCTTTGGGCAAGTTAGAGTTTTGAAAGACTTGCCATTGTAGCAGATATTGGCTCAAGTCCCATCTCCAAATCTATTATGAATCTGTAGCACACTTCCCAGATAAAATATTATTTCCTGACTTTTTACTGTACTTCATGCACACTTGCCCTTTTTAAAAATTGCTGGTGGAGACTTCTTTCCCCAGATGATAAATATTACTAAACTAGAGCATGGGAGAAAATTGATAATGATGAATGTGATCTAATGGCTCTTTTAAGTCCTAGGCAACGTTCACATGTTTGTTTGTTTTTAAAGATTTTATTGTGGAAGGGAAACAGCGTTGGGGAACCAGGGAAGGGGAACAGACAAGTTGCTGTCTTTTTGTTCTTCAGTCTAGTTGTGGAGGATGTTGCTTCACTGGCCCATGTTGGTATCATCATTGCACTCTTCTTGGGTGAGGCAGATCGTTCGCTGGCCTCTGGATGGCCACTCATAGCGGCTCTTGGCAGCTCACGCTGGCTGCTGGCCACTCACTGTAACCTATGGCAGCCCACTGCAGCAGGGTCTGCAGCGTCCCGGGGAATCACAGCAGCCCAGCTCCAGGTGGAGCTGTTGTTCACCATCTTAGCTGTAGAGGGCAGTGTCACTGGCCCTCATATGCGGGTTCTGAACCGGGGCTGTTGGCATCCCAAGCCCCCTCCTAACCAATGCGCCACTCGGCCAGCGCAACATTCACATGTTTAAATTTAAGATATATCAAGTTGTAGTTCATGAAAGCTTTTGAAGTAGGATGTTCTTGTAGGTGAACAGTAACTTTCTGCTCCGGTTACTCCTAACAATAAATAATTAAAAATAAAAGCATCTATGTTTAGTTCTGTATTATACTATCTTAAGATTTATAATTCAGAGCATTTCATCTGGTCTTTTCTAGTGTAATTTTAAATAGTAAACCCAGTGCTACATTTGCTTTAAAATGAGTTTAGAAACCTAATGGAATCTTTCCACAGTGTTAACTATTACTGGGGAATGTCACTATTAATGGCTAATAGACTCTCTCTCTCTCTCTCTCTCTCTCTCTCTCTCTCTCTCTCTCTCTCTCTCTCTCTCTTCATTATGATTGACTTAACCAAAATTACACAGGTAGTCTAGAATTAATTTTTGTAGAACCTCTTAGTTTGTTTAGGAAAAGTATTAATATATAAAAACCGTTGGATGTAAGACTGTTGGGGAAGGGAATACTTTTGTGGTTACCAGATGTCCCTGAGACATTTGTAGAAGTACTTACAAAAAGGAAAATGTACCTTTACAATGAGAAAACTAGCAATCACTGCCTTTAACAGAGTGAACACCAGTAGTGGGAATCAATAATCTGATATTTATGTATCTCTTGATGTGATGCAATAGGAAATACACATCACCTATGTGTTATTTTTGCCAATGTGCTTAATACTGACTCTAATGAGGAAACAGACCAATCCAGAATGTAGGACATAAGACAACTGCCTACACTTTTTTTTTTAAGAAAGTCAACGTCTTGAAAACCAAACAACAACAAATAAGGCAGAGTGAATGTTTTAGCATACATTAGAGAGACAAAAAAGGTATAGCTTCAAAATGCAATGCCAGAATCTTGATTGGATCCTCTGGAGAAAAATTATGAAAGATACTTTGAAGGCAAAAGGGAAATTTGCATATGAACTATATGTTAGGTATTAGTGAGTTAATGTTAATTTTCTAAGACTTTGGTAATGCTGTTATGCTTAAGTAGAATTGGGGGAAAGTCCTTAATCTCAGACAATGGACACGTAGGTATTTAAGGGTGAAGTAGTATAATGTCAGCAACTTACTTTGAAATGATTCAGAAAAAAAAGTGTATGTGTAAAAAGAGAGGAAAGCAAAATGTGGCAAAATGTTAATAATCAGTAAATCTTGGTGAAGGATGCAGGTGTTTGTTCTATTCTTTCAACTCTTCTGTGGGCTTAAAAATTTTTCAAAATTAAAAGTTGGGGGGAAATGAAAAAAACAGAAAAGCAATAATAGTTATTCAAACATCTGTACTCCATGAGCTTTATTTTCGTCTAGTCCCTTGATGAATGTTTTATTTTTTTACTTTCAGGTTTTTATCAGAATAGTTTTTTCTTGTTATGACTATAATGAAAAAAGTCACAGACTTAATATAATAGACTTTTATTCACACTTGCTCTTTTTTACTTTTAATCCCTCTTCAGAATCCATCTACCGCAGAGGTGCACGCCGCTGGAGAAAGCTTTATTGTGCAAATGGCCACACTTTTCAAGCCAAGCGTTTCAACAGGGTAAACTTTGGTTTGTTGAATGTTAATATGAGACCTATATTTTTTTCCTCTCTACCATGAAATAAAGGTAGTCTTGTTATTCCTTTTTAAAGGAGTAAGTTGGGTTACCTAACATTGCCAGTTACCTGTTTTCTTGAGGTAATTTTTAATAACATCTCCTTTCACTCTTAAAAATGTTTCTGATTGCCTTAATTATATAGTTACCTTAGCTATAAAAAAGTTGGATTTTTGTAGCATCATTCAAGACAAAGAATAAATAAATACACCCCTAGAAACTTGGAATAAAAAGGAACTTCATTCAAGTAAGAGTGACTTAAGCAAAAATCAATTTAAATGGAGAAACATTACAAATATTCCTTTTTAAAGTAAGTACAATGCAGTATACAGATAATGTATTATAGAATTGTATACTTGAAACCTATATGATTTTATTAACCAATGTCACCCCAATAAATTTAATTTTAAAAAATATATGTTCATTCAAAACAGCCAGAAAATAAGCTAGGTTTATATTGCAAACCATTTAATTTTGTAATTTTACTTCACAGTTTAGAAAATAATTGCAAATACTTATCTAGCTTTTACTATGTATGAGGCACCTTTCCAAATGCTTGATGTATTGATTCGTTTAATCCTTACAACAACCTTGTGAGATAGCTACAACCTATTTCCATTTTATAGACAAAGAAACTGAGGTACAGGGTAGTTAAAAAACTTGTCCAAAGGTGACGCAGCTAATAAGTGACAGAGCCAACGTTTGAAAGCAGTCTGTGTCCAGAAGTTCACGTTTTTAACTATTCCTGATAACCATAAATTCATGGACTCCCGTTTCCATTCTAAAACTAGTACTATGTTCTGAATTCATTAATGTAAATGGAAGCTACCACCTGAGGGTCCCAATCTTTTGTTCCCAGTAGCACTGATACTTAAAAAACTTTAAAATGAAATGTCACTGTAAGTATTGCTCTTTAAGAGAACAGGGCTTTGGTTTGAGCTCTGAACAGTCTGGAAGGCTTATTTTTGCTTGGGAATCCTTATGCCACTTTTCTGCCGTTAAATTTGAAAGTTTTTCAAATTTAATTCACTTTTCCTATTTTTATTACTCTCAACCTAATTACGTGAAGACTAAAACTTCTTGGACTTATCACAGAAAACAACATGGTTATAAATTTCACTGTCTCTTTAAAATAAGTTCTCTTTTTCTGTTGATTTTCCCCTGACCATCATACCTTTGGAAATGTTATGTATGATGAAGAAAATTGAGTTGGAGAAGAAAACCACTTGTTTTCACTAATATATAGACAAACTGTTGGGAAATGAGTATGACCTTTTTTTGTTGTTGTTACTCAATTCTGTTGAATTACTATTTCCAGCGAGCCCACTGTGCCATCTGTACTGACCGAATATGGGGACTTGGACGCCAGGGATACAAGTGCATCAACTGCAAACTCCTAGTTCATAAGAAGTGCCACAAACTTGTCACAATTGAATGTGGGCGGCATTCTTTGCCACCGGTAAGACACACTTGTATTTAATAGAGTGTTTTTGATAATACCACTAGAACAGAGGGCTACAATAGGATGGTGTTAAGGAATCACAGCTTAGCAGTGTTATTATAGAATGTGGGTAGGAATACGTAACAGTCCAGTTAACATTGTGAATTTTGGAATTAATACAAATTTGCTTGTAGGATATAGTCAACATTTTTGTTTAACCTGCTACAAAATCCTCTGGTATAAATTAGGATAATGGAGGGAGAACCATTTAAGAGATTTTTTTCTTTTCTTTAAGCTAAACTCATTAGTTTATAGCTCCCATCATTCTCACATCTACATTCAGCAGATCAGGTAAGTGTCAGAGGCTTGGTGTTTGCTATTGAAAGTGTCAGATTACTGGGGATATTTTGCATTTAAAATTTTTATTTTTCACTTTTTATTTTGAATATATGATTAAAACATACTCATTATAGAAAAAATAGAGAATACAGATGAATAAAGAAAGATTAATAAAAATCCTCCACCAAATCTGTCATCTAAAGGTAATTGTCATTTGTGTATATCCTTCCAGAACTTTTTCTGTGCAAATTTATACGCATAAACATTAAAATTTTTCCATATAGAAAAATTTTCCATATAGAAAAATTTTAAACATATATAAGAGTAGGTGGAATAATATAATGAACTTTCATATACCAATAAGTCACCCTGCTCTGACACCTATCAACTCATGACCAATTTTGTTTCATCTATATTCCCCCATCTATTTAACCTGCCCTCACCTCACCCTGTATTATTTTGAAACAAATCCCATACATATTTCAGTATGTACCTCTCAACGATAAGGACTCTTTAAAACACCTTATATCTAATATAAGGTTAGATTAAAAAAAAAAGAAACCTTCTATCTAATATCCATATAGGCAATGTTGAAAATTTCAGTTGTCTCATAAATGTTGTGATTTTGTTTTTACAGTTTTCACTGTGAATCAGGATCCAGTGAAGTCCCTATTATTGATTGTGTCTTGGATAGTTTTAAATTTAAGATTCCTCCTTACCCTCCTTGCTCTCTCACTCTCTTTTTTTCCCTTAGAATTTAATTGTAGAAGAAACTGTACTGTCAAAGTGTTGCTGAATTTTTCTTTTGCTTTTCCATGATTATGTTCAGAATGTTCCTGTCCTTTTTATTTTCTGTACATTACAGTTGGATCTGGAAGTTTGATTAGATTCTGGTTTCTGAAATGGGTTGTTTTTGAGACTACTTTGTAGATGACACATCAGTTTGGTTGTGCCTTATTCTTTTACATACTTTTTTTAACAAAAGTGAGATCACGTATGTACTGTTTTCTAACCCATTTTTCTTACTCAACAATATATTTTCGTCATCTTTCTATATCTAGCTATCTATATCCTCATCATTTTTTAGCATAATATTTTGTTATATGTCTATTCCATAATTTTTTTAACCTTTTGCCCATGATTGAACATTTTCTGTAAATTTTTCTATAAAGAAAATCGTATTGAACTTTCTGGTAAATAAATCCTATAATTTCTTTAAGGATCCAGAAGTACTTGGTTAAAGAATATGCATTTTTAAAAAGATCTGGATGCATCTTTTTAAATTGTCTTGTAGAATGATTATACCATGTTTATTCATGGTACCTTCTTTGGACTTTATGAAAGTAGGTTGTTACTGGTGGCTCTTTGCTATTAGAATTATATGGCTAGTTCATATAAGCTTAGAAATGGGCTTGTGCTTAAAGAGATGAAAATCCAACCTTAAGGAAGAACAGAAGGCCAAGAATTGTGACCATAATTTACCTAGATTACTATTGATATTTGTGAGTATTCTTAGGTGATGGATGACTTGTATGAGTTTATAAATGTTGAAGAAAAGAGAACATTTAATGGTTACATTTAGGATAGGTGCTAAGTACATTGAAAAGGCAGCCTTGAAATTATAATTGTATAATTAATGCACCTTCTCAAGTTGACCCTTTCTTGCTGGTATTCTAAACTTGATTCCAAGATTAGTGAATTAGTAACATTTTGGTTTGAATTAGCCTTATCCTGAGGTTTTTGACAATTAGCTGGAAGTCAGTTACTAGAAGGTATTTCTTTTTCTTTTTTGGGTCACTGACACCTTTGAGAAACTTCAGAAAAACATGGGAAGTCCACAAAATTTTATATATAATTTCAAGAGGTTTATAGACACACCTTGAAGTCTATCTCTGGACCTCAGCTAAAGAAGTCAAATACTGGAGACTCTTGCCAGAGACTTAAAAATGAGTATATGGAGCTCAAAGGAAGCATAGGTAGTATAGAAGAGGAAACAATCAGAGTTTAATTTGATTTCTAGTTGATGGTCTGAAATAAGTTTTGTGTTTCTTCTGTCATCTGTAAAATGTGACTAACATTACCTCATTCACAGGAATATTATATTGGTTTCATATAATAAAATTAAAAGTAAATTAAATATGGTAATGTAATTCTCACTTAGGTATATTCTTTCAAATTTAAATTTTAATATGCTGTGTCTCATTAAAATAATGTTGCTTCTGGATGTATAGTGGTATTGGGATTTAAAAAGATTCCACTAAGTTACTGTTTCTTTGGAAATGTTTGTAGGAACCAATGATGCACGGGGATCAGTCATCCATGCACTCAGACCATGCCCAGACAGGTAAGAATGGCAGGAACTATTGTTCATTAACGATAACAAAGTATCATTGAAAGACTTCTTTAGGTGACTCTTTCATTCAAGTTTAAAAACATTTATGTCCTTCCCAAATAAAAGGTAGGTAACCGTATTTTGTAGTAATAATATCGTCAAAATATTTAACATATGCGTTTGGCATTTTAAAAAGACAACTATGTGAACTACAACAAATGACTATTTTCTCTAATTTAGATCATTTTTTTTTAGAGCCTTTAAATCCAGTAAACTTAGTTATTTTCAGTAATGAAAACATTGATTTTGCGGGCCATGTCGACTATGTTCTATGTTAAAGTGACCTATATTTGTTAAAAGCTTTATTATCAGAAGTGGAAAGTATGTAAAAGATACGGAGAGTATAGAAAATTCAGAAAAAGACCTTGTGAGTTCAAGTGTTAACAGATACAAAACCTAAAATATATATTTGGGAAATTGAAAGAGCAATTAAATGGGACAGAGCAGCCTGATCTGGGATGAATCAGGAAAGGCAAGGCAAGGAGTTTTTCTGAAAGGACAGAATGCAGGCTCTTGTTCTTGGAAGAAGCTGGTTATATGAAATGTAGGCTTTTTTTTTTGAGGACAGTGTTACTGGCCCTCACACATGGGACCCGAACCCGGGCCGCTGGCCCCCCAAGCCAGTGCCCAACCACCGCGCCACTTAGCCGGCACTAGGATTTTCTTTTTTTTTTTTGCCTCAAGTGGCTTCAAAGAATAGAAGCCTAGAGTCCAGTCTTTGTTAAGTTACTTTTCTTAACTTACATGGAATGGTGGTCAGAAAAATTTTGAGTATGAAGAAGTAAGGAGTGAAAATCAAAGACTCTGTATCTGCAGGCCTCAGTCACACTAAAAGAATAAAATAGGGTTTATAGAATCACACTTACAGAAAGAACTGATTAATTTTCAAAGAAATCTTTTTTAAATAGCAAAAATATTATTTAAGATCGGTACTTGGCTGATGATTGGTTCTTGCCCTCTTTACTCTCATTAAAGATTAGGATTTAACTCCTATTTATATACAATTTGTTATTAGTAGGACAGATACTTATTTTTAAATAATGAAGTCTTATTTGGAAATTTAAAAAATCAAGAGAAAATTTTAAGTCTGAGTAACTCAGTTAATGTATGCTGTGTTTTTCTTCTTTTTGTTTTGTTTGGGATTGGGTTTTTAGTAATTCCATATAATCCTTCAAGTCATGAGAGTTTGGACCAAGTTGGTGAAGAAAAGGAGGTAAGATAATTAGTCTTATTGTACATTATGCCATTAGCTTTTTAATAAGACTTAACAGTGTAAAAATATGACAAATTGACTTGCTTAGATTTTAGGTCATAATGATAAAATACAGGAATAACCTTTAATGATTCTGGAGTTTTATTCTGATTTAATCTAATAATGAATTACTAATTTCATTTAAATTAAAAAATAATCTGGTAGAATAACTTACTTTCATTATAAGATGGCACAATCTAAGAATTATAGTGTACTTAAAAGAATGATGTTTAGAATACTTGGCAGTATTATTTAAAATATAGATCCTTCCATTTTTATGAGCTAATTGTTAAAGTATAAATGATTAAGAGTCTTAACTGCCGCTATTTTTTCCTATTAAACATTTTATCAGTTTTTAAAACAATAAAATTTTAATTAGAAATATTTAATTGAAATGATAACCGAGTTTTTAAAAACAGCTTGTAGTAAAACGTTTTGATCATTCCTCACACCTTTCGTTGCCACTTTGACTTCTGAGAGGCAACTCTTTTTAATCATTTCTGGTTGTGTCCATAATATTTATACCTCTGTTTTTCAGTATTTCAATTTTATATATTTCTGGCAATGAATATATACCCCCCGCTTTTCTCATCTCTTTCTAATGTTTAATAGGTTATTATGTTTTATTCTTGGTTACCTTTAAAAAAAATATATACAGCTTTTTATTATGGAAAATTTCAAATAAATGAAACAAAATAGTATAACAAAACCCTTGTATCCATTACCCAGTTAAAACAGGTATCAGTACATGGCCAGTGATGTTTTGTAATTATATTTGAACTAATTACTGATCTGTGTTTAAATCTACCATTTTACTATGTTTTCTACATCTTACCTATTTCTGTTATTTTTTGTGCCATCTTTTGGGTTATGTATTATTCCTTTTCACCTCTTTTAACTTGTTTGACATGCCTTTCTATTCTATTACCGGCTCTAGAGATTGTCTTACATCCTTAACTTTAAATTCATAAAAATTATTAATACTTTTATCATTTCTCATAACATGTAAGGACCTCAGAACACTTTAAATTCACACACTTTCCCATCCTGCCTTTGGTGTTATTGTCATATTTTAAAATTCTGTGTGTGTGTCTCTGTGTGTGTGTGTGTGTGTGTGTGTGTGTGTGTTTATGTTTTTAAAGTCAGTCCTTAGGTTTATCCACATTTTATTTGTTTGTCCTACATTCTTTCCTGTGTGTCTGCCCTTCTATATGAGATTATTTTTCTTCTTGAAGGACTCAATATTTCCTTTAGTGAGAACCTACTAGTGATAGATTTCCTTAGTTTTTATTTGTCTAAAAAATGTTTTTATTTCACTTTTATTTTGCGGGCTAGTTTTGCAGGATATAGAATTGTAGGTCAGCCTGGAGGGGTGGGCGGGTTAGGCCATTTGAAGGTGACATTCCCTTTTTCTGGATTCTGTCGCTTCACTCAATCTTATTGTTTTTGTGAAGGTACTGTGCTTTTGTACCATTGGATTCTGTTTTATAGTTTCCAGTTAACCATATTTAAAATTTGTACATTGCCTTATCTCCTAACCATTCTCTGCTTTCTTAATCTGCCCTAATCTGGTTTATTTTCATTCCGCTTTATTTATCCTTGTTACCAAATCATATAATTTAGAAAATTTATTTCTACATTTTCGTGTATGACCCTTCTTTTGAATAATCATTTTTTTCAGTTTTCACAATGCTTTTTTTTGTTTGTTTTGTGCTTACTAGTATTTTTATCTTTCTCAAAATTTGTTCTTTGCTTTTCTTGATATTTTTCACTTTAGAAAATTCATGCTTAATTCTCACGGGTACGTACATCTGTTGGTTGTATGCTGAGGATTTTGCAGTTATCTAATAAAAGATAATATTCAGTCTTCTCTATAAATTTACCAGAAGCCTAAGTTTTTAGTCTTGAATGAAGTATAAGGCTGAGTTTGTCATTCTAAAGGAGCCTTGGTATTGTGTAGAAAATAATGTTTTCCATTAGCTGAATTGACTCATGCTTCTTTTCTGCCTAAAGCTTCCAAGAATATTTCCGAATGTGTCCTTTCATTAGTTCAGATTTCATATATCAAGCTTTTAGCAGATTCTTCCATCTTGCTATTCCATTGTAACTTTTAACTTCAAAATAAAAAAATCAAGCTCATTATCTCAACAGTTCTGTTGATCTTATCCTGTCAGTGGTACCTCCAATCTCCCAATCACCAAAGTTAGTGTCATTTTTAATTCATGCATTTCAATTGTCTCCATACCCAAAACTGATCAGATTTAACATTTCTCAAATTTCCACTCCCTCTCCATTCCTATCACCATCCCTCAACTACAACTCATGAATTCATCTTACCTCTTGAGTAGTTAAGGTTGTATCATTTGGAATGATGTTAGAAAAAAATTGGGAAGCACTTAAATCAGAAAATATTTTAAAAATCTTCATAGGTATTGTTATGCAAAATACTTCCAGGTATAACTCTTTGATACAAATGTTCTCAACAGGCAATGAACACCAGGGAAAGTGGCAAAGCTTCATCTAGTCTGGGTCTTCAGGATTTTGATTTGCTCCGGGTAATAGGAAGAGGAAGTTATGCCAAAGTACTGTTGGTGCGATTAAAAAAAACAGATCGCATTTATGCAATGAAAGTTGTGAAAAAAGAGCTTGTCAATGACGACGAGGTAAGCACAATGATGCTAAACTGGCGTAAGTGAACCATTTCAGAGAAAACTGCAGTGTTTGTGCTGTATTATTTCAGCCCACTTTTCTAAATATATGCTTCAAACCGATTAGATAGGATATATTTAAAGGAATCCAATGAGTGTCAGATTTTTTTTAAATAAAAATCAAACCATATTATTAAGTGGAAGTGTTTGATTGAGCTTTGTAAAAGTTTTCTAGATTGTTTAATAATATTGAAAGATTCATTGGTGATGTAATTGTTTAATAATATTGAAAGATTCACTGGTGGTGGTTTTCCCTAGGTATGTAACTTGCTGTTTCATGATTATCAGTGCTTTTGATATTTAGCCTAGTTCATAATTGCACTTATGATCTTTGCTAAGAACAGATTTATCATAATTTTGATATCATTTTAGTTTGACATAGATTTCTTTCATATTTCAAAATAGGATATTGATTGGGTACAGACAGAGAAGCATGTTTTTGAGCAGGCATCCAATCATCCTTTTCTTGTTGGGCTGCATTCTTGCTTTCAGACAGAAAGCAGGTAAGATTGAAAGATAATTAATGGAATGATGACAGGGCTTTACACAACTTTGGTATATTATACAATAAGAACCCTTCCTACTATAATTCCTGAAGTGGAAATCTTGGAGACAGACACAGCAGTATTATGCTTATGATTTCCTGACAGTCATACACCAATCAGTGATATCAGTTTGGATCAACATGAGGAAATTACCTGCTTAAAAAAAAGTAGCCAAGCCATAATTATGGCAGTAGAAATCCAACCTTTTAAATTTCCTAAGATTTTGGTTTTAGGACTTAAAGTTTCCTAGAGTTTGACTAGGGGGAGAAAACCTAACTTCTGACAGTTAAAAATGACTTATCTTGAAAATGCTAAAATAGGGGTGGGATGAGAGACTCTGGATTGCCAGGGGTACTATTTTAAAAGTAACAGTCACCCCAGGAAGACACACAGGAAGTAGTTGTTACCATGCTGGTTTACTTTTTCTGTCGTCTTCTGTCGTCTCTGATTAAAGAGCTTTCTGCTCCAACTGCCCTTGGTTTCCACCAAATTCCTCGGATTTTTGTTAAGGGTAAATCATATAGAGTGCTCTCACTGTTTAGACTGGTATCTGTATTGTTCAAAATGCAGCGTCACACTGCCTTGTTTTGAACATTGGCTTCATGTGTGCTTTCCTGTGTTTAGATTGTTCTTTGTCATCGAGTATGTCAATGGAGGAGATCTAATGTTTCATATGCAGCGACAAAGAAAACTTCCTGAAGAACATGCCAGGTAAGTTTTTAGTTTATTGTTTGTGCTGGATTTTGTGGGGGAGCTGTGGCACTTTTTATGTGCCAATGGTTGAAAATAGTAGATAAATCATTTATTTTGATACCGGTTAATTCTTTATAAGTCATGTGGAGGCTCAGCTAAAAGTTAGTTTACATTATAATATATAACATATAATATATATCACATTATATATTATACATATAGTGATATAATTTGGAGCAATTGAAAAGCATAAACAGCATTAAAGGCAAACTGTTAGGCTACTAAACCCAGTTATTTTCAAATATTTTTGTCTATTCAGCATCAGCTTCTGAAATTGATAAATTTACAAACACTAATCTTACCAGGTTTATAGTGATCTGACAGTTTTTCATTAGAAGGTTATTATTCGTATATACTTAAGAATAATAAAACAATTTCTCTTAAGCTATTATGTAATTCTGACTGTTCTTGTAATTATAATTTCTGAATTGTTCTGCTGTTGACTTTTTTCCTTTGATCCATACATGTTGATGAATATGAGCAAATTTTATTTATTTATTTGTTTAGTGCCCTTACTTTGATACTATTATACAAGATTGTAAATTGTTTATATGTTGGAGGAGTTAGGTAGGGAAGCATCATGGCCTTGGATGAGTTTAATTCATCATTGCCATGTTTATTATTCATAGTCAGCAGTAATTCTCACCTTTTTGTGCTTCACAAGAGTAATGCCGAAATGAAGGATATGAGTTTGTACATGTCTGTCACAAAGGTTAGAGATTTTATTTAAAAAAAAAAACTTATTTAGTGGAAATCTTGCTAGTTTATTGATTTTTTTTTCCTTGTCAAAAAGCAATAATGTCCTTCAATTTCATAAGAAGGTATAAATTATACTAATCTAATGTCAGAGCCAAACTATTGTTTGTTTTGTTTTGTTTTAATTTACCTTATATTCATTGTTTACTTAGGCTTTATCATATGGTCACTCTTCATAGCAAAGCCAAAGACGATATTTTGTGTTTTATGGTTTTTTTAAAGATTTTCATTAAAATACAGGTAACCTACAATATTATATTAGTTTCAGGGTACACCATAGTTATTCAACATTTATATACCTAAAGAAGTGATCACCATGATAAATCCAGCAACCATCTGGCACCGTATTATCCTATCATAGTATTATTGACTACATTACTCATGCTGTACATTACATCCCCATGACATGTTTTTTATACCTGGAAATTTGAACTTCTTATTTCCCTTCACCTTGCCCTCTTTTAATTTTTCAATTACAGTTGGCACTCAGTATTAATTTCAGGTGTACAGTAGTATAGTGGTTAGACATTTACATAATTTAGGAAGTGATCCCCCTGACTAGTCTAGTACCCACCTGGAACTATACATAGTTATTACAGTATTATTGACTACATTTCTTATGCTATAACTTACACCCCATAACTACTTTGTAACAACCAATTTGTACTTCTTCGTCCCTTCCCGTTTTTCACCTACCAGTCTAACTCCCCTCTCATCTGGCAATCATCAAAATGTTCTCTGTATCTATGAGTTTCTGTTTCATTTGTTTATTTTGTTCTTTAGATTCCACATGTAAGCAAAACCAGATTGCATCTGTCTTTCTCTATCTTACATATTCCACTCAGCACAATATCCTCCAGGTCCATCCATGCCACTGCAGATGGCAAGAACCCATTCTCTTCCATGGCTGAGCAATATTCCATTGTATACATGTACCACCTCCTTTTTATCCATTCATCCATCGACAGTCACCCAGGCTGCCTCCATCACTTGGCGATTGTAAACAGTGCTGCAGTGAACATATGGATACACACATCCCTTTCAAGTAGTGTTTTGGGTTTCTTCGAATAAATGCCCAGAAGTGGGATTACTGAGTCCTTCTTTGTGTCTTGTTATAGCCTTTGTTTTAAAGTCTGTTTTGTCTGATATAAGTATTGCTACTCCTGCTTTTGTTTGTTTGTTCATTTGTTTCCATTTTCGTGAAATATATTTTTCCATCCCTTCACTTTCAGTCTGTGTGTGCCTTTTGATTTGAAGCAAGTCTTTTATAGGCAGCATATGCAGGGTTCTTGTTTTCTTATCCATTCAGCCACCCTGTGTCTTTTGATTGGCGCATTTAATCCATTTACATTTAAAGTAATTGTTGCTAGACTCATAGTTATTGCCATTTTATTATCCATATTTTTTATCCTTTTTTTTTTCATGTTAAGTCCCTCTGACAATCCTTATAATACTGGTTTGGGGTGATGAACTCCTTTAATTTTTTCTTGTCTGGTAAGCCCTTTATCTGTCCTTTGATTCTAAATTCGGCCATCACAGGCCACATTCAGCCACAGCCTGTGCTCTGCGCAGGGCCTGACATGAGCCACAAAGCAGTCCACAGATGGCCACCCACACTGGGCCACCCACAACAGGCCGGCTTTCACTAGTGCCAGACTTAGGGCTGGTCAGCAAGACCTTCAGGACACACCAGAGCCAGATGCTGCTTGTTTGGGTTTTGTGAACTTTTGAGATATTAGGAAAGTCTGCAGCATGAGCCAAGACAGGCTGTTTGTATGGAAAAGACACTGGAAGTGGCTTGGGTGGTCCTGCAAGTTGGGTGGAGCAGGATCTAAAGAAACCACCAGGGTGGAGGGATGAATGATGTTAGCTAGGTTGATAGAGACTCAGATATGGTGGCTGCCAGCATTTATACACAGGGAGAGGGGAGGGCTCAACAAAGAAACAAGGGATTCTACCAATACTTTTTTTTTTGAAGAAATCTGCCCCTCCAACCCTCAGCCTGAAGCCAGACAACTTAGTTCCTCTGCATATGTCCCTGGCACCTTTCAAGCTGCTTCCCCATTGCTGGAGTTCAGAGTGAGCGAGTCTATCAGAGAGGAAGTCCATGTGCAGGCCCTTTAGGAGGATTGCCTGGCATTCTAGCTGCCCTCTGTCTCCCTCAGTGGCAAACTCCGCTGATTTTCTCTCACAGCTAGAGTTGTGGGGACTTCTCTCCCTGTCACTGGAACCCTGTGCTGGGGAGCCTGGTGTGGGGCTAAGACCCTTCACTCCTCAAGGGAGGACCTCTGCAGCTGAGACATCCCTCCTGATTTTTAATGGTCACATGGAATTGTGGGACCAGCCTGTTCTGCGTCTCTGCCCTTCCTCTCAGTCTCAAGGTGGCTTTTTCTTTATGTCCTTAGTTGTAGGACTCCGGTTCAGCAAGACTTCAGACAATTCTCAATGATGGTTCTGTAGTTCAGTTGTACTTTTGATGTGGTCATGAGAGGAGATAAACACAGCATTCACCTACTCCACCATCTTGACTGGAAATCTCTAAAGATGATATTTTGAATTGTGAACATAGTATTTGTTTCTTGTTTGTTCAGTTGGACTTGGGGCAAGTAGTCTAATTTTACTGTTTTAAAGTGCCAGTTCTGGTTATATGCCATCTTTGCTTATTTAGGAACCAAAGTACAGTACAAAATAAGGGCTCAAGTTCCCTATTCATAGAAGTAAGTAGCTAGAAGGTGTGTATTTGATAACAGTCACCAAAGCAGCCATAAACCAGCGTGGGTATTTCATTGTCCTTATTCAGGTTAAAAGTTCTGGTTATCACCAATTTGTTGGTGGCAGTTTTTAAAAGTCCTTTTTCTTTAATATTAAATGTTATAGTTGTAGACTAATTTCTTTTAATTCCTTTTCTAGAAGTTTGGTATGGATTTTATGGTTTGAGTAGTGAACTTTTAGTATTATTTCTATTCTAGACCAATAAGTGGTTCTTAGCATTTGGGGAGGTCATTGGAACCTTAGAGAAGTGATGTAAGCTATGGAAATGCTATAAAAGATGTAAATGTATACATGTGCACACAACCTTAGCTGTACCTTTAAGGAGTATGGCCTGCCTGAAGTCCATCCAAGGACCCAGATTAAAAACACCTATTTGAGACTTTCAGATTAATGACTTCATGAAAAGTGTAAGTTTAATTTATACTGAAACTTTTATAATTGTGTTTTGGGTTCAGATATTTTAAAGTGGTACTTCAATTAGTGTTTGGTATTATTCCTGAAAACATTGGGAGAAAAAAAAAATTGGAGGGAGCATTTTCTCCATCCATTGAGATTTTGCTTCCCGGCAATTTTCAGTTTGGTTCAAATAAACTCTTATAAGTTTTCTCTTAAAAAAACAAACAAACAAAAAAATTTTTTGACATGATTTTGATGTCTTTGTAGCTGAGAGTAGAACTTAAATACCTTCGTCTAGAAACTTACCACAATTTAAAAATTTGAATCAAATGAATTATTTTTCATTTTATTTTAGATTTTACTCTGCAGAAATCAGTCTAGCATTAAATTATCTTCATGAACGAGGGATAATTTATAGAGATTTGAAATTGGACAATGTCTTGCTGGACTCGGAAGGACACATTAAACTCACTGACTACGGCATGTGTAAGGTGAGGGAAGTTTCTAGTTATTCAAAAGGCGTCAGTGGCTCATAAAACTGTTCTAGTAAAATACTTCATGTTTAAAGATGGGAAATGATTACTACTTTGTTTAGGACACTTTTTGAAATTCTAGCACAGACACAAATGTACTTATTTCCTATCCATTTATGAAATTCTGTATTTTCTGTGAGTGTTGTATGTGCTATAATGAGTTAGTTTCTGTTTATTGTTTGCAGCTTTTTGTCTTGAAAGTTGTGACACTATTACAAATTTAGAAATAAAAATCGTCTACAGTCCCACAACTTTAGCACAACTATTTGCATATATCACCATACAGTTTTTTTGCCATTTAATTGTAACTCTTAATAATGCATTTTTAAAAGTAAATAAATAATACATAAATACATAATAATGCATTTAAGATTTTCCTAGGAATTATATAACATTTTTTATATTTAAAATTTATCTGACATAAAGTACAGTAGAACAAAAGAATTTTAGTTATTCTTAGGACATGTCCTTTATTTCTTGGTGTTTTATTCTTTTTGTAATGGGCCCAATTTTTTTCCCCGCAGAATGTGTAGGGAGCTATACTCCTTGTTAAATTATCTGGGACAGAATTATTCTCACACCGTAATATGGCAACAAGGATATAAATGTGTGAATTGCATTCCCCCATTTACCCGAGGGAAGTGCCTCCAGAGCCTGGAGATTATTTAAATGCTAGCATTAAGTAAGATAGTCTAATAGTTAATAGGACTGTAGATATAACCATATTATTTGTTCATTAACATTAGAAAAGAAAGTCGTCACCTAAAGGATTTTTGCTTTGATGTACAAAATTGAGACATTTATCTTTTCTTACATTACATTTTTATTTCCTTACATTTTTCTATTATATAAATTTTGATCATAAACAAGTAGAGATTTAGTAGGTGAACCTTGTATATCCATTGCTCAGATTTGTGATACCTTTTGATCTCTATCATTTTGTCCCCCAATGAATTTTTTTTTTCTCATCTCAAAAGAAAAATGACAGTAAAAAAGTCTTATAATTTTTCAAGGGAAAGTAAAGCTGAACCAAAAATATGAAGAATGTTAACCTTGTTAATAAGTGTACAAATTAAAACAATGAGACTTGTTTTGCACGCCTGATACTGATTTTAAAATTACAGTAGTCCACAGAGTTTAATGAAATGGGCATTCTCATATGTCATTGATGAGGAGTGTATATATTGTTACATCCTTTTGTAAAGCAGTTTGGTGGGGATGTATCAGGAATCTTAAAGATGGCCATAATTCTTTGATCCAGTAATTCTGACTCTGGGATATTGTGAGTAAATATTTTTGTCTGTGATGATAGGTTATGACCAAAACTTTTTATTTTCCTTTATGATAAATATTTTATTTTTTATTTTATTTTATTTTATTTATTTATTTATTTATTTTGAGACAGTATCACTGGCTCTCATATGTGGAACCCAAACCGGGGCCACTGGCTTCCCAAGCCAGCGCTTAACCACTGTGCCACTTGGCCGGCTCCTATGATAAATATTTTAGATAATTTAAATGGCCACTGGTAAAGAGAACAATTAAGAAAATTATAGAATGACTAAAAAACATGGCATATGAAGTTATTTAAAAAGATGTTTACAGAAAGTTTATAACAATGTGAAATGCTTACAACATTAAGTACAGTTTTAAAGTATAGAATTCTCTAGTTCTGTATGTATTATTATGGATTTCATTATATTTTCTATTATGTAACATCGCATATGTATTCTGTTTACTTTTACATCTTTTTTGTTATTGTAATGGGCATGCATTACTTAAACAACGAAATTCACAAAAATGAATTAAGGCTTCCCTTCTGTCTTTGTCTTTCTCTCTTCCTTTTTTGTCTTTTTTTTTTTCTTTTTGAGGGCAGTGTCACTAGCCCTCATATGTGGGACCTGAACAGGGCCGCTGGCTTCCCAAGCCAGCACTTAACCACTCGGCTGGCCCTTTTCTGTCCTTTTTTATTCAAAGAAATTTGGGCATCTTGTTTTACCTGGAAGATTTTATTAGAGAAAAATTACTTAACCTTTGTTATCTTAATGAAAAATAATATTGGTTTATTATACATTCTCATTCTTTCTGGAGATCCTCAACCAAGTTAATCGGGATCTTTGATAAATCATAGAGGTCCTATTTAGTAGGTATTTAAATTGGTTCTCCTACCTACTTCCTTTACTGCCTTTCCTCCTTTTCCAGTCGCTGCTCAGTTTTATGGGTAGGAAAAAAAGACACCAGGATTGGAACTTCTATTCAAAGACTTTACCAACAGTACTTTGTCTCTTCTCTCACTTGCATATTTACATCCTTGTGATGTTAAAGCTTATGGGAAATGAGTCCCCCAGAAATATGAATGTTCTTATCTTGGGACTTAGAGTCAGTATTTAAACTTATCTAAAGTCAGACCTCTGGCAAATATTGCATGAATTTCTTTTCCTTATAACAGTTCCTTGGGAAATCTAAAACACTAAACTTTTTTTCATAGTTTCTCCAAAATATTTCCTTTAGGTTTAATTAATTTTCTCAGTTTCTCACTAGATGCTTTTATATAAAGAGTACATAAGATAGTGATGACTGGAAGAATATAAAAATGTCAACTAATATTTTCAGGCTTATGTTTGAAATATTTTATGAACATTGATTTTACTGACTGAAAAACTGGCTATTTTATGAATTGATGTGCCTTTAACTCTATTTTTTTAATCAGGGAAATTTTAATAATAACATCTCTGTTACACTGTAGATAATTTAGCTGATGGGCCAACGTTCAGATATTCAGTCAACAAGTGAATGATTTAGCACAGCTCTGTTACAAGTTAACAGACTATATCCCTTGCTTCTGACTCTTGCTGTGAAAAGTTCATGTCATTTATTATTAGACTGTATGTCAAGCCATTGCCAGTAATACAATTTAAGTCACAGTTGTGTATCTTGTATACAAAAATAGCTTGTATATCACTATTAGGAATCAAACAAAAAAATCCTTGGAGTCACAACATATTACTAAATATTTCCTGTGGATGTGTTATATATAATAGAGTAAAATTTAAAGAAAAATACGTACACCATGCCCAGAATATCTCTGGGGGGACACAGAAGAGCCTTACAACAGTGGTTGCCTCTCGTGGGGTTGGAACTGGATGTGTCACGGTCAGGAATGGAAAGAAGGTTTGATTTGCGTGTATATCTCCCCTTTTATTGTTTGGAATTTTGTACCATATAATTTAACAATAGAGAAATGATTACATTCTAGGTACACATGTTCAGTTGAATTTTATATACTCAATAATAGCAAGTCTTTAATTATGTAGGAAATCACATGCTTATAAAGTAAAAAAAGTAGATGCTTCATTGTATATTTAATATTATTCAGCTTGTTTTTGTACTATCTTTTATTGTTTATTTCTTACTTAATTGACTTGTGACTAAAGAATGCTCTGAATAACATCGGTTTTTTGAAATGTATAGAGATTTCCTTTGTGACTTAGTATTTGGTCAGTATCCCCTGTGTATTTATAAAAAAGGTGTATAATCTGTATTTTGCATACAAGATTCTCTGTCTTTCACACTCTCTCCCTCTCTCTCCCTCCTCCTCCCTTATACACACACACACACACACACACACACACACACACACACACATTCTCTCTATATATAATTTGTATATTTTTTTAGCTCTAGAATTTATCCAAATCTTTCTCTGCTTACGAATTTTTGTCTGTGTGACCTATCATTTTCTGATGTAAATGTTGTGATTGAAGATTGTATTATCAATTTGGGCTGCCATAACAAGATACTATAGACTAGGTGGCTTCAAAACCAAACATTTATTTCTTATGGTTCTGGAGTCTGGGAAGTCCAAAATCAAGGTGCCCCGAGATCCAGTGTCTGGTAAAGACACTCTTCAGGGTTTGCAGATGGTTGTCTTCTTGTTGTATGGCGGGGAGAGAAAGAGGACTAGAGCTCTCTTCCGTTTCTTAAAAGAACACTAATTCCATCCTGGGTACCAACCGTATGACCTAATTACCTCCCAAAGGTCCCACCTCCTAATGCTATCATGTTAGGGCTTCAACATGAATTTGGGGCACACATACATTCAGTCCATAGCAGGGATAGTGAAATTCTTGTAATAATTTTGTCTATTTTTACTCTTTGTATTTTGACGTGTTGTTAGGTGCATAATTTGTTATAACTTCTTGGTGATTGTTCCATTTGTTGTGCAGTTTCTCTATTTATATGTATTAGTGCGGTTCGCCTTAATTGTTCCATCCTGTAGCTATTATAATGCAGAATCAAAAAAAGTGTGCCTTAGGAAACAACCAGAAGGAAACATAGTGCCAACAGTGGTCGGTCATATTAGGTGGGATGTAAAGCACTTCTTTTCTTCATAAACTATGATTCCTTTTACTCATGTAATTTAAATTTTTCTATTAAAATTTTACTTGAATATAAATTATTTTAATCGCAATTTTTACCTTAATCGTACTGACTGTTTACCAATACCTAATGAGGGCAGGTTTTCTTTAAGCAATTTAGTGGCAATCCATAATTGTAATAATAAAGGCAACTGCGCTAGTGATATTTTATTAAAGCTAAATATTTACCTACAGGTGCTGAGGTTACATGATGAAATAAAAGAGGTGAATTTAAAACAGAATTTTGGTTCTTATTATTCTTTGTTCTTTATTTTTTTTTTTTTTATAATAGGAAGGATTACGGCCAGGAGATACAACCAGCACTTTCTGTGGTACTCCCAATTACATTGCTCCTGAAATTTTAAGAGGAGAAGATTATGGTAATAAATTAATAGATGGTATTTTAGTTATATGCTAGAAGGGTGGTTAAATGTGGTGCAAATTGCATTTTAGTACACTGTAGTATTTCAGTACTGATCTTATTGTGTCTTTGAAAAAGTCATGAACATATTTTGTCTGTTTTTCAAAGGTCATTTATTTATATTCAGAACAAAGGTCAATCAGTGATCTATTGCCTGTTTTGTTTGATAACCTTTTGCCATCTTTCGGTGAGCTTCATAATTCCTTGTTCATAGAAGGACCTGTCTTTATTTGCCAAAAACTGAACAAAGTGCCGATTTATAGCCTCATCTGAATTGAATGTTATGCCATGCAAAGAGTTTTGAAAGGAGCGAGACAAGTGGAAGTCTGACGGCACAAGGTCAGGCGAGTATGGTGGGTGTGGCAACACATCCCATCCAAGCTCCAGTAATTTTTGACGGGTGATCAAATTTGTGTGTGGTCTTGCATTGTCATGATGGAACACAACTCCTTTACAATTAACGAGCTCTGGACGTTTCTGGATGATGGATTCATTCAAACTGTCCAATAGCTGACAGTACACATCTGAATTGATTGTCTGGTTCCTTGGTAGGAGCTCAAAAAACACGACACCTTTAAAATCCCACCACACAGAGAGCATAACCTTCCTTTGATGAATATCTGCTTTCGATGTCATTTGAGGCAAATCATCACGTCGGGACCAAGACCGTTTGCGCACCACATTATTGTAAACAATCCACGTCTCATCACCAGTTATCAGTCACTTCAAAAATGGATCATTTTCCTCACGTTTAATGAGCATATTGCAGATGCTTATAGGTGCCATCAAATGAACTTCCTTGAGTTCATGTGGAACCCAAATATCGAGCTTGCTTATATATCCCACCTTCTTCAGGTGGTTGTGAACACTTGAATGATGGATGTCCAATGTTTCTGCAATCTCTTGTGTCATGTAACATTGGTTTGACTTGATCAATGCCTTTATTTTGTCGTCATCAACCTCGCTGGGCCTCCCTGACCGAGGAACATCGTTGAGATCAAAATCACCAGCCCGGAATTTTGTGAACCATCGTTGGCATGACATTCTTGTAGAGCATTGTCACCGTAAACTTTATGCAACTTTTCACAAGCTTGAAGTGTGTTCTTCCCTTTATGGAAGTAAAACAGTAAAATATGGCGAAAATGCACAATTTAGTCTTCCATCTTTAACTTGTTGTAAAATCCTCAAAGGTCAACCAAATTGCTAAATTTTTTTTAGAATGAAGCCAAAACTGTCAGCTGTCAAATAATACATCAATAACATAGATGCGAATGACTCTAGTACTTCCAAAAATGAACTATTGCCATCTGTTGCAAACATGCGTCATGACTTTTCCAAAGACCCAATATTAATATAAATTTTTTTGATCCTCCTAAAATCTGCATGAAAACCCCAAACTCTGAAATCATAGACAGTGGGACCTTGGCAGTATTTGGGGGTCCAAATTGGAATATTTTATTAGTGACAAGCACCAAAGAGCAATAGGCACTATTCTAAATGGTTTACATATATTATTTAAGTTTATTTTCTCAATAAACCTATGAGGTAAGCACTGTTAATTCCCATTTTACAGACAAAGAAACTAATATATAAAAAGTTTAAATAACTTTCCACAAAGTCATAGCGCTAGAAAGTGGCAGAGCAGGGATTTAAACTTTAGCCATGTAACTCCAGAGTCATGAACCTTTAGAAAATTGTTCAGATTTCCTGGAATATTTCTCCCAGGAATCTTGAAAGATGGTGGAAAGATTGATTGCTTGTCAGAAAGCAGGATATGTTTATCTTAAGAAAACATGATTGCTTGGGTTCTGGCCCTCTGATTTCAGCAGATGTAAAGGAGAATGGGTACTTCCGATAGCTGCTCATAATCTAATTCCTTCAAGGATCCTTAATCAGCTAGCAGAAGATCAAGTTTTCCGATAAAGGAAGGTTATTCTCAAATGCAATTTAACTATATCCTCAAAACAGAATATTAGATACAGGCCATGAACCTGAAATTACAGATTTATTTGGGAAAAGAAATTTATGTTTCATTTTTCATATTTTATTTTTGAAGTTATCTTTTAGGTACCTCCCTTGTTGATAAGTAAAATACTGTATTCCTGAAATCCTCAGTGCCTACCTTGATAGTTATAAAATACATTTACAGTTTACTTTTTCATTATGTTTATTTTTTCATTATGTAATGAAATGAATCTCAGATTACTGACTTTCAAGACTGCAGATTGGGTAATTTGTTGATTTAAAATTTCTTTTTGAAGGTTTCAGTGTCGACTGGTGGGCCCTTGGAGTACTAATGTTTGAGATGATGGCAGGAAGGTCTCCATTTGATATTGTTGGAAGCTCTGATAACCCTGATCAAAACACAGAGGATTATCTTTTCCAAGGTAATTTGCAGTAGATTCTATGTAAGTAATGTATTCTAGAGGCATGAAGGAAGGCAGTACAAGTTATTACTTTGAGTAACAGGAAAATTCTGGACAATACACTTCTTAATATGTGAGGCTTTGATTTTTTGGAATACATCCTTTCTACCTTTGTAGTCTTTGGTCCCATTTCCAGTTACCTTCTCGTTCTCAAAAACGTAACAAAAAGGTTCCTTCCGATTATATATCACAAACAGCCCCTGTGTCTAGGGAGGACAATCTTTTTCACGTGGACCCGAGGCTGAGTGCGTAAGTTCAGGAACAGTATAGGGAAAAAGTAGAGTACCAAGAAGATAAGCGGAATCAAAAAAATAAAAGCCCCACAATTTTGAAGTCTGATAATTCCACTGCTGGTGAGGATGCAGAGCAACCGGAACTTGCGTAGACTACTGGTGGGCGTGAGATTTGATACACCTTTGGAGAATAATTTGGCATGTCCAATAAAATCTAATACAGTAATATGTGCTGCACATTTTCTAGATATGAACTCATTTAAACCTGAAAACAACCCTATGAAGCAGGTATTAATTTTATTCCACTTTTACAGATGAGGAAACTAAGGTACAATAAGGTATTCAAAGAATAAAATATGCATATAAATTTTTAAAAATGGTGTTCAGATTAGAAGCTATTTCTGAGAAAAAAGGAGAGGAATAGGACTGGGAAAGTACATGTACTTCTTAAGTGGTGTATGTAATGTTTTATTTTTTTTCTGTTAAAATGCCTTAATTATCTCAATAAAAATGTAAAGATTAAAACCATGTAAATATAATGCCATTAATTTTATCTTTTTAGTTATTTTGGAAAAACAAATTCGCATACCACGTTCTCTGTCCGTTAAAGCTGCAAGTGTCCTGAAGAGTTTTCTCAACAAGGTATAAATCGTGTATAAAAATCTTTAGTGTTTATCTCTATAAAAATAAAATTGGTAGGGCCAGCCAAGTGGCTCAGTTATTTAAGAGCTCGCTCAAGAGTGCAAGCTGAGCTCTGAGCAACAGCAGTTCAATGCTCAGCCCGAGCTGAGCTGCCGCTAAGCTGCCAATGGTGGCAGGATGGCTCAGCTAAGATAGATAGATAGATAGATAGATAGATAGATAGATAGATAGATAGATAGATAGATAGATAGATAGATAGATAAGATAGATAAGATAGATAAGATAGATAGATAGATAGATAGGATAAGATAAACTGGTAAGTAGAGGTTCAAGCAACGTAAAATTCCAAAATCTCAGAGGATGTAATTTTTTCAGTTAGATTTGGAATTGGTCTCTTCACCAAAGAGTAACTTTACAACATTAGATTCTGAGATAAATTGTCCTTTCCATTTTGCCAATATACTTCCAGTTATGTATTACATATGATGTTCTTAATATAAATGATGTACACTGTGTACTTAATTAGGGAAAAAATTGCATCTTTAGAGATAATCTCAATTATGCTTTCAGCTCTAATTTTAATTTTCTTTAGATTATTATTCATAGAATCTCTTTCCTTATTGAACAATTGGGGCAGTAGTGTTCTTTACAAATTCTCATGTCAAGAACACTATAATTAGATAAAATTCAGAAGAAATGCAATGCTGTCATTGGATTTTAACACATTGAACGTCATTCAATTGTTTGTTGCAGTTGGTAGGCTAGTACAGTTTAGAATCTATCTAAAATTATGACTCTGAGCTGTTTATACTCATAACATTTCTAACACCAAATATATCAGGTTTTTCCATACTGACAGCCAGTTCTCTCCAGACACCAACGGGGTGTCCTGCATCTCAGTTCGTTTCTGACACTACCCACCGAGCTAGCATCAGGCTCCACAGGTCAAGGGCCCAGTTCCATGAGAGTGTCCTCACTTCGGACCCCAGTCACAAGTATTAGACACCCACACTTCCGTCTGACTTGGCTACAAAGTTGGGGCTTCCCACAACCCCTCTACTCACTTCAGGTTCAATAATTTGCTAGAATGGCTCACAGAACTTAGGAAAGCTACTATTATCAGTGGTTTATTTATAAAGGATATCAATGAACAATCAGATGGTGAGGTCCAAAAGGGCCCCATTCTCAAGAGCTTAAGCCCCTGTAGAGCTGGGAGTTGCCACCCTCCCAGCACATAGATGTGTTCACCAACCAGAATCTCTCTGACCCCCATGGTTTATAGGTTTATATGGAGGTCCATTACATAAGCATGATTCATTACATCATTGGCCATTGGTGTTTGAACTCAATTTCCAGCCCCTCTGGAAATGAGGCTGAAAGTTCCAACCCTTTCATCACATGGTTGGTTCCTTGGATACCCAGACCCCAATCTAGAGGCCCATCAAAAGTCACCTTATTAGCATAAACTTAGGTATGATAGAAAGGGACTTATTATGAGTAACAAAAGATACTCCTATCGCTCAGGAAATTACAAGGGTTTTAGAAGCTCTCTGCGAGGAACCTGGGCCAAAGACCAAATGCATACTTTTTATGGTATCACAATGGTCTTGGCATTCATAAATCTTATTTTAAATAAATGATAGGTTATAATGTAGGCTGAAATAGAGTAAATAAATAACATAATGATATATTTTCATAAAATGAATTGAAGCTTGTTTTAAAGGAGTACTTTATATGAGGAAAGATTTTAACTGGAAACTTAAGCTTTAACACAGTGAAAAATGAAGGTAAGAGGTGTTAATATGCAAAATAAATTGCCTTTTATTGGAAAGAAAAATAGAAACATGTTCTCATTCACAGTCATGAATAAGCCAAGACTTTTTACAAGTTGCAGGCCCCTTCTCAATCCAGTGATTCAATAATGGTGTATCATTACTGTACACAGATTGTGGATTGCCCCTGTAATTGGGCATGGGGCTTTTAAATTAAGCTAAGAAACTTGTGAAGTTTGGAGGCTTGCATCTTTTGACTGTCACTCTAACCCATGCCAAAGAAATAGCTGGATGCTGCTCAAATGATTCTGCTCTCTTTTTTCTCCCATTTTCCTTTAGCAAGGAGTGGTGACATAGCTCCACTTTAATTACATGAAAGCTGGAGAAAGAGCCATGGGAAAATCTTACTTGTCACAAGCTTCGGATACTCATTTGAGTCTAGTGTTGTACCTTCTGGAAGTGAAAGATAGACCATTCTGATTTCAGACATAAAGATAGCATATAATAGGTACAAAACACAGGTCACAAAGATGATACATTCTAAAGCATAATATTCACCCAGTTTTTTATTCACCCAGTTTTTGAAACATTCCTTTCCACCATAGGACCCTAAGGAACGATTGGGTTGTCATCCTCAAACAGGATTTGCTGATATTCAGGGACACCCATTCTTCAGAAATGTTGATTGGGATATGGTATGTAAATTTGGATTGTTTTTCTATATTAGGTTTCATTAGTATCTTGGGCCAAATTTTATTATCTTAAAAGAATGTCGGAAAACTAATATATCACAGCTTATATTACTTAAAACTAGTCTCTAAAGTGCTTTTCAAAAAGCTCTTAAAATAATAAGCTCAGAACACCAATTTAGTGGAGCAGGTTATAATATTATTGAGACCTGTATTAATGTTCAGATTGGTAAATTATTTCCATCATTATGACTATTGTAGATCCTTGCCTAGGGACTCAGTATAATAAGACTGGGAAACACCTGAAGGCAGAGGAGAAATGTAGAGGTGGAATTTTCTAAGAATGCAGCTTGGAGCTGTCATCTAACATGTCTTTCCAGATGGAGCAAAAGCAGGTGGTACCTCCCTTTAAACCAAATATTTCTGGGGAATTTGGTTTGGACAACTTCGATTCTCAGTTTACTAATGAACCTGTCCAGCTCACTCCAGATGATGAGTAAGTAATTCTATAGACTGAAATATTTTCAAAGTCCCATTTTTAGTACTATAAATGTCTCATTATCAGGTTATACTATAATTTACCCAACCATTCAATTACCGGGTATTTGAAGCTATTATACTATTATGAATTATAACAATAACTGCCATTTTCTACTTTGCTTTACATGCATTATCTCTCATTCTCACAACAACCTAGTTATTGTCATCTTCATTTTACAGGTAAGAAAACTGAGGCTCAGAGAGGTTAAGCAAAGTTACTCAGCTATCAGGTGGCAGAGGCAGGGTTCAGACCCAAATCTGAGTGACTAAGGCCTGTGCTCTTCCCACTGCTGTGCTGTTTTCCAGTTCGATGGAAAATGGAACTGAGTTCCTGAGTTCCATCTGTCTGAGTTTCTGAGTGTTACCTTAAGAGAGATTCCTAGAAAGGGAATCAGGTCAAAGGGTATGCAATGTTATAGCTCTTGATATGCATTGCCAAATTGCTTTTTTAAAAGATTACATCAACATACCAAGTCCAGCCAATAGTACTTCGATTTATTTTTTGTGTTTATGTTACATCTTTTAAAAATATGGTGTAGAATAATTTGGGGATATTTTGATCATTTATCTGTCATTACAGATTCATTTTCTCATCTCAAGGAGACCCTTTCTGCTGGGCAGTCATTTACATCTTGTTAATTCTTCCCCCAGTCCTCACAGCAGCTGTCCCAAACTGTGTACATTTTAGAAGCCTTCACTCCCACCCGACCCCCGTCATCCTTCATGGGTTATACCTTGCCTGCAGTTGCCTGCAGTGACTGACACCTTCTTGGTGTGAGCCTGCTCCCTTTTCAGCTGTCACCAGACCACCTTGCATCTCAGAATTGCTCACTAGCTATTCTTCAACTTTTCCTTCTTCCCTATGCTTGGAAGGCTATCCTTCTTTTGCAGGGGATCCCGCCTATCTTCCTCGTCTTGTTCCCTTGTTTTCCTCCAGGATTTTGTTTTGTCACTTGCCTCCCTTGCAACGCCTGTAATTTTTCTTCTTCAGCTTCCTTCCCTCTGCTCATAAGCATGCTCAGATATTCTATTTTACCCCCTGAATCTTAGCACTTCTTTGAACCACCACATTTTTTTCTCATTTTTTCATCTGCAAACTTTTTCAAAAATAGTTAATAGATGTTCATGGTAAAAGAAAAATAAATAAGCACTATCTCTATCAAATGCCTTTAGAGTAGCCAACATTGATTGCAACGTTGATTGCTACAGCCAACACTTTAACCTCCTACAATTTAACCTGCTCCTTCAGCTTTTGAAGGTTGAATGACTAATTAATTTCTAAATTTGAAGGCATTTTTTTTTTTTTTAGCTGAGCCAGCCTGCTACCTGTTGGCAGCTCAGCGGCTGCTCAGCTCGGGCTGGGCATCGAACTGCTGTTGCTCAGAGCTCAGCTCACACTCTTGAGCGAGCTCTTAACCAACTGACCCACTCAGCCGGCCCCTGAAGGCATTTTTTTAATCAGTTCCCATCTCCCCGATGCCTGTAAAGCATTTGGCACTGCTGGCCTTGCTTTGGTTGGCACTACTCATCCTGGTTTCTACTTCATCTCTCTGACCACTTGTCGTCTTTTTTCCCTGGCCCCTTGAGACTAGGGTGCCATATGGTTCTGTTCATAACAGCCTTCTCTTTGCCGTATACAGTGTGTACCTTGGAGATTTCAGCCCGCCCTGTAGCATGGATACCAGCTATTTAAATGACTCCCAGTTAAACTGGCAAACAATTATTGAGCAAAAGACACTGTGCTAGTACTAGACATTCTAAGGTGATCAAGACATAGGCCAATTTTGCAAAAAGCTCTCTGTCTATTGGAGAAGAGAGATGTGTACCCAAACCATTATTTCAGACAGCATAGTGTATGAGAAAGAGCATTGGATTTAATCGAAAGATAGGAATTTGAATCCAAATGCCACTTCTTACCAGCTGGGTAATCTGGGTTTGAATTGCATAATGTCTCTGAGCCTGTTTCTTCTCATATTGCCTGCTTCATGAGGTTGCTGTGAAGAATAAATGAGCCGTGGTTTCTAAAGCAACTAGCCGTCACCCCGTATTTGTCTTGAGCTGCATTTCTATCTGCTTGTCAGACAACACCTCCCCTAACTTGTCACAAGAGTGCCTCAAACACGAAGCCTGAAATCAAAGTAATGACCCTTTATGGTCTCTTTTTCTGTTGTTCTGAATCAGTTCCTTGTTTTTGTTTACCTTTTTCTGCTCATTGCATCACTGTGTATTTCTGCATTCAGATTCCAAATATCAGTGACTGTTGACTCCTCCTTTTTCTTAACAAACTATATAATACCTTCAGCTGCCAAGTTCAGTCTATTTTTCCTTTACTTTATCATTTGCATCAGATCCTTTTCCTTTTGCATTTACATAAGCCCCATGCGAACCTCTTTCCAGTCATACCTAGATTTTTATACCGTCCTTCTAACTGGGTTCCTTCTTTACTCTGCAGCCCATTCTCTATACTTGGTGAAGTACCACTCCAGTTCTTTAAACCCTTAAATCAGAAACCTTTAGAAACTCCTGCATTGCCTGGAAGATACGATCTATCATCTTGGCTAGCCTTTTAGGCCTCCCACACTCCTCCAGCCTGACTTTCTAGCCATACCTGTCCCTGTTCATTAACACAGACGCTGTGTTCTGATCAGCCTCAGTCACTCACTATTCCCAAACAATGTGCTGCTAACCTTTGCTCGTGCCATTTCCTCTACATTCCTTCTTCATTTTTATCTATTGAATCCATCCCCATCTTTCAAAATTACCTCCAGTGCAGCCTGATCTTTGATGGATCAAGGTGAAACTCCGTAGTGTAGATATCACTGGATTATTTGAGCTTCATACCTTCCTTTCAGCATCATCTGCCGCCTAACACCCTTTTATTCCTGTACTCCAGCTCGAGTAAATGACTTGCATTTCCCCAGATCTAGTATAACCTTTCAGAATTCCTTTCAGGCAGTGTTTGTGGAATGAATGTAGCCTTTTTTGATTTCTCCAACTAGAAGTCACCCTTTTCTTTAGAACTGTGGTTAGAACAGGACTTAGCTTGTCCTGTTTGAAACTTAGCAGGTACTGCTTTCTCTTGTAGCTTTGTTACATAAGCTACCTTCCCTCCTTGAGTGAAGGACCTGTTGTATCCTTTGTAACTTTGTGTATACCTTTAAGTATTAAAATCACCAATAGTACTACTCACTTATGTATGAACTAGAAGCCATGTAACAGGATGTCAGCCTCTCCTCTCTCTCGCTGTGATCATCACCTCTCCCGGAGTTTTCTCCTTATTCCAGGGCTCTCAGTGTACTTGCCCCATTGCCTCTTTCTTTTGGTTAACTTCTGGGCCTTCTCCTCGCCATACTCTCCTCAACATACTGGCTGTTGAGGTGACTACTAAATTGAATACTAATTCAGACCTGGATATTTATTTACCTGTAATGATGAATGTCATTCAGGTCAAAAGTTCAGATAAACTAGAATTGTGACAACTTGTGCCTTTCTTATTCTCAGTCTTCAGTTTTGTACTGCCTTTTAGTGTAAGTTTGCATATGAGTTTATTAGTCTTTTTTTTTCTTTGCAGTACTTTTGATTCCTCCAGAAAATGCTTTGGCATTACTCTAAAAACTCATAAACATTTTTTCCATAATTTATATAAATTAGTCTTATTTTTTGTTTCTTAATCTTATTTTACCATTTAAATTAAAAATCGAAGAAATCTTGATTATGAAAATTTAATTTTTTTCCCAACAGTGATATTGTGAGGAAGATTGATCAGTCTGAATTTGAAGGTTTCGAGTATATCAATCCTCTTTTGATGTCTGCAGAAGAATGCGTCTGATCCTCATTTCACAACTATGCGTTTGCCTGTGTTGCCATTTACTGCATGGAAAAGTCGTTACCAGCCTTGATACAATGAACCATTTTATATTTGCCACCTACAAAAAAGCATTTCAGTATCTTCTGTTATTGACTGTAAGAGTCAATTATTACATCTAAGTTTAACTATGAAAAAAAAATTAAGACTAGTTTCCAGATAATCGTGTCAAAATTTAGTTATACTGGTAATCTAGCAGCTTACTGATTAACGAAGGAGTCTTTTTTGTTTGCAGGAAATACCACTGCTTCTAAAAAGTGTCTGTTACTTAAGGCTCGTGGTGGGATTATGTCACAAGCTTCCCATGATTTTTGTCATTCTTAAGTCATTTAAGTGTTTAATTTTGGAAAAAAGATTAATTCAAAATATGACAACTTGTTATATTACCTATTATTTTCTGAATTCTTTGTGTTGAAAAATTCAGCTGTAAAGTTTATCATTGCCTTGGATAATTAAATTATTGAATTTTAAGGCAACGGTTATAAAATTGGTAGTAAAAGGTGTTGCTTGCTTAGAATTAGGGAATGCAGATTCTTCCTGAGGGGAAAAAAAGGCATATTTTATTAAGAATTAGATTCCAAATCATTAGCTATTTTTAAAAAACTGCGGACACAAATGATTTCTTTAAAATACTGAGTGGAGGATGGCTTCTGAGCTTCTCCCCTTAGCCAGAACTTTAACTGGAATGTTAACAAATGTAGTTAAAGGCCTCAGGATGCAGTTGAACGGAAAATTTCTCAGTATGTAGAAAGGAAAAAAAATAGAAATTTAAAATAGATACAGAAAAGTGCAATGGTAATATTTATTTCTTACTGGAAAGTAAATCCCGCAGTTGCTTTTTGTGATTTGATTTAAATAATAAGGCACTCACTTGTTAACAGACTTGTAAAAATATTCCATTTATCCAGTGGAGACAGAATGTATGCTATTTTTTCTTTATAATTTAGTACACAGGAAAAGAAATTATCTTCCACACAATGTGTTAACCGTGCTTATTTCTTCCCCCAAACCGCATTATCCATACTTTTGGACCTTTGTTTATGGAAACCAATGAAAGCCAAAAAAAATAATAAACATGAATAAATGTTCAGGACATACACATCACAGTTTCAGCTCCTTAAGTGAGTTTTTGTTAAGTAGGTAACACATGTAATAACAGAGTACAATACATTTCAAGGGCAGAATTTTTCAGATTATTTTTTATTAATATTAGTGTTTAGCAATGTATTATTTAATGGGTTGCCAGAAGTAGCATTCTTCTATTATTTAAATTTTTTTTTTTTTGTATGAAAAGGGACTTAAAAAGTAACCATAACTATCTAAATTACTTAAAATTGCCCAATCTTAGTAAAACTTAATTTTTGGGGAAGCTATGTAGTCTTTTTTTTTTTGAAGGCAATGTCACTGGCCCTCATATGTGGGACCGAACTGGGGCCGCTGGCTTCCGAAGCCAGCGCTTAACCACCGCGCCACTCGGCCGGCCTGTAGTCTTAAACTTAATGATTTAAAATTTGTAGGTATTTAATAAATTTATCTTTTTTTTTTTTTGGATGCTACATTTCGTTAGAAATGTAATTTTTCCAAAGTTTTTGGCCATATATTCTCTTTTCTTCAAATAATTAAGTCTGAAAGCAATGAAAACATTAAAGGAAATTGTTTCTATACATTTGTATGTTTATTTAAGCGGCATATATGTTTCTTTTAATACCTGAAACTTGTTTTATTTGTTTTATTTTTTATTTTATTTTATTTTTTTGAAGGCAGTGTCACTGGCCCTCGCATGCAGGATCTGAACCAGGGCTGCCGGCGTCCCAAGCCAACTCCCAACCACCGCGCCAACTCGGCCGGCCCTGAAACTTGTTTTAAAAGGAAAAAAGTGTTCACTTCAAATCATAAACCTACAGAAAATTCTGATATATCAGAAATACGTTTATGATCTTGCTTTGAAGTGTTGCTGTTTCCCCTAGGGCATTAGTTCTAAAATTTTAGAATGAAATAATCAAATCACCTAAGAAGCTTGTTTAAAAAGCACATCACTGCCCTACCTTAGAATTCCATTGGGCCTTTGAATTGAATTGCATTTCGAGAAACACTTTTGAGTTATTTTTTTATTTTGTCCTGTAGTTAAATATTAGAAAGAGTATTCACAATAAAACATTTTGAGAAGGGGTAGGCAGTGAGTTACTAACTTACCTATAATTTTAAATAAATTTCAAACAATTGACTTCAAGTTAGATATCGTCTCAAAAAAAAATCTATAATTTTAAATAAATTTCAAACAATTGACTTCAAGTTAGATACCGTCTCAAAAAAAAAAAATCCATTAGTTTTCTACAATGTTACAAATGAGCATTTTTCTGGGATGAGGTTTTAACCATTATTCAGGGTGGTCTTTTGTTTTTAAATTTTTTTTAACAAGATTTACTGTGTATATTTTATACAGAATTGCATTACAAATATGTTTTTAATTGTGTTCTGTTTTTTGTAGTCTTTAAGTGCCATGCCAATTCTTTTTATATTATATAGAAGTTCTCTTAAAATACTCACCAGGGGAATAAGGCAGTTAGTTGATAGTCAGAATGGTTGGAATTTTGGTGTTCTAAAAAAAAAATTTTATTTTGTATAAGCAAGTGGTCAGATCAATATATGTATACGCAGGCTGAACTGGATATCAGATATTTTGCTTTGTACATTTACTTTTTAATTTTTGTTTTAACATTTGTCATGTGGAATACTGCTTTGTAATCTGTATTTGTGTACCTTTTTTAACTTTAAAATCTTTAAATAAAATGTTTAATATCCATCAAGATTGGAACATATTTAATATGTAACAAATTTAAGGTGTATCAAAATTTTTTTAAAAAGGAAAATGAGAATTTTTGGAATTTTGCTGTATGTAAAGCAGCACTCTGGTAGTACTGACATTATATTGTAGACATTCACTCATAAAATATTCATTATATTTTTAAATTTGCCCTTATTACATGAGTATCTTCTGTTGGAAAACAAATTAGTAAAAAATCAGCGGAACATAGAGCATTTTGACTACTTTTAAAACTGAAGCAAATTTACACAGAATCAAAACAGATTATTCCCAAATTATGTTCTATAGAGATCTAGTCTAAAGTTATAGAATTCTCCTTTCTCTCTTATAGCTAGTACCCATATCTAAACAAGTGTAAGTCTGGTGTCCCACATTTACAGCCCTCTTCAGCGTAACTTAATGTTTCCTTCCCTTTACAAGGAGAATCAAATCTTTAGTACTGTTCCTTTTCTTTTAATTGACTTGTCAGAGCGCTAGGACCTGATCTATGTCTGTTATTTTCTCCAAACTTCAACCCTTGCTCAAAATGGAGTTAGAAACAGTGTTATTGAAGTACTGTCCAGGCAATCCCTTGTACCAAACCATATATTTGATTGTTTTCTTTGAGTTAATGAAATCCCAAAACAGAGTCCAAGAGGCTGTAGGGGAATTTTGCTTTGGCATTTAGTCACTGGGGCAACCAGCTTCTCCCTGAAAGGGAAAGCCAGTCTCCTCTCTATACAATTCAACAGGCTGGGGCCGGCTGAGTGGCACATATGAGGGCCAGTGACACTGCCCTCAAAAAAAAAAAAAAAAAAAAAAAAATTCAACAGGCTGGCTGGTTTCTGGACAACACCTAACAGTGAATCATTTGGTATATTTGATGGTCTCTATAGGTAGACTTATCCTTCTCTGCCTTGGGACTTTAGGGATCGGTTAAAACACTGAGTTCGAGTAGTTTGTATCCATAATTCGTTGCAGAATATACTGGAATTTACTATACCTGGTGCTAAATAAGGCTAATAAAAAGACAAAACCTCTACACCTGCATGCAATATGGAAAACACATACTAAGAAAGATGTTCATCTCCACAACAAAAAGTCCAGTGATAAAAGCCAAATGCAGCAAAACATAACATTATATGGTCATGATAGTTTTATCAGCTTCACCAATGAAACCTGTTTTACTTGACATGTAATTGATGCATACTAGACATTTTTCAAGTTTATGGTAGATTCCACAAAGCTTTCAGAATTCATATATACACAATAAGAACAAAATCTTAGATATCTATATATATAGATAACATGTATATACACATATATATATAATTATTTTTGGCTTTTGAGCTCAAAAATATGAATTGGATTTTACATGGGAATGGGAAAGAAAATTGTCAGATACTTCTTAGATTTTGTACAATCCATCTTTGAAATTTATAGTTAAAATGAATCCAGCTCAGAATTTGAGAGTGATTTTTTGGATGTTAAATGTGGCAGTATGGCCGGCTGAGTGGCTTGTTGGTTAGGAGCTGGCTTGGGATGCTAGCTCTGAGCAGTGGGACCCTGGTTCGGATCCCACATATGAGGGCCAGTGACACTGCCCTCTATAACTAAGGTGGTGAACAACAGCTCCACCTGGTTGTCTCTATAGCTAAGATGGCCGGCGACAGAGTGGGCTGCAGCCTCTGCTGCAGTGGGCTGCCATAGGCTACAGTGAGTGGCCGGCAGCCAGCGTGAGCTGCCAAGAGCAGCTGTGAGCAGCCGTCCAGAGGCCAGCGACTGATCTGCCTCACCCGGGAAGAGCGCAATGATAATACCAACATGGGCCAGTGAAGCAATGTCCTCCACAACTAGACTGAAAAACAAAAGGACAGCAACTTGTTTGTTCCCTTCCCTGGTTTCCCAACACTATTCCCCTCCCCCAATTCCCCAATAAAATAACTTTTAAAAAAAATTTTAAAAAATGTGGCAGTACAATTCACTTTCATGTAGCAATTTATACCTTACAGGCATTAATAGTATCTTCTTACTGCAATTACTATTTTTAATGTTTTTATTGAAGAAAATGAAATTACAAGTAGCTAAGAATTAAGTGTCTATTCAGTGTGACCTTGCACAGGATATCTGAAAGTTATAACCCAAGACAAATGGATTCATTAGACTCAAGAGAGCATTAGCTTAAATTTTCTTCAACAGTTTAGCTAGTCAAAAGGAAATTCTAATTGTGTAAGGAAGAGCCGATTGGGCCGGCTGAGTGGCGCGGTGGTTAAGCGCTGGCGTGGGAAGCCACCGGCCCGGTTCAGGTCCCATATATGAGGGCCAGTGACACTGCCCTCAAAAAAAAAAAAAAAAAAAAAAAAAAAAAAAAAAAACCATTGAAAGACTAGCAAAATCCTTGAAAAAATTAGATGCTTTGTTTTTTCCATAAAAGGGAAGTTCTGTGTTTCTAGAGGTAGTACCATGTAACCAGATTTAAAACTTATGTAATATAAACTATCTGCAATGTGGGTGGCTATCCTTGGTGACATTTTACATTATTCATAATATATTTGGGAGTAAAATCATATAAAGGTAGCTAAGTACAAGAACCTAATTCTAACACTTCTCATGGCCTTTTACAGAAAGTTGTTTTCTAAGTAAAATTTTTTCTAGGAACTCTAGATTTTTTATTTGAAAGTCAGATTTAAAAATTTAAGAATCATGAAAGGATATGCTTTTGTGAACAGTGACTGAAGTTTACCCAGTTTGAAATAACATTTTAATGAGGAAATCTAAATCAGCGTGCCAAAGACTTGATATTTTGTTAAATTATTCTTACTTTCTTTAAGGTAAAATTTTTAATTCATGTATTTATTGGAGGCTTTACAATGTGTATAGCACTATGTTGATTCTGCAGAATTTAGGAAAGTTTTATCTCGTAAGGAATTATTTTATGATATAAGAAATAAATTCATTCCAGGGAAGTTGGCTTAAGTTTAAAACAAAAGTCTGTGTGAATTTTATCCCTTTAGGTAGGGGATATATTCTATAATTGAAGTAAAAATTTACATTCTCCCCAACTAATGAGGTCTGAAAATAGGGAAATGGAGGAAGACAGCCGTGTGTCTGGTTCTATCTCAGAATCGTGATTTTATCCGCTTCACCGCCACCAGGGGCCAGTCTTGCTGTAAGGAAGGTCAGAGTTGCCAGCACCTTTGTCTCTGGAGGAGGTAGTATTATTATACATTCACTACAAGCTGATTGCCAAGAGGTTCCAAGATTTTACCAATGCCGATTATGTGTATTCTGATTTTACAGAACTATTAAAAATCAATGTACCACTTGAATTGCTCTTCTGAAGGACATATCAAATACGTTATCTGAGAGTGTGGCAAGTTTTCATAGAATTGCCTGCTGTAACTATTCTGGGTGTTAGACCTTCCATATGTATTCAACACAAATGAGGACCTACTATGTGACCTGCACTAAGGATAAAGCAAGCAAGAGTCTAGTCATGTCATATTTCATGCTGTCTGGACACTTTTCCATCTATGAAGGATACCGTTAGCTGAAAATAAAACCAGGGCTGATGTTGATCATTTTAACACAGAGAAATTCAATTTAAACAAAACCCGAGAGATTGTCCACATTCTTTAGTTGTGGGACTTTCTATATCAAATGTTGCATTGCATTTAAAAGTGTCGTTCACAAATTTAACCCATGAATGTTTGTAGACACTTAGATTTTCCATTGAAGACATGGCTTCAGAAGTTTTGACTGTTATCATTTAACAAACACTAAACACTTTTGTGTTGGAGGTAAATATTGGGTTGTCGGAAAACTCATGATGCGTGTTTGCAACAGATGGCACTAGTTCATTTTTGGAAGTACTAGAGTCATTCACATCTATGTTATTGCTATGTCATTTGACAGCTGACAGTTCTAGCTTCATTCTAAAAAATAATTGAGCGATTTGGTTGAGTTTGGAGATTTTACAAGTTGAAGATGGAAGATCAAACTGCATTTTTGCCATATTTTACTGTTTTACTTCCATAAACAGAAGAATGTGCATCAAGCTTGTAAAAAGTTGCATAAAGTTTACGGTGACAATGCTCTACATGAACGTCTGTGCCAATGATGGTTCACAAAATTCCATGCTGGTGATTTTGATCTCAATGACGCCCCTTGGTCAGGGAGGCCCACCGAGGTTGATGACGACAAAATAAAGGCATTGATCAAGTCAAACCCATGTTACATGACACGAGAGATTGCAGAAACATTGAACATCCATCATTCAAGTGTTCACAACCACCTGAAGAAGCTGGGATACGTAAGCAAGCTTGATATTTGGGTTCCACATGAACTCAAAGAAGTTCATTTGATGGCGCCTATAAACATCTGCAATATGCTCATTAAACGTGAGGAAAACGATCTATTTTTGAAGCGACTGATAACTGGTGATGAGACATGGATTGTTTACAACAATGTGGTGCGCAAACGGTCTTGGTCCCGATGTGATGTTCGCCTCAAACGACATAGAAAGCAGACATTCATCAGAGGAAGGTTATGCTCTCTGTGTGGTGGGATTTTAAAGGTGTCATGTTTTTCGAGCTTCTACCAAGGAACCAAACAATCTTTTCAAATGTGTACTGTCAGCTATTGGACAGTTTGAATGAATCCATCATCCAGAAACGTCCAGAGCTCGTTAATTGTAAAGGAGTTGTGTTCCATCATGACAATGCAAGACCACACACAAATTTGATCACCCGTCAAAAATTACTGGAGCTTGGATGGGATGTGTTGCCACACCCACCATACTCGCCTGACCTTGTGCCGTCAGACTTCCACTTGTCTCGCTCTTTTCAAAACTCCTTGCGTAGTGTAACGTTCAATTCAGATGAGGCTATAAATCAGCACCTTGTTCAGTTTTTGGCAAATAAAGACAAGTCCTTCTATGAACAAGGAAATGTGAAGCTCACTGAAAGATGGCAAAAGGTTATCGAACAAAACAGGCAATAGATCATTGATGGATTTTTGTTCTTTGTATAAATAAATGACCTTTGAAAAACATAGACAAAATACGTCATGACTTTTCTGACAACCCAATAGTTGAAAGCATCAGTTTGCCAAGGAAAGACATGTTCCTGGGTATCTCATTGAAAATTAATTTCAACCATGCTTCAATTCTCAGAAGTTATTTATTTCATTGCCCAAAATAACTGATTGTACTAGGTGCCGGTAAGTTGCATTAAACAACCTCACACCTTCTCCTTCACAGGTTTTTCATCAACAACTTTTTTAGATTTGTTGTGTTGTTGACACCACTTTATAATCCACACATTGTAACTAGGTAGTAAGTGTAACTAGGAAGTATGAAATCTGTCCGTTTACAAAGTATTCTTAAAAGTTTAAAAATTGCTTTTTGTATTTTTAAATAGAAGGGTAAGCTTTGATTTTCAGTCATGCCAAAAGAAATTAAGTTTCCCAAAGAAAGTTGCTCCTGGGTGCTAGGTACACCTGTAGAGAGGGGTCATTTGTGAATTTCAGTGTCCAGCCTGGGCCAGGCATGTGCTGCACAGTCATTTCGTATCATCCTACCAATCCTCTGACATGGTCTCCCACTGCAGAGCTGCTAAACTGAAATCTCTGTGGGTGGGACCTCAGACTAGCATCTCAGGCTAGTCTCAAGTTAAAATTTGAGAAACATTAACCTGTATTAATATGTATAATTAGCACCATTCAACAGGTAAAACAAAAGGAGATTTAGGGAAGTAATTTACGTAAGGTCTTTATGGCTCCAGTGCCTATTGTCTCTCAAGACAGTGTATATAAAATTTACTCTAAAATCTCAGTCTCCTTTTGAGAAATTACACACAACTAACACCCTGTTTTTCAAACATAGTCTTTCTAACGAAATCCTTGATGGCCCTCTCTGTGGGTCTGTTGAATCCCTTCCCTGCAATTGTCTGCATTGGTTCAACCCTGTCAGCCTTTTCCTATGATGTCACACTTGGTCTTTCAATGGTTTGAGCCTCCCATTTCGTAGACTTATGAAATACACTTTCTTGATCAGCCCGGAACCCAATTCTTTCAAGTACTCAGAACTATGGGGTAGCTTATCAGAAACTGTTCAGATGTCTAACATTTGGTGTGAGCCTACCCCGTGAAGTAATCTGTGGCTGGCCTACTCACCCAACCATGACTCCCCCAGATCGAAAAGTCCAGGTTGCTACTGAGTTCCAGGAAACTAAGGTGTCCTCCACAACACACACACACACACACACACACACACACACACACGCACGCACGCACACACACGCACACACACACACACACACCTGTAAAGAACTGGGTGACTGTTGGGGTTAGTTCTTTTAGATATCTTGGAGTTAGGTATGCCCGTATGCTGGTTATCTGTGGTGACCATCCTGATGTGACTCCAGTAAGGTTGCCCTTCTTCTTTGTTCTCAGCTCAATCTTTCCCAACTCAACCTTCCCTCTTCCTTCATAACATTTCTCCTGTGCTAACTGGGACCCTCCTTCCTGGGTAAGTGAACATCGAAGTTCTCAGTCTACTCATTGCATGTTCCCTCCCGCTCTGACTGTCCCCTGAGGATATTTCTTTTCCTGCCACCCTCTCAAGTGGTGGCTGCATGCTCTCCTGATGGTTCCCAGGATTTCTCCTCCTTGTCCCTTGAAGACCCCACATAATGTTACTTCTACCTATGTATGAAAACCCTACTTCTTCAGAGTTCATGCTATGTGGCTTGGCCTCTTTGTCATTTAACGTACTTCTACTTATTCCATTTTATCTGAGGAAGATTTGGCCCCAGGGTCACTGCTGTACCCTAAGGCCTGCCATCCATGACAACTTCAGTGGCTCAATGGACCAGGGATCCAATGTCCAATCAAACACCAAATCCTGTCCTTTCCTATCAGTGTCTTTCCTGCCACACTTATTTCCATCGAAGGACCTTAGCACATGCTATCCCCATGTCTATAATACTCTCCCCTCTCCTCCCCTTTCCTCATGGTGGGCATCTAACAACCTTCAGGCACGGGTGCCACTTTCACAAAGAGGACAACCTAAGGACACATGATCTAGTGGGTCTCTCCACTATTCTCTATCATTGCACTTTATTTTTTTTCTTCGCACCATCTCTCACAATGTGTAATTATGTATCCGCGGATTTATTTTATTATCATCTGTCCCCTCCACCAATCTGTATGTTCCATGAGGACAGGAGACCTGCCAATTTCATTTACTATTGCAGTCCCAGCACCTAGAACAATGCTTGGAACACAGACGCTCTAGAAATATTTATTAAATAAATAAATAAACAACCTTTAGTTCTGTACTTTGGAAAGAGAGAGTTCCCACTAGCTTGTGGTTTCTCCATGAGTATTGGTTGGCAAGGAAACTTTTGCTGCTTCAGCAGAGCTGGGGCTAAGGAACCAGTGTTTTGAATAGACCACGCAGATCATTTTTACGCTTTAATAAAGTTAGGAAAAGGGCACTCAGGAAAGGCCTTTACCCACACACTGAATGCTGACCTAAGGCTAGAGAAACTTGGTGTTACAGTGGGGAAGGTGAATCATTCTGGTGTTTCGTGGGATTCCCCAGCACTGATGCAAGCGGAAGCTTTTAGAGAAGGGCCCCAATTACTGAGGCAATAAATGGAAATCTAGGGAAAGGAGACTCCTGAAATATTGTAGAGGCTGAAACGCGTAGATTAATTTTAATTGATTATTAGTTTTCCGTTCAATAAGAAGAATTTAGGACAGGAGAATTTCAGATTCTCTTGAAGACAAAGGCAATTCTTAGGTTGCCTCTGTTGCCTTAATCAGGGGAATACTACTGAAAGTCCTCAATGGCAGCACATTTCATACTTTGAAGATGGATTTGGTTCTCAGAAAAACTCAACCATCACCCAGAGTCAAGTTTAATGTAGGTGGCAAATCTGGGAAATATTGTTCTGGAATTATGGACCTTAATCCGCCTTTCTTCTAGCCCCTGAAGGAGGTGACCTTGAAGGAATGACTTTTCAAGATGACTTCTGGAGGTAAACAGGACATTTTGTGCCTTCTCTTTGGCCTACAGAGGGAGACTTCAGTTCTTCCATTTTTTTTCTCCAGCTCCTTGGTTCCTAAGCACTGTGTCCTTTGTCTCTGCATTGAACTCCCTGGAGCGTGTTTACTGTGGGCCAGGGGTGTGGAGGGGCTAGTTCTAAAGCTCTTCCAAAGCTTCCAAGAACCCAGAGGAATATTCAATTAGCTCTGTCATCCAGGCTCCTATGATAGGACTTCATAGGATTGGAGGGGTGAGGATGAAAAGAGAGGCATTGCACCTCTAGTTTAGAATCCTTGTCCCTAGAAGCTCACACAACTGCAGGGGCTCAGCCCCCAGGGCTTTGGGTGTCCTCATGTGGATGCTAAGATAGCAGAGAATGTCCCACCCAGAATCCCCCTTCCCCTCTCTCCACCATCTGCTTCCCCGCCTCCATTACCACATACTGGTAAGCACCTGCCATTCTTACCCCATCACCCCATCTCTGCTGCTAAGATGAGTAAGGGAAACACAGACTTCTGGGGTTGGAGGAGGGGAGGAAATAATTGCAATTGCTGTGCTTCTGTTTTCTGTTTTTCGTTTTTTTTTTAATTTGTTGACTTCTAAATGCCTTTTTTCTTTTTTTTAATCAGACATCTTGCATTGTGTGGATTAATATCCTATGGCTACGTCTCCAGGTCTACATGTCAGATTAATACTTTCCCTGCTAGCATGATCTGTGGGGCCTTTGGGACCTAAAAGAGCATCTGTCCCCTTTTAAAACCTGGAGTAACATTACAGTGTCCCTGTTTATTCATTCGACTTGACAGAAGCCATGTATGATTTCCCCTTCCCAATTTCCCATTTTTTTCGCCCTCTGATACCAGGCGAAGAGATGTTATAAATGATGGTGGACTGTACTAAACTATTGCTCTTGGTATTATTGTATGTTAAGTAGGTGTAGGTGGGAGGACCTAACTATCGTTTCTAACGCCATCTATAGGAAAGAGCCATACAGCTATAGAAACATCATCTATGTTCCAAACAAAGGACAGATATGCAAACTAGTGGACCTAGTGTTACCATGGAAACAGTCTCCCTAAGTCAGCATGGGTAGCCATACACATAAGGGAGATGGCCTGGGGCCATCTCTCTAATAACCCTCTGGGGCCGTAGGGAACCTCGGCCACACAGAGTATCACTTAGGGTAGGCTACCCTGATCCAACAAATAGACCTGTAATGTGATGGAAGTTTTTATCTTCCTTTCCTAACAGGCCAGGCAGGTGCTCTGGGTCCAGAGCTGGGAGGGACTCAGCTGTGGGGCTACATAGGCAGGGGACAGGCCGGGAGGCCTCCTTGTCACAGGAGGTGTCACAGCCCAGGCATGGAAGTGGCTTGCCTCACTTCGGCTCACATTGTTTCAGCTGGAACTCAGGCTTGTGGCCTTTCCTAAAGCAAAGGAAGCTGAGGAATGTCAGCCAGCTGCATGCCCAGGAAGAAGAAGCAAGTAAATGTTGGTGGCCTGCCAGCTGCCTGCACCATTCTCTGCCAGTTTCTTTCAGACCGAGGTGAGGCAGAGAGAAGCTCTGAATGGACCCTGGAAGGAGCATCAGCACACATGTATGTTTCAGGCTGAGATGGCTCAGGTGGGAAGTCCTAACCTGAAGAATCACCAGCACAACCGTGGTGCAGCTACTCTGCCCCGCTTTGACCACCTTCCTTGGCTCCCGGCTCAGCTGGACTCCAGCTCCCTCTGCTGTGTCTCGCCCTGGGCCCTGCTCCCAGTCAGCATGGCCCTGCTTGGGCTCACCGTGACTCCTTCCTACCAGAATCTGCCAACTGAATTTCCTGGTTCCTTATTCAACTGAGTGCTGGACTTGCGTTTCGGCTCATGTGTCTCGTGAGTCCTCTTCTGTTCCTCATAACATGGACAACAGCATCGGGGCTCTGAGCCCTTGTCCGGACGTCCCAGGCCCTGGCCACTGCCCTTTGTGGTCTCCGCTTGGCTTTAGCACTTTGGTCTCCTCTTTGTTTTGTTTTGGGTTTTTTTTAAATCTGGCTGGGGAATTTTTTTTTTTTTTAAGATTTTATTGGGGAATTGGCAGAGGGGAACAGACAAGCTGCTGTCCTTTTTTGCTTCAGTCTAGTTGTGGAGGATGTTGCTTCACTGTTGGTATTGTCATTGCGCTCTTCCCGGATGAGGCTGATCGGTCGCTGGCCTCTGGATGTCGCTCACCGCGGCTATTGGCAGCTCACGCTGGCTGGGAGCCACTCACTGTAGCCTATGGCAGCCCACTGCAGCAGGGGCTGCAGCCCACACCATCACCGGGGCTCGCACAGCCCAGCTCCAGGTGGAGCTGTTGTTAGCTGTAGAGGGCAGTGTCACTGGCCCTCATGTGGGATCCGAACCGAGGCCGCTGGCATCCCAAAACCAGCACTTAACCAATGCACCACTCGGCCGGCCCTGGTCTCCTCTTTGGTTTCTGTCATCTCCATCTGACCTACCTCCTGGTTGACTGCTGGTTTGGCCTCCTTGAAGCTGTCCCTTTTACATTCGGAAGACACTTAACTTTTTGTTTCCCCAAACTCAGACTGCACCTGCGTTATGAGCTTGAGGCCTCACCTTCGGGTCTCACCTTCTCCCGGCTGGGAGGAGCTCCCTAGCTGGAAATCTTCTGTGACTCAGACAATTCAGAAAACATATAGACATAAAATACACTCAGTCAGAATCCTTCACTTGTCACTTAACGCATATGTCAACAGCCATGTAACGGTGGAAATTTTTATGAGGGTGATCTGGCACCCCTCTCCCCATCTAAGTTGGAAACCCTTGGTCTATATTTAATGAATATCTTACTATGTCCTGAGTACTGTGGCATATATATAGCGCCCTGTTTACCCCACAGTACCTAGCACAAATGAAGCACTCACTAAGCACTATCAATATGAGACTTGCCCTCATCCATTTATTATTTTAAGGAAAAATTTTATAGTGAAGATTTAGATGATTCAAAATGTTGGCTACTCAGCCCTTAAACAACAATGTATACCATTGCTGAGAAAGATTATATCAAAAACTAAAGAGAGGGGTGGCGGTTGGCCTAGGTGGTTAGAGCGCAGGTTCATAACACCAAAGCTGCAGGTTCGATTCCCACATGGGCCGTTAGCTGTGCCCTCCATAACTAGATTGAAAATGACGACTTGACTTGAAACTGATGGGTCCTGGAAAAACACACTGTTCCCAATAAAGTTAAAAAACAAAACAAAACAAAAAAAAACATTTACTTTAAAAAAAACAACTAAAGAGCCAGTGTAAAGACTACATATACTAGAACAATGTAAAGCTAGATATTTACTATACTATTCTGAAGTTTGCTTTGTCATTGTATTTATAATGTGGCTTGGCCATGTTTTTAACAGCATTATAATTACATTTTGACATAAGGACCTGTCTGTCTTGATAAAAATATGGTAGCTATAAAGAGAAATATCATGTATGTAGGCTAAAAGTTGGCCTGACCAAGAAATTTTTTAGAGACTCATTTATTTATAACTTTTGGCTAAGTGGACCCAGAGAAGGAATTGCAAGTTGGAATTATAGTCAAAATTTGAAGAGGAAGATCTGTTAGGTAGGAAATAGATTCTTCTTTACAGAACCCAACTCAGTTGAAATGAGGGAAAAAACTGATGGATGGTTTAAAAGGAAATGTTTGACTGAAGCCTGCCTGCGGTACCCATAGCTACCTGCCCACAAGAATGTAGCTCCCTGGTGACAGCTGCACTAATTATAGAAAAACAAGTTGACTGGAAGATGAATTATGTAAATTTACATTGACTGAGGATCCTGTTGGAGCATTTAGAAATTTTGATTGTTAAAAATAAACCTAGAATTTTCTTACATTTAAAAGCAATTAAAAGATGGATAATTTGCTGTAGTCTTAGAATGAAATATGGATCAGCCAAAATAACATTATTAATGTTACTGTAAATTACTTGCAGATAACAGCCATTTTGAGGATTCGAGAGGAAGTACAAAGTATGTTTTAGACTGTAAGTTTATATTTTATCTTTTATTTATTGGAAAAAAAAAGAAAGGTACCAGAAATGTCACATTTTTCATAAACCCTTGCTATTAAAACAGAAGCCTGAAACTTTCTCTGCTCTGTTTCAAGCAGTTTTTTTTTTTATTTTAGAATATAAACCTAGCTTAAAGGCAGAGGACTGTAAAACAATAAGACTGAAAAGCCACTTGCTTTTCCAAAAGAAAAGCTTTTTGTTTGTGTTCCAAGATGCCTTTGACATCAATATCTTAATAATGATGCTAAACATGATTCTTTACAAATTTAGAAATTTGATAAACTCAGGTTTTGTGACTATGTTAGTGAAAGCAAATGAACTGGTATCGAAAATTTTTCTTAGTGAAACATTTACTCAACACTTAATTTAACATGCTGTAATTTTACATGAATCTTGTTCCCTACTCAGACACATTGGGAATGTAGCAAAATTGTTTCAGCCGCCCACTCACAAAAACAACAACAAAAGACTGATTACTTGCTACATATCAGGAAGGTAAAGGGTCTACCACTAAGGCGGCTCAATTCACAGGGTGGGTTCTTTTCTCCCCAGCATCACAGCACTTGGAATAAGTGGGGAAAGCGCTGCTATGCACAGGGTCAGAAACCTGTGCTAATATAAACTGCCCTGTGTTTAGTACCATTCTTAATTCCCAAGTATGACATATTTTAGTTATCTACAATAGAGGGGGCAATACTGAAGCCTTTTCCCAAATTCAGATCTCTCACGATTTATGTTGTGCTGAAAACCCCTGTGCAAACAGACGAAGGACAGCTTGAGGATACCCGAGTGTTTGAATTTAGCACTGACACAGCACTTGCATGTGTAACGTGCTTTACAAACATTAGCTAATTAAGAGGAACAACACCCCTGCAAGGTATTTTAGCAGGATGCAAAAATGAAAACCTACAAGCAAGGCAGCTAGGATGCATAAATCATGAAGTGTTAAATCAACATGACCTGAAAACCAGCAGGCCTCCCTCCCCATGTTATTGCCCTGACTATCTTTTGGGGAAAGCAGAAGTTAGATTTTATGCTAAGTGTTGGTGGCTAGGAAGGTGTGTGTGTGTGGTGGTGGGGAGGTGGAGGGGTGATGCCTGGGTGGCGGGTGTGGCAGGATGGTGATAAAGTTCTATAATAAGTATCACATTTGCAAAGGGGAAATGTTCTACTAACTCAAAGAAAGGGCTTCAAGAATATAACCCTTTTAGAAGTACCTCAGAGAATAGAAAATCAATACAGTGTTTAATTAATCTACTGCAGATTGACTTCATATAAATGAGCCTCAACCAGGAAAGTGCCACACTGGGAAATCTGACAGTGCACAGCTGGAGAGTCTAGGAGGGCAGCCAGTGGCCTGAAGTAAAGTCTGCATTTTTCTGCTTTTTTAGGGGTTGGGGAAGGCACCGAGGCTGCCCTATGGTCTGACTACACAGACTTTGTTCACTTGCTCTCTGGAAACGGTCTCAGCAGGTGAGGGCATTACACAACAGAGAGGGGAATCAGTTCCGTACCTTTTAGAGGACGGGATGGCATGTAGGTCCAAAGAATCTTGAGTTCAGGGCTTTGGATGAAGAAGACTGCTGTCTGGCTAATTCTATGACCCGAGTCTCTGTTTCTTCATATTTTTTTTTTTTTTTTTTTTTTTTTTAAGGGTAGTGTCACTGGCCCTCATATGTGGGATCCAAACCAGGGCCGCTGGTGTCCCAAGCGAGCTCCCAATCAACTTGCCACTGGGCTGGCCCTGTTTCTTCACCTTTATTTACTCTAATAATCTCTATCTCAAACTGGTGCTAGAAAATGAAATGGACATAAAAGTGCTTAAGCTCAGTCAATTGTGTAGTTCTCTTCTCCTTACCATCTCAGGTGTGCCAGATAGGAGGCAGGCACAGTTCTGTCTCAACCCCGGGAGGTCTGCCACTGTTAGAAGCAGTTCTAGAATCAGGGTGCATCTCAGATGCCTTCTAATACCCTGAGTGGTACAGACCAGTGGCCAGAAGCCGCTTGTACTATTGAAAACCCGCCATGTAGCTAGTCCAAGCTGATGTGAGCTGCCCCTTTAAACCACACATCCGATTTTGAAGATTTAGTTAAAAAAAACAAGAATGTAAAATATTTTATTATTAATTTTTATATTTATTACATATTGAGATAAGAATATTTTAGACATATTGGATTAAATAAAATATATTAAAATTAATTCTACCTCTTCTCACATTTTCAAATTGTGGCCATGAAAGACTTAAATATGGAGCTCACATTTATTTTTATTTCTTTTCTTTTATGTATTTTTTTTTTTTTTTAGCTGAGCCATCCTGCCACCTGTTGGCAGCTCAACAGCAACTCAGCTCGGGCTGGCCTCGAACCGCCGTTGCTCAGAGCTCAGCCTGCACTCTTGAGTGAGCTCTTAACCAACTGAGCCACCCGGCTGGCCCCTTTTCTTTTTCTATTAAAAGGCTTATTTTCTAATTACAAAAAATCAATTTGGCAATCATAGGAAAAAACAAAGTCACATCGATGTCTATGAGCAGAATTTAAAAGACTTCTTAGCAAGATTATTCACCATCAGTATTAACAGAACTAGTGGTCCTCACAGGATGAAATTCTTAATGTCAAAGTTAGTGGTGAGCCACACGTCCTTAGACTCTGACTACTCAATAAAAAGGATTCAGGTAAGAAAGGATATAGACATCATACATATATTCCTAAAGATTCTTCTTACCTTCCTGCAAATTCTACTCCAATATCGTGACTGAACGTCGCCCATATTTATGTTTCTATTGGACAGTATTGCCCTAGAACATAATTATCAATTTAAAAAATTTTGAGAATGCACCCCCAAAATATGTAAGTTTTTTGTTTATAAGTATACTTTATATACTTAGAAAACACTCAAAAATAGAAAGCAAGCATATGAATAGAAGTCCTCATATCTTCTTCCCGCACCCCAGTTATCACCACGTGTACGCCTGGGATGTGCACATACATGTACCTCTGGAAACTGCTACCTTAGAATTGGCTCTCAATGAGGCAAAGGATCCATTTATCAGACTCCTTTAGGGAGTAGGGAACTGGGTGATTATAATTGGATAGAAACAAAATTACCATAAAAATTGTAACAATACACAGATTACACAAGTACAACCAAAGTGAAATATTACAATGTAACAACATGAGTAAGAAAAAAAGACTACCAGTAGGTTCTCCTGAGTTATTGCTGCAGAATTTTGCTAGAGGGTGGGCAGTGGAGGAGGGACCACGTGAAAGGCAATGAGGTCTAGTCTGGAGGCTAGATTTCTTCATAGAGTTTGCAGAAGGTTGAGAAGATGTCAACTATTCGAATCAAAGATTGTGGGGGAGGGACTAAGTCATGTTCTAGGTGCTCTTTGATACCTTCTCTCACTGCCACCACCTACATTGAAGAGGAACAGGCTCTGGGTCTCTAAAGATTGTAAGAGAAGGGGGAAAGGAAAGTGCCAGGAAAAAAGGAAATGGAAAATTCTATGAGCAGTGGCATGGAGTGGCCATGTGGGGCCCCAAAAGGTGATAAGACCTTTCTGGTGGGAGGTGTTGAGAGATGCTGAGATTTGAGGGCAGCAGTGAAAAACTCCTCTGCCTAAGTTTGGTCCGACAACTGAAGAGAGTGTGGGTTTGGGCAAGGCATGTGGGCCCACATGCATTAGAGACCAGAGGACCCATATATTCTAGAATACATGAGACCATCTGGATCTCTTGGATGACCTTAGGAAGGGAGAGAACTCCAAATCATGACTGAGATTAATTTCCTGGCAGAAGAATTATTTGAATTAGAGAGACATAGAAATGTGACAAATCTTAATGAAAAATTTCTTAATAAACATGCAAAGTTACATAATTTAAATCATCAAATAGAAATGAAAATAAAAGCCTTTGTCCCACCTCCACACTCCAGATTCCCACTTTCCAGGAACAACCACCTTCGACTTTTTAAGCTGTTATGTCTCACATTTTCCCCCATAATTCTAAATAAAGTATTTTTATTATTTCTGAAGTTTTTGAGTTTTATATATTATCTGAGGACTTCTTATTACGCAAGATGAAAGTTCAACAGTCTCTCTCTCTCTCTCTCTCTCTTTCTCTCTCTCTCTCTCTCTCTCTCTCTCTCACTTTACCCCTCTTCCTCTTTTCAATATAGTTATATCACAATTTTGGTTATTAAATAGAGTATTTGCATTACTATGTGCAATTTTATTCACAGCAGAGCCACATAATGTATTATGATTTTCCTTTCTTGAATAACTTTTAATTTTTTTCTAGAGTTAACGAGTACCTTAAAATTTTTTGTTTAGTTTTTAATTTACCTATTTATCACTCATTTATCTTCCAACTTTCTCACTACACAGTAAAGCTCTTTCAGTGTGTTCAGACATTAGAAAATGTGTCATTTTTCTGTACTTCCTCATCCTCCTGCACTAATCTGGACTGGGACATGTTCGTCATCATGGGGCTTCCCTTTCCCATGTCTTGCATTCCCCTTTGTCCTCATCTCTTCCAATTATTTTGTTCTTGTGGGTTCATGATTACCTTATTCATTTACTTCCCTTTAAATGAGGGTTAAGGAAGGTACAGATATTATTATTTCAGCAGGGCTGCTTAGTGGGTAATGGGAACATGACATTTTCTAACCTCAGTCTTGTAGAATAAAAGTCATAGCAGCCTCATGGGAATAGCAGTGTCTGAAAACCATGACCAGTGCAACACCAATGACACACGGAAGAGAAAGGCCTCCACCACCTGGAGCTGACGCCCACCATCTATATGACAGGTGGACTTCATGGTAGAACATAGAGTCCTCTTAAACTCTAGTCACAACACTAATTTTGTTCTACAAATATCAGACTTAGGTAACTTAGAAAAATCATTTTGTAAGTTCTGGAAAGTGACTCCTAATCATATGGGAAAGTAAACATTTATATGATTGTGGGTCATTCATCTCCAAACCCCAAAGTAACGCCTATTGCCAAAAGTGGAACATTTTGAGCATAAACAAACTATAATGGATTGAGATATGGAAAACACATAAATCCATGGGTTCATAAGGACACACACACACACACACACACACACACACACACACACACACACAAAAGCTCCTTGATCATTTTTGGAGGATGCTCATTATTTTGAAAACTGGTAAATAAAAGTAAAGAATCAAACATCCTGCCTTTTCTGAAAAAACAAATAAACAAACAAAAACTATAACTGAATGTAACCAATAGATGGTAAGGGAGAGAGTTCTCTTTTTAAAAAATATTTCCAGCTTATAAATGTGGAAGGAATAAATTATATTGCAACCCCTAATGAAATAATGGATCTAGGCATTGATCATCAATGGCTACTGAAACCTTTTGCTGAAAACTGACAGGGAACTTTATAGTAGATAGATCAGGCTGACAACATCTGAAAATGCTGATCAATCTTAATATTACAAAAAGAGAAACAAGCAGACATTATGTATCCTATGTGATATAAATAGGAAGCATACAACACTGCCAATAAAACGCTCTTGCCAACAAATCACATGTAATCTGATCAAGCCTCTAAGTTTTACTACCACGCAAACAAAAATAGAGGGAGCAGGAACATGGTAAATTGACATTATGGAGATGCAGTCAACAAAATCATCAAAAATCAGAATATAGGAAACTCTATAGGACAAATGACACAGTTTCTTCCACAAATAACTTGTAAGGAAAAAGGAGTAAAAGACTCCAGAAACACACCTACGTGTAGAAAGTGGATTTTTTGTTTGTTTGTTTGTTTTTGAGGGCAGTGTTACTGGCCCTCTTATGTGGGATCCAAACTAGGGCCGCTGGTTTCCCAAGCCAGCGCTTAACCAATGCGCCACTCGGCTGGCTAGAAAGTGGATTTTGATTCAAACACACCAACTATAAAAGCAAGCAAATCTTTATGAGACAACTGACTAACCTTTATGTGAACACTGACTAAATATTTGATAATATTAAGGAATTATTATTAATTGCTTAAGATAGGACACCGGTGTTGTGATTGCGTTTTTAAAAGACCTCTTGTTGTTTAGAGATAAATTCCAAAGTAGAGAGAGGCTCACTTCACCTGCCTTCTTTGTCCCACGGACAGATATCTCACAGGGTTGGACTTCCTTACAACAGTCAGAAAGCTATGTAGGTGCCCCCTCTGGTTGTCATAGAGCCTGCTCTATGTGGGCCCATGAAGTCGACCTAGGTCTTCAGGGCCAAAGAAGATCCAAGGTGGCTGGCCACTATGAACGGCTGTAATTGCTGAATGAAAATGTGTGCCAGGGCCAGTGACAGGGAGTGGTGAGGTGATGGTAAACTGCAGAACACATGCTCTACCTGTAGGCATTCAAAGTCAACCGATAAGCGGCTGGGGAGGGCGGAAGCTAGTGAATCCTGGAGACCAAACAGAGCACAGCTCCAGGCTATATCTTTTAGCCAAGTTCATGATCCCTACAGTAGATCGAAACCTAGACTTGAGCTAAATCTAGACTTTTCTTGGAAGGACAACTTTTGGCCATATCAATCTCTTTTCCTATCCGTAGAGAATTCCAGCACCTAGTCAGAGTGGATTAAAGAAATGTTTATCAAACTGAAAGAGCAAGAATATATAGGAAATGCACTACCAGGAAAAAGGCAGTCCCTTGGGGAGCTTGATTGTGTTGACTTAATGATAAGAATCTGTACACCAAGGGTGTCAGACAGTACAGGAAACATATCCTACTGGAGAGTCAGAAGTGCCCCAGTCAGGACTGTTCACATCGATTGGCTCCAAAGGGCATCCTTTATACATAACAGGCAAAGGGCATCGCCAGGCTTCCCAGTCACCAGAGACTTTCCTGGACCCTGAAGGGGAGTAAAGGGATGGGGTTTTAGGGCCTGAGAAAGAGACAAGTAACTTACTTCTTCTGTCCTCCCTGTGATTGGTTGATTTTTTTTCAATTTAAAAATAATTCTGAGATTCTTTCTAAATACTAGAGAAAGTATCAGAATGTGGTAGGGAACTATTACCAAAAAACAGGATTTTTACTGTGTTTTAGTACCTTGTTCACAATAAATAGGATCATTAATTTACTTGGTGGTGGGAAAGCTGACTGCATCAACTTCTGTGTTGTCAAGAACAAACAGTTATGGAGAGTACCATGTAAAGAAACTATACCAAGCCCTGTGGAGGACATAGATACAAATAAGATGCACTTCCTGCCCTGCCAGCTTTTATGATGTAGATGAAGATCTAAGACCGTAAATTACATTCTAAGACATAATGTGATCATTGTAAATGATTGTAAGATTTTAAAAGGCTGAGCTGAACACAACCTTGCAGAAGATCTAAGAATTGACTCCACCTTGGAAGGGTGGCCTGAATTTCAGTAGTTAAGGGGGTAGGGAGCCTTCTTTCTATCTACAATAATTCTGTCATGGTTTATTAGTTGTTTCCATTGCCTGTTTGTCTTCCTTCCCTCCAAAGAAACTGCCTTGCTCAAAGGCTCTTCTAGGCAGTCCTTTTTGAATGTCCACAACGCCCTGTTCCATCAGGTTAGGCAAGAGGTGGTTACCTGACCCACGACTGTCACTCCCAGGTGTGGCCTGACCAGCAGGGCCTGGCTTAAAAAGACATTCTGGGCCCATGAGAGTCTCCTTCTTGACAATTTAAATGTGGAAACATGGAAAGAGCTCATGTGAAAGAATGCCACGTGAAAGTCAAAGTCATGAAGAAGGTGGTATCAAGCTATCTAGGAGCGTGAGGACTTTCTGGTTCTAGCTACAGGTCTTCTGGTAATCTTTCACCTCTAAGTGACTTGATGTAAATGGAATGGATATCTGTTCCTTAACCAAATGACCTAGTTAAATTATATGGGCATAATGAATGGAAATAGTAACAGGTCTTCTCTTCTCTTCTCTTCTCTTCTCTTCTCTTCTCTTCTCTTTCTCTCTCTCTCAGCTTTGACACCCTTGGTACAAATATTTTGAAAGTCATCTTAGAATTTATAAGGAGGTTATTGCCATTACATTTGTAAGAGGACTCAATAAATGGCATAAGTTAACTAGACCCTCCAGTTTCTCTTTCTCTTACCTCCAACTTCTCTCCTTCCCTCCCTCCCTCCTTGTGTCATGGATGAAATTAGGGCAATGAGAAATTAAACGTGGGAAATAAAATCAAACTAGGCATAGAGTCAACACACAACTGTAGCTGTAGGTAATCTACAAATTTGATTCTGAACTCTGAAGGAGCTGGGGGAAAACATGGTTAATAACAACCTTTTTAGTATTTGCAAGACAGAAGCAAAGCAGTTGTGGCCCAACAGTAATTTGTCTCTTGTGTCCTCATAAAGCGAACACCATGTCATCCTCAACCAACAAATGACAGGTGGCTCTTAGTAAAGCCCTCACGCAGATGGAGAGTATAGTGCCGGAATCTTCCTAAGGCAGGGGACTCTCCTTAAGTATGAACATTTCTGATAGTTTGATTTGATCCAAGGAAAAATGGGGAAGAAATATAACATGCCTAGAAGAGTAGATGGCCTTCTGACCCTCTAGGCAATCTTTGGTGAATTGCATTCCTCACAACTGTGCTTTGATAAGAATTAAAGAGCAGAGAGGTTATATCCTGAAGGACAGAAATTAGATACAGCTGATTAACAGCATATGCATATTTCTGATATTTTGATATGTAGGCAATCAATGGAATAGGTGTTATGGTTGGCATCATTTTTGTGGAAGCAAAGAGCCAAACCAAGAGAGGTGACACCAGATCTTCCAGTTTAGGTACAGGTCTCAACTGAATATCCAAGCAGATGTGGGGCTACTGGTGGAGTCCTAGAGGCCTGTGGGAGGCTGGACTCCTTTTTCCTATTTATTTTGTCTCACCATGATCTCTGCAGTATGTGTTTCACCGTGGGTCTTGGAGTCTACTTCAGTGTGGGTGATTGTTGACAGCTAAGAAATTTTGTAACATTTATTGGCACGTTGTTCTCCATTTTCATAAAATTATGGTAATGCAGTGTTTATTTTATTTATTTTTAAATGTGTAAAACATACTGAATGCCTGGCATTTCTCCATCCAGGAGTAAGTGACTAAAACACATGAGGAAAATATTATATAGAGCTTTATTTGACAAACTGATTTATTTAAAAATCAACAAAGTGGTTAATGGAACTTCAGGGCAGTAATCTCACATTTATATTAACCTTTAATGAGCCCATGTGGTTTCTTTAGAATCTATATTACCTGTATAAAGAAAATCCATTCATTAAAAATCCAGTCTCTGATTTTAGTAACAGAGCCAATATTCATATCCCACAGAGGCCAATTCTAGTGAGCTTTAAATTCCAAGATGTTTACCTTTGTGAATATAAGACTTTATTATCAACTCTTATTACCCATGCTGTCAATTGAAAGAATATGTTGACCACCTACTATAACTAATTTAACTGGTAAATGGTTGAGATATTAATGGGTAAAACAAGAGTGTTGTTAATATATTTCTTAGGAAAATAACTTTTATATTTGCAAGTTATAAAATAACTTTTATATACAGCAAATATTAGACATACTTGCTAATAATAATTTTATTTCCTGAGGTTTTAATATATAACTTTATAATTTTTTTATAAAGAAAAATGTGTATGTCAATTCCAATGGGCCAATTCTGTATTTTTCTGTTAAACTGTAAAAGAGAAAGTCTCTTTGGCCTAATTAATTAGTATCAACCCCTCTGGGCCAGACTTTTTGGGTCATGCTACGTCTAGATTGTCAGCTGACATATGGTTCAGATCCCCACTCCTGATCCATTCCATGACTACCTTTTTGCTCAAGGAGTAGTCGAAGGACATAGCAAGGAACCATGAGCAGTATGGCTTCTGTTAGAAGAGGATGAAGGAGTTGCTTGCATCATGATTGATGTGTTTCGTATTAGAAGTTTTCAACCTTTCTGTATTGTAAACAACTTTGATGTATATCCTTGTTTTACATCTTCTTGCATTTGTTCACTAACTTTGTTAGTATGAATTTTTAGAAGAGTAACTGTTGAGTCAAAGGGCATGAAAATTTTTAATTTTGCTACTTATAGTTTCATATTTTTACCATTATATTTCTCTTAGTCTCTTAAGATTTCACTCATTGAACACCAAGAATATAGTACTCACTCCCTCTTTTCATGTGTGTTAATATATAAGAAATAAAAATGTCCCTTCTATAATCAGCTCACAAATATAGTTGAGCCTTACAACCTTGTTCTTTTCCTTGGTTTTCTGTGAACTTGTTTATGAAAGAATTGTAATGCTATTTTGGGAAATATTCATATCTCTTTTGACTTCAAGAAAAGGTTAGGACAGTTTGACTGTGGCTAGACAGGCTAGAAGCCAAGAGAACGAGAAAAAGATAAAATTCCAGGTGCTCTTTTTCACTTAATTTTGCAAATTTTATAAAGATTATTTAAAAAACAAACTGTTCAGGCCAGCTGAGTGGCGTGGTGGTTAAGAGCTGGTTTGGGACTCCAGTGGCCCTGGTTCGCATCCCACATATGAGGGCCAGTGACACTGCCCTCAAAACAAAACAAAACAAACAAAAAAACTGCTCTCAGGGTGGTGGTACAGCTGACAAAATTTGGAAAGTTGGGCCCTGTCTGTTCTCTTGGGAAAGTGTGCATTTATGCTCTGTCCTGCCTGCCCAAGTGGCTGGTCTGAGTGATCCTGCTGCCGTAGCTGTTCCTAGTCACACTCAGGTAGGAGAATTCTTCCTTCTCCCTTTTCTTTATACTTCCCTTGGTGTTGAGCTTCTCAAACATGAGAACGCAGAGAAGTTCCTGGGAGTTTATTCAAAGTTCAGATTCCTGCACTCCAGCTCCTGATATTCTAATTTGGTTGTTCTGGGCCCCAAGAATATATGTTTTTTTAACAAGCTCCTCAGATAACTCTTGATGCAGATGCTTAGTAAATACCGCTTTGAGAAACATTGCTTTGGGGACTTCATGGGTACTTTGGGGGTGGCAGGAAATCAAAATTAAAAGTTTTCTATTTAAAAAATGTTTTTCTATAAAAAATTGGTTATGCTACTCTTTGTTTCAGTAAGTCAGTTCTGGATCCCATCAGACACCTTTCTTAAGGAGGATATTGAACTCTGTCTCCCTAATACTTCCCAAACAAGAATGCTAGTGGCCCTTGTTGTTTTTCTACTATCCATCCTTTTTAATTAACTCTACCTGTCTCAGAGTCTTCCATTCCTAACCCTTCTGGTCCTTCTGTTCTTATTGGGCCCTGCCAGAATCCATGGAGAAGCCCTAGGGTTTCTCTTGATCCTACTTTAGGAATGAGTATTTTGAAGACAATTTCCAGGGGATAGGTCAGGGAGTGTGTGGGGAGGTCATTTGACTGTCTGCCAGGGACCCATGGGCTGATGTTATCTGAGTTAGTTAGAAACTGACTCTTTGCCTTGAAGGTTCCAACACCTGATTTTGTCAACAAATAGGATCAGATCTAGTCTATGAGCAGGTTCACTTTAACCAAACTCACAGCACCTGTGTGCACTACCAGCATGCCATGCATTTGTTTTCATGGGTAAAAAAAAAAAAAAATCAGAATAGGGGAGGTTAAATACATAATTTGCTTTCTGGATACCTTGAGGCTGATGCATTCATCTCCACAATGGAGGTAGCCTTGCGAATCTTGCTGATCAGTTTTGCCTTCTGAGGAACACATGTATTTTGTAGATTTGTTAATGCAATCAGTTAAATTTTACTCTGACCAGAGAACCATTTTATCTCTTTATTTTTAATTTTTATTTTTTTTTGAGAGCAGTGTCACTGGCCCTCATATATGGGATCCAAACCGGGGCCCCTGGCATCCCAAGCCAGCTCTTAACCACCACGCCACTCAGCCTGCCCCATTTTATCTCTTTAAAATCACTTTGCCTCTTCCTTCTTTCCTCCTCTTTTCTTTTCTTTCTTTCTTTCTTTCTTTCTTTCTTTCTTTCTTTCTTTCTTTCTTTCTTTCTTTCTTTCTTTCTCTTTCTTTCTTTCTCTTTCTTTCTTTCTTTCTTTCTTTCTTTCTTTCTTTCTCTTTCTTTCTCTCTCTCTCTCTCTCTCTCTCTCTCTTTCTTTCTTTCTTTCTTTCTTCCTTTCCTTCTTTCTTCCTTCCTTTCCTTCTTTTTTTTCATTCTTTCCTTTTGTTTGTTTTACAGGTACTTCTCATTATTTATTACCCATCTTAATACCCTTCTCCCAAGTTATTACACTGAGTGGGAGGTAGGGCTACAGTTTACAATTACTGGGTCAGGCACTTCATAAATGCCTCCCAGGGTGTCTGCACTACTCCCTGTTTTCTTGTGAGTCTCATCTTAACACTGCAAACCAATTTTACTATTTGTACCCTATCACAGAAGAAAACCTATTTTTATTAATTAGAGAGTTGTGCTGTCCAATATGGTAGCCACTAGCCACATATGGTGGCTATTTAAATTTAAATCTATTAAAGTTAAATAAAATTTAAAAATTGGTTTCTTAGTTGCACTAGCACCTTTCAAGTGTTCAACAGCCACATGTAGCTAGAGGCTTCCTATTGGATAACACAGATGTAGAACAGATCTATCATTGTAGAAAGTTCTATCAGACAACACTGGCCTAGAGACAGTTACATTTAAAAGAAGCAAGAGGATCCCTAAGTATTTTGCATGTCAAAGACAAAAAAAGATGGGGGAGTTTAACCGATTGTTTTGTTGTTTTTGTTTTTGGTTGAGAAATCCAATGCTAGTGAGATTTGTCAGTTATACCTAAGTCAAGGGATACGTAAAATTGAAGTGGGGTGGTCCTTCTGCTACTACCCCATCCTTCCACTTCTTCCTGACTCTTTTGGTTGCAAATAACAGAAACCCACTCTGACTAGCTTAAGCAAAACAGGGCATTCAGTTCAAGGTTGCAGGAGAATCCAAGGAAAGGAATACAGCTCAGCTTGGGAGCAAACTGGAACTTAAGACTTGAGTCTTATCAGCACTTCTCTGCTCCTCTCTTTGCATCTGCCTCATTTTGGTTTCTCTCTGCAGACTGACTTATGCTGCTTTTCCACTCCAAGATACAGCAAGTATGACCACCACTAGCTCCTGAGATCATATTTCCTCCATTCAATACACTAGTCAGGCTGAGGCTAGACTCTTTCAGTGCTCATTCCAAACATCTCTAGGAAGTGCTCATTGGCCTAGCTTGGCTCAGGTGTCTATTCCTGGTTCAGTTGGCTGTGACTGGGGGCAAAGTCAACCACAGCTGCAAGAAGCCTTGCTGCTGTGGCCATTGTGGTTCAGAGGGTGGGAACAGAGCCAGGAAAAGACGTAGAGCTGGGCAGCCAAACCCATGGGAGGCCGCTACAATCCTCACCTACCATTTGGTGGCCCAGTACAACCTACGTTGGTCCTTTACCTGAGCTTTCCCTCTCTGAGCTATACGATGAATATGCTCTACTTCTACATCCTCCTTTAATCAGTTTCTTTATCTTGTGTAAGATTACAATAGGATTCTGCTAGATGAACAATCTGTAGCAAAGTTTTCAGATAAACCCAGAATATCAATGATCTCATCTAATAAGTGGGGATAATACTGTCTTACTTGAGGCATTGTTGTGAGGTTTAGAGATTAATAATAATAATAAAAATAATAATAATAATAATAATGTTTATTCCTTTCTAAATAATACATTTTTACTTTAACCTGGATATTAATGGAAATAAAATATCTTATGGGAATTTCAAACACTATATCAGAAAGGCAGTGGGGCAGATAGAATCTTTAATTATCCTTAAATCATATAACTAACTTTAAAAATTTGTTTTCAGTTTTATTGAGAAATAATTGAAATATATAAGTTTAATGCATAGAGCATATGGTTCGATTTGTATACATTGTAAAATGATTACCACAATAGAGTCAACTAACATTTATTTATCTTCTCATACAGATAAAATAAAAAGAATAAAGGAAGAAAAATTCTCTCCCAATCACAGCTTTAGGATTTACTCTATTAACAACTTTACTATATATCATACAGCAATGTTAACTATAGTTATCTCGTACATTACATCCCTAGTACTTATTTATCTTATAACTAGAAGCTTGTAGTTTTTTACCACATTTCTCCAATTTCCCCTTCTCCACCCCCCATCTCTGGTAACCACAAGTCTGATCTCTTTTTTTATGAGTTTGATTTTTCTTTTTTAGAGTCCATATATCATAATTGTCTTTTCCTGTCTGACATATTTTACTTAACGTAATGTCTTCAAAGCCCATCCATGTTGTTGCAAATGGTAGGATTTCCTTGTTTTATGGCTGAACAATATTCCATTGTGTCTATATATCTATATTTATACCTATATCTACCATATTTTGCTTTATATAATGCGCTACTGTGTATAATGCACACCCACGTTTTTGGCCCAAACTTTCAGGGAAAAAAGTCTTTCATTTTAATTATTATTATTATTTTTTTTGAGGGCAGTGTCACTGGCCCTTATATGTGGGACCGAACCAGGGCAGCTTGCTTCCCAGGCCAGCGCTTAACCACCGCGCCACTTGGCCGGCCCTTCATTTTAATTTTTTAATTCAAATTTTAATTTGTTTACATTTAGGTACCTGTTTTTTTTGTTTGTTTGTTTGTTTTTGAGGGCAGTATCACTGGCCCTCACATATGGGACCCGAACTGGGGCCGCTGGCTTCCCAAGGTAGCGCTTAACCACCGCTCCACTCAGCCGGCTCAAGGTACTTGTTTTTTGTATTATACAGGAATTTTAGCATTTATTTTTTAACATATTATGGAACAAGAAATTTTATGTAACCAATAATTACAAAACCCAAGAACAGGTACATGGTACAAGACATTTTATGTACCAATAACAAATTTACAATATGATCATAGAAGGCCAAGAACTCTTCGTCATTGGCAAGTTCGTCATAAGTTCAACAAAACTGATTATCGTATCCCAGGGTATTATTTTGCATAAAGATATTGTTATTGATTTCTAGAGTTACACTTTTAACTCATAAACATAAATAAAAGAATTAAAAACATTTATATAGACACGGAATTAGTACTACCCATGTACTATAATGCGCATCCTTATTTTTCCCTCACAAATTTGAGCAAAAAGTGCACATTATATACATGACAAAATACAGTATATCTATATCTATATCTATATATATATGTGCCACAACTTCTTTATCCACTCATCCATTGAAGGATACTTAAGTTGTTTTCATGTCTTAGCTATTGTAAATACTATTGCCACGAACATAGGGGTGCAGATACCTTTTCAAGTTAGTGTTTGTATTACCTTTAGATACATTTCCAAAAGTGGAATTGCTGGATCATATGGTAGTTCTATATTTAATTTTTTCAGGATCCTCCATACTGTTTTCTATTGTGGCTGTACTTACATGCCCACCAACAGTGGACATGGGGTCCCTTTTGTCTATAATTATACCAGCATTTGTTATCTTTTGTCTTTTTAATAATAACATTCTAACAGGCATGAGGTGATATTTAATTGTGGTATTAATTTACATTTTCCTAATGAGTAGTGATGTTGAGCATCTTTTAATGTACCTGTTGGCCTTTTGTATATCTTCTTTGGAGAAATGTCTATTCAGGTCTTTTACCCAGTTTTCAGCCTGGTTATTTGTTTTATTGCTTTTGAGTTCTTTATGTTTGGAGATTAACCCCTTATCAGATATATGGCTTGCAAATATTTTTCCCATTCTGTAGATTGTTTTCTTACTTTGTCGATGGCCTCTTTTATTGTGCAGAAGATTTTAGTTTGATGTAGTGCCACTTGTTTATTTTTGATTTTGTTGCTTATGCTTTAAGTGTCATATCAAAAAAAAAATTATTACCAAAACCCATGTCACAGAGCTTTGTTCTTCTGTTTTTCTTCTAGGAGTTTCATTGTTTCAGGTGTTATGTGTAAGTTTTAACCCATTTTGAGTTACTTTTTGTGAATGGTGTAACATATGGGTCCAGTTTCATTCTTTTACACGTGAATATCCAATTATCCCAGCACCATTTATTAAAGAGGCTGTCTTTTCTCTGTTAAGTGTTCTTAGTTCCCTTGTCAAATATTAGTTGACTGTATGTTTATATACTTATTTTTGGGCTCTCTGTTTTGTTCCATTGGTCTATGTGTCTGTTTTTATGTCAGTATCATACTGGTTTGATTACTATAACTTTATAGTATAGCTTGAAATCAGGAAGTGTGATACTTCCTGCTTTATTTCTTTTTTAGAATTTCTTTGGCTTTTTGGGGTCTTTAATAACATAAACTTTAATCACACTTTTTTTACATCCAGATTGAGCCAACATAGAACTCAGATTTGAAAATCAAGTGTAATATTTTTCACAATTCAATGGGAAGGATTTATCTAGCTATGTAATCTTGAGCACAACTGCACCAGTTTCTTCACCTGTAAAATGGGGTATTATAGCCACTACCTCATGGGGTTGGTGTGAGGATTAAATGAGCTTTTATATGTGAAGTGCTTGGAATACAGCCCAGTAATAGTAACCACTATGTAAATGTTAACAGTGATTATTATTCTTTCATGCATTGTTTCTTAAACTGTAGGCTGCAATGCATTAGTAGTGATTTGAAATACAAAGAAACAGGATAGAGCAGAATAAAATATCAGAGGGCATTGCACATAGTAGATGTAAGTATTACTGTGGGTTGTGATAAATATATCACAATGCTTATTACACTATTTACCCTATACATTTCACTATTTGCTCTGTTTTGGCTCATTTGAATCAGTCCTTACAGCTTATTTGAATGAACGCAAAGAGCAGTGAGGAAATGAAGAATGGAAATTTCACTGATGTGGGTCAAATGCATTTGGGTCTAACGCCTGTTCTGCGGCTGATCAGCAAAGTGGTTTGGCATGTAACCTAAACTCTGCCTCTACTTTTCTGTTGAAAGTATGTATTTCTTAGGAAAATGTGAAGCACTTTGAGCTACTTATACTACATATTTGACAATACCTTCAACTTGCAGGTTTGGAATCATAGCTTGGCAACATCAGGGCTGATTATGACTCCTCCCATTTCCCCCCCTCCCCAAGGAAATATCTTTGATTTGCAATAAATCAAACTATGCCAAGCTCTCTAAACACTCATGAAATTCCTAGAATAGACAATGAAATACACTTAATGTGTCTGCTAATTGATTTTACAGTTCATTGAACTGTAATGTTTATTTAAACATTGAAAATTCAATAATTTCTAACATGATCTTTCTCTATTTTACCATATCTGGCTATTCCTTTCTTCTTATTTCCCTTCCAATTTCACAGAGCCTAAGTTAAAACCTGAAAAACTATCTGTGTGGCACTATTCAGGAAGAGGAGGTTAGTAGTTTTAAAGCATCTGGTTCTCATCTTATTTAAAGCATGAAAATGGGAATTGGGATCTTGTAGATCCAGTATTGACTTGGCAGCTAAGAAGAGAAAGTAGCCCAGAGGAGAAAGCCTAGTCAATGATAGAAAGGGACTTTGCACTGCAGGAACAAAAGCATTAAACTAATATGGGGAGTAAAGTGCAGCGGGAAGAGGGTAAGTAGGAAAAAGATTAAAGTGCTATGAGGAAGTTAAAGAACATCATCATCATCGTCGTCATCATAATTCTGACAAGAAGAAATAAATAAAAAGCTACAGATAAAAAGAGATGGAAAAGGAAATAGTTGAGATTCTTCTGTGAAATTAGGCATCTGATTTGTACCATCTGACTTACTGCTAAAAAGTTTTTCAGAAAAGTTTTTTTTGTTGTTGAAGATCAAGGAATGGGGGAGAAAAAGCACTAGAACTATAAAGTTACAACTGGTTTCTCTTCCTTGGAAAAAGAGCATAAGGTGTACACAAAAACACAAGCCAGTGGGCCAGCTGAGTGGCACGGTGGTTAAGCGCCGGCTTGGGACGCCAGTGGCCCCGGTTTGGTCCCACATATGAGGGCCAGTGACACTGCCCTCAAAATAAATAAATAAATAAATAAATGTGAAAAACACAAGCCAGTAACTGTATGCTAGATTAGCATTTGACTTTTCTTTCTCCTTTCATAAACATAAAAATACCTTATACTGAACGGTTATACTTTATCCTATCCTTTTTATTTTTATATTCATTAGTAATAGTAGGTCACTATCAATAGATCAGTAAATGGCGAGAAGAAAGCATTTGCTCCAAATCATTTGCCCTAAACCATTTCTCAGGTCACAGGGCAGAACTGGTCTTGGAATTTATAACCTCTAAATTCTTGGTTTCTATTATTACCAGATGGCCATAACTACTGAAGAAGAAATTCTAGACCACCTAGTACAGTTAGTTTGGATCTTTTATTTGTACTGCTTAATGGGAGATGAAACAATAGGTAGGGAGGGTCCCTTTACTCCCCAACTCACTTGGAATTCTTACATGCACACAGGTCCACACTCTCACAATGGCTTTGCTCAGTATCTGCTGGCAGTCAAGAAAGTGTGGTAGAAGTCCATGTGAAACTCATCTAATCGCTATTGACCAACCAATACTTAGGTTGACTTCTCAACACCGATGAAAACCATTAGTATGTGGAAATTACAAAATTCATTACCTCACGGTGCTTATTTTCCTAAGGCCTGTATTCTCTGTTCAATTCTGTTTCTGAGATAAAGAACCATTATCACTTGTTTCAGTGTTTTAAATTCACATTACAGAATCTATTTTACTGAGAATTTCTGAGAACCCTTAAGTAGGCCTGCAAAAATGTGCGAGCCTCCCCATCTGCGTAAGATCTATGTAAATGAACCCTGTTTAGTTTCACTTGCTTCAAACTTGTACCTTTGAGGCCAAGACCTTGAGAATTCAAGGGCAAAGTGAATTTTAATTTGGTACATTTTGTACTTTGATGAATAATGAAAAAAAAAATGCCCTTAAAGCTTGATTGGTTCTAGCCATTTACCTGTCATTATTTCTCAAACCATTGTACATAAACTCACTGGCACAAAAGATCCTTCTCTCAAAAAAAAAGATTCCTTGGGAAAGCAAATCAAAAGAACAGGTGAGGGGATAATGTGTTTGATTTCTTAAAAGTCCCATTTATTTTGGTCTTGAGACCTTTGGACATGCTAGCAAGTAATTATTTTTATGGCTGATAAAATGAGTACTAAACATGTATCATTCATTGCAGTTTGGAATTTTTTTAAAAAAAATCTGTCCTTCTGGTATCTAAAAATTGCTTCTTCTCACTAGACATGAATCAGGTGTCAAGAGTTGACCTGATGCCAAGTCTCAGGACTGTCCAGTCTTCCACAGCAGACCTTCCGAGTGTTCTTGCGGTTAGAAAATCTATCCCCCAGACTCGCAGATGCTGTACTCCCCCCACGAGCCCTGCACACAACATCATTATCTTTGCAGAGCTTCTGTCTCTATGGCAATAACAGATGGGAAGTGCTGCGGAATTATTCATGTTCAGGAAAGAAGGCAGTCAAGATGCAGGGGAAGGGGGTGGGTGGGTAGGAGAGGGGGCACGACCCCGGGGCCCTGCGATGGGGGTGTAAAGACGGGAACTAGGCACTGGGGAGTGGGGGTAACGAAGGAGACGCTTGTGAGCTGTTGGGAGGAAAAGAGAGGGGGAAAAAAAACTACTCCAAATGTGGACCCCACGTGAGCGACCTCGGAGCAGTAAAACCCAAAGAAATTGTTCGAAAATGGGCAAAAAGAAATTCTGTGCAATGCGACTTGGTGGACTGTTTCAGTTCCTGATCTAGCGGAGGGGGGAAGAAAAGGGGATTTCTGGGTGTTTCGAAATATGACGGAGCAGATCGGCAAAATTCGATATGCTCATCGCCTATCCTGGGAACGCAGACCAAGGGGATCACCCTGAGGTCACAGCCCGAAGCGCTTAAGTCGTCTCTCTTCTCGTCCCATCTTCTGTTCCCCTCCAAAACGAAAACCAAAATAACCCTTCAGTATACGTGAGAGAAACATGTCATTTCTACCACGCTTTTGGAACTGAAAAAAGCACTCTGGGAGGGAGGGAGGCTGAGAAGTACAGACACAAATGTTCTCTCCGGGTTTCGCCAGAACTTTGGCCAGCCCTCCGGCCTGGCCCGGAGGCGGATGGAGGTCAGTCGGGGGAAGGCGTCTGGGCGGAGGCTGCCCGGGCGAGGCGGGGGCCGCCAGGGTGGGGCGGCGCGCAGGCAGCTGGCTGGGCGGCCCGCCGGCGGCGGGAGGCCCTGCGGGGGCGGGGGCGCAGCCCCGGGGAGCTGGGCCCACCAGGGGGGCGCCGCAGGGCGGCCGCTACCCGGCTGCCTCCGGGGCGGGGCGGCCCAGCTGCAGCCCTGCGGGGGGAGGGTCGCCCGGGCCTGACCTCGGGCGGCGGCGCTCGGCCGGGCGCGGGCCTTCCCTCCGCCCAGCCGGCTGCCGGGGTCGTGCACAGTGCACGGCGTGACTGCCCTGCCCCCTCCTTCCCCGTCGCTCGGCGGCCAGGCGGCCAGGGCGCCCCCGGGTCTGGCCCGTCACCACAGAGCCGCGGGTGGGGCGGGGGCGGGGCGCTGGCGGCCCCAGACAGCCGGCTGGGCGACTCGAGGAAGGAAGGAGGGAGGGAGGGAGACGGTGGGGGTGGGGCGGGGAGGGAACATCCTGTCTGCGCCGGGTGCACCGCAGACAGCGCCGCGCGCCAGCCGCCCAGACGGCGCGCGGGGCCAGGAGCGCCGGGCGCGCGCCCGGGGGGGAGGGGCGCGCGCGCGCGCTGGACGGCGGGGCGGGGGGAGCCCTGAGGAGCCACAATAGGCCAGACGGCGCGCGCGTCCCCGAGGAGCTGGAAACCGCGAGGCGACGGCGGCAGACCTGTGCGCGCGGTGCCGCCGCTGGCTCCGCTCCCCTCCCCTCCTCCTCCCCGCCGCCCTCGCTCTCCCCCGGGCGGCCGGAGACGGCGGCGGCGTCTGCGGGAAGCCGTGTGTCTCCGCAGTGACGTGGGCGGGCCGAGGGCTCGGTGACGTCAGAGGGCTGTGTGTAGCGATGTGTGTGGGGTTCGGAGCGGCGCCGGCACAGCCAAGGGAGCAGGCGAGCGGCGGCGGCGGGCACAGGTGCGGCCCTGGCTCCCGGGGGGGACGCGGCGGGAGGCTGGGGGCGCGCGGGCCCCGACGGCGGCGGCGGTGGGGGGTTCCCAGAGCTCGTCGCGGTTCTCCGTACCGGGAGGCCGGAGTCGGGGGTCCGGATGCGCGGGTCCCGGGTGGGGCGCGGGGCGGGGGTCCGACGGCGGACCTTGCCTCACTGACCCGGGGCGGTGGGCGTGGGCTGGAGAAGGGTTCTGCGCTGGACCCTAGTCGTCGGGACCCCCGAGCCTGGGCCCCCCGTCACCGCCGCCCTTCCCCTCCCCCGCCGCCAGTCTGCTCTCGGCGGGGATGCCCCGGGCTAGACCGGGCTGAGTGGCGCCCGGCGGCGTGGGGATTCCGGCTCGGCGCCCCACCCGCTCGCTGGCCCATCTCCCTCGGCCCCCGACGGGTGGCGGTGTAGCCTTAAGGGGTGCTCGGGTGACACCCGAGAACTTCCCTGGCAGTGGGTGTGCAGGGGATTTCCAAGTCCTCTCGCGGCCTCCGCAGCGGGGCCGGGGTAGGGTGGCACTTGGGGTTGTCCTGAGACCGCGAGTGGGGGTTGGGGGACGCCACTTCCTCCGCTTCCCACGATCTCCTCCTTGCACACCCAAGGCGTCCTGGGTCCCTGTCTCCCACTCCTCTTCCCCCTCGGCTAGGATATGCGTAGGTGGCTTTGCGTGGGACGAGGATTTCAGGGTTGGGGGGACTCCCCCATTCTAGGTCATGCCTCCTGCCCTCTCTCTCGGTTTGTGTTGGCTGCGGTGTTCCTATGAGTACGTTGGCTAGTGGCTTGGGTCCGTCACCCTTTGGGTCTGTTTTAAGGTAAATGGCCGGGAGTTTGGGAGGCAACATCGTCTATTGATTGGATTTCTTTTGGGATTTGTCTCAGGAAAGGAGAAGAAGAGTCTTTTTTCCTTCTTCCTCCATTTTCATTCTTTGTGAGGTCTGTCTGCCTTGTGCCTTTTTTTTTTTTTGTCCCGGATTAGTTTTTTTCAGGGATGGAGATTCCCACGCGTGGAGGCTATCACTTTGGGCTTCCATTAAGCAAATTCGCTAACCTTTTAAAGGAAAGTTAATTATTGTCTACAGTCTTTCCAGAAACACAGCACACACTGACTAGATGAATCAACACACTTAGGATTGTAACTGAGTTACATACATATGGTGGATATGTTAACTCGGATCTGATTTTTTTTTGCGGCGAGGAAACTGGTGTTTTTTCTTTTTAAATTAAGAGATGAAAGGAATGGCTTCTTATAGTTAAAAATAGCATAACTGAGAGGCCTCTGGTACTGAGTTTTGGGTGAGATGATGTCTTTAAGGTTCTTCCCGTTCTGAGTTAGAGTACTACTCTCCCTTTTTTTTTGAGTGATATTATTGCTCCCTTTACTGGGTCTCTGAATTGCTTTCCTATATAAATGATGTTTCTTCTAATTAACTGATATTAGATTTAAAGAAATCACTCAAGTGTCACCTTTGGAAAAGTGAATTCAGTTTAAGATTAAGAAACTGGTTTAGAACTGACCCTTTGGCCTCTGGATCAAATTCAGATGTAACTCTCTCCCATCCCCCTTCTCTTCCAGAGTAATTAAAAGAAGAATGAACCGTAACCCTTGAAGATAACTGGGCAGTTTTTCTTTAAATCATCTTTATAGAAGTTCAAGTGGAGTCAGAGGCTCTTCTTACTGGCATGACGATTTATACAAGCCTTCAGTTTGTCAACACAGACTAACATCGTCATTTTTAGAGGAGATACTTTTCTTTTTTCCTTTTTTGGTGTCCTTGATGCCAGAAATTAAATTTGGGTGTATCATTTTGTCTTGTGTTTTTGTCTAGGTTTTATGACACAAGTAATTGCATAAACTTTTCACTTGTTTTGCTTAAAACCAAACCAAACCGTTGCATTGAACCTGGAAATCTTGAATTGAGAGAGAATTGGTAACTTTAATACATATGTCCAAAGAATTTTTAAAAAGGCTTCCTCAGAGGTGTGCCTCTTAAAATTCTTTATGTTTGGAGACGAAATTTTATAGCACTTGGAGTGGAATTATACTGAAGTTGCAAAATCTGTTGAGTAATTTAAGGAGATAGATCTCTTTTTGGAAATTTAAATTTTCTCTGAGGGTAACTTACCATAAGTATTGGTATACATTTTCTGTGTTCAAATAAGAAGCTAAGTGACAATGCAAATCTCAGATTTACATATTTAACATAATAGTTTTTAGCAATGGAAAACCTACAGACAAATTTTTCCTTGGTTCACGGCTCAAGTAAAAAAATGAATGGGATGGGAGATGATGGCAGCCCTCCAGTGAAAAAAATGATGACAGACAGACATGCAAATGGAAAAATGATGATAAACAAGATGCCAGCAGTAAAGAAGGAACACTTGGATGACTATGAAGCACCAATGGACACTGATGGAGAGCATGTCAAGCGAACCTGTACCTCGGTGCCTGAACCTTTACATTTAAATCCCAGTTTGAAACACACTTTGGCACAATTCCATTTAAGTAGTCAGAGCTCTCTGGGTGGACCAGCAGCGTTTTCCGCTCGCTATTCCCAAGAAAGCATGTCACCTACTGTATTTCTGCCTCTTCCATCTCCTCAGGTTCTTCCTGGTCCACTGCTCATCCCTTCTGATAGCTCCACAGAACTCACCCAGACTGTGTTGGAAGGGGAGTCCATTTCTTGTTTTCAGGTTGGAGGAGAAAAGAGACTCTGTTTGCCCCAAGTCCTAAATTCTGTTCTCCGAGAATTTTCACTCCAGCAAATAAATACAGTGTGTGATGAGTTGTACATCTATTGTTCAAGATGCACATCAGACCAGCTTCATATCTTAAAGGTTTTGGGAATACTTCCATTCAATGCCCCATCCTGTGGGCTGATCACATTAACTGATGCACAAAGACTATGTAATGCTTTATTGCGGCCACGCACTTTTCCTCAAAACGGTAGCATACTTCCTGCTAAAAACTCTTTGGCTCAGTTAAAAGAAACTGGCAGTGCCTTCGAAGTGGAACATGAATGCTTGGGCAAATGTCAGGGTCTTTTTGCACCCCAGTTTTACGTTCAGCCTGATGCTCCCTGTATTCAGTGTCTGGAGTGCTGTGGAATGTTTGCGCCCCAGACATTTGTGATGCATTCTCACAGGTCACCTGACAAAAGGACTTGCCACTGGGGCTTTGAGTCAGCTAAATGGCACTGCTATCTTCATGTGAACCAAAAATACTTAGGGACACCTGAAGAAAAGAAACTGAAGATAGTTTTAGAAGAAATGAAGGAGAAATTTAGCATGAGAAATGGAAAGAGAACTCAATCCAAGGCAAGTTTTTTTGTTTTTTTGTTTTTGAATAACAATTTGGAATAATAGTAATGGTTTACTTTGAGATCAAAAGTGTTTATTTAGAATATAACATGTGTTGAGAAACTTAACTGCTCATGCAACAACAAAAAAGACTGATATGTGTCACACATTGTGGGCTAGAGAGTACTTTCCTGTGTGTGTGCTTTGAGTTTCCAAACAACCTAGTAAGAGAAATAGGATTATTCCCATTTTACAGATAAAGAGAACAAGGCTCAGAGATCAGGTGGCTTTCCCAAGATTATACAGCCAAGGAGTGGAGGACGGGGCTTCTTTCAAGTCAGATCCTCTTTCACACATCTTGCTTTTTGATGACTAAATCTGTTGTTTTCCTAAGATTTAAGATAATTTACACTTTGGCTTATCTCCGTTTGCAAATGGTGTAATAGTCAAAATAGCTAGTCAAAACAGTTCTGGCAGTGGGCTCCAAACAGCATTTTTCGAAGGTACATCTAGGATTTCTGAGTTGTTTTTATACTTGGATATCAGGCTTGATCAGTATTGGAGACAAATGCACAAGAAAGATTTATCTGAAGAATTTGTGATTGTAATAACCAAGATATTTTTTTTAAAGAAAATAGTTTAAAAAAATGATGACAGCTAGAATAAAAGATTTTAGACTAAAGGTTAACATAAAAACCTATTAGCAAAAAGATCTTATTTTTCCCACTGCATTATTTGGTACGCTAAACTAATATTTCCATTCTAAGAGTTTGCCTGGATAATAGACAAGATTTGGGTTATTAAATATTCAGTTTGTTGGTCTGATTTTAAAATATATTTTTCTACTTGATTAAAATCAGCATAATAGCTAACACTGAGGGTTTGAAATGTGCAAGCATTGTTCTTGAGCTCTTTTATTTGTATAATTTGATTTGTACAACAAAATGTTGACCATGTTTCATTTTAAGAATCTAATTTTTTCAATATTTTTATTCCTTCAAATAATGTCTGTTCTACTTCACAGAAGAAATGAATGAAGTGTTAAATGACTGAAGGTTATTTACAGCAACATTAGAACTCGGGCTAGAATAGAATCTAAGATTTGGTATCCTGTGCTTTATTAAGGTACCTTTTGGTTTTGAGGGAAATTGAGTCGCAGTGTAGTTTTAGGACAGTGATTTGCTTCTGAAGTCCCATGAAGATAATGCTAAATTCTAATTCAGGGTATTTTGCTACTTGCTGCTTCCAAAGGGTCAGCTCGCCTTTGAAATTCCTTTCCTGTGGCTCCTAGATAAGTCATATTGTTCAGGTGCAGTTACAACAGATTTTGAAGCAGGGTTGACTTCAAGCCAGTTATGAAGTTGCTGGGCTTATTTACAGCTGGACTGTTCCATGCTGAAGCTTGCGCTTAAACATTATCAATATTCTGAAAATGTGGAATGCCCCCCTTTGATACTTATGATGTCTTCCTCCAAGCTATTTAGGGCTCTACACTTACATGACCATAGGTGGCCACATTATTTGCCAGATATTGCTCCAATCTTCGTTGCTCTGACATAAGCATTTTTGGGATAAACTGCTTTGCCTAATATTCCTGCTCTGTGTTTATGAGAAAAAATATGTGAGAACCATGAGAAAGATTTGAAAAAAAAGATGATTTTACTTAACTGTAACTGAAGGTGCTAGGGTTTGAATAAAATGGAAACCATCCTTCATCTGGATATAGCCCTTTATTGTCTCAGAATTCATTAATTTGAATTCATTTTATATTTGGGGAAGATATGAGATCCCCCCCCCCCATCTTTTTGCTGCTTTGTTTTGCAGTATTTGGTATAGTGTTTCGGTATTGTCTCCAATTTTATTTGAATTTTAAGTTTAATTTAAGGGAACTTAAGAAAATTTCCAGCAAGCCAAACCTTTTTTTGGGGGGAGTGTGGGATTGGGGGAGGGAACAGTGTTGGGGAATCAGGGAAGGGGAAGAGACAAGTTGCTGTCCTTTTGTTCTTTAGTTGTGGAGGACGTGGTTTCACTGGCCCATGTTGGTATTATCATTGCGCTCTTCCTGGTGAGGCAGTTGCTTGCGGTCATTGGACGGTAGCTCATGGCAACCCCTCTGCAGCCTACGCTGTCGACTCACGGCAGCCCAGCTCCAGGTGGAGCTGTTGTTCACCATCTTAGCTGTAGAGGGCGCAGCATCACTGGCCCTCATGTGAGATCCGAACAGGGGCCCTGCAGCTCAGAGCTGGTGTCCCAAGCCAGTTCTTAACCAATGCGCTACTCGGCTGGCCCAAGCAAACCTTTAATAAAGGATATTTTTTTGGGTTCATGTGTAATACATACTTGAGTGGTTGTTTTATTATGCGTGCCATTTAACATTTTAAAAATTCACTCCTCAAAACTTTGTGAGGTAGTTTGTTTTTTTTGAAGGTCTATTGAACACGGTTTCTCAGATGAGAAACCAGTCTCATGTGGGTCACATGCTTCTGGTTGTATAACTGGGAGGTGGTAGAATCAGGAGTTGAAATTGGGTCTTCTGACTTGAAGTGTAGCAATTTTAACTACTTTTCCCTAAAGCAAATCTAGCAGCAGAAACTGAAATTTTGAGAAATACTAACTTTTTAAAATCAATTTAGCTTCGTATAATGGTTCTTAAACTCTTAACTTGTTGTATACTAAGGTATTTCTAACTGGAAGGGGGCAAGAAAATAGCCCTTGACTGGGGAATATTTTTCATTATCTCCTGTGAGTCAGTGAGTTGGTTGCCAAACAAACCAAATAGACCACAGGAAGCTCATGTTAAAAAGTTGACAGCGTTTTTTTAAAAAAATGAAAATGTACTAAATATGTTAACCTCATATAAAAGACTCATTGTTCATTGTGAATAGTAATGTAATTTTATGTGTTTATGTAGTCAAATATTGTTTTTGGATTTAAAAAAAAAAACCCCAAAACTCAACAGGCAATTGAAATGTAGCAAATTATTTCTGGGAATGGAAATTATATTAGTAATGATCACCAAACTATTTACATAGCTAATAGCTATATTCAATTTGCGAAGTTAGCTATATTTAGATGGAAGGAGTGTTACAAGGTCAGTGCTCTAAGGGAAGAACTGACTGTATTTGTAGAAATTAAAGGTATATTTTGAACTTTCTTACGTCACCACAAGAAATATACTTGAGTTTAGATCTGCCTAATTTGCTTTGCAAAATGGTGTTATAAAACTGTTTGTCTCTTCATGTCATTTGAGCTTTTTATTAGGAAAATGGTTATTGTATTTTACAGTACACAAATATATACAAGAATATCATATTCCTGACTTTTCTCCAAATCCTCACTGGATATTATTTATTTGATCTAATTCTGATTTTGTTGAATCTTACCTGTCTATGGGGGAAAAGGTCATTAAGCAAATTGATGACTTGTAAATAAAATTTGAATGGTGATATTTACCTAATATTATTTTCAAGCACATTAGAAAAGTCTGTAGTCAATGGATAATTATTGGTGATTCTTTACTGTTATAGCATGTGGCTGACAGTCTTCACTAAGTTAAAGATGGTGTATGTTCTTATAAGTATATTTTAAAATCAAAATTTATATTTCTAAATTTAGACTTGACTACTCTTAGGTAAGAAAAATAATAGCTTTTTAAAATTCTGCTTGAGAGGAAAAAAGCCATATAATTATCTATGATACAAATACAGAGGATGCCAAAAAATTTTATACACTTTAAGAAAGGAAAAACCTTATTAAAATTATAATAATATATATGGATAACAAAAGATGAATACAAGTCATGTGTATACATTTTTTGGCACTCCCAGAGGATAACCTAAAGATATTGACTAAAAGTTTTCCCCCTAAAGCTTATTGTTTCCCTGTTTTTAGTTGTTTATTTTCCTTTAAGTTCATGATTTCTGCAGAGGTCATTGGAATAATAATAATGTACAAAAGATTTCTCCCCTCCTGGTAGCTATTATACTTTCATTTAAGAAGTAAATACAGTTCCTTGTTTAGTAGGAAGTAAGGAAATACAGTAGAGAGAATGAGCAACTACAAAGAGTAGTGTTGGGACAAAATGTTTCAGTAACAATTGTGAAGGATTTAATGATAATTTGTTACATCAGTGGTACAGTTTGCATTTTGTTATTAGCATCAATTTTAATCAAGTGGGGATAGGTCAGAATCAAATAAAGTATTTGTGCTCATATGAAGGGTTGGTATGAATATTTTTGTGTAACTTTCTAAAATTAATAACTGGCTTTGTGAGTTTAGAGACAGTCTTTTTCCTATTTTCCCAGAACATAGTGTCACTGGCCCTCATAGGTGGGACCCGAACTGGGGCCACTGGCTTTCCAAGCCAGCGCTTAACCACCGCACCACTCGGCCGGCCCTGTCTATTTTTTTTTTTTTAAACTGAATAAATTTTGATAACACTGTATTAGAATATTTGGCAGTTTTTGAAAAGTGATGGTTTAACTTTTTAATAAACACATAATTTGCATATAAACTGTTGAATAAGATAACTGATCAAATGAGAGAATGAATGTGAAGCATTTTGGAAGAGTCTTGAAATGCAGGTTTTTACTTTGAACTATTAATGAAATACTTCCTAATACGTATTTGGGGATTTTTTTCTCTCTTCAAACATTTTGATTTACCTAGAATTATGTGAAGATATTTCTAAGACAAAATAAACATTGGGTTCAAATTTATCTTTCTTGTTTGTACACAGTAATTACACTAGTTGGATATTTGTTACTAAAATGAAATGTGCAAGAGTAAAGTGCAAAACAGGTTGTAAGAATTACACTATAGGAAGAATAATTCAATGAAATCTTTAGAATGGCTTTGGCAATAGTGCCCCCTTATGGTTTGGGAAATACAGAGCCTATATTTATATTCATTTTACTATTGAAACATGGTAAAACATTTTAAAATGCTAATATTTTTTAAAAGGTTTAGTATAAAAAAAACTTAGGAATTTATTTTTTTGGTCTGAAAATAAGAGACTTCAAGGAAGAAAAGAAAAAGGATAATCCTGAATCAGTGTGTAGTCAGCCATTAGTGTTCTCATAGCTATGCATACATTATAATTTATGCCATTGGGAGAACAAGGAAGTAATTAAGAATTGGATTCATTTTAAATCCCTTTGAAGAATTCTGGGAGTGGAAAGTGATTGTAGAGCCAGAACTCAATTTGTTCAAATAAAGAGGTAGAACTAGTTTGGGACTAGCTTTAGTAATGGCTTGAACCTGTATTTTTGTCTATGTACAAATTTTGGTCTATTGAGGGTTTATATACATAAAATATTTTAAGGATTCATTAGAAGACAAAACCAGAAGAATATATAATTAAGCCATAAGTCTTTTTTAAAAAGTGTGGTTTACTTCAATAGCTAAGGTAGTACAGCACCATGGTAGGCAGAAAGAGGAATGAATAGAAAAGATGTACAATTAATTTAAAAGTCAGTTGGATTTCTATACTTAAAAGTGGGTCACAAAAATGCAGAGGGTGCCAAAAAAAGTATACATACTTTAAGAAAGATAAAAACTATTAAAATTGTAGTACTCAATATATACTGATAGCAAAAGATGAATACATGTCCTATGTATACATTTTTTTTTAGCACTCTCGGTGTGTACAAAGACTAGTTTCTGAAATTGGAATGTGGTTGGTAAATGCTTAATAAAGGTTTGGAAAACTGAATGAAAAATCTTAGTAGCCCTATAAATTTACCAGTGATTTTTAAGGAGGAAAATAGGATTAGCTTTAAAGCAAAGGTTTGTTTTTATTTGTGATACTGAATTTATTTTATTTCAAATAGCATTAAAAGTGCATATTTTGTTTATCTTGTGAAGATAAGAAATAAAAGTTTAAGGAACTTACTAAAGACCATTTTGGTAAACGATACTAGGGCTTTTATTCCGAATATATTAGAAAAATTTGGTGTGATTGTGAAAACAATATAAGTCCATTGTAGTAAATACTAAGAAGGAAAAAACTTCCTCATCATTTCATAATGGAATGATAATTACTATGGGAATTTATTCCTTTGCACATGTAATGCTTTGTAAATCTATGCAAAAGTATCTATAGAATGCATGAATGTTATTGATACAGGACTAGTTGTTGAAATGATATTTTTGGACCAATATTAAGACAGTTCACTTAGAGCAGTGTTTTTGAAATTGCATTTTGTTACCCATGTAGCCTTTCTCATCTGGGGTTCCATGAGAGGAGAATTAAGCCCTACAGAAAATGATTGGAGTGATGGTTTGTCATTTCTCCCAAGGATGGTATATAGTACCATTTTAAATGCTTTGGAAGAGAGAAGTTAATTCATTGTATACAGTGGATGCCTGGGGGGCATTTGGGCTTTAATTCTCTTGAGAACCCGGATTGAGAAAGGGCAGGGAGGGTCATGAAATCAATTTAGTGGTCACCAGTATTAAATAAAAAAACAAAATAAACAAAAACCCATGAAATAGAGTAAAATAAAAAAGAGTACATTGCATATAATAAAATGAATCTATATTTTGCTGTTCAATTTGCATTAGTTGAAGGCCAAAATAATCCAAGATCATAATTGTTTTAAAGCATATATGCTAAAATGGGATAGAAAAAGCAAAGCCATAGATTTATATAGATTGAAACTTGACAACAAATATTTTAGTGAAAGATGTATATGACATGGAGATTTCCAGGTAATTGCAGTGTTAAATGGATTCGACACCATAGAATTCCAATATAAAAATTTTAGTATTAGAAGTCTCAGGAGTTAATAAGAATATTATCAGTTTGTTCCTTTTCCTTCAGGTTGTAAGGGAGTGATATCATACCACTGACTTCACATGGCTTTGTGTCCATTCAGGATAACAGTTGCACATTATAGGAACATAGGCTTTGCTTTTCCTGTATTTTAAGCACTTTAAGTGTAAAATTGGCTCTGTGAGGTAGGTGGTATGATCTTGCACTGTGGGGGAATAGCAGACATTGCCATAACTCCTGAAGATCTGTCTTTGATAAGTCAGTGGAGATGGTTAGATCAGATTGTTCCAGTTTTGCATTAGGTTGATAAATTCTAATAATTACAATGACGTGAGGCTAAAGTCTAAGCCTTAAAATCCCTTAAGTAGTTATCTGCTACCTTGTAACACTATTCCTGTTTCAGTTGTTGAAATACACTCATTCATAACATGTTGGAAGTACTGCGGAAATCTGATCCTATACTGAGAGATTCAGTTTCTTTCACTAAAAAGAGTTGTAGGCAGCTGTCTAGTAGTAGGGTGTCTTTTGTGTTCTGAAATCGTTTATTGACCACTTGAATGTCTTACTACTATACACAGTAAAAAGACTGACAGGTATATTCACTTTATACTTAAGGAGTTGTTGCTTAACTATGTATTTAGTCATGTGTTTAGTGAAGTTGCTAATGATTTCTATTATAATGTGAATTTAAATGCATTATATTTTGTTTAATCACATTATTAAGAGGATAGACTTAAATTTAGCAACCTATTATTCCTTCTTATGTGTACTGTCTTATGAACACCACAATGTATAATTTTTTCCACATATTTTTATAAAAGTTTTCTGATTTTGGGGGGGATTTTGGAAATCCTGCCAGTATTTGGAGGCATTGTCTTGATTTCTTTAGTTCATCAATGTTTGCCATTAGAACGTAAAGGCTATAAAGATTGTCTGTTGCTGTAATTAAAAACTAGGTTGCCATCTAAAAGCAATGTTTATTATTGAAATTAAGTCTAGGAATTTTAAAGGTTTGTTTTTTTTTGCTTTTTTTCTAATAGAACTTGAAATGTTTGTATATGAACAGTGCTGAGTGGGTGGTATTGCATTTGTATCTAGAAAGTGGTGACAAAATGCTTATTGGTTTTCTTATAAATGAAATCAAGTTCTCTAAATTATTTCATTGTGAGACTAATAAGCATTGTGCTACCAAAATACAACGGTTCTTTATTAGGAAATCTGATGATCAAAAGGTCATGTATACACAACACAGTAAATTGAAATTTATAGAAATTTTCATAAAACATTCCCTAATTTTTACTTATTTAAAATTACCTCTTCCATACATTTTGGGATTGTTTAGATTTTTCTTTCATAGACATTGTTTTATGACTTAGAGAAAGAACCTTTAGAATGAAATAATGTCTGAAATTTTTCTTACTTGTTTCAGTTGTGGATGCCATACGTTCATTTTATGGTAGGTAATGGTGGCAAAGTTGGGTGATAAAAGCATTTTAAAATGGTAAGGCTCTAACTTAAGCTACTAAGTGGTCTGCTCTGCTTTACCAAGTCATGGAATATATTTATTTTAATGTTTAAATACACATAGGGAATAAATTATTGCCATATTGAAAGGTAAGATAAAAGGCAATAGATAACTCATCTCTTGGCATCTTAATTTTTTTTTTTTTTTAGATTTTATTGGGGAATTGGGAGAGGGGAACAGACATTTGCTGTCCTTTGGTTTTTCAGTCTAGTTGTGGAGGATGTTGCTTCACTGGCCCATGTTGGTATTATCATTGGGCTCTTCCTGGGTGAGGCAGATTGGTCACCGGGCATTGGACAGCCGCTCATGGCAGCTCACGTCAGCTCACGAAAGTGCACACTGGCTGCCAGCCCCTTACTGTAGCCTATGGTAGCCCACTGCAGCAGGGGCAGCAGCCTACGCCGTCGCCGGGGGCTCATGGCAGCCCAGCTCCAGGTGGAGCTGTTGTTCACCATCTTAGTTGTAGAGGGCGCAGCGTCACTGTCCCTTATGTGAGATCCGAACGAGGGTCCTGCTGCTCTGAGCTGGCATCCCAAGCCAACTCCTAACCAACACGCCACTCGGCTGGCCCTTGGTATCTTAATTTTTATTTCTGATCAGTAGTAGCATTACTGCTGTATCATTTCATTTTATTGTTGTTTTTTTTTTTTTGAAGACCTAATTTGTATGTTGACACAAATGCAGAATAGATGAAAAACCCGGCATGCCTGTGAATGTTCTGTTGTATGAATGTTCTGTTGTATAATATGTGCTTTTCTTAATTATTTTTAGCGGGCACTTAGGATAATTTGTTATAAATGTGTTTATGGCTTACCATAGCATATTAGGTAAAATTAACTCTCAGCATTTCATTTTGGTTAGTGTTGCACATTTCCTCATCATTTATGTTCTTTAACTTGTAGATCTGATCTCTATATATCCATCCCAAAGCCCTTTGGGCTTCTTTGGTGCTCATGGAGTAGGATAAGGAATATGAAAGAGACTATCTTGTGAGTTTCTGGGTAGTGGAGTAAACTTATAAAAGGCCACCCTGGGCCGGCCGAGTGGTGCAGTAGTTAAATGCTGGCTTGGGAAGCCAGCGGCCGGGTTCGGGTCCCACATGTGGGGTCCAGTAACACTGCCCTCAAAAAAAAAAAAAAAAAAAAAAAAAGGCCACCCTGAGAGTTAATGAGCTACATTGTTATTCAGAATTCATTCAGCGAATATTTATTGAATCCCTACTACATGTCCTCTTGGTGCTAGGTATTAAAAAAACAAAAGGAAGACAGACAGTCCTTGAACTCAAGCTGCTGTTCAAAGACTGGAATAGCCACTTGTCAGGGATTTTGAATAGGAAATTCAGATATTGGCTAGGGGACTACACTAGGTGATCTTCAAGGAAGGTTTCTTTTTAATCACTAGTTTAGTGAGATTGTGTGAGAGAATAGTAAATCAAATAAAAGACAGAAACTAGACAGGGATGTTTAAAAATAAATAAATACACTAACAATTATTTAAGGTGTCATCTGAAGTGTAGTGACAAATAAAGGTACACTGAGTTTGGATCATGATTAAAAAGTAAAACATAACAAATCAAGGGAAATCTTTTGAATATGTAAATCAGCTTTAGTATTTTAATTTTTAAAATCTGGGAACAATTGATTTTTGGGGCAGTATATCCAGAATTATTTCCAGTATAAACCTGATTTAAAGTGGAGCTTTATTTTCCAAATGCGTTTAACAAATGACTTCTAGAAAAGAAATTACCATTTAATTTAAGATGATCTTATATTTCATTGATACGTTAAGCCCGAGCTTATCCATGCTCATTAACACCTCTTTTCATACAGTGTTGGGGGTATTCTCTAGATAATGAAGCTTCTGTTTTCAGTATTAACTGTGTTTTTTAAAACTTTAAAACTTTTTCATGAATTCTAAAATGCCTTAATAGTTTTCAGTCTCTTTAAGTGGTATGTATATGGTATACTATTTATATATAGGATAAATATAGAATATAATTTATGCCATGTTGACTCAAGACTTATTAAACATCAGTTACTGTACTGTGTTGTGATGAGGGTTGGGGACAATTGAGATATATTAAATTACTTGCCTTTGCCTGTGATAAAGCCCTTAAATTGTCTTGCTTTTTGAATCAGTTTTTGTTATTTGCATCCTGTAATTCTCCTCTTCTTAGACTGTCAGCCATCACCTGGCAACTATCATTTAGTATTTTGTTGCCAGCAGTGAGTACCCTTTCTAATTTACTGGTGGTACTAAGATGTAGACTAAGAAACTATCTAGGAAGTGATTGATTTACTTTATTAACAAATATTTGATTTTGCCTCAGATTTTGAACTTTAGAATATATGATCAGGATTGTGAGGTTTTAAAAAAGATTCTTCTACTCTTATATAGAGTCTAGAGGCTCTCATTGAATACTCAACTCTTTTTTTTTTAATCATTAGGGTGACAGTGGTTAGTAAAATTACCTAGGTTTCAAGTGTACAATTCTATGTATCACATTGCATGCTCACCACTCAAAGTCAGCTCCCCTTCCATCACCATATGTCTGACCCCTTTTACCCTCTAGTAACCACTAGACTGTTGTCTGTGTCTTATGAGTTTTTAAATACTCAACTCTTAAGTCCTTTCAAAATAATATTATTTTCCCTGTCATCTTCTGGTCTTGTTAGTCTTTCAAATTCCTTGCCCAGTAATTCTTAACAAAAATGTCCATCGCTTACCAATACATATTTTAGTTTTTGTCTTTACTTGGCCTTAAATGATCTATTCTAATTGGTCAAGTTGTGTTCTATTTTCAGCCTGTAGTGTTGGGGCAGTGGGTTACTTGTCAGGCCTCTCCTGAGTTTCTTCGGTCCTCATTGGTTTCCTCCATCAGCAGGATCTCCATGATCACACCATGGACAGTTTATGAATTGGTTTTGCTTTAATCAGAACTGCTTAGCATCTGGAGGTGTGTCCATTCCATTTTACTTAGTTTCTTGGTTCTGTACTGGATTATTAGGACATCAGGCAAACATTTCCTAATTTCTTGGTATTTGGTGGCTGTCCCCTGAGTGTGGCATTTATGCATTATCTAGTGAGGATGTCCTTCTCTGTACACCTTACCTAGCTGCAGAAGGGTGTGGAGCCTCACAGAGTCCGGGTTAGAAGAATATCCAGCTCCCCTTTTTGTCTCATCCTTCCTTTATCTCATTCCCAATTCCATTCTCCCTCACTCCACTGGATTTGTCTGTTAGCCTCCCCTTTGTTGCTCACCTGAACCATGCCTCCTTTCAGCTCATTTTCCCCTCCTCCGTTATTGACTATTGCTCTTTTATGGTACCCTTTTCCCCAAACAACAGGTTAATTAATATAATATGAAGTGTGTGTGTGTCAGGGTTGGGGAGACGGGGAGAGGAGAGGGAGACAAAGTATAAAGCAAACCAAAGTAAGGAAGAAGTTAGTAACAGGTTATTCTTTTCTTTCTCAATTTTTGAACCTCAGTTTTCTATTTGTACAACAGGGATAATGCTATCTACACAATGAGGTATTTGTTAGATTTAAGCAGGTTGTATAAAGTTCTTATCAGGTAGATGCTTTTTAAGTGGCCAGTTACCTTCTCCTTTCCATTGTTTACAGGTATAGCTTATGAGGAAGTATGGTTTACTGATAAATGTTAGCAGACAAAGTGGTTTCACATTTTGTTTGGCGAAGTGTTTGTTACTATCGAATGTTATCTAATACTCTAACAAATACTGTGTGGATGGTATATATTCTAGCTGATTGTAGCAGAATAAAGATCAGAACTTAACCAATGCTGTACATTTGTAGAGTGCTGTTATTTAAAATGGATTTTAAAAACAGTTCCATAAGTATGTAATTGGATGAAATCATTTCTGGTAATCCATGTTAACATGAATACTGAAACTGTTCTTGTGATGGGATAGTTCATATAACAGTCTCTGAGTTTCAAGTGACTATACATGGTACTTTCAGGAAAGACTGCCATATTAAGATAATAAATCTTAAATTAATGTAACTCTGTCAGGGTTCTCCAGAGATACCCTATGGCCCTGTCAAGTTGACACACTAAAATTGTAACCATTACATCTTCTCTCAATAAACTTTTTCCCTTCTACATTTTTCTACAGATGGATGCACCATCAGGAATGGAATTGCCATCATGGTACCCTGTTATAAAGCAGGAAAGTGAGCATGTTTCACAGACACATTCATTTTTACACCCCAGGTGAGTGGATATTAACTTGTTAGTTCATTCATTCATTCATTCACTCATTCATTCAACCAACATCTATGTGTCAGGTACTATATTAGGCCCTGGAACTTCATTATTTAGCTTTGGGCTTTCTTGTTAATCAATGAAATGAATTGTAAATTATGTTTGAATATTGAAAATATTTAAGAATATTTTCTGTGTTTCTATGTTTTTTTTCTAGAAATCTGTCATTTCTTTTTTGCCCTAAAGTAAAAAATGGAAGTTTTCTTTTTAATTTGATTACTTCCCTTCAAGAGGTAAACCAATTCTTCAGGAGTTTGCTGTGCAACTTCGATATTTTAAAAAGAGGTCTTTTTGAAACTTAGAAGATTTCATAGTAACCACAACCCTCAAAGTCAAGTTTCATATTTTCAATAAAAATGCACCTTAGATTATAAACTTTTTATTAGTCCTAAATTTTTATCTGTTACCTTATATTTATATCTCCCCAAGCATGGTGATGAAGAATTTCAGTGTTATTTAACATTTGCACAGTTTCTACGTTCTATTGGATTTGAACTAAGTGTTAGGGTTATATTAAACCTGTCAGTTTTCTTAGCAGAATATTGAGTTTTCATCTTCAGCATTCATGAGATTTGTAAAGAGGAACAAAATGGATGTGTCCTGTACAGAGAAAATGAGATGTAAGAAGAGATTATTTAGGATTTAGGGGATAAAATGTTAGATCAGTTCAATGGTTGCATCTTTTGACTAAAGGTTATGCAGATTGCAGTTAATATATGGTAGTTGAATATCTAGCTCAAATCTATTCCATGAGTCTCCGAGATAACCTACTGAACCAATTTTCTGTGAACTTTGAGCAAAATTGGTAGATATCTCTTTGATCTTAGCTTTGCGCCATTTATAGCTGTTTTATGAACTACCTAGGAAGTACTGAAGTATTTTAGGTCTAGTCTGATACAAGGAGGACTGCGCAGTAGCTGGGCAGCATTCAGAGTACCTGCTCTCTCCCTGAGGTATGCGAGAAGGCAGGGCCCTGGGCGCTCCTCACTGGGCCTGTGGTGAACCAGGCCGTAGCTATGTAGCATGGAACAGAATTAGCCTCACCACGACAGAGCAAGGAGGCCTTGCTTTGGAGGGGTGGTCAGCAATAAGAGTCCTCCAAAGTAGTGTATAGTCTCTCTTCCTTCTGGCATACACCTTACCTACTTAGAGCTGTTAAACAGCTCTATACAGTGCTTCATGCTTTTAGTTCTCAGGTGGCTTTGAAGGAAGGAGAAGGGACTGTGATTTTCCTAGTATCTTTTTAGTGCTTAGAAATTGTTTTTTGCAAAATAACAAAAATCCCTCATAATTTTGCTCTAACTGCCTAAAGTACTGACTTTTTCAAGAATTTTTTCTGTAACCCTTATTTTCTCAGTTGTGATGTTGTCTGTTTTGGTAAAAATTTATTTAAGCATAGGAATAGATGGAACGTATTTTGATTTTTACCTAAATGTAATGTGTGGCTTATTATGCCTTTCTTTTTTTTCAGCTACTACTTATACATGTATGATAAAGTGGTTGCCCCAAATGTGTCACTTACTTCTGCTGTAGCCCATACTTCTGCTGTAGCCCAGTCTAAAGAGGTCACAAAGACAGAGACAAATAGATCCATACCAAGACAGTCAGAGAAGCTTCACAGTAATGGGAAACGTCAGAAAACAGCATCTTATCCAGATGTCTCACTGGAGGAACAGGAGAAGATGGATTTAAAAACAAATAGAGAATTATGTAGCCGTTTAGGTAAGTATTCAGAAATTATCTTTTTAAAATAAAATATTTCATAAACACATTTGTCCAGCATTTTCAAAGAGAATTTCTATTTAAGAGAACTTTTCAGATAATTGAAACTTTTATTCTAAAAAATACCACCTTTTGAAACTCTGACTGTAAGAACCTTAATTGCTGTACTTCCCCAGAATGGCTATAGAGGCTAATGAGATGGATGTGTAGGCTGCATGGCTTCATACGCCAGTGATTTTTGTCTGATTATTTTTTTCCCCTTCCTGCCTTTTCTTTCCTGTCACATTTCCTCAGAAGGTCCTTATTATTCTTTCTAATTTGCTGTGAAATGAGAAACCATTTAACTTACAATGCTAAAAACCATTTAACTAATTATATAAGAGTAGTTAAGTATTAGGACTCAGGGAAACTTAGTCATGGAATAAGGAAGGATCGAAAACTCGCAGCTGTGGGAGCCACGCAGATGGCAAAAATGCAGAATGTTGACTGGACATCTGAAAAAAAGAAGCACCTAGTTACGATGCCTTTTATAATACTGTGGACCAAACAAGATCTGTTCCCTTAAATGCTGTTTATATTACCCTTCATGGTGCACCGAGCTCGGTGCAGCTTAGGGAAGTGTCACAGCTATGTCAGCTTTCTGGGAACAGTTGAAGAGTCTTCTAGTGATTGAACTGTTTTTATTTATTTATTTATTTATTTATTTATTTATTTTTAGAGAGCAGTGTCACTGGCCCTTATGTGGGATCCGAACCGGGGCCGCTGGCTTCCCAAGCCAGCTCTTAACTACCACGCCACACGGCCTGAACTGTTGTCATAAATCATTGAGATTCTTGAGTGGTTTTCTGTACTTTAATTTTGAGAATTTTAAAACTCAGTTTTCTTTTGATTTAAATATGGTAAATAGTTACTAATGTACTATTCCCTATTTGCATTGTATTTTATTTCCCAAATTAATTCTAGTGACTTTAAGAAAATCGTTATTTTTAAGGTAAAATTCATTTATGTGTACAATTCAGTGGTTTTTAGTAAATTCACAAAGTTGTGTAGTGATCACAACTATTTAGTTTTAGAACATTTTCATCACCCCAAAAGAAACCCTATGATGATCCATTAGAAATTACTCTCTGTTCTCCCCTTTCGCTAACCTCTTTCAATCACTAATCTATTTTCTGTCTTGATGGATGTGCCTTTGCTGGGCATTTCATATAAAAGGGATCATACAATATATGTGGCTTTTTGTCTGACTTCTTTCACAGCATATTTTCTCAGTTCATGTTGTAGCATGTATTCGTACTTCTTTCCTTTTTTATGGCTTAATAATATTCTGCTGTGTGTGGATGGATATACACTACATTTTGTTCATACATCAACTGATGGACATTTGGATTGTGTCCTCTTTTTGGCTGTTATGAACACTTTTACAAAAGTTTTAATGTGGACATATGTTTTCATTTCTCTTGGGTATATATTTAGGAGTGGAATCGTTGGTTCATGTGGTAACTGTGTGTTTAATGTAGACTGCCATACTGTTTTTCAAAGCATTGCACTATATTCCTTCCCACCCGCAGCTTATGAGGGTTCCAATTTCTGCCTCTTTGCCAACACTTGTGGTTGCCTCTCTCAATTATATCCATCCTAGTAGTCGTGAAGTGGTGTTTCATGGTTTTGATTTGCAGTTCTCCAGTGACTAATGATGTTGAGTGTCTTTTCATGTTTTTATTGGATATTGCAAATCTTCTGTGGAGAAATGTCTATTGAGATCGTTTGCGTATTTTATTTTATTTTATTATTTTATTTTATTTTTGTCTTTATTTTTTTTTGTAGCTGAGCCATCCTGCTACCTGTTGGCAGCTCAGCTCGGGCTGGGCATCGAACTGCTGTTGCTCAGAGCTCAGCTCTCACTCTTGAGCGAGCTCTTAACCAACTGAGCCACTTGGCTGCCTCTCCTTTGCCTATTTTAAAATTGGATTATTTGTCTCTTTACTATTGAGATGTTAGAGTTCCTTATATATTCTGGGTATTAGACCCTTCCCTTATCAGATACATCATTTGTCATTTTGCCGGTTGTCATGTCACTTTTCTCTTAGTGTGCTTTGAAGCGCAAAAGTTTTAAATTTTGATCAAGTCCAACATTTTTTTTTTCCTTTGGTTGCTCATTTTACGTGTTATATCTAACTAAGAAGCCAAGATCACAAAGATTTTACATTTTCTCTTACATTTACATCTTTTATGTATTTTGAGCTAATTTTTCTCTGAATTTGTATTTTTTTTTTGAGGGCAGTGTCACTGGCCCTCATATGTGGGACCAAACCGGGGCCGCTGGCTTCCCAGGCCAGCGCTTAACCTTCACGCCACTCGGCCAGCCCCTGAGCTAATTTTTATATATGGTTTGAGGTTCAACTCCATTCTTTGTATGTGGATATACTAGTTGTCTCAATTCTGTTGAAAACACTATTCTGTTCTCTCCTGACTGAATTGTCTTGGTGCCTTTGTTAAAAACCTGTTGCCCATAAAAGTATGGGTTTATTTCTGGACTTAACCCTTAAATGCCAGAACTATACTCAGTCTTGATTTCTGTAGGTTTGTAATAAGCTTTGAAATTGGGGACTGTGAGTCCCCAACTCTGTTACTCCTTTTCAAGATTGTTTAGCTATTTTGGATTCCTTGCATTTCCATGTGAATTTTAGAATCAGTTTGTGAATTTCTGCCACAAAGCCAGCTGGGATTTTGATAGGTAATGTATTGAAAAAAGTAGATTAATTTGGTGAGTGTTACCAGCTATCGTAGTCCATTTGGTTGTTGTGACAAAACTACTGTAGACTGGGTGGCTTACACCACAAACACTTATTTTTCATAGCTCTAGAGTCTGGGAAGTCTAAGGTCAAGGCATCAGCAGATCTGATGCTTGGCCAGGGTCTGCTTCCTGGTTCACAGACAACCATTTTCTCACCGGGTCCTCGCATGGCGGAAAGGACAGGAGAGCTCCCTGAGGTTTGTTTGTTTTTGTTTTTGTTTTTTTTTTTTGAGGGCAGTGTCACTGGCCCTCACATGTGGGACCAAACCAGGTCCGCTGGCTTTCCAAGCCAGTGCTTAACCACAGCGCCACTCGGCCGGCCCAAGTCTTAACATCTTCTAATCCATGGACATGAGATGATGCCTTTCCATTTATTTAGGGCTTTAATTTCTTTTAATGATATTTTGTAGTTTTCATTGTTCAAGTGTTATACTACTTTTTTAAATTTATTCCTAAGTACTTCATTCTTTTTTATTTCATTTGTAAATAGAATTGTTTTCTTAATTTTATTTATGGATTGTACAGGTGACTCTTTAACAGAGTGATATTCATACTTTGTTATTTCATTTTTGCCTCTCACAGATCCATCAATCTCAAATAATTCTATAAGTGAAAAGAAACCCGAGTCTACCACTTGCAATTTAGTCAGAGACACAAACAAAGTGGGAATTGACCATGATGCTGCAGCATCTTCACTTCTTGTCAAAGATGTTTGTGAGGATGATAAGGGAAAAATCATGGAAGAAGTAATGAAAACTTACGTAAAACAACAGGAAAAATTGAACTCAATTTTGCAGAAGAAGCAACAACTTCAGATGGTAAAATTATTATCTAAATAACAGCCCTTTATGAAAAGATACTTTTGCATATTCTTAAGAAAAGTCAAAATGAGATGCTGCAAATGTATTTAACACATTGTATGCGGGCATTTGAGCGATATGACGAGTTTACTCGTTTCCCACAAACAATGTGTTAAAATTTCAGTTTTACACTCATAAGCAATTTTAATATACTTTTACATTTTTGGAGAAAATAAGTTTTCAAGATAATTACTTCTATATAGAATTGATATGATAGCTGACTTTTAGATATTTTATGTCCCATTTTTTTCCTGAATTGAAATTTTTATCATGATGGAAATAAAGTAAAAATTGTATTGTGATTCTTTATATTGCAGGAAGTTGAAATGTTGAGTAGTTCAAAAGCTATGAAGGAACTCACTGAAGAACAACAGAATTTACAGAAAGAGCTCGAATCTTTGCAAAATGAACATGCTCAAAGAATGGAAGAATTTTATGTTGAACAGAAAGACTTAGAGAAAAAATTAGAGCAGGTAATGAAGCAAAAATGTACCTGTGACTCAAATTTAGAAAAAGACAAAGAGGCTGAATATGCAGCACAGGTAAGAATTCCTCAGTTTGTATATAATGTTGCCTTTTCAATGTGGAAATTGCAGCTGTTACTTTCTCTATTAAAGAAATTATTTTTTGTCAAGTTAATTTTATCAGGCTAGATTTCAAAATAGATATTCCTGTTAAACAACTTTATGCTATGTTAGCCAAGATGATTTTTTTTTTTTTTTTTTTTTTGAGAGCAGTGTCACTGGCTCTCATATGTGGGACCCGAACCTGGGCCACTGGCTTCCCAACCCGGCGCTTAACCACTGTGCCACTCGACCGGCCCGCCAAGATGATTTTTTGACCTTCATTGCTTTATTACTTTATTTAAACTTTTAGTGGTTTCTGTAGTTTAGTTGCCTAAATTGCTAATCTCTAGCTATCTGAATATCAAGTGTTATGTTATTATACTTAACGTAGTATATATTTATGTATATATTATATATATTATATACTTAATGTAGTATGTTGGCTTTCAAACCAACAAATTAACAATCATGAACTGTTGTCCACTATGTTCAAAAACAGTGGAGCAGAAATGAATAGTAAGTAGCTCACAACTTTGGGAAGGTGAACAGATAACACTTCACATGAGCAGGCTGTGATGGTTGAGAGAGCACAGGGCATAACGAAAGTACGCCAGGTGTTCAGTTCTCTTGATGTTTTGTTTTTTCCTCAATTCAATGTCATATCAAAAACAGATTAATAGTATTAGATATTCAAGAGATGGTAGTAGTCATGAAATAGTTCATTTTGTAAAGATTAATTTGAAGGTAGATCTTTGCCAATTGATGATTAAATGGAAAAACAAAACTCACTGAAAACTGACAGTCTTTTAAATCACACAGTTGGCAGAACTCAGACAGAGGTTGGACCATGCCGAGGCTGATAGGCAAGAACTCCAAGATGAACTCAGACAAGAACGAGAAGCAAGACAGAAGTTAGAGATGATGATAAAAGAGCTAAAGCTGCAAATTTTGAAATCAAAGACTGCTAAAGAATAGAAACCTTTAAAGAGATTCATCTGTGTATTCCCAACAGAGTTTATTTTTGTTTGTTTGCTTTGCTAATTGAATTCTGAACAGCTTACCTGCATGAAGATAACTAGGCGCTCTATCCGTTTATAGATCAGAAAAGTGAAGAGATTATATATTAGTACATAAATTCTTAGCTTTTCCAAATGAATGAAAATGTATGTTTCTTTGTACCTTTTTTTCAACCAGCTTAGTAACAGTACTCTATGGTTCGAACTATTGGATAATCTGCTTATATTTCTAATGCAAATTTAACAGTCGTATACTTTTTAAAAGCTGCTTTGTGTGATGGAAAGTAGTTGTGGTCAATTTTGTTATCCATATTTCAGATTCAGTTTTAGGTACAATGATGTCATCATATTTCAAATATATAGAGCTACTCAAGGGGTTCAATCTCCATTTTTTTTATTAACACAATCTCCTTTCTAAGTTGATACAGTATACTTATTATATACAAAATTTGCTTTTATTTTGTTCATATTTTGGAATGGATTTCCATCAGTTCTCTTCTTTTTAATTTCTCCTAAGAGACATTTTATCAGAAGAGGAATTTCATTGATGAGGTTATAGCACACCCTGTGGGCATAATGGGGAAAATGATATGCTTTGTTATTATTGCTGCTAAACACAGGAAGCAGTTGTAATTTGTATTTTTGGTTGAAATGTGGTTATATTTAGAATTCTTTTTTTTTTTTTTTTAATGCAGCAACTTCAGGAGAGGGAATAAAATGTAAAAAATTCTGAACTTTTGTTTATGTTGTTAATAGTGGTGTAAAATGTTAATGTTTTTGAGAACAATGGATACCATTAATGTACATCAGTTTCTATACAATCCAGTCTTCCTGTACAGTTTTTATATGTAGTTATGGGTCTTACTGAAATTTATATAATGGATTTGTTTTCCTTTGTGGATTTGTTTTCCTTTAAATTGTAAAATATTAAATGTCTTGAAGGTTATTTTGGACTTTTGTATGTTTAAATGTTAAGTCTTATCAAGATTAGCATGAATGGACCATTTTAATTACTACTTAATATCAAAATCAGGAATTTACAGTCAACTGATTAGTGTGTGATAGGCTAATAGGGAAGTTTAGTTATCTGCTACTAAAAGATTTTTAGATAATTTTTAGGTAACAGGAATTCCGTAGTTTGGGAGAGGGGCAAGATCTTCTGCACTTTTCTTTTCTTTTGCACAGAAAAGTCATTCTTTAATGGCAAATTTCATATTAGTTATTTCGTGACTTAAAAGATTCTAGGTAAAGTTCTTAGTACGCATTTTTTAAAGGCTGTTTCCTGAGCTACTATTAATACATTTTTATCCCACGAATTTGATGTTTCTCATGTTCTCACGGTACTGAATTAAATTACATAAGAGCTAAATTTATGTTTAAATCAGCTAGGGTTAAGGTTATGTACTATTCCCGGCATAGACAATAGCTACTCTAATGATATAGAACTTCCAAAATTGATATGTTATAATTTAACTGGTTATTTTTATATTTTGCTTACTGGTACTAATGTATCCTTATTGAATTTTTGTACTTCCCGAAGTATAGTTTCTTCACTAAAGTGTGATCTAAATGTGTATTTTCTATTATCCATTTAAATTTTACTGTTGTAATCCTGCAATTAAATTTGTTGATTTTTTGGAATCTCCTCAAGGAGGAACCAATGTTAAAATGACATATACCCACTTAATATTTTTTTATTTAGGTCTGGAGAAAGAAAAATCACAGATATTTTATGATATAGTTTCATTTTAGTTGTGTCATAGCTAAACTTTTTGGGAGACAAACTGAAGCCCCCATAATTTCATTTATTTTTCTAATTCATTAAAAATCTTTCTATTTATGTTACGTACTAAATGATAAGCGTACGTAAGTTTCAACACAAAACTCCTAAAATAAACTGTTTAATCTTTGTTTAATCTTTCAAATGTTACTTTAAAATTCTAAGCAGTGCTTAAACACCTTTAAATTATCATAAATTCTTAATTTAGAATTGAGTGAAGAAATATTTTTTTCTAGTTCCTCACATAATGAAAACTTGTCACATGAAATTGTAGTCTTCATTTTCCAGAAGATAAATTAATGTGCCATATGTTTCTGTCTAATCTCCTTGAAAATAGTTTTTTAGTTGTAAATATTATACTTATTCCAGTTAAAAGTAATTTTAAGTTAAATTGCACCACATAGCTTGAAAATATACAGATTTTGTAATACATTGAAAGTGACCTCTGCTAAAATATCTTAACCACATAAACTTATTCTTCTATTCTATGCATGCTCATCTTGTGTGTTGATTACTAGCTTAAAGTTTGTTTTGGTGGTGTTTTTGCGTGCCAGTTTCTTAGGCAAGCATATTTTCCCTCCGATTTTGTAATATTCTTTTTAGGAAAAATATAAAAATATTTAAAAAGCTGCATTAGAGGAACGGCTTATCAAAAGTGTTAGAGCATCTTTAGAAGAAAGAACAGGTAGAATATTAGCCTCCTGGGTGATGGGTGATCTTTAATTTGGGTGATGATCTGCACTCTAAACTTTATGAGGAAAAGGTACCAAATCTCTAAAGGTAGTAAATAGGAAAATCTGCTGTCCTTCAGGAAATTCGAAACCACCCAAATTCACAAATGTAACTTGCAGCACTATGAAAGGATTTTGACCAACAACATCAGTTTGGCTTGCACCTTAGTTTTGTAAAGCATATTCTTTTGCTTGAATTTCTGTGTCCATGAGAATTATGCCTCTTGAACTAATTTTATAGCATATTTAATATATTACCAGTTGAGCTAGAAAATCATTTGTATGTACTGAATTAAAAATCAGTTACTAAAGTAGTTGAAATAGACCGAATACAATGATATTTGTAGGTTATCCATATATTTTAGAAGTCATGACAGAACAACTGATTCATTTGCACACCTGTGGCTTCTGTTTGAGGGAAAGTAAAAGGATGAGGAAACGAGTAATATGGAACATGCTCAAGGTATCTCCCTAAAATTAACTGTAGAGCTGCTGCTAAAGGTTTTTCATCAGCTTCTAAAATTTTCTTCTCGATGAAAAGTCTTCTCAATGAAAGACTTACGTTTTGATTTCTTAGGGCAAAATCCGTATTTTTGTTTTATGCATTTAAGCCACACGACAGGACATTAAAAGTTACATAATGAAAAGTGCTCATACTGTACATCTATTTCTGTGCTTGGAACTACTTGTTAATAGTTTTTATTGAAGCTGTCAGCAATAAGAGATACATGACTGCTGTATTATACATTGTGGGATTGAATAATTTAAAATGGCTTAATTTTCTTCTAGTATAGAATACTTAAACATTTCCATTATTGGAAAAATTCATATAGGTATTCTATATTGCATCTTGTTTAAAAGGACAGTTTTTTTGTTTGTTTTTTTGTAAAATATTTCCTTTTTAAATGGCTTTAAACTACATAATGCAATTTGAGGCCTGTTTTTTTTTTTAGTAATAGAATTAAATGTCTATATATAGTGCTACAGTTTTTGAATTAGAAAGTGATCACATGTAAAAACTGAAATTTAAACTTAAGCCCAGAAAACAAAATAGTATATTAAATTAGTTGACTGTAAAAGAAATTTATAAGATTTTTTTTCTTCAATATAGATACCTCATTTGAAGATAAAGCACAGCATAAAGTAGTTCTAGTTAAACAGCCCAACTAAAAGAATTGCTAAATCTAGTACACTTTTTGGGGAACTATAGTTTGGGAGAAATAAAATACACTTGCTTTTGACCATTATGTTAGAGGTATTTGTTTATCCTAATAATTTTAAGCCAACACAGTAGTCTATTTCTGAATTTTTAATCTGTGAAGGCATTAAATGAAATAACCTGTTCTATAACTATTGAAACAAATTGTTGACTACCTTGACCATAATTCAAGTTAACATTTTGCCAATGATGTACAGTTTTATGGTTAAAATTGCTGTGGTTGGTTGCATTACATGATACTCAAAACTGTCCTCTACCTCACGTGAAATAAATATTTTATATGGTTTTACTATAAAACAAGACACATCTATCTGGTTACTTAGTTTACAAATTTTGAATTATATTTATTGAAACATGACATACTGTGCTCTTAGCTTATACCTCAATTGTATTTTGTGCTGTTTTCCATTTTCATGCCTTGTAAATAATTTGTATAGATTGTGTATTAAATTCCAAATAAAAACTTTTAATGCCAATAAAATTGATTCAAGCCATCTTAGTATCCCTGTGTGAGCTCAACTTGTCCCTTGATATTGACATTTTCTCCTTTTGTTATTTTAAAATCTATTCATTACTAAGTGATCGAGTCGAGAAACTGTTTTCTTTAAAATGTGAAATTTCATACAGTATTTCAGGTGATGAACATACTGGCGTTTGGTGATTACTCTCTTTCATGATACTTGGACTCTTTAATAAAAGTTATCCTGTACCCCCAACTCTGGTATTACTGTATAGCATTATTTCAAAAGTTAGCAGCTTAAAACAAATATCACATAGTATCTAAAAGGGCAGGAATCCAGGAGCAGCAAGGTTAGCTAAATGTGATGGCTCCGGAGCTCTTAGAAGGGTGCAGTTATGTTACCTGGGGCTGAAGCCATCAGAGAGCTTAACAGCTGGAGAAGCAGCTTCCAAGCTCACTGCTTGGACCTGTCCTTAGATCTCACAACATGGCTGATGGCTTCTCCCGAATGAGTGATCTAAAGTACAGGAAGTAGGGCTGGCCAAGTGGCTCAATTGGTTAAGAGCTTGCTCAAAAGTGTGAGCTGAGCTCTGAGCAACGGCGGTTCGATGCCAGCCCTAGCTGAGTTGCCGTTGAGCTGCCAACATGTAGCAGGATGGCTCAGCTTAAAGTACAGAAAGTGATGTTACAATCTTTGATGAGAGACTAAGTCACATGCAGTTACTTTTGCCTTATCCTATGAGAAGTGAGTCACTAAATTCTGCCTATACTCAATTTGAGAGGATTACACAAGGATATGAATACCCAGAGGCAGGGATCCTGGGGCCGTCTTAGAATCTGGTTACTATACCTTCCCTTTTTTTTTTTTCCTGTGAAAAATACACATACCATAAAAAGTGTATAATTCAGTGGCAGTAAGTACATTCACAATGTTGTGTAACCACATTTTCTAGAACTTTTTCATATCTGAAGTAAATACCTATTAAACAATAACTCCCTATTTACTTCCCCTGCCAACTTTTGATATCCTTTATTTTTTGTCTCTGAATTTGTCTATTCTAGGAACCTGATATAAGCAGAATTGTACAGCACTTATCCTTTTGTGTCTGACTTCTTTCACTTAGCATAATGTTTTCAAGGTACATCAATGTTGTAGCATGTATCAATTTTATTCCTTTTTATGGCTGAATAATATTAAACACACACGTTGTGTTCATCTGTTGATGGACTTTTTGGGTTTGCACATTTTAACTATTGTGAATAATGCTGCTATGAACATCGTTTTACAAATATCTGTTTAAGTCTCTGCTTTTAATTCTTTTGGGTATACACCCAGATGTGGAATTGCTGGATCATGGTAATTCTATTTAACTTTCTGAGGAATCACCAAACTTTGTCATAGCAGCTGCTTCATTTTATATTCCCATCCTGGCCAAAACTTGTTATTTCCCATTTTATTGAAAATAGCCACTCTAATGGATGTGAAGTGTTATTTCATTGTGGTTGGATTTGCATTTCCCTCATGACTAAGGGCATTGAACATCTTTTCATGTTCATTGGTCATTTGAATATCATCTTTGGAGAAATGTCTATTCAAGTCCTTCGCCCATTTTTTTGCTATTGAGTCGGAGTTCTTTGTTCTGGATATTAACCTCATCAGATATATGATTTACAAATATTTTCTCATTCTGTGGATATCTTTTCACTCTTAATAGTTTCCTTTGATACACAAAAGTTTTAAATTTTGAGGAAGTCCAGTTTATTTTTTATTATCTGCTTTTGGTGTCAAATTCTAGAAATCATTGCCAAATCCAATGTCATGAAGCTTTTCCCCTATGTTTTAAGAGTTTTATATTTTCAGCTTTTACAGTTAGGTCTTTGATCCATTTTGAGTTAATTTTGTATATGGTATAAGGTAAGGTTTTCAGTTTTATTCTTTTGCCTATGGTTATCCAGTTCTCACCATTTGTTGTTGAAAACTATCCTTCCCTTGAATGGTGTCGACACCTTTGTTGAAAATCATTGACCATGTATGTGAGGGTTTATTTCTGGGCTGTTTTATTCCACTGGTTTATATATCTATTTTTATGCCAATACCACACTTTTGATTATGGTAGCTGTGTAGTAAGTTTTGAAATGAGGAAGTGTGACTCTTCTAAATTTTTTATTTTTTTTTAAAGATTGTTTTGGCTATTTGGGGTTCCTTGAGATTCTATATAAATTTTTAGTATGTATTTTTCTATTAAAAAAAAATCATTGGGATTCTCATAGGGATTGCACTGAATCTGTGGATCTCTTTGGATACAAGTGGCATCTTAACAATATTGTCTTACAATGACAAAATTGGTCCCGACAGTTCCCCGCTGCATTGATGTTTCTGGGAGAATGAGAGCTTGCAGCTTCCTAGTTAATCATTTTGCTTACAACTCTCCTATTTAGCCATAGTCTTTTTTTAAATCTGACCTTACAAGTGATATACCAGTGCTTCTCTTCTATCCTATTGTTCATACAGGCTCACCCTGGAGCAATAATGGGAGGGCACTACACAGGACTGAATACCAAGAGATGAGGATCACTGGGGGGTAATCTTAGAGATTCTTACCACAGAATAGGATCAGAATTTCTCCCCGAATGATCTTGGTTGAAACCACAGAGTTGTTTTGTTTTGTTTTTAAAGAGTTTATTGGGGGATTGGGGGAGGGGAACAGCGTTGGGGAATCGGGGAAGGGGAACAGACAAATTGCTGTGCTTTGGTTCTTCAGTCTAGTTGTGGAGGATGTTGCTTCACTGGCCCATGCTGGTATTATCATTGTGCTCTTCCCGGGTGAGGCAGTCACTTGTCCACCAATGGATGGCGGCTCACGGCAGCTCATGTTGGCTGCCAGCCACTCATGGCAGCCCACTGCAGCCCCACTGCAGCCTACACCGTTGCTGGTGACTCACGGCAGCCCAGCCGCAGATTGAGCTGTTGTTCACCATCTTAGCTATAGAGGGCTCAGCGTCACTGGCCCTCATGTGGGATCCGAACTGGGGTTCTGCTGCTCAGAGCTGGTGTCCCAAGCCAACTCTTTTTTTTTTTTTTGAGGGCAGTGTCACTGGCCCTCATATGTGGGACCCGAACGGGGCTGCTGGCTTCCCAAACCAGCACTTAACCACCGTGCCATTCGGCCGGCCCCCAAGCCAACTCTTAACCAGCGCACCACTTGGCCTGCCTGAAACCGCAGAGTTTTATACATTAAAGCTAGAACTTTCATTTGGAAAGCTTTAAGGGAAAGTGTTGAGCTCCAATAACAGTGGTTACTTTTTGCCCTGGCCTGATACTGACACTCTGCTAGACTCGACTTACCAGAATGAGCCAGGCACAGCTTCTGCCTTTGAAGAACTCCCAGACACCTTGAACAGAGCATTTCAAAGCATGTGGCAAAGTTCTTCACAGAGGACTAGGGGAACATAAGAAGTATAAATAGCTAAACCTGGAGGGTGAGAAGTATTCCTGTTCCAAACAACACGTGCACAGAGCTTGGAGAGATTTGAGCTGGCGGGAGAGGAGAGCTGTGGCTGTGTTGCAAAGCATTTTAGGCAGAAGAAACTGCACGAGGACGGGTTGGAGGCAAGTAATGAATGCAGTATTATACTTTCTGAGAACTAACCCTCTGAAAACAATTCACAAGATTAAATTATATACGAAACATATAATATGGATAATTTATGTTTTGATAAAAGCATGCAGAAAGCACTATGGGAACCCATCAGGACTTTATAAAAGTCCTGTCATAGAGGGTTCTTGGGCAAATTTTGGAGTGACTAGAAATTAACTGGGTGGAGGAGGTCACTTCCTGCAGGATGAAGGATAGGTGTAAAGCGTAGGGAATGAGAAGGTGTGGCATTATTCTATGAGGAACTGCAAGAAGTTCATTATGACTGGTGTGGACATGGCTTGTGGTAGAGGCTGCACAGTGGAGGGGAGGGGATGCTGTGAGAATTGTGCAATAAAAGACTGTGTGATCTTGTACCCTAAAGGGTTTGAACTATGTTCTGAAGGTGAAAAGGACTGCCAATGAGATGGTGACATAATCAACAAGATGGTCACACAGTGTATAGGGACATGAGTATTTTTTTTTTTTTTTTTTTTTTAGCTGAGCCATCCTGCCACCTGTTGGCAGCTCAGTGGCTGCTCAGCTCGGGCTAGGAATCCAACTGGCAACCCTGTTGCTCAGAGTCCTCACTGTTGAGCAAGCTCTTAACCAACTAAGTCAGTTGGCCGGCCCTATGAGTACACTTTATAGACCCTTATAATAATGAATACTTTAAAATATAGAAAATCTTTTAAATTGAATTTTTTTAAAAAAATTCCCATTATAAAATTAACTCATGTTCATTATGGAAAATTGGAAAATGCCTAAAGAACAAAAGAGAGAGACACCCTCAATCTCATTACCCGAAGGAACCGCTTATTAACATTTCTGTGTGTATTTTTCCAAATGTACACATATATTTAAAAACCAGTCTCTAACTGTACAGATATTTTGAAATGGAATTTAGCAATTTGTATTTTAAAATTTGTGTTCTATAACACATTGTCTACTTGTTTTTGTTTTGTTTTTTTGTCTTTTTTTTAAAGATATTATTTTTTGTTACATCGTCTACTTGTTAATTGAACACTTAATTGAAATGTAAATTGAAAAACATGAACACTTTAAAATAATAATACATTTTCTTAGACTTTTAGAAGCCTGATCAAAGATATACCTATTTTAAACCTTTTTGCTCTGTATTGCTGAATTACTTTTGAAAAGGAGTGTATTCGTGCTATTGGTAGTTTGTAATGTTCATTCTTTGTGTTATTTTTTATTGAATCACTTTTACATAGCATTAATGAGAGGCTGTGAGAGCCCTCCAGTGGCCAAGGTAATTTCTGCAAAAATATTATCAGTGAAATTAAAAAGGAATTATATCTAGTTGTTAAATCTTAATGGCAAAAAAGAGGGGAGTGACTAAAAGTATCTTAACTGTTAGAAAGGTCTTATCCTGTAGTTAGAGAAAAGATGCCATTTGCTTTCCTTTCAAGTTCTTCTCCACCTGCTACCAGATTATGAAATGTTTTGAATTTCATTGCTGTGTAATATGAAGGTTAAGATTACATTGGTTTCAAACAGGTTTACAAACAACTGATTAACTCTTTTGGTATAAAAGCTAATATCTATTGAGTACTTACTATGTTGTTCAAGATTTTTATGCATAGAAATGCATTTAATTCACATGGTTATTATGAAATAACTATGAATTTTAATACTATTTTTCTGGCAGGAAATGGAATATTAGTTATGTAAACAGAGTTACTTACCAAAAAGATTAAATAACTTGCCCAAGGTCACACAACTCGTAAGTGATGGAGCCAGGATTCCAACCCAGTAAGTGCCCTAACCATCCTGCTCTACTGTCTTCCTTGGATCTTGGTGTCCAAGCATGTTTCGTTCAGGATAATTTCATAAAGTAAGTAGAATCATTATTTATTTAAGAAACAAATGAACAAACAAAGAAAAGAATTGGTAGGATTAAGACATAGTTTTCTCTTCTAACCATTTTTTTATGGAGCAGTATTACCCATTGAATGAATAAGAAGAGGGCACGTGATAGTTTTGGTCACTTTATAATTCATACATTTTTAGTAAAAGTTAAAGTTGGACAGATTGTTCTGCATTTTGATGTCCTAGGTAGCTAAATGGGAACAGCTGCTCTTAATTTTTAAGAGAATTTAATAGTGTGGCTTTCTAGTTAATTATCTTCTTTTTCATTTCAATACTTATATAGTTTATTACTATTATGTTTTTTAGAAAACTGTGGTCTCCAGTTTGGCTAAAAATAAGGACCTTTACTTTTCTGCAGGAAGTATGATCTCATAGGTTGAATTAGACACGATTTCATCTCGTGTATCCTGAAACGTCTGGTAGAAAAACAGACAAATAGAATTGACTGTTTGAAGGCAGAAGAGAGAAAACATTCTGGAAAGGACTCAAACCTAACAGTCAGGTATCAACTTGTCATTATTTTGTTTTATCTCCAAGTTGAAAGAAGGGGAATTTGAAATAAAAAGGCTTCTAAAGAAATGGTGGTATAATTGCACCATAAAGGCCAAGAAATGGGACCTTGAAAAGGCACTTTTCCCCCCTCATAGCTGAATTTGAAATTCTAGATGGAAGTAATTTGTGAAGGTGCTGCTCTTTTCTTGATGGAGACTTTGTTTAATGCCAGCATCGCTAGGTGATCAGACTGTTCTGCTTGAGACCTGAGCAGCATATATCCCTTCTGTTGTAGATGGCTGCACTGTACTAAGGATGATAGGTGGGTACCTGAGACGACAAATCAGCTTCACTCTGTCTCTTGCCCACTCCTAGACCAGTTCTAGTCCCCGCCTTCTGGTTTCCTCTGCAGCTTGTTTTCAGATTCCCATCTGCTATGGACTGAATATTTGTGTCACCTCTCAAAATTCATGTGTTGAAATCTAATCTCCTGTGTGATGGTGCTTGGAGGTGGGGTTTTGGGAGATGATTAGGTTATGGGGATGGATGGCCCTCATGAATGGCATTAATACCACTGTAAAAGATGCCCTAGAGAACTCCCTGTCCCTTCCACCATGTGAGGACACAGAGAGAAGATTGCTATTTATGAGACAGGAGAAGCACTCTGGCCAGACACTGAATCTGCTGGTCTGTGCCTTGATCTTGGACTCCTAGCCTCCAAAACTGTGAGAAATAAGTTTTTGTTGTCTATAAACCACCCAGTCTGGTATTCTGTTATTGCAGCACAAGTGGAATAAGATGGCATCCTAGTGGAATTTGGATGCAAATTCAATCTCTCTTCTTTTGAACTCTTCAATTCATCTCCATTGAACACATGTGTATCGAGTGCCTTTATGTTTGGTAGGCACTGTGCCACATGCAGGTGTCAGTGATCAGCAAAATAGACAAAATCCCCAAACTCACAGGGCATGTCATTTTTTGTCTATGTTTGATATGTTTGTTGACACTATGTATTTGTACTGCAATGTTTCTAAAAATGTGTGTATATATAAAATTTTTGTATTATCAAATATTAAAATCCACCAGAGGGATTTATCCTTTAAATGGGGGTTTTATTAAAAGTATTTTTAGGGCAGGCTGAGTGGTGTGTTGGTTGGGTTGGTTTGGGATGCCAGCTCTGAGCAGCAGGGCACCGGTTTGGCTCCCATATGAGGGCCAGTGATGCTGCTCCATCTACAGCTGAGATGGTGAACAACAGCTCCACCTGGAGCTGGGCTACCATGAGTCGCAGGTGATGGCGTAGGCTGCAGTGGGGCTGGCTGGCAGCTTTTGTGAGCTGCTGTGAGCCATTGTGAATGGCCTCCAATGGCTGGCAACCATCTGCCTCACCTGGGAAGAACACAATGATAATACCAGCTTGGGCCAGTGAAGTGACGTCTTCCACAACTAGAATGAAGAACAAAAGGACAGCAGCTTGTCTGTCCTTTTCCCCCTGATTCCCCAATGCTGTTCCCTCCCCCAATTCACTAATAAAATCTTAAAAAAAAAAAATTTTTTTAGGCCTTTTGAACTTCTTTTGTTCGGCCCGCTCCAAACACTTTGGGGTGTACTTTCTCTTCTAATAATGGCCCTTGAGCCACTGCTTCCTGCTTGGGCCCGCTTCTATTTCTTTGAAGTGTACTTTTTCTTCTAATAAACTGCTTCTTCACTACTTAAAAAAAAAAAGTATTTTTAAATGAATAATCTCACCTAAGTAATTTCATATATGTCCTCTGTTTTCATATGTTTGGTTTCCTAAAGAGATGCATCTTTCTTAACATCTGAAGAAAAGTTTCATAGAGCAATGTACACTTTATTTGGATCTAGTGATCACACATATGGAATGTGGGAAATTGCAGTTAATCATGTTTCTCTACAAGCCATGGGCTCCTCTACACAGAAAATGTTTACAAGCCATGCAATGATGAAAGACAACCACTAGTAGTCACTGCGAGCCCACTCCTTTCGCCCAAGCTTTGCTCTCTATGTGGGCTTCAGATGCTTGTCAGCAAACACATTTGCCAGTGCTACAAGCATTAGCACTCTAACTGAAGCACATGTTAATTTTTAGATGTGAATGGTAGAAAAACAGTTAACCAGGCCATTTCCTTTGTTCAGGATACATCTGGGGTTTAGCGCACTGACTGGCTCTCTATTCCCCCCTTTTAAATATCTTTAAATAAGAATAAGATTAAGGAAGTTATGCTCAACCCATTGGAAAGACTCTTACATTTTTCACAATGGAAAGAGTTTTGGACCTAAGGTTGGAAGACCTGGAATCATGTATCAGGTATACCTTACTTGTTCTGTTATATGCTGTAGGAATGAGAAAAGATGACAAAATATTCTGAGAGAAAATTACTGGAAAGGCCTTTGGAAAGTCTGGGGACCCACTGTTGACGTTTATCTGTAGTGACTGGACCCTGAAAATCTGAACCTCACAACTAACAGAGTGCCTGGGATGGTGGTAGACTTGGGATGTCAGTTTGTTAGGTTATGCTATCTGGGAAGTCAGATTCTCATAGCAAGGAGGAGTTGGGAAATTAAGTCACAGCTGAGGAATGTGGATGATTTTAGGGAAGTCCCTTAGCTAAAATAGCTTGAGGGACTTCCCCCTGTACAGAGAACCTTGCCCAAGGGACCACATCCTTGGAGTCTGTGAGCCACCATAGCATCTCCTGTGGCTGAGAGGATTCCTCTGGCCTCTCTCTGCTTCTTGTCTCCTAGTTCCTTGTGCTTCCCTGGCTGCCCCACTTACTTTTCAATGGACACATTCTCTCTTTACTTACGGTTAATTCATTCTAACAGGTTATGCTTTGATGGTCTCCTGTGAGTAGCCTTTTGTACAACTATGCTGGGATTGTTCAGAATTTCAATTGCTTTATATTGTCTATGAATAATACTAACAGTAGTTAACATTTAGAGGTGCCCATCCGTGCTTGGCACTTTGTATAAGTTATCTCACTTAATCCTCACAATCACCCCATGGGGCCATCTGCTCTTTTCCCATTATAGATGAAGAACCCGAGAGTCACATAGGTTAAGGGCCAGCCCAAGTGATGAAGTCAGGATATGAACTCAGGAGGTTTCATTCCAAGATCTTAACAACTCTTCCTACCACTTAGTGCCTGCGTTCTGAAACCTGGCTTTATAAATACCCACGTGTGTGTGGCCTGTGGGTGATCAGAGCATGGTTGAATTCTGATTGCTTGAATTTTTATCATTAGAGTATTGAATGCTAATGGAGGCACAGGAGTACAGATTTTATAACTGCTTCAATAAAATGTTGCTTGGATTTTATATTTTATATTGTACTAACACAAAGCTATTTTTTTTTACTGTTATAAGGAAGTATCTGAAAACAGGCAGATCAATAAAGCCTGGTGATAATATGCCCCCAACACAATGGCTCACTCATAAAAGGGACATATTCCTATAATACAGTTTCCACAAATCAATCTTGTATGAATACAGGAAGAACACATAAGAGAGCAAAAGAAAGAGTTCTGAACCATCATATTATAATAACACTAACCCAGGTTAATTGAGGACTTACTTTGTACCAGACATTGTTTTAAGCTCTATACTCGTATATGTATTAACTCACATAATCATCAAGAAACCTATGTGTAGGCACTATTTTTATCCCCATTTTACAATAAGAAAGTGAAGTGATTTGGTCCCACAGTTAGTTACATTATGGAGCCAGGATTTGAATTCAGACAGCCTGGCCTTCATTCTTAACCACCGTGCTCTCCTGGGTGGTTTTGGTGTCCCTTGTACTCGACATCTATTACAGAGCCTTTTCTTTTTGTGTATTTGATTCCCTTGGGGTCTCTTCCAGGTCACTCTTCCCTGGAAGACATGGTGATTTGCCCTGACCCCCAGCATTAGGGATAGCTAAGGGAAAGCTCAGTATCTATGATTTATGATCCATATCTTAGAGTGTTGAGTAGGAAGATTTGTGCTTGGTGAAATCCTTCACACCTTTACATCTCATGACTGGTGATAGAGGGATATAATGAAATGAGCCAATTGTATAAAAGGAGTTAAAACTGTTTAATGTCAATATAGCCCAAGGGGAGGACTTCTCTACATGACAAAAAGATGCATCTAATAGGTCTTATTTGAATTACGGGAGAGAAGGTGGATTAATGATGTTGATAGCTCACACTATGGAGCACTGTGAGCCAGGCGGTGCTCTCAGGGGCGTGCACATATTAACTTATCACAGCGAGCCTGGAGCAGTCGGCCTAGCTTTTAATGTGTCACAAATGGGATTCATGAGCCTTTTCAGGAAGGGGTAATTTTTAGGAAGTGGAAATCGGTCAGGTTCCCAAGGATGGTTAGTGGGTGGTGGGGTGGTGAGATGGGCGCATGGTGTCTACCCCTTACCAGCTGTGTGAACTTGGACAACTTAACTTCTCTCATGCTGCCCTTAGCTCATCAGTTACAATCGTGGGCCGTGGAAGAACTGTGCCAGCCTCCCGTGGGAGTGCGCGGCTGTTCCTGCTCTCATCCGGGAAGGAGCGAGTTGAGGTGGGATGGAACGCAGTGGAGACCCCGAGACAGAGATGACAGGGGCAACTGGAAGAGAAATAATTCCCAGCAAGATGGACCTCTTGCCTGACACAAGCCCTCTTGACGCTCTGCATTTCTTGGACCTGGAGAGAACTATGTGAATTGCTTTCCTTTCCCACCCTGACCGTGCGACGCCGGCGGGGCTGGGCAGGGTGATCGACCAGCTCCCTTACCCCGCTCGCGTCCACACCCCACTCTGGACCCCGCTCTGCGATTGGTCGGCTCGACCCAGGGCCGCTGCCGATTGGCGCTCGCAGGCGGAGGCTGCGGGGTTTAAAGAGGGGGGCTGGGGGCTTGCTGCCCAGCCTCCTCGTTGTCCCTTCGGTGCGCCCGTCGCGGTGCCAGCCGTGCGCCCCTCGCGCTGTCGGAGCTGGGCTTCGCAGCCTCTCGTGGCCGCCTCGAGCGCTCCGCCTCGGGTCGTCGCGGGACAGCGGCTCGCGAGCGCGGGAGAGGGAGGCGCAGGGCAGGCGCCGTCCAGCCCGGGGCGCGGGCACAGTTAGTGCGGGGCGAGGCGCGGGGACGCCGGCGCGGCTACCATGGTGGCCACGTGCCTGCAGGTAGTGGGCTTCGTCACGAGCTTCGTGGGTTGGATCGGCATCATCGTCACCACGTCCACCAATGACTGGGTGGTGACTTGCGGCTACACCATTCCTACCTGCCGCAAGCTGGACGAACTGGGCTCCAAGGGGCTGTGGGCTGACTGCGTGATGGCCACGGGGCTGTATCACTGCAAGCCCCTGGTCGACATCCTCATCCTGCCGGGTAAGGACCCTCGCCTTGCAGGTGGCTGCTCCCAAACCCTGGACAGGGAGGGGGACGCGAGACAAAACATTTTGAGGGCTTGAAGATTGTTGAGCACATTTTTGACACCTGGAGGCCCACCCTGTTGTAGAGGAATTAGACAGCAGCGAACTTAGCCTCTCTCAGCCTCAGTTTCCTTATCTGGAATTTGGGAGGATAGGGGTGGCCATAGGGTGGGCGAGTCACCCTGACAAGTTAATGACCTGAGAAACAGATACATAGCGGGAACTCAGCTCCTGTGAATCACCGTTGCTCCACCTGCCCCAGGATCCCACTGTCGATTGACCAGAAGTCCTTAATTCCCCCGCCTGGCCTCCGTGGCAGGCGCCCTGGTTTCCCGTTAGATTCCACCCGCAGAGGCGACAGAGAGAAAAACATAAGCATTCCAGCGAGCTTCCCCTGTTCTCGTGGGACGTGGGATGGGCGAGGCGTCCTGGCCAAGTTAGGGCCCTCCTAGCTCCGCCAGGTGGGTTTCCGCTAGCCCTGGAGCTGGTCTTATTTCTCCCACCCGGTGTCCCCGCCGTGGCGCATCCGTCTGCCCAGCCAGCCCTCCCCGCCTCCGCACCGCTCCGGGCGCACTGCGCAGAACAGACGCCCCTGGAGGGCCGACTCCGCCTCTGGAGAAGGCGCGCCACCAAGGGTCGCCCACTCCCCGCTAGCAGTGTCTCGGAGCGAGTAGAGAAGGGGGAGCTGGCTTCCCCGAGCTTGGCTGGGGATCTCATCTTCACTTGCTGTCCTGTTGAAAAAATCTGGGAAACAGTTCCAATTCAGATTTAAACCTCGAGCTAGTTGGGTGACTGGCGAGGTCGCGGACGCCCCTTTGGGTTTTCTACTTGGAATCTCTGCCCTGCCTGGCGGGTTTATTGACCCTGACCTATAGTATATGATTGCCTTTGTCCCGCTGCTCTTTGGGGGGTCTGCGCATTGAAAGGCATCTTCTAATTTCCTTAACAAGCGTAGTAACTTGACACCCCCCCCCCCAGGCCACCAGTCTGGGAGCCGGTCCCTTTCTCGCACCCCCACCCTCATCTCAGACTTTCTGCTCCCCCTTTAAGCCTCTCCTTAAGTGCCTCCTATTAGGCCTTGTAGTCAGAATCAATCTCCCACCCCCACCTCTTTGCTACCTTGCTATTGGCTCTGATCACTATCAGGGAACTTTTTTACTTGCTTTTTGTTCATTGTTCATAAGTCCACTTCTACTGCATTTTCAATTCCACTAAGATATAGATGGTGTCCTACTTTCTTGCATCTTTTCCTGGACCTGGCATTGCCACCGGCGCACAGGAGGTGTGCACAGTGCAAGTTAGTCCTGCATTCACAATCCTTTTCTCCATTTTAGACTTTTAGAATGACAGAGGTCCTGGGAACGCAGGCTCTGGACCCAGCTTCACGGATCGTTGGCATTGGTAGATCTTGGTCAGGCTTTCAGATCCCCTGCTCACAGTCTGGGTGATTTGGACAAGTTACTGACCTCTATGAACCCCAGTTGTCTTCTTTTGAAAATTAAAATCAAACCAATCCCCTATTTTGCAGGGTTAATTTGGGGATTAAATGAGATGAGAAATGTAAACCTCTTTTGGTGTAGTAGATGCTCCATAAGTGGTAGCTATAATTTTTTATTAGAAGCCAGGCAAGATATCTGTAGGAACCTTTGACTGAAGTGTAAAATTATTCTCTGCTTCCTTTCCCTGAAATTAGGTTTATGAAGCATTCAGTGCCAAGTGGTTTATTTAAAAAAAAAAAAACTACAAAGACCATCTGACAGAGGGGAGTACATTTTAGGGAGGACCTAACCCTTCCTGCTCTCCCTGTGCCTCCCGCTTTGGGTGGGGACATGGACAGATTTCAGTCTTCATCTTTTGATTTCCAGACATGGCTTTGACACCCAGCACGTGGGCAGCCTGCATCATGAATTTCAGAAACTCCATTTCTAGTTGACTGTCTCCATTGTGCCAGCCCCAGCTGTCCTACAAGCCAGAGGGGCACAGGGCTGTGTTCAGAGGTCTGCCTCAGACTTCCTGGGTCTCTCTGGGGATCTTCAAGGCAATAGATACTTGATTGAGTGATTACCCATGGTTCTGAAGAAGCTGGATAAGCAGTGGTCAGAACAGCACTCTCATGGAGTCTGAATTCTGGCAAAACATACCTAGTTTGCTAAGAGAGTGTTGCAGGGGGTCTCCGTGCACAGGGCAGGCTGGCCAGGTTTGGTACGAAGGTCCTAGCATGTGAGGCAGGAGTTGGGGCTCGTTTTTGGCTTTGTCAATAACTGCCTCCTCCAGGCCATGCTAGCTCAAATTCACTGTAAGCCAAAAGGGAGAGTCATAAATATACAACACCCCCACCAGTTTTGTTTTTGGAGGAGGGAGAGTGTTTCAATGAGAAACAATATATTTAAGTTTGTCATATTCTCCCAGTGCCTTGTCAGATTTATTTTACATAAATATTGTACATATTGTGAGCTGTTTCTTAGTAAAATTGATACCTGACATCCTATTTGATAGTATAAAGTTCTATTGGGTTGTCGGAAAAGTCATGACGCATTTTTGCAATGAAAAACATAAAAAAAATATGTCATGAGTTTTCCGACAACCCAATAGTTTTACTTCACTCTTATTCAACTTGCTTATTCCTTCATTCATAATTGTACTATGTTTACATCATCTGTTGTGGGCATTGTGTTATTTCCAGGTTTCAGCCCTCTAGGAATCTCTGGGGCTGGAGGGATGCCTTTGAAGCAATGACAATGGAATAATAACACCAGTAATAATAGCCAACCTTTTTAGAGTACTTAGTATGTGCTAGGCACTGTTCTAAGCACTGCATGAAATAACTAACTTCATCTTAGTTGAATTCTATTAGAGAGAATAGGTACTATTATTATTTTTACTCTATACATGAGGGAAGTGTCAAGAAACAGTAGTTCAGTAACTTGCACAAGAGTCTCAACAGCTGACTGGAACCAACAGACCATCCATCACAGACGACTTCTTGGAAGATTTGAATTTTATTCTGAATCTTTCAAAGGTGATATAATAATGTAATTGGATTCCTGGTCCCTTCATCCTGAAAGCTTGGATAAGTGATCTATACCAGGGATCCCCATTCAGTCTCTCCAGCCATCAACCTCCCTTTTTTGTCACTGTGTCAACTTTAAACATGTGAAGCGATCATGGGCAACATTTAACATATTCTAAGTCCTGGAATGGGCAAGAAGGAAGAAGAGAAGTGGTGCTGAATTCCTGGGAGGCAGGGTTCAGGATCCAAGGGGATCCTTGGTCTAACCTACCCTGTCTACTGTCTCTTGCTTCCAGGCTATGTGCAGGCCTGCCGAGCCCTGATGATTGCAGCCTCAGTCCTGGGCCTACCTGCCATTCTCCTACTGCTGACAGTTCTCCCCTGCATCCGAATGGGCCATGAGCCTGGCGTGGCCAAGTACAGGCGGGCTCAGCTGGCTGGTGTTATGCTCATTCTGCTGGGTAAGACAGCTTTCCACATGGCACCGAGTTCTGCGTAAACCTGATGAAGGTCAGATCTTGCTGCTGCTTCATCCAGCTCAAGAGATAATGTGAAAGGAAGCCAAGTGAATCCTCTGCAGAATAGACCCCTCCCCCCATGTATATCCCTTTATGTTTCATGAGCAGTTTACACAGAGGGACAAGTCATGTCGGAATAGGAGGGTCACTGAACATGAACATAAGTTAACAAGCGAAAGAATTTTGAGGGTAATAGCTAAGGGAGAGACCAGGAGGACAGAAAAGTCACACAGTACCTCTCTACTCAGGCTTCACGATGGAATTCTTTTTTGAAAACACCAGCGCCCAGGTCCCAGAGCAGGTCAACTGAGTCAGAATTTCTGGCTATAAGGCCAGACAAAGATATTTTTCGAAAGCTTCCCAGGTGACTTTTTTGTGTGGTCAGGTTTGAAAACTTCAGCTAATGTATAAAGAAGAATAGAGAACGAGGAAGGCAAGAGAAAAGTAAGATGTTGAGGGTGGCAGATCACTAGGTGATGATTCAGTCTTTCATTTAATAAGCATTCGTTGAGCACTTGCTGAGTGGTGGGCACCACAGCAGGCACTGGGGCTACTGGAAAAAAGGAAGGCAGTGTCTGCTTTGAGGGTACTTGGACATCTTGATAAAGTGTGGTATATGCTCATCTTAAAAGGCAACACACGCTGTACACACATGTAGGAAGGCATCTACTCCAGACTGGAGCACTTTCCCAGAGCAGAGGACCCCAGAGAGTCGGAGGAAGGTGACCAGGTCACAGATTAGAGGGAGGGACCATCCTTGCCTAGAAAATGGCATGTACTCGTTCTCTCTTCCTGATTACTCCCTCACACAGAGGGCTTGATTTAACCACCTAGGGAGAGTCTTTCTAGCTCTGTTCTCTTCAGCAATTTCACATCTGTTTTTTTTCTTGAATGCTAATATAGTTCCATCAGCACATTCTAAATGCTGTCTAGACGATATATATTTTGAGAACAGCAACTCTTGTTGCAAAGTGCTCTGATACATCAGTGAAGAGAACAGGGTTAGATATAAAGTCAGGTTCTCCTGGGACAAGGAATGCCCATCCTCAAACTGGTATCAGATCATGTGTTTGAGGGATAAGGACAAGGGATCAGGGTTCTGTGTGGGTCATTGCCACTCAGCGATGGTCACCAACAATGACACCGATGAGGCGAGGGGATGTGAGAGGTAGAGGCACCATTTCACAAGATGGCAAAGGGATGAAGGTTTTCAGGGGCTTGTGAAGCCATAGAGAATTCAGAGGAGGATGTGTGTGTGTGTGTGTGTGTGTGTGTGTGTGTGTGTGTGTGTGTGACAACAAGGGTGAAAAGACTAGAAAACCACTGTCATTTCCAGAGAAGAATGTGGGCATGGACATTTTGGTTCCAGCCATAAAGAATTTATGTGGGAGTGATGCACAGAACACACAATCAGCCTCAAGTGCTCCGTCTAACTCACGGGGGTCCCCTCTTGTGGTACTTTTGGTGGTCAGACCTTTGTATCCAAATCCCGTTTCTAATTGGTAGACTACAAATAAACTGGTTTGTGGAAACTCTTCTTATCCTAAACATTTGTGTTGGTGGTGACTTTCCTCTCATTCTTACAGAAGCTCCAGAAGGTTCTCTCTTTGGCTCTGAGGATACAAAGCTGAAGGATGGGTCTGTTATGTTAGGTGTTCATCTTTAGGAATTCTGGCCTACAATATGAATATCACAGAATATCCACAAGTAAGAGGATACATTTAAAAAAATCCCACAAAACCAAACTCATACCCTGTGGAACGTAAAGATAGAAAAGCAAAGCACATACTGACAAATTAGTATATTACCCCTCCCAAAAAAACAACTGAATTGTCTAGTTAAATAAGAAGGGTTATTTAAAAAAAAATAGCAGCCAGTTGTGTGAAACATCCTACCTGAATTAAAAAAAGCTTTATTTTTTTTCAAATGGGTGGGTGGATTTAGACAGAATCATAGAAAGGAAAGTGAGGTGGGACTGGGTAATGATATGAGTTTCTCAGTCTGTTTGCTGCCTGGAGTGAAACGATGGAGGGGCGTGTTGGGTGATATGAACCCCGAGAGAGGCTGCAGCTTTTGGTCACTGGCTGTTAGGACTGGACAGAGGCTCTGCCCCTTGCCCTCTTGCATCGTTGCAGCTCCAGTGTCACCTGCTTCCTCTTTGGTGACTCCTGTCTGGATTGATTTCTCAGGGAGTGGCCACTTGCCTTTGGGTTGGTTGTTGTTTTGACTGGAACGAGCTAGCTCTGGAAATGTAAAGCTTATTGTCTCAAGTGTGGCACCTGCTGGGCTCCTCTAGGTCTTCTCCCCATGGAGCCAGAGAGCCTTGTTTGCCCTGTTGGCAGAGGGCGGGAGGAGCAAGAGAGAGTGAAGGCTCCCTTTGTGTTGCTCTGGGTTGGTTTCTGCCTCTCTCCCTTTGCAGGAGAAGCCAGTGTTGGGCTTGCGCTGGGTGCCTAGGATCACCGATGGCGCTCCAGCTGAGGTGTGGTCTCTGACCAAAGGGACCAGACAGCACGGAGGGATTTGGGGGCCTGGAATTGGAAATAGTGTTGAAACTAATCTTGGTATGGAAACCTGAAGCACTATTAATTAAAATCAGTTCTTCCTGACCCTGAAAATCTTTATTTTTTTGAAAGCTTAAATACATTATGTCTGTTGTATAACAGCTTTATCTTCTCGGCAGTCTAAGTGTAATGGTGTGAGGATTTCATTCCTGCTGTGGGGGAACGATTGGGAGCCCGATGCTGCCAGCTTCTTAACCCAGATGAGTAGGTCAAGGAGCCACAGGCTCCTCAGATCGGGATGGATCTCAGGCTAATCTAATCTGTGATTTTTCAAAAGCCCCTGCTGAGGTGGGAGGTGTTTATGCCTCAAACTGTTTTATCTTATCATTTGGAGTCAGACCAACTGTACTGAATCTTGAATTCACCACTTTCTAGCTGTGTGAACTGGAGCAGTTACTTAATGTCTCTGAGCTTCTGTATAAAATGGGGACAATAATACCTTCTTCTGAGGTTGGTAAGCATAGTGAAATGATATATGCAAACTATTTAGCAGGGTGTCTGGCACATAGCACATGCTCAACAAATGGCTGCTATTATTATTGCTGTTGTTGGTTAGAGAAAATAGAGGCCTAATCCAGAGGGCAATTGGGAATTCTTCGATTGTGTCTAATTTCTGCAGGGTAATAATCTCCACATGTGGAACTGGTAAGGAGAGAGCCACTCCTGGAAACACTAGGCCTAATCCTAGTCTAATGAAAATATTTCCTTTGCTTACTTTGTAGAAACCAGTGTGTAGGGATCAATAGTTGGAGTTTTTTTTTTTTTAATTCCATTATGAAAAGCCACATTAAGCTACCCAACTGAAAATGCTCATGCTTAGTTCTGATACAGTCTAAGGCTCACCTCCCTATAAGTTAGAAAGTACTTGATTTGGTATTTCCTGGGGAGATGGGGTGGGGAATGGAAGGAAATGGGATGCATTTTCCTTCTGAAGTGGAATCCTTTCATCTTCTCACCTCCTTTAAAAAAAATATGGCCCCAGGAATACTATTTGTATTGGGGGAAAAAAGTGTTTTAAGTTGGAACTAACAGGTGAATGAAATTGCAGTAAAATGAAGAGTGTGTACCAATGTGGGACCAATTGAGCTTGTCATACACATAGAATCAGATGTCCTACAAGGAGCGGGAGTCCTTGAGCGTGGAATAAACAGTGATGCCCTTACTCCCAGCATCTTATTAGAATAGTTAGAAAAGTTCTTCCTGCAAATTCATCAGCTTTATACAAGTAAGCCCCTAATCTAAATCAAATGGCATCTTAATATGGCTGTGGCTTAAAATGACCTTACCAGTAAAAATGGGAAGAATTAACTGCTTTATGAGATCTCTCCAGTCTCTAAATTCTGTGATATTAAAAAAACAAAACAAAACAAAACAAAACAAAAAAACAATCATGAGATTTACTTTTTAAAAAGGACATAGAAAAAATATATGTAATGATGTGTGGAATCAAAATGAAGGGAAAAAATGTTGAAAGCAGGCCAGGAAAAAAATGCATTCAAATATTCCATTGACTTGATGATGTGGTATATATTAGGTCTTTGTAAAAGTCATTGCGTAAAAGGACTATGTCCTTTGACAGCTGTATTTTCTTAAGTCCAAGTTTAGAGAATGATAAATGAAAATTTTTTTTTTCCTAATTTCAAATTATAAGGGAACTACAAATAAATATAACTTCAAACAACAGCTTGTTAGAAACTCATTTCCTGTTGCCTTGAATTAACTGGCTTCTTTGTGAAAAACTAAAGCTAACTGCTATTTAGATCATACGTGACAATAGTATAGATTGTAGAGGACAGTGTTCAATGCACTGTAAAATGTTAAATAGAAGGGAATTTTTAAAAAAAGGTTTATTATGGAAAATTTCAAATGTACATAAAATAGAAAGAACAGTCTAATGAACCCCATAAACCCAAACTCATTCTCAATAATGATCAACTCATGGCCCATCCGCTTCATCTGTCTACTTTCCTTCCAGTCCCCAGATTTTTTTTTGTTTTTTAAGCAAATCTCAGATAATATCAAGGAAGATTATTTTCAATAATCCTAATATAAGTCAGATTAATTAATTTTAATGAAAATATTGCTTTGTGTTAGAAATGATACTTTTAAAAGCCCTTTCAGTGCTTCGTACTGAAAGTGACAAAGCCTGAAAACAGGTGCTCACTGGAGGAGGGAAAAAATGTTGGTCTGGTGCTCTTCTGTCTTCCTGGGCCCCTTCGTCTCTCTTTCTCTAAGTTGTTACCTCCAAATATACCTGTGCCAATTTTATTTCACTTCATCACATTTATTTAACTCCATGTGTTACTGCATGTCATCTAGTCCCTAAAGGTGTTAAAAACTACATTTATTATACATTTTATTGCTCTAAAATTATCTTTCCAAATATTCTATGTTTGGCTACATCAAGATCATTGTTAACTTTTAATAAGGGTGTATTCTGTCAACTAAAGAACGTATTATATTATATTATTTGAAACTTATCAAAAGAGGTAAACAATTTTATTCAATAAAGAGCAAGGAATTCGATTTGTAGAGGACCAAGTCTAGATGCATCTGTGCCTACACAGCGAAGCTTGCTTTTGCCCTTCTCACCTTCTTTTGTTTTTTAAGCTAAGACTAGCCCCAATTTTCACTTTCTTTCCTCCCACAAATGACAAAAATTTCCCCCTTGTGCAGTAAACTATTGCTGTCTTCTGCAGGTAGAAAGGAGAAACAGATTGAAAAATCTGAGTGTTAAAAATAAATTCTGATGACATAAAAGAAAACCAATGGCAATTCCCTTTAATCTTTATTCAGTTTTCTTTATCTTATAGCTAACTATGACTTTTTAAGGAAGACATTAACAAAAATTTCCTTAACAGAGGGGACCATTATAGTCTCTCTCTCTCTTTCTCTGTCCCTCTCTCTCCAAATAGAAAGAAATCTAACAGGTCTTCTGTGTCTTTAAGAAAGCCAAAAATTAGGCTCAAATAAACTCTGACAAAAATTCAAAAAAAGAGAAAGAACGCCAAACATCATTGCCAGTTCTATTAATATTTCACGTTTTAGTTGAGTTTTGACTTTCATTTTTAACTTTATTGATTAAAACATCCCCTTTTCCTTTCAAATCACTGCTGTGATTGAGTAAACTTCTCCCTTTTTAGTTTGTAAACATTCTTCATTGTGAGTTCAATTGAAGGTCACAGTTTCCAGTGAACCTCTCATTTCCCTTCATGTTGTGTGGCGGCGGTCTGTCATTCTTTAGTGGTTTTGATGTGGTTCATCTTTGAGAGCCACAGGAATTCCACTCAGAGTTCATTTATCTACTAGGAAATAAAGAGCCTGCTGGTGCTCATTTTTCTTGCTTTGCAGGGATTATAAAGGAAGGCAGTCTTTAATGAGGTAAATCATGAGCTTGTAACTTTATGTGTGTTAAAGTCACATGAAGGTTTTATGATTTTGGAAGTCACTTTTGGTGTGTGTGAAGTGGAAAGTAGACCTGAAATGAGACCACCTCTCCATCCATCTGTGTGTCCAGCCACCCATTCACTCATCCAGTCCTGTAGGTTCATTATTTAAATATTTAGACATTTTTATGATTTTTCCTTTTTCTAGTGAATTAGATTGGATTAAAATCTAACAAAATCCCTAAAACACTCAACATCAAGATTGATGATTACTTTTGGAATACTGAACCTGGATATTTCCTTATGTGAAGATAATCTTGTTTTATTAGTTTTCTTATTAAACTAATAAGGGGAAGAATTAAATGAAATTAGAGGTAATTTCTAATCTTATTTTATAAAATCTAAACAGAATCTGAAAGTTAGGCTTATGTGACATGTGGGGAATGCTTGTGTGTGTGTGTTTGTGTGTGTGCTGTATGTGTAAATAGGAAGAATTGAAAAATATAAAACTTAATTTAACCATAAGCTGTTTTGAAACCAGTTCCTTGTTTATAGGAAAGATCAGTTGGATTGAATCAAATCGATTGTTTGGGAATCAAATCTTTCCTCTATGGAATTCAGCTTTACATTCCCCACCTTTCCCTTTGTCAAGCTTGGGTGTTTGGAAGCCATTGCTAGGTTGCTGTTTTTACCTATAGCAGTCAAATTACCACTTTTAGGGTCTAGGGGTGTTTAGCTGGAGCGTGCATTGATACAAAGAATCTAGAGCGGATCTCTCTGGCTGAAGCACTGGAGAAGAGGTTTTAGTCCTTTGTCCTGATAGAGAAAAAGGCTTCTATCTGTTCCTCGCTGGGAGTATGACTATGATACTAGCCAAGCAGTTCTCCAAGAGTGCTGGATTTGGAACGTTGGCAAGAAGAGAAAGAAAAAGACGTTTCCCTGTATCAGGTGTTCAAAGCCCTAGGCTGGAAAGGGAAGATTCAGTTAACACTGGTCTTCTGGAGAACATTTTGTTCACAGAAGGAAAACACATCTCATACAAACAGCACAGAGGCTGGCATGGTGGTACTCACTCTTCAAGAGAAGTGCAGCCATTGACATATGGATAGATTTTGGCTTCTTAGATAATGGATATAAGCTCCTTACCTATGTGAATAGTTCACAATTAATGGAGTGAACTTAGGCTCCTAGAGAGCCAATTTGAGAAATTCAAAGGCCCCCAATTCACTTCTCCACCTGACTTCCACTTGGGATTTATATATTTTTAGGACAGGAATCACCTGTTTAGGTATGGATACCTAGCTTGTGGGGGTGGACTTAGTCTTTTGTCAACAAAAGCCAATGTTACAAGCTACACAAATGAGATGGTGTAAAAGGTCTTTCAAAATGTACAGGGCTGTTAGATTTGAGTGCTTATGTTAAAGAAAAATTATATTTCTTTGTGAGTATAGAGGTAAGTTAGAAAATCACTCAGTAGGAGTAGAAATTAGAAAAAGCTTGCTGAGCTAAAAGTAACAGGTACCACAGGTAGGAAATATTGCAATGCTCTGTCTTGAATTTATTGAAGTATTTATGGCTAATGATTGGAAACATTATTATTATTATCATTATTATTACTATTAGTCTGTGAACTTTAATATGTTGTTCCAGCTTAAAGCTTTAACTGAAATTTCTATTCTGTTGTAGTTGTAAGAAATCAGATGATAAAGGAAGTTAGGGAGTTACTTTGTCTAGAGCTGTGTTGTTCAGAACAATAGCCAATATGGTTACTTAAATTTAAGTTAATTACAACTCAGAATTCGGTTTTTCTGTCTCGCTGGCCTTAGGAGAAACATTCAATAACCCATGTTGCTTGTGGCTATCCTAGTTACAGTGCCAGTCTAGAGGTTTAATTTTGTTTTTCTTTATAGGCCCCTGCCTGCCCTTGTTTTGTTACTATGTTAAGGAGGAGGGGGAAAAGATGATATAGAGGCTATTTCTTATCTTAGTCTTTAAAATCTAAACCAAATTTGAAACTTAGATTTGTTGGTACAAGACTGTAAAGTTCTACCATTGGGATCCTATCACAACAAATATCATCACCATCAGATCCTTGAGTGGGTAAACTGTTTTACTCCAAGACTATTCATTTTTTGTGTTGAGATTTTTGTGATTGTGAACAGTATAACACAAGCTCAAACTCTTAGCTGATATGCCACTGATGTCTAGCAATAATTTACCACAGCAAGAGAATTTTTGTAGCTTTTTCAGGTCTTTGCAATGTGAATTGACTACATTGAAAAAATATAGTAGAAAATTGAAGTGAGCATTATTTTGTTTCTCATTCCTGAATAGCTCAGGTCATTCAGTCATTCAACTGGTATTCATTGAGCATATACTATGTGCTTTCCCGAACTAAATGCTGACTTTACAAACATAGGTTAAGTAAGACATGGCTCTTGCCCTCAAGGAACTCAGAACTTGGAATGGAAAATAGACATGTAAAAAGATAATTATAAATACAGTTAGGTAAGTGTAATAATAGAATTATAACTTTGACATATAAAGATATATACGTAAATACGAACACATATTTTGGACTTAAATGATTTATTCTTACGTTTGTACTTTGGCGTTCTTTTGTCTCTGCCATCTGTTGGAAAAATAAGGACCTAGCAGTTTGACACAAGCTTTTGATCAGCATATTCTACACCTGCAAGCCTTTAGGTTCAGATTTCTCAGGGAGTAGAGCTGTGTGTATCGAGTTTTTTTTTTTTTGAGTTGGTTGGAAGCCAGGGGTGTGTGCATGTGGAATGAAGGGTGGCTTGCTCACTGAACCTAGTGTATGATGGGTATGCCCAGTCACAGCCTTCTCCATGTCTCCCCAGCTCTCTGCGCCATTGTCGCCACCATCTGGTTCCCTGTGTGTGCCCATCGTGAGACCACCATCGTGAGCTTTGGATACTCCCTGTACGCAGGCTGGATCGGTGCTGTGCTGTGCCTCGTGGGTGGCTGTGTCATCGTCTGCTGCTCTGGAGATGCCCAGTCGTTTGGTGAAAACCGTTTCTACTACTCTTCTGGTTCCAGCTCCCCTACTCATGCCAAGAGCGCCCATGTATGAGAGGGCTGCCAGCCTGCCTGTGGAGGTGCTGCGGGTGCCGGGCCCATGGCCCTAGGTTTGCTCGCCACAGTCATAGTGGGGGAGCCCACTCCCCTGTCTCTGGCTCCAAAGCCAAAGGTCTAGAAAAGCATCCCGTCTGGCATTTTGTAGTCTTAACAACCCCTGCCCTCCCCATTTTGTTGTTTTAAATCTTTAGCTCAGTTAATGCCCACACATTTTCCCCATGGTTTTGCCCACTATTAGCTCTTGGGCATTCCTGTGTGTGTGTGTGTGTGTGTGTGTGTGTGTATGATATATATACACATATATAATTTTTTATTTTATTTTTTCCTCTCTCTTTCTAAATTTTAAATACCTTGCAAACATTGCTGAACTGGGTGTGGGGGTAGAGAAATAAAAGACACTTTTCAAACTGTTACAGATGACAATGGGAGCCTCGTAAAAGATGCCTCTCTGTTCCCTCCCTCCTAGTCAGCTCCAAGGTCATTTATAAGCGATAGAAAAAGACAGAATTGGGGACGTGGGGTGGGAGAGGGAGGAGAATCCTGGAACTTCCCTTCCATGGGAGTTTCTCTTTTGTAAGTCGAGGGCAAGGGGTGGGGATATTGTTTAGTTTGTGATTTTACATTTATCTGTACATACTTTTTCAAGATTGTTCATTTTTATAACCATGGTTTTCCTGAAATTCTCAATTCATCAGTATGAAGGAAATGAACCAAATAGACTTTAATTATATGATAAATAACAGTACAAGTGAGCATAACTCTAACTGACATTCCACAAAACATTTTTGTTTTCCAGGTTTGTGTGATGTAGTTTTTAATCCTACACTTGCATATGCTTCAATTTAACACATTTAAAAAGCTTTTTTTTTTCCTTTTCTCTATTTTCATTCTGTTAGCCATCTTGAAGTGATATTGTTTAACATGAATTGTACTGTTGAATTTGGCTTTACGGGTGTAAACACTGATGGTGTATCAGTACCTGAGACCCCAAACTCTCCAAACATTGATGGTGCATTTTGTTCTTTAAGTGAAATCTGTGCAATAAAATAACAGACTGTCTGCAAAACTGACCTGTAATATTCTGTTGTATCCACAGGTATGACCTATTGATGTGAAAAAGTTTGATTAATCTCTCGTAGTTGATAGGGAACCCAATCGGAGATGCAAGAAGTCATTCTGCACTGCCCCAAATAATTAAAATATTGTATTTTATTCACTATATCGTGGTGGTAATGTGTGGTCATAAAAGTGTAACCGAGATCCTTTATAGGTTTTTTTAAGTAGAGTGACATTATGGCATCTTTAAGTCACATATAAATGGGCAGCAATCAGAAACCAAGAGTCAAGCATTATGCAGTTAAACTTTTAAAATCTATTTTGCACACTTAGTAAAAAAATTGGGTAGGTATAAAAGAAACCCATTTTATTGAACCTTCAGTTAATATCTAAATGCATTTTGTTCAAATGCATGTATATAGACATTTGGAAATTTTGGACAAAGAAAGACACATTGAGTTGATTTTTTTACTTGTTTTCTGTTCCAGAAACTGTCAAGTTATGATTCTGCTCCCCCCAAAAAAACAGATTACAATCTACTTTGGCAGTATTTTTCCAAAAGTACAAATTTCATTAGCTGATAGTATAATAATTGGCAAACATTTCCTCTTTGGAAATATCCACTTGGGCTAGTCATTTTTGTAGATATTTGTGTACATTAGGAGATTATAACCTGGTGGAAACTATTTCTAAATTACTTATACAGAAAAGACAAACTTCATGTTGGCTAAAATATTTGCTTAGTTATCATACAGTTTTTGTAAGGATACAAGTCTTGTGATTATATTGGAGGAACCTCCCTACCTCATAAAGACTCATCAGGTTATGATTGTGAATATGAGTGAAGCAAAAGGAATTTGGGGATGGGGGCTGGACAATTAAGGTTTTGTATCCCCACATTCCCTCTCCTCCTAACCATTGGCTTGAATCAGAAGTGTCAAGTCACTCTCCTCTTATGAATATATATGCCCATTTACCTACTTCCTTTCCTGAGGCTGCTGCTTGCTTCCTCATGTGAGAGGGTAGGTATGCTACATGAGCCCCACTTTTTCCTGCAGCAGAAGAGACACGCCAGTTTCTCCTAGCTGACTGCTGCCTGCCTAATTAGGGAATTCCACTTTTTTGGCCATAACTCTAGTATGAGGGAGATAGGAACAGGTAGCTGATCCTTTAGAAGAGCATCGTCCAGTAGAAATATACTAGGAGCCACATATGTCTTTTAAATTTTTCTAGGAGTCACCTTAACAAAGCTAAAAATAAATAAATGAAATAAATTTTAATATATTTAATCCAATACATCAAAAATATTATTATTTTCATACATAAATAATTGTTAATGGGATATTTTATCCCATTAACAAGGACTTTTTTTGGTATTAAGTCTTTAGATTCCAGTGAGTATTTTACACTCACATCACATCTCAGTTGTACTAGCCACACTTTAAATGCTCCATGGCCACATAGGGCTGGTGGCTATTGGATTGGACAGCACAGCTACAGGAAGGTCAACAGGTCTGGCCCAGAAACCATCAACAGGGATTCAGTCTTGATGATTTTGTCTGCTTTCATTAGAGCTCCATTAGAACCTGGCAATTCCAGTGTCAATAATTGTCACCCAGGGAAGATAATGTCCCCAATCACAGGTAACATGGCAGACCCAAAGTGCTCTACCCGAAAAACAGGGAAAAGGGAATTCGTGCTCTTAAAACCTGTTTGTGCCAGGAACTTCACATGTTTAATTGTCCCCACAGTTCCCATTGTGTAGATGAAGAAAATGAGATTGAGAGAGTTAAAATTGTCAAGATCAGAGAGCCACTATATAGAATTAAAATCGGATTTAAGTCTATCTAACTTTAAAGCCCTGGTTCTCTAATTTAAGCATCACTACTAGGAAGTCAGGTAAAATACAGATTCGCTCACTTTGCTTCCACAAACCTGACTCTGGTGGGCACCCCAAAAATCTGCATTTTTATTGTGCACCCTCAGTTATTCTGATGAGGTGGGCCCCAGAAATAGTGAAGGGAAAGCCTTTTTCTCAATTCTTTCTGTAGGTCAGCTAATCCCCTCTGTCCCTTTTTGATGGCTCTCAGAGGGGAGATTACTTTGAGAGTTACATCGAGAGTCCCTTTTCACCTTGCCCCCCACCTTTGGCCTGTTCTGAAGAGACCACATGCACGGGATCTTTGTTTTCAGATGAACCAGTTTAGCTCATGCTCTCCAAGAATTTGATATAACCAAATTGGAGACAGAATGTTTCAAGGAAATCCCTGAATCTAGGGATGCTAGTTACAAGACAGTAAGAAAAAAGAGAAGGTTGTGTACTTAAAGGATACAAGTTACATATTTGTGCTGAATTGGTGATTTGGGATAACAATAGAACAACGTTTGGTTGTATCTTGCCCTGTGTGTGTTTTTTCTTTTAAATTTCAAATTTGCATGTCAGTGTCTCTCTATACAATGTACACAATGTGAACTGCAGCATCTTAAATGTTTGGCAGGACATTCATGCTCATGACATCACATGCTGGGAGGACAGGAAGGCCACTGTGGGGCCAGCCCCGGGAAGAGGCAGCATCAGTGCGGCCATTGAGATGTCTCCACAAAAGAGTGTGTGACAGCCAGATGTGCTGCTTAATGGAGACTGAACCAGAATTGTGGGTGGAACGTTGGCACATGCTGCTTGTGGCTTGAATAGTAGCTCTTGAGGAATCTATATTTCTTTACCTCAACGCAGCATCTGAGAGCTCAGGCTTTGTGGCCCTGTGGCTGGGGGAGGGAATGGAGATGGAGGGACTTGTCACTGCTCCATGCCCCATTGTTGAAATGAAAAACGTGGAAACATTAAACCATTTCTAGAGGACTGATGCTTATGCTTTATATCAAAATTACCTTCCAGGGCCAGCCAAGTGGCACGGTGGTTAAGCGCTGGCTTGGGAAGCCAGCAGCCCCGGTTAGGTCCCACATGTGAGGGTCAATGACACTGCCCTCAAAAAAAGAAAAGAAACAAAATTACTTTCCAAGGAGAGCACAGTTGTCACAGAACCAGTCTGGGGCTTTCTTTAATAAAAATGGTTATTTCCCTTACGTTGAGTTACATAGAGCTTTGCTTTTCAAACTGTAATGTGCATAGAGATCACCTGGGAATCTTGTTAAAATACAGATTCTGATCTTGCAGGTGTGGAGTAGGGACTGGGATTCTGCATTTCTAACATGCTCTCAGGGAATGCTGGTGCTGTTGATCTAGATTCAGACCTGGAGTAATAATACGGAAATTTTGAACACTGCAGACAAATACAAATCAGAAAATAAAAATTGCCCATCATTTCATCTTTAGAATGATTTCTCTTGTATGTATTGGTCATCATTCTATTTTAAAACCAAAACCACTAACATAGTCTATGTATAGTTTTGCAACCTGCTTTAAAAAAACAGTATGTAGAGAACATTTTCTATCTCATGAAGTGTTTTTCTAAAAAAACATGTTTAGTATCTGTGTAATATTCCATTGCTTAGGTGTACCAAGATTTACTCAAGTTGTTCCCAAGAATATCTCGGTTATCCCGATCCTTTTCTAATTTTTTCTAAGTAATTTTGCCACGAAGATCCTTAGAGTTTTGCATATACACATGATGATCTTTTTAAGATAAATTCCTAGAGTGGTGTTTAAAAATCTCAGAAGTGTTTTAAATCCCAGAAGTTCATTTTTCTGCTAGAGAGGTGCCTAGTTTCCCCTAGATCTTATAATAGAATTCAGTATATCAACTTAATATGCTGTTCTTTTAAAATTATTTGAAATATTTAAAATTCAGTTATGTTGATATGGAATTATATAACAAAATTACATAAGAAAACACAGTAAATGGTGAATGAAAAAATTTCAAAAGTATTTATGATAGGAGAAAAGGTGTGAAGAGAGGAGCCTGGGGGCTGAAGTTCAGCCTGTCCTACATTACAATTCTGCTGCAGTTGACCCTGTTTGAACAGGAGCATTTATCTCCAAGAGACCAGGTGTTGGGGGACACTAATGCCAATAGCATCAGAGTTATGAGGGAGCAGCTCTGGAACTACTATTAGATAAATCATTGTTTTTTATTTTATTTGCTCCCTCATAATCTATTAAGCATAACATATTGAGACAAAAACAAAACAGGGTAAAACAATGAATCTGTTGCTCTTTTCGCAAGCCTTCTAGACATTAATTCTATGCTTAAGCTAAAAAGAAAATTTACCTGGGTTCTCTTGCTGCCTGGTTTGTTTTTTTAAATTTGTGTGTCAATTAAGGGTGAGGAAAAATGTACATGAAGGAGACCTTTCAGAGGCATGGGAAGGCCCAGGACTGTTGGAGATGAGAGTATTTGTACCCAGGGCAGACAGGTGCTTTCGGGTGTCAGCTTTGGCTTCCATGAAGAGCATAACCTTTTTTCAGTTTGGGCCAGTCATAGTGCTTCCTTATCCTGAGAAGACAGGGAATGGCCCTGGTGGCCAGCAGTTCATCCCTACTGGATCAGCCAGAGCTCATGATTTATTGGAACTGTGGGTCAGAGCACCTTCCTCTCTGATAGCAAAACTGGGAAGATGTGAGCTCGAAAGCTCTTAGCCGCTGTGGTTCCAGCCCTGTGGAAAACATGTGTCTGGGAAAATGAGGCCCAACGCAGTGGGAAGGAGAGGCAAAAGAATAGAGAAAGGGCTTTATGGTATATGAGGGGCTGGTTTCAGCATTTCTGAGGTCAGCTTCACACATGTGCTTTGGCTACACAAACCAATACCCTCACTCACGCCTTTACTTTTCCTAATCAAGGTCTGTCAATTACAACCAATTTTGACTGGGCAGAGATTCTAGTTATAGGCACAGGCTCCACAGTGTCCTCTTCCTTTGGAGCATTGCACCTTGTCTTTTGCTAGCTGCATGGTCTGAATGGGACCATGACCCTTCTCCTTTGCCACAGAAAAAGGTCCAGAAGACAGATGTGTGGTCTAAGTCAGTTCCAATAAAGTGATTCAACTAAGTTCTCTCCTGGCATTTTTCAAACTGAAATTAAAGGAGGAAACTATTACTGTCCAGTTAAGAGAGCTTCCAGTCCCCATGTTGTCTGTCAACCTTGTGGAGGAGCATATCTGTAAGAAGGGAGAGGATGGGCAGAAATGAGAGATGGAGAGCAGGGTGCCCAACAATATTCAGGACTCTACTTCTAGATGACCCTGGAGCCAACACCATCATTTTTAGTCAAAGCTAATCTGAGCTGGTAAAAAAGTCTTCTTTAATAGAGGGCCACTTGAACCATTTGGTTTAGACCTCAAGCCTGAGACAGTCTCACATTTGAGCTGTCTTGTGATAAATTTATGCAGGGCAGAACGCCAGGTTTCATAACTAATGTTTATCCTAACTAAAACCCATTGATACCCTCTTCACCTCCTCCACTGTCCCCCTACCACCTGCCCCTTATATTAACTGCTAAGTCAGAGTTCAGGAAAACAGGAACCACTATAAGATTGCAAACAGAGAATTTAATACAAGGAATTGGTTGCAGACAATGGAATAGCTGAAAAGCCACACAGGATGATGAAGTAAACCAGAGTTTGACAACAGTAGAAAGCCACTACCAAGCAATGGAGAGGCCATGTCTTTAGAACCCAGAAACTAGGGCCATCTAGTGGGAGCTGGGACTATGGTGAGGCTGCCAGATGAGGGCTGAGACCACAGAGGGAAGCGTTGTCCTGTGGAATCTGGGACCATGGAAGAGACTCAGCCCTGCTGAAGGAGCTACCTGACGCAGAGCAAAAGAGGGAGAAATACTCTGGTGTCTCCCCTCCTCCCACTCCCCAAAAGCAGCCCAAGGTCAAGGAAGCCTGGGAAATGTAGACAGAAGAGTAAGAGGAGAGTAGGAAGCAGCTCTCAGAAAACACAGGCAATGAAGTCTGAATATGGCAGAGCAGATATAAGGAGTAGGGAGCCTCAAAATCTGGTAGCTGCTGAGGTCTCAAGAAGGGTGGGGTGGAGGGCAGCAACTGTCTGAGAGCCTGCTAAGTGCCTCCCAAGTGAGCACTTCTGGACCTACTTAGGACATTGATTCAAAACTGATTCCCAGTCCAGCATGGCGGCACCCAGTGTTGGTGTGAACTGTGAAGAGTTCATGGAGTTCCAGGAATTACTCAAGGTAATGAGATTGAGGACAGAATAGTAGATTAATTAAACACTATGGTTCCAACAGCTTTCTTTGCTGTTGGGAAACTGATGCCAGCCAAACATGTAAACAACTTTATGAGTCTTTGATAGTAGCTCACACAAGTAGGAACAGTCATAAAAAACTGTATGGCTCAGATTGCGTCAGTAATAAAAAACCTCTGAAAAGAGAGAAAAGAATTTGGACAATTTAACATTATTAAAGCAACTTAGAAAAGAACAGTCAAAATTGAAATGGATGTAGTTAGAAGTGAATGTTGAGGAAGTGATAAATTACAGGAACTGGAAGTGGGAATGTGTTTAATGAATGCTGCTGAATTCACTTTAAGCCTTCAAAGAATGAATAAAAATAGACTTTTTTTTTTTTTCAAGGACCAGCTTATCTCATGAGAGTTATATATGACAGACATCAACAAGAAAGGCTTCCTAGGATGATTTCTGAGTCAACAGTCCAAGATCTTTTCTTTTCTTTTCTTTTTTTTTTTTTTTTTTTTTAGGGCAGTGTTACTGGCCCTCATATGTGGGACCGAACCGGGGCCGCCGGCTTCCCAAGCCAGCGCTTAACCACTGCGCCACTCAGCCGAACCCAACAGTCCAAGACCTTTTATTGATTTCAGTCCCACTTAGCCAAGACCTGAAGTATAAATAATTCTGATAATTATAGAGAAATCAACCATTATTTTTTACTGATTCTTAAAAAAAAAATTGTAAGTATTAAAATAATTTTCTGAAAACAAAGACAAACACAAATTTAAAAAACCCAAACTGATTCCCAAATCTGCCTTCCTCGCTGGAGCCCGTCGTGCTTTTGACAGCACTCAGGATGTCTTAGAGTTCTATTGCTCAGGTTTAGAGGAGAAACTGCTTCTCTTCCTGTGCTTCCTGGAACCAAAACCAGAACCTGAGTTCTGAACCACTTCCTGTCCCACTAGATGCTCCTCTCTTGGCTGTACACTGGGGGGGAGGGGGGGTCTTTCTCATTTTCTTTCTTCCTATTGCCTCAAGACTGCATTATCTCCTTCCTGGATGCCTCCTCCCTCCCTTCCTTCCAGTCAACCTTCTGCTTCATCAATACACAAATCTCAGCATATGTTCCCCTCACTTGACATCCTGCGATGTGCCCCTTTGCTCACTGGATAAAGTGCAAATGCCTTAGCTTGGCATGTAAAGCTTCATACTATGCCTTCCTGACTTTTATTAAAAATATTTAGATAAGCGTCTTTGGATATGACTAAGAGAAACAGACTTTAGCTAGAGGAAACAAAAAAGAGGTTTTTTTTGAGGGTGGGTGGGTGGGTAGGAAAATGGGATTTGGGGAAGAAAATTTAGTTTTTCCAGGAAACCAAACCCAGAGAAGGCACAAGGACAGTTTTGCAAGAGCTCTGTTGCTAGGATGAAGGAACTCTAATCATGGTTAGTTTTTCTAATCACTTAGTTTAAGATTCAAATACCAGGAAGGGAGCATCTGATTGGTTAGAAGGGTCACATGCCTGCCCTGAGCCAATCACTGCAGCTAGGGAAATTGGGCCAGCCCTGGGACATATGCTCCATGTATATTTCTTTTCCTGGGGGGGGAGGGGGTGAGAAAGGGAATGATTCCGCCAAAGGAAGTTAGGGTGCTTTTACCAAGAAAAGGGGACACTGATGCTGAGAGGATGCAAAATAACACATGTTCATTACACCAATATCCAAGAGTTTAAATCAGTCATTAAACTTTTACATTGGCTCCCTCTGCCACATTGCCCTATGAGTTCATCTAGAGAATGTTTAGGAGGAAGTCAATCATCACTACACAATGGACACTTCATAGGAAAAAAACACCTGGAGCATTATTATGAATTTTAAACTCTTTCCTTAAAGCTATTTATATTTTCAGAAAATCTAAAAAGCTGTTATTAATTAAAATAACTCCCTTATTCTGTCTTTTCAGAATGGAACAGAATTCTGAATTAACAGTTCTTCAGGGCATGATGTCAGCTGCATAATTCATGGCTGTGCTATGTTTTTAGGTCTGTGCTTCCTTAGGGCTTACTGATATTTTATTAAGACTTGAAGTCTTCCCTATTATTCAAAAACTCACAAGCTCTTAAAACTTTGGTCATGTTAAAATGGGTTTTATGAACATCTGATAAAATTATTTATTTATTCATTAATTGATTATTAATTAGTTAAGTAAACATTTATTGAGCACTTGCTATGTGCCAGCTATGCATTAGCTACAAGATACATATTAAAAAAAAGGCAAAAAGAGCCCCAGTCCTCAAATAACTCACAGTCTAGTGGTATATTCAGGTACATCATGAATAATGATGCTATTAGCTTTATATTGTTGTCATCATTAACCTAGTTTGGAAAGTTATACCCTAAGAGTGGAAATAAAATACCAACAGATCCACCTTATGACACAGATTAAAGATAAGAGTTTATAGACTATTTGGTGTATTACATAAAGGCATATTGACTAGGACTTCTTCCAGCATTGCACCGTTTTAATGAGTGTTGAAAGTCAGTCAATCCATAAGCTTCCTAAAGTTTATTCATTTAATTATGAGTAAAACTGAGGAATTAGCAGAAAAGTGCCTTCTCCAGGCTTCTGTACAATGTCCTGCTGAGATCTTCTTTCTAGGAGCTGGAATTTAGTTGAAGGTGTCAATCTTTTGCTTCTCTGAATGATTTAAAAACTCCTTCTCCAGGTGTTAAAGGTGAGCTTTAATCGTGACAGGTGCAACAGAAACATAGCTGAATCAGCTGGCATTGGCACGTAGAGTTAGCACAGTAAAGTGGACACTTGAAGCAATGACCCCCGTGCTGGGGCTGTAGAGTGTGCTGAACTGCTCCAAAGAAAAATATGAAGAATAATATTTCTTTTCATAGTTGATTAAAAAACAAGCAAACAATAGAAACAAAAGTCTAGGCTTTATCGAGTTACTATTATAGGTATCACATGAGTCATTTCATGAAATCCATTTCACAAACTGTAAAAGTTTGGCAACGTCAGTTTTTGCCTAGTATGGTTGTTCTGCCTCACAAGGCCCTTGTGACCCCAACTCCTTCCAACTCCCATTTTACTTAAAATAGAAACATGGCGTGCAGCAAATATATGCATTTGTTCATTTAATTTTTAAAATAATTCTATAAGTTAGGAGCTGTCATATACCTATTTTACAGATGAGAAAACAGGCACAGAAAGGTTAAATAAATTGCCTAAGTTTCCATAGTCAGGATTGTAACCCTTGCAGACTGTAAAGCCTGAAATATTAAACACTATTCTAGCCTTCAAGTGGAATTTATTCCCTAAGAAAGTGGAATGAATTACTGTGGAAAGCCATCAGATGAAAGCACAGATTCAAAATTGACATAAAACTCTTTAACATAAATACTCTCCCAATGGAAAGTGTTATTAATAGTTTAGAAGTAGGGTTAAATTCTGGACCTTTTAGTCTTCAAAACACATATTTTTAGAAAGGGATCCATTCTCTGTAGTCAACTGGAAAATAAAGGGAGCTTGAACTTCTCTATAGCATGAGGGTTATTGAATATTTGTTTCTGCAGAAAGAGGAAATGTAGACTCATATTTTCCATCACTACAAAAACGGATTTTCAGGAAATAAACGGAATTAACTACCGAAGGCAGCAAACTCTCTTGTAGGCTTTGAAGTCCTAATGAATGACAGAGATTATAATCTGTATATGAAAAATAACACGGGAACACCTTTTGCTATGTCTCACCACTGTAGTCCACACTTGCTAGCAATTCCCAAAGTTGTTAAGCGGGTATGGACTGTGCTCAGACCATGGGTTTGGTTTGCAAACAAATGCCAAAACTAGTGCACAACTCTGTTTTTTAGTAAAGAACTCATTGGGCTGGAAAACCCTTAAAATAGCAATCATTCAATAAGGCCTCCTTAGGAAAACAATGTCTTGAATTTTGCACAGAGCCCTTTTGAAGTTAACCAGTTTTGGCTCATGATATGAAAATAAGAGAGAAGTATAGGTCAAGAGGTCTTTCTGAGCTACTTTCAATTTTGCAAGACCCCTGGAAGGGAAGCGGGGCCTTGATTTTGTTTTTAAAAAATCTATTTGGCTTCAGGATGGAAAAGAGAGAGCCAGGGTTCTAATTTTTCTAGTTATGTACTTCCCCACCTTGGCCCACGGAGAGGGGGCAGTGCCAAGACCTGGGAGGCTATCAAAGACTCCCTCTGTGCCTTATGATTTGGAATTTATTTCTGATGTCATGATAAGAACAAAAGAACCTCACCCTGTGTCAGGCTGGGTAATTGCAGTGTTCCCGACGGAGAAGGGAGTGGAATTCGCGTCCTTGAGGCCTGCCTCCAAAGCCTGAAGTTCTCTCTGAACAAACCTAATTTTATTTAATAACCCTTTAGAGAATTATTCTCTACGAATGCTTCTGAACCCTCCCTGAACCCATTTATGCTTCAGCTAACACTGTCACTTGGAGTTAACGAGTTCCATATGTTTGCCACCCATGGTGAGAGTAGTTATTCCGTTTATTTGTCCTCAAATTGTCTCCCATAAGCTGGCTGCTTTGTCCCATCAGTGGTTCATTTGGTTGCTACCATGTGTGCTCAGCTCTTCTCCAGGGTCAATAAACTGATCTCAACACTTGAAAAGGAGCACCTTGAGATGCAAGTTTTACTGAAGAAGATTGAAGGTGTGGGCACAACAACAAGTAAATTAGTTTCAAATGCATCCATTTTTCTAATCTGTTAAATGGAAACAAAAGCTCCATGGAATCTGAGAGAAGAAAATAAAACATGTTTCAATCTCATTTTCAAAGAACCGTATTCCTATATAATGATATCTGATAAAAATGCCTCTAATTTCCCTTTACATTCTTTTCATTAACTGGCTGGGCATTTTCTGGGAGCATCATATTCATCATATTCATGAATGTGCGTTTGTCTGTCAAGTGAATTTATTTAATGATTCCATCTTGAGAGTTTGCCAGAAAATGCCACTAAACTTCAGTGTTTAATTCCTCTCTAATACATTTTCTTAGCTGGATATATAATTCCACAGTATTATCTTTTACTCAGTGTATAGTTTTAATTCTAGGACACCAAACTTTTTAGAGATAATTTCTTTTCCTTTGATTAATTATAAAATAAACAGACCATGGCATATCTAAAATTTTTTTCTTCCTCTATTTATGTTTTCTTTCACTATCTATGCACAGGATTCATTGGCACTTTTTATATCTCTGCTATTAAATCTTATTAGAAAATTTTCATTCTGCAAACTTTTATGAACTATTTCCTCTGTCTCTAGATGTACATATGTATGTTTATTACTTCTACAGATGAACAACTGTATTAATGTATCATGTACAGTATAAAATGTATACAAAAATATGAAAAGAATGGGAAAAATGAGAAAACATTTTAATTTTATTTCATATTATTTATTAATAATATACTCTTTTTTCTTCTCTATATTAGTAATAACATTTTAAAGAGAGCAGTGAGTTTGGACCTACTTCATTATTTAATACTGGGACAAAAACATTCAAAAGTCTGATTCTTAGTTTAGTTAATTTAACTACTTGGTTTTTATAGTTGCTTTGACTAAGATACCTCATATAAATACATAGAACCATATAGGAGAAAGACATCATTGACTGTCTTCCTCAATCATTATACTCCTGTGTCAACCTCCTCCACCAGTTTTACAAAGATTTGTATTAAAATTTGGCAGTTTTCCATCTTCCTTGATGCTTTTCACTTGCTTTTTCAAACAAATTAGATAAGTTGCATTTTTATACTTTCTAAAAAATCATTTGAAAACCCACAGAGACTCTTTATTTGTAAGATTTCTAATCAGATTTTAAAAATTTAAGTCTTCTATATGGACAGAAGGACTGTTTTTATAGTTGATACATATTATTTTTAGTAATAAAATCATATACATGTCCAAGTGTGTCTTTTCAAGATGATCTTTCTATTGAACTAATTTCATTCAAAAAAACCTGCTTTTTCATAAACTGTCATAAGATTACAGATTAAAAATGTTTATTTTGTTTTTAAATTCTTGTTACACAGCAAACTTTTGGCTCCAGTGTTTTTGCTGCAATGGCTATTTTATGGATTCTTTGCAGGAATCTTTTAAAATGACTAGCTCTTTTAGTGGGATTAGTTTAGTAAAAACAGATAATGCTACCTATAAATCCATTTAACTGGTTATTTGTAATATATGAAATATTACTTAAATGAAACAGTAAGGATGGTGAGGGTGGTGATGTTTATCCCTCTTCAGTGAAAAGGATCCTCTGTCCTCAGGAGCTCTTAAACCCAGATGACCATTAGACCCTTAGAGGAATGGTCTGATGACTATGTGGCCCAATATAAATCATAATAAGCTCCATAACATAATAGAACACAAATCAAATTAAACCTTATACCCAGCATATTGAATAAATTATTATAATAATATATTAATATATTGTAATCCATATACTATTTAAATGTTACACTGAATATAAGGCTTAACTTTATTTGTACATAAAATATAATATAAAATATATATACATAATATAATTATTATATAAATCAAAGTATAATATATAATATACTGTGCTCAAGATATTGACTATATTAAATAATATGTTGATATATGACAATTAACATATAATATATAATAGATTAATATTAGATAATATTATATTACTATTCTACTTAATATAATTATATATCATACTTAATTATACTTAATATAAGTCATAATTTTGTTCTTAATTTTTAGATTCAAATACTTTAGAAAAATAGCTCTAACATTTTCTTTTTTGTATCTTTTTGGAGACTTCTGACTAGAGAAGGAGAGAGACATTTAAACAAATAACTGTATTCAACATGTAAAATGTTATATATTTTAAAAAGAATGCTATGGGAACATGTGATTAGGGGAGGAGATGAGGGGAGAGGGTAAGGCAGAGGTTAATTCTGGAAATTCAGAGGGAAAATATATTTGAGGGGAACTTAAAGGATGAATGGGATTTTGCTGAGTGGACAAGAGGTTAATGGGGAGGACATTTAAGAAGACACAAGAAGGGCCGGCAGAGTGACGCATTGGTTAAGAGCTGGCTTGGGATGCCAGCAGCCCCGGTTCAGATCCCACTTATGAGTGCCAGTGACACTGCCCTCTACAGCTCGGATGGTGAACAGCAGCTCACCTGGAGCTGAGCTGCTGTGATCCCCCGGGCCGACATAGCTGCAGCCCCTGCTGCAGTGGGCTGCCATAGGCTACAGTGAGTGGCCAGCAGCCAGAGTGAGCAGCTGGCAGGCAGTGTGAGCTGCCAAGAGCCGCTGGGAACGGCTGTCCAGAGGCTGGCAACTGATCTGCCTCACCCGAGAAGAGCGCAATGATGATACCAACATGGGCCAGTGAAACAATGTCCTCCACAACTAGACTGAAGAACAGAAGGACAGCAACTTGTCTGTTCCCCTCCCCCAATTCCCCAAAGAAATCTTTGGGGGAAAAAAAAAAGAAGACAAGAGAGCGTGCCTGGACATATTGGTGAGTCTGTTGGAGTCAGAATATAGAACACTTTGGGGAGTGTTAGACATGAGACTGGAAGGATGGATGGGATCCAGGGAGTGAAGAGCTTTATTCTGTTGTCAAATGGGAGCCACTGGAGATTTTAAATAAAGGAGTGACCTTGGTGAAGGATGTATTTCGTGTATAAACCATAACCAACAGGTACTTTTAAAAATAATTACATTCTTAGCAAGTATGGATATGATTCTGTTCAATCTAATTTAGCAAATAATTATTGACCATATTCTGTGTGACAGGTAGTATCCCCAAGGGAACGCAAAGGTATATCAGCACATATTTTACTTGGTAGAAGGATTAAGCTGAATAATTACAACTAAATACACACATATCTGCATTTATCCTTTAAAATTGTGATGTCTTTTTGATACCCTTGACATTTGGAAGAAATTAACACTAGTATTTAATACTTAACAACATATTTTTGAGCCACGGATCCAAGCTAATGAACTCTAATTGAGAATGGATTCCAGTATGGATTGCTTCTGATGAAGGAGTATAAGCATCCTAAATTTATATGTGCCAGTGCAGAGAGAGAAATCTGTGTGTGGTATGGCTTTGAGAGGATAGCTTCTATTATTTGTGTCATTGCTTCGGGAGCCTTCTTGGTTTGCCTTCTTGGTTTGACATTTCGGACATGGCAAATATTTGAAAATGCCCTTATGTTGTAAGAAATAAAGATTAATAACATTTTATTTTTGAAAATAAAATATATTTTGAAGAACATTTGGAAGAAACAGAAAAGTATAAAGGAAAGATGCAAAACCATCCCAAATAAGACTTCTCAGAGGTAACAATGGTTAACAATTCATGTAATCTAAAATCTTTTTCTATGCATTTATAAAATACATGTATTTTCAAAACTAAAGACGACATGCAATATATAATCTTTGTATCCTACTTTAAAAATTTAACATAATGAAGATCTCATGTCATGAAATATTCTTTAAAGACATTTTTAGATGGATATGTAGTATTGAGTTCCATAATTATACTATAATTTGTTCAACCTCTAGTTTGGGATGTTAGGTTGATTTTAATTTTGGGGGTATTTTTTTGCCTGTAATTACAGATATATTCTTTGACATAAACCTTTTACGATATCTCTGATTATTTAATTTTCTTAAAATGAATTTCTAAAAGTGATTCAAAGGATCTGAAATCTGTAAGAAAGGTGAACTGTTGAATATTTAAATAGTGATTGAAATTGTTCTCCACTTTGGCAAAAGCATAGGGAGGGCCTCTGGATGATGAGGGAAAACTTAGTGTTTATTCATTGATTTCTTCAACAAATATTAATTAAATGCCTCCTATGTCCCAGGCTCTAGACTATATAGTTGCCAAGGAGCTCCAGGATGCAAGAAAGATGTGTACACTGCCCTCATGGAGTGACCTGGAAAGTTAGAAATCATGGGTCAACCTCTTGTTTATAGATGAGGAAACAGAGAAAGTGGCTTGTCTACCTTTACATAGGAAGATATGAAGAGCCAGAAATGGAATATGGGTTTCTTTCTCTTGCAGTCCAAGCCTCTTTGCACCTTACCTGCCTTCTGTCCCTTCAGATGGGAGCATCAGTCAGGGCAGGTTGATAGTGCCCTTCTCCCTCGTTGTATTTAGATCTACCTCTAGGCAAGGTTGTGAAGTGAATGAGGCCAAGTGTGCCTACGGGACCTTGACCTCTCCCTTCTGTGCTGTATCCTGTCCTGGATTCCCCCAACCCCCTCTCAGGCACCCAGAGACCTTATAATATTTTCTCATGACTTGTGAAACTCTGCTTTCTGAGAAGATACTGGTCTCAGTCATTCATATTGCAATGTGGATGAGTTAAGACACTGTGTTCCTTCTTCCAGCGGGAGTGAACTGTGAAGGCATTTAAAGGGTTTTTTTTCTTATTGAGGAATGACAGACTTCATTTCCAATAGAGGCGTTTTGGGCATCAGGGAACAGATAGGGCCTGACGCCTTTCCTCCACTGGTCCTCTGGGCTCACAGCACATCTTCTTATGCCCTTTCCACCATGGTTGGTTGGCCCAATCTCCACTTCCTCATACAAGATTGACAAGGCTAGTGAGAAAGTTGAGGACATTGTATCCACACTTGGAACTTATTCCCAGAACATTAAAGGGGCTGCTTTGGACATACAGCTTCATAGAACAGGGAAGCCCCATTGCTAGGAAACCCTTTACCTCTTCCCCACCCTGCCATGTGAGGAGTGTCTGTTAGGAAGGAAATTCAATCAGTCTTCCAGCCACCAGAATTGAATCTGAATGGACTATTTCCTCTTTGGATTCTGTTCCAAGTTGTATTCTTGTTGCTGTGTTTGAAGTTAATTAGAGTCACAAATCATTCATATTTCCCTTTTCTGAAGGAAAGCCTGACACAGTACTTATCTCATCCAGCTAATTGACATAAAGAGGGCTCATCCCTTCCTGAAAAAGCTCTAAATGGCTCCTCTGATGGGTAAGTATCAGGCTTAGGTATATAAAATAAAGGGTTGGAGAATTCAAATTTCTAGTTCATAGAAATGGGGGCATGTGATTTTCTCTCTGAGCCTCATAGCTTAGAATTTTTCTTTATTTGATTGAGGCCAATGTGAGAATGAAAGAAATCTATTCCCGGTTAGGGGAAGAGATGCATGTGGGCAAAGGAGAGAAAGGAAACTAGACACAGAAAGGATTCTCATTGCCAATCAGTGAACTGACGATACTTGAAAATGAAATGTGGATGAGTTGTCAATTCAATGTTTACAATATGAGGATCCTTTAAATTTCTAATGGGGTATTTAAGTTTTAAAATGGTTTTGAGTTATGGCCTAAGGAGAAGATGTCTCTAAAGCAGCTTTGATACTCTGAATAAGTTTTTAATTTTTTTTTCAATTTTAAAAAATGTGGTAAAATATACATAATATAAGATTTACTATCTTAACCATTTTGAAATGTACAGTTCAGTGATATTAAGTGCATTCATATTGTTGTCCAGCGATCACCACCATCCTCTTCTGAACTCTTTCATCTAGCAAAACTGAAATTCAATACCTTTTAAACAATAACTCTTCACTGGCCTCCTCCCACAGCCCCTAGCAGCCATGATTCTTCTTGCTGATGCTATGATTTTGACTACCCTAGGTACCTCATAATTGGAGTCATATAGCATTTGTCTTTCTGTGACTAGCTTATTTCACTTAGCATAATGTCCTCAAAATTTATCCATGTTGTAACATGTGTCAGAATTTCCTTCTTTTTTAAGCCTGAGTAATATGCTATTGTATGTATATACCACATTTTATTTATTCATTCACTGATGGACACTAGAGTTGCATCCGTATTTTAGCCATTGCGCATAATGCTGCTATGAACATACATCTTCAAGACCCTGCTTTCAATTCTTTTGGATATATACCCAGAAAAGGAATTGCTGGATCATATGGCAATTCTAATTTTAAGTTTTTGAGGAATTGTTATGCTGTTTTCTACAGTAGCTGTACCATTTTACATTCTCACTGACTGGACTCCACATCTTTGTTAACACTTGTTATTAAATAACTTTTAATGTTGAGACCCATGTAATGAGGTTGTATTTTGGAACACTAATCCGATTGTTTTTGAGCCTGGTAATCCCTATTTCCAGGTTGTTCTGTGACCCTTTTTGGATACTATTTGTAAATAGGCAAATAGTATCCTAGTATCCTTCCACCAGTAAGACTCAAATACGAGGCTTATTGTCCCTAGGAAGGAGAATAATATGTAGGGGGAATTCTTGTCAGACTAAAAGAAGAGTGGAAAGCCAGCCCATGCTGGCCCTGCTGGATGGTGGGGAGAGGGAGAAAAATAGAGGTAGGATGGGAAGAAAAAAATACTTGTTCAGGCTTCCCCCCTCTATGGGTGGGGGTGAGAAAGGAGTGACAAAGCCTGAAAATGTTGGATGGGTTGGTGGTATACTTAGCTGGAAAGGGTATAAGCAGTGGTGTAATGGATATCTCTCTGGAAAAACAACACGGAAAACAAAACTCTGATTTTGTATCATTTCCAATTTGCATGTTGTGAATTATCCCACTACGGCTGACTTCAAGCTACCATTGCAGACTTACTGAACATGGAGCTGGAAAAATGCACACAAGAATGTCATTATATAGTTTTTCCCCATACATATATAATAGTTGTAAATAAACTTGAGAGCATAGATAACAGTTAAATGTAGTAAAATAATTAGTTTGGAGTATGCATTACCTCTGTTTTCAATATAATTAATTGTAAGTTTGCAGAAGTTAGGTTTTAATAAAGGTTCCATTTAGCAACTGACTCACAAAAGTCATAAAAAGTTAACAATTGTTCTCAAAAGTAGGGTGCAGCACACCACTGGCTGTAATATTCAATGGGCAGAACCCAGAAATGATAGCGTATCATTAGTGAAGGAGTGGCTGGGTGCTTGAACCTGAGGTGGTGTTCCTGGTTCCCCAGGGTTCAGAGGGGATGCAGTGAGTTCTAAAGTGAAGAGCTGAGGGCTTCGTGGACCAACAAAGGCCTGGAGTCCATATGAAGTGGCTTCAATGTGTAGGAGCTTCACTTCTGGGGTGAAAAAGCCTGAAAACATTGAAAGGATTTGTGGTATACTTAGCTGGAAAGGATATAAGCAGTGGTGTGCTGGACTCCTGTCGATCCAATGCTAGACCTATGGGGTTTGGAAGTGAATGTCATCATGAAACATATTGTGCTAGATGGGCTGATCCTTCTTCAGGGGTCACCGGTCCTAGGAGCAATACAGGTAGCCACTCTGCAGCAGCATCCATTAAGTGTCCAGAGCCCTAGGTCTCGTCTGCATCGCCAACTTATGATACCATTTTGGAGAGGAGCAAGGGGGAAGGGAGGAAATCCAAAGACTGAGCGAAAAGAGACTCAATCATTTAAAGAGACTCACCAGGAACACAGCTGTGATTCCATAAGTTAATACATTGAAAGTGTGTTTTCTCTCCCTTGGTACCTAAGCAGATGGACTTTCCCAAGGGAGATCAAGAATTGTAGGAAATAGAGACATATTTTTGCATCTCATGTGATGTGGAAAATATGAGACCCTGCTACTCCACTGTACCTTTTCTCCAAGTGTCACTACCTGTACTGTCAAAAAGTAAAATAAATGAAGCCACCCTAATGCTATCGAAATTGGGTTTGGGACTATAGGAAGATAGTGCTCTTCCAATTTGTCCTTAAAATGAACGGGGACAATGGATGCGAATGCTGCATGGTGCTGAGGCTGGCGGGAGTGTGTGGTTGTGCCTCGGAGATGGCACTGGCAATGGGTAGCTCAGGAGGCAGCGAGTGAGCCGGGTCCCAGACAGAGCCCTGCACCTCGTTAGAAAAAAATGGTGAGAGGCAGACTGAATTACTTCTTGTAGGACAGCACTCACTTTCTTCAAATTCAAATTGTAATAGTCAATTAGCTGTAATTTTTAAAATATTTTTATTCTGAAAACAAATTATGTTCCACAATAATGCAATTAGTCCCCCCCCCCCCCAAAAAAAGGGCTTATTTATCTGGCTTTTCTACAAAGGACAATTGAAACATTTAAGGCAAGATTCACTTATTCTTCTCCATTTCAGAATGGAAAGAAAGTACCAGACTTCAGGTACTGGTTAAGGTTAACAAAAAACGGGAAAGCTTCTTTTTCTTTTCTTTTCTTTCTTTTGGTAGTCTCCTGTCTAAAAGCTTTACATTACTATGGATATTTTATAGTAAGACACTTTTGTTTCTGACTTTATTTATAAACCCATTTTTAAACTTAAAGGCACACAATAAAGCTTTATGCATTTATTAAAATATACACATTTTGGTAAATTTAGAATTTTCCCTTACTATCTTCGCAAATCAACATATTGTCAACACCACAGTCATTTCAAAATTAAACATACTCCATAACATATCTTCATATTATTTCTTTCTTCATGATACACTACAACACCCCATTGTACAGTGCACCAATGGGAATTGAAAACCACAAAACGAACAAACTAACAAATACAGCAATTTCATACCAAAATATATATGTATATATATATTATATATCAGAGAACGACACCAGAAATTACCAGATGCAAATTGCAAGTTGTACTTCTCAAGGACCAAACAAAAATGAAACAAGTTAGTAAAATTTACAAGCTGTACTTATAACTTTGGATATGAATCAAACATTGTTTTCCACAGTGAGAAAAAGCTAGAATGTCAAGTCGTGTTGTTAGATGGTGTGACTACATGGGATGAGAACAATAGCTGCTCTCTGAAAAACCTGCAGCTCCTTCTGCAGCCCAGACAGTTGAGGTATTTATGTGCCATCGTAGCATTATCAGTGTCATTGCTTTGGAAAGTGGGGGGTTTATGGTTTCCAGTGTAGATTCTCTCCTTTGAGAGCATAACTGAGACAACTGGATCAACGACTGCCAAGACCAATTAGGAGGAGATGTGCAAGGAACAGTCTCCTCATTCCAATATTGGAATGCACACAATCCTTCATCGTCTGCACTTACTGGGAAGTTCACATAACCCACGATTCCCTTTAACCAGTGTTACCAATTCAATGTCAGGAAAGTGTAACAGAGGAAAAATAAAAAGCACTGAAGGAGTCCCTAATGAGAGAATCTATGCTGCCGCTGCTTCCCAGTTTGAATACAAAGCCATTTTCATTCTTTATTGTACCAAAATGCACTAACTGTTCTCAAAGAGTAGGAAATTAGAGCTAGCTGCTTTCAGAAGACTTCAAGCCCAAAGCTGTCTCTGTGAAAGTCCTATATGAATTTTGTAATTCCATGCATGTAGAATACTGTTGAAGGATTTCTAACACTATTTGAGTTGATACTGCAGAATACATGTTCATTTTTGATAGGCTTCAAAACTTCCACTAATCCCTTTTGGGCTTTAAGTTCTTAAAAAAAAAAAAAAAGAAAGAACATTTTCTTGGAGAAGTAATTTTGGCAAAAGGCAACTGCCTAGGTATTTCAGACTAATGCACATGTTACTCAAGCTGAACAAGAAGAGGAAAGCATTTTAGAAAGGAAATTGCTCCTAAGGAATTAAACAAAAAAATCACAACAGCCTCTCTAGAGAAAATAAAAGTAGGACAACAGTTATGTACACGAACGGGGCTTTTTGCTACCCATCGCCATTCCAACAGAAAGATATGAAGGAAATAAATTCCGTGATAAAACAGCAGCATCCCGGTTCTCTCTCTCTCTCTCTCTCTCTCTCTCTCTCTCTCTCTCTCTCTCTCTCTCTCTCGCTGCCTGCCTCCCTTCCTCCTGGACTCCAAAGGGCCCTGATAGACAAACATGTCCCCAGTGTCAGGGAGGTTACATGCATACAAGGGAAATCTGGGCTTTGTAAAAATTTTGGATAGAATCACCTTTCTTGACTAATCTGGTTATAAATGGCATGAATATGGAGTACCGTCATGCAGAACTCATGGGCAACTTTGGAATGTGTGTTTTTCTTTGCACCTCCTTCCCACAGCGTAAGAAATGAAGGTCATCTGTGGATTGCTCACTAACCTGAAGTCTTAAATCCACGAGTGGACTGTTAACTGCTGCTGTGCTCAGCGAGCTGACCCCAGCTCTGAGTTCAGACCCATGTCCTGATTTCTGACTTCTCCACCTAACAAGACATTCTAATCTGAGAAACAAGATAGATAAACCTGGGGTTGACCTTCACTGATATCTTGGGACCTTGGTAAAACCTGGTGGGAATTTCCTCTAGTCTTGGAGGCGGACTCTCAAACTCCTGTAGCTTCTCTTTATAAAGCAGAGAAGAGGCAGCCCCTTGTAAGATAGACTTCCAGCAAGTGTGATGTAGAGGAGGTCAAGTTTATCACCCCTTTTCAGGAGAATAGGGAAAAGGGATTTCTGTGAAGGAATCTGTGTTTTGTTTCCCAATACTTACTAAGTTTACATCCTGACTGGTCCACAGGTTCCAGGGAAGGAGCAATTATGAAATCCAACAACTTCCTTTCTCGTTTATTTAAATAGGCTCATCACAACCATTATGTAGGCATTTGATTAGACATTGATTTGTTACTAAGTAGAACTGGATTCTTAACCTAATTCTATCATTCCATTCCTTTCCCTAGTTCAAAGTGGCCTTGTGCTCAAACTGAATGAAATCTTGAGCTAAGGTGTTACTTTTAGATTAGATAGATATAAGAACTTATTAGGTTTGGTTGTTTAAACTTATTATTGAAAATGTTGAAGTGGCTGCAAATAACTTTGTGCTGTTTGTCCACTTGTTAAATGCCTATGCTTCTCCCAGGTTAATGAGCCAATCAGACACAGAACTCAAAGGGAGAATCATAAATTGCGTTAAGTATGGATATTTTCCGCTTTAATACGTTAAATCCACTTGGAGTGTGTATGTGCTTTGTTAGCTCCTTGCATAGGCAGATGAAGGCCTGGCCCCAGCTTCTTACAGTCCAGCCTTCCCTGATTCATACTTTCATCACTTCTTCGGTGAGTCCCCACCCAGGGAGAGCCAGCCAGCTCATTTCTATGTTCACGTCTGTCTGTGGGTGAGCCCTGACCTGCCTTCTCAGCACAATTTCTTACTGTTCCACATATAAGTCATTCATAAATCATAAGCTCCTGTCAGACTAGCTTCTTGCTTTCCCTGGAAGGAGGCACAGTACAAATTATTAGTCAGGAGACAGCTATCAGCCATAGTCTACACCTTATTCAGGCTGATCCTCCACTTAGCAAGCCTTCCCCCTATTTCTACCGGACAAAATTCTGCCCATTTCCTGAGGCTCAACACAAGGGCTGCATTCTCTATGACCTTTGCTTCCAATGGAAGGAGGTCTTTTCCATAGTTGACCCCCCCACTGTACATTATCACTCCCTCATCCTCACCTGTCACTTTCACTATTGCTCTTTATGTATACATCTTGTTCCCCTGTTTCTTATGCCAAAGCACGGAATAAATACTCCACAAAAAAAGTGTTGAATAAATGACACTGCACTTTTCCTTTCATCCACCGATCCATCAACCTAGCTATCCTTTCATTCATCCTATCGTCAGATATTTATTGAACACCCACCAAAGTCCCACTCTGAAGCTTATATGTGGGTGTCAATAGATAGTATGATATGGGGGGGAGGAGTGGGAGGGGAGAATTGGGGAGGGGGTTTGTCACTTTGAGGGGTAAAAAGTATAACTATTGCACTTTGTTGTACACCTGAAGCTAATTAAAAATATATATATAAAAAAATTTTTTTTTAAATAGTCAATGCTATTGCAGTTCTCTGCCCTTATGGGGAAAGGTCTGTTCTCATCACGCAAGAGTACTTCTTCCTGTCATTACCAACCACCTGCATTATTTCTCAGGTTGCCTTCTCACTGGCAATTAGCAATGCAGATCAAGGTTCTGCATTATGCACTGAACACATTTTCAGCTTTGTCTTATCCTTTCTATTTCCCCTAAGCTCCTCACTTAATTTTTTTTGGGTATTACATGCATTTTGATAGCCACCTCAAATCCTTTTGAGACAAAGCAGAGTACCCATAAATAGACTACAATTAAAAGTATCAAACAATCGGCTCCGAACCCCAAATCCACATGATGAAACCTCACTGGCAAAGATCTTGCTATAGAGAATTCAAAAAAATGTAGGTCTTCCTTGGACTCCTTTCAAGAGAGCTAAGCTTCTATGGTAATTATTTATAAGGTGATCTTACATTTAAGGGTGGTTTCACAAATATGGTCTTAAGAAACTTGTTAGGAAACACGAATAAAATCATTCTAGTGATTGGTGGTATTTTGAAAGCTGCATTGTGAAATCTGGGACTGTTTCACAGAGGCTGGGCAATATGAAGAAAAATATGTCTATTTACCTTAAAATAACCTTTTTCTATTATTGACTAATTTTTTTTTTAAGCCAATGTCAGGGAGATGACTAACTAACTTTAGAGAAATAAAGAGAGCAAAGCTTAAAAAAATTATAGAGGTACTATTTGGGAAAAGTGACTCCTGAAATGAGAGCGGTTCGTAGAATCTTCCCGAAATCACTACCAATAGTATTTAACAAAGCATGTGCTCTCTCTTCTCATGCTGCAGAAATTGCATACATCTGCCCCCAGACTACTATTACTTTAATACCTAAACCTCAGTAGGAAAAGGAAGCTCTTTCACCCACGTTAAGATTTTGTTGTTTCGCATTCATATTTCTCTTGGAACACTTTTAATGAGTACAGCCCCACCCCATCTATCTGGATATATCTCAAGCTTAACAGATTATATTTAAACTAATCAGATTTGTTAAGTTCTAAAACCAGTTCAAAGCTTCATTTTCACAAAAATGACTGATAATTAGTTTACAATGAATCCCCCAGAATGGATTTCACAGACTAGGTACTGTGTCTTTATGGTTAAATTTAGGGGACAGAAAACACAGCATTGCCAAACATCACATTAAAATGACTTCAGGAAACCAGAGCTATAAACAATTAATATAGAGGAATGAAAAAGAAGATCTAGAAAATAGCAGTTATTTGAATTTAAATGGCATACATTGGCTATGGGTATGATATGCAATTTATTTAAAAGCATATTAAAATATAGTTCCAATGGACTGTTTTCCTTTATGCTATGTGAAAGCCCAGTGCATCAACCGTGGGGGACCTGTCAGGTGGGGCTCTTCTATCTTCAGGGAGCTGCTTTCTCTGAACTGTGAGCCTCCCAGGGCAGATGTCACACATCTTTTCATTCCCATCACTTAGGACTTGGGACATTCTCAATCAGCGTTTGTTGAGTGAAAAAATGGATGTCTGCTTCCTCTCTATAGTCCTAAAGTGTGCCAAGATGGCACTAGCCTCACCTTTAAGAAACAATAGGCTTACACGTTAGTCCATGTATTCTGGAAAATTTTTGGCATTACGCTAGATCCAGGAGAGAGAGAGAGAGAGAGAGAGAGAGAGAGAGAGAGAGAGAGAGCTCAAGGAATGTGCTACTTTGCCTCCCTTTCAGGAAATTCTCACAAAGATTTTAGCCTGACCTGAATTGTGCCTTCACACATACGCATACATGTCTCAATGCAGTGTTGGTTTCCCTGTAACCCAAGAGGAGAGTTTATAGATCGATCATGTACTTTTTCCTGTTGCAGATCCTCTCATCTAGCTTGTTTCAGAGAAAATTCCTTTAAGAGCCCCTCTTCTGGCCCAGATTGCGACCTTGCCAGGTAGATATTTCTTTGGGCTTCCATGAGACTGCTCTGGGGATTAGCAGGAAAAATACATGGCTAAAAGTGAGCTACTCCAGAAGAGAAAGTTTCAGAAGTGAAATGTGATCTCATGGAATGCCATTACCTAAGAAGCTGTGCTTCGACATTTTTGTTTTCTGAGTCGCACCCACCAATCAAGTGGTGGCATATCTCAAAAAAAAAAAAAAAAAATACGCGACAGAATTTATAATTTTAGAAATCTGAAATAGAATTTTGCAATGTGATCTCAGTGGCTGGGTCACTTCTCCTTGTAAAGATTTTTATCTGATTATAAAACAAACAGCCTCCTTCTTCAAGGCATATTAGTGCCATGAAATCATGCTCCAACTTTGCCCTCTTTCATTATATCAGCAGGAGCTTAGAGTCTGGTATAAGAGAAGGCATGACAGAGAATTAATTTCTGCCAATGCCCTTCTGGCCTTCACTGCAAGAGATGGTTTTTTCATTTTTTCCTGATCATTTAAGGAGAGCTTTGATGGTGCTTCTCACCACATTACTGGATCTTTACTTTCTGGTGAATCTGAAACCTTAGGGGAAATGGTCTCAGAGTCCTTGACCTTCGCTAGACCCTAAAGCTACAGTTTGGAGACTTTGGTGAATAAAAAGAAGCATGTATCTTTCCATGAATTCATTTTTGTGAGATTTCAGGACAAAATGTTGCTTGCTGAGGAAGTGCCAACGCCACCTGCCCACGCTTGGGGAGCAGCTCCAGCAAGCATGTTGAGCACAGAGCTTTGCCCTTGTGGTCTCAGGTGGTAGAAATGCTGCCTTGTGCCCACAGCCACCTGCTTTGGCCCATCTCCAGGAGGAGCTCAGCCTCAGTGTGGTCCAACATGCTCCTTGCTTCTGAGGTCTCAGTAAGAAGCAAGCAGGCTCAAGCAGCAAAGCAGAGACCTAGGAAACATCTGCTGCCATCAGCTCTGATGGTTGCCCTAAGATAGAATGTCTTGTAGCCTATTGTTTAGTTTTTTAGTTTTTTTGTTTGTTTGTTTGTTTGTTTTGTACAAGGGGACCAGTCGGGGGACCCAAGTTACACTCTTAGACAGACCTACCCTGAAGAGCAAAAGTAGCAAATGACAGGCTATGACTTTGGGGAAGGCTGGATTTTCAAAATGAGAGGCAAAAAGTTTTCACCTTCTAGCCCACAGGTTAAGTTACTGAAAATAAATTGCCACCATTTCTACACATTTCTTGTGTGTTTTCCCCTACTCTGGAGAGTAATCTAACTCATCATTTGCAATCAGGGCCTCTGAGTTCTGTTTGTGTTTGCTTTTACTCTTCGCTTTGCTACTTGTCCGGGTGTTTGCCATCGCATCTGACATCTGTTGGTAATAGAAGCCTTTGTCTTCAGCTGGCCCACCCCAGTTCTCCTGGCTCTCACCCTCCGTGGCGTAGGAGAAACCTTCTTCCACTGAGAAAGGGTCATCCACGTCGTAGCGCTGGTATGTGCTTTGGTGCAGGGCCTCTTCTCGGGCGCTGATTTCCAGGGTGCTGTTCCAGATGCCGTACCCAAAATAAATGAGCATACCTGCAGGAGGGGAAAGGCACAGGTGAATAAGCAGTTGCTTTGGGGTCCATCAGACAAGTGAGGTGATCACTCTCAATGGTGCAAGCAGAGCTGACAGCGAGTGTGTTTTCTTTGGTCTACACAGTCATTTGAAAAGACTCCAATTAGAGGCCATTTAAAAATTGGGAGATCTTGCATTAAGCAACCCATATTTACAGCTTCCCCTAAGAAAGTCAGAAAGTTCATCAACACTGCACCCACATTCCCATATGGCAACTTTAGGCTGAAGGTAAGAGGTAGTTGACTTGTTAGACAGGATATGGTTTCTTCTAGGTCACCTCAGTCCCCACCTCCCTTGTTGACACCCAGCTTAGGTGCCAGCCAGCAATTTACATTTTTTAAAACGCTGGGTTAAATATTCATGGATCAGCAACAGTGTATTCCCAACATTCTCACAATATTTTATTATACTTTGCCTCCATCTATGATTTTGCCACTCAGTGAGATGTAGATATTACCTTATGATTTCCCTTGCTGTTTTTCACTCACCAAAAGCATCATACATTACTGCCACTCAGAGCTGCCCCCTTTCTTCTGTGGCTTCTCGGAGTGTCTAGTGAGTGCCACTGGTATGGCCCTTAGAACATCTGTTGTGTGATGACCTGCACAGGGTGGCTCTATTTTATAGACTCTGCAGAAAACCGGCACTTAATGTTGGTTGAATGACTGAGTGAGTGAGAACTTCTCATGAGCGTGAAATATCCAGCGCAGCTCCTTAATTTGATGTCATTCCAAGCAAAAGAAAGAAACTTGCCTCCCTAATTAATCTGTAGCATTAACGTGGGCTGTTTCATTTCTATTAGAATTGTTTTGAAATAATATATAAAAATAGTGTGAGAGCTCCCATTTTCTACCTGGAAAAGCCCATGAAGAACCATAGACTTGGGAGCTAATAGGGCAGGACAGTGAAGAGTGTGAGGCAGGTTCAAATCTGCCTCCGCGTCATGGGGTAACCCTGGACCAATCACTTAGGCTCTTTGTGCCTGTAAAACTGTGAGACATGTAAGTTAAGCCATGTTATACCTATCACATGGGGTTGCTGTGAGAATGATACCAGTTAAGCAGTAGTTTTCAACCCTGGCTGCACCTGAGGGGTCACTTGGGGAGCTTTTGAACCATCCTGATGCCCAAGTGCCAACATTGGAGATTCTGATTTAATTGGTCTGCAGTGTGACCCAAATATAGGTATGTGTTTTCTTTTTTGTTTTTGTTTTTTTTTTAAAATTTTATATCCACTTTTATTTATTTATTTATTTATTGAGGGCAGTGTCACTGGCCTTCATATGTGGGACCTGAACTGGGGCCACTGGCTTCCCAGGCCAGCGCTTAACCACCGCGCCACTCGGCCGGCCCCCTATAGGTATGTTTTTAAAGGTCCAAAGGTGATTCTAATAGTCAGCCAAGGCTGAGAACATCTGAGATCAGGAACATAAAGTTCCTGATACATGTACTCCACTGCTAACTCTGGCCATATTATGGCCTGTCCACCAGGGGCCACTCAGTTAAGCCACCTCCTTCCCGCATCCCTCTTCACCAACCGTCTTCTGAGTGGCACTAGTCCCTTTGATTTTGCTAACCATGCAGGCTTTTGCTGGGCTGCTTCTTAGACCAGCAAGGCCCAGTTTGCTTTTTGCTCTGGTACTTGAGAAATCCTGTTCCCTTTTGAATTGGAAGTGTGTCTTTTAAAGCTTGGATTTCTCCTTCCTTGTCTCAAATCACCCTCTACCCCCACCATGAAATCAACTCTTCAGGAGCCAAAGTAAGCAGAAATTTATAGTCCTAATTGGTAATAAATTCTAGAGTTAATCATTTGCAGATGTAGCTATTACTTCTCAAATAGCTACTTCATTTTTCCGAGCACAGATCTTTACTCTTTCTTGTCTGGAGGTAGGGGGTCGCCATGGGGGATAGCTCCTACCCTTTTGTAGAATGAGGCATCAAATTAAGACCTCTGATGAAAGGGCCAGTATGTTCACCCCTTCATAGAGAATGCCTTTGTTGGAAGCATGTCTGAGACTTGTGAATAAATTCCAGGAGACAAAAGTGGAATTAGCACACAACTCCTTCTGATCAAGTTTCTTCCCCTCCCTTGCCATGTTTTCTCTTAGACATCCAGATAAACTCCAAATCTTGCCTCCTATTCCTGCGTGGTATCTATTATATCAATTCTTTCTTCTCTGATCCCCTTCTCTGCCTTATTTATTTCCAAGCTGAACTCAATGCCATTTTTTTTCTTTTTTTTCTTTTCCTTTTGCCCCTAACTTGTCTGCCACTCCTCACAGCATTCAAGCACTGGTTTGACATATGTTCTGACAAACCTTCCCCTGCCTCCACCAGGTATTGGTGTATCAGGTAGATTGATATTGATGGGAATTCTTTAAGAGCCTTGGTTTGATTGTCCATAGAATCACCGATACTTAGAACTGGAAAAGAGTTTATAGGTCATCCATCTATTTGAATACCTTCATTTTACAGAAGAAGAAACAGGCTAGGAAAGACTACGTCACTTGCCTGGGTCTGAGAGGGGCAGAACCAGCATTCTTCCACATGGATCTATTGTAGAAAAGGCTCTTGAATGTCCAGTCCTTCATACCTTCCTTCCCTTGGCTGGTTTATAGACTATGCTTATTGCAGTAAATATTCAGTAAGAGATTAGGTCTATGTTTGTTCTTTGGGAGTGGCTGGGCCTGGAAGGAACTGTGTGTGTGTGTGTGTGTGTGTGTGTGTGTGTGTGTGTGTGAATGTGTTGACTATGATTACTTTGGGAAAGCAATCCAGGAAAACCTGCCACATAAATATTTATGGTCCCTTTAATGTTTATTCTGAGCCCCCTACAGTTTCAAAGGTGTGTTACTCTGTCTTCAAAAACACATCTCAAATATGAGTGCTGTGAACCGTGAAGTGACTGTGCGTGCAGCCTGACAGGATAGTCAGCTTGGGCAAAGGCATTCCTAGGTCTTGGCATTCTGTCTACCTTTATCCTTCTTGCTAGCCCTTGAGTAAATTCAGGAAAAGTGCTGGGAGGCAGAAGAGGATCAGAGAAAAGAAAAAAATGGAGGGTGACAAACAGAAGGGAACAAGTGAAGTGAGGGAGAGAGGGAAGGAGGGGGAGAGAGGAAGAGAGAGGGAGAGAGAGACAGAGGGGGAGACAGATAGAGATAGATAGATAGAGAGAGAGAGACAGAGAGAGACAGAGAGAGAGAGAGAGAGGAGAGAAACATGTACTACCATCTGTCACCCATAAACAAGGGCTTTGTGTTGGAGCAGTAAACAGAGCTGCTAAAAGCCTCCTGTGTAGAAGCAGGGTGTTTTGTTTCTGCTCTTTTTTCACTTGGCTTAGAGAACTAAGCATGAGGTAGTTTCTGAAAAATCTGTGGGGATTCTGGGAATCCTGAATCGTCTAACTAAACTTCACACAACATCTCTGGGTGCTGAGGTCCTATAATGATGCATCGTTTATGCTGCACCTTTCTTCCAAGGAGCTCAAAATGTTAAACAGATGTTATCTTGTTTAGACTCCTCCTAGTCTCTCTCTCTCCCCCCCCCCCCCCCGCCCATCTCTCTCTCTCCGATTATGTGCATTTCACAGACAGGAAACTGCCCACAGCACAAAATAAAGGATTGTCCACAGCAACATGGTTAGCGGTGGGATTATGAAACCTCCTGGGTCTCTCCATGTCCTATTCCAGGGTTCACCCATCTACCAGGAGTGGCTATGAGGTATAGACTGATCAAAAACAATTTTGTTTAACTTTTTATTTTGAAGAGTTTCAAACATATATAAAAAGGGGGCAAATAGTATTAAGAATACCATGTACTCATCACTATCTCCCTCCTGACACCCACCCACCTCCCCTGTCCCCTTCTCTTTAGGTTATTTTGAAACAAATCCCTTCCATCCTCTTTCACCTATAAATATTTTAATATGTTTTTGTAAAATAGCCTCCTTTAAAAAACTTAGTATCATTATCACATCTAAAAACTAATAATTCTTTAATATCATCTGATATCCAGCAGTATTAAAATTTCCCTGAATTATTTATACATGTGGAGGAAAAACTCTTCATCTTATGAGGCTATGCACTTATTTCAATGATGCTGTCATTGCTTAAAATAATTTTGGGGCACTGTTATTTAGGTTGTCACTGGGACTGGTCATTTTTTTTTTTTTGTAAACCCTCATAGATGGCAAAGTTTTATTTTTGAGAGTGAATTTGGTTTTGGCATAAGCCAGAAGTCATTTGGAACCGAGCCTTGAGAATAAGATGTCTAATTGATAAATAACACTGTTTATTCTATTTGCATATTTAATTCTGCTCTTCCTTTAAAACCTTTGATCTATTGCTTTGTAGTTACACAGCTTATATCTGCAATAAATGAATGGCCCGTGTGATGTTGAAAATCATAAGGGAATCAATTTTTGTGCTACAGCACACACACAAAAAAGGGGCCCTGGAGGCGCGTCTGCTGGGCTGGAGTTAGTTTTCTAGTTGATGGATCCTGGTGGGAGTGGGCACTGAAGGCAGTGACTGGTTAGCCGCAGACACGGAAGTGTTTCAATGTTTTAACAACAGACATGGCTGTACCCGGGCACACGGGCTGAGTGCCAGCCTGGGTCAAAGGTAATGGTAATGAGTCCTGTGAAAGGCTGTTTGCAGCGAAGGGAAATATTCAAAGGGAGGCTCTGGCTTCTTTTCTGGACAGACTGCTCTGGTGGCGAGTGTGCCCATGGAAGGTTTGGGCTAGATGAGATGAAGGATCATGCCTTAAGCAATTGAATGGGCTTTCTTTACATGATAGAATGCTTTATGAGTGTAAAACCCTGTATAAATAAAAGCACTTTCTCATCCCTCATCCCAGAGAAGTTAAGAACTGCACAATAAACTAGCGATTGAAATGGCACTGGAACTCACATTGCTTGAGTCTAAATGGGGGGCTGTGCCCATCCCACCCTGATGTCCCCAGGGAAGGTTTAGGAATGCCAAGCCTGCCTTCAGATGCTGGGCACCTCAGCAGGAGCTGGCAAAACACCTACTTACTCTACTGGTGGTGTTGATCCATCCTGTGATAAATAATTAAGCAAATGACCCCAAACCTACACGTGAGAGTGGCGGGAGGAGGAGGAAGTCCTCTGGATCATATTGGAGAAAACCTGGAACAAACACTCAACTCTGAAAAGAGACGGGGTGACCTGGAGATACACAATCACAGGTTTCCAACTGTGTGGGCACAAGCTTGGGTTATGGAGCAGGCCTTGACCTCTGGAGTCCCCCAGAAGCTTCCTGTCCTCTGCAGGTGGCTCCAGACTCAGGGTGAGAGGAGGTGGGCCACCTGACCTCAGGCTGGGTGGAGCTGCCTCTTCCTGGGGTGCACTTTCCAGCAGGATGCCCTGCCCAAGGCAGATAACTGAGGTGCTTTGTTATGTTCAGACACTTTTTATTTTTACTGCTCTGGGATTAACTTTCCAAAACAGACCTTTGCCAATGCAGAAATAGAAGACTGGATGGTAATGAGGTGTCCTCCCATCCAGTGCAATCCCCAACAACTTTGCTGATTATTTTCTTAAAATACCACCATCAGCTCTGTTGATTGTAATAACAATAAGGTTCGTTTCATATGATGTGGCCAGGTGGTGCAGGTTTAGGATGGAAGCAGGTGGTGGAGGGAGTTCTCTCCCTGGCTCTGCAACTGATGGAACATAAAATCACATTACTTTATGCCTCAGTTTCCCATCTGCAAAACGGAGATGGGGACCCTTACTTTATTTGAAGGGTATAATGTCCATGAGACACAATGTAATCCTGTTAAAGAATATTCAAAAAATCCAATAGTTGAAGCCAACAATTCCACTTCTAACTCAATAGAACCCAAAGGAAATGTGTCCATGTGACCACCAAACACATATACAAGAAAGTTCCTAGGAGCAACATTCATAATCGTCCCAAACTGGAAACAAGCTAAGGGTCCACGGACACTAGAATAGATAAATACCTGGTAGTATGTTACCATGGAAGGCTAGATGGCAAGGAGAGTGAACAAACAAAAACGACAGGCAACAACGTGGATGAATCTCACAAACGTGATGCTGAGGTAAAGAAGCCCTACACCCATTCTTTCGTGGCTATAAGTCTGCCCCAGGTGCACTGCACACACCCTCTCCAAGGCCTGCACCTCTGCGATGGTCCCCTCCTCCTTCATTCTCAGCTGGCCCCGGGTGCAAAGCCCTGGGATCCCACTCCCCCTCCTCTCCATTCATCTCCCTGTCAGCACCTCTGCCACCAGGCAGCCTTGACTATTGAAGGATTCACCTCCATGCTCCCTCCTTCTTGGAATCCCACTGGCCCTGTTGCCACCCTCCATCTGGCCTTCTTGATTTTTCTTGCTCTTCTGAGAATGATTTTGATCTGGAAGGTGCCAATGGTTTTCTCTTCTGCCTACAGGGATAATTTCAAACTTATTTATGGGACATATCCTCAGGAATTTGTTTATCTTGGTGCCCTCTCAAATCCCAATTCATAGTCTCCTCTTTTTCCTCCTCTTCCCTTCATCATAATGGTTGCTTTGGTCAATTTCCAATAAGATTTCAGATGCTAGTTCAGACAAAGGTCATAAGAGGTGCCTTCTCTTTGGAATATTATGTTTTAGTATGGGATACACTGGGTCCATTGCCCAAATCACAAGTTCTATCATTTCTCTAAATCCATAGACAAGAATGTTTTTCTCAGAGGGGCTGAAAACACTCCAGATGAAAACATGCAGACTTTCAGGGTAAAGGGGCCTGTGAAGTGGTCTAACAGATGATTAATTTATAATAAAGGCCCATAGGAAACAGTAGGCCTCAAAGATGCCCATGAAAATACAATCATACAGGAAGTGATCTCACTGCTCCTTGCTGCTTCATATCCCCTGAGACTCTGGCCAACTTCTTGAGTTGTTGTTCTTCACAAAACTACATCAGCTAAAAGAAAGGAGAGTGAAATGTGCTTTGTGCTCATTTCGTTGGGATTATTAAACATTATCTATTGTGTTATTTCTCTTTTCTGAAGGAAAAGGAACAAATGCTAGGTAATCTTGTTGGGACTTGTGCCTCCTTTACCTCTATGAGCTGTGTCTTCTGAAGGTCAAAGCTTAGCAAAACACTGTGACAAAAATGCTGTAATTAAGATTCATTTAGAGAAGTTTGGGTAAAAAAAATGTATCCAAGAAGATTATCAAGTTATGACTCAGCCTAACCATGTAAATCTTCTTTTTAAAAAGTAGCAAATGTTTCATAAGAAGCTCCATTTAAAAATATCTCTACTGTTCTCCCCAGGAAAGCTATACAATGAATAGAGATATTAAGAAGAAAAAAATCTGACGGTTTGGAGACTCAGAGGTTTAGAGATGGGATATTTATTCTATAAGATTTTTAAAGATCTTGTAAGCCAATCTGGGGTCGCATATTATATATGCAAAAATTTGTTTTGAAAAACAGGGAGTTTTGTAATTAAATTATCTGCCTTGCTTGCCAGGATTTTCTTCTCTCCAAGTGAGTGGCTTTCACATTTGAACATGGATCAGTATCACCTGTAGGGCTTGTTCAAACCTAAATCGCCCCTGGAGGGTCCAACACTGCATTTCTAACTAGTTTCCATATAAAATTGATGCTGCTGATCTGGGAGCACACTTTGAGAACCACTGTTCTAGATCATTGTAAACCTAGCTGCACATTATGATTATCTGGAGGAGCTTTTAAAAATACCGTAAATTGACCATAACAGACCAGCTGAATCAGAAAATCCTTGTGAGGGGATCCTGAGCATAGACTGTTTCAGAAGCAGCTCAGGTGATTCTGATGTGTGTGCAGTCAGGGTTGAGAATCTTTGTTGCAGGTGAAACTGAACACAAGCCTTCAAAGATCATGATACCAAAGCAGTTAGTCGCTCGCAGATGGGTGTTTGTTGAACTGTGGGCTTCTGTGCCCTCTGTCTGGCCAACCCAGGCTGCAGGGTGGCATCCTCCCATATCAGTATCGGTTTCTGGAGTGAGTTTGAAGTTTGTGCTATCAGCAAGATTACAGAAGGCCCTCTGGGAGTTTTCTTCTGCCTGATAACTGGGAGGGCAGCCTGAGTCAGAACAGGTTCAGGTTGTACTGTGGCATGTGAGAGCTAGTCTGAGGGACAGTGAATCATTTCAGATTTTTCAAAGAAAGGCAGGAAATGAATTGTTCTTAGTGCTTTCCCCAATATTTTCTTATTGAAGCACCACATAGCAACCAGATCAAGGCAAATACATTATCTGCATTTTTATAGATGAATAAACTGTAAATTGAGGCTTAAAGGAATGAATTTCCCAAGGTTACAAGGAGGTGGCGAAACTATGATTTGAACCTGGGCTTGTTTGACTCCAAAGAATGGCAAAGGCTCCTGCCACCTCACCACTTTTGCAGAATGCCTTTGGTATTCCAGAAACCATAGATATTATGCTGGACCAGCTACTTAATTTGTGCATCCTGGTGTAAAATGAAACCATGGAGACTCTTGTTAAAAAATTATGAAGAATTCGAGAAGACAGCAAGCTGAGTGTTAAACCAAGAGTAGGGGCCCTATGTGACTGCACAGGTCATATGCCCATGAAGCCAGCCCTGATGTTATGTGTTAATCCACGCACACTGTATGTCAAATATTCTGATCAAATAAAAAGGTCTGTTCAGAGGCTCCCTGGTAAGGAAGAAGGAGCCCCAGAAATGAGGATTGAGATGCTGGATTGTAGTAATAGTTCTGGGAATAACTTCCCATTATTCCTGTTGACCTTGAGCATGCAAGTTAACCTCTTGGAGATTCAGAGGACACAATGTTGAAACCCATATCCATGACCTCAAGGAATGGATGGACTATCAATCAATGAGTCTCTACACTGCCTTGTCCAGGCTGGTTGATTCATGTGTATTTGTCTTGTTTCTCTTTGAGGCAGAGGTTACTTACTTTATTACTTTCCTATTCTGCAAAGCACCTAAGCATCCTCCTTAGCTAAGTATTTGTTACCAGAGACCCTAGGTTTACTAAGTTGTATAGGGACATAAAAAATAGTGACTAAGGAACTTTAAAATTAGCCTTCACTTAACACTTTTCTCTCAAGGTATCACAAATACCAATCCCTGCCATCTCATAAACATCTGTGATTGTTAGATATGATACACATATAATGTGTTTATCATAATACAATATAAATTGATCACAAAGGAAAATTAGAAATCTTGGGAAAGGTACAGAACTTTCTGAAAGCAGTAAAAGAGAGCAACCGGAATTCACGCCCAAAGCTATGGACAATTGAGGACCTGACAGTCATGTCAGTTATCAACAGAAGAAGAGAAAATCAACAAGGATGATGGTGTGAAGCGTACTTCCCAAGAGAATAATTGGAATATCAAAGGATGAAGAAAGGACTTTGGGAAAAAATAAAACACTTTTGAATATTTTATAAAAGTCAATATGAAGTGAGGGATGTTAAATGGTGCCATGATGCAATTTTGTCAGAAAAATTATGCTAAAAAATCCACACTTAATTCATACTTTGATCATTTAATAAATTAAGGCATGATTGCTATTTTAATTTAGTTTTGTCATATGTAAGATACTTTTTTATCCATGATTTTTAGTTTCATGAATTTTAGTTGCTAAGATAGAATTTCAATCGACCTTTCCCACCCTCAGTTTTATATGCTATTTCCCCTCCTTTTTTATGTGGGTTAATTTAAAGTGGACTTTTCATGGTATTAATTATCCATAAGAAGAATGCACAATAATAGTATTCAATGAAGTGATGGATTGATCAGCATCATTCTTCAGAACCAGCAACAGAAAGGGTACAGCCAGCTCTATTGACTCTACTGCAGAAAGCAAGAATCCATAGAACCAGCCAGATTTCTCTTGGAACAGCCATACCTGGCTCAGCAAGGAGGTAATTCTGGGACTGTTTTAAGTCTGTTTAAGACCTTACAAGGCTCCGAAGGAAGTTGCTTACCCACAAAGCACCAGACAGCAAACCGGATCCAGGTGATGGTGGAGAGCTTTAGCATGAGATAGATGTTCACCAGCATGGCGAAGGCAGGCACAAAGGGGAGGCAGGGGGCCATGTAGGGCAGCTTCTTGGGGTTCTCTGGCTGCTGCAGGATCACAAACACCAGAGCACTGATCAGCAGCACCATCAGAACCACCAGAAGGATGGCCCACCAGCTCTGCTCTGAGATGTAGTTGGAACCAAAGATGATGAAGGAGCAGAAGATGAACATGAGGATGAAGAGCAGGAGCACGCAGATGGTCACCGTGTGCCCTGTGGCTGCTGTGGGACGGTCCATTTTGCCTGGCAGGCCCAACCGGATCCTCATGGTGTAGTAACGGGGCCCGATCAGCTTTTTTAACTTGATGAGATAAATGTTTTCAGATTCATCGGCTTCTATGCCTGTGGTCATGTCCACAGTGCCGTAGTTGGGGTGGTTAACGTTGTAAGTTGACTTGTCTGATTTCCCAATGAGCATCTCGTTGTCTCCCAAAGATGGTAAGTTCTTGGCCCCACATGGGTTGGTGGCAGGGCCGGAAAACTCCTCCCCTTCACTCATGGGAGAACACACTTCCTTCTCACAGTCAGCCAGAATGCCCTCCTTCTTCTTTGTGTGCTCCTCAGACAAGAACTTGACAAAACCATCAATGTCACTCTCTGGTTGGTATCGAAGGAGCAGGACGCAGACAGAGACCAAGGTGTAGGCGAGGAGCGTGCCGATGGACATCATCTCTATCAGGTCTCTCAGGCTGACTAACAGTGAGAGGAGAGCCGCCAGGAACCCCGACACGACGCAGGCCACCACGGGCGTCTCCGTGTAGGAGCTCACATGAGCCAGAAACCTGGAGGGGTCAGCAGAAGCACAGGGTTAACAGATGGCAATGGACTCCAGCATGGCTCCATGCCTTCTGGTCCTGTCCCTCCAATTTACTTCTGGATTCATTGCTTTAAATACAGCTGTGATTCCTACCCCAGGATTTGGTTCCTGGAGTATAATTTAAAGAGATTTTACTTTAATTCCTTAGTTTTGAGATGCACTTTTTTGTTAAATTTCCTAATTCATTCTGTGATGGATTTGAATCTAAGAGGTATTTCAGAAACCTATATCAAAGTCCAGGCTTTGCTGAGACGAGAAGAAGGGATAGGTGGAGAAATCATACACCTGCTTGGGGGTCCTCTAGATCTGTGTTACTCAAAGTGTGGTGCATGGATGATCGCCAGCATGGGCATCACCTTGGAGCTTGTGAGAAATACATATTTTCAGGTTTCACCCGGGGCCTACTACTATGTCAGAATCTCTGGGAGTGGGGCTCAACAAACTGCTTTAAAAGACCTCCAGGGTCTGATTTATGCCAAAGTTTGAGAAGCATTGCTCTATAACAAAAGCACAGGGATTTAGTTGGTAAAATAATACAGTAATTAAGAACTTGAGCTCATAGGTGCAGTCTAAATCCAGCCAGTTACCAACTGGAAAAGACCAACAAGGGTGATTGAACAGCAGCCACTTCCTCAGCAGCGCCTGTGGGCTTTTAGTAGGATTCTGTTCTCCTTCTCTCTCTTCTTGATCCTCCCTGCTCCTTCCTCTTCCTTTCCTCCCTTATTTTCACAATCCACACAAGATGCTTGGAGCCCTGGCATCTTTCCTTTTAATTTTCTTGGACAGCAGAAAAACCTTGTGGATGTGTGAAGTTGTCACACCTCCACCATGGTCAGGTTCTTCTTTATCTGTCCAGCTCCCCAAACCCAGCTGCTCTGACCTGGTGATGACTTTAGGGAGTAGGCTGAGGAACTGGAGTGGAAGACGACAGCCTAAGGCAGAGATAAAGTCCCTGAGCTGGAGCCCTCTGCACCCCTGGGAGCTCCTTGGCTTCCATGGTTTACTCCTTGCTTTGTGCACTGGAAGAATGTCTTCCTTGCAAGCCCCTCACAAACAGGCACTGGGAACCAAGTGATGGGGCCACATCCGGTTTGTACCATGGGCAGAGGGGCCGCTTCATTGCCAACATAGTGGGGTAGAAGAGTCAATATACTGGTGTGGTTAAAAATCTGGTCTTTGGAGTCAGGCAGTCCTGAGTTCAAATCTTGCCTCCCTCACCCCAGTAGCTGGGAGATATTGGGCAAGTTTCTTTTTTTGTTTTGTTTTGTTTGTTTGTTTGTTTTACCTCTCTGAGTATACTCATCTGCAACACAGTTATTGTGAAAACTAAATGGGATACTGTGTACAAAGCAGCTGGGATACACAAACATTCAATAAATGGTAGCTATTGTTGCTATGATTATTACGGTCTGTTCATAGGGCCGTAGTCCCCTCTTTGATTGTAACTTTGAACTTTTTTCAACTTCAGAGAGGCTGTAGAGAGGTGCAGTTACCAGGCTCAATATGAGGGTAGGCCTAAGATGTCCCTGGGATGGATTCTTCTTTTTGGAGACCACCTAGTATAGCAATTTGACACCCACCGTCTTTACTAAGGAGCACACAATGTCAAACAGGAGGAGAGGGGACAGTTGAGGGAACATATCGGTTTGTGCTAGATTGAGGGACCCAGAGTCAAACTGAGGGGCTGTTTCAGGGCCTAAGCTCTTTTCACTCAAACTCTTTGCCAGGATATGTGTGTGTGATAAGTTCCACAGTCTAGATGACAGGCACTCACATCAAAATTACAGTTAGACTGATAGTGGATGACATTCTTCCTGGATAGGCATGGCAGAACAGAATAAATTCCACAGAGCATAGCCCTTACCTGAACAGGAGCCCATCGCCAGCCATGGCATAAATGACCCTTGGCATTGGGAAGAGGGAGCCCAGCAAGCTGACTGTCAGTCCTGCAACTGACCCAATGGCCACTATGAATTTTGCAGCATAGAACCCATGAACCACAAACATCTCCATGAGTGGGGATTCCGTGTCAATGGCATAATATGGTATCATCAGAGTTAAGATCATGCTCACCTGTTAAAACAAGAGAAAACATGGCTGGAGGTAGAAGGGATCGGCAGCATGGATGACTGTCCCTTAGGAGAGGAAGAGCCCTGTACCCGAAGGCCTGCACGGCGGTTTGGATCTGCCACTTCTTGAAATATGCCTTTAGTTTAAATTAGTCACTTGGCCTCCGGAGCTCTTGGTCTCAGTATTTTCTCCCCTCATGTGGATTTAGTGGACTAGACCAGATAATCTCTACTATCTCTCTATGCCCTTTCATCTCTGAGGACTAAGTCTGCAGGTATGGCAGCCTCATGAGAGCAGAGATACACTGACAGTTCAACAAAGGACAGATATTATCAGGTGGAAGTTGCTGCAGCCATAGGCGCTGGCGCCAGAGCCTGGCAGTGACCATGAGCATCCAGCCCACATGGACAAGACTCTCATTTCTTTTATACTTTCAGGGTCCTACATGGTCTAGCTATACTCTTCATCCCGAAGACCAGAGATCAAAACTCCAAAGATAAGCACATAGGCGACCCACAGCCAGTGAGCTGATGGGACCCAGATGAAGACTCATAGCCCCATCTCCTCTCTGGCTCAGTTCCAGGAGCTGGGCAGGCCAACAAACAAATTAAGGCATCAGGATGGAATGTGGTCCCACTCTGGGCTATACGACCACCATGGCTTTGCTTAACCAGGACCTGTCTCCCCTCATATGTCATAGATCTGCCCTAACATCCCTCCTTTCAGAATTGGCCCCAGGCAATAAAGCCCCTTGGTCTCCGAAGGCCAATGCTGGCATGAAGAAGGCAGTGCAGACCCTGACAGGGAGACAGTGGTGCATTTCTAGATCACTTCTTTGCCTATTCTTCAGGCAAAGGCGGATGTTGAGGGGAATGTTAGATGTGGCTGAACTATTTCTGTGATAGAAATTCTAGGATGGGAGCTGAGAAATGACACATCAAAAGTGTGAGAAGGGGCCAACTGAGTGGCGCGGTGGTTAAGTGCTGGCTTGGGAAGCCAGTGGCCCCAGTTCGGGTCCCACATATGAGGGCCAGTGACACTGCCCTCAAAAAAACAAAACAAAACAAAACAAAACAAAACAAAAATAAACAAAAGTGTGAGAAGGGTCCCAGGTGTGATCCTGAGGACAGAAGGCTGGAGGCTTCACTCTGAGAACTCCTCTTGGCAGGGAAACCCTAGGGAGAGCTTGCGCCAGTGTAAAAAGAGGGAGCAACAGCAGAAAGAAATTGCATTTCCCGCCTGGCCTTAAGGAGGAGAGCACCTCTAGAGCATTATGCATTCTCTCTCCCCACGCTGGGGGAGCCTCGCCTCTTCACTGCCGGGAAGCTCCCAGAAGACAGAAGAGCATTGAGGAGGGTGCACAGAGGCCCACAATGCCGCTGCTCGCACACCCACCCGTTACTGCCAGCCTATGATCTGTGCTCCTTGGATGGCAGCCCACTCCCGGCACTCCAGCCCTGGGCAGCAGTGGACACCAAGAGCCTGTGTGGAGGGTGAGCGGGGATGGCAACTCGGAGGCCATGGCTGAAGTGAGGGCCTGGGGCTTCTCCCATGTCCTATTTGGAGTCCTGATTTTCTTCTTGTCATAGGTTGGTAGAGATATAGGGGGCACGGACACATGCATACAAGCACAAAGCTGGCACAAAGAAAGGACCACTTCCTGACAGAAGGGAACCCAGTCCCAGGGCCACATTTTAAGGTCAGATATGACAAGGTCATGATGAGGGTCCTGCAAACATTTGATACTTACGGATACATATGCTGTCAGGCAGATGACCAGGGAGGCAGTAATAGCATAAGGGATGGATGTGTTGGGATTCTTGGCTTCCTCTCCAGTGGTGGCGATGATGTCAAAACCAATGAAAGCATAGAAACACGTGGCTGCTCCTTGCAACACCTGTAGGTATGATGACATTTGTCAGACTCGGAGTGTCAGAGCAGCACCAGGGCCTTACATGTGGTGTCCACAATTGGCCGATGCCCAGCAGACATTACTGAGTGGCAGAAGGGGTACATGGTAGAACTTTTTCTAAACTTGCGAGTTTTGATCTCTACTTTCTAGGAGTGACACTGGATAATTCCCTCATGTGTAAAATGGAGATAAGAAGAATTATGTCCAAGTAAAAAGTAGGTCATTCAACACATTCAAATCATTTTGGGAAATAAATGGGGTTATAAAAAAATCACTAAGTTGGCTATTCCTATGTCTTGGGGGAACTCATTAACCTCTCTGTGCTTTTATCCAGTGGTTTTCAACCACAATCAGAGGTTGTGTCACTGCCCCTCAGGGGTGTTTTTAAATGTGGGGAGGTATTTGTGACTGTCACAGGGACATGGGTAGGGGCCTTTTGGCATTAAGTATGGGGGACACAGATGCTTCTGTACAAAAAATTGTCCTGTCCAAATTACCGTTAGTACCCCTGATAGATTTCTCTATGGTAACTTACAGATCTGAAATGATATAAAAGGTGTTCAAATCTCCTGATATTCTATTGTCTTCATTGGGAAGACGGGTAGATACAGTTTGATTGTTCTGCTTCTTTGGGAGCTTCAGTGACCTAGTTGGACTGCAAGGCAAGAGAAGTTATGAGGTAGGAGGCGGTATCCAGTGGCTGCATGTCCAACAGGAGGCCACGTGACTCCAAGGGTGATTGGAACTTGATAAGTCAAGATGTCAGTGAAAACCTTTCATTGGAGATGTGTTACTTTCTTCCACAAGATCTACTAAAGTGTAAATGAAGTTTCTCCATCTTAGCATCCTCATTATCAGTTGCTAGTAAATAAGGTGCCTCTTTGAATGCTTGGGGATGTCCTTTTAGGGGCATGTGAGAGAGATTTTTTTGGGTTTGTATGTATGGGGTGAAGGGACTTGGCAATATACATGCTGCAGCCAGGGGTCCAGCAGTGAGGCTCTTTTCTGACTACACATTTTTTTCGTTTCTGCAATTCAATTTGTAAATGATGAGATTTAAAACATATGCCAAGCAGACACCTGTCCCTAAATTTTAATTCTTACCTTTCCCACTGACTTCTTAATAAGACAAAGAAAAATTACTAAATACTAGAGCTTACAAGGGACATTACAATATTGAAAACCTCAAACCTTCAAAACCCACTTTTGCTCATCTGTAAAATGAGTTGGTCTCTTCCACAGTCTCTCCCACTAGGATTGTAATGTTTCAGTTCCCTAACTGGGAGTTCTTATCCTATGTTCCATGAAAGTCAGGTCTGTGAATGTTGCTGAGACAAAAATGACATCTCTATTTGCACTGACCTCTGACTGAATGTTAGCATTTCTTTTAGTTGCGAATGTAGGCGGTAAACTAACTGTGCCTATAATTTTGTCACCGGTAGCAATCAGACATTTCCTATCATATTAGAGTTGTTGCAGAGATCTTAGAATGTCAGCTGTGTTCATTGCTACTTTCAAATTATGAGAGTTATTAGACAAAAATGTTAATATTTAATGTACTAATAAAGAAGTACATTGTTATTAAATTATGATTTTAAAATATTTTAATAACTATATTGCAATATGATTGATTCCTTCTGATTTCCTATGTAATTAGGTAACTTTTTTATAAACACAATTCTCAGAAGGGGTTTATAGGTAGCACCAGACTGCCAAGAAGTCCACAGCACACACACACACACACACACACACACACACAAATCTAAGAGCTCCTGGTTCATTCTAGTAACTCAGGTAGAAAGAGCTTCTCAAACAAGAGGTTCCATTGCCAGAGCGCCACTTTCTGGGCGAGGAGATAACTCCCAATCTCACTCCAGCAAAGACTCTCATTTCAGGGCATGGAATGCCTTGGCCTTTAGACAAGGAAAGAAAATTGATCTCATCTCATTGCACATGGCAGTTCACAGGCTTGGAAACAAGCTTGTTTTCACTTGCCTAGAAAATGTTTCTGGTCTTCAAAGATGGACAAATGCTGGGATTTCAGGCTTGCTAAGCTGCCCCAATCAAGAAAGACTTGCTTTCAGACAGCTTCCAGAAAAACAGGTCCTGCTTTCCCTCTTTTTAAACACTTTTGTACATACACACACATGCATGCACACACACACACGCATGCACACATACACGCCCCTCTTGTAAATCATCCAGCATCGTGTTATGACAATCAGATGCATCACTCCCAATTAGGATGTGCCAGGGCTATAGTGGCATGCCTATTTGGTGTGGTCGGTTCTGAATCAAAAGCTCATAGATACTGGAGAGCTCACTGCTGAGGAAAGGAGGGTGGGATGATCCTAAACAAGAGCTTTGGGTCAAATCTACCCTCAAAAAAGGTGAGAGGTCTGTAAATCACACCCTGTGAGGGACAGCTGGGGATGCCTAACTTGAATAAGAGAAGACTCAGTGGAAGTCATGGGGGACACCTTTCAATTTTGAAGTACGGACCATGTAGCCGTTGGAGGAGAGGTATACTGTACACTCCAGAGGGAACCTCAGAACCATGCATGTGGGTGCGGTAGGATTTGGTTAGGAGTGCAGACCTTGTAAACTGTTGCATCTAGGTTGCTTCTGCCACCTACTAGCTTGGTGACAAAGAACAAGTTCCTAACCTCGAAGAGCCTCCGTTTCTTTATCACTTAAATGGAGATGATAATAGTACTTAGCTCCTAGGGTTGTTACAAGGATTAAATGAGATAATATAATAAAAATTGCAGTCCTACAATACAGTAGGTGCTCCATAAATATCAGCTCTTACCAGTAGTATTTTTATAACTATTGTAAGTTTTTCTGGAACAGATGAAACCCGAGAGCACGAATTCCTCCTCCTCCTTCTCCTCGCTCCCTTTGTCCTGGACATGTATTTATTAACTGTTCCTATATTCCAGGCACTGTGCTTGGTGATGTGGAGACAGTAAAAGCAAAACACACTCTGAGCTTGACCCTGTGAGGTTTGCGGTCTAGAGGATACTGCACAACCCCAAATGCAACCTTGACTGTGGTAACTAAATGAACGAGATTAGTTAATATCTATGCTATTTTTAAAACACAAATGCTACTATTTTCCAAATGAGTGAAAGAATAGATGGCAATTACTGATAATGATTAGCTATCAGAAAGTTAACTGTAGTGAAGGTGGGAAGAGAGAGAATAAGTTTGCAAAGAGAATGTCTGTTAGCCTGAATTTGCATAGTAGGACTAGAAAGCAATTACGGTTGAAGAAAGACTGGATAGATCAAAGGTAGGCCATTTGGAGGTTCTGCTGCATCAGGCAGACTTACAGAATGTAAGTCAGATGGCTCAAATGAAATGATTTCAATGAAGGGATTATAGGAGCCAAGACTGGGGAGGAGACAGGAGGAGGAAATACCCTGGCCTTGCTTTCTTCTCCCTTTCTGATCCCCTGATAATATCTCCTACCGGCTAAACCCTATAGGAAGCAACCAGCAGGGGTCTTGTGGAGCACAGGACAGAGCTTGGAGGGCGAAGAATGGAGGTGGGGAGGGAGGCAAGGGGAGAAAAACCAGCACACCTGCCAAGATCAAACAGACCCTGCCAACAAGATATAGATTAAATAAACAGATTATCAAAGAGAGCATAATACAATTAGCAAATAAGGTCACCTTTTGACTTGGATTAGTTTGAATGAGTTTTTCTTTCTTGCAAGCAAATGATCCCTGATTGGTAAATACAAGAGAGCCATGAAATGAAACTGGGTGTGTCTCTACTCAAGTAACCACTAAGCCTGCTTTCCACTTTCTTCAATGTAGGTCTCAGGCCTGGACCCTGGTGTTTAGGATTAGGATGCCCTTCCATGCAAGAAAGAATGAGTGTGGGACCTAGAGGTAAGCATCTGAATAAAATTGGTGGGTAAAGTGGGTGTGTATGTGTGCATGTATGTATATGTGCTATTACGTTTACTAGTGCTTTATTCTAACTTACCTTTAATGTGTTCCATAGGTAAAAAATCCTATTGACTTTTAAATTTTTTTATTTTTATTTTAATTAGCTTCAAGTGTACACAGTGCAATAATTATACTTTTTACCCCTCAAAGTGACAATCCCCCTCCCCCAATTCTCCCCCCCACTCCTCCCCCCCGTATCATACATATCTGTTACAATTCCTTTGACTCCCTTCCACCGTATAATCCATATCCCGTGACTATCTATATATATTCAATTACAGTTGGCATACAATATTATACAACATCAATTTCAGGTATATAGTGCAGTGATCAAGCCTCTACTCCATCCATGAAGTGGTCTCCCTAACAAAACATATGACATCTGACACCCCACAAAATTTTTACCACATTATTATATTCCCCAAACAGTCTTTCATATCCCTGTGACAATACTGTAGTTACCTATTTATGCTGTCTAATCCCTTCCCCTTCTCCCTCATCCGCAACCCCCCACCCCACAACTAGCAACCCTGATGACTTTTTAATTTTATGACATAAGCAGGCAGGAGATTCAGATCAGTCTGTGCCTCTATAGAGCTTTGCAGGGGGCGGGGGGAGGAAGCAGCACGTGCCTTAGTTGCTGGAGGGCGGCTGCTTAATTAGTTGTCAGAAGCAATGTCATTAGTGGCTGGGGTGTGGGTCCCTACAAGCGACCCCCTGTACCTTGCTGATAGTTGAGAGGCATTAGGATGAGGCAGCCCTTTGTATTCTGCCTTGGCCAGTCTGCCAGATGCTTAGGAGGTAATTAGGTACCTTTATATAATTCCTTCCCAAGGTAACAAGACAAAGTTCCAACTTTAATAGCATTTTCTACCACAGTCACGTTCCAGCTCTATTAGCAGCCTGTTTACAGTGACAGTAGAATGTGTTAATAGGTTCCAACAAATGGATTTAAACAGAGAGAACATGAAAAAAAACTTTTCCTTTGTTTGGAGACTGTCAGCATTCCCCAAAAATACTTGCTATGGACCTTTTTCCTGGGAGATATTTGTGCTGATACAGTGTCTTATTTGGTTAAAGAAAAACCATAAGATAGCATCAAGAACAAATAACATACAGGGAATACACATCCAACAATATTTGGGGGCTGAAGAATTGCAGATGGAAGCAAGGGGTTCAGCTGAGGGCCAGCAGTTACTTGATATAGAGAAAAAATGTTTGTTGTTCTTAAGCTCTTCAAGACCAAAGAAGCATTTGACCCAGAACTTGTAAGCGAGTAAACCATTCCTTAAGCTATTTTCTTTGGAAGGAAGTAGTTGGAGAAGAGAAAGACTAGGCTTATGAGGGGTCTATGGCCAGAGGATAGGTTGCTCATTAACCCTTTCAAAGTACTTGAGAACTGTATTTTAAGTCATGTAATGGTATCTTTATAAACTATCCCCTACACGGTGGTTCCCTCCATCCCATCCTACCTAAAGGGATAGACGAATAAAGTGGATTGGAACTCTGAACTAGTCCTCTTGTTAGGGGTAGGGGCCAGATTTTCCTTATGGAGTGAAGAAGTTGATGCAGCTGCCAAGTAGTAGGCAACTCACTTTTGTGGATGATTGTTACATAATAGAGTAGGGAGTGCGAGGATTAACTTGGTGGCTGATATGCTCATGAGAAGGTGTCAGATCTTAAAAACTAGGATTTATATTCAAAGTGGGCTTACTGGACTGGAAAAGTGACCTGAAACCAATGTTGAGAAAGAACAGGTCCAGGCCAGTTCTCCAGGGAGGAAATCTACTCTGCAGAAACCCAAGGCCTGTCTGATAGCAGAGAGGATGAGTCAGCAACATCTCACTGGGATGTCCTTTGTGCTCAGATGATGCTTTTACTCACAGCCACTAGGGCACATATTGGAATTCCTGCAGAGAAAATGGATTTGCAGTGAAAAATCCCAAATCCCAGCCAACCTTTTTTGGTGGCCAATGACAAGCTACTCAAGGTAATAGGTTTGGGTTGGAGTATGGTCAATGGTCAAAGGCGCAGAATAAGACAATTGGTCCCATGTCCACTACCAGGGGTAGTGGAGTATATAAATAAGGGCTTTGGCTTCCCCAGGACTAGGATCGAATTTCATCTACTTTACAATCAAGATCTGTGGCCTTCACTTTTCTAAGCTTCAGCTATTTTGATGTAAAAGTGGAGATCTTTGTACCTATTTTGCAGGGCTGTTGTGAAGATTAAATGAAAAGTGTATATGGAAAGGTTTTTCATAAAGAAAATGTTAAGTGTTGGAAATGGCATCTTTCCTTTCTTTTTTATGCCTGATTGCCGATCTTTGTTGCCCGCAAAAGCTAGTGAGAATCTGAGATATATATCGGAAGCCTCTAGTCTGGTGTGATGAGGGAGGCTCCTGACTGAGGAGGGATGTAGAGGCCCTGAGGAGGGAAGAGGAGACCCTCAAAGAGGATAAAGACCCCAGAACAAAGCACAGGGGGAAAGACTAAAAGACTCTTCTTCAGCATGGGCATAAGGTACTTACGCAGAGGGTATTAACTCTTTCCAATTTTAACATGGCACCTAGACTATAGTGTGTGCCATTTAGGTAAGCTGTTAGGAAAATTTTGAAAATTAAACGTGATCTAAGTAATTAAAAAAAGCTTTTAAATTACTCTGACATCATATCTTGGTAAACAGTGTACATTGGGCCTGGACTGGTTTAACCATACTCCCATTTGAAGATAAGAAAAGAGACTAGGCTATCTCTTACTGTTCCTCCCAGTTCCAAGACTTTATGACTTTGGGAATGTTTAGAGGAAATGAAAATGTAACATGTCAGATTAATGACCTTATTTCTTTTAAAAAATTTTTTAAGGAAAGCTCAGAAGGGAGGGTCATCATACACAAGACATTGATGTAGTGGAAAGGGTTTTGTTTGAAGCCACACAGACCAGGGCAGAAATTTCAATCCTGGAACCAACCAGTTAAGTGACCTAAGGTAGGTTACCCAGCTTCTCTAAGCCTTGGATTCTCCTGTAAGTTGGGGATAGCAGCACCTGCTTTAAAGTTGTGTTATAAGAGTGAGATGATCTTCATAGACCATGGTGCTGGGCACCTAGCAGGTGGTAGATAAATTGTCCCTCATTCCCCCATCATTATCATTGTTGCTAACCAGTATTGCACATAAAAACACAATGTGCACATAAAAACATCTAAGATTTTATTCTCTTTTGCAAACATTTGGTATAATTAGTTTTCACACTTGATAGATGAGAACATCTGCAAGCACCAAAGCTAGCTGTTGGCCAAAGTCTTACAGCAAGTCCATGACCCAATAATTTCATACATTGTTAAGAAAATGGTGAGAACATTTTTGTGTGCTGTGATGAAAATGCAACTGGGTTCCAGAAAAACATTCTTTCTTTGTATCTCTTATAAGTTGTTGTTTCTTTTATTTGCTACGAAAGGAATGATTTGTATCATAAAAAAAATATAGATTTGGGGATCCAGAATGGGGTCAACAGTGTTTCTTTGTCTCTTCTGGTTTTAACCAGTTTCAGGATTTATTTGTTTCAAGGAGATGGAATGAACTTTGTGGTTCTGTGGAATTTTTACAGATAAGCAAAAAGACTAGAAATCTTGGCTAGAATTGCTTCCTTGCTTATTTCTCTGCATTGAACAGCATGGCATGATTCAGAATAACAGAAGTTATTTTGAGTGTTCTCCAACAGAGATTTCTGGTCCCTGGACATCACGAAGAAAAACCAGTCTAAGCAAAAGCTACAAAAGCAAAACTGGTGGAATCCTAGACTTGCTTCTGTCATCATCCTAGCAGGTCTGCCTCACTTGGCCTCAGTTTTTCCACCTGTAAAAATGAGCGGATAGGACCAGGTGACCTCTAAGGTCCCTTCTCACTCAAAATTCTATGACTTATGTTCTACTTAAAAAAAAAAAAAAAAAAAAGAATGGGCTGGTGAATTTTACCAATCAATCCATAAAGTAAGCATTTCTAGCTATCTTGGAGAAAGAATCCAGGTGCAACTTAGAACTCCTTGTGAATATAAAGAATTTGTTACTCTGATCTTCCCATTTTTCTTAAGGCATAACCGGCATCACCCTAGTCACAAGAATAAAATCTGAAAATGTCTGTGTGGTCCAGCCCACTTTTTTGCCAACCCCCAGACCGCACCAGGTCAACTTCTCTGTGTGACCCATGTCACTGGAATAAAATTTATAACCAGCACCCACTGGGCCTGCTCAACTGCCCTCAGACCCCAGAGGGAGTGTCCATCTTGGGTCAAACATTGGGGTTAGATTGAAAAACAGTCCTTTCTCTAGTTCCATACGCAGGTGACACTCTTTCCTTCCCCACCTGTCTACTCTCCTGGCCATCTTTACTTCCTTGTCTGTTTACGCACTGCCTCTATTCTGAATAGGCTGTAGAGAGGTTCTATAGAACTGGGCTGCCCTTGTACAGGTTTTGGAGTCAGACGGTCCTGGCTTTGGGTCCTGTGTGCTTATGTCCACTGTGTGCTTAATAGCAAGCCACTTGACCTCTCCGAGTGTGAGTTTTTTCATCTGCAAGACCAGAATGTAAATATTTTCCTTGCTAGGTAGTTAGAAAGATTAAATGAGAAAGTACATGCAAAGCACTTATCATAGTATTAGGCATATTGCCAGGGACCCAAACCATGGCCTGTATTATTGTTAACTGTATAAAATAAGCTCTTAATAAATATTTGTGAAACAAATAAATAAAATAAGAACCACTTCTTCAGAACATTCCAATGAAAGGTGACGCAGAGGGTCCACGAAACTTATCAGGCAGAGCAGCAGTTTTCTGACACTATGTCTCAGGTTAGCCAGAAGCTGGAAGGCAGAGCTTGTGACACATACATGAGGATTTAGGAATAAACTCACCCCTGACCAGCCGTGGGGCAGGAACTGGCCCTCAGCCCAGTATTTCCCATTGATGAAGAAGAGCCCTGCGATCATAATGAATACCCACACGGCCAGGTTCAGCACGTTGAGGACGTTGTTGAAGCCCACCGAGTTCTTCGCCCCCAGCGCAACGATGATGGTGACAATGATTGCGATCACCAGAGCTAGAAGGTCCGGGTAGGATTCTTCACCTTTCCCTAGAGGGGAAAGACACGAGTTAATACTGTCCAGAGGGAAAAAAGGGCGATGCAAACTCCCGCCCCATCCCAGGGCATCTGTACTAAGCTCCGAGAAGGGTGGTCAGTTTGTCATGGCAGGAGGAGGAAGTGTGTGTGTGTGTGTGTGTGTGTGTGTGTGCATGCACGCACACACTGGTTCACAAGTGTCTATTTGCAAATAGAAAGTTTTTGGTACATAAGATGAGCTGATGCCCTGGACCAAAAATTGGCATACATGATATGACAATTACAATAGTGCCTGTGGAACCATGGTATAGGACATTAGAGGTCAGGCTTGTCCTGGGACATTTGGGATGTACACAGGGTGCCAAAAAAATGTATACATATTTTAAGAAAGGAAAAAAAAACTGTATTAAAATTGTAATACTCAGTATATACCGATAACAAAAGATGAATACAAATCATGTGTATACATTATTTGGGCACCCCCAGTATACATGGGTCTAACATGTTGTTTGAAAAATGTTTTATCTTCATTGCTGTTTACTTTATAGTCCATGAATTTTCCTTTCCATTCTAGCAATCTTTTTATTAGGAAATTTTAAAATGAGTGTCTTTGAAAACTATTGGAAGGAGGGTGTTCTTTCCATTTATGTGTGTAGTTGCAGAGAAAAAGACCCGTGGCCGCTCCCTGCCAGCTTGGTCTTGTCCATTAGCCAGTGGACTCCTGCCCTCTATAGAGTAGAAAGGGCACTGCCTCAGCAGTCAGGCTCTTGAACTTCAGCTGGGCTTGTGCTCATAACCAGAGAGGTCAAATTAAATTGCTATTAAGCACACGGTATAAGTAAGCATATAGGACCCAAAGCCGAGACTGTTTGGCCTCTTTGGGCAGGTGCCTCTTTTTTCTGGGCCTCATCTGTAAAGTGGACTTTGGTGGACCCTTTTGGGCCTAACATTCCATGAAATCAGTATACTGAGGAGATGTGGTCTTCAGACCTTTTATCTTCTCATGGTACCCGGGTACTTAGCATTTTACTTGTTAGCTACATAATACTTCCACACTTTACTGAATCATTTGCTCCACTATAGAATATTTAGGCTGTTTTTAATTTTTTGTTATTACACATAGGACTGTGATGAACATCTTTTTGTAGAAAGCTTTTGTGGAGATTAGCCTGGATTTCCTTAGGATTCATCCACAGGGAATGAATTAACCTTGTTTAAAAAAATAAATAAATAAAGGACCTATTTAAGGCTCTTGCTACATGTTGCCAAACTGTATCCTGAAAGGGAACCCATGTATGTGGCGCAGTAAGTTTGCATGTTGGGGTAAGAGGACGTGCAGTCTCACCCAGGCCGTTGAGGGTTCCCACGCTGTCCACCATCCAGCGGCTGATGGTGTGGTTGGCCAGCGAGTCGAACATGCTGCTCAGAGCGCTGGCACCAGCCGCAGTGCCAATCAGGTACTCCAGGATCAGGTTCCAGCCAATGAAAAATGCCACAAACTCCCCAACAGTGACATAGCTGTAGGTGTAGGCTGACCCTGTGGTCTTGGGGACACGGACACCGAACTCTGCATAGCAAACACCTGCATGGGACAAAAACACATGGACCGTGGACTTCAGGAGGTGAGCTCGCCTCTCGGGGGCGAACCACCTTGAGTAGAAAATATTGGGAATATCTGGGAACTTAGAACAAAATACACAAAGTTTTATGTATACAAATCAATTCAAAGCCAGTCATCATGTCTTTCAGCCTCATGTCTGAAAACCATTTTAACCTGAAGGCCTGAGAGGCAATCAGAACTGAGTCTAATAAACTATTGTAAACTGATCTTCTTTATTTAGAAAAATTCCCATTTGTTGTTTGTGTCTCTGTCATTGTTCCTTAGGTGTCAGATATCCTGAGTGTTTGAACATGGCCTAACTCATTATGACCTCCTCAATGGCTGGCACCAGTGTTAGTTAGATTATGTACAGCATTCTTCTCTTTCATTTTTACATATTGCCAAACGTGCTTCTCATTGGAGAGTGATACTTTCAGCGATCCCTGAAAATCCTGTGCTATATCTAGGAGGGTTTGTAAAAACGCAAATATAAGTAAATGACTAGTAATTAACACGGAAATTTAGCACATGCAAAAGATAATCTAATTAACACTTTCAGAATGCCTGCTATGCGCTTGGCAGAGTGCTAAGTGCTGGGAATAAAAAAGGATGAGTGAGACATAGCCCTACCCGCAAGGGGAGCTATACCAGAAAACCAGGGCACATGGTGGGCTGTATAAAAGCTCGATGATGTAGAGATATACAGGAACAATGAGAACAGAGCTGGTTTGAGGTATATGCAGGAATTAACTGGGCAAAGAAGGTGGAGAGAGACAATGTGAAATATTTGGATGAAGGGGAGTGTGCATGAGGGGCTGGAGGAGACGAGGCTGGAGGCCTGTGTCCACCAGAAGCATGTATTGAATTGTAATTTCAGACGACAGGGATCAGGAATCTGTACTTTAAAAAATTCCCCATTGATATTTGAAAAACACTGGTATATTGCCTTATTCTTTGATGAAATTAGAGATCAAATTAGAAAGAGACCAGCAATACACCAAAATTCTGGGAGTTGGGAGAATTTCCTACATTGTGCTAGGAAGTCTGGGTGTGGGGCCAGTGTGTGGGGTACCAGGTTTGGAGGACAGACAGGACAGCTTGGAGTGAACACAGCAGGAATGGGAGGTGGAAGGATGTAGGCGGGAACTCAAACTTCACCTTCAGTCCCAATTTTGTTAAGGACCAGTCCTGAGGTCTCTCATCACCAATCAGGGAACAATAGTTCACTCTTTTGTGAATAAAGACAGTAGTTTTCTTTTCTTTTTGTTTAAAGGGAGAGAAATCAATGCAAAGAAGCAAAAACAGAGATGTCAAGAGGAATGACACAGTGAATGATCAAATATGATGCAATATCTCTTTTTGTTTCTTCTTAGGGACAACAGTTGTCAGGGTGTCCATATGGAAGCAGCACTAGACCAGTTGGGCTGCGCTGTGGACTCAACTCTTTCTGGAAACTGTTCCACCTTTTTACACTCAATTTCCTTCTTTGTAAAATAAACGAATTAACCTGGGATGCTCTCTTAAGGGTCTTCCTACTCTGCCACTCCAGGATTCTACCTGCTGTACTGGATTGTGCTGCAAAATATATTGAGCATAATCTAACTTTTCTTTTACATCCATTACTAAATTGTTCTATATGCTGCAGAGGCACTCAGGGCTAGCAAAGCTGTTTGTCCCTACAGTCAGTGGCCCAGGGTGTATTTATTTTGACTTCCTATGTCAGCCCCCACTTCTCTTTGTAAACACAGTTTTCCGTCTCCTGCCTGGAGGTCAGGCTGTAAGTTGCTTTTTCTTGTTGCTCTCAGACTTCCTCCTTTCTAAATTGCTGCTTCCAACACCCGATGTTTAAATTGTTAGTGAGTCTAAAATTAAGAGATAGTGGTCTTCGAAGGAAGGCTTGAGGAACTCCTCTCTGAGGAAATTATAAGGTGTATGAGCACTGAGTAGGAGGACCTGATGGCTTTTCTCGCTTGGAGGATTTTGTGTTCTCTTACCCGGGGAGAGAGCTGCTTGCTCCTTTAGCGCAGCCAGCGTGAGGAAGGGATTAGGAGGAGCTAATTAACCTCTCCTCTTTGGTGGAGGAGCCGCAGCTTTACCCACTGATTCTTACATGCTATGAGCTTCTTCTCTCCACCCTTCTTTGCCCCCTGATAATATACAAGGCTTATGAATAGAATTTTTTTTCCAAGCAATGCTTTGGAAACAGACATCAACTTGCAAATTTAATTTGGAGAGCCAGTATTATGGTTTGTGCAATCAAATGTTGTCTCCTTAACATTTGATCTGTCAAGTCAAATTTAAAAATACCCAGTTCATCATCAGAAGCCAATAGCCAATACTTCAGTAGGTCTCGTGCAGGAAGCAGCCCATTGCTGTCCTGAGTTGGAGAGAAAGGCCCTGGGTGGTGCACAGAAGAAGGACAGAGGGAATTCTAGTCATTCATTTCCCAGGATCCTGCTTGGATCCTGATGGCTGGAGTTTGGGGAGAACAGTGAGAACATCAATTAGATACTAAAGCTGTAAGACAATTTGTGCTCTCAGAAATCATTCTTTTGGACACATTGTAAGGCATTTTATAATATTTTTCTTAAAATCCTCCTCATTTATTTGTATGCAGGAATCCAGGCTTTAGTCGGCATTAGAGAGTATCCTACCTGGCACTGAAGCTCGGAGGTAAGGAGTGAGTGATTTTAACCCTAAATATCCTGAAAAAAACTAGAAAATGTTGTTCAACTATTTTCAAATACCTGGTGTGTCAGAAAGAAATTCAAGGGTAGCCTTCTAACTTCAATAAGAAATAAAAACGACTGAAAGGGAAATCTTGGTTTTTACCCTAGATTATGTAGTAACTGAGTGTCCAAGAGCAATTTACTTACCTCACGTGGATAAAACGAGGGGGCCAATTACATAAGATTTGGGGTTCCTTCTATCGCTATCATTCTTTGGTTTCATAGCTACAGTCAGCTCTTAATTTTCTGAGTCAATGGGGGAATCTTTGTAGAAAATAGTGCAAACCAGTGGTTCTCACCAGCGTTGGTACTGCCTCCTACGGTTCAAATTTTTGAAATCATTGGGGGTTCTTTATGGTTTTCATGATAACTCTGGGCACAAGCTGAGGTCTGGGCTGTTAGAGATTCTGCAATGTGTGGGACCCTCCCAAAGAATTAAGCCTAGTCCTATGTCTTACATATATCTAAAAATCCCAAAGGACATTCATGCCAGTAAAAACCTGTTTATAATTTCTGAGCCTGAGTCTTCATTTTACATATTAATGCTTTGTCTTCATTTTACATAATGCTTTGTCTTCATTTTACATATTGAGACAAAGCATTATTTTTTCATAGCTTTATATACAGTAAATTTTCAGGACTGCAACAACTTGGAGGTAAATTGAGGTACAGCTGTAATTTGTTCTATTTGGAATTTACCAAGACTCAGTCATCATTTTGGAAAAGTCACATCATCCACAGCAACATAACTCATGGTCTTTGAAGACCAAACAGCACAACTACGCGAATGTGCGTTTGTAGCAATTGCGGTCGTAGTGGCTGTACCAGTGATGGCAAACAACTGATGACATCGTCGTGTCCCCCAATGAACTTATGCTCCAGCAGTCACATTGAAATAATATTGTTCTTATTAGAAATTACTTTTTTTATCTTCTATACTCAGGGTATATTAATTTTAAAATAATAATAAGTGTGTAGGAAGGTAACATTATCTTGAGTTTGTATTACACAATAGTAAAGGAGCATTGCAAAGTATTTATTACCTAAAGTTGACTTGGTGTACTAGGTAGAGAATGACTGTTCTAAATGAGAGATAAATGTATCTTTACTCAATTTAGTAATGTATTAAAAAAGAATTCTTGTGCCAGAGTTAACCTTCCTAATCATATTCACCTGTGTTATTGTCAAAGTGATTTTGCATTCCTTGGCTACCCATCAAGTAATTGCAGAGGGAGAGGCATATTGATTCAAAAAATATAACCATGTAGCTGGAGAAAATCAATGTAGCGTACAATGCTGGGGTCCAGATAGCTATCAGTGAGCGACTGCATGCTGCTGGACACATGATGGAAGTTTTCCCATTAGAGTTCTTCAGAGATAACAAGTCTAGGTCCTTAAGAAATATGGAGGATTCATTTTAGCAGGCTGGAGGGAATAGGAGTAATTTCTCACAGCCTGCAAATTGGATATTTTTTTCAATTACCCATTCTTTAAATATATTATAAATGTACCTCTGTTTTCATTTTGTCATATCCCTAGTGCTTTGTTTTATTTCTATACCCTGAACTATTTTTGGTTAAACTGACACATTGCCAGCCTAAAAAGCAGTCAAATTTAAGACTCCCACATTGAAAAGAGGGTTGGGACAGGAGATTCTATATTTGAAATATTCTTCATCTCTTGTATACTCCAAATGATGTATGATTTGAGGTTCAGAAAAATTTAGTCTCTTTCAATGTTCTTTCCAACTCAGAATCTATGGTTCAATCATATATAGGCATAATAGGCCAGCGTTTGGTTAAATATTCCCCGAGAGTCTACATGCAATGTTGAACTTTTCAACTGTCCCTAAGACAGTGCCACACAATAGTAAAGATACTCACTATGTGTTCCTCCTTCTCTAAGTTCATCTTGTCACGCACAGCCTGCCCTGGTTCTCTACTACTCTCTTAGAACCAGGATGCCAACATTCTCCAACCTAAGAGGGTGTAAAGGAAAGGAGCAAGACCCAGCTGAAGGTAGGGAAAAGGCAGAAAAGGGTTTCTTCACTCCAAAAACGTATTTTCTCCCACCTTCCACCAAAGAAAGCCATTAGATAAATACTTTTTGGAAGTATACTTTCACCCAGAAAGATTAGATCTAGTGGTTATTCACACTTGAATGCTAATTACTCAGAGAAAGAGAGAATTTCTCATTAGCATGTCGTTTAATTTATCGTCTAATTCCCTAAACCTACTTATCAACTAATTTACCAGTTTCCTAAATAACTTCTGACTTCCTAATTTCCTTCCTCTATGTGACACACATTGTTAAGTGCCTACTAAATTGATCACTTCAGTGAATACCAGAGGCACACACGGTAAGTAAGGCAAGTCTCCTGACTGTGAAGCACCTATGTTTCAATCAGGAAGGAGTTTAATAAACAGATGATACCACGTGGCCAGTTTTAATACTGCGGAGGATTTACGAGGTGCTCTTGGAGCTCTGTGGGTGAGCGTGGTTCTTAGGGAGCACGGGTCTTTGGTTGCTGGGGGAGCGTTAAAGAAGGGGGAAGCTTTTGAGCTGCTGCATCTAAGAGTCAGCTGGGCTTTTCCAGGCAGAAAAACATGGGAAAAGGTGGTTTCAGGCAGATGAAAAGGCATTGCTGGAGTGACACATGGAAGCCGACTTTAGCGTTTGAGGACAATGAGTTTGCAGAGGTGTACTGTTACCAGATGATTGAGAGAGCGGGATCTTTTTAATAGATTGAGGAATCTAACTGAAAAGGACTGGACAGTTCATCTACCTCTATAGTTGTTTTTTGTTTGTTTGTTGTTGTTTTTTTTTTTTTTTTGAGGGCAGTGTCACTGGCCCTCATATGTGGGACCGAACCGGGGCTGCTGGCTTCCCAGGCCAGCGCTTAACCACCGTGCCACTCGGCCGGCCCTCCCTCTATAGTTTTAAAGCTTTGTCTTGGTCATAAAATCCTCTTTGCACTCCAAGTCTTATTTGAGAGCCTGATACATAACAAAGAAAAAGCAGGGTGGCTCTGTTTGACGCGGGGCAGGAGAACTGAGGCTGGCCTTCCCAGGATCTCCCTCATCCCACACCTCCCCCAAACCTCTGACCCTCCTCTGTGGACCCACAGGTCTGTACTGAGCATGGCATGGAGTTGGGTTGTCAACTGTTCATTGGGTTTGTTCTCTTACCTCATAGGTGATGCAGCTGAGCCCCTGACCTGAAGTTGCAGGTTCAGTTAATGACAGGGCTGAGCTAGAATGAAGGCCTCCTGATATCCAGTTCTAGGAGCTTTAAATTCATTCATTCATCCAACACATTTATCAGGTACCATCTCTATGACTCTATGTTAGCTTTTAGGGACTAAAAGATGAACAGGAAGAATACCATCCCTTTTTTGTGGGTCTTATCGTCTACTGGAGAAGACAGACCAGAAAACTAACAATTACAACAAAACAAGAAAGGAGATATTGGTTGCAGGGGCTGAGGGAAATGCATGAGTTGCTGTAAGGAGCTGAAAATCTGAATTTTTAAAAACAAATTTTATTGGGGAACAGCGTGCTTTTCCTGGACCCATGAGCTCCAAGTCATCATTGTCTTCAGTCTAGTTGTGGAGGCCGCAGCTTACTGGCCCATGTGGGAATCAAACTGGCAACCCTGGTGTTATGAGCACTGCACTCTAAGCTCTAATCAACTGAGCCAATCAGCCTCCCAAAATTGAGTTTTGAAGTAAGGTCTTTGGACAGCCAGAGGACTGTTCAAAGGCTAAGAGGGTATCAAGATATGAGAAGGAGCGGAGGGAGGTGTCTACGAAAACAATTGGCCAGCTCTGCAGTTTCATTCAGGCCTCGGAGATCAGTAACATCTTGCCTTTTGCTCAGAGGGTCACTCTCAGAGGGTTTTGCTTTGTGTGATGGGCACAAGTTGCAGACATCAGGCCTGATGAGTTGTTTTGAACATACTGTTTCTATAATAAGTACTTCATACTGGGGAGCTAGGAATGTTGGGGTGGGCTGATCTGGCAAATGGATGAGGTCACTGCTTCCCCATCCATGAAGACGGTTCCTCCTGAGTGTCAATTACCCATCATTTCCGAGACACACAAAGGAATCAGCTGTTGGACCACACCAGTGTGACTCGCCACTTAGGCCCAAACATGTCTTTAAGAAAGTCCTCACCAAGATAGCATTTTGCCGAAACGGTTATTACCCATTTCCTCTCCATTTTCTTAGTTTTTCTTAAAACATCTTTGTTCCGTTTGTAAATTCACAGCAGGATTAAGACATGTCATATATATTATTATGGTTGCTGGCGCTGCTAAAATGTAGATTGGGAATGGGGAAATCACAGGACCTCAGAGAGAAGGAGGGTTTGAATTCTCTTGGAAATGTTTGTGTTTTCTGTGACACTGAATTCCAGGTGGTGGGTGATGAAGTGACCCCATCATTGCTGTCACTTATGAGAAGTAGGTTGCTGGATTCTGAGACTTATCTATTCAGCCCTGGTATGTGCTGCAGGACCCTGTGATCTGCATCCATGTCCTCTTCCCGATGCTTTTGATTAGCCAAGAAAATTGTGGGTTTCTTTTTCAGAGAGTAATCCATCAGATTCTTTCTCCCCCGCACCTCACTGCTACTGTCTCTTCTTCCTGAGCAACCTTGGCCACTCACCTGTCAGTGAGTTTTTACAAATGTGTCTGGAAGAAAAGCAATTTGTCTGGGAACACCTAGGTTTCTTGGCATCTAAGAAGAGACTTATAATTTTTCTGCCAAAGCAGGCCCCAGGTGGATACTAACAGCCTATGTTTAGGGGATGGACAGCATCTTTAATCAGGCTGTGTGTAACACTATTAGTTACTAAACCTGACAGGGCTCCAATTAAAGTTGGGTAGGGAGCCGAGAGCTTGAAAGTTCCCCAAACCACAGCACTAATATATCAACATATAAACAGGAAGGAGAGAAGCTGCCCACATAGTCAGGGAAGCGACCCCCTGAAACAGGTCAAGGTTTAATAATTTGCTGATTAAATGTGACCACACTAGTTACTCTCTTCTCTAAATGTCACTCTATGAAAATATTTTAGAGGTTTTTGGAGGCCTGATGTCTGTTCCTGTAACAGTTTCCATAACATAACAAATTCAAGTATTATTTTGTCTGGTCATGCTATTGTTAATTGTTTTACTTTATTGCTTTATCAAATGATGATGAAGATGGCAATAATAATAATGCTTCTGTGACTGCTTCTAATGGAAGAATCCACAGGGCTAGCTGTTCCCCAAGGCCATCTTGTGACTCAGCTCGGTCTCTCTTCATGGCTGACGTAGCAGAGAGGCTAGAACTGCCTTTTTCTCCGCTCTTAACACTTTTATGTAGGCGACCTCCGGTTAACATCACAGACAACCTTGGAGGGAAAAGACCTTACCATAGGGAAAAGCAAAAGCATGTGTTTTGGAATCTATCTGTGCCAGGCCCATTGCATATAGTTCCTCATCTGATGCTCAAGTGAGCTGTGAGGGAATGCCGAAGCCTCTATCAGCAGCCTCGCTTTGCTTTAGAGAGGCAGTGAGGTGTCACAGAGCCACCCAGCCTCTGAAGAGAGACCCAGAGAGTGCTTATGACAGGTAAAGAGAATGCACACAGATCATGTTGCCCAGTGCCTGGCATGTTTAATAAGTGGCAATTAACATTATTTATTTATTTATTTTTAGCTTTTTATTTTTATTTTTTTAATTTTATTATTATTACTATTATTATTAGTTACAGATGTACAAAACAATGCAATAGTTATTTTTTTTACTGCTTACAAAGTGACTTCCCCCTCCTCCCTCCCCTGCCCCCCACCTGATATCATACATATCTATTACAATTCCATTGACTCCATCCCTACACTATATTCCATATTACATGACTATATATATGTGTTAAATTATAGTTGACATATAATATTGTTCAGCGGCAGCTTCAGATGTACAGTGCAGTGCTAAGGCCACTACACCGTCCATGAAGTGGTCTCCCTAAAAGGACATGCATCAGGCCAGCCGAGTGGCGCAGTGGTTGGGCGCTGGCTTGGGAAGCCAGTGGACCCGATTTGGGTCCAACATGTGAGGGCCAGTGACACTGCCCTCAAAAAAAAAAAAAAAAAAAAGGACGTGCATCTGTCTGTTCCCCTAAAAAAAAAAATATTTACAACCTTATTGATTATATTCCCTAAACTGTCTCTTCTGTCTCTGCAGTAGTATTGTAGTTACCAGTTTATGTTGCCTCATCCCTTCCCTTCTCCCATCCCCATCCCATCTTGCCCTCATCAGTTTTTTTCTTTGTGTCTCTAAGACTATTTCTGTTTACATTGCTCATTTATTCAGTTCTTTAGATTCCATATATCAGTGAGATCATATGGTATTTGTCTTTCTCCACCTGACTTATTTCACTTAACATAATGTTCTCTAGGTCCATCCATAGCGTTACAAATGGTACGATTTCTTTCTTCTTTATAGCTGTGTAATATTCCTTTGTGTAAATGTACGACAGTTTCTTAATCCAGTCATCTACCGATGGGCATTTCGATTGTTTCCAAGTCTTGGCTATTGTAAATAGCGCTGCAATGAACATAGGGGTGCATATATTTTTTTGAATTAGTGTTTTGAGTTTTTCAGGATAAATGCCTAGGAGTGGAATTGCTGGGTCAAAAGGTAGTTCCATTTCCAGTTTTTTGAGATACCTCCATACTGACTTCCATAGTGGCTGCACCAATCTACAATCCCACCAACAGTGCAGCAGGGTTCCCTTTTCCCCACAGCCACACCAGCACTTCTTGTTTGTTGATTTATTGATGATAGCCATTCTGACTGGAGTGAGGTGGTATCTCATTGTGGTTTTTATTTGCATTTCCCTAATGACCAGTGAGGTTGAACTTTTCTTCATATGCCTGTTGGCCATCTGTATGTCCTCTTTAGAGAAATGTCTCTTCATATCTTCTGCCCATTTTTTAATTGGGTTGTTTGTTTTTTTGGTGTTGAGTTTCATGAGTGTTTTATAAATTTTGGATATTAACCCCTTATCAGATATATCGTTGGCAAATATATTCTCCCATTCAGTAGGCTTCCTTTTTGTTTTATTAATGGTTTCCTTTGTTGTGAAAAAACTTTTAAGTCTGATATAATCCCATATGTTCATTTTTTCTTTTACTTCCCTTGCCCGTAGGGATGTATCAGTAAAAATATTGCTCCGGGTAATGTCTGCAAATGTATTCCCTATATTTTCTTTTAGGATTTTTATGGTTTCAGGTCTTACATTTAAGTCTTTAATCCATTTTGAATTTGTTCTTGTATATGGCGTAAGGAGGTGGTCCAGTTTCATTTTTTTTGCATGTGTCAGTCCAATTTTCCCAGCACCATTTATTAAATAGACTATCTTTACCCCAGTGTAAATTCTTGCTTCCATTGTCATAGATTAACTGTCCATATATACATGGATTTATTTCTGGGGTCTCTGTTCTGTTCCACTGGTCTATGTGCCTGTTTTTATGCCAGTACCATACTGTTTTGATTACTGTAGCCTTGTAGTATGTTTTGATGTCTGGTAGCGTGATACCCCCAACTTTGCTCTTATTTCTCAGGATTGCTGAGGCTATTCGGGGTCTTTTATGGTTCCATATAAATTTTAGGATTATATTTTCTATTTCTGTGAAAAATGCCCTTGGTAGTTTGATGGGAATTGCATTGAATCTATATATTGCTTTAGGCAGTATGGACATTTTAACTATATTAATTCTTCCTATCCATGAGCATGATAGGTGTTTCCATTTATTTGTATCTTCTTTTATTTCTTTCTTCAGTGTCTTATAATTTTCTGAGTACAGATCTTTTACTTCTTTGGTTAAATTTATTCCTAGGTATTTTATAGTTCTTGAAGCAATTGTAAATGGGACAGTTTTCTTAATTTCTCCTTCTGTTAGTTTATTATTGGTATATGCAAATGCCACTGATTTCTGAACATTGATTTTATATCCTGCTACTTTACTGAATTCGTCTATCAGTTCCAATAATTTTTTGATGGAGTCTTTGGGGTTCTCTATATACAGTATCATGTCATTTGTGTATAATGACAATTTTACTTCTTCCTTGCCAATTTGGATGCCTTCTATTTCTTTTTGTTGTCTGATTGCTGTGGCTAGAACTTCCAGAACTATGTTGAATAAAAGAGGAGAAAGTGGACAGCCTTGTCTTGTTTCTGATCTTAAGGGGAATGGTTTTAGCTTTTTCCCATTGAGTATGATGTTTGCTGTAGGTTTATCATATATGGCTTTTATTATATTGAGATATGATCCCTGTATACCCACTTTGCTAAGGGTTTTTAACATAAATGGCTGTTGGATTTTGTCGAATGCTTTTTCTGCATCTATTGATATGACCATATGATTTTTTGTTCTTCATTTTGTTGATATGGTGTATCACATTGATTGATTTATGGATGTTGAACCAGCCTTGCATACTAGGGATGAAACCCACTTGATCATGATGTATGATCTTCTTAATATATTGCTGAATTCTGTTTGCTAATATTTTATTGAGAATTTTTTGCAGCTATGTTCATCAGTGATATTGGCCTATAGTTTTCCTTCTTTTGTGCTGTCTTTATCTGGTTTTGGAATCAGGGTGATAGTGGCTTCATAAAAAGAATTTGGGAGCCTTCCCTCCTTCTGGATTTTTTGGAATAGTTTGAGAAGAATGGGTGATAGTTCTTTTTTGAATGTTTGATAAAATTCATTTGTGAAGCCATCTGGTCCAGGGCTTTTGTTTGTTGGGAGCTTGTCGATTACTGATTCAATTTCCTTGGTAGTAATCAGACTATTTAGATTTTCTGTTTCTTCTCGAGTTAGCTTTGGAAGGTTGTATGCTTCTAGAAAATTATCCATTTCTTCCAGATTGTCAAATTTGTTGGCATATAGTTGCTCATAGTAATTTCTTAGAATTTTTTGTATTTCTGTGATGCCTGTAGTCATTTCACCTCTTTCATTCCTGATTTTGCTAATTTGAGTCCTCTCTTTCTTTTTTTGATGAGCCTGGCTAGAGGTTTGTCAATTTTGTTTATCTTCTCGAAAAACCAGCTCTTGGTTTCGTTGATCTTTTGTATTGTTTTTCTGTTCTCTATATTGTTTATTTCTGCTCTAGTTTTTATTATCTCCTTCCTTGTAGTCCCCTTTGGCTTCTTTTGCTGTTCTTTTTCCAGTTCCCTGAGATATAAGGATAACTTGTTGATTTGAGATTTTTCTTCCTTCTTTAGGTAGGCCTGAAAGAGCTCCTCACTGCCAAAAGCCAGCTGCCAGGAGTCTGTTAATTAGTGCCTCAGCAGCTGAACCTGCCCTGCCTCCCAAGCCTTGCAGGAAAGGTGGGGGCGGGGTAGGTAGTCTCACTCTGCAGCCTTTACTGGGGCGGAAATTCTCAATCCCCTACGGGTAGGATTACCTCTGTAGTCTGCCCCTACTGATCCATTCAGGGGTCAGTTTAAGACTCTGGCTTGGCGGGGGTCAAAGTTTGTGGGAATGGGTGTGTTATTGTTGGTTTTTTTTGCTTTCTGTTCAAGAGAGGAGAAAAAGAGAAAAAAAAAGACACAGTTCCAACACTGTTTTGAGCTAAGGCCTTTGCCTCATATGCTCCAGCGGAGTTCCTGCTGCTCTCCCAAAGGGGCTGCCGGGATTTAGGGGACTGCGTGCACCCTGCTGCGAGGCTCAGATCCCTGCTCCGTCTCTCAGGGACCTGCGTCTGCACCCTGCGTCTCCGTCCGGGAGTATTCTTTCTGCCACTGCTCGCTGGGTTTCAGGCTTCTGCCTTGGAGCCCGCGCGCCCGCGGAGTGCTCCTGCTGCGCTTCTGGAAGGGCTGCCACAGGGGTTGAGGGGACTGCGCGCATCCTGCTGTGCGGCTCAGATCCCCTCTCCGGCCCCTCTTCGGCTCTCCGGGGACTTGAGTCTCCGCCCAGCACGCGCGCCAGTATCGCAACTAACATTATTACCAACCTTGGCCTTGAGCAAGTCATCTGATTCATTGAGCCCTAGTTTCCCATCTGGAAATGGTAATGGTGACATCTACTGTGTGGGTTACTACAGATCTTCAAGGGTACATGTACGGTTCCTGGCATACAGTGGGCCCTCCTCCAGTAGGAACTGCAGCTATTATTACACATGAGGAAAAGGAATCTCAGAGAGCTTTACTTCGCATTACTCTGGAATGTTTACAAGGAGCCTTTGCCTCAGCGGTGGGATTAAAGGGGTTGGAAGCATTGTAGGCTGATGGTTTTACAGACACAGCATTGGCAAGGGTATCAGAAATTATCTAGAATCTGGACCAAACCCTATATGTGCTCAGTTTACTTCCAAAACAGAATGGAAAACTTACTTCCTAGGTTTTAAGTCTTTAAGCTCGAAACATCTGTTCTATTCTACAAATCCAGTTAGAAATCGTGAGGTGAAGAGACATTTTCCATATTCTGACTCAGCCTTGCTTTATGAGACCCACAGCCCCTTGTCCAGATGACTCTGATAACTGAGGTAAAAAGGCTTCATGCAGAAAGGAAAGGACAAAGGGAGTTGAAATGACAACCAGCAATTCTCTCTCACCCACATACTTTGCGGTTCATCACTCTCCAGGAGTAGGTAGTGTCCCATTGCTAAAGCAGATGAAAGTGGCACCAACTGAGATGACAGACCTAAGAAGCTTCTGTGAGGGGACCAGGCCACCACTCCCTTGCCCTGAGAATTTAATGAACAGAGTTGAAGGTGAGCCAAGAGAGCACACCCTAGTCCTTGTGTGGTCTCCTCAGCCCATTTTAGGAGCAGGTGGAACCGAGATTCCACTGGGATGGGCTGCATTTTTTAGCAGATGCCCAGGGGGGTGAGACACAGTGAATCTTTTGTGGGCCTGGATCTGCTCCCTGAGGACCTTTGTAGAGACATCAGAAACTCCTCAGAAGAGGGTTGCCGTCTTGACTTCTTTCCAAACTGGACCAGCATATATGGGGAGATTGGCGCAGGGCAGAGGCCCAGGATTGAGATAGTTGGAGCAAATCTTTGGGCATAAGGATTTGGTTACAGCTCCTACTTCGATACAAACACCTACCACTTTCACCTCCCTCTTTCTCCCCTCCCTTTTCCTACTCCTTGGCCCTCAAAACTTTAGCAGAATTTAGTCTTCTATAGGGCCTAAGTATAAAATTTGTATTTTAGGGAGTAAGTGTTACCACCTACTAGTTTATGAGGATGGAAAGATGGTGTGTGCTCGGTACTTGGTACTGTGCACAGTACCTGTGAATACCTGACAAGGAACCTTGGGTTATTGTTCTTCCTAAGATTCTCACCTAGATGGTCCTGATAGATTGTTTCCAAGTGGGCAGCCCTTACTGAATACAATGGCGATGGTGAGATATTAGCTGATTTTTCTGCAATTCAACTCTAGTAAAGAGAACAGTGACTTCCTTGGATATGTTGGTGGCGTCTTGAAAGAGGAATTCCCCCAAGGCAGACATCAATGCTCTTGGCTGATGTATAGTATCAAGTGTTTTCATAATGAAAACATTCTTAGTAATGTTTGCAAAGGAGTAGGCATTTATATTTATGTTTCATATGTAAGAGAAATTCATTAGACTGGTATTTCCTTAAAAAGCCTAAGAAATTATAAGCTGGGGTAGTCATAAATAAAGTTTCAAGATACATAAATATAGCCAAGGGCTATTATTAAATTTATTTCAACATAGAAAGCTCCTGAAGAGTTGATAGGATCTAAAGATATGTTTATATGTTTATATGTATATGAAAATATACATGTAAATGTATACATATATGTATGTATTTTTTCAACTACTTTGCAAGAGATTTTTGGGGGGGCCAGATCCATGAAAATGGCCAGTGGTGACGTACAGTATGAAGTGTTTGTAATGCATATTAACAAATCATTGCTTTTCACATATAGCTCCTCATGGGCACTCAATAAAGCACAGCACTGATTGTGTCCAGGGTGAATGCATTCTTTGGGTTGTTAAATCAAAGATTTATTCTATGGCTTGCTATTCCTTCTTCTCCAGGCCAACTCTACCCTTTGCATTGTGATGCTTGCCTAGACTACAACCCAGAAGCTGCCACCTTTAATCTGTATGTTGTCAATTGGAATGGCCTCTTATGAGTATTTCTGCCACATGTGACACTATTGCTTACACCTTCATTTTCTTGTGTAAGGAGCTAGCTGTTCTTCCTTCAGTTCTACTCCTACTGCTTTGCCCACTTTTATTTTCTTTTTTCCACTGTTGCTTCTTATTTCTGATCTCCGTCTGTCTGTAGCCATTTCACAAAGTTCTTTCTTTGGCTCTTTTCTCTGCTTACATGCTTTGCTTTGGTGATCTCACTCCCTAGTCAAGGCCAGTGGAACTTGCCAGGAGCTCCCTGATTCCCTTGATAGCCATGGCCCCTGAGCACCAGCGTCTGTGACCGAGCAGTGTGAGGAGGGACGTGAGTGTTCAGAGCAGATCGCCTGGCACACACAAAGCCCCTGAGCTGTGTGGTCAGCCAATTAGACTCTATGCACACAGTCTGCCCTGTACCAGGCCTCTGAAGGCGAGGGCTGGTGTTTGGTACAGCTGCCCTTCATGGGTTTCTATCAGCCCTCCTGTCTCAAGTGGCTGTCCCATGGCCATTGTGCCTTACTCATCTCTAGCACCTATTTCAATGCACAGAGTTGAGGCTGCTTAAATATCACTTGTTCAGAAAGAGTGCTTTGTCATGGTACCCTGTTAATTTCCTTATAGCACTAATCACAATTTGTAATTATTATATGTATTCATTTGCTTGTTTTCTGCCACACAGTCTGTTTTTATGTTTTGAAGCACAGCTTTTTTTTGAAAGGGGCTGTCCCCATAGGGATGACAGTTCCTCTTGGGCAAATACCTTTAGAAGTAAGAGTATGCTCTGTGTACAAAATTCATCTGGAGAAGCGGTTCATCCGGGGTAGGAGGCAGGCCTGCTGGGTCTTTTGCTAGGTCTGCACTGAGGGGCTTCAGAACCTGAACCAGGGGCTGCTCATTTGCATTGAGGACACACCTAGCCTCGTACAGTTGGAGACCTGGTAACAGTGATAATCACAAGAACAAACATTACTGAGCATTTGTATATGCACTGGCTATCCTAAGCACTTTACATACCCAATCTTAACCTTTATAAAAAGGTTATGATGCAAAGGCTAATGTTATTTCCATTTACAGATGATGAATGCAAGATCTGCACAGGTTATCAGGACTTCCCAATCTTTTCCAGCTGACAAAACAGACCTACATGATGACACTATTTGTATAGACATGGGAAGAAGGTCCTGTAGAAAGGGGCAAGGATGCTCACAGGTAGAGGCGACTATCCTGGGGCCTCTGCCACTTTCCAGCGGCCCTGAGGGCTGAGGGATCAGCACCTGGGCACACCTGTAATTTTTGAGCAGCTCAAGGTTGTGTATTTCCTGAGTTACACAAGTAAAACATGGTAGAGCAGGGCTTGAAGTGAGGTAGATCAGCTACAGGAACTAATTGCTACATGGGGTTGGTGTGTGTGTGTGTGTGTGTGTGTGTGTGTGTGTGTGTGTGGTGGGGGGAGTTGAGACACTGGGTCTTTCTTTACAAATCTTTCCCCTCCCTGAGTTCTTTTTTCACTCCAACTCATACAGGCATTGTAATCCAAACTCTTCACTTTGCAGAGGTGGAAATTGAGATCAAGAGACATGAATGTCTTGCCTAAGGGTCCTGATCTGCTGAGGGATCGAGCTGGAACTAGATCTCATGTCCTGACTTCTAACTCCTGCAGCACTCACTATTATTTCATGTGTGCCTGTCTTGTTTCTTCACTTGGATGCCAAGCTCTTTATCTTGGAGTTCTTTCCTGTGTTCTGCAGCACCTCTGCCATGCTCAGCCCAGAGCAGGTGGCCAGTGCCTCCCACAGCCATGCCAGCTGCTTTTGGTAGGCCAGGTGCTATAGAACAGGAAAAAAAACCCAGGTTCTCTTGGGTTTGCTGGGGGAAACTCATGTTCACAATCAGCAATTTGAGAAACTTGCAAGTTTCTATTAAAATGTGCTCACCTTCTCTGAACTGGTAACTGACATCCTTCCTACAGGGCTGTCACTCAGCCCTGTATAGAAAAGTTACATGCACTTCACAACACCTTTCTCACTGCTGACAGGTGACAGAAAGGCGTTGAGCTTAGAAGTCATTTTTATGACCTGGGTTACAAAGTTTTGAGCTAGAAATGTGCTCTTCTAATCAATAGAATAGAATAAGGGGCAGGCTCTTTTGAAACCCCAAAAGGAGTGAGGGTTCCTTGATTCATTTTTCTTTGGCAAGTTTTTTAAAGTTTGGGTGTGTGTGTGTCTGCATGATGCCACTTGGGGGTAACAGTCTCTGGAGCTAGGCAGAATTCAGTTTAGACTAGGCATTTGCTACTGACTGCATTGTGGCCCTGAGGAAGTCACCGAACCTCTCTGAGCCTCAGTTTAATCATCTGCAAAATGAGTATAATAATGGCACTTATTTTGTAGGATTTGTTGGGGGAACTATGCAACTGGTGTTCAGCTAGTGCCAGGCACATTATAAGTCCTCAGTGATTTTGTTAATATGATTCACCACCAAATGGGAACACTGATATCCACCTGGCAGGGAAGTTGGGAGGATTAAAGCAGGTGATATATGCACAGTACCTGGGGCACAGTATTTGCCTAATAATAATAAAAAACAATAGTAATAATAACAATGCCTAATATTTATTAAGTGTTTAGTAAGTTGTGTTTTAGAGATTTTACAAACATTAGGGATAGCTATTATCATTATGAAAATTTCAAGAGCTGTGTATTTGGACACTCTTTTGGAGAGCTGGTGTTCAGAGGCTTGCAGACTGGCATGCATTCGCTCATCTTTGCATTTCCTCCCTGCCCTCTCAATGTTTCTGCCTCTCACACACCCCGGTATGGTTAAGAGCAGTTCTCAGATATATTTGAGGGAACAAATAAAAGCAAGTTCTCAGACCACTGAGGATGTGTTGCAAAAGGACCACCTCCCCGGGGAGTCAGTTACTGTGGCCTTACCTGATGATGAATCAGAAGATGCTAAAGAGCAAACGAGGATGCTAGGAAATACGAATTATGAATCCTAGTGAGCGCTAAACCATAAACTCAGAGTGCCAAGAAAAATGCTACTCAGTGTGATGGTTCTTTATTGCCTTTCAGACCCTTTTCAATAACTGCAATTTATTAATCCACATCTAATGAGAAATATTGGCTTCAAGGATCTCAGGGGAGGCTTGCTGAAATGGAAAACCATGAGTTTTGAAGTCCAACAGTCTTAGATTTGAGTTCTGGCTCTGCCACTGAGTATCTGCCTGCCTTGCAGGAAGCTACTTGAACTCGGACCGTCTGATCCTTCATCTGAGGGCAGAACTAAAATCGTCCTTATAGACAAAAATCAATTATTCACCCGGATAAGTTTCATAGAGAGCTGAAATTCTGTTAATCCAATGGCAATCATTTTCAAACATATTAGAGAAAGAAATTATTTGGGAAAAGGTGCCAAAGTTTTACAATGAATGTATAGATCTGAAAGCGTTGGCGTATAGAGAAGACTAGCAATGGTAGGACAAAGGGCAGGCATGTAGCTGGGGGGACCTGAGAGAGCACAGGGCAGAAGGTTGAGAGTCCCGCTCAGATAATCAGGCTGCACAGTCTCCTCTAGCTGCATCCTGTTATGGCCCCCTCCTCCAAACCCCAGTGATTCCCGCCAGTGAATCACCCACACCTCATCCTTCACAACTGTGGATCACAACTCAAGAGAAGCGGACAAAAAGGAAAAGGAAGTAGGACAGCCATTTCACAGATGATAAACATGTAAGTTCTAGTACTTCATTAAAAAAAAAACCAATGGGTTTTATGATTTTTTTTCAAGGAGAGAGAAGGCGCTATTGAGCTACCTTGGTGGAATATCGGTCTGCTGAAGTGCCTGGCAGATGGTGCCATGTGAGTCTCACAGTGGCTTCATATTTCCCAGCTTGGGGTCACAGTGCCAGGGTTAGGCTCATCAGATCCCAATCATATCAGATTTACTGACTCGTCATTTTGCTACTCTGCCTATCCTTTACTCATTATTTATATCTGGGCTATGTCCTCCCTCTCCCTTTTACGAAAGGATTGACCTTTCTTCCAATGAAAGGGAGAGTTATAATAAAAATAGAGCCATTAGGATATGACAGGGAATGAGAAGCTGGGAGATGACTGGGCACCAAGATAATTACTTGTATGGAAAAACCAATGAATAAGGGAAGCTACTACAGTGGAGCCCAAGTGGAGCCCTGAACTCCCTGGCAGTCAAAGCTCAAAGGAAGCAAAATGACCCCTTCTCTGCCATGTCATACATCTCACTACCAAATACCCTAGAATTGTGGGATGAACAGGCCAGCAAACATGCTTTTCACAGGCTTTCCCCCGCACCCAGACACTTACCTGATAATATGGATGCAACAGCGGCAATGATGAAGGACACAATGACACCAGGTCCTGCCATTTCCTTGGCCACCAGGCCAGACACCACGTACATCCCAGTGCCCACGCAACTGCCAACTCCAAGTGAGATGAGGTCCACGGTGGTGAGCACCTGGGCTAGCTTGGTGCCATGTGCTGTGGTGGCCCCTGTTCCCTCCAGCATGGACTCCACCGGTTTGGTGCGCAGGATCCTGGAGTGCATGGCATACCAGGCAGCACCCCACTGCACCCGCCGGGGGTCCAGAGAGGCGAGGAAGCCACTCATCCTGGGAGTTCACGGTGAAGGTTAACTGATTGAAGAGGGCTTTGGAAGCCTTTAGTGGATGCTTCTGGGACTCATCGAGTGCACAAGGATCTCCCTTTTAGGACAGGTCCAGAGGGACCCAAAGAAGCTTTCTCCTGGGCATGAATGTCTGCAGGAGAAAACACAAGAAAGGAGAAAATGAGACCAAGTGGAAAACAAACCATGACTTGGAGACATGTTTGGGGGTCCATGTACTACACTGGGAGAACTGGTCTAGCCTGTGTGCTCATACACAGGAGGGTTGCATTTCCCCTTTGTAGCCTCTCCAGTCCTAAATGACAGTCTGTAGTTCGACGGTGTCACGAAGAGGATGGTCTGAGTCAGGCACTGCCACTTACTTCTCTGGGACCTTGTGTACGTGACTTCACTTCTCTGTACTTCAGTTTCAGATGTATAATGGGGATAATAAAGTCTGCCTAGTGTTGATGTGAAAATTAAATTAGGAGATGTCTGAAATGAGCTTAAGACAATGCTTGGCACGTGGAACGTACTCATCGGTCTACACTCTTAAGCGCTGCTTACCTGGTTCGGCCAAGACTTGGTGATTCTTGGTCATATTTTTTAGGTACACAGTATCCTCATTTTTTACATAAGGATGTAAAATTAGATTTCAAGAGGGGCAGTGCCATCCCATGAGATTGTGTTGGAACCTTCTCTCCAACAAAATGAAAAGTTTTTTAGTCATTTTTTTTTTTTTCTCTCAAAGATTCGGCAGTGATCCTGGCCTTTGATGGGTGGGCCCCAGAGATGCTAACTGTGCGCATGTCTTATCAGGCATCCTTGTAGATGAAAATTCTGGTTATGATGACCTGACCCTCAAACCTAATCCTGTTTTCCATATAAACACATCGGATTTTGGGGGATGGTTTTAATACACAAGTACTTTGAATTTTCCAGAAATGCCACTCTAGAATAAATTGAAGGAACATAATAATTTCTTTAGTTTGGAACTTAAGAGGAGTTCTTCACCGTTTCAGAAAACCAAGACCCCCCCTGGCAGTGAGACCTTGGTACTGTGTCTCCCATGCAGCAAGTGTGTAGCAACCTCCCATTCGGAACTGGCCCATTAGCAGTATTTCTTCCTATAGTGTCTGTATTGGCTAACCTCATTTGGACATGCCTGAGTGTTCATATACTGAAATGTGTTACATACACATAGATTATCCATCAGTTTTGCTTCAGGTCATTAAAGATGGGTGTGACAAAACATTTATTACAAAAAAGAGGTGCTAAGTCTGATAGAGTTGAGAACTATATATGTATTATATGATTTCAAAAGTTTTGTCACCTTAGAAAATGCGAAGATTATACAGAGCTACTCTCTTGGGAAGACAGAAGCTTTATAAAATTCTGTAAAGAAAAATTTGATGTATAGCTGAATACTGTCTTGTGCTGATAAGCCTAGGACATTTACATTTATAATAAGTACCAGCCCATGTAAACTATTAACATTATTAATTAATACTACTTAGCACCTAATGTAACACTTGCCTGCTTCTAAAGCCTTTGCAAACACGACATAATTAGAAGAATCAGGTGAAATGTGGCAGTTTGGTTCCCAGGGGTTGGGTGATGGCCCAGCTGGTTACATTTCTTCCTGGATTTGACAGTGTTGCTTCAAGCTGTGTTTTAATTCTTGCTGCCTGAGGTGTGACCTAGATGCAGGGATTCGTTGAAGCTCCCCAGATGATTCTAGCAAGGCAGGGTTGGGGTCCACTGCCCTAGGTCACTAGGAATGACTGAAGTGGTGGGTGTGCAAAACCAGAGGCTGCCTATGATGGATTATTTTATGGGTCTCCCTGACTGGCCTCAGGGATGCCAAACAGCTGGTAAAACATTATTTCTGGGTGTGTCTGTGAGGGTGTCTCTGGAAGAGATTAGTGTTTGAATTGGTGTTGAGTGAAGAAGGTTGCCCTCATCAGTATAGGTGAGCATTACCCGATCTGCTGAAGGCCTGAATAGCACAAAAACCTGGAGGAAGAGTGAATTCACTGATTCTGCTTGGGCTGAGACATCTCTCTTCTCCCCTTCTTGGACACTGGTATTCCTGGTTTCTGAGCTTTGGGAATCACACTGGAACTTACACCACCGGTCCTTCTGATTCTTAGGCCTATGAACTCAGACTGAATTACGCCACTAGTTTTCCTGGTTCTCCAGCCTGCAGACAGCTAATAGTGGGACTTCTCGGCCTCCATAACGTGTGAGCCAATCCCTGTAATAAACCCCCTCGTATGCATCTGCATATATCCTATTGATTCTGTTCCTTTGGAGAACCCTGACTGATACATTGCCATTTCCCCCCAGAGCCCCAAATCCAACAGGTCCTTCCTGTTTATCTTCCTGAGCAGATAGCTGGGCCTCTCAGCAGCTGTCTCCTGCTGGCAGTGGCTATGGATGCTGTGCTGTCTAGAGACACCCTCTGGGAGATTGTTCTGATTAGCCCTTCATCAGAAATTGTCATTGAGACATGAAGAAGGCTTGTTAGAGAGGTGATGGCTTTTATTGGGTTTTGGAAAAGTCATGACGTATTTTTCTTAGTTTTTCATTACAAAAATGCGTCATGACTTTCCCAACAACTCAATATTTAATAGACATTTTGAAACTGTGATGAAAACACAGGGAATCAATTAGAACAAAAGTTGAGGGTGGTGAGAATTCCCTCCTGGCTCTGTTCCCTCCACATAAGTCTTTTGAGTCCTTGCTTTATTGATGCAAACAGGGGCTTGGGGCATTTCCCGTCTTGGTTGGAAATTTACTGGAGAGAACAAAATGTACAAAAGAAAACATGCTTCTAAATGACTATTGACAATATCCATATTCATTATGCCCCAGATTATGTTAATCCAAGGCAGTTTTGGAAGCTCCTTGCTGTTACTTTCCAAGATGAGCAATAAATGTGCGTTGCGCTTTCTCTAGCACTTGCATTCAAGTTTTGCAAAATACTTCACGGCTTTAACTAAGGAAGACGACAAGGTCTCTGGGAGAAGAGTCACTGTTGTGTTTGTTGGGGTGCTTGAGGGTTCAGTGGGCTCTAAGTATAATGATGGTAAGAGCAGGTTTGGAGAAGGATGAAAGTAACAATGGCTGGCTTAGGCATTCACAGAAGAGGTCGCATTATCGCATTGGGTTGGAGTCGGCCTTTGGAGGAGAGGAGAGGACAGGAAGGAAACGAAGGAAGACGAAACAGTAAACAGCCAAAAATCATTCCTGCCTGGTTTTGCAAACACACTAAGGGATTACAGAAATCCCTTTATGACATTTCTGATGAGTGAGCGTCCAGCCTTTGCTGGAACATCTGGCACTGCAGGGAAGGAACACTGGCTGGCAGAAGAAGTCCCTTCACATGGTCAGACAGTTAGGATTGTTAGTAAATTCTTCTTATCAATGTCCCCAGGTAAAGGAGGTTGCTGTCAGAGTGAAAGATGCCTGGTTTGATAAGCCCCACCTAGTGACTACAAGGGTTCAAGGAGCTTTCTGAGGCCCCTCCCCACTCCTGTATCCTGGGGTCCTGCACCAGCCCTTCTCCCCACCAGCCTCATGGCTTTTCCTCTTCTAGGCTGAGCACTTGGCTGCTGGTTAAGGACATAATTCAGCAGCCAGGTTGCCTGGGTTCAAATTCTGGCTCTGCCCTTACTAGCTCAGTGACCTTGGACAGAGCCTCTGTGTGCTTCAGTTTTTCCATCTATAAAATGGGATAATAGGGGTCTCTAGCTCCCAGGGGTGTGGTGAGGAGCAAAGGAGTTAGTACATGTGAAGCTTTAAGCACAGTGCCATGGGAGCGTCGTTAGTGAACATTACCCTGCTCTGGTCCCTACCAGGTCTTTTTGTCCCCTACTGCTGACACCTTTTCCCACCACCACCTCTACCTCCCGAGGCTGCTCCCAGAGAGCCCTGGGCCTGCTGCCCAGCCCTTACCCAGGGCTTTTCTCTGCTGAAACTCCCCCGAGTTTCTTCTGGCTGCAGACTCAATGCCATGGTGCTTTCACTGCAAGGGACTCAGGCTTACCTTTCTCATGTGTGTAGAGAATGGCTTTCTTCTTTCCTGTGTTTCGTTACCTAAAGGGGCACCTAGCAGATTTGCCTGGGCATTTGAGGGTTTACCACCTTTGATTCTTTTACACCCTAGACTTTTCTGCCCAAGATGCACACATACCACAAGGTGGCTAGGACATAGCCACAATCACCACCCTATCCCTGAAAGCGTGACCCCCTCGGACCTCGATGCCTATGGCTCATTCGGCCAGAGTCTTGGATGACAGTGTCTCTGCTGAGGCCCTTGCTTCTGTGGCTCTCTTCTAGTCCTTCCAAGTTTGTCATATGTGGCTCTGTGTTTGGACCCTGACTGTGATATGGTCGCCTGTCAGTCACTATGATTTACACTGATGGCCAGACACAGGTCGGATGTGTTTGAATCGCAAGGTCTGCCCAACCCAAACAGAACATCCTAGTAAACTGAACTGAGAATGTGTTCTGGTAACTTTCTGCTGTTGTCCCCAGTTTGTCTGTATCTATACAAATCAGGGCTAATCTGCTTCTGAGAAAAGTCTTCAAATTTTTGAAGGCAACTAATAATATACCTCTTAGAGTCTTATCTTCCCCAGACTAAACATCTTCAGTGTCTTCACATGTTACAGCTTCTAGATCAATCACATGCTGATTTGTACTTCTTGGGCAGGTCACAGTTTTTCAAGTTTGACATACTTGGACCATGACAAAGTGGTAAGGGAGATGTCTTGCCATGTGTGTGTGTGTGTGTGTTTGTGTGTGTGTGTGTACATGTGTGCACACACGGGTATGCATTTGCCTCCTAAATCATATAATGTTGGTGTCCGACAAATTCACTCAGATATAGTTGTCTTTAAAAACAAGGTTTCTGATTTTCAGATTACTAACCTTCCCAGTTATATCTTTGCTAGTGTTTGATAGATCAAATCCACCTCAAGTTATTTTTTGATCATCCACCACATCACTTAACAATGTGCTAGTCCATTGATAATGTATGTGGAATCTCAGACACAGATGGCTTTGTTTTGCTTGGAATGTCTTCAAAGGGGAGTTTGAATCTCTGACAACTGAGTAGCTATGCAAGCGAGGTCATACCAATTCAGCTTCCTTTTCAAAGCTTGCTGTTTCTTTTTCTGTTTCTAGTAAGTTATTGAATGCATTAATCAGCTTTTGCTGCAGTAACAAACAACCTCGAATTTCAGTGTGTCACGGCAATGACATTTATCTCTTGCTGTGACTCCAGGCTGTGGATTGGCTTCAGGTCTTTTCCTCAGTCTGGACTGTGAGCCTCCACATGTCTTCTCATTCTGGGATTCAGGCTAGAGGAGCAGTCCCTACCTGACACATGGTATTCTTTCCTGGCACAGGCCAGGAACAAGAGACTGGTAGAAACACGCAATGCCTCTTCTGCTTCTGGTTGGAAGTGGCATTTCCACAGACTTTCCGTTAGTTAACTTCAGTCAAATGACCAAGCCCAAAGTTAATGGGGTGGGCTGGATACCCCTCCCATAGAAGGCAGGTGAGTCATGTGGCAAAGGATGAGGTTGTATACTTTTCTTATAAAGGAGGATGGGAATAGCTGTGACAATTATATAACTTATCTCATTGAGCCCCTGCTACTACTAGGCCAAGCAATTGTGTTTTGTTCTTGAGGCTGTTTTTTTGTTTGTTTGTTTTTGTTTTTTGTTTTCTGGAACTGGCTGAAGTCTGTACATCTGAAGTATAAACTTAAAGAGACTCTGTTGTGTTCATTCCTGTATTTCTACAGTTAATTCTGTAAAGGTATAAATATTGATTTCCTTTAACAATCAGTATAAATCCAAAGTTTATCTACTTCTGACACCAAGCAGAACAAAACAATAAGAAGTAATTTTAAATTCATTTGCTTGAAATAAACAACTTTTTTTTTTCCCTAAGAAAAAATAACCTTATAAGCATTGATCTTTATCTCATCTGGGACAATATTTCTGCTTTAAACAGTTTCCTATTCTGCTTCCCTGTTTGTCAGCACTCCAGGGGTTGAGAATATTATCTGTGTATTTACTTGGCAGAAATTGTTGTGAAAATACTCTGGCATCTACTTAGAGGGAGCAGTGAAGGAAGTTTGTTCAGACATCTGGCTATTTCACACTGAGAAACTTTTCTCCTCTAGTACCCCACTCTGGGAGGAAATGACAGCCTGGCATTATCTTCCACTCTTTTCTCCCACTGATCCAAACTCCAAGACCTCAGGTCTCTGAGTAGTATCATGTGTTACTTGCTGTGCATATAGTAATATTAACACACCAGAGCCCAGGGAAAGGAAAAACTCTCCATTAATCAGATTTCCATGGGAAAGCCCTTTTTTAGAAGGGGACAAATCACACAAGAAAATCAGTTAATCTTTCTATGCCACTGCAGAAGATCTAAGAAATTATATTAAGTTAACCATTGCCAAAAGTGTTTAATGAGCTCCCTCTATGTGTTTACCTAAATGGCAGCTGTTATGGCCATTCCAGAAATTACTATTAGATATAATCTAAATCAGGAATTTAGATACAAGGAAGTTTTAAGGTGTTCCAGTGGTCTCTGTTTGTCCTTCAAGACCTTATCTCACTCACCTACTAACTGTGTCCTGGGATGCTAACACATCCAAGGCTCCCTTCCCCTCTAGTTGGATTGGTCAATGGGAGGCACCAGCAGGAGACTGGAGGGCGGAGGAGATGGAGGCTTGGTGTTTATCTTCAGCTCCCCTCTGCTGGGCTGTTGTGGGTAGCCTGCGTCCATCCACCAAAGACCAGGTGTGGCACCTGCCAGGTGGCCCTCTCCATATACAGCCCTCTCCCTCTGAGTCCTGATAACTCTTCTCTTCTTTGTCCTTTCAGGCAGAGTGTGGTACCTCCAGAAATGCACCTTGCTTCATGAATTCTCTACCTGCAACTTTGCATATGGTTATATTCATTAAACTTTCCTCAGAATACTAGATTTACATGTGCCATCTGCTTCCTGCTTGGACCCTGACTGATACATGGGAATATCCTATGGCTGGGAGAAATCAGGACAATCAACCACACTGCTTACTAGTATGTCTACAGAGACATTGAGTTTGAAGCACGACACTGAGGTCTGAACTTTGACTCTGCTGTGTGAGCTTGGCTGAGTCTCAAAACCTCTGAGCTATAGTTTTCTCTTATGTAAGATGGGAGTAATGGTAGTTACTTTGTAGAGTTGTCATGAGGATTTAACGAGATGATGCTTATGAATGCAGTTTGGAAATTACAAAGCAGTCTATCCGTGTAGGCACTGAAATGGTGACCAATACCCCAAATGATGGGTGAGACACAGTGAAAGACTTGGCAATTAATAAAAATAGACCAAAAGTTGTTTGCCATGCTGGTTGTACCAAGGTAGGATAGTGAACCTTTAGGATTTGGAAAACCTCTGGACAGTATGAGTAGTATAATAATATTTTTTTCTGGTTCACATTTGGTTAGCTAGAAAAGTTAGCTAGAACATAGTTTCCAAGTATTCCAGTTGCTGGGAGTTCAACTGCATGCAAACGTGATTGGGAAATATGGTAAGCCCATAGGCCATTTCTAAAACACATGCATATTTTTAAAGCTAACACTGTGACAGGTGAGAGTACATCATCATACAACGAGCATTCAACTGTGAATCAGGAGAGCTCAGGTATTGTACTTAGCCTTGTTACAAGCTATCAGTGAAACCTTGAGTAAGGCACAGCTTGCTGAGGATTCTATTTTCTCTTTTTAAAAAAGACGGCGATTTACTTTTTAACGCAACACCAGGTTACAAAGTACATTCAAAGGTGATGCCTAAGGTGGACTTTTGCACACAAATTCTTATCTCCCCATCCCAAATGTGATTAGAGAGGCCATTCTGAAATAATGAAATCATGGGATGTTTGTGTCTGAGCTCATCCAGCCCAACACCTTCATGTCCCATGTAATTAATCTGGTGTTGCAGAGCCTCCAGGAGCCAACCTTCACCTACGTGGGCTGGATGCCTATCTCAGAACGTCATTACATCCAAGAGAGAAACTCCAAGTAGACTCCTAAGGTGCTGAAGGGTGAATAGGCTTTACTGATGCCTTCCTGACAAAACAGAAATGCTATTCCACACCACACAGAAATCCATCCTGTATCAGGTCCCTGTGGCTGTTGTAACAAATGACCACAAACTTAGCGGCATCAAAAAAACCCAATTTATTATCTTATAGGTCTGAGTCTGCAGGGCCAAGTTCCTTCGGGAGGTTCTATACTTTTTTTTTTTTTTTTTTTTTTTTTGAGGGCAGTGTCACTGGCCCTCATATGCGGGACCCGAACTGGGGCAGCTGGCTTCCCAAGCCAGCGCTTAACCACTGTGCCACTTGGCCGGCCCCTCCTTCTGGAGGTTCTAAGGGATAATCTTCTGTTTGCCTTTTCTAGCTTCTGGAAATTAGAAGCCACCTATGTTCCTTGACTTGTGGTTCCTTCCAGCAGCATAGCACCTTCTCTCTTCCCTGACCTCTCGCTCTCTTCTTATAATGATCCTTGAGATTCTATCAGGCCTATGCATTTAATCCAGGATAATCTCCCCATTTTAAGACCTTTAATTTAACCGCCTCTGTGAAGTGGATCATGTAAAGTACCGTATCACAAATTCCAGAGATTAGGATGGGGACATCTTTGGAGGTCATTATTCAGCCTATACACCTCCTAAGAACCACTCTTTAGACATATCTCTTTTCATATTTCCACAGTCTGTGGCAAACTTCCTCTCTTTTCTGTCATTCTTTTCCTGAAAAAACTTGGCTCAGCCTTCCTCCATACCCTGCCTCCAAAATTTTGTTCCTGATTAAAACAGAAATTTAACAAAAGTTACATCTACCCTTGGTAGAGTAATTCAGTGAGCTACTTTCAGATGAGCAGCTCTGGAGTCTAAGCACTGAAGAGACTTTTCCAAGGCCGCACATGAGGTAATGGCAGGTTTCCTGACCGCCACACCGGTGCCCACCCTGCTGCTCCATATTTGAGAAGGGGAATGGAGCTGCAGTGGCACATAGGTCATCAACAAATATTTATAGAATAAAGATTCCTCCATAGTGCTAAAAAGAGTACTGGGCATAAAGTATTTCTTTATAAAGGACATCATTTATAATAGCAGTTTATAATAATCCCTGCTATCTTGAGACATCTATTGTAGTGTAATATGGCTTTCTTTGCTAATTAGTTTGTGCATAAAATTAAAGAATGAAACCTTAGAAATCATCTGATCCAAGTCTCGGATTATACAAATGAGAAAACTCTCTTTTTATTGAATACCTTCACAGATCCCTTTGGGAAACTAATAATCTACAAATAAGTATATTTAATTATAAATAAGTTATCTTCTATATTTTTATATTCTTTTTATATTCATTAAGTCAAAGGAAGACAATTAAAAATCTACATTTTTGGGCCAGCCGCGTGGCACGTTGGTTAAGAGCTGGCTTGGGACGCCAGTGGCCCTGGTTCAGACCCATATATGAGGGTCAGTGACACTGCCCTCTACAGCTAAGATGGTGAACAACAGCTCCACCGGGAGATGGGCTGCTGTGAGTCCCCAGGATGGCATAGCTGCAGCCCCAGCTGCAGTGGGTTGCCATAAGCTACAGTGAGTGGCCGGCAGCCAGGGTGAGCGGCTGGCAGCCAGTGTGGGCTGCCAAGAACCGCTGGGAGCGGCCTTCCAGAGGCCGGCGACCGATCTGCCTCACCTGAGAAGAGCGCAATGACGATACCAACATGGGCCAGTGAAGCAATGTCCTCCGCAACTAGACTGAAGAACAAAAGGACAGCAACTTGTCTGTTCCCCTTCCCCGATTCCCCAACGCTGTTCCCCTCCCCCAATTCCCCAATAAAATCTTAAAACAAAAAAAAACTACATTATTATAATATTGAGATCTTTCATATTAAAGTTTACTTAAGGTTAGAGTTGTACTTTTTGATGTAAATGGTCCATCTAGCTTCTTGGAGACCTCAAACAGTCTTTTACTCAATCAAAGCAGTAAAAACCTCCTAAATCACAGAGTTTTGACAGCCTGGGAATTGTAACACGGTTTTGAAAAATGGAGATCTTGTCCTGTGGGTGTACTCTTCATTTCTACCTTCTAAGTCTACTTTGAGGATTGCACCTACACAGTCTGTGAGTCTGTAGGCCCCTAGGGTATCTTCTGGATCCACAGCCTGGGGACTTCCGCTCTGGAGGCAGGTTCCATCCCTGACTATCATTAGGTCTTTTCATTAGGAAATCTGAAAGCTAGGGGAGCATATTTCAATGCCAATAGCCCTAAGCCATAGAGGCATGCCAGATTTCATTTGGGGACTTTTAAATGAATTTCCAACTGACAAGCTATTTAACTGAAAAGCGTTTGCTTCCAAGCTGTTGTGTTAAAATTTTTCTAGATTGCAAGTTCTTAAGTTCAAATGTATTCTTCACAGAGCATGGTAAGGGGCAATTGTTAATGCAAATATAAATATTCAATAAGATGGAACAATATGTCCACTATCACAAGGATTCAAAGAAATACCAAATAAAATGAGACATTTTCTCTTATTAACATGGCAAAGGTAAAAAAATAAAAATACTTATTGCTAGTGGCTCAGTTGGTTAAGAGCTCGCTCAAGAGTGCAAGCTGAGCTCTGAGCAACGGCGGTTCGATGCCAGCCTGAGCTGAGTTGCCGTTGAGCTGCCAACAGGTGGCAGGATGGCTCAGCTAAAAAAAAAAAAATACTTATTGCTGATGAAAGGTCAAACAAATGATTCTTCCATACATTGATGGTGGGAGTGTGAACTGACATAAATGTTTTTTTGGAAGTAAACCTATCATGTGGAAATAATGAGGTGCAAAAAAGTTTTTCTCAAGGGCATCCATTGCAGTATTATTTATAGGGGTAAAAATATGAGACAACCTAATTTTCAAAAATAGGGACAGAGTTAAATGAATTATGAGGCATTGAAAGAGTAAAAGAGTAAGCAAACATTAAAATGTTGTTCTAAAATAATAATTTATGGACATTAGAACTACTCAGGATATATTACATTAAAACAATAAAGGATATAGAATTATATATAGAGTATGATCCAATTTTACTCGTGTGCTAAAATGTTAACAGTATGGATCTATGTATGGTAGGATTAGGAATGATTTCTATTTTCATCATTTCTGTGACCAGAATGTATTCCTTTAAAATCAGAAAAAAAGTTGAATTAAAAACCAAAACAAAACACAGAAGATCCCAGGATCATGAGCATGTGTCTGTTACTGGCCAAGAAGATACATCCTCGGTTTTTGTATTTATGCTTCTATGCATCTCCATTATGGGAAACTGTTTTAGGATCTGTTCCCCCATGGAATTAGATTAGCCAACATGATCATTATTCTTTTCACATTGGAGATTTAATTCTCAGGCCCAGGGGAAGCTCTAACTTGGCTACAGAATCAATCTTCCATAGCAGATTCGAATCACCAGGATCCTGGAGATGGGATTCTCCCAGTTGCCACCGTAGCTCAGGCCAACATTCCTGCTAGGAAGATAAGATCTGCCACTAAAGCAAATACCTCAGCTTTATGACCTTGGGTTCTCTTAGCTTGGTTTTCTGTATTTCCATGTTGACCATCCTCAAAAGGCAACTAATTCTGGTAACTGCATGGACTGTTCTAAGAATTCTAATTTTACTCAACAGATTCATTTTACAAAACAAGTGAAAACACCCCTCCTTCCACAAACCCCACACTCTCTTTAGGCATTGCTGTGCTGTAACTATTGTCCTCCAGGCTGTCTCCACTCATATCTTAGTCATCAGCCATCTCCATTCTGTCTTCCACATCTTCCCTGCCATCAAAATGTCTTTTGCTGAGGTCCTCTATGTTTCCATGTTGCTAAATCCAATGAACATATTTTAGCTCTCATCTCCCTCACTTGATATGTGAGAGACATTCAACACAGTTGTTCAAATCCTCCTTCTCAAAATGCTCTCATTTCCTTTGAGAGCCATGGGTTGTGTGTGTGTATGTCATCTGCAAGCTTGACGATGCTCTCCTATCATTCTTTTAGGAATAAGCTATTGTGATTTTTTTTTCTTTTTTCAGTATATGGCATTAAAAGGAATAACACATCCTTCAAAAGATCCTTACTGCTGGTAGATTTTCAGTCCTTAATATGGTGACTACTATTAAGTGGAATCACAGAATGAGATTCAGATGTGAGCATATATTGGACAGTGTGAGTCAGCATCAAGAACCCATTATGCTATGATGCCCGGAATGTCTTTGCTGAAAGCATGGTCTAGAAGGGGAAAAGATACTATCTGAATGCCCTTTAGTTCAATGTGAAAAAAAAAAAAATGGGAAAATTTGCTTGACAAATATGAACAAGAATATCTATATTCTTTGAGGTAGATGGTCAGATGGTTTACAAACGTTCAGGTCCATCTGCACTATTTGGTCATCTTTGCATCTTGACCCATCCTTGCAGCTGACCTGTCTGAGACTGCTGCTCTTCCTGAGGGTTGAAACTCAGGTTGAAAATGCAAAGTCCACCTGCCAAGCTAGGCTGGTGGACCTGCTGTCCTGGTGCCTTTGACCTCCCTGCTCCCAGAAGACACCAGCCCAGATCTGACCTATTCTTTTATGCTTCCTCCAGAGGAAAAGTCCACAATGCCTGATGTTTAGCATCAGCCCAAGAAGAGCCCATTTTACTATGTTTTATATCATGAGATCCTTGAGCTTCCTTAAGAAGCAAAATCTCTCCAGGATCAAGCAGAATGGGAAAGGGATAGGCCAAATGGCATTTCATATTTTGACAACTGAAGGGTATCCCAACAAATGAGCTCTGCATTCATAGCCTGGGATTGAGAATGCTTGTTTGGTGCCACCTTTCATAGGCAAGTGCTGGCAGTGGAAGTCCTTCTTGCTTGTGGGTTGAGTCTGACCAGGATCCTCCTTCCATTCAGTTAGTGAGAAATCTCCAAATAAAAAAGGGTGAACTCCCTTTGGGTCACATCACAGGATTGAAACAGTCCCCTTATTATTTTGAACTCAGGGTTTCATTCTGTGTCAAGTGGATAAAGGGCAAATAGACGAAAAGAGAATCTCTTATTATGAGGCTAAAAACTGAGAAGTTAAATGGTAATATGTTTAAAATGCAAATGATAGTACTTAAAAAAGATACCCTTCTCTCTCTGCCCTCTATCTTCGCATATCTGAGGTAGAAATATTTGCCCATCCTCTCTTATGTACAAGATGTTGCCCATACCTCATCTTGGGTAATCTTCACCTAAAAATTTCATCACTTATATGATGCTTATTATGTATGTACCAGGCATGCTTTTAACTGATTTCTATATAGAGGGTGCCAAAAAAATATATACACATTTTAAGAAGAAAAAACTGTATTAAAATTTTAATAATATATACTGATAACAAAAGATGAATACAAGAGGTGCTCCAAAGTGGTTACTATCAGCATCCAGACATTTCTGATTCTGGTGAACTACTGCTTGAGCAACGTTAACCAAAGTGTTAACCTGTCTTAAAATTATACATTTTTTTGACACCCCTGCTATCTTATTCTTACAACAACCCTATGAGTGAGATGTTATTTTTAACCACTTCCAAATGAAAGATGAGGGATCTGGGGCACAGAGTAGTTAAAGACTTTGTTCAGATAGACACATAACTAAGTGACTCAGCTGGGCTGTGAACCCAGGCAGGGTAGCTCCAGACCAGGGGGCCCTCTAGAGCAGCTGTGACAGCAGAGTTTCGTGACCATGAAATGTTCTTCTGCTGTCCAGTACAGTAGCCATGACCTCACGTGGCTACTGAGAACTTGAAATGTGGCTAGTGTAACTGAAGAACTGAACTTTAAATTTTATTTAATTAAATTTAGATAGTCACATGGGGCCAGTGGCTATTATACTAGACAACACTGTAGAGTCTGTGCTTAATAACTTCTAAAATAACATCAAAATGGTGGTGGTAGCCTTTATAGAAAAAGACACTGAGTGTCAGAGAAGTTGCGGGATATATCCAAGGCTCTGAAACTAGAATGTGGACGAGCCAAGATGCCAGGCTGTAAAGCCACATGCTCTGGTCATCAGAGATGCACCCCCCCCACCCTGCCCCCAATCTACTCTCCTGGCTCTTCATCTCTTTCCAAAGAGTATCGGAAAGCATATCTCTCTTCCTTCACTCTTATCAAAGCCTCTTTTTCCCTTCCTCTATTATTAATGCAGTAATAGTAGAATAGCTCTTAGTGACAGAACATCATGCTACATGTGTGGGGGATGTGGCATGCCCTGTAGAGTTGAATCGACCAAATTGGAACAGCTTAATTTGGTGGTAAGTGCTCTACTTCTTAACATTCTCAATGGCTTATCCCAAACTATTTTTTTGTTGTCTCTTTCTTCTTGGTTATTCTCCCCTCCAACCTACCACAGTTCTTCCATCAGTGCTTATGAGATATATGCTGCATAATCAAACAGCCTTTGCTTAAAAGTGCTAACGTTATATCTATCTCAAGCCCTGCTATTTAATTTGAAATCACCCCCACACCACCCAAAAAAAACCCTTTCTTTCAATTAGGTTCACATTAGCTAATATTATTATTAAAGAAAAAATACACAATCATTTATGGTTTGAAAGATTGTCACTTTTTCTTAAGCATGACTTTGAATAAACCAATCTTATATTAACCTATGGTGAGCCAAGCACTGTGTCTTTTACCTGGTCAACCTTCAACAACTATTAACATTCAATTGATCTGCCTTCCCCTACCTTCCTTTAGTGACTTAGGACTTATATGAACAGGAAATATCACTTTAATTATTGGGCATGAACAGAGAAAACAGAACTCTGTTCAACAAAGAAAACGCCAATTCTAATACTGGTGCACCCAGCTTAAAGCATCCAGGCAATTCTTTTTTGACATTGGAAGAGAAGAAATGCTGTTACTTTGTCAGATGTAACAGCCTGCCCATGGGATCACAAAGTACTAATGCTGCCTTATCTGAAGACGAAGACTCACCCAGCTCCCAGACAGAAGGAGGCAGAATCTAATGTTTCCTGCTGGGGAGCAGTGTGCCAGTATTTCCAATGACCTGGAAAGTGTTCTTTTAGAACGCTGAAAAAATGGGGAGAAAGAGCATTTGTGTCCAGGTGTCCTTGATGCTTCCTATTCCCCTGTGACATACCCTGGACTTCTTGGATCTCATATGATGATAGATCTATGCCAGTATGGCAAACCTTATGATATTTAAAAATCCAGAACATTGGTGTAAAGTGGTGTTCTCATTTCCACTGACTCATTTAGAGGGAATAAGTTCACATGGTGGTAGAAACAGAGAAGGAGAAAGAGATAAGAAGGCATTTTATAATGTCTCAAGATATGACTTCTAGCCTGGTACTTTTAAACAGAAGCTCTTTCTACTCCCAAGCAATCAGATCTCCAAGCCACCTCCTTGAATAATCTCACTGTCAAACCATGCTATTTCCTGGGTGCCCACCTGTAAAGCAGTCAGCAGGGAGTCTCCTCACTCTGATGGGCAGCTGGCTCCAGAAGCTGATTTCAATCACCCTTCACTCGTCCAATCATTTTTTTCTCCCTAAAGGCTGGAGTTGACCTAGTATTGTTGGTGAGGGAGGGCTACAGCACCACGAATAGTATGCAGGTGGATGACACACAGATCTTGGTCTTTGAAGTTAGACACCCAGGGGTTCTCTGCCCTTTAGAATCACTTAGAACCATTTGAGTCACCTAGGGAGCTTCTAAAATTATCACTGTTCAGTTTCAGTCCCAAGAGGTTTATATTTCATTGTTCTGAGGTGGGAACCTGACATCAGTGATATTGGAGGGATCCCCACGTGATTCCAAAGCATAGCCAGGGCTGAGATCACCTGGATGGAGCAATTTGCAACCTCAGGTCATTAGGATCCCACCCCTTCTATTCTCCCTCCTCTCCCTCCTCCTCCTTGCTGGGGCAGAGAGGCCTGATGGGTGAAGACTTGAGTTTAAGGAAATGCCGAAAGCTGGGGTTGCTGTGGTTTGACCTACCTTTGATTTTACAGGCAGAGGGGAAAAGAAGATGACTTTGGGCTATAATTAAACAATGGCTGTAACTGGGCATGTGTAATGAGGGATCAACAGTCCTCAATTCTATTAGCCTCAATGCCTTTTTTTTAATAGTGCCCATTCCATTACAAATGTGATCAACATTACACCTACTCCTATCCTGACATGAAATTCATAGATAATGTCATCAACCCACAAACATTACTTAAGAAAAATCAATAGAGTGCGCTCATAGGAAGAACTAGAAGGCAATTAATTTGTAATAAAAATCCTCTTTAAACTGCAAATGCTCAAGCACATTATAATGAAGTACTCAAACTCACATCTATGCACAGGATCACTGCGCTCTCAATAGCCACACATGATAAAGTTGTGGGCTGTTGGTCATTCGACTTTTGGGTGAAATGACTTTCTAAAAACTTCCAAATTAAACCTAATACCATTTTCCTTTGATTTCTACTTTAGTTGCATTTCTGAAAAATTCAGCATATGTACATTTTTAAATTGAGGCATAATTCACATGTCATAAAATTCATTATTTAAAAGTGTGTAATTTAATGGTTTTTAGTGTATTTTCAGAGCTGTGCAACTATCACAATTATCTAATTTCACAACATTTTTATCACCCTCACAGCACTTTATCATGAGAAACCCATACTCATGAGCAATTACTTCCCATTACCCCTTTCCCCAGTTTCTGGAAACCACTAATCTACTTTTGTGTCTCTACTGATTTGCTTATTTTAGACATTTCATATAAGTGCAATAATACAATACCTGGCTTCTTTCATTTATCATAATAATTTTCAAAGTTCATCCATGTTGTATCATGTATCTGAACTTCATTTGTTTTTACGAGGTCAAACAATTAAGTTTGAAAACTCATCCTAGAAAAAGTGCTACATACCTCATTGCTGAATATCACTATGGCCACCTTTGAAATACTCCCCTTGGGAAGCTATGTGCTGACGCCAGTACCTAGTCCACCCTTCAAAGCAATTTTGGAACTCTTTTTCTGGAATAGTCATCAGAGCTGTTGTCGTATTACCCTTGATGTCCTGAATGTCATTAAAATGTCTTCCTTTCAATATTTCCTTTATCTTCGGGTAAAGAAAGAAGGCATTGGGGGCCAGGTTAGGTGAGTAGGGAGGGTGTCCCATTACAGTTATTTGTTTACTGGCTAAAAACTCCCTCACAGACAGTGCCATGTGAGCTGGTGCATTGTCATGATGGAAGAGCCATGAATTGTTGGTGAAAAGTTTAGGTCGTCTAACTTTTTCATGCAGCCTTTTCAGCCCTTCCAAATAGTAAACTTGGTTAACTGTTTGTCCAGTTGGTACAAATTCATAATGAATAATCCCTCGGGTATCAAAAAAGGTTAACAGTATCGGTACAACAAGTTTGCAAACTTAATTGTCAGACCTCATAAGGCTGAATAATATTCCATGGCATGGATATACCACATAAATTGATGCCATATGGATAGTTGATGCCATTTGGATCATTTATATTTTTTGGCTATTATGAATAATGTTGCTGTGAACATTTGTGCACAGACATATGTTTTCAAGTCTGTTGGGTATAAACTAGGAGTGGAATTAGTGGGTCATATGGAAATTCTATGGTTAACATTTTGAGGAACTACCAAGGCAGCAGCAGCACTTTACATACCCATCAGCAATATATAAAGGCTCCAATTTCTGCACATCCTCATTGTCCATCTCTGTTTTTACTAGAACCTTTCTAATGAGTGTAAAATGATATCTCATTGTGATTTTGACTTGCATTTCCCTAATAAATAATAATCATCTTTTGATGTGCTTATTGGCCATTTGTATTCTTCTTTAGAGAAATATCTATTCAAATTCTTTGCCCATTAATATAGATATATATTATTCAGAATATATTCTGAATACTAGACCCTTATCAGCTATATGATTTGCAAATATTTTCTCCCATTATGGGGGCTGTCTTATCATTTTCTTGATTTTATCATTTTCAATGCAAAAGTTTTTGGCTTTGATGTAGTCTAATTTACCTATATTTTCTTTTGTTGTTTATGTTTTTGGTGTCATACCTAAGAAACTACTGCCTAATCAATCCAAGGTCATGAAGACTTACACACATGGTTTCTTCTAAGAGTTTTATAGTTTTAATGCTTACATTTAGAGCTTTGATCCATTCTGAGTTAAGTTTTGTATGATACGATATGAGTCCAACTTCATTCTTTTGCATGTGGCTGTCCAGTTGCCTCGACACCATTTGTCAAAAAGATCATTCTTTCCCCATTTAATTATCTTGGCACCATTGTCAAAATCAATTGTCTATAAATGTAAGGGTTTATTTCTGGAATCTGCACTCTTCCTCATGCAGCCCTTTGCAGTAAACCTAGCAGTATTAGCCTCTGTTAACTGAATGCCAGTGTGTCTCCCAATGAAAACATCTCTATATGTTTTCTAGAACACCCCTCAGGAGGCCATGCCTCCATTGAGAGCCACCTCTCTGAAGTTAACTTCTGTACCCTTCAGCCTACTTTTTCCTCTGCCTCTTCTGGCCATCTCCCACATGGCTAAAATACATGTTTTTCCAGGTTATTCCTTGCTTGAAAGCTTTCAGTGGCTCCTTATGTCCTGTGCAATGAAGTTCAAACTTTTCAACATCGTTCATCAGCTCCATTACCCTTCAAATCCTTGTCCTGAGCACCACCTGGCCTATGGAACTGGCCTTGCCAGTAGGCGCTGTCCCTCCATCAGGTGCACTGACAGCTCGTTGGAAAGCACATCCATCCTTCAGTACTAGCTCTATCAGCTCCCCTGGGAGCCCGTGGGTCTCCTCTCCAGTTGGTGGTGCCCTGCCTTGAGCACCCAGAGTGTCTTCAGGAGACCTCCTTCTGGCCTAGATCATTCTGCAATGTGAGAGCTGAACACTTTCTTCCCCTGGCTGTAAGTGCCCTGCCTTGTTTATCTTGGCACCCTCGGCTCCTGCCCAGTGCCAAGTGCACTGCCTGGCACACTGCTGGGGTCAGTGAATTTTGGATGAAAGAATGAATCCTCAGTCCTGCCAAAAGTTCTTAATCCCTGAGGAAACTGCTCCAGTTCTCTGAAGACACTGGTTATTCTTGCAGCTCATAAAGAGTTATTACCATTTACTTATGTAATATACATGCCTTTATTTGAGAAGATAGACAGGGATTTGCATATGTTACTCCAGGGAGAAGGAAAAAAGCTCTTAGTTCCAAACATCAATAGCATCATCATCATCATCATCATCATCATCACCACAGAAAATCTTCCAAATACTAAAAATTCTCTAATGGAACAGAGCTTTTTGTTCCATAAGGAAAGAGGCACTTTAAAACCCAAGTGCCCCCTGAGATATTCAAAGACAATGGAAATGTCTGATGGAAGAGAAGCAGAGGCTATTGCAGATGAGGTGGCCCTGGGGACCTAAAAGGAGCCACAGTGCAGGAGCACCTAAAGAGAGCGTTAGGAAGAATACATATGTCTGAAGCGGCAGCCGCTATGTTTAAGTGACTTGTTTGCAAACATTGGCACCGAAGTCAACCTTGGACACCAATCCTGCATTACAGCTCTGATGCCCAAAACACTGTTAAAAACATTTTTTTGCATGATTTGACATTTTTAAATTACTCTTTTTTTTTTTTTTTTTTACTGGGGTAATACATGGGAGAGGGTTAGGGGGCAGGATGAAAAAGGTAAATGGATTAAGAAGTACAAACTGGTAGTTACAAAAGAGTCATGGGGATGTAAAGTAAAGCATAGGGAATATAGTCAATAATATGGTAATAACTATGTATAGTGCCAGGTGGGTACTAGACTAGTCAGGGGGATTGCTTCTTAAATTATATAAATGTCTCACCACTCTGCTATACACCTGAAATCAATATAAAATAATAATGAGTGTCAAAATAAATGAAGTGTAACAAAATAAAATTACTCCTTTTTCTTTTCCAAATTAATATACATTAATTTTAAATCTTAAGAAATAGGACTAAATGAAAAGCAGCAACATCCATCACCATGAATTCCAGATAGCCCTGTGAATAGTCTGGTGTACATACTTTCAGTAACTTTGTTTCTTTTCAGTATTTTTAACCCCTCTGTGTGATTCTGATAGTCATTAGGGAAAACTGCAAATTACAGAACTAAAAAAAGAAAAAAAAAAAAAAGCAAGCGCCAAGAAGATGGTAAACAAGAAATGTAGAGTCTGGGGACTGTGCTGGTCCCAGCTAAGAGTGATTCGAGTGCTGATTGTATTATATGCTGCACTGCACCTCCCTGACGTCAGTAATGCAATTCAGCATGACCAGAACGAAATTAACCATGAGTTAGACGGCAGCTCCGCGCTTTTTCAGCTGAGGAGAAATGGATTTTGTCAGGGTTTCTTAAGTCAACATTTTTTCCTCTATGTCTGTGTTTCATTTATTCAGTATGAAGTCCAAGGGGCCATGTTGAAACCTCACCTTAGCTGAGGGTCAGCATTTCCTTCTCCTGACTGGGATTTTTTTCTTCAGCTCCACAAATGACCAGCACTAGCCCTGGTCTCTGGGGCGGCTCCCCTGCTTTCTTCCCACAGCCCTAGCACACCTCAGTTTTCCTGGACCACAACTGTCCTGACTGCCTGGACAGCCCAATTGGCCTTTGTTCTCAGTCTCTGCTCCCCTCCTCCTCTGGGCCAATAGCAGGACTTGGGTGTAGCTGCTGGGAGGCAATATGGCCTTCCCAGTTGAGAAGTCCATGGGGTTTGCATTTCCTCAGCCCTGACTTACTGCATTTCCTCAGCCCTTCGCCTCTCAGGATTTCGGGTCTTTGTCTGTAAATACTATTAATCATATCTACTTTGCAGGGTTGATGGGAGGACTAATGGGATATTGTATGTAGGACTCCTTGTAATAATGGGTTTTAATTGTCATAGCTATTATTGTAATATGCTTTTCAATAAATCACTTAGGCATCATGTGTCCTGGAGGGTGACACAAAAGTTTGACATGACAGGGTTATTCTTCTGGAAAAGCATTAATTCTCTTTTTCAATATCAGCACAGTGAACAGTGAATTACCATAACAGCCTATTTTCTGCGTGTGTATTTTCAATAGCACAATCCAGGCACCTACTGAGGCATTCCTCTGAAAATCTACACAGGCCAGTTATTGATTTTTTGCTCCATCATAGACAGACACAGGCACTCCAAGGAAAACTAATTCTTTGATTTTTCAGGTAAATTATTTCAAGATCTGCATAATACTCACGGAACTGTAGCCTACCAGGCTTTCCCTTACTCCCATCACAACCTTTGTAACAGAAGTAAAATGAAAACCACTAAGACACTAAGAAAACAAACAAGAGGAGGGTCCCGGTAGAGCCCAGGGGAGTAAATAAATAAATGGAAGCTTCATGTAAGAAATAGTATCCGTAGGGCCCCTCCGGTTCCTCAAGGAATTCCTGTGTTTTTTTTCACCGTCTCTCAGTCTCAGTCAGAGAGTTGGCTCAGGCTTCCTGTGGGTTCTCATTGCTTTTCTTTCCAGTGGTTTCCAGGTGGATTATGGAGCACAAGTCTCCTGCAAAATTTATTTCTGTATTACCTCCCTGATTTTTCAGGGATGAATTGGCTGGTTCACTTACTGGGTGTAGACTATCCAGGACTTTCTTTCTAATGGGATGTGTTACAAGGGTTCACTGGTAAGCTTAGCCTTTGGAACATGGAGCCCAGTTTCCCAGCAACCACATAATCATGGTCTTTCTACTGCCCAGCTGAGACTCAGCCCAGTGGGAGAGGGTGGGAGATGTAGGCTGAGCTGGGCCCAGTAAAGGAGAAAAGTGTAGCTGAGGAGGGCTGGGGCCAGGATATAAGTAACCTAAGTGTTTGCTGCCTGGACATTGCCCAGATCCTTACTGAGGGTGTCTTGGAGGAAAGGGCAGAACCACGCTCTCTAGAGGAAGCTCAGCCTGGCTCCTGTCCTGAGTTGGCACTTTGTGCTGGACCCCAAGGATCATTCTGAGCAGCTGAATTGGGGGGTTGGGGGTCTTCAACATGAATCTTGATATTAACACACTGATAAAGAGGTTTTAGAAAAAAAGTCAAACATCTGGATTAGCAGCACTTTTTATATTTATGTCAGTAAAGTGCATACTTTGAATGAGACCTTCTGGTGTTAAAAGCCTGTCTTTACCACTTACTGGCTGTATGATCTTGGACAAGTTACTCCAGCTCTTCAAGCTTTAATTTTCTCATGTGTAAACAGGGGGTGAAAATAGCACCTATTTCACAGGGTTGTTGTTAGCAGGTATATAAAATAGCGTATGTAAGCTCTTATCACAGTCTAGGCTCATCGGAAGAGCTAAAGAAACAAGCCCATCAAACCCACACACCAACCATTTTATTATTAAAAATATCATGGCTTCGGGCCAGGAAGTTTTCAATCAGCCTTCATTTGTAACTGTCCCTGAATTATGTAATTCCACACTGATTTTAGGAGCAGTGCATCTGGAGTTGCCCAATTTTGTTACCTAGAGAAGTTCAACCCCATTTATCAAACTGGTAACAAGTGCTGATTGTGTGTCAGGCGTTGCTCCAGGCGCTGGGGCAGGAGACGAGGGGATGCAGCGTCTCTCCTGAGGGATCTCATATTCACTTGCTTCTGGCCTGTGTAGTGGAATTGTCATTGGGTTGGGAGATGTGGACCAGAAGAAAGTATTAATAGTATGACCTAGTGAATAAGAGTAGAGATCTGGCCTCCAACTACCCCTGCTCAAACCTCTATTCTGTCACTGGCCAGGTAGCTATGTGAGCTTGTAACTGGAGCTCTCCACAGCTGTTTGATTTTTTCTTTTGTAAAATGGGCAACAATAGCATCTACTCTAGAAGCATTATTGTAGGATTAAATGAAATACTCCATGGAACTTCCTTAGAAATGCAGGGTTTATAGCATCAATAAATGTTTATTACTATTTACAGAGAGTCAAGAGCCCTGACTTCTAGTCCTCTCTTTTCCACTGAACCGTTTTGTAATCTTGGGCAAGATTCATGCCTTTGAATCAAATGGGAAGGAAGGGGTTACTGTATTGGCTGGTCAGTCCTGCCTATCAAGGGGAAATTGGGTTGTACTACTCACCGGGGATAAGCAGGAGTCTGTCTGGAATACAGGAGCTCCCCTCAGACTTTGCAGTACACCCTCAGCCCTGTGGTTAAAGCCAACGGGAAACTGCAACAGTCCCATTCAGGCAGGAATTTGATATTTCAAAAATAAACTTTAGAAAATGAAAGGGTGGGGTGGGAAGGATTAACTACATAAATTTCCTCTCAGATTTACATTTCTCAAATACTAAATCCCCATTCTACTTCTAGCTTGCTGTGTTCTGTACATCGAGGTATCTGGACAAATAGCAGTTTTGTTTTCAGATCACCATGGTTAGATGTGAGTAGCTCAGTAACAAGATGGGGTGGCGGAAAATGAAATAGAATTCACTCCCACGTCATATGAAAAATGTCAAATGACAGAGTCAAACATGATGTTTTGCCTACGATGTCATCCTGAGTGGAGAATTACAAAGCTGGATTTCAGCAACTGGGCTTTTTCTCTGGCTGTAAATATAAGGTTGTAGTATAAGAATGGCTTGTTTAAGTTTTTCCGTACCCCTTAAACAGAAGGTGCAGCAATTCCTTCCTGTTATAATAGTGCTTAATCCTGGAATAAATAGTTCTCCCTGCGTGGGGCTCTGCTCAGATGAAGGATATGAGCAGTTGATTTTCATGCTAGTAGCTGCCTGGGAGAGCGACTGTCTTGGAAGGTTTATGTAGGGTACAACTGCGTGAAAGTCGGCTTCATAAAACCCGCAAACGACAGACACTGCTTTCAAAACTTGTACATCCCAAAATTATGAATTTGTCCTTACCAATTGCCAATATTGAGAAGACAAAGAACTTACTTAACTGCATATTGTGATTTCAAAGGATTGATTCAACTTTTAAACTTGTTTAGGGGAGAACAGAACACAATCTTTTTCTTTTATAGAGAGGTGGATTGTTATGAAATTAAAATTGATTTCTTAAGCAATTGTAAGATTGTCTTCTGGGTACCAGAAAAATATAATTCTCTTAATCGGTAGAACAAATTGGTTTCAGAAATGCAATACTACAATTTTCCTTAAAAATTTTGTTCTTATAAATTTTGTTACTATAACTATCATTATAAAAATTTAGAAAGTAGGAAAAGACCTATAATCTATTACTTTAACATGCCTATTGTTACACCAGTTTTGAAATTATTTTTATGTAGGACATGTAGCACTCACAGAGTAATTTTTTGTTCCTTTCTTTTTCACTGGCAAGTCTTTCTAAAATAGTCTCTGCACACTCATTAGTTTACATTATTTAAGAAAGAGATATTGATTAATCCATCTTCCAATTAAAGCCACAGATTTAAAAAAAATATATTAATTCTAATATCTGGGTTAAAAAACAAGCCAATAGTTTAAACTGATAACATGCAGACTTCTCTCCCTCTCTCTTTCTTTCCCTTGAATTTGGGAGGCCACACTGTGATTGGTTTCATGAAGTGGGCCTTTAGTCTCACACAGTGTATAAATAGTAATCAAATCGAACCAAACCCTCTCAGTCCACTGGCATTTCAGAGGTGAGAAAGACTGGCTTGTCTTTGCCACCTCTCTGGCCTAGCTGAATCATCCTTTGGGACCAGCAGTAACTGGGAAAGGGGAACTTCCTTCCATTACAAAGAACCTGTGCCTAGGGTCTCGTCTTGAAGAAACAAACATGATTCGGATTGGGCTGGTCAAGATAAGTGAGAGCCCGACCTGCCATGCCTCATGGTCTTGTTATGCCCCATTTCTCTCCATGAAACTGTGACCTCCAGAACTCCACTCTCTCTCATGAATTGTTAGGAAGACTTTTCTCAAATTGCCCCCAAGCTCACCAAGGCCATCTTGCTGCTTTGCTATGGGATCAGGCACAGTGCCTCTCTTCTAAAACCAAAATGTTAAATTATGGACTATTTCAGGGCCAGCCAAGTGGTGAGTTGTTTAGGAGCTGGCTTGGGACGCCAGCTCCGAGCAGCGAGGCCCTGGTTCGGATCCCACATGAAGGCCCGTGACCCTGCCCTCTACAGCTAAGATGGTGAACAATAGCACCACCTGGAACTGGGCTGCTATGAGTCCCCAGGGACAGCAGAGCTGCAGCCCCTGCTACAGTGCGCTGCCATAGGCTATAGTGAGTGGCCGGCAGCCAGTGTGAACGGCTGGTAGCTGGTGTGAACTGCCAAGAGCCGCTGTGAGCAGCCGTCCAGAGGCCGGTGACTGATCTGCCTCAACCAGGAGGAGCACAATGATGATACCAACATGGGCCAGTGAAGCGATGTCCTCTGCAACTAGACTGAAGAACAAAAGGACAGCAACTTGTCTGTTCCCCTTCCTCGGTTCTGCAATGCTGTTCCCTCCCCCAATTCCCCAAATAAATCTTTAAAAAAAAATTATGGACTATTTCAGATTATGCCGAAACAATATCATAGCCACTCCTCTTTAACATTTTTGCTTTAGATCTCTCTTTCTGAAAACAGATTAAAAGTAACAATTACTAGTACAGGCTCCCCTATTTCATCTCTTCCCTTTTTCTCCATAGTAACCATATCCTGGAGACAGTCCGCACCATTCCCATGGCTGTTTAAACATTTTTTTTTAACATATAAGTTGTGTCTATATAGTTTATTGTTTTGTAGGTGTTCTAAATGTTTAAAAGCAGTATTAAATAGCCTTTTCACTCAAATGTTTATTTTTGAGATTTATCTGTTTTTAGGTCTAGATAATCTATTTTAATTTAGGTATAATACATTTCATTGTATGAATATACTAATTTATTTACCCGTTCTCCTAATCCTAGCAGTTTGGTTGTTTCTGTTTTCACCATGAATACAAACAATGCTGCAGTGTCTGTTCCTGCAGTACGTGTCTCCGTGCATGTATGTGGTTGCCGTTGTGGGGGTGTTAGGTGGAGGGACATTTACCTTTACTAGATATGGCTGAATTGTTCTCAAAAGTGGTTGCAGAAATGTGTACTTCCACCAGCAACATGAGGACTTCTTGTTCCTACCAACACCTAGTATTATCAGACTTTAAAATTGTTGCTTCTATGATAGGTTTGAAATGGCTTCAATGGGTTTAATTTGCATTTCTGATTATTCAGTTAGTTAAGTCCGTCTTTTCATGTGGTTTTTGACCGTTTCCTTTTCTGTGAATTTCTTATTCCTAACTATTGCTTGTTTACTACAGTTATGTTTATTCTTTTCTTACACATCTGTAGGAATTTAAAAATACGCATGAAGTATACTAATCCTTTGTTAGTTGTATGCATTGAATATATCTTCTCTAGGTCTATGGCTTTTCTTTCTTTCCTTTTCTTTTTAGGTTCATTTGATTGTGGTGTCTAGGACACTTACAACTATTGCACTTATTTTGCTGATGGAACTCTAAAATTAAAAAGGTATTTTTCTGGGCTGGCTGAGTGGTGTGGTGGTTAAGAGCTGACTTGGGTGCCAGTGGCCCCGGTTCAGATCCCACATGTGAGGGCCAGTAATGCTGCCCTCAAAAAAAAAGGGATTTTTCTTTCTGATGAAGCTTGGTTTTCAGAACCTAAAAGGGAAGATGCTAAAATTACATGGCAAATGTAGACCTCCAGTGCTGTCTTTCTCCACCTCTAATTACTAATGTAAAGCCTGCTTCAAAAGGGAATTTAGTTGGGAAAATGCCTTAAGTCACCAATTTCTTATGAAAACACTGAGGAGAGAAATTTTACCCTCCAAAAAAGGAGGCGTGGGATTGAAGTTCCTTTAGTCAACACAGCCTTGTGTCCTTCAAAACCTTGTTTAAAATAACATTTCTGTTCTAAAACAAAAAGAAATCACTTAACTGGGAGATGAGCCTCTTTCCTGAGACAAATCAAGAACTACCTCTCTAGAAAGCCCCTCATAATCTACATGTAATGGACCAAGGTTTTGGTTCACGGAAAACATGCAAGAGCAGAAAGCGGCCCAGCATTTACAGCTCTTCTCAATAACAGAAGAAAGCCCTGAGCTTAGGTGGACAGTGTTTTTAATTTCCAATGAAAAATTATATTCAATTAATCTGTTTGACTTATTTTATTTTAGCCTATACATTGAAATTGCCTCAGTCACATATACGTATATTTATGAAATTCTGGAACATTCTCAGAAGTTGTATTTCCAAACATTGTTGCCTACACTGATCTCTCTTTCTGAAATATGATAAATGTTTGGCCTTCTCAGTTCATTCTCCTGTCTCTTAATAGTGTTTCCATATATAGTCTCTTTTATATTTCTCTAGGGCATCCTATACAAGTACCTTAAATCTATCTTTTATTTCACAGATTCTCTCTGTAGCTATGTGTAATCTCCTGCTTAAACTTCAAATTTCAATGACCATATTTTTCATTTCTAAAAGTTTATTTTTTCTCATGACATCGTGTTGTTTTTTTGTGGTCTCTCCCCACTTTCTTTTAGCTCTCTAATTATTTTAAATTCATTTATTTCATAATCTCCTTCAGATTAATCTCAGGTTTGGGATGCTAACCTCAAGTTCTTTATGTGTACTCATTGTGAATCATGGGGAATGTTTCCTTCTGTGTTTTATAATTTTTGATTGTGAGCCAACTTCAGTGGAGTTTGTCTTCTCTTTGCTATCACATGTGGCCTGGGTCGTGAAAGTATCTTTCCAGAGTTCCTTTATGTTTTTCTTCTGTCAGATACCTTATGGGTATCTGTAGCTCATTTTTTCTGTTAAATTCTTAGCCTTGGGATTTTTATACTGTGTGACTATTGTGAATCTGAACTCCAAACCCTTGCATGGAAAAACTTGAGATTTTGATTTTTCATGCAAGACTTTTTTTGTCCTCTAATTAGAACACTGGGCAGGGACAAGCTTCCTTGATTACTGATTCACTGGGTAGGATTTTTCTAGTCCCTACTTTCACTGAGAGTGAGGTCCTTGGAAGGCCCTGGATCTATGGAGCGGTCTCAGTTCCAACTCCCTTCCTCCAGTAGGCCTAAATCTACTGTCTCTCCTGCATGGGTCTTCAAGTCCTTAAGCATCAGTGTTCTTTCCCAAGTCTTACAACTCTTCTTTCTCTCACTCTTGCCTTCAAGAATATGTCCCTGTTTCTTTTCTCCTGACTCTTTTATGCATTCTCTGAAAGTTAATTGGTTCTAATACTACTTCTGATAATATATCACAGTCCCTTCACAGTCTAGGCCCCATAGCTGTCAGTTCCCTGAGGACGTGACATGTTTTAGTCTTTTCAGGGTTAATACAGAACTTAATAAACTTCTTGCAACAAATATTTGTTAATTAATCCGCAAACTTTCCAGGATGGGCAACTGCTTTGTGTACCTCTTCATACAAAATATATAAGCTTGAACTGATATTGTTGGGGATACCACAAGCCTCAGATCCTATGGGGATAGGGTGGAGAGAGCACTGGACTAGGAGCCAGAAGTCCAGGGTTTAGACTAATCGTTCTTTAGACAAATTGTTCTACCTTTCTGAAACTCAGTCTGTTTGTCTACAAAATGAGGATAGTATATTTGCTCTGCTTACCTTATAGGGTTGTGCTGAGGGTTAAATAAGAAATGGCATGTGGAAAAGTTGTATAAATTTTAAAAGGTCATCCATGGGGTGTTGTTGACAATGTGTTGTTATTTGTGAGTAAGGGCATGGTAAACCACAGGGGCAGTAATAAGATTCCCTGATTCCCTCTGGGAAATACTGCTTATTCTGGCATTGCCTGGTGGCTGGCCTTGCTACAAGAAATATTGTTTTCGTTTGTCAAACTCCCTTTAATAGTTTACATGCTGACCTATTGATATTCTAGATGACTTAGACAAAGATTCAATTTTGATTGTTTAACTCAAAGAAATCCATCAAATGTCATCCTCTCTTCTAGCAACATTCTATCAGTTTTTTTATTTTTATTTTTAAGTCAATACACTATTTACTACCACATTGCCTTTCTAAACAGAACGGGGACTCACTCACATCTTGCTTCCACTTGCTTTTCTCCCTCCCTCAACAGTGTGTACCTAGATCCTCTGTATCGATTCGTATCAGTGGGCCTCCTACCACACAAAATATACCCTCACATCAGTTTAACAAACACTGGTTCCTAGAGGTTGCGTGTAAAGCCAATTTTTGCAAACAGAATATTATATCTTCACATTAAATAACACATGCTTCCCCTTTGGTTTTGATCTGCATTCCGTCAGTATTAGATTTAGTATCCATTTCTCCATCATATTCCAGTCTCTGATAGACTGTAAACATCCACTCTTTAGGAATCCTGGTGATTTCTTTCATTAAATAAAGAATCCTTGCCGATAAATATTTCCAGCCTTATCTACTGTTAACAAGACCTTGTAGTGGGTGTTCACATAAGAGGTATCTGCAGGTGTGTAATGATTATCTTTTCTCTCTGTTCCACTTTTGAGTCAGTACCCCTTTAAACATGTGAGTGACAAAAAACTGAGCACAAGTCCTTTCTCCTGTGTCATAAGAGAGTGCTATGGAGTGGCAGGCTGGCAGAATAAACAGCAGTGAGCATTACCTTCGCCAGCCCTGACCAGTGGGTAATCACAGCCATATAAATTAGAGGTTCTCTCTGGAGAACAGAATTATTTTCTGAGTCACTTCCAGAGCCTCTGAAGTGGCACTTCCTGTGGGTAGAGATCTATTGTGCTGAGGTAAGATTTTAGCTGTTGGTCCGTGTGGAGGAGACACGCAGGGAACTTGAAAACACATTCCCAGGAGCTGGAGCTGGAACTGGAAGAAATAATTGGATCTGACACTCTCATTTCATGGAAAAGGAAAGTGAAACCTAAAAGATGTGCCCAGGGTCACACTATTAGTTACAGGCTGTAGTACCAGGACCCAGGGGGCCTGCTTCCTGTTCACTGGCTTTGGTTTTATTTTATTAAGTTTAAATGTTAGCAGTTTATCCTTTTGCAGAATCAGACAGATCTGTGTCAGAGTCACTGCCCCACCTGTTATAAGTTTATACTCTTCTGAACCTTGATTTATTCATTTAAAAAAAGGGCATAATCATGCCCACCTAATAGGATTATTGTGCTAATTTGTGTAACCGTGTATATAAAGCGTCTGGTGTATACTAGATTCAAATACAAATATTATTGTTATTTCTCTAGGAGATGGGGGTGGAGCACTGCTCCCTCTAATTTTAATAGTAACTTGTACTTGCAATAGCAGCTTTTGGGTAACTTAAATCTTTCTTCATCTCTCCAGCTTTGGGTCTTATGTAGATTCAGCTTCCGCATAAGCTTCTCTCAGGAATTGAGTGTTTTATTTTTTAAGTATTTCTAGCCATCTAATAATCTAGTTCTTATTGCAGAATCCTGAATTCTTAGGAGGAAATCTCTAGTCTCCTTAATCTCTGAGGACCAAAAGAAGTAGATACTCACTTCCTATACCAGCCTCATTCTCTCTCATTTGAGACAACTGAAGTTGTCCTTGAAATATTAACTAGTGAGTTGAAAACCCTGGGTTGGGGGTGAGGGTGGGGGTGGGGTAGGATAGCAAGGTAGGGGAGACCCCACCTGGGCTCAGCTTCAGCTGAGATGAGCAAGGCAAAAAGAGCTGATGGTAGCAATAGTAGCTCAAGAGACCAGAACACAATTGAGTAATTCAGGGTTTAGTCCTTTCTTTGGAATTGAGTCCACTATGGCCCTGCTGAGCTGCAGGATTTGAGCAGGCCAAGGTTAACTAGAGGCAAATGCAGCAGTACCTGTATACATGCACATGCCCAGTGGTTGTTGTTAAGCTAAACTATAGCAAGGCTTATGCAAATCACCTCCCTCTTTATTGTTTTTCCTACGAAAAGGGTATGACAACAATTGTCTTACTTAGCCTGAAGGCAGTGAGGGAGAGAGTTGCCTAGACTATTTGGGAGTCTGCAGCCTGGCAGGAAAAGCAGTGATAAAACAGTAAGTCAGAAAGGAGGCTGAATTCAGCTTCCTCTTCTTGCTGGTACAAGGCTGAGGGTCACCAGCAGAATGGTGTCCAAAGAGCTGGCTGGCTCAGCCCTGGCTCCTCCTTGTCCTGTTGATACATAGATGACCTCAGATTCTTATCTTATGGAAGCAGCCCCTTACCTGCTGTCACCAGAAAATGAAAAAAAAGAAAAAAAAAGAGGATGTGAAGAAAAACACTGCATCAGAAAAGTAATGCAAAAAAACCCCAAAGAAATGGAGGGTGAAAAAATAAATGGAGGCAATGAAGGCCTTAGGAGTTTTGGCATTTTGTATAGTGGTCCATCCTGGAATTGACTTGAATGTGATCCATGAAATGCATCTTTAAATTAATAGTATGCTGCTGGAAATTTTCAAGCTGGAAACCACCATGACAATCATCCATGGTAGCCTTTCTGTCTTACAGAGGAAGTATCTCAGGCTCAGACAAGCAAAGGGACCTACATGAGATAAGGTGCACACATGAGATAAGGTGCACACAGCTGGAGAGGGGCTGACCTGAGTCTACCATTCTGCTCCACTTCCCCAAGGCACTTCCTCAGAATTGGTCCAGGCCTGTGAAGCTCATCTGATTTCCCCCTCTTTGAACTTGCGCCTGTCCACACCAATCCTTTGGCCACAAGTGGAGAGTGGCTCCTGTCAGCTGAGAGAAAGGGAGGCCACTGAAGTTAGGTGTGACGCCAAGAAGAGAGGGGCCGCTGTCTCCCCAGTCCTCAGGGCTGTGTTCATCTCAAACAAGGTTTGGGTGACATGGTTCAACACCAGCCAAGAAATAGTTCTACAGCTAGTAAATGCCACAGTTTAATCTCCTGACTTGACTTTTCTATTTCTACCCTCTCTCTCTGTCTCCCTCACCTATTGCACTCACTGTTGCCAAAACCTTCAGTGTCACTCTTCTGGTTACAACTCCACAGCACTAAAACCTTTTGTGGCTCCCACTGCCTGTAGCTGAAAACCTAATCTCCTTAGCTTGGTATTCAAGGTCCAGGAAAGATGAGTTCCACTTGTCTTATAGCTATTGAGCTTACAATGAAATGAATTCCACTTGTCTTACAGCTATTGAGCTTATAATGAAATGCTTCTCTAGAAAACTCCAAGCAGCTGAGCCCCAAACAAATTCTGGTGAGGATCACCTTAGGGTTCGTTAAGAAAACAAAAAAGCTAACCCTGAGACCTCCGTGCTAACAGTTAAAGCTAAGTTAAAATGGACCACCCTGAATGATGCGATGCTATCAAGTCCTCAGCTACATTTTAAACAATTCATTTACAATTGATATTATTCTACTTTTCGTCTAGAGATTGGCCCTGCCTACAAGCTGAACTGTGAAATTACGCTGGCAAATTTATTTCATTTTCTAATGACAGTCGTTCCCCCTTGGTTTTTTGGTTTGCTTTTATTTTGGTTTTATGCTAAGAAAGGCTTGATGTCCCTTGTGGTCAGAGGAGAAAATCACCTTAAAAATCTAAAGTTTCCTGTATATAAATTAGGCCTCTAGGCTTGGCGAAGTTGGGCTCATTAGTTAACAGCTTTGTGATGATGTCCCTTGCAAGTGATTTATGAAAACTGGTGACATATGGAATGATTCAGAACTGAGAAAGAGCCACCTATCTATTTATGTGTGAGATGTACCTCGTACTGGCAAACCCAGAACACTGGTGAAGGCTTGGGTTAGGGGAAAGGATATAGATTTCGCTTCTCACTCCCCAGCAAATGCTCCCACATACCCCACTCCAATTCTCCCTTTTAAGGGAAAGTACATTAGAAAGAATGCAATGTTTTCCCCCTCCTGTTTTTTGTTGACTTATTTTTTTTGTTGTTTTCACTCCCTCATTCAACATTTCCTTAATATGCTCTAGTCCATCAGCAAGATTAAACCTTAGAAGTCTCTTAAACGGAACAAAATGGCCTTTCAAATTACTTCCTTCCTTTCAAATACCCCATTCTGTTTTGTTTAATAAATATCTCTTTGACCTTTAGTTCTCTCATTCCAGCCTATTAGTCATCCTGCACTATGTTCTTACTTTGGGATAATCACACCAGCTTAGCCTTTGTTGGAAGAAATGAGTTCCTGTAGGCAAATGAAACTGTACTTTCACATTCTAGAATATTAATTTAAGCCTAAAGATGTAGTGTGCATCACTGACAGTTTAGGGCAGATTTTTCTCCCAGCAGCCATTCACAGGAACCTTGAGGATCATTGCTTCTGTAAGTAGCAACCTGCATTACGTTGGTCTCTTGGGCCTGTAATTTTGCTTATTTGACAATTACATGAGAAGAGTTCAAATCACTTCACTAATTAAGAAAACGAAATCAAAACAACCAGTCTTGAATGCAATCCTCCACATACTCTAGGCAACTGGGACCTTTGTTTTTATTTTAGCAACAATATTCTGAACTGTGGTTCCTACTTTTATTAACAGCTCTTAGTCTGTTTTTTCCCACTGTTGTTTTAGTTTTTAGCATGTTTGTTGACTGAATGAGACAAGCATGACCCTAAATAAATAAAAGAGCTCCTCCTTTTCTCTTAATGTTGATGGAGTGGCCGAGGCCTAGGAGAGGTCTGACTTGCTCAGGGTCTCGCACCAAGGCTTTGGACCCCTGGGTCTAATCCTCTGATAAGGCCATGAAGGTAGAGCAGCAAAGTCATTCTTATACACGCACTCATATAAGATACATTAGGTCTGGTCTGCTTCAGAGAGATTTTTAAAATTATGCATGGGCAGTATAGGTGGGAAAGATTTTGGTGTCGAATGTCATGACACTTGAATCTTGGCCATAGGCCTCTCTGGCTATGAGAACTTGGGCAAGTCATTTAAATTCAATAACCCTCATATGTAGAATTGGGATAATAATACCTACTTCATAGGATTAAATGAGTACATGTGAGGTGTTGTTACTGTTATCAGAAGTATTATGATGTAGCTATCTCATTATCCTTGACTTTAAGAAGAAGGCTCAATAATTCGTCATATCAGAATCGCATGTATAAAGAGATAACATCATAATGCTCAGTTGACAGTTCTCCCCAGATCCTTTGTGATGGCACCATAGCATTCATTTATAACTGTCATTTGTAACAGGCTTGTGGCAGAAAGGAAGGACACAGGCTAGTCACTAAGATAGTACTGAAACAGAGAAGTCTTGTTTCTATTATAGACAGTGAAGTTCTATAGCAGCATATGAGCATTTCTGAATTAGGAATTTATTTCTGGTGAGACAGTCTATCCTCATTTAGATGTTTTCTTCCTCTGCGCTCTGCTGCTGGAATAGAAAGTGTGTCAAAAGTCTGTATGACTAGGAAAGAATTTAAAATGAATCCCAAACCATCTATATAGTTTGTGCCTGCTTGGAATCAGATAACCAGCCAGCTCAAGGGAAAAATAAAAATAGTCAAAATGGTTGCTTGGCCTCTTTCAGAGAAACAATATTCTGATTTTTAAAAATCCTTCTGAGCGTTGATTCCTTCCACGTTTTGTGGATGAGTCATAGTTACTCTGTGAGTGATTTCTGTATTGAGAGTGACTAATGGATACAGTTTCAAATGTCAGTGTCCACTCATGGAGATTACTGACAAGGATAAACCAGACCCAGTGCTCTCAGACAAAGTCAGATCACTGTACTTTGTCTGTGGGATAAACAGAGTCAGCACGAAGTACAAGAGATTTGCCCCTTACAGAAATAACTGGACCACTAGGGAGGTTTATTCGTGATTGGTGGTTAAACTGGGGCATCTGCTAGAACTCCCTAAAAAAGACTCACCTGTAACTAATATGAAACAGGCTATGTTAAGCAATTATAACATGTCTGAAATAATATCGTAACAGAATATTCTTACATATATTATAACAGGGACTGCATAGAAACTAGATAAGTCTCTATCTTCTATCAAAAGAATTTGCTAAAGTTTCTCCAACACGAGGGAAAGGGGAAACAAGACTCTTTGAAGGGCACGACTATTCCAGTAACCTGAAAGGTGTTCTTGGGTGGAATTTGGAAGAATTCTCTAGTCTCTGTTGCAGCCTAGATGGCACGTTTCATGAGATTGTTTAACTCCATTAATCCTGATATTGTGCTCACAGGTCATCTTCGATCACTCATTTGGTTTTCTCACTATCCTAATACCAGAAAGGGGATAAACTGGGCAATGCTCACAAGTATCCCTCATTGCATGTGACTATATTAGCATCTAGTTAACAGAGCAACCTCTCAGTATTTGGGGAACATAGCTTGATTCTGCAGAACCAGGTGACTTTTGATAGAACTAATAAAATAGAGCTTCTATACCTAATAAGCCTGATCAGACTAGGAGACAATCATGACCGTCTGAAGCCCTGACTGAGAAGTTAGTTTTGGATGTCTCTCTCCTTTTTCCTTATTTCTCTTTTTCATATAGTCTTTACTGAAACACCGCCTGCTTTTGTCTTTAAAAGATTCCTCAGAAGGAACTTAAACAGAAACTGTGAGTTCCATTGATTTAAAAAATAAAAATCTATCACAGTAAACTGTGTACACTAAATTAAATGCACTACAGTGATTAATCCAGGCAAACACCTAGCCCCGAGGCAGAAATGGTTTAGGAATTGTCTTTTTTCATTTTCTTGGGTACTACCAATCTTGCTTAAACTCATCCAGTTACCCAATTATCTGGTCTCTGGGATTATGACTCTAATCTGGTCTCTGGGATTATGAACCTGCCACTGAGAGTGAACTTCAGGTGAACTTTGCTCCATTATCAAATTATAGCCATGGACCCTCTTTCTTCTCAGGTACACTGCTTTCTCCTGTGATCTCCAGGTGAGTGATGGCATTGATCGTATATATCCTCTAGACTAGAAAATGTGTTAAACTCATCAATAACGAGCTTCTTAATGTGATAGGTGGACCAGTACAACATGGGGATAACAAGTTGTGGGTATTCTAAACAAGGTCCTGGAATGAAACTCTGAGCACACTGCAATTAGTCATTTCCACCCATCCTTATGGAGTTGGGCAATGAAAAGGGGGCAGAGGTGGTGGAGAGAAGGAAAATGCTGTGTTTTCTATCCTTGGGAAGTAGCAGCTTGGTGTGGTGGGAAAAGCACTGGACTGGGAATCAGAGAGTCTAGTCATAGTGCTACTTGTTAGCTGTGCAACCTTCAGCAAGTGGCTTTCCCTCGCTGGCTCTCAGTTTCTACTCCTGTAAAAGGAGTGGATGAGTGTAGATGATTTCTATTGGATATGTATTGGATGAAAAATGGAAGAAAGTAACCAGAAAATGGGAAGTGGGAAATAACCAATCTCAGAAATATAAATGTGCACAAGCTAACTTGACTCTGAGGTGAAATTTAAGACCAGAAGCTTGGATAAATTATTAGGTGTGTGGATGGATAAAAAAATTCAACCCTGTTTACAAAGAGGGCTGGCATTCTGGAGACTGAAACTCTATCTCTGATGTGCTCTGTGAGCAGCCAACTTCATCTTTCTGAAGGGTCCCTGATCTAGAAAATAGAGAGGCAGCGATCATTTCTATGCAAGCCTGAACAGCATATTATTCACAGAACCCATCAGAGATTAAGATGCCTTCTGTGCAGGTTGTGCCTCTGAAATCTCTGGCAGTTTGAATTGAGGAGGCGGGGGAGGGTGTGTGAGGCGGGGGAAGAGTGTCATGGCCATGTGTTGGGTATGCTGTTTGTCTGTGTTTTTGAAGAGAATGCCCTCATGTAGAAACAACCCAGGGTCTTCTATACCAACTGGTTGTAATGAAGGAATCTGCATCTTAATAGTGAGCAATGGAAAACTTGGAGCTTCGTAAATACTTAATCATCACATTGCGTGTTACATTAAATTATACTCAAATGATGAATAAAATTTCCGAAGACAGCACAGAACAGGGCAAAATGCTATGACTAAGAGGATGGTCTAGGCCCCAGTCCTTGTCCTGTCCTTACCTTGTTGGCTGACCTTGGGCAAGTCACTTAAGATCTCTGGGTTTTAATTACTTCAACTGGAAAACATACGGAAGGGAGAAAAGTGAGATGATTTCTGAGGCCCCTTCTAGCTGTGAGATTAGACTTCATGATTCTTTTGTCTGCCTATGAATCAACCTTGAATTCAATGATATTCCTAAAAATATTCATAAAAATACTTTTGAAAAAATCAACTCTAGGCCGAATAAATACATCCACCCAGCTGCATTCAAGTCTTTTCAGAATCCTTCCACTATGACCTCCCATCATTACCAGCCAGGTCTCTAATCACATCAGCTTGCACATGTGTCATTTCCATCCACACTTCCAGCATTTGCTTTTGCTCTTCCCATTTCTACAATAGCCACATGAGAAAATATTACATATCATTACATACTGATGTTACGTGTCATTACAGTTCCATTGTAATTTCTCTAGGAAAATAAATTATTCCCTGGTTTTTCCGTGGAGGTTTCCTCACAACATGTTTCAGCATATGTCATGTTGCATGCATAATTAGGGAGTTTACTTCTGACTGTCAGATTGTTGGTGACTTAAGGGCAGGGATTGTGTCCAGTGTTATCTAGACCCATGCTTGTCACAAGGTAAGGGTCACAAAGAGACCTGGTGTTTCTCCAATGACCTGCAAGGGCAGTGGTTTTCAGAATCATGATTCATTGATTGGGGCTCCTCAATGCCAATCTTGAGTCTAGACCAGGCATTGTGGGCGTGTGAACCTACTGGGACTCCTTGACCATGCTGAAGTTGGAGGAGGCTTCTTGTAGAAGCTTCTGAGGGCCAGTTTGAAAAACCAGTGATCTCTGACCTTGTATCTTACTTCTCAATAAAATTATTGGAAATCCAGTAATGATTCTGAGCTGCTGTAAACCTCACACGAGTATGGCTAGATTTCACCTGGGGGAGAAGACCAAAAGTAAATTCTCTCTGTGTGCATCAGTTGGGAAATCAGGGACCATGAACCCTATATTACATGGAGTGGTATTTTTCAGTGGAGGAGTGCTATTGTTATTTTGGGTGGGTTATTTCTTTATTGTGCAGTAGTGTCCTGCTTAGTGCAGGATATTTAGCATTCCTAACCCCAGTTCACCAAACCCTGTAGAAATACCCACCCCCTAGTGTTTGGGACAATAAAAAAATACCCCTCAGTGAGATGGCACTGCTTCAGGTAGGGAACCATTGATTTTAAAAGAAACCATAGGCCTTCCATGTGGTAAATACCATTTCTAGACATGCAAGTTGAAGTCCGAGATCTTCTAACCTTAAAGACATTGATTTACTGTAAACTCTTCTTCAGGATGACGTATCAACAACTTGAGAGTTATTTTTGACTGAGAGGGACTGGAAGGATGGAAAACTTATTTCTTTGTTTGTACAGAATGTATGGTTTACAAGGAATTTTTACAAATCATATCTCATTGGCCCTTCTTGTGATATGAGGGACAGATTCCATTTCCCCTATTTTAAAGGCAAGGAAGCTGAGTCTTGGAGATGTTGGATGGTGCTGGCTCAAATATTTCAGCCATTTCAATGCTGAGACTGGAAATGAGGTCTCAGCTGACTCCTAGATCATCCCACTCCCCACAAAGTCTCTAGAAAACCAGAGGCAGAAGTAATTATGCATTCTATAATGGCTTTTGGTGTGGTAGGATATGTAGCTAGTCAATTGAGCAGGAAACTAAAGGTAAAGAAAAAATATATACATATATATATATTTGGCTGTTATCTTAGCCTTCTCAGCTTATGAGACATATCGTATTAAGTGCTAGATGCCCATCAACAGCTATAGCTTAGCACAAATTAAAATCCACAGTGAAATACATGAGTACTGTGGTGTATTGTATTTATGATTAATTTGGTAAGGTAGGTTTAATGAGAAGAAAACAAATTTCACACATGATTTTGAAAGTTTTAGTCTTCCTCTTGACCCAAGCCCACCACCAGGAAATGAAATTCTGGGAGCTCTCCCTCTCTGCCTTAAAAGCTGTCTAGATTAGCACTTTAAATAAAAAAGCTAGAGCAGAAGCCAGAAGACTCCACTGAACAGTAAAGATGTGGAGAAATGACTTGTCACCTTGGAAGATGCTGGATCCTGCACCAGCATCCATCCATTTTTGGCAATGCAGGCTGTCTACACATTCTAGGAAACATAGCAGAGTGGTCCTCATTGCACTCAGTAGCCTGCAAAGCACCAACATTCAATACTGAACCACTGAAACAACTGATCAATGGCATCATTTACAAAAGGATAAGAGCCATCTTGTAGGAAGACAATGCAGATACTTATACAGCTTCATCAGAACCACAGACCCAAGGTTCCAGTCACCCTCTTCATTGCTCTTTTAGCCACAAAATGTAGTAAAATGGGCATTTCCCAGAGAAGAGGCTTGTGTGCTAAGTGGCCTATAAATGACACACATCGGTTATCTGAGAGACTCATGGTTTTCAAAGAGGCAGCATGCATGATGGTTAAGAGCACAAACTGTTGGCTGTGTGAATTTGGTAAGGTTATTTTACTACTTTGGGATCCAGGTTTTTCACCAGTAAATTGGGGATAATAATGTTACCAATATTATAGGGTCATAGTAAATATAAATAAGTATTAGCTCTCACTATCATCATTACTATTATTATTGTTACTGGGTGAAATGTTAGCATGAAATGTCAGAGGTTCCAATAAGTAATGATTTTAAACTAAGAATTTTGATTTATTTTTGATTATTGGGGCTGAATGAAGCTGAGTATGGATTATTCAAGTCTTTGTCCCCATTTCATAGAATGTTATAGCTTGTAGGATTTGAAACACTGCTTAATCCAAATTTCTTGTTTTAGAGATGAAGATGATGAAATAAGAGAAGTTTAATCCTTGCCCAAATTCTTACAGCAAAGATTCTGGGGTTTGGAACCTTTTTTTTCTGACTCATAGTTGCAGCCATGAAATTTTTACCTGTTGACTGTCGACTGTCCTTAATCAGTAGTTCTTTCATCTGGGAGTGCAAAGGGAATTAATCTGAAATCCAAAAACATCCATCTTTCTATTCTAAGCAGCTCTGGTAAAAGTTTGGTAAAAGAGGTTAAACTCATTGTTTTGATAAATAATAAAAAGATGCATGATGTTAAAAGATGCAAAGAACAGTGGATTGAGAGAGAGGAGGCTAAAGTCTTACCTCTGCCTCAATTAAATTTGGGTGACTACTTGTAGCCTCAATTTCTCTGTAAAATGAGAGTTAGGTGATGCAATTGCTACAAGATATTGGCACAATAATATATTATATAAATATAATCTCTAATGAACAGTTAAGTCTTTAAAATTATGAAAACCATTTTGTCATTAGAATGTTCAAACACCTGGATGCAATTTTGAAAAATTTCCTGATTATTTAAAAAACAAACAGCGAAAAACAATTTTTAAAAAATGAACAAGGCCATGGACACCGACTTGCTATTTATAGTAAAATTTATTGGGTTGGAATATTTTGCCTTTGGCAAATGAGAATCAGTTAATTCCAGGCAGTTGCTTATTGACTTGATAGAATAGAATGATCTATTTTTTCTTTCATTTTTGTCAGTAATCACCAGTCAAAACTCTTAAAGGAAGGCCCAATTATCCCTAGGAAAGGATAATATCCTGTGACCTGTGAGACTGTGACATCACCAGCTGTCCTCTAATTAATATATGTGTTTTCTTCTAAGTTAAGCTCTTTCTAAATTTAGGAACAATAGCAATTGCCTGCAACAGTTATGAAGGCCAATCAAATGCTTTCTTAAGGAAATAACAAGTATCTCTTTAAAGTAAAAGTGGAAAATAACACACAACTCCATTTAAGCGTTGTGTTTATGAAATGCAAGACCTTTGGGCTGATATGTCCCTTCATTCCCTAGAGGAGGGAAGCAAGATACGATTCTCAGAAGCAGTCTGTCTTGGCGATCACTGCCTGTGCCCCCAGAGTGGCTTAGAGTGGTTTTCAGGGTAAGATTTGATGTTCTGTGTTTGTCTTCTGTTGTATTCGATAAAGGAAAAGGTCACAGGGAATACTCATTTCTTTGGCTAGATGAGCACATGGCATGAACTGACCTGGAACAATGGCCCAAGTTCAACAAATATTTATTGAGCACACATATTCCAGACTATAGAAGTTTCAATCACCCAAATACCACAACATTTTTGTGCCAATATAGGACAGTCTTCAATTATTTTATTGATTATGTGAAAGATTGCAAGCACCAGTTTCAAAGCTACATTGTGGGTTTTCATTATTTCCTGGGATATAAAATCAGTGAAATCCCTCAAGCTAAGGACAGTGAAAATTAAACTCTTTTCAGCTCTGAGGTAATATATTTTTCTCTTTCTAAATCCAGGCCCTTCCAAGAGGTAAACAAGTCCCACAAAATAAATAAACCATGATTCCCATTCAAAGGCGTTTATTATTAAAGCCAACATGACCTACTAGAGGCCAGAGTTGACAATCTCACTAATTTTCCCTTTAGTATATATAATTCCACAGGCAACAAAGGCCTTAAAATGGCGTGCTTGACCAGCATTGGGGGCTGAGGGTATATCGCAGCTATACCTCTGGCAGAGCATCTTACAAGTCACTATCCATTCCTTTGTTAAGACTTAATAAAGGCTTAACAAAGGCAAACTAGGTCCCTAAGAAAGGGAATAACCTGCCAGAGCTCCTGGAACTAGAGATAAAATGTAGAGCCCTCAGCCATACTCAGCTTGATTTCTCAAGTGCTTTGCCAATAAATACATACATACATAAATAAATAAATAAATAAATAAATAACTTCACTGAGATTTCAGGGTGAATAACAACCATAATAAATACAACTAAGAATTATCTTAGGGAATAGCTTCATTGGCAGGCTTATTTTCTATAATGCCTAAACATTGTATTAACCATTGCATTGTAAGAGAAAAATATTTAAGAATCAAAATGGTAAACCATTAAAGCAGGTATGGCTGCATTTGTGCCATCTCCTGATCCAGTCAGGGATATATACAGGCACTCCTGCTTGAGGCATTAACACCACAGGTCAAGGTACAGGGGTAAGCAACAGATGCCAGGTTTGGGAGTAAATGTTAGCTAAGTGCTTAAGGCTCTACTCATGACCCCAACAGATTTTACCTTAGAGAATTGATGGTACAAAAACCTCTTATTTAAGGTCAGGGTCCTTAATGTAACTTCAAGAATTCATTTTTTAAAAAATTAGTTTCTTTTATTTTGGGTTAATCAATGCATGAAATAGAATTATTTTTATTCTCGTTGATTCATGAGATGTGTAGAAGCTCATTTCAATTAGGAATTAGTAAAAATATTCCTTTTAAATGATCCCCCTTCCCCACTCACACTGAGGAATATCCATAATACTTTTTAAATTGTCTCTGAACTCTCATTATCATGACAAGATAATTATTGGCAATTGATTTAAAACTATTAGTGAAAAAGTGAAAGCTGTTTCAGAACCACTGAGACTCCCTAGTTTTTTGTTTGTTTGTTTTTGTTTTTAATCTTGAAGCAAATATCCAGGGACAAATACACTAAACACGAACAATATTTTAATTCATAGTACCTAACCAATCAGAAACCTCAACAACTAAAACTTTTTTTTCTTTAGCATTTCACTTTTCAGTGAAAAAAATAACAAAAGCAAAGTACAATTATAACAGGGAATAGAAACATTCAGAAATGCATTCAGTTTAAACCGCCCTATTTGTTTGTTACTATACTATACTATACTATACTATACTATACTATACTATACTATACTATACATATGAAATTATCAGCCATTGCAGATTTAATCATGCTCCTTACAAAGTACTTTCATATACCAACACTTTGAGTTTCACAGTAGCCCTTTGAGATAGGTGTGATTTACAAATGAAGAAATGGAGCTCTAGAGGGCCTAATAATGTCACCAAGTAGTAAGTGGCACACTTACTACTAACTCCAAGTACTGTATTCTTTCCATTTATCATACCATACTTACTAAGATAAGATGCACATACATATGCATATACAAATATACATGTTATTACATATAGATGTGTGATAAATATATATGATATATATATCATATATATTCATATGTATATAAGAACTTTCAAGTTATTTCTGAATTGGAATTCAATACCCATCCATGGAACATTTATTCTATGGTAAAATGGAATCCATATGAAGCAAACCCCAGAGCTCACCAGCTCCTTCAGTGAGTTGTATGCTCTCTTTGCTAGCCTATTGTCTTGCTCATCTTTCGACTTCTGGCGATGTTCTAGGCACAAGTGGTTTTTTTCTCCTTTCTTGGCAGAAGTTTCAAAGCATAGTCCCCAAGTCCTTTTCCCCAATTCCAAGTTCTCAGTTGCTATGAAATTTTTGTTAGCACTTTCTAAAGCATCATTGTTAAATAGAATTTTCTGTAATGCTGGAAATGTTCTATATTTGCACTGTCCAATAAGGCTGCCATTAGCCATACGTGGTGTTGAGCATTTGAAATATGGCAAGCATGATTAAGGAACTGAATTTTTAGCTGCATGTATCTAGTGACTACAGCATTCGACAGAGTAATTCTAAGTAGTTTAATTCTAAGTGGATCATAGGACTCAGAGAATCCTAGCAACAGCATCCTTGCAGGATGACTCAGTGAGGGTACAATAGAAGTTATGTATTTAATTATGAGTTACGTCTTAATTGGTTCTAGAAGGGGTTTGAAGCATAATGTTAGTAAGCAGTAAAAAGGCATATGGTGATCTTTAAGTAAGGATAACAAATAGGGGGAATATGTAGTGATAAATATTAAGAAAAAGAGCAAAACAGTGCCATGTGAATTGAATTTGAATTTGGGCTGAAATAGAGCAAAAAGAAATGAATAGGACATCAGGTTCTTCTGTATGTTAGACAGGACTAGAACTCTAGGGCCATTTCCAATGAAATTATCTGTTTGACAGAATTACGAAGATTCAACAACATGATTTATGAATCAACTTAGCACAGTGCCTAGCTTGTGGTAAGCATTCGACAGATATTAGCACTTATAATGACCATTTGTTTCTGCCTACATCTTTTTAAGGCCTCTTTCAAGTCCCTATGAGAACATAGGAAGGTGTTTAGGGGTAATTAATTTTGGAAAATCATTTTGTTGGGAATAGATCATAGGGAACATAGATAACATAAAGGCAAGTAGAGAAATGCCACACTGCCATCCCCATTTACAAATGTCTGCCATAGGGAGAACTGCTACTAAGGAAAATGGGTCAGATGTCTCAGGTTGGGTCAGACAACACTAGGACTGTGAGACCAGAGTGGAAATCAAGTCAGCTGAGTTCCAACCCTAATATTTCAATCACATGACTTAGATCAATGACCATCTTTTGGTCCCTAAGTACTCCTTCTTGTGAAGCAAGAGTGCTGAATGACCTTAAGGTTATTCCTGCCTTACAACTCAAAAGTATAACTCTGAATATGAAAACACCTGTGGGTTCTAGACTTTCAGATTCTCTGAAGCTTTTCTGCCTTTTCAGGAAAGTCTCTGTTTTAATTTGTTTTTGCAATCCTGAATTTCATGTTGTGTGAACAATGGTATCTCAAGCAGCATGCACAAGAGCAGTTGGTATGGTGGGAGTGAGTGACAGTGGATGGATGGAAAGAGGAAAGGGTTGGAAGAGAGAGCAATGTGTGTGAAAAATAAAGCAGTCCTTTCTCCTTTGACATTCTTTTGCTATATTCCCCAATAACAGCTATCTAAATCGAAATGCCAAAAGGAGGGCATGAAAATAGCTTGGACTATGGAGTTAAGCAGACCTGAATTTGAATTCAACCTCTGAATTTGAGATGCGTAACTTCAATTTTCTGTGATACTTATAGTTAGCAGGTATTGTGAAGTTTAAATGAGATAATATTACCCAGAAGATTGTAGGTGTTCAGTAAATATTCTCTTAACTTGGCCTCCCCAAATTGGCTTAATTCTTTTCCCATCTGATCCATAAAATAAAAGACTAGTCAAAGAAACAAACATGCAGGGCTGCTTAGCGATCTTTATCTAGAGGATGTAAACAAGGTGCGGGGTGGGGAGAGGGGAAAAGAAGGGTACTGAAGAGAGAAAAAGCCATGGCGAAGGATAGAAAGCCCAGTCTCTCCGTTAATGAAGCCTTTTCCCTTATATAGCCTCAGAATTCTTCGGTTCCCGAAAGCCACAGAAGTGTTTATTAGCATAGCACCCCTAACTGCTTTCCCAACACTTTACCAAGTGTTGATTCATCGGAAGATTTACAGCGCAGGTAGAGGAAACAGAACGAGGCCCCACACATCTCGTCCCCACCCAAAGTTTGCTAAGCTGGATCCGCGCCTTGCTTCTCTACCCAGGAGTACAGGGAACCTCCTTCCAAGCGGAGTCCGGGGAAGGAAGAGCACCTTTACCAGTCTCTCTACGTCGCTTGCTCCGCCTGACCCCCTTTACTTGGTTCTAACGCAGTTTCTGCTTATGGGAAATGCTCGAACGTGGTGAGCAGCCAGTTCCCGGGCAGTTTTAGCTTCCCACCTCGGAGAACTTTCAGCACCGCGGACAGCACCCCTCCCCGCAGTTCGCTGGGCAGCCCAGACTCCTGCTTGGGGGCTATCCTGCCCTAGAGTTCTCCCGGACCCCTTACCCCAGGGTGGGGTGAGGGCCGTGAAGGGGGAAGGCGGATTATCATTTTGTGGTCCTTGGCCAACTCCCGCCTGTGACTGGCTCCGAAGTTCTGCGAGAGCCCCTTCCCCAGAGCCGGTTCCTTTGCACCTCTCAGTCCATGAACCGAGCTTAGAACAGGTAGTGGGGTCCTGAGTGGCAGGAGCAGGCGAAAGCCCTGCTCTTCCTGCCTTCCCTCTCCGCCTTCCTTTCGCATCTAGTTATTTGGCGACTTCTCTCTTACTCTTCAATCACAATATAAAATACTGTGATTTTATAGGGGCGTCAGAAGGGAGAAGGAGGTTTGGGGCCGCGTCCTGCGAGGCCACCCACACTGCCCTACTCTGGCCCTCTGGCTTCCTAGGAAACTGCTGTGCTTTGGAATGGGGGGAAGAGAGCAGGCTCTGACGGGGTGAATAAGTGAGGGCGAGAATCCTTTCCCGGGGCTGCCCGCTCTGGCCAGGGACCTTTCCTGGACACTTCCCCCATCACGTCCTCCTCTCTGCCGCCGGTGTGTCACCTCTCTTGGGGGACAGATGTCCCTCAGAGCGCACCCGGCCTGGTTAGGGCACTGGGCTCCGCTGGAGTCCCTTGGAAGAGTTTGCTCTCAGGTAAAAGGATAGACGCTGTCCCCTCCCGCCCCTCGGGCTGCGGCAGGAAAAGCCCTCTCTGAGGCCGAGAACCGAGCTGCTAGAGGCGGGCGTGTGCCAAGGCTAGGAGGAAAGGGGGGGCCCGGCGTCTGTGGAGACCCGGGCGGCCCGGACGCTGCTCGCTGCTCCCTCCTCCGCCTCTCTCCCGGGCCGCGCCGAGGCTGCATTGGTCTCAGCCCCGCCTGGCAGCTCCTGTGCGTCGGACCCCGGCCAGACCCTGGACGCTGTCCCGGCCTCATTCCGGGCCAGAGCTTGAGAGACCCCTGCCCAGCTCCTTGCTTCTTTCAGGGGGCCCCTTTCTGGAGGGCGCTCTCAGCCTCCGCGCCATGTTCCTGCTTCCTCTCCCCCGGTGGCTCCGGCTTCCTGCTTCATTCAACCAGACACGATCGTCCCATGTGCGGGGGTCCAGGTGAAACACAGGGGGCGCTGAGAAGGACAGATTGCGGCGAAGGGGTTGAATTACACTCACCTGAGGGCTGAAGGCGATGGACGGGCTGCGGGGACTGGTGGCTGGCCGTCCGGACTTAAAGCTCTGTCTCTTCCACTATGATGCGCGGTGCTGGTGGCAAAGGGAGACAGAAGGCAGCCGCTGTGGCTGAACAGCTCCTCAATAATTCAGATCGCCCCCCCCCCCACAACAACACACACACTCCGCACCCCTCCCCGCGGCCTGACAGTCCTCCCTCCAGCTCGCTAGTCTCCTCCTTCCTGGAGTCACGTGGGCGGCCCAACCCCTCACATTACAGAACCGAAGCTTCTCACCAGAAGACCCCGCCAGCACTCACTCACTCGCTATCTGCCACTCTCAACTCCTCCTTGGCCTACTGAGCCCCCGGGTGCCACTTCCAGTATGTCAGGCTGTCCGGAGGTTGAGGGGGCCAGAGATGGACAGTTCTCTGTCCTGGGAAAGCAGGAACAGGCAGGACTCTGCAGTGTTGACGTGTGGAGAAAGCATCTGCCAGCAGCCCCGCCTCTGCTGGACTTGCCACTGAAGAAAGCTGTCTATTCAGACCTGCTTCCTGCCCTCCGAAAGCTTACCCCTCTCCTGGAAAAGCCTTTGCTGTTCTCACATTTCTTCCACCTCCTTGGCATTATTGGAAAGAAAGGATGGGAGAGACTGATTTCCTCTGCCCTCCTAAAAAAGACAAGGCCCTACTCCTTCAAAGCTCAAGTAGCCGGAGGCTTTGTGTTCTCAATGTCTTATAAGCGGAAAAACCATGGATTTGCGATGTGAAGACCCACCAGGAATTCCAGTCTGTGTGAGCTTGGGTTGTTTCACTTCTCCTGGTTGTTCTTTCATCTGGAAAATGACAGCACTGTGAAGAGAATTAGAAATAATAGTGTTCTTGACATTGCCTAGCCCAGTGCTGTACACATATTGACAACTCAGTAAATGAGGGTCCTTCCCCTGCCTCTGTTAAAATAAATTTCAGAAAATAAGAAAGTTGTGATTTGTGCCTGTGGAATGGAGATTTCTTTTGTAAACTTGGAAGGGGGAAACGGTGAAGTCAGGCTAGACAGATAACCAGGCTCAGTGGAGACAGGAGAGACACAAGGCTTATAGTTTTCATTGCTTCTGTTAAGATGAATATCCCAGAGATATGTTATATCTTTAAAAGATGAGGACCAGATGGTACCAACCTTGGCATGTTGGGCCTCATCAGAGAATGAATTATTTAATGTGCATTGAGTAGACTGATTTAGATGGAAAGTACCTGCATGACTTCTTGCATCTTTTGTCTAAGCCCTTACAAAAACGGGAGTTAATAAATGTCATTCCCAGCCCTTGGAAACAAATTCACTGGGCTTGTGTTTGAGGAGAATACTGGCTGAGTGACACCCACTCTGTCTGATGGAGCAGTTCAAATCTACCTTTCGGCTGTGGGTTCTAGCTCAGTGACTCTGCCTCTCCCCAGAAAAATGACTGATTAGTGCCAGGACAGTTTTGGTCAGACTACTTAGCTCAAGCTCCTTATTACCTTAGGCTAGCTTCCAGCTCTAAACTCTAGGCACATCCCAATAATTTAAGCTTATGAAAGTCCTGCAAGGTATTTCAGGCCCAGGAAGCTGGGGAACATTGCAGGAAAAGCATAGAGTTATAGAATCAGAAATTTGGAGTCTTGGTGATGGCTCTGCCAGTTACTTACTATATGATCTTTGGTAAATCACTCAAGCTTTCAGTCTCATCTTTAAAATGGGAAAAGAATGTCTATCTGCCTTCTCCATGAGATAGTTGTAATGTTCAAATGAAATAATGTATGAGAGACCACACTGTGAAAGGTAAAGAGTCAACAAATGTGAGCTGTTCATTATGGATTAAAGAAAACCCTACATTTATTCTAGTCCAGATGCATTATGGGTGTGAAAGGCTGAGAAGATGAGATTTGTCATGGACTGGACACCTACTGAAATGTCAGTGTAGTTCTGTAAGTCTGTGTGTGTCCATGTAATTCAAGGGCTATGGTGTTTTGAGTGCTGTATTTTTCCATTTTCACTCTCTTCTGTGATGGATTTCTAGATTAAATCTCATTTTTCCCTTTGACTTTTCGGTTTTAGAACAGCACCAGCCACAATCACAGTAGTTATGAGTATTTAATATCTGAGCTAAGTTTGTGCCTATATTTCAAGACAGCAGGGTTTAGAGTTTTCTGCCTCTGCTAGGTGAAATTGATTTGGGTTGGATATTCAAAATGGGTTTGGTTTCAAAGAAAAATATTAAGCATACAAGAGCAATTCTTGGTTACTCATCAGTACCTTGAATGAAGAAATGTCCTCAATCCACTGCTGATCAACCCAGTGAAATCCACACACAAACCAGAAACTCCTGAGAAGCTCCCCCACCCTAATGCAGAGTCCAGTCCAGTTTTCTGGTTTACTACCTTTTAATGTTCTTTAGAAAGTGTCAATCTAGACCTCTTTATATTTAGGGAAACCAAAAAACTAGGAAGCACCAATTGCTTCTATACAATCATGGAAAAAAAATTGTCCAGTCAAGGTAAAATGCTACTACCTCTTATTCCTAACCACCTCTGCATTGTCATGAGGAAACATGAGAAATGGTAGAATAAGCATGAAATAATTTAATTTTGCGTAAAAAATGGTGCCTTTATAAGGAGTTATTGGATGAAAATGAATTTCAGAAAATTTTAGACAGTTTTGCCAGAAATTGCTCTGGGACTCTGAAACAAATTTTCAAATTAGTTTTGAAAGCCCAAGTCAACTTTGCCTAGAAAATATCAGAAAACGGAGCTTGGGGAACAGATCTTGCATAAATTACAATAGAAAGTCACACCTTAACAATTTCTCGATAAGGTTTCCCTTGGGTCCTACTCCTTTATTATAAGCTCTTATCTTTTGCCTGTTAACTTTATAAGCTTCTGCAGATGCCTTCCAGCAGTTAGTAGAGGATTATTGAACCAATGAATAAAAATGGAGTAGATAAAAATGTAGTTGAGCATTTAGAACCACACATAGGAGAAACAATTGATGCGAATCTCAGTTCCAGGGTTAAGCAATGATACTACAGAGAGACTGCTAATTAGATCTGCAAAATACACATCCCAGTTTCTTTGTTCCCACAATTGGAATATGGGAGTTTTGATTCATTTATCACCATGTTCTTGATACTTGAGATACAGCTATGAACAATGCAGAAGTGGTTTCTGCTCTCCTTGAGCTTACAAACTATAAAGCGATTCAGATCCTAAACAAGTAAAGAAAAAATTGGAGAGACGAACCATGATGAAAACAAAATAGAGTGATATAATAAGGGGCACCAGTTTAGTTGAGTGGTGGAGAACTGACAGAAGCAAATGCAGGGGCTCAGATACAAATGTTATAACTCTCTAAGGAAGGGGCAATGCCTTTTGCCAAAAGTATGTTTTTAGCAAGGTAATTACTAAAATCCTTTATGATTGACCTGCTTGGATAGATTATAGTTAGGTTGGATGCCTTAAAAAATAATTCCGTTTTTGTCTTATGATTCGTGATGATGTGCACTTGATGTTTTCTTCTAGAAGGGTTCCAAGTCCATCAATGCCCCTTACTTTTGCTTCTGAGCAGATTCAGAAGCTGAGAAACAGCCTTGCCGGAGGCTGGTCTAGAGCCCTCCAAAGGGAGAGGTGTTTCTGGGTAGCAGAAGAGAAGACACAGAACCAGATCTCAGCATATTATAGGCTCACAATACAGATATACTGAATAAATAACCTGCTGCTAGGATCCTACCAATTGGGCTGGGGATTTATAAGCTAATGACTCATGAGTGATTGATTATTCTCTGGGTATCTAAATTCCAAAAGGAAGAAATGGGATGCTGACGTGAGCACGTTCATATTATTTTGTCCGAATTTACAATGAGATATAGCATCTCCCCACCCTCACCCCATGCAGAGAGAATAAAGTTGCTTAATGATGAAGCTGTGGGGAGAAGTCAGGAGCATCAGACCAATGAAATTCCCTGACATGGAAGAAAACGTTAAAACAAACACTTCTTTGCATTTATTATGTTTTCTTTAAATACATTCACTTTTCTACTTAAATTAACTTGTTTTAAAGAGTGTGTAACACTATTTTAAATAGAAAACTGGTATCTGTTATCATAAATGCAAGATAACCATTTAAATAAACATATGAAAATAACATAATGCTATTATAGTCAAGTTAAATATTATTGCCTGTGCAGGAACATGAAGCTTGCTTTCTCCTTATTAAAAAAAGAAAATTAGCAACTGTTAGAGAAGTATTAAAGACATTGGCATCAAACAGAGACTTTCTCCAAGAAGTAATCAGGACTATTAAAAGATAAGTGGAAAGGGAATAATTTCCTCACTTTGTGATTATAGACTACTTATTGCTGAGTCCTAGTGTGACCTAAATCAATATTTTTCCTAACTTTAATGTGCATGGAAATCATCTGGGAACCTTGTTAAAAATATAGAATTGGATTCAGTAGGTCTGGATGGGACCCAAGAACTTGCATTTCTGACATAATCGCAGAGATACTGGTGCAACTGGTTCTAGGACCACTCTTTGATCCACAAGGATCTAAAGTGATGCTATGTGTCCCATGTTGTGGTACATGCTAACTTTCATTTAAGAGATGAGAAAAGTGAGGACTTGAAGTTTGTGAATAACCTAAGGTCTTATGGTTACACGGTAGATGAGCCAGGGCTAAAACTCATTCCCCTTGCTTCCTGTCTCTCAATCCAGTGCTCTTTCTCAAAAAAAAAACTGTAGGGGCACTGACTTGCTACTAGGGCCAAAAAGCCCTTTTCAAGGGGCTATGACATGAAAGCCAAAGTTTGTACTGCTGTATTCTATACATTATACTGTGGTAACAGACACCCAAACTCTCCGTAGCTTAGAATAACACATTATATGGTTCATATTATGTCATCGCTGTGGAACACAATGGGCTCTGATGTACTATCTCAACATGATACTTCAGAGTTCACTTTGACAGGCAGGACTCAGGCTGGGGGAACTTGCACCAGCAACTAAATGTTCTGACTTGGAAGTGATTCACATCACTACTGCCCACAAGCCACTGGCCAGAACATTGCTCCACTCAACTGTAATTACAAGGAAGATGGAGAAGAATAATATTTCCATCTGCCTTGAATGAGAGTTGAATCAGATTCAGTGAACATTAAAAGAAACAGAGGCTCAGAGGGCTTATATAACTTGTCAAGGTCAACATGAGAGTGAATCAGGATCAATGGCAGGATGTAAATTTAAGTTACTTTCTAGAAGTCTAAGAAAGTTACTCATGCCGAGCAAATCAGTATTGATCTTAAAGAAGAAGCTACAGGTTCACACTGACGTTGGAATTTGGGAGACTTGGTTTTGCTGTAGTAGGCATGTGCAGACAAATGACTACAACACCCTGATTCCATGGTGGCTCCTACATGGGATTATACAGGCTTTCTGGGAGGCCAAGCTTCTTCTGAAGCCCTGAGGGGAGGATGGGATAGTTAAGGCCAGACTGGGTATTGAGGAATCTTCCTCTGGAACCTGAGGGTGATGTGATGGGAGCTAGAATTGTTCCATGAGCTGCTGAAGTCATAGTGGGAAGGAGCATGGACTCTGCAGTCGGACAAACCTGGGTTTGTACGTATTAGTGATGTGGTATTTGGCAAATCATTCAAGTTCTCTGAGACAGCATTCTAACCTGTGAAAGGGGATAATAATGCCTAAATGAAGAATTGTGGGGAAGATTGGAAATAATATACATTAAGTACCCAGCACATATAGTTGCTCAATATCAATGGCTAGTTTTAGTGTTAAGAAGATAAATGAGAAAGAGACTGAACCTCCACCTATCTGAGTTCAGCCATGGAAGCTTCCTATTCTGAGCCTCCACTTTCTCTTCAGAAAATTAGGGAGTGGGAAAGATTTCTTCTAAGAGCTCTTCTGTAGATTCAAATCAATGAGCCAGGAGTCATGTAGTTCTCCCAGAGAAGGCTCTGGAGAGCAGCTACACCCAGTGCAGCAGCAATAAGGGGAACAGCTCATGATGAATAATGAGGTCCTTGGGCATGCTGGCAGAGTTCCTGAACCCCAGACAGTAGCAAACTTCATCTTGTTGCCATTGCCACCAACCAATGACCTGTTACAACAATAGGCAATGGAGGCATGACTGAGGGTCAAGGAGTGGTCTGTTTAGCTACCTTTGCATGTAAGATAGGCCATGTTGCTAAGGAAGCAATGCTTGCTGGGGCAGCAGCTGCAGCAGCAGCTTTGAATACAAAACAAAATGTCAATAAGCATCTGAGAAACTTGGAGGGAGAGGAATGAATGGGATTATTAGCTTGCTCCAGTCTTGGCAGCCCAAGTTATTGCCACCAAGTGGAGAATGGATTGCACTGGTAGAGGGTCTATTATGTCCACAGCAATTTCCCTTCATAAGATGGGCAGGCAAATCACTACGCTCTGAGTAAGCATTCAGCGGTTATTTTAGTGTCAGCCTTTTAAAGATATGTATTCACCTGCTGTGTATAAGCTTTCTCCTGTTTAATTCAATGACTTTTAGAAAATGAGAATACTTTATTCCATTTACTCATTTCTTAATGCTCTTAAGAAGACCTGAGACTCCGTAAAGTATTCTGTCTGGCACATTAGATGAAAGTGATAAGACAATTTAGAAAGGGAAAGAAGTTCCAGTCTTTATCTCCTGCAGGTCTCATCTGGGGAAGGTCTAAATCATGACTGCAAATATCTGCTTTCAGAATCCCCAGGGAGAAAGAGTTCAGAGCCTGCTGCCCTACACTTACTCCTTCCACAGAATATTATAGTGTTTAATTACCCTTGCGTTACCGTTTTCTATGTCTCATTGTGTCGGGTACCAGGAGTGCCTTTAAGATGATGCAAGGCAAGGATCAGGATGTCCTGCTTGGGGGATTCAGTCATCCCATCCCCTGCAGCCTTCTGTCTTCAGATTTGCCTATCACTCTGGGCACTGGCCCTTGGCTCTGTGTTTAGCTTGGTCTGGGACTCCTTCTCCATGTGGCTTGGGGCAGTTACTAGTGAACCTCTAGATCTCGAAACATGACTTGGCCTCTTGGATCAAGTCCTGAATTTAAACACCAGCTCGCTGCTCTCAAGGTTCTGAAACCCTGCAGGCCCCATTTTGAATGACTTAGCCTAACCCTGTCTTATTGCACAGGAGATACACTGAATTTTTTCTTGTTTTAATCTATGTTTATACATCTATGTTCAATAGAGGCTTGAGCCTCTATTTAAAATAATTATCAAACAGGAGGTAACCATCTAATCTATAATAACACTGTTCAGAGAAATAAGGAGGGCTCCTTTTATCCTTCCCCTGCTTTGATAAGTAATTACAAAGTTTTGCTTCATCCAAAAACTGTTTCCAGTCTTGAGCTTCTCTGCCTGTTCTCTTGGATCTCTACCTTCTGATATGAAGGTATGATGATGAAGATGATGACTGTGCTAATAGTACCTATGCTCTCCCTCCCACTCCCTGCACCTCAAGCCCTGAACTCTCCATACAACTTGGTCAGTCTCACACATACCAATGCTTTTGGCTGGTTAGAAATTCTCATAAAAGAAATGAAAAAAAATCAACATGAAAGAAAGCAACGATAGAATGTTTTCCCTATTCAGGTAAGTGAAGTGACCTTTGGCTTTGAGAGGTGTGTGTGTGCCTATTCAAGGGAATAGCACTAAGTATTATGAGAATTAAGTCTTTTTCCCATGTTGAGTAAGTGAACTACAGGTTAAAGAAATCCCAACATGTACATAATGTATTTATGTGGAGGTAAAATAACCTTCTGGGATATAAGATGTGGAAATGATGCCCTGAGGCTTCCCTGATGAGACTCAGACTGGTTTAGGACAGTTTATTTGAACAAAATGGAAATGATGCAAGTGACAAAGCATCTTTTTGGGGTGATATCAGCCTGGTCAAGAAGACCAGAAGACTTTTAAAATTAAAATGGTTGGGCTGGCTGGTTAGCTCAGTTGGTTAGAGCACAGGCTCATAACACCAAGGTTGCAGGTTTGATCCCCACATGGGCCACTGAGTTGTGCTCTCCACAACTAGATTGAAACAACTTCTTGACTTGGAGCTGATGGGTCCTGGAAAAACACACTGTTCTCCAATAAAATAATAAAAAAATTATAAAACATTTATTGGGTGCTGAGAAGAAGGTCACAGATGTCAGTCATTTGTTGACTTAGTCAAAATAAACTCTGAATGACCAAATGAAAGGTAGAATCTGATGCATGAGTTTTCAAGGAGAATTTCAGAGCAGCTTCCTTGTTAATTCAATGAACATTAAATAGATAGTTCCCAAGAGCCTACTATGGGCAGAGTGACCATGCTGGGCCTTTGTGATAGAAGAAAAGAGCCTAAATGAAAGGCTCATGTAACTGAAAAGTCAGGGACTTCAGGCACAGCTGGGTCCAGAGGCTGAGAAAAACCTCACTAGGTGTCTGTCTTCCTCTCTCAGCTCTGTTTGTTCTGAATTACCTTTATCCTCAGCCAAACCCCCCTCAAGGGTAGCAAGTGGCCGTCTGTGGCCCCAGACTCACTATTTACCAGGCTAACACCAGGGGAAAGAGCGTAACTCTTTTCCAATAGTTCAGCACGAATCCCAGGGCTGACTCTTATTGACCTGACTGAGGTCATTAGCCCATTCCTTTATTAATCACTAAGTTCAGGGAAATGGAATGTGACAATTGGCTAGTTTATGCCCTGTTCCCTCCATAGTTTGGGAACGTGACATTAAAACCACATGAACTGGGAATGAGGAATGGTGATAGGGCACTGTTATCAAAAGAAAGAAATAGATTCTAGGCAGGGAAAACAATGGAGCATTTCCCAAACTTTATTGCCCATAGAATCCTTTTTTTTTTTTTGAGATTACTATTCAGTAGAACACACTTGGGGAAATGCAGTCTTCAGTGATTTGATCCCTAAATCATGTTGCATAATGATCTTGGATTTGTGCCTAGAGATACATATCTGACCCTATTAAGGTTCTTTGTAAATCAAGATGAAAAATGCACAGCCTAATTATTTTCACCCTATTACTATAGGAGCTGATAATGATAATAATGATTAAATTTCTCCTTAAAGGCACCACTCCGCAGCTGTTTAGCGCTGTACACTTTATCAAGTGTTTCCCCCATATATCATCTCATTAGTTCTCAGATATTGTCAACTGTAGTTAATTGCTCCATGACCTCAGCTACCAGACATCAGTCTTCTTGTCATTAGTTGTCAGAATATCATACCTGATTCCCAGCTCCCTTTAGCTCCACCTGTCACCTTGCTGGACTAAAAAAACTCTTAATGAAGATGGTAAGTGTACTAATTAACTTTGCCTGGGTGAAAATATCTTTTAGTTTAGTGCCATAAGAAATTACCAGAGAAAAGACTGCTTGAGGGAAGAGGACTGGCAAATTGCTCCCAGCTGTCAATCTGAAAAGTGACAGAAGGCAATGGTCCAGCCCCCAAGTTATTTATGTTCAAGAACAGTGGCATCGGGATAGCTTAATTGGAGCTGCCACTGAGCACTGGGTAATTTATTTTTACTCAAGGATGTATAAATGTATGTATGTGTGTATCAGGGAGGCTGCATTTGGTTGCAGGCAAAGGAAAGCCCAACTCAAATTGACTTGAAAAATAAAGGGAATTTGTTGGCTCTTATAACCCTATGTCTGCCTTAGATCTTTTTTTAGAGCAAGGATGAATGGATAGATAGATATATATGAGATAGATAGATAGATAGATAGATAGATAGATAGATAGATAGATAGATGATAGATAGATAATGTGTGGGGTAGAGTGCAAGATTTGTTTGATTCAGTGGTTTAACAGTCATCAGAAAGAGCTACTTTTCATGATGTCAAAATGGCTGCTATGGTTCCAGGCTTCACATTTGTACCATACACCATCCAGGAGAGAGTATTTTTTTTTCCCCATGTGCCTCCAGCAAATATCCTCTCCAGCCTTATTGGCCTGAATTAGGTCATATGCCACTGCCTGATCAAGAAGTTTAATCATGTGTTTAGATTATGCCAATTAATGTTCTACCCCTGAAGCCAGGCTTGGGATTAGTTTCCCCTCAATCATATGGGGACTGAGTGAACTGGGCAGTTACCAAGGGATGGGAGTTAGATATGGGAGACACAATTTAAAACAAAGTTCATTAGTGTATGATTGTATTACAGTATTCTGTCTCTGTCTCTTCTTTGAACATTATCTATGTATTCTCATTCTACATGGAATTTCAGGCAGGCATGGGCCATCTATAGGAGGGGGCTGTGGTCAACAGAAAGAGTAGTGGATTCGGAATTCAGTGATGTTGTATCCCATCTCTTTGACCTTGGACAATCTTATATCTTATATCTGAAATTCAATATTTCTCATTGGATTAAAAAGAATAATATTTACCCAATGCACCTCTGATCTCTGTTGTGATCAGAGGAAAGATCATGAATGTAGTAGCATTTTTCTAGTTTACAATGCAAACGTAAGTTATTTCTATTTTTCAAGGCTGATATCATTTAATGGGGAATAGAGATTTCAGTGCAATCACTCAAAGCCGTGGATTTGCATTGAAAAATGTTCTGTCTCAAATCTCTGGTTGCAGAAAAAAGCAGCAACAGTGACTTTTAGGTATATGGTGCTGAGCACAGGAAACAATGACTTTGGAATGGCTGGAGAAAGACCAGGTGGATGCCTCTGTGATTAAAGGAGCTATTTTTAGAAAAATGTTCAGTATTCTAGGACAGTGTCACGTGGGGAGAAATTCTACAGCATAAAGTACTGTACTAGTCATTTCCCTTGGAATATCCAGAGGTAAAAAACATGGGTTTTGGAACAGATGGATACCAAATTGTCATGTAACCTTGAGCAAATCATTAACTTCTTTGATCCTTAGGTTTCTCATATGACAAAGGAGATGACAATACTAATCTCATAATATTTGAGAGATGGTTATACTATAAATTGGTGACTATACAGTGTCAAGTGGTGCCTGGAACCCAGTAGCTGCTTACTGAGTGGTAACTCCCCTGATTGCCTGCAATAACTAGTAAATTTGTAAGTGAATAACAATGTGAGGACCTTATCTCTGAAGATTTCCTTTCCTAAGCCTCAGAAGTCCATAAACATTTTGAATAAAATTCTTTATATTCTTAATCCTAGGAAAAATGATTTGGAGATGACTAAGATATTTAAAGCCAGACAGTGATTTCTAAACCCCTTAAAGTTTCTTAGCATTTTTGGCTCTCTGTTTCTAAATTGATGTCATTACCAGAGTGATTTGTATGTAAAACTTAACAGGTAGCCGGCCATTTAGTTAACAATATATCAATTAATAGATCCAGTTCTTACTTTTTGACAAGTGTATAGGGCTTCTTTTTAGAAATATAGCTATCCTTTATTTTCAAAATTCAAGAAAGCTTAATGGTTCTTGGAAATTTGGAAAATCAATTTTGGTGTTTATATACCAGAAATTTCTGCTGGCCCAGTACCTTTGTGAATTAACAGTTCAGTGTTGGTTAATGTTTGTAATGATGATTCTCAAAACATAGCTAGTCCCTTTGAATCACCAGACATAGGCTGAATAACATTCAAAATAGCTTTAGTGTTAAACGCATTTTGTTCTATTTGAATTCTTTGAAATTTGTAATTGTGGCACAAATTCTATTTTGTCACTAGACAGTTTCATAGGTTGAACTTGAGAACTTTGTTTCTGGACCTGGAAATAATACAGAAGTCTCAATTGAATTGATAATTCCCAGTAGACTTTATACTCTAATGAAAGCTGCAGTTATTATGCAAATGAATGGAAGATTATGTTTAAGGATGACTGTGTCCACTTATAAATAGTGATAATTACCCAATACTGTGGGCTAGTAGAAAGATTACAGCTCTTTGATCTTTAGTCACAGATAAGAATTAGGTATCAGTTCTAAACCCTAAGTATCTTCACAATCTTGGGCAAATCGCTTAACCTCCTTGGCTCCAATTTCTGTATCTGTAAAATAAGGGATTTGCACTAGATGATTGCTGAGATGTCGTTAGATTTTAACATTTTATCTTTCTATCCTCATATGTAATATGTAGTGTTCTTTTAATAAAGAACCAAATTAGGCTACAGTTGGATCATTTTCATAAGTTATATAAATGCCTAACAACTATGCTGTATACCTGAAACTAATATAAAATAAAATTGAATTTCAACTATTATTTAAAAAATATATAGTCACGGGATATAAAATACATCACAGGGAATATAGTCAATGGTATTGTAATAGCTATGCATGCTGTCAGGTGGGTAGTAGACTTGTAATTATCACTTTGTGAGGGGTGTAAATGTCTAACCACCATGTTGTTTTGTACATCTGAAATAACAGTAAAAAATAAAAAACATTTGCTACAGTTTGAAAACAGAATAGCTTATACCAAATGTTTTAACAGTTATTGCCCAAATGTTACTGTTTTTAATCTTAACTAAGTGTACCTTTATAAAAACAATCAGTTTAATACTATAATGTAAGAACAGATCTCAGGGAGCAAACTCCAAACATATAACTTATTATTAGTTCTGAGCTAGAAACACATTATTTTATATAGGCAATTGTGACTGTAGCAAACACATTGATAATTGAAATGTAAACAGGTCTGTTTTGAGCATATTTGCTAATATTCTTCCCTCACTAATAAATATTACATCAAACGCTTTCTTTAGTTTTGATATAAATGAATAACTTCAGTTACAGACACTGTTATCTATATATGCATTTGCTATTATAGCAAATGTCCATCAATTGGCTAAAATTTATTAATAATCCTTTATTCAATATTTGTGCATTTGTTGACACACATGCTTATATCCTTTAATGGCCTGTTCCTATTTAACTATTAGTCATAAAAATACTTAGCACAAAAAAGCTTTAAAATGTCCAATTGTGATAAGCACTAGAATCAACAAATATTGTTGGATGTGTAAATGGCATTCAGTCAGGATGGTTTATGTACAGTTCTAAAAGCCAGCCATTGATAGATGTTAACCTGTTGGTGGACTTTGGTCATGGCATGTTTACTCAAGCTGCAAGAGTGTTTGTGATGGAAACTCCTCCAGGAGCAAATGTAGCAGCGTCAATTTCAGCTGATTAGATTGCTGCCTTAAATATGTGCCAGCAAGTAACAAATTTAAGGAGACAGCTGACATGCTGCAGGAGCTGGAGATCAGACACAGTGAGGAATGTATTTCAGACTTAAGCAATGAGAAGCCAAGAGATTCCCAATCTGTGTCAAGCAGCAAAGCTTACATCATTGTTGAGGTAGAGAAGACAACCTGTGTCTTCTGTGACCCTGACAACAGGCGTTTAATGGAGAAAGGTCTGTGAGAACAATAAAAGGAAACTTTAATTACAGTTACTATGGCGAAGAGCTAAATATGGAAACCAGAAATACCTTGGAGATATTGCAGGTGCAGTTCCAGATCATTCTATAAAGCGAGTCATCATCTTTTTGCTGGTGGAGGGTCTTTCCTTCAATGTGTATAAAAGGTTACATCTGTGAAACAGAATAAAGCAGAGTACAGTAAAACCTTGGATTGCGAGTAACGTGGTTTGTGAGTGTTCCGCAAGATGAGCAAACATTTCTAATATATTTTAACGTGGTAAACGAACAATGTCTTGCAATACGAGTAGTTTGTTTTGGAACGAATTTTGCTCGCAAACCAAGGTATTACTGTACAAGAAAATGATGTATGTCTGTGTCCTTAGGGTTATCCTAAATTCAAAAAAGCACTTGTTATTAATATTACTCATAAAGCCTTTTGCATGTTATTTTCAAAGTGCTGTCAGGCCCTAGCATGTCAATAGTATGATTCTCACTATAGAAAGAAAAGGGGTATTTCAGGATGGTGCAGGCAAACAAACGGGGACCAAAATCAAACCAGGTGTGTCTGACAAACTGACAACAAGAACCACCAAACCCAAATCATCACAAAGAATAAAGAAATGTACCTAGAATCCAAAGGTAGGGCAGCCCACTATGTTAACTTAATCCAGTACTCCATCTTTGTTCTCCTGCTGTTTGCTTGGTTTTTCCTCTCCTTCCTACATGATAGCTTCATGCTAGTATCGAAGGGTTGCCCTAGAATAAGACGTCATGTCTACTAATGAGAGAATACTGAGGGAGATAAAGTATTGCTTTTGGGGACTTCCTCTCAGAAGATCAAGGAATAACTCCCAAAGGCCATGAGAAAAATAATTTTTTGCATCTAATTGACCCAGTTGACATCATGTAACTAGTCTGGGGCCAATTACAGCAACGGAGATGGGATGGCCTTTAAATGAGTCAAGCTCACACCAGGGTTAGTGTGGACAGCTTCTGTCGATACAGGGGGCACCATGTGTGGGAGGGGTGGATACCTGAAGAAAATTGGGGTTCTGTTAGGAGAGAAGAAAGAGAAGAATGTCTGCTCAGATATTAGACTGGGATCTGTTCTTACCAGCTGTATGAAATTGGGCAAGCCAGCTAGCCACTTTGAGCTTTATTTTCCTTATCCAAATAATGGGGGCTACTCACATATCCACTTTCTCTTTCCTTAATAACAATATCTCCTTTTGTTTTTGTTGAAATGTTGCCAGCTAAAATCTATACTTCTTAGTCTACTAAGCCTCTCAGGCTTTTGGGGAATCTCCTTAAAAGGTGAATCGACAGTTGATATGGGACATTTTTATCTTTGTCTGCTTTATTTTTCTCTCTACCTTGAATCAGGAGGCCACGATTAGTGCTCAGGCAGCCATTTGGAACCTGGAGGTGATCTTGAGAGTAGAAGGCATGTGTTGGGGATGGTAGAGCAGAAAGAAGGACCTGCGTCTTTTATGACTGCAGAAATGCCAGTTTAGTCCCAGACTTCCTACCTAAAGCCTTCTTTTATGTAAGAGAAAAATTAATTTAAAAATCTTTTAAGCCACTCTTATTTAAATATTTGTTACTAGTATTAGAACACATTACTCAAATGATTATCTTCAATCATCTATGTATAATAATTTTTAAGTAAAGTTGGCATCACTATGGCAAGTCATGGCCACTCAAGTGGATGACTTGTCAAAGCTTCCATATATCCATGCAAAATGTTCTCTTCAAAGGAGACTTTTGGTGAAATAAACTATAATCAAATTAAATAATCATGCTTTTTATTCATTTCACAGATGAATAGTTGAAAATAAGAGCATGCATGAGAGACTGATTTTATAGAAAAAAACCCATGTAGAATTCTCCATATTGTTTCACTCTGTAAAAATCTACACCAGAGTTTATGATTCATTTAATATTTCAGCACCAATTTTTCATGGAAAAGTGAATCATTTTGGAGGAGAGCACTTCTGTTCTGTTGTAAAACTAAGTGAGCAGTTCTTAAACTATCTTGTCATATTAAATTTGAACTGTTGTTAAAGTATGTCTGGAACAACTCAGTGATGACAGAAATTACTAAGTTCTTTGAGTAGAAATTGTCTGTGTTTATGCCAGGGGTTACTTCTGAAATTATTTTTCTGGAAAAATTACTTTGATACTTGTCTTTGGTTTCTCCTAAACTATCTAGATAGATGACATCCACAATGGAGAATGACTTGTACTCTCCTTCATGCTTTCATGTTCAAAGATAATGATATTCATTTATGCTTGCTCTTTCTTCCATCTTACTAACTGAAATCTGTATCCTGACATCAATACCTGCCTGTAGCTCCTTGGGCTTTGGGCAATCTCCTGGCATTTCTCACTGAGTGCTTGTATGCTTTCTGTTTCTATGATTTATCTTTTGATTTAGAGAGTTGACATTACCTTCAGTGAAATCATCTCTTTTTAGCTCCTGGCCCATTGAGTTTCCCTTACACCATCTTTCCAGCCATACTCAATTCCTACACCACATTTTTAAATGGATAAAAAAATGTCATCTGATTCTTCTTTCAGTTTAAGATGGTGGCCTGTGTGAATGAGGTGAGGAAGGCTTGGGATTGGGGAGGAAGCCAAGGAAGGACCAAGGAAGTGATAATAGAAGTTAGCCCTTGATTTTAGTTTTAAAATCCTGTGGTCCTATAGCTTTTTATTTAGATTCATCATCAGACACTAGATCACTTATTTAAGCAACGCTTTGTAGAGTCTCTATGTACCCAATGCCATGGTAGTTACTAGGAATAAATAGAAGATACATTATTTGCCCTCCAGGAGCTTACTATCTAATGAAAGAGGCAGAGAAGTGCACTGAAAATTATAGTTTACTGTGGTGGGTGTTATAGGAAAGCTCTAAGAGAATCAGAGATTGCCTAAAACAATCATTAATGTTTATGACTTTCATTTCATGAGCTGGCCTGGAAATAAAATAAGGGTTGGTCAGTTAGGCAGGAATGATCATACCATATTTCAGACAATATTTATAAGTCTGTTTCACCTGCTGAAGACATTTTCCTTAAAGTTGGTGTAGTTCTTATATTGGTAGGATTCCCCCACCCATGCACCTAAGAAACCAAGGTTTGCTGTCCTTGGTGTTAAAACAGATATTTCTGTGTGGGTAAAGAAGATAGTATAAAGAGTGGTGGTTTCTAAAACTGGGTGTGTATGTGTAGGGGGAATGGAGATATTTATTTAGAGAGCAGGATGGGCAGGAGAGGGGGATCCATTCTAATTAATAGAGAAGAAAGTGTTCATGAGCAGTTGTCAGTCACCAAGAGACAGAGGGCAGGCCCTTTATAATCTAATTCCTTTTTATGATTCATTGGCTCACGGAAGGCTCACTACGCCAGTGTGGGGGATGTGCAGTGAGGGAGGGTTCTCAGTTCTCATGTCCTGATGCAGCAGATGACATGGCGGTGTGGGGTGAGTGTCTAGAAACACACTGTACAGCAGCTATTGTCAGGATTGTGGTTGAGACCGTCTTTATAAATGCATCAATTCTGGAAATACAAGTTTCAAAAGTATTCAGACATGAGGCTGTTTTCCACCCCATAGTCATATCATGTCTAAATTTTTCTGTCCAATAGGCTTGTATCTATTTCTTAAGAACAGTGTGGAAGCAGCGCAGTATAGTGGAAAGCCAGGCAGGACTAGAAGCTCCGTTTATTTATTTTCCAGCTATATGACTTGGGGGAAATTAATTCTTTAAGTATTGGTCTGCTAATACATAAAATGGGGTAAGAAATGTAACTTGTAGAATTGTAGTGATGCTTTACAGGCATGACACATATAAAATGCAAGCATAGTTCCTGACAAACAGTAGGTGCCCCATAAATGGTAGTTATCGAACTTAAATATTACTATTTTCAGTAAAGTTTTTGTTTTCTCTTGGGGGTTGGGCATGCGGACAGAGAAACAGAAGATACTATTTTTGATAGGTGCCAATATACTCTCATTGATGTAGGCTTTGAAGCTAAATTTCCTATCCAGGGTAGTCTAGCGATGGGATATTCTATATTCTTGGATTCCTTTTTCTTCCTTTGCACTCTGGAGTAAGGAATCAACTTTATCATACCCACTCCTAAATTCATACCTTACTGTCTTCTAAGTTCATGCCTCACTATCATCATGGGTTCACAGAAAATCCTTCTTTTGTTTATATTTTATTTCAATATTTTCTCCCCTCTTCCTATAACCGCAACCTCTTTCTCCTTCATTCAAAGGTACCTGTTATGGCTTATTTTATGAATGTCTTTCTATTTCACTGTTCATGTTTATTTACAGACACATATAAACAAAAATGCATAGTGTTGTATGTGTTTTTATATGTACAGAAATGGCTTTTGGTCAGGAATCTCATCTTGTTTCTTATTTTAAAGCTCATAATTATGTTTTGAGCTTTATTTTCATGGTAATATGCAGATTTATTTCATTCTACAGATACCTGCATCAAATTCCTTCTTAGGCATCTACTGCATTTTACTTATGAAATTCCCTAGTGGTTGACTCTTACTCCTTATTGTTTTAAATCGCACTCCAATTAATATGCATTTAAATGTTTTCTTGTGTGCAATTGCATGAGAGTTTATATCTGGGAATAGTATTGCAAAGTTGTTCAGTCCAAGCATTCTCTGTAGGCTTGATTACTTTACAAAATGGCTGCTCTAGTTTGCATTTCCACCAGCAGGGCGAGAGGGTTTTTGTTTTCACGCATCCTCACCAGCATTTGATATTATCTACTTTTCAGTCTGATGTGTGTAAAGGTATCTTTCTATCGTCTTATTTTAATTTCTCTGATTACTGCTTAGATTGATCATTTCTTTGGTAGTTACTGTGTTTCCTTTTCTGTGAATTACTGTTCTTATTTGACTACTTTCCTATTTGCTTATTTTTCTTTGTATCGCACAATTCTTTGTATAGTTAGATATTAATCTATTATCAGTCACAGACATTATAAACATCTCCCAGATAGTCATCTATCTATTAATTTTGTCTGTAGTGTCTTTTTAATGAATAAAAATATTTAGTATGGCATAGTTGAATTTAGCAAAAATTGCAAATTGTGTTATAATTGAAATATGAGTTATAAAATTTTGCACAAATCATAAGTGTAAAGCTTACTGATTATCACAAAGTGAACACCCCTCTGTTCACCTTTCAAGACAAGAAATAGAACATTATGGATATGTCTCCTTTTGCTCCCCTTTCTTTATTAACCACTCATTCTCCCCTAAAGTTAACAACTCTCTTAGTTTAGTTTTGCATCACAAATTATCTGAAACTTAGTGACTTAAAACAATAAACGTTTGTTGTATCACACAGTTTCTGAGTGCCAGGAATCCTGGAGCAGCTTAGCAGGGTGTTTTCTATTCAGGTATGCTCACAGGGCTGCATTAAAGATGACGGCCGGGACTGTAGTCATCTCAAGGCTGTACTAAGCTTCCAACAAGGCTCACTTATGTGGCTGTTGGCTAGAGTCCTCAGCTCCTCTCTGGTTGTTGCAGGAGACCTCAATCTCTCACCATGCAGGCTTCTGCATCGGACTGCTCAGAACATGGTAGCTAACTGTCTCAGGGTGAGGTGATGGAGTGGGATAGACAGGGAGGGAAGTATGAAGGGAGGGAGGAGCTATTGTGCCTTTTTTCTGACCTAGACTCTGAAGTCACACACTGTCATTTTCACTTGAGTCTATTTGTTAGCAACTAGTCTCAAAGCCCAGCTGACAAGGAGAGGAGAATTAGATTCCGCTTCTAAAGGGGAGGAACATCAAAGTATTTGTGGACATATTTTAAAACCATCGCTACAGCTACCTTTACTTCTAATATCTTCTAGTTTTTCTTCTTTGTGAACTTTATAGAAATTGAATCGTACAACATATATTCTTTTGTCTCAGGTTTTTTCCATTCAGATTTATGTTTGTGGAATTCATTTTTTGACATAGCAGTGTTGATTTTAATTCTGGATAATATACCAACATATGAATATATCACAGTTGATCTATTCATGGAACTGGGTTGTTTCTAGTTTGGGGCTATCACAAATAATGCTGCATGAATGTCCTTAGATAGAACTTTTGGTATACATGTGTATGCATTTCTGATGGATACGTACTTTGGAGTGAATTGCTGGGTCATAGAGTATGCGTATATTCAACTATAGTGAATGATTGGTATCAGAGAGTGTTCTAAAGTGGTTGTATCAATTGACATTCCCACCAGCAGCAGTGTATGAGATTACAGTTACTCCACACTTTTGTTAGCACTTGGTATTATCAGTCTTTTTAATTTTAGCCATTCTAGTAAATGTATAGCAGCATCTCATTTCCATTTGTATTTTCCTGATTGCTAATGAGATTGAGCTCCTTTTCATTTCATTGACAATTTGTATAACTTAGCTTGTAAATTGTCTTGCATTGCACTTTTAGTATAATGTTTAATAGAAGGGGGGTTACTAACAACCTCAGGATTTTAAATTGGTCCTTATTTCTTTATATTTACCTTGATGTTTAGGTATTTAATCCACATGAAGGTTTTTTTGTTTGTTTGTTTTTGTTTTAATATAGGAAGAAGTAGGGATTCTACTCAATTTTTTCCCCAATACCATTTTCTAAGCAACACATTCTTTTGCTATTAATTTGGCTTGTCACTTTGATTATATACCAGATAATAAGTGATGGTCAATTACATTATGTGGGAATGATAGATTTGATGGGAAACAGCTAAATTCTGGGTATTTCTGGAAAGGCCCATTTCTAATTTAACTATTACTACAACCCATGGATACAGAAAAGAGTACACATACTCTGACATGAGATGATGAAGGTTTCTAATTGCTTTGCTTGGCCTAAGAGTACATCATTTTTATCATAGATGGTGTTTATAAGAAGGGCAAGTAGTTCATTATAAGTGTTTTTGACACCAAGGGTCAAGTAGATGGTAGAAAACCTCTTGACACTATCATATGAAGTTGCTCATGTGGCACCTGGCCTGTTGACAAAGAAGAGCAGAGGAAACATAAATTTATGCATGAAGGCTGCTCCAAAATGAAGTTAAATAAGTTATCTTCTTTTCCTAGAAGCTTTTTAAAAATCATAAATAGGTGTTGGACTTCATTAAATACCTCTCCTCCATCTACAGAGATATTTACGTGGGCTTTCACACATAGTGCTATAATGTGGTATAAATCACATTGATAGATTTTCTAATATTCATTTCATTCCTGTGTTAAACCCTACTTGGTCATAATGATATTGTATTTAATATGCTATTCAATTCAGTCAGCTAAAATAGTAGATGCTATTTGTGCCCTCTTCATACCTACTTGGGATGAACTATTTCTGTGTATGCTGAGCTAACAACCAATACCTGTGATTCTTGGCCTGAGAGTTTTCTCTCATCACTGGAGCCTCCTCTGCCTGAGTGCAGGCAAGGCTGCAAGTACCAGAAAATTAACACTTGTCCCATCCCAGAAGCAGCCCTTAACTGATGACTGATGGAATTGGGAGGATAAAGGACCCAGTTTTCATGTCTCTTGGGAGGCATGTGTTCTATACTAGATAAGTTAATAGATTCAATTCAAGTTGCTCATAATGATTACCTTCTTAAAAATGCTCTTGCTTCCTTCTTTTATTCTTACTTCACTCTCTTATCAGTGTTTCCTAGACTCACTTTCCAAATAAATCATTGCTCATGAATCCTTATTTTAAGGTCTGTTTCTGGGGTATCCCAAAATAAGAAAGCTAACATTCTCTTCTGCATTTTGTATCTTTGTTCACACTAAAATCACCCTGTAATTTTTAATTTTATATTACTCTTTCACCATTTTATTATCAAGATTATACAATCTTAATAAAGATAATTTGAATGCTTTTATTTTTCTCTTCTTGAACAACTTATATTAGAGAGTGATTATTTATTCTTCAAAGTTTTATAGAACTCATAAAACTATCTGGGTATGATGTTTATTTGGGGAGGAAAGAGAGGACTTTGATTGCAATCATAATTTCTTTACTGGCAATTGGTTTATACAAGATTTCTATTTCTTCTTGTGTCAATTTTGCCATAGTTTATATCAAGAAGGTTATTCGTTTTAACTAGTATTTAAAATACAAGTTGTTCATAATAGTCATGTAAGTGGTGTGGTGGAGCTGGCTCTTATTGGTTCATGAGAGCTGATATTGTTAAATTTTCAGAAACGTCATGAGTGCTTGATCTCACATTAGTAACTGGTCACAACTGGTAAGTGGCCATGGTAGGGGTATTTACATCTTGGAAATTGGCAAATACTACATATTAGAATTTTTCTTCCTGCTGTGAACTTGTGATAATTACCAGCATACCACTGTTATTTTCTCATACTTCACTGGTCCCTCCTTCTTCATCTCCTTTATTGATTTCTCCTCTTTTCCCTTACTCTTAACATTTTAATGTCCTATTGCAGAGTCCTTGGTCCCCTTCTCATTTTTGTCTACACTGACTGCCCTTCATGATCTCATCTAGTCTCAGGGTTTTAAAAACCACTCATATTCCCATGAATCCCAAATGTATATCTCCAGCCTAGACCTTTCCCCTAAATACTAGACTCACATATCCAGTTGTCAATTCAACATCTCTTTTTTGATGTCTAATAGACATCTCAAATTTAGCATGATTAAAACCAATCTCCTGATATACTCCCTCAAGTCTGCTCCACTGGAAGTCTTTCCCATCTCAGTTCATGGCAACTCCATATTCTACTTGTTCAGGCTAAAAGTTTTATAGTTATTCATGACTTCTGTCTTTCTCTCATACCCTGTATTCAATCCATTAGAAAATCCTGTTAGTTGTACTTTATAAAAACATAAATCTGGCAATTTCTCAGTATTCTACCCTGAGTCTTCATTATTTCCCCATGAAATTATTGCCATGGCCTCCTAATTGGTTTCCTCACACCCAGCTTTGCCCTCCCTAGAGTCTATCATTAAGTCCATCAGGCAGCCAGAATGATTCTCTTTTAAGGATCAGATCATGTTACTTCTCTGCTCAAAACACTCTGATGGCTCCCATTTTCACTCAGAGTATAAGCCAGAGTCCTTATTATAGGCCTCACCTTTACCACTCTGACCACATCTCCTACTAAATTCCCCTCCCCTTAAAATATACTCCAGCCACACTTATCTGTTCATTGTTCTTCAAAAACACAAAAACAAAAAACATAACATAACAAAACAACAACCAGCACGCATCTGCCCCAGAGTCTGTGTCTGGAAAGCTCTTCCCTCAGATAACTGCACAGCCTATTTCTGCATTTGATTTAAAAAACATGTTTTTATTATCTCTCTCTCCTCATTTAAATCCAAGCCCTATAGGGCAAGGATTTTTCTGTTTGTTCCCTGGTGTATCCCAATAATGAAGCAAAAGAAAGCCTGATATACTGCCATGCTTGGCACATATCTGCTGACTGGATTATCTGCTTAGTTAGGGAAGAGATAGCCCTGGCACTCTTGTTAAGATTCAAGGCTATACCCAGTCCCTGTAAGATCATTCAGGTAATGGACACATCAATCCATGCTTCCACAGTGCACCTTCTCAGAGCTACTCCCATGCTGTCCTTTCCCCTGAGGGGAGAAAGCAGACCCAATTTTCTTAGGAAATCACAGGCAGTGGACCACTGCATCCCCTCTTTACCATCTGTAAGTATGACACCCTGCTTGGAATGAGAAGAAACATGACCCTTCTTTGGCTGAGAGCCTCACTCCTTTTTGGGAATACTTTGGGACAAAGAAGATTGGAAGAGAGAATTAAAGCTTAGTTAGATTTTACCTGTGCTCAAAGGCTTATGATCCCTGAATTAACATCCACTATTTAAAGGAAAAGAAAATGCTTTTAACTCCACTCTTACTTAGAAAGTTAGTTCTTAATCAGGCAAACACAAACAGATAATGATTCAGAAACAGGTTTAACAATTTATTGAGATTCAGCTCAGTGGAGTATAACAGTTTTATTTTTATCCAATTACCACTTTAAACTAGGCTCTGATAAGTTTTCTATTTCCTGTTTCTTAATAGCATTGTCAGTTGATCCCATAGCTTCTTGTCACTTTTGCTAATTAAGAGTCCTGTTCAATTTCAAAGTCTATTAAAACTCATCCTAAGGGCAGCCCGAGTGGCTCAGTTGGTTAAGAGCTCGCTCAAGAGTGCGAGCTGAGCTCTGAGCAACAGCAGTTCAATACCCAGCCCGAGCTGAGCAGCCGTTGAGCTGCCAACAGGTAGCAGGATGGCTCAGCTAAAAAAAAAAGCTCATCCTGTCCCTTCTCCACAGCACAGGCCTTTGGATATTGGAAGCAGAGGAAGGAAGATATACACATCCTGCCCTCTCTCCTTATAGGCCTCCATACTCTAGAGTTGTGGGGGGCTAGAAGGAGAGAGATGGTACAGGCAGAGGTCATCTTACATAACTGGCCATGTGTTTGTGGCAGGAAGATATCCCTGGCCTACATGTTTTGATCTGGTTCTGCTTAGTGCTGATGGTCTCTGCTGATAGGGTGGTTTTGCATAGATACTATTCAAAGTTTCTTTGAGGGTGGTGTCAAATTTTGTCTGATTTCCACCCTTGGTACTGAGGATTCCTCAGAGAGAGAAAACTGGACCTCTTTATGGACTGGCCAGTCATCCATTTCTCCACCTTCCACTCCTGATGGGTATCACCTCACCTAGTCCAGTGGCTGCCCTGGCAACCCTGTAACTTCTCTCTCCTGCTGCAGCTACTATGCTCATTTGCCATCAAAACCATTGAGGTATGTTCCACACCCTCTGAGAGTCCTGGGAGACTGGGATGAGGTTGTCCCAACTATCATTTTTTTTCATGGCATGATACATTATCGTTCCTTCTCATTATGATAACTTCTTTTTAAAAACATCCAGACAAAAAGCAAGCACCAGTCACTAGATTCAGGAGCATCTGTTCTTCCCATCTGTGGATACATGTCAAGACATCCTAAGAATTCTTTCCCCATACTATGACCCTGTCTGAAAGGCAATGTCAGGGCAGGGTTTAGATTCTGCAGCTCAGCAAGCATCCATTTGGGGGGTGAGATGATAGGCATCTCTTCTTTTGGGCACTTTCAATAACTACAAATGATTCCTTTGGAGCCTTCTCTCTCTCATATGGCATTAGGGGATGTTGCAGTTGAGGGTAGATGTCCACTAAAATTTATGTTCCTCTTCAAACGTAGAAAGATGTCTCTGGGAAAGAATTTCCCAACCAAGGACTACATTTCCCAGGACACTTTGTGTCTAGGTCTGCCCATGTGACTGGTTCTCACCAATGGAAAGAGAGCAGGAGTGACATGGGATGCTTCCAGGGGAAAGCATTTAAGAAACAGATGTGCCTCTTCCAGGCACTACTTGCACTTTCAATGGATAGTTGCAGATGACAAGAACACAGGAAACGATGGCAAAATCACAGGATGGGAGAAGCCAGAATCTCAGAATCACTTACAGATGAAAGCTCTCTGTTAACAGGAACATCTGCTTTGAACTGTTATGTGAGGAATAAACTATTGTGTTTGAGCTATTATAGTTTGGGTTCTTTGGAAGCCAATGTTACATTAACTATTACATGTGGCAAGCAAGCACCTGTCCTTTTCCCTGGTAAAGTGAGTAAAAACCTTTCGCAATGAACCTGAACTCTCTACATGGGACAAATCACTCTCTTTCCCAAATTCCAGTTTTCTTATATAAACTGAGGGCTGGAGTGAAGGTTGAAAATAGGAAGGGATGTTTTTGGGCTCTTAGTTTGCTATGGGGCCACTGTATGGCCCAACCATTGATGGCTTTATTACAAAGTAAAGTAAAGATACCTATTCACCAATTCTAGGGAAATAGAAAATGTTCCACTTAGCATCTTGTGACAGAAATTTTTGAAAATATGAAAATATATTCATGGACTCCTCATAATCATTACAAAGCCTTGAGGAAGCCAGAAGCCCCAGCTTGGTAACCACAGACATGGACTCCTTGCTTTTGTTTATTGTTGCCTCTGTTTCCTTTTACTAGCATGATAGTGTTGAGACTTCATGGAGAGGCAACTGTGGTGACTCCCATGGTTGAAGAAAATGTCTTACAGTTTAATAGCTGGAGGAACTATTTATGTAATGCCAACCATGCCTGGCTTTGGTGTCAGTGACTCTACAAAATGTCTCCTTCCCTACCTGCTGTTGAGTTGGGGTTTGGTTGGTGACAGGACCAACAGAATGTGGTTAACTGAGACCAGTGGGGGTATGGGAGGTACAATCAGCTGACAACAGGTAGCAAACCAGGCAGGTAGGCAGTGAATATTAGGAAAGTCCTGTGGGAGGCTAAAGATGAATGTTCTGGTAGATGGGAGAACTGTGCCATTGTTTAATTTATAGAGAAAGAATGGAAGATAAGAAATCCCTGGCTGAGGTTCATCAGGAGGAGGACTCTAGTTTCTAGTGCTTAACCACCATGCCACTTGGCCGGCCCAGGACTCTAGTTTCTAGAAGGTGGGGATCAATGTGGTGGCAAGTCAGGCTTTAGAAGAAACTGGTGCAGGGTAGGAAACAAAGATGAGGGCTCAGGCATGGTAATCCACCGGAACCATAGGAAAAGGCTGCATGGAACTTTTTGCAATGTTGTCTTGGTACTGAATCACTGTGTTCTGGGGCTATGTAACCCTCTCTGGTGAGAGAGGAATGGTCCCAGAGCCTGGCCCTGGGCTGAAACCAAACTGGAAAGCTCAGAGAGTCATAGGTACAGAGAGGAAATTGGTCAAGCAGATCAACTCCCAGGGTGTCAGAAATTCCCATCATTAGAGTTAAGACTGTAGGTTAAAATAATGTACAAAGCCATTATTAAAATGCAAGTATTTCCCAAGAGAAGTAATTAACATTGACATGCTTGCATATTAGAGTATCAGAATAGCTAATACTTAAGGGAAGAGAATCTTGGATAAGTCTCATATAAGAAATGTTGGAGGGAACTAACTTATCTAGGTTCTTTATATATTATATATTATATTCATTTTTAAATCCATATTTTATTTAATCTTCCTATCATCAACTCCAGGTCCACATCATTATTCTCACCTCACAGTAATTTGCCAAAGGACATACAGTTAGTAAGGGGCTGTGGTAAGTGGTACTAAATATACTTGCTGTCCCTCCTTGGAGATGGGTTAAACATTCCTGCTCTGTTGGTGTCATATGACTGGTTTGGTCAGTAAAATATGAATGAAGTGATGTGAGCAGAAACTAAAAGTGAGCATATGGCTCCACTGTCTCTTCCCTTTTTTCTACAAGATCAATTTCCCAGATAGAGGATGCTCCTTTAACCCAGGTCTTGATATGAAGACAACATGGAATAGAGCCACAGCTGACCTACAATCGATATATAGCCTGAGTAAGAAATAAACTTTTGTTATTGGGGGCCATCAAGATGCTGGGTTTATCTGTTACTGCAGCATAACTTAGCCTAAGCTGATGAATACAGTGACTGACACAGGATTGCAGCCCAGGCTTATCAGAGCTCTTTCCCTCTCAGCAAGAAGGACACAGAGACTTAACCACCACTGCTGGGCAGCATGAGGCATCTCCTTCTACCTCCTTCTACAAATGCCCAGTAGAAGCTTGCGAAAGTTTCATGAGTGTGGCCATCCCCACAGGAACTCTGCCCACATAGGAATATAACTGCACAGCAGATCTAATCCCCCAATTTCCTCCCCCTTCCTGCAGGCGCTAAAACAGGAGAGGGAACACTGATGACAGTGAGGAGTTCCATGTTGCCTGAATGCTTTCCAGATGCTCTCTCTGGTTCAGCTTAGTGGGAACTGGTGCCATCTGGTAGACAGGCAACTAGATGGGAATGATGGGCCAGCATTCCACTCCCAGCTTCCTCCCCACCCCTGGAGTAACTGAGAATTTGTTCATCCTAGATTGGATATGGACACTTCCATGTAGGATGGGGAATGGTCCAAAGGCCTGTCATTCAAAACAAATAGGTGTTGTAATGAAAACCAGGCTGGGCCTTCAGGCAAAATGGAATTTTGCTACTTAGATGGACTGCTTAAGTCAGGTTAGCAGAGAAAAACAAACAAACAAACAAACAAACAAACAAAACAAGCAAGGAGCTCAGTTAATCCGAAAAGTGTTTGATGTTGCTGCTTTATTTTTTTTCTCCAAACACCTATGGCATTTTTCCTCCAGGGATTTAAACCGAGAAAATGGAGTTGACAACCGCTTTCTCTGTTTGAATTTTCCCTTACAATTCTGTATTGCAGGGGAAACCCAGGCTGGGTCAATGGCTTGGAGAATTGTCCTAAAGAGTCACCTCCCCTGGCACCTGTCACAGTGAGCAGCCATGACTGCCTGGGGCAGAGGGCAGTGCAGACTGAGTCCACTGTTAATACTGTAAGCATTGCTTCCATTTTCAGGGAAAGGGGATCTGTATAGTCATCCTGCAGGCCACTAGCTCCACCATTTGTTTTGCTTTTAAAAAACAGCCTTTGAGTCACTACACAATCTGTCCCAGGAGATTGATCATATTGAGGACCTGGTTGACACTTGAGTTCCTCAGGTCTCTTTTTGCTTTCTTGGAATTCAGAGCACCAAAAAACACTATTTTGTTCTGTTTTATGATATATCCCTTTGAGAGCCTGCAAAACAAGCATTTTGTAAAAAAAAGTCTAAGGATCAATACTGATTTATAAATAGTTTACAAAAAGCAAGAGAATGCAGAAATTCCATTTGTTCCATGATATGTATGAATATTTGCTCCTGATATGTTTATCAATGAGGCTTTCCCTCATTATGTGGCTTCTTATTTCACCACCTGAGAGAAGAGAAGCATCTTCTTGGGTCTAGTACTCTTGAGATACCTGATGGCTGTGGTAGACTTGTCCAGTTGCCTCATTCCAATGGACCCAGCTTTTGTTGTAGTTTTCCACTGTGTTTAGTGCCCCACTGTAATAATAGCCAACATTTGAAGAAGGCTTCATTGCTCCTACAAGCCTTTTATATGCTTTGCCTAATCAAACCTTTATAATTTCTGCAGAGTAGGTTGAGAAGAATATTATTAGGATGCCCGGTAGATAGCAGGTCATACAATGGTTTCACCATTGTATTGTGTGGAGCAGGGGCCAAGTTTTGGATCATGTGCTCTTTTAGCTATAAAAAGAGTGCAGAGAATGAGACAAAAACAAACAAATAATGAAGAGGAGAAGAAATTGTGTAAGAGGAAGCAAGGAAGGAAGATGGGCAGGATATTAAAATAACAGGTAAAGCATTTAACCAACTGGAAGCTCCAGCTGGCTGGATTGAGTGCTCCATCAGGCAGACATGGTGGTTTCTTCTCTGATCTATTGTAAGTCCTGACTCGGCCTGAGCACCTTGTTGGGGCTCCCACTTCAGTATTTGCTGACTGAGTTGATTAACAGGGATGATTTATAACACCTCCGCCTCGATGGAGGAATACTTGTGTCTGTATGTGTATGAGTACCATTCTTCTGTTCTCGTCATAACTGGTAACAAATAAAGCATTCCAACAGTCTAATTTTCTCTTGTCAAGACAATTTAAAATAGCATTAGGAATAAGATTTTTCCACTAATTTCATTTTGTTAGTGAGTTGCTTTAGTAATGGGCCTGCCAGATTATAATTTAGTGAACTAATTGTTTTCCCAGACTCACCGCAGACAGACACTTGCCCTGTGCACAGGGCTGTTGTTTACCTCCTCATGCATTTATGATCTTCATTTGTTTATTTTTAAAAGATTTTATTGGGGAATTGGGGGAGAGGAATAGTGTTGGGGAACCGGGGAAGGGGAACAGACAAGTTGCTGTCCTTTTGTTCTTCAGTCTAGTTGTGGAGGACGTTGCTTCACTGGCCCATGTTGGTATCGTCATTGCACTCCTCCCAGATGAGGCAGATCTGTCGCCAGCCTCTGGATGGTTGCTCACCGCGGCTATTGGCAGCTCACGCTGGCTGCCGGCCACTCATTGTAGCCTATGGCAGCCCACTGCAGCAGGGGCTGCAGCCTACACCATTGCCAGGGCTCGCACAGCCCAGCTCCAGGTGGAGCTGTTGTTAGCTGTAGAGGGCAGTGTCACTGGCCCTCATATGTGGGATCCGAACCGGGGCCGCTGGCATCCCAAAACCAGCTCTTAACCAATGCGCCACTTGGCCGGCCCTGATCTTCATTTGTTTTTAACTACAGGAGATTGTGCCTGGGAATCTTTAGAAAAATCTCACCTCATTAAATATCAAAGTTGATAATAATATAGAAGGTACACTTCTGGCTTGAGTGTTGTTTCGTTCCTTTTGTTCAAGCATATATAGCTTAGCTCATTGACTAAATAGAAAACTCCCTAAGGACAGTGTTGTGTCCCCCAAACTTCATATGTTGAAGCCTTCCAAACATGACTATATTTGGAGAGAGGGCCTTTAAAAGAGGTAGCAAAGTTCAAATGAGGCTGTTAGGGTATCTAATCAAATCTGACTTGTGTCCTTATAAGACAAGAAGAGATGAGGACACTCAGAGAGATGCCAGGGATGAACACACAGACCATGTGAAGACACGGCAAGAAGACAGTCATCGTCGGCAAGCCAGAAGAGAGGTCTCAGAAAAAACCAAACCTGCAGACCTTCCAGACTCCAGAACTGTGAGAAAATCAATTTCTGTTGTTTAAGCCACCTGGTCAGTGGTATTTTTTTATGGCAGCCCGAGCAAACTAAAACAGATAGTGACATCTTATACTTCTCTGATAAATCTCTGTCCCATGTGTCTCAGAAAACATTCAGCACACAATTTAGACAGCACCTAATAATATCAGTTTCATTTATTTTATTTTTTATCTTTTATGCATTTAAGAAAACCTATTTATGAAACATATTTAACATAATTCACTTCATATGCAGTTTTGCTGATTTGTTAGCGAACTGCTAGCTTCATATATTCATTAATGAAGACTTAATCATTTGTTTGAGTAGATAATATATGCCTGTGATAAATATTTTAAACAGTATGAAAGATTAGATATATATGTAATATATAATATAATATATGCTATATATGCTATATAATATATAATATACAATGTATAATATAAAACATGTATGTTCTCCTGTCTGATTTTCTTTTCTGTTTTATTTTGTTTCTAGCCAATGGTAGCATAATGTTCATGTTTCTACTTTTTAAAGAGAATTAACTTAACAATATATCTTGGGAATTGTTCCATATAGGACATACAAATCCATTTTATTTTTTGGAACTTATTTCATTGCATTTATTTTAAATGCATTGTCTCCCCTGCTTCTTCCACCCTAACCTACACGCTTTCACAGGGACACCCACATGGAGTGCAAACAGAGGCTCATTCTTGCTGCCATTTCCTGGTAAGGGTATTTGTGTGAAGTATTTAATCAGGCTCTAAAGTCATAGGCATTAAACAGAAGGACACAATTTTTAGGCAGTCCAAAGAATCAGAAACAGCGAGAGTTTCTCTGACTAATTCCAGGTATTTCTAGTACAATAACTGTAGGCACACACCAATAATCATGTTTATAGCCTACCCTCCTCTGACTTTATTGTACAATTAATATTGTACCAAGGAATAATAACAATTTTTGAAAGAATCATACATAAATCCACCAAACTAGAAAACCAAGGTTTCTTTCCCCCTGTTCTCTATTAGTACTTATTCATTTATATACAAAGTTTGATAGTTTTAGTTACAAATCAGAGCAATCACGTATTCTGCTTTTCCAGTAAAGTGAATTATACACATTGCTATTTGTTGCAATGTTTACAAATAACAATTGTATATGGTTGGCTAATAGTCTACCCAGTTGATGTATTATTTCCCCTAATTATATAAAAGGACAATTGTATTGTCTGAGCAAAATTAAATTAAAATTACAAAAATAAGCCTGACCTATATTAATGATATACGTAAATCTTATTGAGCTACAAGGTAATTGACTATAAAATAGAGAGCAGCACACATAAATTATAATTAGTATTCACTATAGCCTATGAAATCACTACTTTCTAGGGGAGAGGCTGTAGAAAAGGGAACTGTTCAGATGCCATCTTGAAAAAGGGACAGCCTTTTCTATTTCTTTAAGAGTTGGTTTTGGGAAATGAGGTTGCAAATTCTGTTTTCCCTTTCCTACAGCTGTACCTTTACTTGCATAGAGGTGGAGGGAGCAAAATACTATGCCTCAATCAGTTTGGGTTCATCAGATGGATTTCCTAACAACTGTCCATAAAGTATGAATAACTAATGACCTTCTTTCATCAATTAACTTCATCAACAAATATGTATTGAGCACCTATTACATGTTGAACATCAAATGCATAGGGAAGAAAATAACTTCTGCCCCCTTAGAGTTTACAATCTAGGCAAGGTTTAGATCTGCAATCAAATAAATAATAAGATAATTATAAGTTTCAGTAAGTGCAAAGAAGACATAAACAGGGCACTATCACAGAGAGAAGTAAAGGTGGGCTATCCTTCAGATAGGTGATCAGAGAAGGTCTCTATGAGTAAGTCATATTGACACTGAAACTTGGAGAAGATGAAAGGGTCAGCCACAAGAAGAACAGGGGTAAAAGGAAACAGCAGGGTCAAGGACTTTAAGGCACCATCAAACTTGGCCAGAGGGACTGTAGTACACGGGCAAAAGGAAGTGTTGCCCTGGGTGAGGTGGACAGAAGGGCAGGGGTCCTGTCATACATGGCCCAGGACCCCATGGTAGGAACCTAATTTCATTACAAGTACAATGGGAAGCCAGATAAAAGTTTTAAGCAGGTGAAAGGCATAATTCCAATCATGTTGAAAAACTAACTTTTAGCTGCTGGGTGGAAAATAGATAGGAGGATATGCAAGAGTAGAAGTAGAGAGAATAATTAGAAGATTGTTGGTGTCACCCCCATGACAGGTGATAATGGCTGGAACCCCAGTGGTGGCAGTGAGGTAGAGACAAGTGGAAAAGATGGATCTCAATCAGACAGAGCTGACTGCAAAAATGGCTATGAAGAATGAGAGAAAAAGAAGGTGTCAATAACGACTCTGGGATTCCTGGGGGAGCACCAAGTTTAAAAGTGGAAGGCAGGAAATCAAGAGTCTCTTTGCATATTCAAGTTGGAGATGCCTTAGAAGGCATTCAAGTGGAATTGGCTAGGCCAAGGGTTGGCTAACTTTTGAGACGGAATAGCTGCCAGGGGTCAGCAAATGAGCCACAGGCTCTGAAGTAAAATTGAAAATGAAAAGAAAACTATCATAGTTTCATTTATAAAAATTTTCAAGGATATTACTGACATAATGGTGATTATGTAAAAATATATTTATGGCTCTCGAATAATTTTTAAATTGTTGTGAGGGACAGGAATGGCTCTTTCAGGGGTCAGCAACCTTTTGAGACAGAATGTACCCAAAGAGCCACATGTGGCTCGCGAGCCACAGTTTGCCAACCCTTGGGCTAGGCAGTTAGATACATGAGTCTGAGATCCATTTGGGAATTGTTAGCAGCCTGGTGATGTTTAAACCCCAGAGACTGGATGAGACCCTGAAGGAGCTTGTGTAGCTGGGGAAGAGAGGGGCCCTGGACTGAACTTGTAACCTTCCCAGGGATGCCCGGTAATGACCAGAAAGGAGTAAATCCCCACCTCGTGAAACCTCAAGCTCTCTGAGGATTCATAATATATTCATCATCAACAGACCCATCAATAGTCAGGGCAATTATCCAGGGATATTTTTTTTTCTTTTAGATCTTTCAGTTTCTTTCCTGCAAACCTCTTTTAATGCTGCTATCCCTTTGAACTCCAGGAACCCTCCTATGAGGAAGAGAGATGGCAAGTGTGGCTGAGGTTTTTCATGCTCAGTGACTATATAGGCTGTCACCTTAAGCAGTTGTATGTTGGAAGCTAGGCACAGTTGCCAGGGTACTTTGCCATTTGTTTCTCTGTTTTCATGGCTGTAGGTAACTATTGTGGATCTTCCCTGAGAGCCAGATACCCGCAAGCTCTTACCTCTGCACCTTCCAGTAACTTGTGGGTCATCGCTTAACAGCTCTATAGGGAGACTGTAAAATAAGAATCTGGAAGGGAACTTTGAAAGCATAATGCCCAAACCTCTTATTTTACAAATGAGGGAACTGACTCACCCACAGCCACCAAGAAATGAACGGTATTTCAGGCTTGATTTTTAACAACCACTGATTAACTTCTTTGATCAAAGGAAGCCCATCAGCCTTCATTCAATCTAAGAGATGACTTGTTTACTGTGGCCCCCAAGAAAAGACAAATCCAATGTTTAAAACCTCTCCAAATAGAAAAAGAAGTTGAGAGTATTCCCAGGCCCAAAGCTTAGATGTACTAAGAAATACCCTACTTGATGCTGCACTTTTCCCAGCCTGGGGAAATGACTTAGATTCTATTCTCCAGGATCACCTTCCGAGACACTGCATCCGTGGAAGCTCAGAGAATACTATATGGTGAATGGCCATAAAAAATGGGCAGGGAGACCTATAAATTAGAGAGATGGGTTTTGTATTGGAAGAAGGAAACCCAAACCCTACGTAAATGCACCATCTCCACATGGTCAAATAACAACAGACTAATGTGTGATAAATAGTTGATACAGCTTGCTCTTGCATAAAGCCTGGGTTAAAAAAAACAAGAACCAGAGGATGTAGTAAATTTAGTGGGAAAAGACAGTGTTTAATCTTTTCTGAGAAATGTCTCATGAGACAAACACAAGTTGTTTTCTGATTCTGTCTGTTCTCCACCTGACATTTTGTACCTGATTTATGTGAAGAAGTGTTTCAATGCCTGCCTGTGATTTCAGTGAATTGAGGCATATACTCTTCCTTCTAGAATGTCAAGATTCATAGATTTGGGGGACAGCAAGATCATTGAGATAACTCAGTGCATCTCTCTTACTTTCTGAAAATGAAACTAAAGAGGGAAGGGGCTTGGCCTGAATGACACAGTGGTTAGATGTATGCCTACCATGCAGGACTCAGGACTCACAGCTCTGCTTTGCCTACTCTTTGAATTCAAGCTAGTGGAGAACTGCTTGACATGGGTAAGATTGTGTATTCTTTGTTAACTATTCATTTTATACAAATTTGACTTTTTAATCCTATTAAAAAAATTTTGGGACATAGGAAAATGAAAAAATACCATGCACATGGTTATTGTTAGCACTTTAATATATTGCTTTTTTTCTGCATATATTTAAAAATAGTAATTATTTAATGTATATATAATTTTCATTTTTTCAGTTAATACATCATAATCATTTCTAATGGATGAGAAATATTCAGGCAAATGAATATACTATAATTCACTGAATGTTTCCGTTGGTTGTTGGGCATTTAGGATAATTCCATTTTTTGCTACTATATATAAGAATATTATATGATATTTAAACATCTTATGGCACATGGCTTTTCTGACAGATTATACACTTAATATGGAACTCCAGAAATAGAGAGCCGTGATTATTACTGTTTACATAGTCACAGGGTCAGCCTGATTCATTATTGTTTTATAGCATTAAGTATTATCATTAAAAACATTTGCTAATTTCCTCACTGAAAATGTTCTCATTTCCTTTATGACTGCTGAGTCCTCCTCTGGACGTCTTCGCCCTTCCTATCCTAAGCAGTTTAGCTTTCTGAATTGCTTAGAATTCCCTGAGTACAATACCCTGTTCCATGGATCTTGTTTGCAGGACTCTCTAGATAAAATTGGAATCCCTTGAGAATGAGGTCTGTTTTATTCATCTATAGTTTCCTAGGATTTTGTGTAGTGCCTGGTACACAGTGGTTCTCAATAAATGTTTATTGAATGAATGAATGAATGATTAAGTATATGAGGTTGACTCTCGCCCCATGTTTGTTCAGTAGCTGTGATTTATGAATACATTATCTGGTTATGTCCTTTGTCCATTATCAGTGTCAGATTTTTCTTAATTTTTACTAGTGTTTAAATATGAGAAGATATTAACTCTTTGTCTGTCACATCTGGGCTAATAATACCTTCCAGTTTATTGTTTGCTTCATATACTAAAATAGAGAGCAGAAGTTGGGCTAATAAATGGGCCATTTCCTGCTGTAATTTCCCCACTTAGAAAGTGCTCAGAAGGAAGGGGGCGGGGAGTGGAGAGATCACATGGGCTGTTCATGTGAAAAGAGGAAATGTGTCGACCACATTTCAGGCCCTCTGAAGCCCCAGTGGGCAGCAATAAATAAATGCTGTTCATCCATACAGAAAGGTAGGTTTAACTAAAAGCCACACAACTTGGTTGAGTAATTTCTTAATATATTCCATTTGTTAATGAGAAGTGAAAATACGCTTTAGTAATCCTTAAACTGTTGGTGACTCAGCTCTGTCCATAGAAAACAAATGTATGTCACCCTGCTTACATTAAGAGGAGAAAAAAACAAAACCAAACAAAAACTCATTGACCTTGCTTCCACCACCCCCCTGCCCCGCTTTGTTGTCAGGTATGCTTTTCATGTTTTAAAAACCATATCAAAAATAGAATCATCACATTGCCCCTCTGGGTCTGTTGCTGCATTTGCAAACTTTAATATTTTTCTGGTTAATATTTTATAAAGCAGACAAACTCATAAAACGCAAGCTGTCAGGAACATTCAAGATAACAGCAGGCCTCTATAGTCAGAGTGGAAGCATAAGCCTCATGGCTAGAAACAAAGAGAAAAGAATTCTAACATCCTAACATTGTTAGATCTATTCTTTGGAAGAGGAGATTTCTAATTCACAGGCAAACAAACAAATGCAACAAAACCCATCTCCCGTACTAGAAAAAAGCTTCTTGAGGTTAGGGATCCATTCTAGACATGTCAGTGTACCCCCAGAACTTGATGCAACCAGAACTTGTTTGAAGGATGAAACAATGATTGGAGCGGCCCTGTCTTGGATGGCGGATACTTCTGTGTGTGATCCACTCTCTACCTTCTACCTGCTTCTCTGCCCAGGAGGCTGACCACACAGGCCACATCAGTGGGCTCTCTTCACTTCAGGCTTTCCAGGGGAGGTCAGTCAACGAGGAGTCCCAGAAGGAGTTTGCAGGGATGGAGCAGAGTGAGGTTGGGGTATTTATTCCCTCAACTTCCTCCCTGTGAGATGCCTACAGCTGGCTGCTTTCCAGAGGTCATAGCACTTTTTGGATAACCCTCTCTTTCCAGGTTCCAGGGGCACCCAGAACCTCATTCCCTCATTCCCTGGCAGTTCTGTGCTATCCCTGTTGTCCCTTCCCTACACCCTGCCCACCTTAGTAAATGTCCCTTTATTAAACTCTCCTGGAATTATCCTAATTTGAATGTGCCATCTGTTTCCTGTGGGACACTACTGATACAGATGGTCATGGGGTGTGTGCATGCTGGTTTACTGGCTGCACCCTAAACTTCAGCCTGCAGTCTGCTCACCACATTGTGTGCCCCAGAGGAAGAGGTGAGCTTCCCATTGTTCATACTGGAGAATGTGGGCTGGTGCCACCTTGGGCTGAATGTATCTGTATGGGCTTCAACGAATTTCAAAAAATAATCTACTGATAGATCCATTTTCTCTGTTGTCTACCCCTGCCCCCACCTTATCCTGTGGGTTGCAGCTTTGCCTGCAGCCTGAGAGAGGCATCTCTACCACAAAAGCAGTAACTTGGCCCTCCAAATGTTGACTACTTCGGCTGTTTCCACAGAAATAGAAAGACCACAAACTAACAACTGTTCCTCTGGTCATTTGGTGCTTGGTGGCTGTTTTGACCTGTTCCTTAAGTTGTGTTTTTGTTCAGACTTACCCTTCCCCAACTCACAGGCAGCCTGTGTGGTACAGGCCCAGCAATTCAGTTGACAGAACCTGTTCTTGTCATTCCCATCTTTAGTGTAGACGATGGAAACAGATCTAAGGGACAGAGGCTACCTCTGTGCAATGAAATGATCTGACTTATCACATGCCTGCGCCCTTGTGGGATATGAAGCCCAGTCCTGCAGGAAGTGTTAGACTTCCAGCTCCTTTATTGTTCAACTTTCTTTGCCAATCTTTGATGATGATTTTAATTGACTTCACAACTTCTGCCTTAGCGCCTGGAATGCTCCCACGTAAGGATGGTGTGAATTGCAAGTTAGAAATGGGATGTATCGTGCATTCAATTTTTATGTCTTCAGTGCTGAGGATGTGCTAGATATGGTGAGTGGAGGAGGCATTCATCTCTCCTCATCCACACAAAGGACTTGACAGTTACCTAGGCTACTGGACCAGGCTAGGGCTCTAAATCCTACTTGCTTGTTCAGCTCAGATATTGTTTCCTACTTTTCTCTTCCCTGTGTGTTTCAAAGCTCATCTGACGCTCTGACTATTCGGCGCCTTCTACTGAATGGGCTTCCACCTATAACGCTCAACTCAAGCAGATTTTAGATCAGAAGTCAATAGATCCTTTCAGCAGCACTCAAAGAGATGAAATCTTTAGCTGCAGACTGTCCTTGCTGCTGAAAGAGACTGGCTTGGTTTGAGAAGCAATAATTAATTTCAAAGAAAAAATTTCCATCTCCAGGCCTTTGCATCTCACTAATTATTTTCAAGGTAAATTGAATTTGCTTTGCAGTATCTTCCTGCTTATTCCTTGCAATAAGCAATTTAACGTGAAATTGCTGACCTGTACTTGCTCAATTCAGCCATGGATTCCTAATTCTTCTGCAATTTAGAGTTACATCATCTTTGAGCTGCATCTGACTTTTCCACAAGCGTAATTATCACTTTCTTTATTTTTACCTATAACAAGCAGCAGTATTACTTTCTGAAGTGCACAGGAAAGCTTCAGCTAGTTGCTAAAGATTACAGAATACCAATCACTGACTTCCATGCTGTGGGTAGGTGGCAGCATATTTTTTTCTAAAATGGAAATGTTGTTCATTTAGGGAAAATATTTCAATGAAATCCACCAGCATTGGTGATGTGCTGAATCTTAAATGAGAACATAAGAAAACCAAACTAAACAAAGATAGGTTGTGTTTCCTTTTGAATGAACAGATAGCAACAACTTTAAATGCTAAATCATGCAGTTCTGAGCCCTCTTGGGTGCCCCTCAGGGACTGTTGTCTGAACTGCCAATCAAATCAGTTGGTTTTCTGCCCTCCATGCTTGTTTTCTTTCTCAGCTTTCATTCAAATGTTCTGTGATGATTAAGAGAGAGTTGTTGGCCTTTTATTTCAAAAGCCTTCCCTACGGTGCTTTAATGTAAGAGGTCTACATAATGGCTTAATATTGTTACACCTATATGGCAACCAGTGATATCAGGAATATCAGACTTTGACTTATTTCTGTTTGGCTCTAAGTCAGGTCATTTCTCCTTAGAGGGTTGCCAAGTGCTTTAGAAACTCATTCCCCTGCATGCTTCCTTGATCCTGTGTGTGAAGAAGGAGGTGTAGAGGAAAGAGCATGCACAGGAAGAGGGTGAGTTAAGAGCTCCCAATCCAGCAGGAGAGAAGATCTACAAGTTAGAGATGTGTTCTTGACCCCAAGAGGGAACCCAGGGCCTGTAAGAAGGGGTCCTGCAAAGTGGGCCGGAAGCTCTGAGGAAGGAGAGGATAGATTCCCAGGGGTTCTCAACCAGGGTAATTTTGTCCCCCTGGAGACATTTGCCAATGTCTGGATACATTTTTTGGTTGGCACAATGTGGGAGGGGGGCTAGACCTGAAACGAGGCTGTGACTTACAGAGGTTACTCACTTAGAAGTGATGGAACCAGACATTCAGTGTCCTCCCTCACCAGCTCCTGCCTATCTCCCGAGGTGCAAATAATGCCATCCTTGCACGTCCAGCTCTAATGCCTCCTCTTCACTTTTAACCTCCCCACCCAATCTCTAGCCCAGTGTTTCTCAGCTCAGCACCGTTGACACTATGGCGTTGTTGTGGAGGGACGTCCTATGTGTTGTAGGATGTTTAGCAGCTTCCCCAGCCTCTGTAATTCATTCCCTCCTTTTGAGCCTTGGTTTCCTTATCTTTTAAATCAATTACTTATTCACACAACAAATACCTATTGAAGTTCTACTCTGTTCTAGAAGCTGCTCCAGGCTTTGGGGATACCACAGTGAACAAGAAAACATCCCTGTCCATCGTTAGTTCACACTCTGCAGGAGGATAAACAATAAAAAACATAATCAAATAGAAATTTAATACATTATCAGGCAGAAAGAAGTGCTGTGAATAACAACAAGCAAGATAAGGGATGTCTCGATAGGAGCTGTTCTTTTAGCCAGGAGCACCATGGAGGACCACTCTGAGGGGAGGACATTTCAGCAGCCCTGCATGCAGTGAGGGAATCAGACATGGGGTTGTGGTGGAAGGGCCTTCCAGGTCGAGGAAACAGCAGGGGCAAAGACTTGAAGGCAGAGGGTTGCTTGGTGCCCTCAGAGCAGCTAGGAGAGGGGGTGGCATGGGTTCCATATTTTGTTCTAAGTGGGAGAGGGGAACCTTGGGAAGTTTTGAGTAAAACACTGCGGTTAGAGGAGTCTTCTATGGCTGAGATTCTGCTGGCTGAGGGACAGTTGGTTAGTCATTCTTCATCCTGGCTGTACATCAAAGTTAACTGGGTCATTCTGCCAAACATCCATGAGTGGGATCCACCCACAACCCATTAAAATTAGAATCCTTGGGGGCAAAGTCATCAGTAGTTCATAAAAGCTCACCAGGTATGCTAATGTGTTGCCAGACCTGAGAGCATCTGGTTTAGGTGAACTCAGTGGCAAAGACCAAAACCTTTTTGAAAACTGGCATAGGTGAAACAGCAGTTTCTCCCGCAAGGAGAAAGTAGTGGCATCTCAGATGCCACATAGAGAAATGGGCATTGTAGAGAAGTGAGGTTGCTGCTGATGAAGGACCAGGTGACCTCCCAGGCCAGGTGTGGGGACCACAACAGCATCACTGCAGAGCCCAGCAGGCCTCACCCTGGGAAGCCCTGTCTCTGCAGCAGGAGGTTGGAAGAGGTTTACACAGGGCTTTCTTCAGTTCCAAAGTTGCCCCTGTGTGCCCCTGTTCCCTTCATTGCTCACCTTGCACTCATCTCCTCCCTTGCCCCTGATTTTTCTTGACTTCAGCCTCTGGACAGGGGTTTGGCTTTGATTCTCTGCTCCTACTTGAGCTCTGGTCCTTTGAACTCAGGGGCCTGGAACACCCTCCCACTAGGCATTCCCAGCCTGTGCTGACCTCTGCTTCCAACTTCTAGCCCTGAGTCCTCAGGCCCGGTTTGCAATTAGGGGCAACTAATATCTTCTTTTAGGCCCACTGGCTAGTTGACTGTAAGGGCTCTGTACAGACTGTGATTATGTACACACACACACACACACACACACACACACACACACACACTTGTTTTTCTTGCCTTTATAAATATAAATGGCAAATACTAGGAACAATCAATTCCTTCTCTTATCCATGTCAAATCAGGTTCCCATAACTGATGATTATGACTGTCCCAGCAGCCAAGGGTAATTGCCAGGCAAGATAAAAGCCTGGTTTAAAAGTGCCATGCCTTGTCTTAAAGAGCAGCCTGTGGGGGACACATGCTAGAACATGGTCTTCCAGGAAAGCAGAAACCTCCTAGCCACAGATCAAGGGCAGACCTCAGCTTCACAACCATAAGAAAATGGGAAATTTCTCTTTCCACATAGAGTTTCAAGTAAGTTCATCAATAAGCGTTTATACATCATTCTGCAGCTCAAACAGGAAGCCATCATAGGTTTTTGGCAGGTAAGTGACATGATTAGTGCTGCTTTTTAGGAAGGTTAATCTTGCAACTACATATAGGATGCAGGGGAGTGGGTGGGGAAGGAACACAAACAAGGTAGGAGATGCACAGACTTGGAAAGGCTCAAGGAGAGATGGTCCCAGACTGCCTCTCTGTTCTTGGACCAGGCAACCTGTGGAACTGAGTGAAGGGGATGATATTGCCAAAGGCTCGGAACCCTGCCTTCTTCACACATGCCCAACAGCCACAATGTCAGAAGGGCCCAGAACTTCCCTGTCACCACACGGCGTATGCAGCTAGAGCAGCAGTTCTTGGAAACGTTCTTGCTCCCAGGAATTCATTACCGTCTAATTTGCATGTCCTGTTGATGAACCGTGCCATGCACATGGCCAAAAGTCTAGGGCAAAGCTCCTTAGCTGATAGCTGGCAACGTTTTCCCACTTGCTGTGGGAGAACCCTTAGCCCAAGGTGCTTTATTAAGCCATCACCACTCAAGCCAACGGCAACAAGGGAAGAGGCCAGGGTACGGCTCACCCTTCATCCTCCAGCCACAGGCTCCCACTATGAAGAGATGCCCTCGCCAGCCAGCCGTGTGCAAACTGTGTTTATCTATGAGGCTGGATATGCACTTCAACTAAACACCAAATTATCAAGTACCTTGGTATAAAAAGGCAACATTTTTACTGCAGATGTATAGAGATTCTGAAACCCAATAGCATGCCATGGAGTGCACTGATTATAATGAAATTCATTCGTAAGGAAGGGAAATTAAGTGAATAAACACAAGTCTGTCTGACAGTTCTGACAGTACAGCCTCAGGAGTAAGTTCATTGCTATTACTGACAGACAACATTATGATGTTGAGGTGAAAATAGCCGGTGTCTGCAGAGAGAAATAAGGGGCTGCAGTGGTGACCAGCAGGCACCTTATCTCCTGGCTAAATTAGATCCTAAAGAACTTTGGTCTTAGCTTGGCTTCTGAAAAAGTGACTATCAACAGGCTGGCCACTGGTATACAGAGGAATCTGTCTGTTACCTGATTGTAGTGAATCTAGTTTCTTCGTGTATTTGCAAGAAAACCTTTCATATTGGGTGAAATAGAGAAATGCCTGATCAGCTAGACACCAAAACCTAAGATAAATGAATGCCCCTTGGATGGCCCAAGCCAGGCATGTCATGGGCCACGTCCAAGCATGGGATCTGAGCTGGAAAGAGTTTTGAAGATTTTTTTGAGGGCGAAGGTGGCTGAGCCTGGATCATGTGGGTGGTTGATAGGGGCAAAGAAGCCCATTCTTACAGAAGTTTCCTAGAACTTAGTCTGGCCTTCAGGGTTGGACCACAGCACAAAGAACCCAACATACCAGTCAACTCTCCCAGGACTAGTATCGAATCAGGTAATGACAATTTAGGGCTCAATTGAGACTTGAAAAATGAAGGCGCAAGACTGGGCTTTGTTGTAAGATGGGGTAAAAACCTAGTATGTGGGTATGTGTGTGTGGGGGAACAGGGTTAGTTTTACAGTTAAGATCATCCTGTGCCATGCTTAAAAATTGCTAGACATCATTATCTCCATTTATTTCATGATCACTCTGTGTCATATTACTAACCAATGCTTCCTACTCCTTTCCACATTTATTCATGGATAAAATTTTTACCACGGAATATCCCAGTGACCATCTTTACTAGGAAAAAATGATAATCAGAAGAAGATATAACAGTCACAGAGATGAGCCTTGCTTATGCATTTCCTGCCTATGGCCCTGTGATGGGGACCCCTTCCCACCTTCCTGCCCTGCCGTGACAGAGGGAATGCACCTTCCCAAGACCTGTGACACTGTTGAGGATGGCTGTGTGAGTTCCCCCCTCAGACATACCTGGCTCACTTTCTAGAGGCCCACACCTGAGCGGAGACCACACCCCGGCCTCCTCTTAGCAGCTGCAGTGCTCACCTGGGGAGGAAACGCCTGGGAGACCCAGCACCCTCCATACACAGCTGACTCAATAAAAGGCACTTTGTTCCTGAGGACTTGTTCATTGATGTATCATTGTGTCCCTCCCTGCCCGAGAGATTTCCTGTGTCAGGCTAACACCTTCTCTGATGCCTTTTCCCCCTTTCTGACAATATGTGGACTAAGACAAGCTGTTTGAAACCTCTGGTATTGTTTCCCCTCCAGGGGGAGGGACTTTATTGCCACTGGTAAGACTAGCACCTCAGATCTTGTGACCCCATTTTTGCTGGGGGTGTGACACCCAGGCCTGTGGGACTTCAAGGCAGTTACACAGCGCCCCCAGGGTTTCCCTGGGACCCCTCAGTCTCAGCACTTAGACATGACTTTGAGTGTAAGATAGGAGCTGGGCTATGGGAAAGCAGAGGTCTTAGTTTCCCACTGCATTTGTGTTAACTTGTATAAATAGCATCAGAAAGTGGCTCCTCTGCTTTACAAATGAGAAAAAAAATGACTGAACAAAGCAGCCCAGACCCCAAAGGGTGAGGGTAGAGTGAAGGCGTTGAGTCCTGCACTTAAGTTTTCAGGGAACTGTAGCTTCATTCCTCATCATGAGAGAGAAGATGGCACAGACCCGACTCACCCATGCCCTTTCTCTCCCGCCCTGAGAAGGTCAGAGCTGAGGAGGGAGAGGACTGAAATGGTGTGCTGACAGGGAAGTTCTCGTCACTGTAAGGAGCACATTTACAAAATAGAAAAGAGTGAATGGCTGACTCAGCACTAACCCTTACCCAGGGCTAAGCTGGCAGCGGCTCCAGGCTGGCCCCAGTCAATCCCTTTAGAAGGTTCTGTCAGACTTCTGGTGAAGCAACAAGTGCCACCTGGAGGGTGTCACTCTCTCAGGAGGCTGGAGAGATTGATGTATAGCCATCTTAGGTGAGGCTGGAGTATTACTAGAACGCATACAGCATGGTGGAGTTACAGTCACCCTGAGAGGGCTTATGCTGTGAGGTTTGAGTTGAGGGAGGCCCATCGATGCCTGAGGAACATGGCTGAAGCATGTGATGACTTCTTGGCCTGGATTTGGTCTGGTGGGTTTGATGACCCTTCTCCAGAAGGGCAGCACCCCAGCAACCTCTTCCTCTTGACTCTCCTGATGTGCTTGCTGTTGCCACTTGGCAAATGAGCCTTGGTTATAGCTACTGTTGAATTTCAGCCATCTCCAGTCTGTGGGGGGCCCGGTTCCAAGTCTGCCATGAGCTCTCATAGGACTCCTGCTCACCCATCCTCCACCCCACACTCTCCATCCCTGCCTGCCTCCCTTTCCCTCTCCCCTTTGTCTTCTCCCTCCACCTAATCCCATTTTAACACTTTTCTCCATTTTAAAATCTTTGCTTCTCTTCTGACTTGACCACTTTTCTCTTTCTAGACTCAAAGAAGTCTTTTTAGAAAACTTCTTGTTATGCGTGGTCAAGAATAAGGAGGTCTGACTGAATGGGAGAAGATATTTGTCAATGATAAGGGGTTAATGTCCAAAATTTATAAAAAAACTCATTCAACTCAACACGCAAAAAACAAACAACCCAATTAAAAAATGGGCAGAGGACACGAAGAGACATTTTTCTAAAGAGGACATACAAATGGCCAACAGACATATGAAAAAATGCTCAACTTCACTAATCATTAGAGAAATGCAAATCAAAACCACAATGAGATACCACCTCACTCAGGTCAGAATGGCTATCATCAATAAATCAACAAACAAGTGCTGATGCGGCTGTGGGGAAAAGGGGACCCTGCTGCACTGTTGGTGGGATTGCAGATTGGTGCAGCCACTATGGAAGTCAGTATGGAGGTATCTCAAAAAACTGGAAATGGAACTACCTTTTGACCCAGCAATTCTGCTCTTGAGTATCTATCCAGAGAAATCCAAAACACTAATTCAAAAAAAAAATATGTACCCCTATGTTTATTGCAGCGTTATTGACAATAGCCAAGACATGGAGACAATCGAAATGCCCATCCGTGGACGACTGGATTAAGAAACTGTGGTACATTTATACAATGGAGTATTACTCAGCCATAAAGAAGGATGAAATATTATCATTTGAAATGATATGGATGGATCTAGAGAACATTATGCTAAATGAAATAAGTCAGGTGGAGAAAAACAAATACCATATGATCTCACTTATATGTGGAATCTGAAGAATGGAATAAATAAGCAAACTAATCAGAAACAGTCTCAGAGATATAGAGAAAAAGCTGAGGGTTGCTAGATGGAAGGAAGGATGGGGATGGGAGAAGGGAAAGGGATTAGAAAGCACAAATAGGTAACCACAGGATTGCCATGGGGATACGAAAGACAATTTGGGGAATATAATCAATAATGTAAAAATTTTGTAAGGTATCCTATGGACACTTGTCTTATGAGGGAGACCACTTCATGGATGGTGTAGATTTCTGACCACTGTACTATACACCTGAAGCTGAAGCTGAATAATAATGAATGTCAGCTATAATTTAATATATATAGTCATAGGATGTGGAGTACAGCATAGGGAATAGAGTCAGTGGAACTGCAATAGCTATATACAATGTCAGAGGGGTAGTAGATTGGGGGGGTACACTTTGTGAAAGGTGTAAATGTCTAACTATTATATTGTTTTGTACACCTGAAACTAATTAAAAAAATACATTTAACAGCAAAAAAAAAAAATAGAATAAGGAGGCCTGGGTTTTTGGAGCAGCTCTGCCATTTAACCAGCTGTATTACCTAAGACAAGTTACCTGGCCTCCAGTGTGCCGTGTGGCCTAGATGTTTATTTCAAATTTTTGAATATATGATAATATGGTTCTAAAACTTTAAAATTTTTGCATTGAAAATTCTACCTGTCATCCCCAGCCATGCAGTTTCTCTCCTTGTAGGCAAACAAGGTCATAGTGTTATCTCTCAGAAGGATACACACACATTCTCTCTCTCTCTCTCTCTCTCTCTCTCTCTCTCTCTCTCTCTCTCTCTCATAGATTAATACTCTTTTTCTCCATTATCATACAAATAATAACACATCATACACACAGTTCAGCACCTTGTGTTTTCCAATTTAACATATTTCTGGGCACTTTCCATATCAGCCCATAGAGAACTTCCTCCCTCTTTCTTCCAGGTGATTAGTGCTCCATTGAACAGTCAGTCCTGTATTGGTGGACACAAGGCTGTGTCCAGTCTTTTCTATGCTTCACTGCTATGACGGATAACCTTGCTTATACATCATCGGGCCTATGTATGAGCGGATTTGTGGTATGTAGTCCATGAAGTAGAATTTCTGGGTCAGACTGAAAGACAGAGCCAGGCCAGACAAGCACATAGCAATTAGGCATATGACCGTGGGTCAGATACTTGGTATTTCTTTTTTATAAAGTAGGGGCTTGGCCTGGGTGACCTGCCAGTCCTTTCTACCTTGGGAGTTCCTGGGATTCAGAACTTCCCACCTGGGAGGAGTTTGGCACCAAAGGTGCATCTGGCCCTTGTGATCTGCCCACGGACACAGCGTCCCTGGTTCCAGGCCACCACAGCCAGCTGGGAGCCAGGTTCCATTCTGTGCACAACCAGTAGGGCAGGACCTGGAGACACAAGTCATGTCTGACTTCATTTGTCCTCAAGTAGCATCTCTGTTCTGTTCTGACCTTTTTACAGGAAGCTGTTTTGGTTGGCTCTCTGGAAATCAGAGGGGGCATGGAGACATTTTGCTTCAATTTACAAAATTGAGGAAAATGAAAGGGCTAAATATACCTAAGATGAATGAAGTGAAACATTAGCCAGGATACTGGGGGTATGAGGACAGTAATGAGATATTTAGCACATTATTCAATAATACCATCAACTAACCAATGCATGTTTGTTGGTATATTGACTAAAGACAAGCCTGTCTAATTGCTTTGTCCTCACTGCATATTGAATTGTGTAGGCTAAGTCTTAGGATAACTGCTGTGCAGGTATGAGCTTCCAACATGTTCTCTGATGCTCACTGTTACCATAGATCATATCTGAGCATCAGACACCCTAAGATCACTCAAACAAGCCGCTAGTTTATGTGCCGATGAGCAAATGGAAACCAGAAATGGGGAAGTGAAAGGGCCCTGAAAGCACACCCTGCTGCTCGGGGGTGGAGAGTGCGTTTGGCAGTGGAATGTTCACTATGGCAGGTAAAGCAAGGTAGACAGACGTCCCTGCCACAGGTCTTCACTCCCCAGTAGCACAGTTGGCATACATAAGGGGCCCGATGGTGCATAGTTGTGGGGTAGGCAGAACTCAGAGACCAGGCAAAAGGCGTCAGGACCCTCTGATAGAGGGAGGAGAATTAGCGAAGGCTCTAATCGTCCAGGGCCTGTGTGTCTGGACAGGTTGCAGACACAGACATAGGCACAAGGGCAGGAACGAGGCCAGGATAAGATTTACAACTGAGGCGCCCCATGGGGACAGGACAGAAGTGCAGCCATCAGAATAGGGACTGGAGCAAGGGAGATTGATTGGGGGCAGCACCTGGTCTTGGTTGGTGATTAGCTCTAGAGACTGGGAGTAGTAAGTCTGCAGATAGGAACGTCCCAGCCCACGGTGGGGAGAAGCAAACCAGGAACCAGGGGTTCTCATGACCTCCTGGAGAGGCTGCCCTCAACTCCCTCCCTCCTCCCTCTGCAGACCCGCCACTGCCCTTGTTCAGGTTCCCATGTCCCTCTCTAGGACCGATGCGATGGCTTAACTGATGAAATTCTTCATCATTTCCCCCCTCAACCCATGCTCCACCCGGCAGCCGTGGCCATGTCCCTCCTCCACCTGAAACACTCAGTGGCTCTCCTGTCTCCCCCAAGGGCCATATGAGACTGGAATGACTGGTCTCCCTCCTTTTCAGCCTCACCTCTCGCATTTCTGTGCTCCCGGAACACTAAGCGGCCATGGTGTTTCTAGCCTTTGAATCTGTGCTCATATTATTACCTTTGCTTAGAACTTCCCTCTTTACCTTATTTACCTGGGTGATTTTTATTTTCAAAACTCAGCTTTGGCTTTGTCTCCCCCAGAGAGCTTTTTCTCCTTCCCAAGAGTGGCCTGATCCCCATGATCCCTCAACTTTGGCTGTGTGTCCAAATGGAGAATTTTTAAAGCTACTGATGCCAGGGCCCCACTCCAGACCTATTAAATCAGTAGGTCTGTGCTATGCATGCTGATGCCTTGAGCTGAGGTCATGATGTCTCAATTTTATTTCCCAGTGGTTCAGAAAAAAAAGTGTGTGTGTATCTATCATCTATCTATCTATATCTATCTATCTATCTATCTATCTATCTATCTATCTATCTATCTCCATCTATCATCTATCTAAATGTTAATATATGTATAAATAAGTGTTTATTGTACTGCTATTATATGTTTTCTGTTAAATTTTTTTTTAAATAAAAATATTGAGAAAAAATGATGAGTTCCATCCAGATCAGTCTGGCTGTCTGTGTCTTCACAAAGCTCCTGAGTGGTGCTGCTGTACAGGACTGGTGAGGACTGTAAACTCCATCATTTGCCCTGTTCTTTGATAGTCTCTTTATTGTGGCTCTGACTTCCCTAGGAGACGGCCAGATTTTTGAGGGCTGGGGCTTCTGCCTTAGAAATTTGCATGCCCCTATCTTTCCAGCCCAGCATGTGCCTGGCCCGTGGTGGGTATTTAAGTCCAAGGTATGCACATACAGCACATCTAACTTGGGCTAGCCACATCGCCACATGTGGCTTGTGGCTACAATACATATTGGATGGTACAGATATTCCAAACATAACAAAGGGTATTTATTTTTTTGGTGGCTAGATACTCATGTTATTTCAGACCATGCCCTGGAGATAGCAAATTAACCTTTTTACTCTTGATTTACCTTGAGCACAGCTTTCAATAAATCATGGCATGACAGCTCCAGACTCTACCCTTCGAGCAGCTCAGGAGTGCCCACAGAACTTCTGAAAGCCCCTAGCGTCCACCCAAATGAAGCCTCAAGTGCTCCATCTGTGATCAGGATGGCTTGCCATCTCTTTCCATGGCAGACACAGAGCTGCTTGGCCTCACTTTCCTGGAGGTGACCTTCTCTCGTCTCCCAGTGCCCCTTGAGCGAGCCAGCACTATCCCTCCTCTGCCATCCCAGGACTGGGAGATGGAATGGAGGCTGAGAACAATTAGTGACCTGTCTGAAGCCAGGCAGCAATTTGTCAACACTGATGGAACACAAGCTGTTAGGCCCTGGGTGGCCTTTTAAAAGTGCTCTGCAGTGCAAGCTTTGTACATTCCCAGCATTTTTATAAGAGCAGTATCCAGAATGATAATAACTAAATTCTCACCAGGCTTGATGCTTTACTTAACTGATTTCATCTTCACAGCACCTTCTGAGGTGGTTACTCTTATCCCCACTTTACAGATGAGGAAACTGAGGCACAGAGAATTACATGGTTTGCTTAAGGTCACACAGATAAGAGACAAACAGCAGCCAAACCCAGACAGAGCCCAAGCCCCCCACTGCACCTTTCAGACTTGGGTTGGCCCACCAGCGTTTTCTTCTCAGTAGGGAATGTAGATTCCTACTCTTTCCTTAGCACCTTGAAAAGTGCCTGACACCTACTAGCTGCTTAATTTATCTGTTGACTGACTGTCACCTATTTGCTGCTGGTGATGTCCCACCTTAGCGCTAGATCACAATGCAGGCTGAGGGCTGCTCCACTTGGCACTTTTTGTCCTGCACTTGAATTGACTTTGACTCATGCCTTGCCTCCTGATGCACTTGACTTTTGTCTGTGGTCTGTCTGCAGATGAGCTGAGCCCTGCCCCAAAGCCAGAGATATGTTTACCTGCAATTCAGGCTCAAGGAAGATCTGATATTGGCATGAGCATTTTCTCACTTGCTGAATGAGGAGGCTAGACCAGATGATCTCAAAGGAGTACAAAGCTTCCCACCCCTTTATTCCTGGCAGGCTGGGATTGCAGGGTGGAGGAGTTGGGAGGTGGAGGTAGGGTAGAGGCTGATGTGCCAGGATTTCTGTGTGCAAAAAAACGTGTACTGTGCCAGCCTTCATGGGTGGTTGCAGCTAGGAGAGCCTAGGACTGGCTACCCATCCACTGGCCTTTAAATCTAGCTGCATGTAGCAAGTTCCCCTTTTCCCTCCTCCCTCCCCAGGCTCTAACCCAGGTCTGCCTGACTCCAGTCTCTATTTGTTTTCACACTGGCTGATGGAAGCAGGCCTGTTCTGAGGAGAAATCATCCTGTGCTTCCTTTACACTCACCCACTAACACCTCTTTTTGACATCTGTATAACTCCTCATTTTCCTGCATAGTAAGACTAGGCACAGAGACCACCAAAGGCTTCCTCAGTGGTGGTGGGTGTCAAAAGGTACAGTCTTGGGAGGGCCCTGAGAAGCAAGAGGTCCTTTGTTGTTGGGGAGCCTGCAACCTGGTTGCTCCACCTCTTCCCCTGTGCAGTCCCAGGAGATGTGCAGACCTCACTCACCAGGTCTGGGGCCTTCAAGTTCATGTATCCTGCTCTTGGTAGGAATGAGGGGTCCTGGGAGAAGAGGCCTTAAACTGTGTGGAGAGAAACTGGAGAGCAGGGCTGTGGGTCAGGGTAGGACACAGGGCCAGCTAAACCCAGGTCCACGTGCGGGTTTTCCCCTTGTTTGATATCCTTTGATTCTCCAATGAGGATGTTTCCTTGATACCACAGGACAATGTCTGACCATTTCTCTTCTCTCTCTCTCTCTCTCTCTCTCTCTCTCTCTCTCTCTCTCTCTCACACACACACACACACACACACACACACACACACACACACACACACACACAACCAAGCCCTAGATCTGAGATCCTCAAAAATAACATTATTCAGTCATGAGAAAGAAGGAACTGCTGTCATTTCCAAAACATAGATGAACCCGGAGGGCATTATACTAAATAAAATAAGCCAGACAGAAAAAGACTAATACTGCATGGTGTTATTTATATGTAGAATCTAAAAAAAAAAGAAAAAAAAAGTCAAAAATCATAAAAACAAAGTAGAAAAGTGGTTACCAGGGCTGTGGGTAGGGTGGGAAATATAGAGTGAGGTTGGCAAAAGGGTACAAACTTTCAGCTATAAGAGGAATAAGGTCTAAGGATCTAATATATAACATGGTGATGATAGTTGATAATGCTGTTAGATAACTAAAATTTGCTAAGAGAATAGCACTTAAATGTTCTCACAAAAAAGGAGATAAATATGTGAGTTGATGGACGAATTAATTAGAGGTGGAATCCTTTCACAATGTATATGCATATTAAATCACCATAATGTACACATTAAATATCTGACAATTTTATTTCTCAGTTTTATCTCAGTAAAGCTGGAGGGAAAGCGGTCATGTGGGCAAACTTCTCAGAGGATTTAATGTCACACTTTCAAATTTGATTAAACAAAGCCATCTGGAAACTCTCCCAGAGGCTGTTATTCTTTAACTCCCTCAAAAGCAGGGGTCAGTGATGCTAAATGCAGAATGACATTTCACTAACTGGGCAACACCAGCCCACAGAATCAAAAGCTTTCATGGAAAAACCAGATTTACCTCAAATATTAGCAGACTGGATGTGACTGGTGGAATGTTTGGAGCTTTAAATTGCCAGGTCCTCTCCATCCCTTCCAGGGACATCCTGGTCAGTCAGGATGTAGGTTTCAGACAGGACCACCCCCTCCCCACAGCCTAACAGCTCAGTCTTCCTAAGGACTTCAGGGCTTTCATTCTCTTCCCACAGAGACAGGTGAAATCTGGGGACACAGACAAATCGTGGCTGAGAGAGACACAAGTCACCCTAACATGATGTGGAAAGGGTGGGCTGCCGATGGAGGCAGGCGCAGGGCGCCAAGGAAACCAGGGTGAGGGCTCTCTACCACAGCCTGGGGGAGATCCGCGCTGGGCTCCTGGAGAAGGTAACCCAGAGCTGAGCCTGGAAAGGCGAGTAGGAGCCAGCCAGGGCATCCCCAGCAAAGCAGGCAATTCAGGGTGTGGATGTGGGCAGTGTTGCTGGAGGATCAGGCAGGACACACGAGGCAGGAGACAAGCTACAGCCCAGGAAGAAGCCGGCCACGGAAAGCCCTGTGTGCTGTGATAGGGGCTTGGACTTCATCCTGCAGGTACCGAGCCTCCCATAGAGGGTTTTAACTAAGGCAGTTACAAGGGCAAATAATAGTAAGGGCAGGCATTGAATGAATACTTTTACATGGCATTGTTCTAAGGGCTTTGCATGTGTATATTAACTTATTTAATCCTTACAACAACTCTATAGGGCATCTACCAATAGTATTGCCACTTCACAATTGAGAAAACTGAGGCATGGAGTTCCCCTGTGGTCACATAGCTCCTAAGTTATGGAGCCGGGATTTGAAACTAGGAAGTTTCATTCTTGAGCCCATTCTCTTAGCCACTCTGCTACTATTAATATTTATAATTTTGCAGCCATCACTTTTCAAAAGGGATTTCAGGTGATTTATAATGAAACTACATATGTACAGAGTAAGCAAATTAAAAAATAAAATTCAAAGAGAAAGCGGGCTCAGAAACACAGAAAAGCAAGGAGATATTTACTGCAAGAACCCAGGATGGGTAATCACAGAATTTAAACCCTAACCTCCATCGGAGCTTTCTGACAAGAACAGTTCTAAATATATCAGGATGCAACTCCCTTACTCCTTGCTCAGTAAGGGGTAGCATACATGTGCACCTGGAGAGACACTGCTTTTGTGTGCTGAATTCTAGAAAGAAATTTGTTGTCTAATCCCTGATATTAAATCTGATATAAGATGCTCAGCATATTAGTTTCCTAGGGCTGCTATAACAAATTATTGCAAGTTTGTGGCTTACAACAACAGAAATTTATTTTCTCACATTTCTGGAGGCTGGAATCAAGGTGTCTGCAGGGCTGGTTCCTTCTGGCGGGCCTGAGGAAGAAGCCATGCCTCTCTCCTAGCTTCTGGTGTCTGCTTGCCTCTCTCCTAGCTTCCTGGCATTCCTTGACTTACAGATGCGTCACTCTAATCTCTGCCTTGATCTTCACATGTTCTCCTGTGTGCCTCAAAACTCCCTCTCCTTTCTCTTGTAAGGGCATCAGCCCTTGGATTTAGAGCCCACCCTAAATCCAGGATGATCTCATCTCAAGATCCTTAACTTAATTTCCTCTGCAAAGACTGCATTTCCAAGTAAGTCACATTCATAGGCTTCAGGGGGAGGACATGTTGGGGGAGGGAGGCAATATTTAACAATACACAAGGCATTTAATAGCAATTCTGCAAAATAATTAGAAATATTTTTTAATGGCTGTTTCTTACAGTGATAAAAGCCAAAGATAGATTTTTGATTGCAATTCAGCCCACTTGAGATAGGCAGCTGTATTTAATTGAGCCACCTAGGGCATTATCCATCCTCCTGAAAGGATCCTTGCATAGAATGTCTTGTGAGCTGTGTGTCTTTGGTGGGGAGAGCTTCATGGTAAGTGAACTCAGGTGACAATGAAGTAGAGTTCAGGCCAGCACCTAATGATGGGAGGTTGCCTGATCTAGTAGAGAACCTTCTAACTTGGGAATCACCAGGGGGAGATTTTGCAAAATACACATGCCCCAGTCACACCCAAAGCAAATAAAGCAGGACCTCTGACATCTAGTGTCCTTTCTTTTGTATTGACTTTTTAATGGGAATCTCCATTTGTGATGGAGTGGTTGGGACAACCTGTTCCAGGATGCTTCTGGTTTCCTGTCAATCTAGTGACATGGGGGTGAGGGAGAAGGGGGCACATCGCCTGCAGAGCAGAGGTGGCCTTGAGATTCTACCTGGGTTTGCCTTTCTGGCTTCTTTCCAAAGAAGGACACACTTGTCCTTCTCTGGAATTCAATATCCTCATCTCTTAAATGGGGTAAGCATGCATAACTCCTAGAGTTGTTGTCAATATGAAAAGAAACATATATAAAACACTGAACTCAGCATCTGAAACCTGTGGAGTAAGATAGAAGTGTATGGAAGGGCCTTATTGTGTGTCCTAGAAACCATTAGTGTCCTGGAGATTTCTGGGGCTGATCACTGTGCTGATGGAGGAGAGCAAGAAACTCACAGCCGTGGTTCTTCAGAGCTTAGGAAGAAAAGCCCTCAGCACCTGGTCTTCTCATCTCTTTCTTGAAAAGGTTGTTGATTTTATATTTGTTATTCAGCAATCATTGTTGTCCAAGAGGAAAAGCTATTTAATGGGACTTCTATGTCCTGCCAGAACAATGAATATTGAGAAGTGGGTATTGGGGGACTCTGGTGCAAACTCAATTTCTCCTAATAAGCTAGACTCTTGGCTCACCTGTAGACTTAGCCCAAACTTCACAGTAAATCCCCTGAACCTTGTATATCTCAGAGCTAGAATATCATAGGACATATTTATCACGGATGTTTTGAGGACAGCAGCTAATTTTCAAATAAGAGTTTTCCCAGAAGTAACAAGCATATCTTTACACTGGGTCTTCCTTACGTGAGAGTCAAAACAATACCTCAGGCATCATTATATAAACTGTAATTATTATAAAATGTCATTTCCCCAAAAACTGGCATTCAAAGTCTTCCAGGATCTAACCTATGTTCCAAACTCAATTATTATCTACTGATTCATCCTATGCACTGGCCAAGTATGATAGTTACCTCAGGCTTCCATAACAATATACCATAGACTGGGAGGCTTAACCAAGAGAAGTGATTTTCTCATAGTCTGGAGACTGGAAGTCTGAGGTAAAGACGTCAGAATGGTCAATTTCTGGTGAGAGCTTTCTTTCTGGTGTGTAGACGGCTGTCTTCTCCCTGTGCCTCTGTGTCCTCACATGACCTTTCCTTGGTTTATGCATGTGATGGGAGGTGGTAGGGTGGGCGGGGAAAGGGCTGGGGGCAGGGAGGAAGAGAGAGAGGGGAGAGAGAGAGAGAGAGAGAGAGAGAGAGAGAGAGAGAGAGAATCCTATAAATCAGTTCCCCACCCTTATGACCTCATTTAACTGTAATTACTTCTTTATTTCAAATGCAGCCACCACATTGGGGGTAGGGTTTCAACATATGATTTGGGGAAGGACACAAACATTCAGTCCATCAGCAAGCTGTTGATCCCCATGCAAGGCTTGAGTTCTCCTACCACCAGTCTTGGATCCATCTATTTTCTCTTCCTGGAGTGGCTTTTCCCCAGTCAACTCATATTCCAATTCTCCCTACCACAGATACCTTCTCTCCCACAAAACCTCCCTGGACTCTTTTCCCATTTTTCCCCCAAATGGAAGCTGGAAGTTCCCCAGGTTTGTTTTAAGCTTGTATAATATTTCCTCTCTATCTTTTCCTTTCTCTCCTCATATTCTTGTCCTGGCCTACTTTTTAAGCCCTTGGCCCCCAGCCCTGGCTGTGCAGCTACTTGTAGAGATTTTAAAAGTTCAGATGCTAATCTCCCCTCCAGACAGCCTGAAAAAGAATCATTGATAATGGGGCCGAGGACTGTGTGTCCTGAGGTTGGGACCATATTGATGTGTAGCAATCAGGGGTGAAACCACCATACTAGGCTGTAAACTCTTTAAGAATGTCATCTCTGTAGACACAACATGGTGCCCTTTTGTGCTCCCTGTTATTTACTAGCCTTTTGCTGACATTTCCTTTAGCAGTATGTTGCCTAGACTTCTTTCCCAGATGTAAGTTTAGTTCCAGATGCAAGTTTGGTTCTGCCAATGAGATGCACTGTGTGCGCATCTCCATTTTGTGGGCTTTGGGAGAGAGCAAGCAAACTTAACAAAATGTCATCAAAGAAATAAGAAATGCTATTTGTTGAATGCCTATGAAGTCTGGAAATTGTACAAGGTACTTTACATACTTTATGTTGTTGTTGTGTTAAAACACACACAACAGAAAATTCACCATTTTACAGTGTACAATTTAGAACATTCATAATGTTATATAACCATCACCAATATCTAGTTCCAGAAAATTTTTATTATCCCCAAAGGAAACCCAGTACTTATTAGGAAGTTACTCCCTTCTCCTCCCTACTTCCTGCCCCTGGCAACCACTGATCTGCTTTCTGTCTCTGTGACTTTACCTATTCTGGTCATTTTCATAAATGAAATCACACAATATGTGGCCTTTTGTGTCCGGTGTCTTCCACTTAACACAATGTTTTCAAGTTTCATCCCTGATACATTGTAGCATGTATTGATACTTTCTTCCTCTTTATGACTGAATAATATATCTTATTGTACAGCTATACTACATTTTGTTTATCCATCATTTTGGGTTATTTGGGTTATTTCCACCTATTGGCTAGTGTTGCTATGAAGATTTGTGTGCAAGTGTTTGTTTTAACAACTTTTTTCAATTCTTTTTTATTTACTTTTAAAAATGGATACAATTAATATCTTATTTTACAGAGCAGAGGATGGGATTAGGCTTTGAAGATCGTACTCAAGTCAGATAGTTAGCAAGTCACACAGTTGGAATATCAATTCTGGTTTCTGTCTCCAGATTCTAGGCTTTCTCCTCTGCACTGTAAGCTGCTTCTGAGAAGTCACACCTGCCCTGCCCTCTGTGGTAAACTTGGAGTTATGCTTTCTTCCTTCCTGTTCTCAACTTTGGAACACTCCTTTTCAGGCATCCAAGACATGTTGTGTCTGACATGAGCTTGTTCTCTCTTTGAAGTCTCTGTCCCAGAAGAGCAGGCAGACCTTACATTTATCAAGGGAGGAGATTGTATGAACTGCTACTTGAATACTTTATTATAAAGGATTATATCAGTATACATCCTGAATTGCCCTTATGATAAATAGTTCCTCTTTCATCAGGATTAATGTAACTTATCCTCCTAGAATCAATTCTTCATTATGCTTATCTGTGTTGATGTAGAATTTATAGTGTTTACTGTCATAATCAGTCAAACATTAATGACAAAAGAAGACACTGGAGTTCCTGTCATCTTGAGACTTGAGGAAAATGATGGTGAGTGATGGGAAAAGGAAGGAAATGTGAAATCTCTCAAGAAAGAGCCAATGGGAAAGGATTTTTAAGGTGCCTAACAGTAACTGGAAGCAAAGGGAGAAAACTGGGTCCCTGCTGAAGAGTAAAGGTCTCCTCGTTATCTTATGAAGGTCAACAAGTTTGGGGGTCAAGGCTAGAGTAATCCATGAGGCTTTGGTCTTGAACTTGGGGATGGGAGCTTGGGGTTTTGGTGTATTGCCAGGAGGAAAATTCCCAGGTGGATTGGGAGAAATTGTGTTGGGAAAAGTCCCAACATCTCAAGGACCAAATAGCCAGTTTGGGCTTGAGAGGGGTGGGCCTGAATAAGCCAGACTTGGTTGTTTGTCCAGTTTATCTGTTGCTGCAGAAAAAAAACCATTGCAAAACAGTGGCTTAAAACAGAATGTTTATTATTTCTCATAGTTTCTAGGTCAGGAACTGGGAGATAAGTCAGCTGGCTGGCTCAGTCTCTGGACCTCTCATGCAGTTATGGTCTGAGAGCTCCAGCTGGAGCCAAAATGCTAGGAGGGGAAGGTGGTAGAGCAGCTGGGGCTGGCCAGCATCTTCCTCTTCAGGTGGCTTCAGGGCTTTTTCATATGGTCTCTCCACCATAGACTAGCTTGGGCTTCTTCTTACATGACAGCTCAGTATCTCAAGTTAAGTATTAAAGAGATCGAGAAAGCTTGGCAGAAGCTGCGCAGCTTTTTATGATCTAGCCTTGGAAGGTCACATAGCATCCATCTCTTGGTGGGGAAGTAGCAAGATTCTGCAGGAGCTTGTGGGACTGAAAATATTGTTGCAGCCATTTTTGGAAAATGCAACCTGTCACAGTAACTAAGTACCTTTTTGTACTTTACATATTATTGTATTCTTCTCTTTTACTTCTTTAAGATTCTCTACACAATAACAAGAATGATGCTGGGAACCTGAGGTCGGGGGCAGGAGAGGACCCAGCTGCAAACCCTGGTCCTGAGGCTGTAGAGTCAGAATGTTTATTCATTCATTCATTCTTTTTTTAAAATTGATTTTATTTTTTTAGAGAAGTTTTGGATTCATAGCAAAATTGAGCAGAACGTACAGAGTTCTCACATACCACCTTGTCCCACACGTGAATAATGTCTCCTCCATCAACATCTCTTACCAAAGTGGTGCATTTGTTACAATCCATGAATCTACATTGGTCCATTATTATCACCAGAGTCCATAACTTACATTAGAGTTCTTTTTGGTGTTGTATGTTCCATAGTTTGGGAAAAAGGTATAATGACATGTATCCACCATTACAGTAGCATACAGAAAAATCTCACTGCCCTAAAAATTCTCTGTGCTCTGCCTGTTCATCCCTCCCTTCCCTCTAGCCCTGGGCAGCCACTGATCTCCATAGTTTTGCCTTTCTTAGAATGTCATATAGTTGGAATCATTCAGTATGGAGCCTTTTCCAGATTGATTTCTTTCACTTAATAATATGCATTTAAGGCTATCATGTATTTTCATGGCTTAATCATTTCTATTGTATTTTTTTATTAGTTTCAGGTGTACAACACAATACAATAGTTATACTCTTTACCCCCCAAAATGACAACTCCCCTCCCCCAGTTCGCCACCCCACTCACCCCCATATTATACATATCTATCACAACTCCCCAGACTCCCCTCCACAGTGTACTCCACATCACGTGACCATCCACATATTCAGTTACAGTTGAATAATATTCCATTGTCTAGATGTTTCACTATGTATTTATTTATTTATTTACTTACTGAAGGAAACATTTGTGGCTTCCAAGTTTTGGCATTTATGAACAAAGCTGCTAAAAACATCCATGTGCAGGTTTTTGTGTGGACTAAGTTTTCAACTCCTTTGGGTTAAATACCAAGGAGTGAAATTGCTAGATCATATGTTAAGAGAATTTAGTTTTATAAGCAACTGCCAGACTGTCTTCCAAAGTGGCTGTACATTTTGCATCCTCACCAGCAACAAGTGAGAGTTCCTGTTGTTCCACGTTCTTGCCAGCATTTGGTGTTGTCCGTGTTTTGGATTTTGGCCATTCTAATAGGCGTGTATTGGTTCATTCATTTTTTCAACAAATAATTACTATCTGCTATGTATCAGATAATGTTATCAGGCCTTAGACCATCTCAGTGATCGAAACAGACCTAGACCACTGCTCCCATGTGGCTCCCATTCCGGTAGAAACTTATTAAGCATGTTTTATATGTCAGGCTCTAAGCATATTACATAGGTGAGCTCATGTAATCCTCACAGAAACTCTGTGAAGTAGGTAACATGCTTATCCCATTTTACTCTGGCACAGAGAGGATGAGCAACTTGTCCAAGGTCAAACAGCTAGCAAGAGATAGAGCTACAATGTGTATCCAGGTGTCCTGGCTCCAGAGTCTCTGCTCTATGCTGTGCTACCTCTGGATCTGGAAGGGATTCTGGAGATCAGTGAGCTCTTCCCCTTATTCCACAGATGTGAACTCAAAGGCACCAGGTGGTGAGGTGACTTTCCCAAGAGCAAACAGCTAGTTAGTGTTAGGACCGGGACTAGAATCTTACCTTCTGGAACATGACTCTTTTTACTGTACCTTTAGATTATTTGGGCAAAGAAATCTGAAGGATGGGGGCTTAGTCGTATACTCATTTTCTCCCCTTCTTCACTTTCTCCCCTTCTTTGGGGACAAATAGTAGTTTCCCTATTTTTTATTTATTTTCAACTGGGCAACAGTCCTTGTTCTGTCCTCCATGGGTGGGTAGAAGGTGTTCTGATCAAGTTGACTAATGGTATTTTCCCACACAGCTACCCCTCGTCTGAAGGTGCATTTCCCTTCCTCTTGTTTATTTGTGGGGCAAATGCTCCATGTGGGTCTCTGGGATGATCCTCACCCTTGTCAACTTTCCTCTCTCCTTTCCTTGGCCATCAGTGAGCCCAGGCTCCCCCATGGCATTGCCATCATGGCATGCCTGCTAAGGGTTAATAAAGAGAGAGATGTAGAGATCAGTTGTTCCTTCTCAAGCAGCCATCTTTGCATGAGAGGCCATCGAGGAAAAGCACAGCAAGGATGGTGCTCTGTGAACCTCTCATCTCTCAGTCACAATCATTTTAGTCACCAGGGGCCTCTAAACTGCAAGGAATGCAATAGGTATACAGAGTAAATCGGGGTACAATTGTCCATCATGGGGAACTGGAGAACACAGCTGCAGAATTTCAGTTTGGAAGTTAGAGTTTGGCAGCCATCCTCAGATTTCCCAGAACTCTTCCAATTTCATGCAACATAATTATTTTTAATAAAGATGACTCATTAAATAAGTAAATGTGATTTAATTTCTATGCCTTTTATAGGACTTTTCATTTAAATAAATCCACTAATCAGGAAAACAAAAGCCTTTCTCAGTGCCAAGGGTATGTATTTAGATTTTGGAAATATATTTCCCTTATTTATGGAGCATCCTGACTGGAAAGGAGTCAAATAAAATGTTGGCTGCGCACAGATCAGAGAGTTAGGAGTTGGAATCACATATCTCCATGGACTAAATGAGGTTATAATATATAACTGTACAGATTGTGCACCATACAAGGCTGCCACATGTAAGAATTCTCTTATTTGCATTGCATACATCATTGTTTCTATGTTTATTACAGTTTTATGACAGATGGACAGATTTTATTCTAGTATAATCAGTTTACCATATGAAAACAAATTCAAACAGAAAGAGGTGATGTACTTGTAGATAAATGAATGGGTAGATGACTGGATGGATGGGATGCATGGATGGATGAATAAATGAATGAACCAAGGAACTGGTCACAGAAGTTCATGGCTTAATATAATTGTCATGATATGGCATCTGCTCAAGTCTCCAGACACTTTCTCTGTTATCACACCCCAACTCCTTGCACCATGCTCCAGCCATACTGAATTTCAATCAGTTCTTCTAAAATGGAGACTCCCTTGCTACTCTGGGCCCTTACCTTCCTTGTTCTCCTTGATTAGCATCCATTTCCCTTTTCTGCTTGCCTGGCTAACTCCTACTCACATTTTAGGCCTCTATGTAAGGGTTATGTCATCCTGGAAGATTTCCTGGCCTTCTCTTGACCCTGGATTAGATGGTTACCTTCTGTGCTCTCATGGCCTCTTGTCCTTCTATATCAGAGCACCTATCATCTGGGAATACCAGCTGGATTCAGAGAGGGACCAAAAGGAAAAACCCAGTGGTTCATTTCTCCTGGACTCATGCTGTGTGGCCACCTGATTCAAGCACTTGAGGACAAGTACTTGCTTTGACAACAATCTGTGTATCATCTTCTGATGGCTTTATAAAAAATATGTCGCCTTTGGAAGTTGCTCCCTACCCTCGCCCTGCCCTATAGTTATCATTTAAATCTGCCATGTTTCAACCCATGGAGTTCTTGCTGAGAGTGGCTTTCTCTATGAAATTCAGATCAGGATGAGAGAATCTTGATGATAAGAGCCAGAAGGGACATTAAGAATTTTCTCATCAGATTCTGCATCATAAAGGTGAGCAAATGGATATTAAACTGGCAAAGACTTGCTCAAAGGTCACAGCAAATCTGTGGCAGAACCAGGACTCAAACCCAAGTTTCCTGGCTCCAGCCCTGGATTGCCCTCCCATTCAAGTAATCTGTGGAAAATTTCCCCCAAATGTACAGGTTGGTCCTTTCTCCTGTACTCTGCCAATGCTGAGACCATCCTGCATCAAAGTCCCTGGACCCATTCTCTCTTTTGCCCCAGTTCCTTGCACTCCCTGTGCAGTGGTGGGAACAATCAGGAGAGACATACTGTTGTCATGGGCGTAGTTACTCTCCTGGCAGCTCTTAAATGTATGTCTGGGGGGCGGGATGGGCAGCTCCTTTGGGCAGATTTGTTCTGGAGATTCAGAAAATTTGTCCTCAAGCACATTTTAATGAGGTAATTATGACATAAGGGGAGAAATTCTTGGTAAATGTGCATCTGGCTGGGAGAAGGCTACTGAACTGGAAGTTTCCTCCACCCTTGTCTGAGGAAAGCAAGTTAAGGGACATTGTTTTTGAACCAGAGATCGAACTACCTATTTGTTAATGGGGGAAACTATAGGAAGCACCTGAAAATTTAAAAACAGGGATTTCAAATTGGTGATCTGTGGGCAGAACTTGTCTATACACATATTTTGTTTGAGAAGCTTGGAGGCTTTTTAAAAAACATTAGCCACTGCACAAAAATTAAGAGATTTTTCCATAAAATAGGAAGATCTGGCAATACTGGGTCCTCATTCCAGTGAGGTGTCTGTAGCAGGGAGGAGAGCAGTGGCTTCCCTTTGAGACAAGGCCTGAGCTCATCCATGCCCACAGGCCCTACTGCTCATTCACACCAACACTTGGGTCCTGTGAACCTGTGACATGTGAGGGCCAGCATGGCAAGCGCCTCACACCCCTCTGTTCCACACCTTTCTATATCTGACTTACAGTTGGCATCATATTTTGCTTCATAGCCTAGATTCTTGAGTGCTTGACTTGTCAGCCCACAGGGCTCCATCCAAGCCCTCTGAGGGCTGGAGCATACTTTACTCAGTTTTGTAATCTCAGATCCTATACAGGTTCTGGTACATAACAGGCACTCACTAAATGTTCTTGAAATAAATGAATGAGCATTTCAATGTTCTAACTTGAAATCACAGTATAGGTTTGTTTTATTTTTCTCATATAAATTATTTAGGAACTTGATTTGCTACAGAACATTAAAAGGAAGCTTCACTGAATAAAATTATCTGTAAGATATCGAAACAAAGAAGCTAAGATAATCTCCTTGGATTCCTTTTAGTATTTAAATATAGGCAGCCCTCTTTCAGGTGAGTTAAAGACAGTCCTGCTGAAGATGGTGAAGGCTCCCTGTCAGCCCTAAGATCTCATCAGCTGGAGTGATGAAGGGGAGAACAGGACAAAGAACAGAGCAGGAAAGCCAGTGAACTTAGAATGAGACAAACCCGGGGTCACACCTGGCTTCATCACTTTTGACCTTGCAACTTTGGCTTGTGGCTTTACTTTCTTTTCTATTCTTTTTTAAAAAATTAGTTATTATTAAATTTATTGGGGTGACATCACTTAATAAAATTATATAGGTTTCAAGTGTACATTTCTATGATACATCATCTATATATTGAATTGTGTCTTCACCATTCAGAGTCAGTTCCTCCTTCCATCACCAGATAGTATTTTGTCCCCTTTTTCCTCTTCTACCACCTTGCCCCTTACTCTCTGGTAACCACTAAGCTGTTGTCTGTGTTTGCTTGTTTGTTTGTCTTGTTCATTGGTAGTTCAGTTTTACATCCTATAGATGAGTGAGATCATATGGTTCTTGGCTTTTTCTGTCTGACTTATTTAGCTTAGCATGACAATCTCAAGGTCCATCCACATTGTCGCAAATGACAGCATTTCATTGTTTTTAATGAGAGAGTAGTGTTTCATTGTGTATATATACCACATCTTCTTTATCCAATCATCTACCTAAGGACACTTTGATTGTTTCCATGTCTTGGCCACCGTGAATAATGCTGCAATGAACATAGGGATACATATATCTTTATGGATAAATGTTTTCAGATTTTTTTGGTAGATACCTAGAAGAGGGGTTGCTGGGTTGCATGGTAATTCTATTCTTAATTTTTTTGAGGAACCTCCATACTGTTTTTCATAGTGGTGTTAAATTGTCCCTTTTAAAATATGAAGTGATTTTTTTATATAGAAAAACCCTAAAAACCCCCACCAAAAAACTATGAGAAACAATAAACAAATATAGTAAAGTTGCAGGATACAAAATCAATGTACAAAAATCCTATACACTAACAATAAAATTTCAGAAGAAGAAATAAAAAATATAATTCCTTTTGCAATTGCAACTAAAAGAAGAAAATACCTAGGAATAAACTTAAAAAAGAATATGAAGGACCTATACACTGAAAACTATAAGACATTATTAAAAGAAATTGAAGAAGACACAAAGAAATAGAAAGACCTTCTGTGTTCATGGGTTAGAAAACTCAACACAGTTAAAATGACCATATTATCCAAAGCAATATACAGATTGAATGCAATCCCCATCAAGATACCATTGGCATTTTAAAAAAGAAATAGAACAAAAAATCATCAGATTTATATGGAATCACAAAAAACCCTAAATATCCAAAGCAATCTTGAGAAAGAAGAACAAGGCTGGAGGTACCACACTCCCTGACTTCAATTTATACTACAAAGCGACAATCATCAGAATAGCATGGTACTGGCAGAAAAACAGACATACAGACCAATGGAATAGAGATGAAAATCCAGAAATAAAACCACATATATGTGGGCAGAGATTTCAACAAAGGAGTCAAAAAAATACAATGGAGAAAAGAAAGCCTCTTCAATGAATGGTGCTAGGAGAATTGGAAAGCCACATTCAAAAGAATGAAACTAGACTGTTATCTGTCACCATATACCAAAATTAACTCAAAATGGATCGAAGACCTAAACATAAGACCGGAAACCATAAATTGCATAGAAGAAAGCATAGGCAATGAATTTATGGCCCTCAGGTTCAGAGAGGATTTTATGAATTTGACCTCAAAGGCAAGGGAAGTAAAAGCAAAATCAATGAATGGGACTATATTAAACTAAAAAGTTTCTGCACAGCAAAAGAAACCATCAACAAAACAAAGAGGCAACCACCTGAATGGGAGAAGATATTTGCAAACAACACCTCTGATAAGGGGCAAACATTCAAAATATATAAAGAACTCATACAGCTCAACAACAAAAACCCAAACAATCCAATTAAAAAATGGTCAGAAGACCTGAACAGACACTTCTCCCAAAGAAGACAAATGGCCGACAGATACATGAAAAAATGTTCAACTTCATTGCTATTAGGGAAATGGAAATCAAAACCACAATGAGGTACCACCTCACACCTGTCAGAATGGCTATCATCAACAAGACAAGTAATAACAAGTGTTGGAGAGGCTGTGGAGAAAACAAAGCCCTCATACACTGCTGGTGGGAATGTGAATTAGTACAGCGGATAAGAGCTTTAACTGAAGGCTTCACCCTTCTTTTAAATCATGAAAACACTTGTTTTCGTAAGTAATACATATACATGGTACAAAATACAAAAGGTGCAAAGCAAAAAGTCTATCCTACCCATTTCTAAAGCCACTTAGCTCCTCTCACAGAGGCAGCCCCTGTTACCAGGTTCTTGTGAGTCCTTCCAGATATATCCAACAAATATAGAATATATACAAATATAAACATATATGTGTATACATGTAAAAGGTATACGTACATAAAAGTATATATATATAAAAAATATATATACCTTTTGTATGACATTCACACCATTCTGTATCTTCTTTGTTCACTTAATATATCTTGATGATCCTTCCACTTGATAAGAGTGACCTCACTTTTAATGGCTGCACAATATTCTACTGATGGGCGTGCCATTAATTGATTTAACTGGTCTGCTATCAATGAAGAGCTTGCTTCTAAGATGCTATTTTAACACTGCTGAAGTGAGTAGGATGCACAAGCACATTTTGCAGGTGCCAGACCTCCCTCCATAAAAGGATAATTCGAACCAAAACAGATTTATTAAAGCTCTATTGAAAGCCTAATCCATCTATTTTCCTATGATAAGGATTTGCTGTGTTCATGATCCTTTCGTTTTTCTCTCTGCCTTTATTCATTTGCCAGCCATACCAATCTGTGAAATGGAAACAGTTACAACTTCCAGAGCTGTTTTGAGGATTTATGTCAAGTGTTTAGCACTGCTTTAAACCTCCCCCCTTCAGAAGGTTTCTGAGACAATCTTCATTGGTGGTCTGTGACGGGGAAATGCCAGGCTCTGACTGCTGCACAAAGGTGCCCTAGCCACAGAATGACTTCCATGGTGAACCAACACATTCCCGAGAATATATTATTCTGACTAAATGACAGATGTTCTTTTTTTTTTTTTTTTTTTGAGGGCAGTGTCACTGGCCCTCACATGTGGGACGGAACCGGGGCCGCTGGCTTCCCAAGCCAGCGCTTAACCACTGCGCCACTCAGCCGACACTCAGATGTTCTTGTAACACTTCTGATTGAATGTTTTACATTGTTAAACACTAATCAATTAAGAACTTCGTTTAGGTAAAAGAAAACGATGAAAGCGTTAATTCTTAGGAGTAAAAATATTGACTTGTCACCAGTGAAGTAGAAAACGGCTTGTTTCTCAGCCTCAAGTTAATCAAAGAGCAAATGCTGTTGTAAACTGAAAAGCGGCACTTTGGAGGGTCTGATAGTCTGATTGCAATGACTCCTGATCGCTTCCTTGTCATCTACCAACTCTTATTTTTGTCATCTGCCATGCCAACCTTTATTTTTTTTATCCTTTCAGATTAGCTTTCTTTGTTCCCCATGTAAAGGCAGATATGGTTATCAGTGACTTTACAACTCATTTTCTTTTTCAAATTGTCTTCTGGGTTACTTCTCAGTGTCTTCCCCTAAATAGGGGGCTGAGGACACAGGCCCAGCAGCCAGCCCAGAATGCTAGGCTGTCAGCGTCAGCACTGAGGTTCTGAGAGGTTCCATGACTCCTCTGGGACGTCACCTGCTCTGGATCAGGATGAGGATTCCAGGGAGCTCAGGTCACACTTCAGGGTTCCTTATACCCTTGCTGGGGAAAACATTGCTGAGTGCCTTCAGATTCACTGTACAAATGAAAAGACTAATAATTATTAAGAATATTATAATTTTACAATTTAAAATCTTTCTTAAATATTTTTGTTAGTCTTGATCCAAATTATGGCCTGGGGTTGTGTGTTTTTAAATAATGACATGATTTAGGTATTTATGTTCTAGCCCTCAGAGTAAGTAAGCTGTTTTTATATTGATTTTTACCTGTGCCAGAAATGGTACTAATAGCAAGCAAGGGAAGAGAGCATATTATGGGCCCACTCACACTCCATGAAGTCCAAGTTCACGATTATCGTGTCCACAATAGCAGTGTAGGCTTGTCCAATACTGCTGAAAGGATGCCCAAGGATGTCCTTCACCTGAATGAAGTCTCAGTGGCAGAAACTGTTGGCCTAAAACTCAAACCTCTTCCCAGGCCTGGTAGGGGGAGGCAGGAGTTGCTGTAGAGCCCTGATTCTCTTGACCTTGGCTGCGCCGTGGAATCACATGGGGAGCTTTCAAACTTCTTGTGCCTAGACTACACCTTAGCCTAGACCAAGTGAGTCAGAATCCCTGGGCAGGAGATGGGTGGGAAAGTGGAGGTGGGACCTGGGAGGGCACTACTGTGTCAGAGAAAAAAGACGCCTTTTCTGAACGTCACCATTTCCCTTTTGCCCTGGGCTCAGTGGGCAGGAGGACAATGGGAGAAACAAACAAAAAAATCAATGAGGGGCTTCAAACCACCTCAGGGAATAAACATCCCACCACTGGAGGCACACACAGGCTCCCACTCCCCTTAGAGGTAATGTGGAGGTCGGGGGTGGGGAGCTGGCTGGGAGCTGGGAGCTGGAAATGTGGTTCCGTCTGGGCTGCATGTATGTTAGGCAGGCCATGTGCCTTCTCCAGGCTTCGTGTGCGTGTGTGTGTATCTCATATCTAGATAAGGATATGTTTATCTATTTTTCTATTTATATATTTATTTTAAATTGTACTATATTTGTTTGTTATTTATATTACTACAAGTATATAAAAAGCTATCAGTCACAAAGAGCTCTGGCATATTCTGAGTTTCTTAACTCAAGTGAAAGTGAGGCAAACAGTGACCCCAGTTGTCAGAGCAGAGCCCACATAGATGGGAGGTGGGGGGGACCTGATGCCTTAGTCCGAACCAGGGGAACCAGGGTAGGTCTGCCCTCCGGATGGACTGGCCGAACGTCTTTTTCCCACCCATTCAACACACACACACACACACACACACACACACACACACACACACACACACACACACACAAACTTCTAGCTGCAGCAAGACTATGCCTGTTCCTTCCAAAAATTTTGGCAATGATCTGGGCCATTTCCCTAAATAGACTCCTACTCTGACCCTTTTGTGCCTTTCTCCTCATGTTTAATGACAGCCACATACAGTCTGACATATGGACTTTCTGTATGGAAAGCCAGATATCGTTTATCTCCACTTAGATTATGTTTCCTGCCCCAGGACAGGGTGTAGGGGTAGACACCATGATTTCCATCCTGAGACAGCTGTGCTCAGCCCTCTTCTGCTTGTTAAATTGGGCTTCTGCACCCTTTACTGCAGAGCAGAGACAAGAGGGCAACAAGCTATTAGCGCCACTTCTCGTGAGTACAGGGAGAACGTCACAGGGACTGACCCATGTGCTCTCCCCCCTCCCCCCGGTACACCCAGGGCCCAAGCAAGATACCATGGAGACCCAACATCATATGTCTGAATACTTAGTTGTTTTACATCAAGATAGGAGACTAATAGATTAATATATTCTGTCTTCCTACTCTCACAAATACGTCTTTATAAAGACCTAAGAGGCTAGGTTCAGCTTTAGAATTCTTGGACTCCTCAAAGTTCCTCCCCAGAACATGATGGTATGAGATAGCTAGCCCCTGGCTCACAATCCATGCTGATAGCCTGCCCACCTTCCTTTCCCATATCCTTGCTTTGTTTCACCCCACAGGGAGCCTCCTGCATGTAGGCACACTAGCTGACCTGCCCAAGTTCTGTCTACACTACCTTGCCAACAGCTTCCCCTTCATCACCACTGAGGCCTAGGTGGGGCTAAATGATGACAGAGTCCACCCTTTGGAAGACAGATTCCCAGAAGAGGCTTGCAAAGGTTTGCAGACATGGGGACAAGGAATTACAGGGTCTTGAGTATCTGCAACGTGGTAAAGAGGGGAAGACATGGACTCTATGTGAGCCCATTCTCAGCCTTCTGAGAAGGAACACGGCAGGAAGAGATCCGGAGCTGGGTCACCTATATCTGGTTCCAGTGTGCAGCCAGGAGGGTGTCTTTGTTTTTAGTAGAATTTTTATTTTGAAATAATTTTATTTACAGAAACGTTGAAAATGTAAGAGAGAGTTGCAAACATAACCAACAGAGAATTCCTGTATCCTTCACTCAGTTTCTCCCATTGTTAACATCTTACATTACCATGGTACATTTGTTACAACCAAGAAACTATCATAGAAACAAAAAGATGTTAACACACACACACACACACACACACACACACACACACACACACACCATCATTGGTACACAACTATTAACTAAACTCCAGATGTTATCCAGATTTCACCAGTTACTTCATTTATGACCTCTTTTTGTTTCAGTGTCTACTCCACGGTACTACATTGTATTTTCTTCTGATCCCTGACAGTTTTTCATTCTTTCCTCGTTTTAAGTGACTTTGGCAGTACTGAAGAGTACTGTAGAATATCTTCTAATCTGATTTTATATGACATTTTTTCTCGTGTGTATACTGGGTTCCTGGAAAGCATACCACAGAGGAGAAGTGCCCTTCTGATCATTTCAGAGGGTACCTGAGATTCGTGTGACATCACTATTGATGCTAACCTTCATCACTAGTTTCAGGTAGTGTTTACCCGGTTTTCCTATTGTGAAGTTACCATTTTCCCTTTTCCATAATTTACCTTTTGGAAGCATGTCACTAAATCCAGCCCACTCTCAGGAGTGTACGGTATTATATTAAGTTCCTAAATGGGGAGTATCTATGAATATTTAATGAATTTTTCTGAAAGGAATATTTGTCTCTTCTTTGTCATTTATTTATTCAATCATTTATTTATATCGGTATGACTCATATATATTTATTTTATATTTTGGTTATAATCCAATACTATATTATTTATTTATATTATTTATTTCATTGCTCAAATTGCTCCAGCTTTGGCCATTGGGAGCTTTTTCAGTTGGCTCCAAAATACCTTTGACTTGCTCCCGTTTTTTCGTTTTTTGAGTACCCCCTTACTTTCTGGTACTGTAAGATGCTCCTGAATTAGCTTATATTTTCTCTACCCTAAACCTAGAATCAGCCATTTCTCAAAGGAATCCTGGTTCCTTTTATTGAAGAATGGTATTCGAAATCAAAATCTTGGTGCTAGGTGTGCTCATTGCTACTGGAGCATAATTGTGAAGTAGGATGTTTTGAATTTACTGCTTTGATTATGCTAATATTTAGAGCCGATATCTCCTTTCCCGTTCTCCTTTTTAACTAGAGAAGAAGGAATAAGTTCATCCTGCATATGCTAGCAAGAGCAGAAGATGTTACTGGCTATTCCCAGATGTGTGACTACCCCCTCTTTTCCTACCCTACGTCACATGCAAGAAGTTATTCAGATACATCTAATTGGGATTACCTTGATTCTTGGGTTGGGCATCAATTTAGCCCAGAACATGGCAAAGGGACAGGCCAAGCTGATGGTATTGAGGAGTAGTGAGAGAGAATCTCAGCAATGTTGTTAACGTTCTGTCTCCTTTTCCCCATGTCACACTGAACAATGTCACACTGATCCTTGGCCCTATGTACTTTTTCTTTCCTGGACATAATGATTCTCTGCAGAAGTCCAAACTCAAATGCCTCTGGGAGATAAGCAGGTAATGTAATTAAAGTGAAGAAGTAGAAAAAATAAGATATAACAATAGAAAGGAACAGAAGGCAGTGGCAAACCTGAGAGTGCTTGCTTAACTTAAGGCATACAAATTCTTTTTTTCCTTTTTTTCTCTAGAATACTCTGCTGTCCAACTCAAACATCCCCTAGCCCATTTGGCTCTCAGATGCTCTGTGGGGGAAACTTGGTGACATACTTTTAAGCAATGCCATATAGGGTCATACAGGCAAGATTGAGACTTGCCTCTGGGCAATACTAACTGTTTTTTGATGTCAGCTGCCTTCTAAACATATCTCTTCTGCAAGTATTTACTTGGAAGATCTGACAGAGGAGAGCCTTCATTTGGAAATCAAGATCTCTGGACCCCAGAATTTACGCACTTGTCAGTCGCAATATAACTGACCTAACCTTAGGCCTAGACATTGGAACTCATTTCTTACTAACTTTGCACAGTTATAGTGAAGATTGCATGGTTCACTGTTGGCCTTCCTGACATAGGTTGCTGTAAGTTGTTTACATATGCCTTGGTTTATCAATCAGGATAGACAAAATTATGCTGCAGTAAGAAACAATCCCCAAGTCTTAGTGGCTTAACACAAATTTAGATGTCCCAAGGATGACCATACAGTTTTGAATTGTGCCTTTCACCCTCAAAATTGTTCAGTTTGTAATCCTAACCCTCCATCATGTTACATGTCCAAAGCAGGTCAGAAGAAGATCTTAGCCCACTGGTAACACTCAGAGACTCAACCGAGTAGAGCCCTCACCTTGACACAAGCCTTCATCATTTCAGCAGTGAGAAAGAAATGTGGCAAACTGCACAGGGACTTGTAAGGCTCCCATTCACAAATCATTGGCTGAAGATAGTCATATGATTGCATCAGACTTCAAAGGGGAAGAGAAATGCAATGCCCAGAAAAGGAAAGCTGTAAATAATTTATGAGTAGCACTAATGACCACCCCCACTTAGGATCAAATGTTTTATTTGGCATTTAGAAACCCATCAATGAAGGTGAAGTTTATAAACACTTCATCTGATTTTGTTGAAATATTTAATGAAATATATATTGTCTAGCCTAATCTAATAAATCATGCTTCCTACTCCCAAAACACTTACAGGACATTGTGCCCTGGGATACTCCATCTACTTGTGGCTTGAGTTTGGTTCTCGTCTTCTCAGCCCATATCTCGCTTGTGATCCCATCTTGTGTTCAAATTCTTCCACTGTAGTTCTTACCACTTCTTAATCCATTGTTGCCTTCCCCTAATCCTTAAGACTAGTAAGTAAGCTATTTCACCTGATTTTTCTCTCTCTGTGTCCATGGCTCCTCAGGGAGAAACATTTCTTCGAGTTTATGTCAGCTTCCAAAACTCCTGTCCTTCAACTTACAGATTTTCCTCACTGCAGTGTGATGATTTACATAAACCATTCTGTAAAATGTGTTTTAATAAACAAGGTCATTAATGAACTGATTGCTATCAAAATCTGTACAGACAAGAAATGCAGTGTTCAGCCTTCAGAAAGTATGAGTCCTGCTGCCACCTTTTGTTCTAGTTGGACCTCACATTTACAAGAGGGTCCTTGAGTGGACCAGAAGGGGAATGTCTAAGACAAAGAAGAGGTAATATGGTTTAAACAGCAATGGAAATATGTAGGAGACTGGTAGGATATGTGAAGGTTAGTTAGTACAGTGTAAACACAATAGGAGTCGTGAGGTCCCCACCACTAAATATTTGAAGTGCCCAACTGAGTGGGAGGCTGGTATTGCTACTCTAAGTGTGGTACTGGTATTGATACTCCAGGGTGGTACTAGCATCACTACACTTGCTACTTCTACTGATTGTAATTGTTGTTTCTTTGGAAAGATTCTTCTGATTTCATTCAGTTGACTCATTATCCGAAGTATAAAAAAGAAAGTAATTTTTGAAGGGCACTGGAAAAGTTCCATTATTGCTAATTTCAGGAGCCAATGATGAATGGCTTGTGCAGAATATTGGTATGAGCTGTTTATTAAACACACATCATAAGACATGCACCTTGCCTGGCAAAGAATCATAATCTGACCCACAGGATTTCATTTTCAAAACCTTAGGGAAGATTTTACATCACTGATGAGAGAGGAACTACTTATCTAAATCATTTATGACTTCCAACAATTATGTTAATTTATGGTTATATCCTTTCACAGTTGCTGGGCATGACCATCTTAGACATACACTCAGAAGCTTGAAAATTGGCCAAAGCAGTTAGGCAATAATGCTATTATGAACACAGACATATATTTTCTCAGTAGAGTTACTCATTTCCTACTCTGGTTAAAATGCCAAGTGTGTAAATAAAAGAACAATAGGATGTCATGAAAAGGGATATCCTATACTGAAAGACCTTTCTAAAGAATAGTAAGCAATCTCACATGCCTTGGTCTTTTCAATTTGGAAGTCCGTCTCTTGTTGCTTAAAATCCTAGCAGCTTTGTAATTACGTAAAATTTTAATGCATTATTAGAGGGGTGAATAAAAATCCATAAATAAGAAAACAAAAATCTTTAGTTTGCACCTTAGCCACTCTCTGATGCAATCAATCCTTTTTATCAGGCCTAGTGCTTGGAAGCAAAATGCTGCTTTCCCAGTCCCAAAGGGGTAATGTTATTAAGAAGTGAAATAGAGGACTAGAAATAGAAAAATAGGATGAAATAATAAAACTGGCAAGTCTACCACTTGCCAACCATTGGATACTTAAGAGTTGCCTGTAGTGTAACACAAGTTGGTCATCTCAGTCAATCAAATGCCTACCCTTTCTTCATTTTCTCTTACCTTGAAGACTTCCTATTCTTTGCTTATCCCTTATACTCATATGTAGGATATTCTAGGTTCTCTTTGGTCCTTTTCTCTTCTCACACACCATTTTTCTTCTTTGGCAATCACACATACTTCCATAACTTCAACTGTCATCTTCAGGCAGGTGATTCTCCAAAATCGGTGCCCTCAATCCTAATGCTGCTTTGGGCTCCAGACCCACGTTTCTACCAGCCTTCTTGATATAATAGCTCCATGTGGTCATTCGCTGGACATTGTAATTTCACAGTGTAGGCAAGGGTGCCTGGAATCTGGGAGTCTTAGGTGAACACACATCATGAGCCTATGTCTAATGTTCATGGAGCTGAGGTGGGAGATCCATGAGGCAATATCTTGTAGAGAAGCTGATTCCAGCCATACAGATCATTCAAATGGCTCATCATTTTGAATGATCTAGGCAGAGAAGGAGAATCTGGATACAAGACTCTATGACAAAAACAGGAAAACCAGATAACCAAGAGAAATCAAGTAAGTGGGGGAGGTGAAGCTTGGAGGGCAATTACCAATGCGAAGAAGGTAAATGTGAGGTTTTTGCTGGAGCTTCTGTGCTCTTATATGAATCTTCTTTCTCATCTCAATGGATTGGTCAGAGGTAGGAACACAAATCAAGATGAATAATGACACCCTTTCCAGCACTTTCAGACTTGGAATCAAGAAAGAACACAAATAGTCTCTCTCCAATAGCTGAATGCCACTGAATACTCTGCTAGAGAGGCAGAGAATGGTCAACAAAGAAAGAGAAAAAGAAGGATGCAACTGCTTGAGGTGGAAAAAAGAGTTCTTAGAAGCACTTAAGTCCCTGGTTCCAGTTGACTCAGGCTTCACTATATCACTGCCCCTTTCAATACTTGGTTTTTCTGTAATATAGCATCAATAAAATCCATCCTTACTTGAAGGCTAGCTCAAGTTCATCCCAGAAACCAAAGAGCCTTAATGGAGACAGTCTCGAAATTCTGTTGAAATGTTCAATGATTGGGTCACATGTAATTGTTTTTCCATTTCCTATGCCGGATGATATGCCTCTGGGGGGCACAGTGGTGTATTGCTTATCTTGATGCCCCTTCCAACTGCTAAAGATGAACTAGACCTTTAAGGACACATGATCAGGCAGGGTGGGGTGGGGGGGGAAACTTTGGGAGGATCTAGTGTTTATGGAAGTACACAGGAGAACCCTACAGGAAGAACTTTATGTTTATAACAAAGCTCTGTGCTTCTAACTTCCTTTATAATAGAACTCAATGGTTCTACCTCCTTCTGTCCCTTCCTTAAATACCCCTCCATCTTAGCATGCTGGCCAGAATGTTCATGAGGCTTGCCATATCTGCATGTGCTAGGCTGCAACCTTTTCTTTTTCCTTTTCCCAAATACATTCTTTTTTGGTGATGAAATACCTAATCAATATGATTTTTAAGTTGTCACAATCTAGCACAATACCTGGCATGGAGAAGGTACTAAGAAATCATGCAATGAGATGATTTCCTGCAGCACACCCCAGTGGCTCATCTGTGTTTCTTCAGCACTCTGGTTCAGAGATCACCTATGTGTGTCTTATCACCAGTGACTTATATTGGAGGCTTGACCAGTATTCAGGAGAAAGTGTGTGACCCTAGAGGCCTGGGCTTGATTTTGGCTCTGCTATCAAACAACTTCCTATTGTCATATTTGGTCCATGTTACTCACTTCTTCTTGTCTATGCTAAAATGATGAGGTTATTTCTTCTCAATCAGCTCTGTGTTTCTCTTCAATAGATGTTTTCTTAGACAAAACAGTGAAAATAATTTTAAACACAGAACCACAGCCTAACATGTCCTCTCAGCATGCACAGTGTGAGGAAGACAGGAAATATGGGGAAAACAGGAAGAGCAGAATGATAAAGGCAGGGTGGGCTCTTGGAAAAACTGTCAGAAAGACATGCATTTTATATCAAGGTCTTCTGTCAGCCCCCCTGCCTTCTGTTGACCAGGGGTTGGGTTCAGCCTGTACTCTTCCCTGACACTCCTTCCTCTTCTGTTTTATTCCAGGGCATTCAAGCCCAATGATTTGTTTTGGAAATGCTATCATTTGTTAGCTTAGCTTTTATCTCGGTTGGATGCCTTTCCTGTTTCACTGCTTTCCTTCGGGGAGGCAGAGCCAACACTTGACTCTGGGAGTTTTATTCAACACACCCCTGTTGTTAGATGAAGCTAAAGAAACTTTGATTAACAAGCCTACCCAGGTTCAACAATGGCCTAGGGTGGGTTTCTGCCACCCTCTGCTGCTGAAAGAGAGATGAAGTGAACAGAGCTTCTGTTTGGGATACCGGCCTGGTCAGCCCCGCAGGGTGAAGACAGGGGACCATCCATTTGTGTCTGCATGGAGCAGCCGCTATGATCAAAGTTGTTCCAAATGCTGATGCTAAAGTTGGGAATAGAGTTCCAAGATTCCTGTGCTGCCCAGGGCTGTTTCTGATGATACAAAATTGTTCTTCCCAGGTGATGCAGATTTCCTTACTGGGATTCTGGGAAATTGCAAGATGAGGAGGGAATAAAAGGGAAGCCAGTAACACAGAGATGATCCCATCAGGATGGGGAAAAGCACCTGATTTAGTTAATCACCAAGGGCCAATGATTTAATCAATCAGGCCTATATAATGAAGCCTTAGTAAAAACCCTAAACAACAGGGTTTGGAGAGCTCCTGGGTTGGTGAACAAGAATGCACCCACATGCTGGGAGGATGGTGTGCCTCAAATTCCACAGAGCAGAAGCTCCTGTACTCAGGACTCTCCCAGACCTTTCCTAATGTATCTCTTCATCTGGCTGTTCATTTGCATTCTTTAAAATACCCTTTGTAAGAAATCAGAAGTGGGATGTAAACTGTTTTCCTGAGTTCTGTGAACCATTTTAGCAAATCATTGAATCTGCAGAGGTGGAGGTCATGGGAACCCCTGATTTATAGCTGGTCAGTCAGGAGTACAGATGACAACCTGGGACTTGTGATGCTTCTGAAGTGGAGGAGCACTCTTGTGGCACTGAGTCCTTAACTTGTGGCATCTGCACTAACTCCAGGCAGTTAGTGTGAAAACTGAGTTAAATTGCTGAGAAGTGGAGCATTACTTAGTGTGGAGAAACCCACACATTTGATGTCAGAAGTGTCATGAGGGTAGAGGATATAGTTTTGTTTTAATGTACTATCTCGGTTTTGATGTAAAAATCTCAGTTTGTAGTAAGCAATACTACAATTAATGGGTCCAGAGGTAGAATTAATAATTGAGAGAACAATGTATAACTGTGACTAAAAAAAAACCAAAGGTATGAGCAGATTCTATTGACAAAATCTGCCCCTTTGATTTGTTAATTGTCCCTATAGAAGCATGCATAAAGAACTGTCTTGTCTGTCTTTTGGAGGTACACTTGTGTCAGATGGAATAAAAGTATAGGTGGTATGAGATCAATGTTGAAGTTTACAGAAAGCTGACATATTTCTTGTCATGTTCTTGTACCTTGATTATAGGTTGTTAGTTATCTCATGAGATGCTTCTGTTTCACGAGTCTTACGGAATTTCATTCCTTTTTATTTCTGATACACCTCCTTCTCCAGTTTTTGTCTTCATAGTCTTTCATCTTTTTTTCTCTTAGCCGATTTGCCACACGTTTCAGTACTTCTTTGATTTTCCAACTATTTTTCTATTCCTTAAATCATTTAGACTTTTGATTAAATACTCTAAAATACATTAAAGTATTTGCATCAATACATGTTCACAGATGCATATAATTATCAAAAATCCTTTTACGTACTACTTTTAAAATAAGTGACACTAGCGTAATGTTACACTTAAAGAAAATCTAAGCTTACTTTAAAAAACTAAGTACTTAAATGTATACAGTCCTTCTAAGGGCTACCTACCTCACATTTATCAAGGTAAATAAACACTTGTAATTTAACAGGTGTGGTTTTCACACTATCACAGGATGCTTAAACATTGAGTAGAGTGACAATGTGAAAAAAATCACACCAGGCTCTGCCCTAACTCTTTTAAAACAGGAATATATATATGGTTTTAAAAATGTGTGTGTGTGTGTGTGTGTATGTGTGTGAGAAAGAGAGAGCGAGAGCGAGAGCGAGAGCGAGAGCGAGAGCGAGAGAGAGAGAGAGAGAGAGAGAGAGAGACACTACCATGTAGAAACTGGAATTTAGAATGGGTCGGCATGTCGTAAAAGTACTATAGCAGACTGACTGTCCAACACTGGCAGATCAAGAAATGAGGGGGGGCAGAGGTGACAGTGAACTCATGTTGTGAAGGATGGGTTTTCTGTGTAGCCTTTTGCAATAAATCAGCAGAAACACTGAGGAAAACCTGCAGCAGAGGACAAAAAGGCTGTGACTCAGAGCTGAGAAGTTAGAGAAGAGCATCCTGCAGGGAGGAGTTTTCATTTCTACCAAAGCAGAAAAAACAAGAGAGGGATCTCTCCCATTTCCAGAAGATTCCAACAGCAGAAATAGCGGCCTCTGAGGCCCTGTCTGCAGGGGCAGGGAGGGGCATGTCAGCAGTCCTAATAAGTGGTAACAGCTATAACCAGTTTGAGCAAAAACCTCAAACTCATTTGATTTCATGGTCCGAACCACCTACTGGTGTACTCAACTCTCAGCCCATTCCTTCTGTAAATATTTCATCCAATCTACTTGCTTACAACCATAGCATGCTCTTTGACAGTCATTGTGTTTTCTCTACATTGCTTTCTATCTTTAGGTTGTCTTCTTCTTCAGGGATCAGCCTGTGTTTTTATAGCTTCTTATGAATATGCAACACAGACCCATGCACAAAAGCTCTTTAATGGTGAGGATTGGAACTCAAGAAAGGGGGAGCCCTCAGACTCACATGCATTTGGAGAAATCTCAGAGAAACGAGAAAAAAAAAAAAAAGGAGGGGAAAGGTTTTTGTTGTTGATGTTGTTGTTCGCTATTTTCCAATAAAGTACAAGTCTTTTTGTATCCAGTACTCTTGAGCAACTTATTTTAATCAAATACATAAAAGGAGATGAGATCCTTATATCCAGATACGATATAAAAAATCTAGGCCAGGGGTCAGCAAACTTTTGAGACAGAAGAGCCAATCCTGTCCCCCACAACAATTTAAAAATTATTCAAGAGCCATAAAACAAATGAAATCACCATTATGTGAATAATATCTTTTAAAAATTTTATAATTGAAACTATGACAATTTTATTTTCATTTTCAATTTTACTTCAGAGCCACATGCATGTACCCAAAGAACCGCATGGTTCGCGAGCCACAGTTTGCCGACCCCTGGTCTAGGCAAAGACAATGTGATGATCATTTTGAAATGTGTAAATATATCTAATTGGTTTATTGCACACCTAAAATGAATATAATATTGTATGTCAACTAAATTCAATAATAAATAAATAAAAATAAAAAGCCTAGGGGCCGGCCGAGTGGCGCATTGGTTAAGCGCTGGTTTTGGGATGCCAGCGGCCCCGGTTCGGATCCCACATGAGGGCCAGTGACACTGCCCTCTACAGCTAACAACAGCTCCACCTGGAGCTGGGCTGTGCAAGCCCCGGGGATGGTGTGGGCTGCAGCCCCTGCTGCAGTGGGCTGCCATAGGCTGCAGTGAGTGGCCCACAGCCAGCGTGAGCGGCTGGCAGCCAGCGTGAGCTGCCAATAGCCGCGATGAGCGACATCCAGAGGCCAGCGACCGATCTGCCTCATCCGGGAAGAGCAATGACGATACCAACAGTGAAGCAACATCCTCCGCAACTAAAACTGAAGAACAAGAAGACGGCAACTTGTCTGTTCCCCTTCCCCGATTCCCCAACGCTGTTCCCCTCCACCAATTCCCCAATAAAATCTTTAAAAAAAAAAATAAATAAATAAATAAAATAAATAAATAAAAAAAATAAAAAGCCTAGGTAAAATTCCAATTAGAGATGCTAAATTGAACATATGCATTTAATTTCATTTCCTCAAAAAAATCCCACTAACAAATCAATAAGATGATTTTTCTACAGCATAAATTCAAGGAAAAGAAATGAAGAGAGGACTATAGCAATGCATTTTTGGAAGCTGAGAAACTACAGGGATGTGTGATAGCTGACCTTAGCAGAGCTGAGAAAGCTGAACCCTGAGCTGGCAGAAGGAAAAGGAGAGAAACAAAACGAGACAAAACATAGCAGATCCTTCAAAAGGCTCAGGAATTGATGGCACCAAGACCCCTAGAAGTGGGAATATGTGTGTGATTAAAGACAAGACAGACAGAAAGTACATTCAGGAAGCCACTAGATCCTGAGATTCTCTTCCCAGATCCAAATGACTGGTATTTGTTTCTTCTCCGTCTTAGATGAAGAATGGAGATTTATTCTCTGGATTACCATAACAGAGGGTCTCTGAGCTGGAGGCCTTAAAGATACTCAGTATTGCATTATTGCTGCATAATTTACCTCCTCTGTAATAAAAAACAAAACTTAATGGGAGGGATAGAACAACAATATTTTTTAAGCTCATAGATTCTGCGAGTCCATTAATTCAGACAGTGCATGGCAAGGACAGCACGTTTCTGCCCCGCATGCCTGGGGCTTCTTGAAGACTCAATGGTTAGGTGCTGGAATCATCCAGAGGTGTCTCCACTCAACAGGTGTGCCTGTTGAGGCTGTCAATTAGGGTCTCCACTGGGCTCAGTTGTCCACAATACCTCTGTGTGGCTCCCAATGTGCTATCTCTACCTGGGCTAATTGGGCTTCCTCACAGCAAGGTGGCTGGATTCCTAAAGCAAGTGTCCATGAAAGCAAGAGAGCAAAATATGACTTTCTTGTTATCTAGCCTATTTCAAGATATGGTATTTCAAAGACTGGACCCAGCTTATGGTTTTGAAGTATCTGCCTGTATCTCAGAACAACAACAAAAATCATAGCATTATCTTCTGGGTCGGGGGATTGCATTTTTGTCATTTTATATTTAGCCTGCAAATTCACCACTTAAGAGTCTGCTAATCCCAGCTCATTACGGAGTGTTCTTGCAATTTGTATAGCCTGACTTGAGGCCACTTGAGACATCTTAGTTTTGGTCAGAGTCTGCATAACAGGTTAGTGAACTGAAAGAAGCCTGCTTCTCTACCCAGCCATTGTTTAAAAATATAATATTGAAATATATATAAGAACATTAAAAAAAACACTATATTTAAACATGCTGTTTGTATAGAGCAAGATTTAAAGAAATAAATACCTATGTATATGTTTAGCATTTTATTACCTAAACTTCATTAAATATGGCTTCTAAAATTTCCTATATCTTTCTGTACACAAAACCATGACTTTCTTTCTCTCCCCTTTTTGTCTCTCAGCTTGTATGAAACTTAACTCTGCAATGGAGTAACATAGTTTTTCTTGTAGCAATCCATAGTTGTTCACTGTTATTTTAGTCTTTTTGTTATTCCCTATACTGAGGAAGAACTGTGAGTAGGGTGAGAAATACATAGCATCACGTCTCCTCCCCTCCTTGGAAGGGCGCCTGTCTTTTCTTTCACAGAGCAAAAGCGGAAAAAATAACGGTGTGGTCACACTATAGTCACACAGTAGTGTTAACACCTTTTCTCAATCAGAAAAAAAAAAGTTTCTTGTGAGGCTCTCACTCTTCCCTTAAACTTATAAACAATTCCTCCTTAAAACCTGAGGTGATATTTCCAGCACCTTCCATAATTTGTAAATGAGTTTTCATCATTACCAAAAAAATTGTATAAGCCTGTCATTTTTAAAGCATAAAATACTTTGAACTTGATTTCTACTTATTTTAAAATGTTATTTTAAAACCCTCCATGGGGCATAACTGATCTCACAGATTCATTGCACACAAAGATGCTGCTATGAAATCTGTCTTTACTGTACTAAGTCACAAACTCAACAGGTGATAGGTTACAGTAGAGGGGGAAGATATGGAAACGATGAGTCACAATGCCTACGTTAACTGTTAGATATCTGAAAATTTGTGTGAAGTGAATCTGTGAGATCAGTTGCTCCTGAGGGAGGGTTAAGAACTTCAGGAGTGTTTTTTTGTTTTTTTCGTTTTTTAGCACTTGAAATCTCATGATCCCATGCAGTTCTTCTGCGTGCTGAGTTCTGACTGGTTGATGAGATGTCTTTCTACCTCTGCCCACCTCTGGGCCTGCAGGCAACTGCCAGCTGCTGGTCTGCCCCACCTTGCCATTGTGCCATAGGTTACAGGGCCTCTTCTAGATCTTGTCTTCCAACCCCATTTCCATCCCCAGCACCACAAAGGGCAGCTTCCTATTTTAGACAAAGCGATGGTGGAACCCAAAAGACAGAACATGCCACATCTCTTAGTTCTCTGAGTTGGAATCAGTTGAGAGTCTCCTCAGCCTCTCAGCTCACCATTCCCATTATGAAAATAAACAAGCTTAGTGGACACACCTTTGAAAGGGAGAATTAGAGGGGAAATGAAGACTTTCTACTAGAGCTAATCTAGGCTGGAGATGGTGATAAGCACCAACAGTTAGGGGATACCAATGGACCAAGGTTAGAAATAGGAAGGGATAAGCTTCCTTTCAATGTGGACAAAAGTACTAAACCCAAACTCTACCAGGAGAAGCTTTGATAACACCACTGACAGTCCTGCTGTTGCCATTTCCTGAGATGTCCTCAGGGACATAGAAAACGGAGTCCAGGAGACTGTCGGATTGAGATCAGTATCTCAACAGGCTTTAGGGCTTTCATAGGAAGGATGCAAATATTAAGACACACCACTTACAACTTGTTTGGGAGCCATATTAGAATCAGGAAAAAATAACTTCTTATTTTCTGTACCCAGGATCACTGCTCTTATAGTAATGGAGATTAACTTGGCCAGGGACACACATGAGAGAGCAAGCTTCACCAAATTGATTAAGGCCATCCTCCTCTTTGGAAAACCACCCTAAGAAACAGATTTCCTAAGATCCTGAACTACTGGATTAATTTAGAAAGTTCTACATAAAAATAATGGGAGAAGTATTCACAGAAGAGAGAATGAGTCTAGAAAATCACTGTGGGTTAACTACGAAGAAAACTGCCCAACTTTCTTTGGGTAAGCCTTAGAATGGTTTCAGACGTGTTTCTTGTAAGAATGTACTTCCTGCTTGCTATATAAAAAAATGTTGTAACATTTTCTAGAATATATATATATATATATATATATATATATATATATCCTTTTAAAGATATAATCTGAATGTGGGCAAAATTTTTTACACATAGATGTTGAATGAAGAATTTTTTATAGTGGTGAAATATTGAAAACAACCTAGTTAAAGAACTAGTTAAGTAAATTATTACAAAATATGATATGTCTACTAAATAGAATATTATGCATGTACTGAAAATGCATATTTTATAACATGAAAAAATGCTAATTATACAGACATGTTAGGGACACTCTGTCTTTATCCACTGCCAGGAGCAAGGGCCCTGCCTCCACACACTGCAGCCTACAGTTCCTGTAGCCCCTTTAGAGTAAAGACTTCTGAGAGGGGAGCTGAGAAGAAGGTGGAATTGGAAAGAGAATAAGGGTGTAGTTTGGCAAAGTGGGTGAAAACAATGTAAACATCACAAATTGAGAAAACAGAAAAGGAGATGAAAGGAACTGCACTCACTGAGTTCTGCTCGCCACCTCATCTCATTGGGCAGTGTCTGCACCCCTGCCCCAACTGAGGAGTGATTACCAACCATCCACCATTTATTATATGCCTTATGCATGTCACATACCATCTGAGGTGTTTTAGAAACATTACTTGTAATATTTCCAACAATCTTCTGGGAATATATATCAATTTCAAATTTTTTCAAGTATGAAAACAAAGATGAGTATGGTATAAGCCACCAACCTACGATCACTCAACTTATGCAGAATTCAAACTCTAGAACATCTGTTGCTTAGAAAATCAGGGCTAGGAACAGAAACATGACCATTGTTTGTTTTTTCTTTCTCTCCACTCCCCCAATTTTATTGAGATATAATGGACACGTAACACTGTGTATGTTTAAAGTACAGTGATTTGATTTGATATATTTATAAATTGCAAAATGATTACCAGAGGCCACCATAATATTAGCTACTACATTTATCCTATCACATAGTTACCATTTTTTGTGTGTGGTGAGAAGAAAAACGACCTTTCTTATGTGATGGGGAAGTGATTACCAAACCCCAAAATAAGACCAGGGCGATGTGTAGCTGCAGGAATTTAGTAAGAAAATCCTTCTATTACAATCCATGTTGGGCTGGCTCCTGGTGTAGCCACCTGCAAGGTTACTGTTAGTTGTGTACTGAACCAACAGTAAACATGCCACTGAATATGGCACCAAAGCTTGGCCTCTCCCTACAGCTGAGCCAGTTCTAGGGCAGCAAACAATCACCAAACAGGAATTCCAGCTGAGACATGTGTATCTAGCCACATGCTAGAGGCATCTGCCTCGCTGGAAGGATGTTTTCTCTGGCTCTAGAGAGAGGCGGCAAGTTGGCTGAGTTGTCTCCTTACTGGCTGGAGAGAGTGGATTGTGTACATCTCCTTTCAACCCTGTTTCATGGTGTCCCACGGGTAGCTTGAAATCAGCCTTGGTGTTGGGATTTGCACCATGGAAACTGCAAACACTGAAGATGCGGGCTCTTATCTTGGAGATCCATCTGTTTATTGAGTGTCTCTCTGAAGACTAGAGACCACCTGTTGGACAGCCATCCATCCTGTTGTGGCAAAGGAAATGTCGTAACACAGTGGGTAATATCAGCTATGTCTGCAAACCTATTGGGGTTTTAGGGAGCCTGTAAATATACCCCTTTTTCCTGATTCAGCTTTGAACCAGTTCAGATATACAGAACAATCAGGCAGATGGAGACTAATGTATCAGCTCTTTTGCTGGTAAAGGCTACAGTGGTGAATGTGGTTTAAGTGTAGCAAGAAGGACTTTCCTAATACTGCACTCCAGAATCAGGCAGACTTACCCACCTGATCGAGCTCATTTGGACAGTTACCTGCTACTCTGTATGAAACAGTTCTAAGTGAAAAACTTATAGCAGAGACTCAGAACAGAATGCTTGCTTTCTGTGAGCAGCTGACTCACTAGAATAAAGAGAGAGGAAAGGAGCTTGGTCCTTTCTGGTTCCTCCCCTAATGTCACCAGTAAGAGTAGGGACTCTACTCCAGGGAGGAATCAGTGAGGAAGCCGATAAGCAGTAGAAGCATTACTCGCGTAGAATACCCACCACATGGAAAGAAATATCAGAATACAGAATAATCGTTGTTGTCCTATGAAAACCTAAAAGCAATCAAGTGGGAAGGTGATGAAAAATATATACTGTATTCTTTTTTTTTTCAAGTTCACTATTTATTGTACAAATTGAATTTCACACGATGAGTTGACATGCGCTTCTCCAGGCCTGCGAACTTAACAGATGAGGTCCAGATAGTTTAGAGTCCACATGTTGCTTTCACAGCTGGAGTTTTTTAGACCTTAACTTGAAGGATAAGACCATCAAAGCAATGCCTCCATGTGTGGCCAGTCCACAATTCACTCTACCTGTGAGAGTATGAGAGTTGAAATATATTTTTTAATGCCAGCGAAATGGAATTGGGCATCAGTTGTTGGACCTGCCATGATTTCAGTCTTGCAAAGGGCACAAATTCTGCAGCCTGAGTGCCTCAACCTACCGAACTGCCCTTGGCTTGGCCAGAAGAATCCCTGTAAATTGGATTCTGCTGGTCTCAATCTGGACATATCTGCCTTCTGAGTATTGATGTTTAAAAAGTATCAGATTTCCCTGTATCTTGAATACATGGTGGTATTCTTATGCGTGCATATGTACACACACACACACACACACCTTCTGACCATGACATTGCAGATGGTATCTACAAAAGCAACTGTAGTCTATAAAAGCCAATTATGGGACTGCAGAGTCCCCCGCTCCAAGCCTGACTCATCCTGTGCAATCCGTCCAGAGGTGAGAAATTCTTATGGGACCTGCCTGAGAGTAAGCTTTGCCATTCCCTCTGCTCTCTGGGGCCTTTACTGGGAGTTTCTGGAATACACAGCCTTTATTCTGACAGCACTGACTCACTCTCTCCATTGTTGGTGAGCTCTGCAGCTTTACCTCGCTGGTCATCAGGCTACAAAAGAGGCTGCATTCTTCAATGTGTCTTTACAAAGGTTTTTGTTAGCTCCTATTCTTCTAGTTCTTATTTAGAAAACGTGGAAATATTCTACCAGATTGCTGCTGGTATCCTGTTTGCTATAGCAGTCTAGATCAGAGCAGCATTGAACAGTGTGGATAGGCTGGTTTCCAGGCTTAGCTCTTAGCTCTGTTTCTATTACAATGACATTTCCCGAGAACTAGCTATCCCTTTAGAACAATGAAAGGGATATACATATTTCTATAGACTCTTAGTTTAGTGTGAAAGACAATAGTTATTCTTTTTTTTTTTTTTGGCAATTGCAATCACTATTAACACTAATGTTTTTATTGCCACTTCCATGAGTAACACCATCTTAACTTAGTCTTTTCAAATGTAATTTCAATGGGTGGTATTTTGGACACTGTGCAGACACACTAGAGGACATGATTACACTTACCATGCAGACTCATTGCTGTGTGTAAGCACAGAACAAGCAGAAAACTAGCATTGGGCTTCCTTTTTAAATTCATTTGCTCTACTTTTCTTCATTATTTTCTTCCTCATCCTGAGTATTTACCAGGCCCTCAATGTGATGATAAAATAAACTTGAAAATATAGAATTTATGATAAAATGTGATAGTGCTGTGGTGGAGATTGGTTCCAATTCAAAGAGGACTGAATCTATATGGGAGGTAATGTGCAGGAATGGGACGTGGATTTGGTCAAGTGGAAGCAATACAACGAATGACCAAGGCTTAAAATGGACCTGGGTTGTTGAGTAGTTAGGAGGAGGGTCAGGGCTAAACTCATGGTCCCTAGGGGGAGATTGCGACAATAGTTATTCTTGATGTGCTTTTATACATCCATGTCCCTTAGTGCATTATTATTCGGAATACTTAGTAGGTGGCAAAAGATCAATGATAATTTTCTGGCTGGGACATAAAATGAGAATCAGAATCCTGTGGAATGTCTCTGGTGCAAGTTGGGTCCTGATCTCTGCCTCCTTCCACTGGCCTCACAAGTCTCCTTCTGTCACAAGATGATCTAGAATCTCTTCTGGGTCTAATTATGTTTGAACTATAATTTTTAAAGCTTTGGAGTTCAATTAAAACCAAAATGGGAATGCACTTTAGATTCTATGGTTAGAGCCTTCCTGATTGATTGTATTAGATGAATACTTCTAGAGAATCTCTTATTGATATTGAACATAAGCCTGAACTTTATACTGAAACTTGGCATTTGCCTGTTCATCTATTCAACAACAGCTTATTGAATGCTCATCATGTACCAAGCTCTGTGCTGGGCACTGAGCATTCACGTATACTCAAAGAGTGGAATGAAGAGAATGACATGCTGGCAAATCATTACAATTTAACGAGCATTGTAATGGTGGATGGATTACTGGAAACAATGGAAGAATGGAAGAGATATGTCAGATTGTCTGGGTGAGTCATGAAGCATTTGAGCTAAACTTAAAGAATGAAAATAAGTTTTTCAAGAGGACAGTTAGGGGAAGAGCCTTGCAGACAGAGTGGGAAGGCAGCGGTGCCTTAGAGAACATGGTATTTTGGGGAACTAAGAAAAGGTCAGTGTTGTTGGAGAATAAAGGGCAAAGGAACAGAGGGCGAGGCTTACAGTGTGCCAGGTACTGTTCTAGCTGCATTATACTGGTTATCCCACCTAATTTCTACAGCATTTTATAGATGAGGAACCTGAGGCTTAGAGGGGTTATATAACTTGCCCAAGGTTACCGACCAACTAGATATTAAAGCTGAGGTTTAAACCCTCCGCCATAAAAGTGACATTAGTAATCACTGCTTCCCCCATGCTTATCTTCATATTCCAGCTCATAACAAACGTTTTTGATTTCTGTCTCATCAAGTAGCTACCAAAGTCCCTGTTTTTAATCAAGATATTTTTATCCACAAGGTCAGCCAAGATAGCTGGTGTGTGGAATGCAGTCATTTTACAACATCATCACTCCTTGGCTAAAAGGAATGCAGATTAGACCCCATTTCTCCAAACACAACAACCACTGTATGGCAGAGGAATTTCAAGCTCAAATCTGAGACTCAATAAATATCAGCTAATCAAATGGTAGCTCCACCAAAACTTGGGCACACTTTTAAAATAGCTGTAGCAGGGTTTGAGCTGTCAGCATGAAGAGGGATTTGGAAAGAGCTGTTTGAAATTAGAGGAACAAGTATGTTTATCAAAAAACATGAGAAAAATGGGTGCCTTTGGTGCTCTCATCACTCTGTTTCACACGAGCCCCTTTGTTCTCCTAATACCCTACCTTGTGCATGAAGAGCTAGTCAGGCATGATGGAAATCCCAGTGAATCTACAGTCTAAGATCTTAAGTTTGGTCACCTATGATACTGTGGGAGCTTGGGCAAGAAACTTTCTTTTCTTTCTTCTGTTTTTAAATTTCCTTGCTGGTATAGAAGAGTGGCTGAAAGTGCAGATTCTGGGGCCAAACTTCTAGAACTCAAATTGGAGCTTTGCCATTCCCCAACTAGTGCCCTTGGGCAAGATATGGAACCATTTGTGCATTAGTTTTCACATAAATCAAGGATAGTATTAGCACCTACCTCACAGGGCTGTTGGGAAGAGTAACTGAGATGATCTGTAGGAGCATCTTAGAATGGTGTCTGACAGAGAAAGAACACAGTCAATGTTAGCTTTCATTACTGCTGTTTTCGTCTAGGCTTAGGCTTCCCTGCCCCATTCAAGCCTAAGGGCTCCTTCCTGGAGAAAATTGTTCTGTTTCTTTAAATTTTTTTTCCTATTTAAGGAAGGCCAATTTTAACTTCCGTGCACTATAATACACTTGCTGGCATTGCACTGACGTGTAGATCTGCAGGAGCCAGACATCCAGCTTTGGTATGACACTTCTGGCACTCGGTGTCCTTTGTTTGCTGCAGTATCTCAAGACCAATAGAAATCCATTTTGTTCTAGACAAACAATGGTGACCTTATTTCCTGTTTGCTTTGTGGTGAGAATTATTGTGTCTTTGCCATAACCAAACCTTATGATTTTTGTATGATGGAAGAACAAATATCGATGAGCTTTTTATTTGTTTCTTTTAATAATGGAAAGCCTAATACTTTAAGCTGACAAATTCTACTGGAAATAAATCATTTTGCTATGGAAACCATGATGCCCAATCATCACTGACATGTGGTTGCTATACATGTTCTTTGAATGTACATGCTTTAAGCATTACATTTTAGCACATATTTGACTTTCAATTCTGTTCCCATAGTGTTAGACTACAGCCCATCTGCTGACTGCTTTTCTTTTCAGTCTTTTAGGATTTCTTGCTATCTTTGGGATGTGGAATCTTTGGGGTGTTGAGTCACGTACTGGAAACCACCAAAATCTTGTGATTAGTTCTAGCTATGCTACTTCTGTGCTGGGGCAGGCTTTCCAATCTTTGTGATTCAATATAATTATAAATTCCCTAGACTATAAAAATAAAGATAATATCTTGTAAGGCTTGGGTGAAGATCAAATAAGATGATATGTACTTGGGTACTTAATATATTCTAAAATGCTACTTAAGCTAAACAGTTTTGTTTTCAGAAATCCTACTCACTGCATAAATTACATATTCCAAGTAATTTTTCAAGTTTCTATTTCTTCCTTAGTGGTCGGGTATGAGAAGTATGAAGACATAGGGGATGAATGCAGATGTCCTTGGATAAGAATCCCAGCAACACTACTCACAATCTGTGTTATCTTGTGCAGGTTACATAACCTCTCTAAGCTTCACTTCCCTGCCTTTAAAATGAAAATGATAGAATTTATATCCAGGGTTATTGAATAGATTAGGAAAAAACAATTGCATGTCCAACACAGTGCTTGCAGGTAGTAAGCACTTAACAATGGCACTCACTGTTGGAAATAATGGTGCCCAAGCTGACACTATTGAATAAATTCTGAACTACTTTGCAGTTCCCTCTACCAAAGAGAATTCCATTTTTTTTTTAACACCTGAAAATTCTTACCCATTCTTGAAGAGCATTTGCTTAGAAATAACAACTACTATGAATTCTGCAACACATATTTATTGAGCATCTACTAAGTGCATAGAAAGATGAATAGAGGGACAAGTTTCTTGCCCCTCACGTGTCATAACCAGTGGGAGTAGAGCAAGCATACACACAAGGAACTGCAATGTCAGTGGTAATACTCTATATAACAGGTAACTCTGGTAAATATTATAATACAATTACCAAGAAAACAGAGCTGAACTCTTTTAAATAGAATTTCTTCTGTTAAGAACCCATGAAAACTCATAACAAAAGAAACAGATCCCAAGACATAGATACTAAGATCCAGCAGAGAAACATCTATCCTTGCAAAGCTTTGGAGAGTCTTTGGCTGACCCTGAGGTTGAAGGCTGAAGGGAGGAGAGAGAATGCTACTGATTATGCAGAATGCCTGTGGGCCTTATTCAGCCTGGTAATTACTGTCTGTACTAATACAGTCACCAAGACATTCAGTTTGGATAGAAGTTGAACATATATGTTCTCCTTGGACCAAAACTCACCCTTGCTGGAGAGAAGAAATAGGTCTAAATTAGACCAGTCAGCAAGTCAGTCAATGAATGTTAAGTCAGTGCCAAAGAAAGAGAGGAGGTATCTCCTCCTTTTCAGTTTTGGGGGCTGCCAGCTTGGCTTATTTAGTAAATTAAATATAGCTATACCTTAGTTATAAAGCACATGAATAGCATACTGGCCATGGATCAAATGTGATGAATTTTAATAACACTTCTGAAACAGTTCATAAATACACACATGCACACATACATGTACGTACACACACACACACACACACACACACACACACACACACACACACACCTGGACCCTGGATTAGGATGCTCTCCACTGCCCAGTGAATTATTCTCCTCAGATCAACAGGGTAAAATGGCTATGTTCTTGTCTTCCTTTCCGCCCCTTCGCTTCCCTTTCTTTCCTTTTTCTATTTTCCACTCCCTTCCCTCCCTTCTTTTCTTATTTCTTATCTGTTCCTGCTTTTAAAGACAATGGGATGCCAGTGGAAGGGCAAATCATTCATTTAGAACTGGCAAATCTCTCACACTGCTCTGCCAGGAGCCTCGTTTGGAAGTTACTGAGGTAACAATATGTACCTCGGCATGGATGGTGGGTCTGAATCTTTCCTTGGACTTCCTGTATGGAGGCAGCTGAGCATTTATTGAGACTCCCTGAGGAGAAATGTCTTACTGAGTGATATGATGCAGTCAAGAGTCAATAATGTACTCCAGCAAGGATATCTGGAGGCATATTTTGAATAATGTTCTTCTTCATAAGGAGATTGAATGAGAATGAATTTTTTTTCCCTGAGTAAAGTGAATGTAGAGTCCTAGGAACTCAGATACAATAGTATCTGTTGAGTGAATAAACTGACCAATAAGAAAAAAGGATGACAGGTTTATAAAAGTAAAAGCTTGTGAATGAGAGGGAAAGATTACTTGAAATTCTAAAATATCCCACTTCTGCTTACCTTTTCCTGCTTGAATCACAGCTTCTGGTTTTCCTGTCAACACAATCTTCCTGCACTGCACCTTCTCAGTCAGAAACACACACACACACACACACACACACACACACACACACACACACACACACACTCCAGCGATTCCTATTCCTTCATGCCTGGAACCCCACCACCAAACCTGGAACTAGGACGAGTAGACCTGATTTCCTATAGACATCCCTGGTGCCGGCTCACCAACATCAGAAACCCAACAACCAACCCCAGAATTCCATCCGAACTTGACTACCCAACTTTGGCTTTTGCCATGCAGATATTTTTGTGTCTGGGCTGGTCCCATTCAGTGGTTTTATGTGAAGATCAAGGCTTTGTGGGAAAATCGAGGAGACCAGTCTTCTCAATTCCTCCCCATTCCCCAGATACCCTCCATCTGGAGCTGTTTGGCCAACTTGTTCTGCTGAACTCAAGGGAAGAGGTGTTCAGATAATAGTTACAGGTATAAAAGGTGCCAAAGAAGTAGGTTTTAAAATTGGGGTGAGCCAGGATGGAGCAAGGATATAGGCCAGGGTCAAAAAGGGTCAGGGCGTGGGACAGCCTAGAGCACAGGAGTAGCTTGGCTGTCACAGAGCTGAAGAAAAAGGAAGGATTTGGCACCAAGCCCAAACAATGTAAAACGCAGGAAAACAGCCCAAAGGCAGGACAAAATAGAAAACTCTTGTTTTTGTTTACTCACGTGTTTATTTTTAAATCTATGGCTATTTTAACTGAAGCAGAGCTTGCCTCAACCTGCAGGCATTTCTTTCGATTTTTCTTTTGAAATACTTTCTGCAGTAGGAATCTTTGTTTTGTCACCATTGGTGCAGCCAGCCAGGCCCCAGGTGTTCAAATTGTGAGGTAGTGCAGCCTAGCAGACAGAAAAGATGGTTTGGGCAGTCACTGAGACCTCAATTTGAGGGCTAACTCTGCCATTTGCTGGCTGTGCAAACATTGCCAAATCGTTTCACCCACTCCAAATCTTAGTGTCCCCATTTTAAAATGACAGTGATAGTAGGTATTTATAGAACAGTTGTGAGGCTTGAATGAGACAAAATGTGAGAAACATCTGAAAAATGGGGTGTTCTCAATATGAGGCAGGTATTTACTGTTGCTATTGTTGAAATCTACCTCATCTCACATAGCTCCCCCGAGACCGCTCCATGAGATGCTTCTCCTGGGTATGAAAGGGATCCAGGAGAAGGTGAGCAACCTTGAGTCCAGTTACTCTGTCCAAGGGCATTTGGTGGAGCTAAGAATTAGACTGTCTGCCATGGCTTCATCAGAGAGGCAGATGGCCCTGCTTCCCACAGTTATGCCTTGGAAGCATCTGGGCAATGGGAACTAACTGTGAAGTGAACCTCCTAAACACATCCATCTTGTGGAGAGATCTAGCCTCATTTCGGTCTGACTTCTTGCCGTTATCATTTTAGACACACAGCCCCCTGGCTGCCCACCAAAAGTTTGCAGAGCTCAGAGCAGCAATGTAACCTGTAATGATGAAACCTTAGGTCCAGCCATTCCCTTTTGCCCACCGTGGAAATCTTAATCTCAGGTAAAACACTCTGAAACAGCCATGCTCCCATTTCAAGTTATTTTTATACTAGATAACTTCCTGTCATTATTGTCTATGTGTTCAATGAAACCAAAGGAAAAAAAATCACTTAAGTCATATCTTTGGGATCTCCTTATAAAATGGAATCCTTTTAGTACTTTAGGACCAAATAAACAAACCACTACCATCACCTTCACCACTACCACTACTGCCACCAACACCACCAAACAGAAAAAAAAGAAAGTAAGGGTTTTAGATTCAGTAGTAGGCCATGGTAAGACCTGCAACAGGCTAGGTGAAATGGTAAGAAATAAATGAAGAATAGAACTGTCAGTGTGTGACTTTTCAATGAGAGCTAACATGACCCCACTCAAAGCCTAGGGGATAAGAGGCAGCAAGCCAGGGGCTGCTTTCTCATTCCAAATGGACAGCATTAACCACCAGACCTCAGACACGAGGGAGCTACATCCACTCATTCATGTGTCTCCTTGATACTAATAGTGTGCTGATCTGCTAAACACTTTTTCTAAACCTTAGCTGTCTTCCTTGCCCAATCTTCTAATCCCATTCCAATCTTTATGGACTGGCCTAGCTCATGACAAGAAACACCTGGGTTTACATTCTGGCTCTGCCATTTGATGATCTACAATCATGGGCAAGTGATTTAACCTTCTAGCTTAGTTTTCTCATCTGCAAAGCAACACACACTTCAAAGAGATTTTCTGAGCATCAAATGACATAACACAAATGAAGTGTCTACAGCACCCACAAAAGTAGCTGTCAGTAACTGTTGATTTTCTTCCCACCTCTTCTACGGGGAACCGGGTGAAAATTGATATTAACACATTTTTTATTGATTCCCTTTTGCCGTTTTAACCTCTTGCGATTGGCAGCATCTTACAGTCTGGATAACCAGAGGGCAGTTGTGACATGGCTGTTATTGCTTGTGCACAAGTGAATTTTTTGTTATTCCTGATGGCTTGACTGGGAAACTATACCCTGTGAATTTGAGAACAATTTGAGGAAGGGTTGTGAGCCCACAACTTCTGATAATATAAAAACAATGTCCTTACATCAAAACCAGGGAAATGGGTATCAGCAGCATAAAAGAAAATATTAGAAAACGGTGGGGCACTTTTTAAAGGAAGCAAGGGGTCGGCTGAGTGGCTCAATTGGTTGAGTTTGCCTAAGAGCATGAGCTCTGAGCAACAGGGTTGCTTGTTTGATTCCCACATGGGCCAGTGAGCTTCACCTGAGCTGCCCCTGAGCTGAGCTGCTGCTGAGCTGCCAACAGGTGGCAGGATGGCTCAGCTGGTGAGAGTAGGTGCTCCTAACGACAAGATTGCCTGTTCGATGGTAGGCTATGCCCACCGCAGCTGGGACTGAATTTGGCATCTTGAGCTGAGTTGCCACCCAGATGGCTCAGTGCATAGAGCATGCACTCTTAAAAGCACGGTTGCTGGTTTGACTACCACATGAAAAAAATAGAAAGCAAGAAAGAACGAACAGCAGGATCATGAATGCACTTGATGGCCTACAGGATGATATCAAGTGCAAAAACACAGGCATCTTTGGACAATTCAATAGAAAAGTCATTCAGATTAGTCAGATTCCAAAAGTGAAGAGGTTTTCAGAATACCTTAACTCATTTATTTTGATGTATTTTCCTTTCGATGTACGTATAAAAATATGTAGTAAAAAGCTATGCCTGAACAAGTCTAAGAAAGCTCTTTTGACATGTACACAGGAAAACGCTAAGTGATAAGAGAATACTGCATCAAAATTTAATTGGCAATATTATTTCAGTCTTAGTGGCATGTAAAGTAATGGTCAGCTGACAACTATTGGCATCCTAGATTCATGAACTATGGTCAAAACAAAACAACACTCCCTGGTTTGTTACAAGAAGTAAATGAGACAGTGTATGTGAGAATACCCGGCATGTAATACTCATCCAACACACGCTAATTGAATCTCAACCAGAATCAGCTGCCAGGGACTTAGAATTAGCAGTAACCTCAGAGGTCATTCTCCTGGAATGGGTATATTCTTCTGCCAGTTACACTGGAGCCACTGTGTCCGCAGACCACTTTGAGGAGCTTCTCAAATGTAGATATCACCATCCCCTGGCTACATTTGTGCAGAGCAGAGTCTGGAGCAGCTCGTAACACGGAACAGCCAGCTCTCTGCTGGCACTGACCTGGTGCTAGAACTCAGCCCAACAGACTTGCTCTGTGGGTGGCAATTGATATTCTAGAAGATCCCCCAACTTATGACATTTGATACGCACAAACTCAGCCAACAGTAGAGTGCAGAGGGAGCCAGGGGACCCACAGAAAGAGACAGAGAACAGAAGCCACCAGATAGTAGAAGCCAAGACCAAAAGGGGCTGCAAAGAAGCAGAGCTCAAGAAACCAAGTAGCAGAAGAATAGGAAAAGCAGGAAGAGAAAGAAGCAGAACTAGAGGCAATCTAAAAAAGCTCAAGTCCCCCCAATCCAACCTACGATTGGGATTCAGTGTCATGCAGTCCTCAACTTCATATTACTTATGAGATTTTTACAAGGCAATAAAGATGTTTTTTAGCTCGTTCTTTGTAACTCTTTTCTTATCAACTGATTCAGTGGTCTTTCTTTTTAAAGCATTTAAAAAAAAACCTATAGAGATTAAGCTTATTGTTAATTATTATGCCTATGGTAATTAAACTAATCAAAACATTTCCATATGTGCTCTTCACAATTGCCACAAAGACTGTACAGATCACATTTAATGTTCAGCAAATTGTCTTAGGCAGCAATTCTCTTGCTTATGAATTTTGGGAAATGATCACTTCTGTTCATATATGGCATATTTACTATAATTAAAAGCATATGTATTTTGTTCTCAGTTTAAGTTTCCAAAAGCACAACTTGTATTATGGTGATGCTACATTTAACTTAGCCAACACATTTATAAATAAACCTATGCATCAACCTATGTATACTTTTTATGTACAACTCTATATTTTAAGATAATTATATATTATATACATCTGAATATAAGGGGGATGGAGCTACCCCACTGAATATTACCACATGCCAAGCATTGAGCTAAGTATTTTATATTTATTATTTTAGTCTTTACAAAAGTCTTGGAAGGTAGATTTACCTTTTATAAAAATTTTGATTGCGGTCCAGCCGAGTGGCGCTGTGGTGAAGAGCTGGCTTGGGAAGCCAGCACCCCCGCTTCGGTCCCACATGTGAGGGTCAGTGACACTGCCCTCAAAAAAAAAAAAAAGAAAAGAAAAGAAACCTTGATTGTTCCTGATTTCTAGAAAATTGTTTTCCAGGTCTTTTAGAAGCCATTTGTAAGGGACAAAACATGTGTTGTCAGATTCTTAACGTCAGTACTATCCTTTGTAGTTGTCCCCCACTGGCCAGGAAGTAAGTAAACTGAGGCCAATGGAGATGTCTTTGAGTTTGGAATAATTTGCTTAATTCTGAGCAGGACTGAATTGGAACCAATTACCTGGAGAAGGAAGGTGCAATATATTGGGTTGTCAGAAAAGTCATGACGCATTTTCAACGAAAAAAGGAGAAAAAATACGTCATGACTTTTCCGACAACCCAATATCATGATCAACTCCTGGCATCATTCAGTTACCTCTTTCCATTATAACTGGATACTTTTTAATGTGTGTTTAAGGCTTTAAAAAGGTATCCATTTTCTAACCAATGTGGGTGATCTTCACACAGGGACACCTAATAATAAAAGACGTGCTAAGTTTTGTTGGGGTAGGAGGTGGTCAGGGGGACATTCAAGCATACATTAGCGTTTAATATATATTTCTTGCCTTCAGGAAACTTTAGTCAGGCTGGGACTCTATAATCACAGAGGAACAGAGCTTACAAATCAAGGCAGTTTTAATATGCTATGTGAAGTTCTAAGCAATAAATAAGGCTGCTGATACCAGTTAGGGTCCTGGCAGAAGGCAGATGTCAGATTCAAATTGGGAATTTGAGAAAGCTTTAATTTTTTCAAAAGGCTTTTTATAAAGGTGAGTGTTGGGTGGAAGAAAGCCATAAGGAGAACTCAATATTTGGGAGTAAGAGAGCTAGTCCATGGCACTCATTTCCTGGAATACACAATCCTCTTAAAGACATTGTTAAAAACCTGATTCCAGAATGTTCTTTTTCCCCCAAATGATAATCCTAATTGGAAGGTATCATCAGTAAGCTAGGACAAATGGCCCATTAAGCTAAAAGGATGCCTCCATGTTGAACTCTGATGAATATAGGGCTGTTTGAAATGTGAAAAAGTCTTGACCTGGGTCCAGAAGATTGGTTTGAATCACCACTCTGCTTCGTATGAGCTGGATGTCCTTGAGCAGAACACATCGTCCCTCTGAGACTCTAATTCACATCTTTAAAGTGTGATACTAATACCTATTGCATAGGGTGGTTGTGGGCATTCAGTCAGTGAGGCTTGTGGATGGCAGAGAACCACAAGGGTGTGAGGACCACACAGGGGTGGGGGGTGAGGATAGGGCTACTGTTCTTCCCAATCCCCAGGAAGACCCTGTCACTCTGGGCGGGGCAAGTGGAGAGTAAGTAGGCTCTTGCCAAAACACCATTAACTTAAGTCTCCAATGTCTTCCTTGCCAAAGCTGCTGTGTGATCAGATTTGATTGATTACTATAAGCCTCAGCCTCCCAATTATCTCTTCACTGCTGGGCAAGGCAGTGCATTTTATCTGACAAGTTTTTTGTTTTGTTTTTTCAATCTTGGTTTGTTTTCTTTCTTCTAGTCCATGACCCCAAAAGTTTTTTTTCTGTTGTTTCCCTGAGACTGTCACTCATGCCAGTGTTTGCTGAAGATAATTTCCCCCAAAGCTGTATACCGTATTCTTTTGGCCTGAGTATTTAGCAACATGCTGAAATACAGATAAAAGTGGTGAGCCCTTTTAAATAAAATGGATGTAAATTTTATTTTTTTTTTACATTTTTGAGGTTTGTATGCAGACACCTTTATGGATTCCCCCAATGAAAGTACTCTTTTCATTTTTAGGCAATTTTTACAAATAATTTGTTTTCTTCTTTTCATAGACTGCCTACAAATCTGCTATAGCTATAAAATAACATGGTAACTCTGAGATGTAGACATTAAGTAGCTGGCTAGTCTTACTCAGCAGCGAAGGCTCAAAACTAAGTCCAAATTCATGCTTTCACAAATTACAAATGACATCCTGCCGTGGAATTCTATGGCTGGCTTTGAATAATTAAAACCATTACTTTAATCCCTCTAAGTCCAGGGATCCCCTTTAGTTGATTTCAATGGCTTGGTAATGGTTTTGGGGAGAGGGGAGGCAGAACGTAGTAGATTATAGTAGAAAATCTGAGTCTCATTGCCCTGATTTTTTTCTGTATTCCTCAGGGGTTGACCTTTTCATTCAACACTTATTCATAAACATTATGAATGTTTATGCTATAAAAATCAGTGCTGTGCTAGGTGGTTGGGGAGAAAGGCAAGAAGATACAAGATAAGGCTCCTCTTCTCTGTGTGCTTTCTGGAGACCTAAGACCCATGTAACATTGACAAATGATTGTCCTCTCTCTCCTCAGTCACATACTCCATAGCCACACCCTAGACCTGGCCATTTCATGCATCCCACCCTCAGACCTACTGATCGTATCTTTCCAGCTACTTCTTTTAATACTCCAATTCTTCAATCTCACCAGAACCTATAATCCATCCCTTCACTGTCCTTCATCCCCCTAAGGTCTACTTCCCCCTACTCAGCTTACGTTCCATGGTCCATTATTCATAATAACTCACTGCTGCATTGAAGACAGATACCACTTGAAAAGAGATCCAAGATGGCAGAGTAGATAAACACTGTGCCTGTGTCCTTCCATGAACACGTTAAAATTACAAGTAAATTATTGAAAAATCAACCTGGAGAACCATTCAAAGTCTAGCCAAACAGAAGTCCTATAACTAAAAATATAAAGAAGCCACGTCGAGACCAGTAGGAGGAGCAGAGATGCAGAATGGGCCCCAATCCTGGGAGGATATCTCTGCCATGGAGGTTCCCCACACCAGGCTCCCCAGCCTGGAGTACTGGTGCCAGGAGGAGGAGCCCCCACAACGGCTGGCTGTAAAAAGTAGTGGGGATTCTGACCGTTCAGGTGGGATGGAAGGCAGCGGTAAACCCAGATTCCTCTTAAATAGCCCATGCACAGACTCAATCACTCGCAGGCACTCACCTTGGGCTCCAGCAGAGGGATGATGACTCGGAGGGCCCTGGAGACATACAGGGAGCAGACAGGTGTGTGGCTGCAGGGGGAGAACTGGAGGTCAGCATCTCCCCTGTGAGGGGGTTCTTCTCCATGCAGCTGGAAAGTAGACACCATCTTTCCTATGTTGAGCCCACCCCCACAGGCCAAATCTGAATCTGATTGGCCTGGTGAGCTCTGCTACTCTGCCCTGTTGATTAAGCTGGAAACCTGCCCCATTTCAAGAACAGCTGAAGGCACTTTCCCATGAACAGCCAGCCCCTCCAGCACTGCACTTTTTCTTAGGAAACTATCTGAGTGATCTAGTTGGGTGTCCTATCTACAGCCAAACCCTTTCACTGCACACTGATAACATCTCTTCTTACCTTAGGAAACTATCCGAGTGATCTAGTTGGGTGTCCTATCTACAGCCAAACCCTTTCACTGCACACTGATAACATCTCTTCTTACCTATCACAAACATGCACCCAGCAATTATCTATTTTTTTTCTGATTAACAATATTAATTTTCCTATTGGGTCATTCCCAACGCCATGCAACGTGCTGAATTACTACCCCTCTTACAAAAATAGAACAAAACCTCCCTGGACTCCGCATTCCCCTGTAGCTATTGCTCTTCTTGACAACACATCTCCTTAAATGAGCCTTCTAGACCCAGTACTTCCAATTCCTCTCTCTCTCCATAATCTTTTTAAGATACAGACCAACACCTTGGAGTCACCCTTGACTCTTCTTTCTTTTATAACATATTCTCAATCTATCAGAAAATCTTTTTTTTTCCTTCTTCAAATTATATCCAGGGGCTGGCCGAGTGGCACGGTGGTTAAGAGCTGGCTTGGGAAGCCAGCAGCCCTGGTTCGGGTCCCACATATGAGGGCCAGTGACACTGCCCTCAAACAAAACAAAATATATATATATATATATATATATATATATATATATATATATATATATATATATATATTCTAACCAGATTCTAACCACTTTGTACAACCTCCATTGCTACCATCCTGTGTAAGCTACCACTGTCTTTCACCTCTTATTGCAAAAGTTCCTTAACTTTGTTTTTCTTTCTTTCTCACTCCAACATATGGAGTGAGCCTTTTAAAAATATAAGTAAAAAATCGGGGGCTGGCCAAGTGGCGCGGTGGTTAAGCAATGGTTTTGGGAAGCCAGCGGCCCAGGTTTGGATCCCACATGTGACACTGTCCTCAATAAAAAAATTAAAAAATAAATAAATACATAAAAACATTATATATATATGTATATATATATATATATATATATATGTAAAATAATGTATTTTCTCTGCTCAAAACCCTCCTATGGATTTCCAACTCACTCAGAGTAAAAATCAAAGCCCTTCCCATTACCTACTAGATCCTACCTGTCTTACCTCATCTCCCACCATTTTCTCCCCAGCTTACTCTGCTCAGCCACACCAATGTCCTTCCTAGAACATGCCAGGCTTTTTTCTGCCTCAGGGCCTTTGCACTGACTAGACCTTTTACCATAGAATTTCATCCCCTAGCTTCCTCATGGTTTGTTCCCCCTACTCCAGGATCACCTCAGTGAGGCCTTTCTTGACTATGTGATATAAAATAGTGCCCCTCCTACTCTAGCATTTGCCCTGTTTTATTTTTCTCCATAGCACTTATCATTATTTGACTTACTATTTATTTATTTATTTATTTATTTATTTATTTATTTACTTACTTACTTACTTATTTTCCCTCTCCTTGCACTATGATGTCAGCTCAAGAACAGAGATTTTGTTCATAGCTGTATTTATAGCACCTAGAACAGTGCCTGGTACAGAGTAGGTATTCCAGAAGTATTTGTTGACTGAACAAATGAATGATGCAATAAATTCAAGAAAAAGAACACCTATGGCCAATACTGCTGTTTTGTAGAATGTATACTATTACAGACTGAAGTGAGACTGAGATTATAAATCCAGACACTGTGAGATGAGTAGAATTTTGGTAGGGTAAGGAAAATGCATTCATGTGAGAGAGCAGGTTAAAAACTAAAAGTTAAAGAAAGAAAATGCCAACAATATTTATTTAGCACCTACTACATGCCAACTACTTTACATTCATTATCTCATATTACTCTCATGATCACTATAGCAGAGAGGTATTATTACATCCATTTTATAAATGAAGAAACTTTGTTTCAGGGATTTTAAAAAACAGGTTTTAAAAAACAGGCCGGCCGAGTGGCATGGTGGATCAGAGCTGGCTTCGGATGCCAGCGGCCCCGGTTCAGGTCCCACATGTGAGGGCCAGTGACACTGCCCTCAAAAAAAACAAAACAAAACAAAAAAAACACAGGTTTCCCAGAACTTTAATAAGTTGCATGGTATTCTTCTTTAACAGAGTCCAGAGCCCATTCTCTTTATCTTTTGATACCTTCATCATCATCACTATTACTAGAGTTATTTAAACTCATGCACTCTCCACCTATCATGATGAATGATGACCCTTGTTGATACTAAATAAGTGACATGTAAGAAATAGAAATAATAACAAATGCATTCTCAAATTCTTCTCATTAACCTAGTGAAGGTTAAACCTCTCTGAGCTTACTTTTACTGGTGACAGCATAAACTTTAAGCATTGTGGCCAGCATTACCAAGCCATTTCCCTGGTAGTCAACGCAGCATGAAATGTCTAACTATGTATTTCTTTGCCGAGCCTGAATGGAATATTCCATCTTTGGAAAATCAATGTCAAGTTTAAATTTGAAATCTTTATTTCTACCTGGCAAACTGACAATACCCTTAACAATTTGGAAGGAAGTGGTATTTCTATTGCCATCAGCTACAAAGACTTGGATGCCCACAGTGTTATTTATCAGATTTACATGGATTCCAGGTGAATTTGATCCAGTGGCTACAAAGAGTGAGTATTAAATATTGTTATTCAGGGCCGGCCAAGTGGCGTGGTGGTTAAGCACTGCCTTGGGAAGCCAGTGGTCCCATTTCAGGTCTCTACATGTGAGGGCCAGTGACACTGCCTTCAAAAAAAAAAAAAAATATATATATATATATATATATATAGAGAGAGAGAGAGAGAGAGAGTTATTCAATTCTTGCATCCCCCAAAATGTCTCTGATATAGAAGAAGAAATTGAATCTAATAGAGTGAGGATTTAAAATAATGTTTTATTCACCACTGAAATTTATGGGACTGCCAGAGAGGGGAGAAGGAAAAACTTTTGTGGTCTTCTTCAAAATCTATCCTCTTCAGAATAAAGTTAAAAAAATTATTGCTAAGCTTTGTTGTGGCAAGAAACAACCCCCAAATTTTAGTTACAACAACAAAGGTTTATTTCTTATGTTAGTTATGGGTCATTGTGTGGTCAACTGTGGGTCTGCTCCATGGGTCATCTTCATTCCAGAACTCATCTGAGGGAGCAGTTCCTCTATGAAATAAACCATTCTGCTGGCAGGGAGAAGAAAAGCAAGAGAGCTGTTGGAAACAAAGAAAGGCTTTTAAGACTTCTACTCATCCATGGCATTTATCATGTCCACAGGTCATGGCCAAAGAAAATCACATGACTAAACCCAGTATAAATGGAGCAGAAAAATATACTCCTCTGAAGGAAGACACTAATAGCCCCATGGAAATGACTGGAGCTGTGTACTTCTCTCTCAGAAAGGAACAGTGCGGAACTGGGAACCATAATAAAATCTACTACACACTCCTTATCGTAGCATTGAAAACACATAGTAGAGTCAGCCTCATCTCCCACCACATCCCTTGTCGTGCTCTAGCCACATCAACTGGTCTCCTTTCCCCATGCTCTACATGCTTGCAAGCTTCCAGGTTTTGTTTCCTTAGCTGGAAATGCAATTTCCTCCATTTTCTGCCAACTGAAGTTGCTCTCAGCCTGCACGTTCCTGCTCAAATTTCATTTACTTTATAAAACGTTTCTCCATTCCCCAGCTAAAATGAAATACTGCTTCTTTGAGCTAATAGGGCAGACTGGTTGTATAACTATCTATCTTTAATTTTAATCTTCTTTTGCAAGTCTGGATAAACAAAACGAAAGAAACAAACAAAAACAAAACAAAACAAAAACCTCCTGGAAGGCAGAACCCAGGAATTCTGTTATGTTGAAGCATCTCTCCAGCTTCTTTAGGATCAAAGACTTGACCATAATAGACACTTAATAAATTCCATTTAGTGACTAAAAACCTACATGTTCACCATCAAGCCTATCATCATGTGAGACTATGTCTTTCCTATAGGAAGTATATGTGGGAAACCACAGAGAGGAAACTTTGGGGAATTTTTCTCAGCCAGAAATAGTCATGAAGATTATCTTGTTGGTCCCACAATCTAGTCTGTACCAGTCATGTGTGTGTGTGTGATCCCTACCCTCCCACCAATGAAGCATTGTAGGCACCATGTTTTCACAGCAACATTGCTTCCCCTGCCAATGATTGTTGCATTGATAAGAGGTGTTTCATTTCCTTCTTTTTCATGAAAAGCAAACTGCAATTTGACCCAAGTTTCCTTCTTAACACAATGTAAAAAAATAAAATTTTGACAATAACAACATAAGACAGATAGAGCTCATTAGGAACAGTTTCTGTCTACTAGGGAAGCTAAATTAGCATTAGTTCAACCTAGATTGCTATAAATTTAATATGTTAATTGCAATCTGGCTTTTTCTAAGTTAGCCCACGCCATCCATGGAAGAAGCAAGTGTGAATGAGCTCCCAGGCCAGAAGCATTTGGTCAAAACATATAAGAAAAAATTTATGCTTCAATGGAAAACTTCGCCTCGTCTGAAGCACTCCCTTCTGAGTTGTCTGATTCTGATCCCAAGGGAGCTATTTTACTCTGACAATTGTAGATAACTGATAGTCATGCAAACGAATTATTGTCTATAAACATACAAATGAATTCTGTCCTGGGGAGGGACAGCCCTTCCTCTACTCCAAGAGGAAAGCAGTTTTGCCTCCATTTGCCCATTCATTTCAACATTCCTCTACTCTATATAAATTTGGAAGATAAATTCGTGCTTCTTTAACTTCTCTTCTAATCCAATTATAACACCTGCCTTGTTCTCTCAATTAATGAATCAAATCAAATCTTTACGACCGGCCGAGTGGCGCAATGGTTAAGAGCTGGCTTGGGAAGCCTGTGGCTCCGGTTCCAATCCTACATATGAGGGCCAGTGACACTGCCCTCTAAAAAAAAAAAAAAATTCCAAATCTTTAACACATGTTCATTTTATAGCTCCATGAGAGTCATGACTTTGCCTTTTTTTGAAAATTACCCTTTAATGATTGTCATGTCTTTTCTGGCACATAAAAAGGATGCTCTGCTGAAGTAAAATCGACCTTCTGCATAGCATCCATTCAGCTCCATTCTGCTGTAAAGCCTCACACTGAAAAAAAACAAAAACCTTTCAATTAGGTTTTCACAAGGTTTGCTGTGTTAAAATATGGGGAAGAAATAGAAGTGGAAATAGAGACTCTGACAGCAAAAGAAAATAGGTTGTGAAAGAGATCCATGAGGATTTGTTAAGCACTCAGTGAAAGAGCTGAGAAATTAGGCTGTGGTGGGAGAAGGAGGATAGGAGAAAACAGGATAAATAATAGCTCAGAGCAGTTGCCTCTGAGTCCCGCCCAAGTCCTCCATTCCAATGAGCTGTTTTACTCCACCCACACTCTATATAAACTCTGCAAATGGGTTATTAGCAAGTGTTGTGCACTCTGTTCATCTTAGGAATGTTTTAATCAGCACAGGAGCCTGGGCTCTACCCCTCCTAGAAAACAGCCAGGGAGGATCTGGGGGAGAAGTTATCCAGAAGAGGACAAAAGCTGAGTGTGGAAGGGGAAACGGCTCAAGCAAATCTCCACTCCAAGATCCCTTTGTCCTCCTGTACCACCTCTGTAGCCTGGATCCCCCTAAAGTTTTATAGGGGTGTTGGGACAAGGAGAATGAGGCAAGGGGAAGTGCAAGACACACTCCTCAAACTAAACGCAGGACCCCCACCTCTGTCTTGCCCAGGGTGTCCAAACTGCTTCCACACTGTCTCTGCTATGAAAGTTTGCCTGTTGCAGTTGTCCTGCTAGTTCACTCTGCTTCCAGTTTCTTGATGGTCTTGCTGGATGTCTGTTGCCATGGCTACTACTTTTCCTAACAGTGTCACAAACATAATTTTCATTATCTGTTTGGCTGCTTGCTTGAGGATCCTGCTGTTCATTCCTTCCAGACAGTAGAGCTGTCACTGGACTCCAAAGGATGCCTGACTCCTTAACTCCTCATTACCCTGTCTGATGAGGAATGTGGGGAAAGCTCCTGCGGGTTGGCCAGAGCTCCCCCTTTGCTGTTCTATCACCTATGGCCACATCCCTAGTCCAGAGCCTCATCATCTCTTTTTTGGGGGTATGCAACAATCTCCTAAGCGGATTGTATTAGCTTGTGGAAACAAATAGGCCCCCAAATTTTAATGGCTTAGCACTATAAAAATGTATTTCTCCTTACAAGGTTGATAGGGCAGCTCTCCCTGATATAATCTTTCAGACATTGAGTGATGAAAACTTGCCTGTGTTCACTATGTGGCTTTCAAGGGCTTCGTGGGCACTGACACTTCACTCAGCCGGAAAAGAGAATGACAATGGGAAAACGTGACTGGGAGTCCTTTAGGGGCCAGGCCTGGAAATGGCACACATGCTCTCATTTCATCAGAGTAAACAGTCATATGGCCACACCTAAGTTTAAAGGAACCTGGGAAATATGGACCAAGCATGTGTCCAGAGAAAGGGAGAATGGGTTTGGGGGACCACTGATAGTCTCCACCGAAGGTTCTCCTGCCTCCAATCTTGTTCCCCTCCTGTCCTTCGTACCAGCTCCTGTTCTAGAGGTTGAATATGCAGAGTCTCACAGCTAGTAAGCAACAGAGCCAGCACCAAGCCCAGGTTTGTCAGGCTCCCCAACCCATGTGCTTCTGCTACATCTTCAGCCTCCAGGAATAGTTTTCCCCTCCCCAGTTTCACCTCTTCATTGCTTTCTCCTCTTTCAATCTTACCGCATTCTCCAGAGTGAAAAGGGTTTCTGGTAAGAGAAATAATCCATTCTCCTTTCTTCACCTAACTTAAGCCTTGGTGTTGGTGTGAACATCTTTTTTCTTTCTCAGATCTTCCCAGGTGCCCCATTTTGCCTCCTTTCCCAGGCCTCTTTCCACTGTTTCACCACTGTGTTCTTAGATTTGCAAATCTGAAAACTGCTATTGACTGTGAGGCAAAGTTTAGCTCTAACCCTGACAGAAAGGTTTCCCATCATCTGCCCCATGGAGGTTCAGGTCTCTCCCTCACCTGTTTCCTGGCCTCTAGTTTATTGGTCAAAACAAGTCACAAGGCCAGTCCAGAGTTTATGTGGGAGGGGAAGTGGACTCCCCCATTTGATGGAATGAGTGGCAAAGAATCTGTGGCCATCTTTAATAAGACACAAATATAATAAAAATAAATGATAACAAACATTTGTATACTGCTTTGGAGTTGTGATAGTTTTACAAAAATTATTTCATTTAAAAAAGTTTAGACTTTATTTTTACTCCTATTTTTCCAAACGGAAAAAAAAACCTTGGCATATTAGAGTTAAGTGACTTGCCCAATATCACTTGTCTGGGAAGTGACAGAACAAGAGCTTATATTAAGCCTCCTGGCCGTTTATCTTGTGTTTTTCCCACTACTTCTCCTTGCCTTGTTCAGCTCTAAGGGATCATGGAAGGGATTCCTTTTATTTTCCATCCACATTCACTTAGGCAACCCCAAATGAAAACACTAAACAGCTAGAGAGAGAGGTTGAATAGCTATGAAAAATAGTCTAAAGAAACAGATGGACTGAAACTTACATTTATGACCCTAAATTATGACTCCTCGGCTTCACCAAAATTACACTGAATATGTTAAGGCAGGAGGCAAAGCCCTAAGAAACCTATTAACTACTGTGTGGTATTGACATGGTTTTCATTTATCAGAGAAACGACTACAGACATTTAAAGTGCAGATCTGGGCAAGGTTTCCCTTGAGCCGATGACCTACAAGGTTAGGCACAAGTGCATGAATCTCACACACTTCATTTCATTCTGAAATAGCATCTTAGTGCCCAGGATGGGGCCATGCCAATCACTTTAGCTGACCGTGAGAAAAAGAAAAAAGAGGAGGGACAGGAAGGAGACAGGAAGAGATGGTGCAGCAGCTTAGAGAAATCCAAGTCTTATCCAGCTACCAAAGCACACTGCCATCCCCTCAGCCACGGTGAGGACATGGCTCTCTCGGCAAATGGCTGCCCTAGACGGTTGGGCAGGTTGTTCTGCAGAAGAGACCCAGCAGAGGGGCAAGTGGGAGCTATAGTCCAGCCTGCATTCTACTTTCCAACCATGTACTGTGGGCAGACTGTGTCTACTCAGGGTAGCGAAGGGAGAGTTTCCTGTTTTACTCAAAGGCATGTCTCTTTCCTTGTGTCATGTACATGGAGGATGTGCCATTTTCTAATTTGTCACAAAGGCATCTCATATGCTACCAAGGGGACCCAGCAGCAGATGAACTGCTTATTGCAAAGTAGGCTTCAATGTCATAAATTAAAAAGCCACACTCAAGCAAAGCCCTTTCAGAAACCTGTCATCCCCGACCTCACGCGGATCACACAGTCAACGGCCTTGCAGCATGAAAGCCTGCCCAGGATTGTGTGGGGCTCTCCCACTGGCTCTTCCACAGGCTGTTTGGACAGGTTATTTAGCTTCTCTTTCTCCTTCCTGTCATTTAAATGAGGGAGCTGGCCCAGGTGCCATTGGTGTCTCTTCCTGCTTATTGTACGCTGTAGCTCATAATTCTGTGAATGGTCGTAAGTCAGGGGGTGGGTTAGACTTGAAAGTCCAGTCTGGGCTTTTCTCTGGCTAGCTTTATAGATTTGTTTCTCTCTGGCCATTTTGTTAGTCCTGACTAATACTGTGATCAGGGGACTACAGGCATCCAGAGAAAAAAGATTTCAGCTTGAGATAAGATAAAAACTAGTAAACACAAACAAACGTTCGGTCTCTTCCTCTCCCTCAGTTTACTGTCTTACACAAACAACGTGTATATGTCTGTGCACACACATGCACGTGCATGCATGCACACACTCATGCACACACATACACACTGAGCTTAGGACAGAGCTTCCCTCATTTCAGAGCATAAACCATATGATCTGGTTTCTCAACTATAATCATTGAATGCACTCTAATTTATTTCTTTAAAACCCAGAAGCAACTGACGTGCAGAAAATCCATGCCCAGGGTATTTCTATTTACATGTTTTCATATACAATTGTTGAAGGAACTAGTTTATAATAATAAATTGGTTGGTTTGCCTCCCCAGCTCTCTCCTCACATTAAATGTTATCAAAAACCTCATAAATCACTCCACACCTCCCAGACTCATCTTTGTAACACAAAGAGAGCCCTGCTCTCCTCTGAAGCCTTCTATTTATCTCCTATACACTCTATGCATTTAATATTATTTATGTTTTTCCATAAAGCAAGTGATTCCCCAGCTACCTGAGCAGGAAGATAGATGCTTTATTCCTTGAGCTGATGGGTTAAAAAAAGTGGGAGAGAGAAGAGTGGAGGTGGAGAGGTTGGGTAGAGAAAGGCAGACTTGTTGGATTATTAAATACATGAAAATGAGGAAGAGGGAAATCCGGGGACAGGAAGAATACAGGAATTTAATTAATATTGATTTAATGCTTATCTGACATTGAGTGTGTCATTGTCTACTCAATGTGTACCTGGATGTCCCCCAGGCACCTGATAATAAGTCCCAAACTGAAATGATTCCCTGTGCTGCACAGACATGCCCTTCCTATCCCCCCAATGGATGGCACCACCATCTACCCAGGGATTTTCACAGTTATCGCATTCAATTCTCACATCCACCCATGGCACAACCTAAAGACCCCACTTTAACTTGATTATGTTTGTAAAGAACTTATCTCTAACTAAGTAAGTCTACATTCTACAGTACTTGGGATTAGGACTTCAACATATGGATTTGGGGGCCAGAATTCAACCCAAACTTGAAAAATCACATTGCTTAGGTGAAAACAGAAGCAGTGGTCAGGGGTCACGGTTAGAGAAGAGTTCCAGGGAGAGGGAACATTATATATAAGGATGGGAAATGGGGAAGGAGCAGGATAATAGCCAAGTGCAGTTTGTGGGAGGAGTCTGAGGCTGCCAGGAAGGGTCTTAACCATTCGCTCATTCACAAGCCATTCACAGACCAGCCCTGGAAGGGCTGATTGCCAGGGTAATACCCACAAAATGCCCTGGGGCTTGCTGAACAAAGTTGATGTCCCTTGCAGATAGTAGATTTGCTTATGGGTGCATCATGACCAAGGGGAGAGCTGAGTTTGGCTGGGCCAGAAGAAGTGAGCCTTAGGTTGGAGCCAAAATATATCAAAGGAGTCTGTGATCTCTAAGAATAAGTAAAGCCAAGCAAGGGTGATGTTGTCATGAGGAAACAGTCCGAGCGGACAAAAATGGAACAATTTACAACTAAGGCTGAGAAAGCTGGGGTCTTCCACCCACCACAGCCTTGAAAGGAGAGGAAGGGAAGAGGGATAAATTTGTATTTCCCCTACTTTACAGTCTTGCCTTCTCCTGGTGCCCAAAGAAAGATGAACTGACCACAAAATAGGGGCTTTTAATCACTAGCTAAAATGGAATAAATTGTCACAAAAGCCAGGACTGAAACTACCCGAATAAGAACATCACTAGTGAGGGCGCTGGAACTTGGTTTCGTTTTATTCAGAGCATTTAGCACACACCACAGAGTCTGGCACATGGTAGGACCATGAGGAATACTTGGGTATTTGTCCCTTTGTTTACCTAAATGAACATCCCAAGGATACCATGAGTTTCTAGGTGAATCCTAAGTGTCTATCCCCAGCCTGGGAGATCTTCTTTTGGAAAGGGAGAGATTACTGCAGTTCATTCCATTGTCAAATCTTTTCAATGCTGATTTTGTTTTTGTTGCAGTAATATTGCCCAAGGCTTTTTAATAAGGAGACTGAGATCCCCCACTCAGGGAGGTCACAGGGCCCACCTGCATTCCACCTGTCAGTGTCACAGATTGGACATTCTCTCCAGGCAGACAGCTGGGGCAATCATAGCACTCACTATCCTTCATTGCTGATGTCCATTGTCTTGGTTGTCTCATATAGTTTGCCCAGGTTTTCTTTTCAGGTGGGAAGGCAGGTCTGATGCTTATTATTCTGTCTTTGGCTAGAGTGAAAATCAGTTATACGTTCACTTGCTTTTATGGACAAGTACAGAACCACACACAGAGCTAGTGTAGGTCATCCTGTGTTGATAAAATTGCTTTTTTCACAGCAGATTTCATTTTCTTGACATTGCCTTATCTTTCTGTTTAGTTAATAATGAACAAAAAGCACTCCACAGAACCTCTGCTGATTATCTTTTCTGTTCACGTGATACCCTTCCTGAAAAGAACAGTGCTAAGCAGTAGTGTTTAAATAATAAAACAGAGATTAAAATGTCTGCGGTTAGACAAACCAGGCTTTCATTATTGCCTCTATCACTGTCTCCATCAGCAAAACAGACAAGGGTGAGGGATGAAACGTGTTAAGAAAGACTTTCAATTTATACTATGCATACCTCTGTACTCTGTTACAAGGAAGATGCATTTTCTTGTAATTTAAAAAATAATTTAAAATAGCAAACTACACAATACATGATAGTGAATATCTAATCCACAGGGCTATCATTAGTATTAATTGAAATAATATGCATGCTTATTAAAGTGGAGTTATAATTTAGCCCATCTTTCCACTGTTCCAAGTACAGAGTAATCATATTATACTCTAAATAGCCTGTTGAATTTCACAGATAATGAAAGTACATCTTCTCTAAAAGGCCCAATTTTCTTACTTTCTCTTCCACAAAACTCTGAGAGCATTTCTAAGGGCCCAGTGGAAGTCTGTAAGAATAGTTTGGACATTGCTGTATAGGATTCTACTTGAATGACCTTTGATTGAACAAACCTCAGAAATGCTGGTGAAGGAAGGTCTTTAAAATAGACAGAGCTGAGGTTCATGGTGGTAACTGGTTGAGGAGAGATGAAGGAAAGAAGATAAAAAACCTAGTTAGAAAGAAAATAAAATTAACTTGGTGATGAATAGTTACTACATGCAATTAATCTTGAAGTAGCAGTCACTCACCACCTTTCATTCTTCGAATTTTTGGGTCATACTGCGCAGTCTCTTCTATCCCAAATCCTGCCATAATCTTTGAACAGGTATCACAAATATATGGCACTTTTATTACTCTTCCCTCCTCCTAAGGGCAAATATTGCTAATTTATCATGATCCTCTTTCTATCTGACCCTTAAAATGGTCTCAGAATCTTTCTCAACACAACATCCTGGACAGCCAGAGTATTTAATCATAGGTGGCATAAAATCTGAATTGTCTTTACCATCCGATGAAGGTTTCAATGTTCATTTAAGAGACTCATCCAATAACCTAGCCCTGCAACTCCTAGACCTCCTTATATGAGTGACCTCTTCATTTCAGCCACCACCCCCACCCTAGAAACTGTCATCAGTTGGAAAAATAGTCTAATATCATTCCAGGTGACAACAATCTTTAATCTTTCTAATGCTCTCATGACTCCACTTCTTCTGCCCTTGTCCTTTGACAGCAGTACCTCCATTTTACGCAGAAGTTTCTCGCCTGCTCTTTCTTCCCAGCCCTGGATCCCAGATGAAAGCCTAAACCATTCTACCAGTATCTTCAAATTCCTTGCCACCACCCATTCCCGCACTCCCTTGCTCTGCCCATTCAGCAAAATATGGTACTGGCTTAGTGCTGCAGTTTCCGTCAGCTGGGTGCTGATGGAAAAAATCCTACAACCACACAGATTCATGCAATAGCAGCCTCATGGCCTCAACCCTCAGCCAGGTTCTCAGCGGCGACAGTTACTTCCTGTACCTGACTTTGATCAGCTTCTTCCTCCATTTCCCTCAATGATTCCCAGATTTTTTCAATTTCCTCTGAGACTCTTCCTCAACCCCTCCACCCTCAGCAAATAATCTTGCCTTTATTGAGAAAAGCAAGGAAACAGCATTTTTTTCTGACTGCTTCAGCTTCCTGAGCTTTCCCTGCAATGCCTTCCCTTACCATTAAAATGCAGACCATGATACATGGTACTGCCCGACTTACTGGTATTATTCTCCAGCTATGGTGCTTGCCCAAGAATCCCCAAAGCCTTGTTTATTAAGTGTGCCCATTTTCTTGCTACGAACTTCAGCTGGATCTGGATGGCTACTCACAAACACTGGGATCTACCTAGGGCTTGTCTGCCTCTCTCAGGTCCTCAAGGCTACTTCTGCATCTCTCACCTTCTGTGTCAGATTCCCAAGGTCACTTTAGCACCTCTCACCTTCTGAGCAGAGAGGGGGTCCTCTGATTCTCAGCTGTCCTCTTTGATCCCCTCCATTCTGTTCCCCCAGAGCTCTTCCTTTATGCCCACCACTGAGGAAGTACGCTCTCCCTGTGACAGTCAATCCTACAACCTCTGGTTTAGAACCCTAGACCTTATCCAACAATTATCTTTTCTATCATCTTTGTTTTCCAATCTCTCTACATTGTTTCTTATTGAAGTCTCTCACAGTGTTAAAAATAAAATAGAATAAATATTTAAACTTCCTACCCATGAGCTATTTCTACATCATTCCCCTTTCTTTCATCAGAAAACTTTTTGGAAATCTTTATTAGTAGCTTCATTTTCTTAAAAATTATTTTTTTCCTAGACTCTAGAAATGTGGATGCTGCTCCCACAGTCTTACTGAAACTTCTTTCTTTAAGGTTAATAATGAGTACCCACAAAGACAAGAGTCTCTCTCTGCTATTACCAATCTAAACCCCCACACTAAAATATCTGTATTTTCATCTTCCTGTTTAAAAAAAACCCAAATCATTTTTACTCTAACACAAAATATTCATACAGAACGTGCATACCACATAAATACGGAGCTTGATGGACTGCTGTCCACGTAATCACTTCCCAGAACAATAAATTAAACAGAGCTGGCATCCCAGAAGTGGGCGGTGACACTTCCAATCCCCATTCCACCCTCCTACAGACAACCACTACCCTGACTTTATGTCAGTTACTTCCTTATTCTTGTACCACTAGTGTGCATCCCTAAATACTTAGTTGTGCTTGTTTTAAAATTTTATATAAATAGAACCACACTGTATATACTTTTCTAAATCTGGCTTCTTTCACTCAAAATTTTCTTTGTGAGATTATTCTGCTCTTTTGTATTCATCTGTAGTTTATTCATTTTTTTTTGCTCTTACAGAGTTCCACACTATATACCTCAGTTTATTTATCCATTCTGCTGTTCATGGCCACTTGGTTTGTTTTCATATGGAGGAGTATGAATAGTGTTGCTATGAACATTCTTGTATGTCTTTTGATGCGTGGGCATACATTTCTTTTGGGGGCTATGCCTATCAGTGAAATTACTGAGTCACAGATTGCATGTCTCAAACAATGCCAAACTATTCTCCTAAGTGTTTGTCCTAATTTACACTCCCATCAGCAATATATCAATTTCCACAGCTCTAGATCCTGACCAAAACTCAGCAAGTCAGTTTTATTAAACTAATTTTTAAATTATCCAAAATGATTTCTTTATTGAGATTAAGTAACTACATAGATTTCTCAGTACTATGGCATACTTATATCTAGGTAAAGTCACAAACATTTTAATATTCACAATGAGGAGGATCATCATTACCATTCTAATCTATAAAGCTCATGAATAAAGAAATGAAAACCTCAAGTTTTCCAAAAGAAAAATTTCAGAATCTACATACATTAATAATAAAACCATTTCTTTCAGGCATATGTGTGTTTGTATTTTGCTTTCACATGATTACGAATTGGAAAGCTTTTACACATTTTTTGGACACTTGGGTAACTTTTTATTTTTTATTTTTAAGAAGTACCCTTTGGAGTCTTTGCCTCTTTTTTCCTGTGTTGCTTTTTCATTTTCTTACTTACTTGTAGTAATTTTTCATATAGTCTCCATCATATCCATTGACAGTTATATATATTGCCAATATCTTCTCTACTCTATGCCTTGCCTTTTCTCTCTCTTAATGGTTACCTTTGAAGGACAGAGTTTTTAATTCGAATTAAATTGTTGAATCTTTTCCTTAACGGCTAGTACTTTTAGTCTCCTAATCCCTCTCTGTGAAGTCCTTTCTTCTCAATGTCTCTGGGGCCCTACATTTTCTCAACTCTCTTCTCCCTTGCGAGGATCTCGCTCAGTTTCCTTTATGGGCCTCTCTTCTTTCGCTCATCTTCAGTTTGGTGGTCCCCCATGGAAGGTGCTGCCCTCTGCCTCTTCTTCCTCTGCTCTCACCTCTTGACAGATCGTCTTCTCACCCCACCACCAGGTCAACCTATCCTTGTGCTGAACAGTTCAGTTCAACAATTCAGCTCCACAACGTCTATTGAGCAACTTCTCAATATCAGGCATTATGCTGGGTGCTGGAGTACCTTACGTGAACATCACACAATCTCTTCCTTAGGGCAAATCACTGAATAAATATACCTACAGTCTAGCCACACTGATGTCTCAATACTACTCATATTAAAATCATCAACTCTTCCATTTCCCAACATGCTCTTACTGCTAGGGTAATGGAACCATCATCTATTGGCACCCAAAGTGCAAGGGTCATCTTGGACTCCTCCTCCTTCTTGTTTATCTAATTTCTATTGATGTGACAAATCTTATTTGTTTTAATTCTATACTTTAAACTTCCATAGTCCTCTTTTTCCCATTCCTATGGTGGCCTTCACATTTAGTTCCTTACTGGGCCTCCCGTAGATGGCTGAGTTAGCCTCCTCACTGGTATCTCTTCCTCCTCTCATTTGACTGGCTCCATTCTCCTAGGGTCATTTTACCTTTGAGTCCTTGTTCTGTGCCAGACTCTCTGCTAAACATTTACCATTCGTTTCATCATTTAATACTCACAATAAACCAATAAGGTAGGCACTATCATTAGCTCAATTTTATAGATCAGGAAATGAGCATTAAGGAAGCTCCAAAATTTGTTGAAAATCATTAAGCTGGCAAATGAGGAAGCCTGAATTTGCACTCAGGTTTGCCTGACCCCAGAGTCCAGGCCTGAAACCAATAGGCAGGATCTCCTCTTGGTTGGCCCCCTGGCCTCTGACCCATTTGTTTCAAACAGCAGCAGGGGAATGTTATTAGGAAGGTAAACTTCATCACTCAGGATTCACCACCAAACATGCTTTGCGCTCTCCAGAGCAACGTGGGGAAGAGGAAGGAGGGGAACAGGTTTGCCATGTATTTAAGAGGAGTCTGAGTAAGTCAAGCTCATAGGATCTGGATCTCAAAAGGACCCCCTGGGACTTCTCTCTGGGAACATTTCATTTCAACTCCAAATATCTTCTAAGCTTGTGTGCCTCACATTGTGCTTCATGGTGGTTTGATTCCAATTTTTGGACTACCTGAGAGGTGATTATAGTTCTGGTGGTATGAGCATGGTATTACAATGAGCTGAGTTTATAAAATAGAGGCCTAGGGTTTGATAGGCTGGAGGTTACAGGAGGTTTTTAGGGAGCAAGGAGGCAGCTCTCTCCCAAGAAGCTGGTACTAACAGTGCACCAATCTGTACATTCATACTGAGAACAAGTTTGATGATGAATCAGTAACATGCATCTATCTGTCTATCAAGGCATGTATTTAGAACCTACTGGATGCATAATACCATAAATAAATAGAAGGCATGGTCCCGCCTCCTGTTTTTGGTTATTGATGACACAGCTGAGGAGACATGAAGATGATTTAAGCTTACAGAGCAACACAAACAACTCAGATTCAAAATGACACCAGTCACTTCCAAAAGGTCCTATGCCCACAAACAAGGCAGAATAGATTATATAAAAAAAACTCTGCAAATGTACCACAATGTTGCCCAACGCCACCTTCTAAACCTTTCCCTTGCATTCACAAAGATTGGAAGATGGAAATCTGATTAAAACACTCATTCCCTTTAGATTCAGTCCTATGGGACCCAGAATGGGGTGTCAAGAGCCCAATGCCTAAGTGTTCTATGGCCTCCAAAGGATTAAGTGATCAACAGACTTGTCCTTGAGGGTAAGGACAGTATATCTGGGTCCCTATCACCCTGGTCAGTGTCTGGCACATAGATGTCGCTTAGTAAGAATTGGTTAATAAATGAATGTATGATGATGGAAGGACTCCCTAAGCTAGGTGAAAGGAGCGTGGTAGTCAAGTGGTGGGTGGGAGAGTGGGGAAAGTCTTGGTAGCAACTGCCAAGGGCTTCTGACAAATACAGATTCAAATCAGATTGATCAGGTCCCACCAGAGACCTCATGCTGCTGCCCTCTGCTTGGAGAGGTGCCATCCCACTCTCTGATGTCATCAGGAAAGCAGAAGGAAAAATGAAATCCTGCTTGAGGCCAGTTTTAGAAGATGAGAGAGAATAAAGTCATTCCTGCTTGTCACTGCTGTTTGTTCAATTTGAACAAGCAAGATTCAGAAATGAGCAAACATTAATGTAAAAACTAAAAGAAAATCAATGTGAAATGCTCTGACAAGAACTCTTGTGTGATGTTGTGTAATGTAGTTTGGATGAGACTCAAAACTGTTTCAAATTATCGTTACTGGTTTGGAACATTCTGTTGTCCATTTTATTTTCTAACTCAAGAAAGTACTGAAGAAATCTACTACTATTCAAAGATTTAGGAGGTAAATATCTCTCCTTCACTGAAAAGGAATTTTGAATATAAAGTAAGATATGGCGAGATAGTTTTCCTCTTTTACAAGCACAAGCAAATTTGCTTTGGTATTTATAGATTTCATAACCTGTGATTCATGTTTAAAGAAAATGCAGCAGCCCACGAAGGATTTGCTCACATGAAAAGTGCACTTATTATATTAACTCAATTAGATCCACATTAGAATCTGTTCTCATGTGGAAGAAACCAAACAATAGTGTATAAAATCACTGTAATTTGAGGTCCTGAGCAAGTATCCTGGATTTCAAAATGACTCACAGGAAAATAATGAACCACCCACAGCTCACAAATTAGGACAAAAATATGATCTCCATAATTCTTCCAATATGGTGATATAACAACATGTTAGTAGTAGCCATAGAAATAGTGACTAATTTGAGATGTTTGTGACATAGAGAACAAGTGGGGGAAATGGCCCATGATTTGTGATTCAATTGGAAAGAGCTTGCAACACATTGCCAAGTAAAAGTGGCATCATCAAATGGTGCCAAGTAAAAGTGGCATCATCAAATGGTGTTTCTTATTTACTCATTTCTCTCAAAATTTATATATCTACACTTACATTATCAATGGCAAATAATAAATCAATTTGAAGAGCAACAATAACCCATCCTTTGCATATATAAGCAATGTATACATATATGCATATATTTGTATATTTTACATATATATATATATATACACACACACACACACACACATTACATTTATAGGTATGTATATTTTTCTTATTGTCCTCTCTTCTGAATATACTATGAGGACAAATTCTCCGGGTAAACCTCAGTACTGGGCTAAGCTATATATGGAGTGTCACAGTCATCATTTGATTCAAGTTTTGTTGTTTTTTCTCTCCCTAGGAAATTTCTGGAGGAATCAAATATGCAAACCAGAATACTAAGAAATTGCTGGTCAGAAATAAATGGCCACAATAAAACCACTCTACTGATGAACTCGGACTTTCTTAAATGAAAACAAGACAGTTGCATGAATATGCTGGCTTTATGTCTTTACAAATTAAAAACCCTCTTTTATTCTCCCTCTAGCACATCCGCATGGCTGGCATCTAGATCAGTTTGCTGATTGAAATGAATACAGGCGAGCTCTGAGGCAGTTCTGTTCAGGGCCATGACAAGAAAGAAGTGATCACCTTTTATAACTCATATGAAAATACCCGTTCTAAAATTTGCTGATTCGTGACAATGATAATGATAACTATGGGGTGAACTATATGCAGCCCCCCATACATATGTTGAAGTCCTAGCCCCTAGTACCTGTGAATGTGACCTTATTTGAAAATAGGGTCTTTGCAAATGTAAATCGTTAAGATGAGATCATACTGGAATAGGGTGGGTCCTTAATCTTATGTGACTGGTGTCCTTATCAGACAAGGAGAAGAGGACCGGCTGAGTGGCGCTGTGGTTAAGCGCTGGCTTGGGAAGCCAGCCGCCCCAGTTCGGGTCCCACATATGAGGGCCAGTGACACTGCCCCCCCCAAAAAAAAAGACAAGGAGAAGAAACACAGACACAAAAGGACGGTGGCCATGTGAAGACGGAGGCAGACATGGGAGTTACGCTGCCACAAGCCAAGAAACACCTGGCAGTACCACAAGCTGGAAGAGGCAAGAAAGGATTTCCCCTGGAGGCTGGCTTTGAAAGCAGCACCGCCCTCTTAGCAACTTGGCGTGAGACTTCTAGCCTCCAGAACTGTAAGAATACAAATTTTTGTTGTTTTAAGCCACCTTCTTTGTGGTACTTTGTTATAGCACTCCTAGGAATCTAATGCAATGGTTATTATAACAGTATTAATAACAGCAATGTCCCATGTATTGTGTTTATGTGCCAGTAAGAATTCAAAGTGCTTTACATGTATTAACTCATTGGTCTTATGGTAGTTACTATTCACTACCCCTCATTTTATAGAGGAGGAAGCAGGCATGGAAAGCCTGGTGGAATTGTGCAATGGAGAAATGTGTTTTTATGTAAATAAAGCAAGCCATCTAAGCAGCATTCATCTTGGCTATCCATTTCCTTATTTGTAAAACCAGGGAGACAGGATGATCTCAGAGGTGTCTCCCAGCCCTGAAACTCTAAGACTTCCCTGGAAACTTGTGATTTAAGTGATCCAATAGTGGTGGCTTGCTAGGGACTGAGAAGTGCCCTGACATTGGAGTTAGACACTCCACGACTGGCTCTACACATGTTCAAGACATAAGGATCTGGTTTTCTGCTCAGGCCCATGGGCACATGCTCAGATGTGGCCCTGGTCATCTGTCCCAGGGCCTGAGGGACGCTGGTGACCCTGCACTGGCCAGGATAGGCGGGCCTCCCTCCTTCACCATGTGGCCGTGGATAAGCGGCTTCTCACTCCGCTTGCCGGGGCAGAGTCTGCATGACCTCAGGGGCACAGATTTTCCCAGGAGGGCAGCAGGTAGAGAAGGCCCAGTGTGGGCATGTCTGCAAAGCTTCTTGATTGGGAGAATTCTTTTGAAAACAATGGCTGCTCAACATCTTCATTTATTTCTAACCTATGCTGTAGCATCACTCCAGGTCCACTAAGCCCTAACACATGAAGTCATACCTCCTGGTAATAATGCCTATTTGATCTCCACCTAGCTGAACTACAGTACTAAACAGAAAACCCTCAAATGTAGAAAATACACCTCAAGTTCATCACCACAGGCTGCGCTGCAAGGCTGGGCCCTTCGTCTGGGATATGCTGCTGCGAACACCTCCTCCCATTCGCTCACCAGCAAGTCTACCCCGCTGACGCTTCAGAAACTCTAACACCATCTGCTCTATACCCTGACCTTGTACAAAGTTAAAGCCCACAACCCTAGTGTTCTAAAGGGGGTGAAACCAGTCGGTAAGAGGCATGTTGGGGTATCAACTAGACACAGACAGGTAGACTACTGGGACAACATCTGCATACTGAATCCAGAGCTATCTGGCTCAGCAGGTAATTTTTAAGACTCTCCACAGGAATCAAGTGTCAGGCGTAGCTGTGTTCTCTTGCCTGGCTATGTAAGAAAATTGGAATCTATTTCTACGGTATTTCTCCTCTAGCTTTCCGGAGAGGCCATAGGACATAACCCTGTGGGTTCTAGAGTCAAACTGCCTGTCCTAGGACCCCAGCTCTACCAGTTACTAGCTCTGGGACCTTGGGCAGTTACTTAATTTCTCTGGGCCTCGGTGTCTATACCTGTAAAATGGGTGCAAAAGTACTTTCTTTGTCATCAGTGTTATAGGTTGAATTGTGTCCCTCTGAAACTCATGTTGAAATCCCAACCCCCAGTACCTCAGAGAGTAACCTTAATTGGAAATAAGGTCATTGCAGATGTAATTAATTAAGATAAGGTCATACTGGAGTAGAGTGGGTCCCTAATCCAATATGATGTCCTTATAAAAAGAACACCATGTGAAGAGAAAGATATACACACAGAGGAAAGACGAGGTTAATAGATAAAGAGAGAAGACAGCCACACACAAGCCAAGGAGAGATGCCTTGAACAGCGCCTTCCCTCACAGGCTTGAGAAGGAACCAACCCTCCTGCCACCTTGATTTAGGTCTTTGAACCTCTAGAACTGTGAGGCAAAAAATTGTTGTCTAAGTTACTTTGTGGCACTTTGTTACGGCAGCCCTCGCAAACTAACACAATGAGATATTAGTCAGGATTTGATGAGCTATTGCATTTAAGGCACTAAACAGGTTTCTGGTCCTCCGTAAGCAGTATTATAACTGAAAGCTGTTGTTGTTATTATTATTGTTTTTGTTGTTATGGACACACTAGGCTGCTAGTAAGTGGAGTAACAAGGAACGCATGTTGGCTCTTTCAGACACCAATCCCACATTTCTGCCTAAAGAAGCTTCAGGATATTTTCTGATGCTCTCCAGTTGATATGGCTTTCTGCCCACACCTTTTGTTGTGAATTTACTTTAGCTTTTAATTAAAAATTGATTTATGTCCACTAAAGAAAAACTTGTATTTTCAGAAAGAATAAAAACATAAAAACGAACTCCTTTAGTTGCTCACTTCTCAGAGGCAACCAATTTTGCCATATTTCTTTCCAATCCTTTTCATGCTTTTCTTACACAATTGGTTTCATTCTCTTCACATGTACAATGCAGTGCCCTGTTTTTCAGTTAGCATTATATATCATGGTATTTTCCATGCCATCCGGACATTTCATAACTTTTAATACCATATAACATTGCATCTTATGCATATACATGATTTATTTTTAGCTTTCTCCTATTCTTATTCATTTGTTATGTCTTTTAACTTCCAAGCTGCTTTCTTCTTGCACCTGAAATTAGTATCTTGAAAACTGATTTTTCTTCTCATGTCTCACTCTTGCTCTCCCCATTGATGTCTTTCTCTCTTTTCCCTTCTCCTCATCCTTTTTCTCCCAATCTCAGCTTTATAAATTTACATTTATAACATCTTTTCATTAATACCATTTTTGCATGTGAAGAGAGTTTTCTCACATTCTCCATCTTATTTGGTGTCCATGATAACCCTCTGGTGTAAGCAGGGCTATAGAAACTAAAATGCAGAGAAGAGCCTTCATTCAATGTCTACACAAGATCACTCTATATGGTTCTTTTAGACACCTGTTTTAGAAAACAACACAAAATACATATAGGTTTAAGAAAATTGCTTTTCATTGTTCATATTAATACATGGCTCATGCATCCCTCACTTAACAATAGTTACAGGTTCTTCCAAGAGTTTTAAAAATAAGGAAAAACAAAATGGCACAGATAAGCTTTAACAAGGGCCTTCAATGAGGCAGAGAGTAGTTATGTGTGGATTTTCAAAACTTATCAGCAAGTATTATTCTGGCCTCAACGTAGAATTCCCCACTGTAATCGGAACTGACTCCCACTCTTTTTCAAATAAGGAAAATACTAATTTGTTAATGAGCATTGAGGATTATCTCCTATGACCTCCAGTTAAATTAAGTTCTCTCCCTGAAGGGAAATAATGCCCCTCATAATCACCCTCTTAGCCCCATTTTTTCAGGTTTAAAAAGCAGCTTTGTTCAATTCTGAGGTCAGATTTCCTCTTTGTGCAGGTCTTCAGGGAACCAATGGGCTTCCCGAAGAATGTGAAGATAACCAGCTTACCTGGGACTTCTTTCTCTCCCAGATGGTCTCCCCAAGACAACATCATCTCGGAATTTTCCATTTCCTTTTGTCAAAGAAAAAAGTGAAACATCTTAGCCTACGTATAACTAAAAGTTAAACCTTTAATGCTCCACTTTGATTTTATCAGTTTTTCAGGACAGTGTTTTCAAAGCCACAGCTTATTTCAATAGCTGGAATAATACTAATATTTTCTTTAATAGCAAACACATTTATAGTGCTTGTCATCTCTCAAGCACTGCTCTGAGTAGTTTATATTAATTCATTTAATTCTCACAACAACCCTATAAGGTACACTCCATTATTGGCTCATTTTACAGATTGGCAAACTGAGGTGCAAAGTTATTTGCCTTGCCCTGAATTACACATACAGTAAGAGCCCGAGGGAGAATTTACAGAAGGCAGTCTAGCTTTAGTTTGTGCTCTTCCTCACTGCATTATGCAGCCTCCGTAGGTACTCTGTTAATCACTTTATACACGTCATCTTATTTAATCTTCACATGATGTAAGTTATATTATTACCTCCATTTTTTTTTTTAAATTAGTTTCAGGTGTACAACACAGTTGCAATAGTTATACATTTTACCCCTCAAAGTGACAACCCCCCACCCCAATTCACCACCCCGCTCCCCCCCATATCATATATATCTATTACTCTTCCTCTGACTCTCTTCCACAGTATAATCCACATCCCATGACTATCTATATATATTCAATTACAGAAGGTATACCACCTCCGCTTTAGTAATACAGTACAGTGATATTACCTCCATTTAACAACTGAGAAAAATGAAGCTCAGTGGGTCAGGCATCCTGCTTGGATCTCACGTTGTGAAGCTCACAGAGAAGAAACCGATTCGCCTTCCTATTTCTCTGGTATATGAAGCCGCTGACCTAGTGATGAGACATCCCAGAGGATGGTTTGAATGCTGATCATAGGATCTTCCTAGAAATAAAGTGATGCCGTCAATAAACAAAGTCTAAATAGGGCTGCTCTGCTACGCTGTTTTGTGCTGTGGCATTTCTCCTTAGGAAAACAGCTTTTACCACTACCACACAAAGCTGAATATTTGTAAGTCACCAGGGAGCTGGGAAGCAAGAGGGAATCGACGACCATCTGCAAAAAGACACCAGAGAGAAAACACTTGGGGAATGGGCTATTATTTTCAGGTTAGGTAGAAAAACAGAGATGGCGCAGCAACATAAGAGAGATGCTTTGACCTTGACCCTAGGCAGGAAGTAAAATTAAGTCTAATCACTCACTTTAAAAAAAGACATTCTTCAAAGGAACCCAGTCTTACACCGTTATTTCAACAGGCATCTTGCCCTTGTGGAAAAACAAGCAGGCTTCCAAATCATTTTAAGCTTGCCTATTAGTGCAATGGGGCATTTAATCTGGGAGGTACAATAATGAGAGCGTCCAAGGAAGTGAGAACATTAATTGAGGCACAATGAAAGCACGGAGATGCTGGTAAATGAAAACAATATTTGTGGAGCTATGGAGTGGGGGGGCAGGGGGCATAGGTGAAGAGAACAAGAGGGAGGGGGCGACTCCTGAGCTTGGTAGCAGGAACACAAAGCTCTTAAGCACAGAGGAGATTTTTTTTTTCAATACAATTTTACAAAATGATGTTACAGATTATTTTTTAGTTAGTATCAGGGTGGGTTTCCTGTGGCAACAACTTTTCAGTCACAGCTGGAAACACATTCTTTCGGAAGCACAGATCCTTGGATTGTTTTATTGCACTCTAGGGGTATTGTTGTAAATAACAAGCTAGATTTCTTTCTTAGTGCATTGGTTCCTGGGCCTGCACTGTGGTCCCATCCATCTTAATCGGACAAGCAGAAGGCTTGGAATCCAATCCTGTGATTTCCTTTTATAAGATTTCCTCCCAAGGTATCTCACTCAGCCCATATTTTCCACTCCAAGGAAGTAGGAGCCATTCTTAGCAAGAAATATTGACCATTTAACATTTCAGAACTGAATCATATCCTATCCATCATACATGGTTATTTGCCCTTGTCTGAGTGCTCTGTCACAGCGAACTGAGGCTGACATGATAGCCATGAGTGGCTATTCACTGCACACAGATGGAAATAAATGACAGTGCAATACAAAACTTTCAGGTGAATGTACATTCTTGGGCTTCTACAGGGGAGCGACAGAATAACAAGAACAGAATTTTCCAGTTGTGTACGGATCACACTCCAAATCTTCTAGACACTAACATAAAGTCCAATTCGATCGGAGAGCCTTTGTCACTATCAGCTGACCTGTTGTTTCCACTCTTACAGGGTCTGGTTGGCTGCTCAATAAATGTAATTGAATGTTGACCAGAGTGAGAAAGCCAGAAATCTGATGCAAGTCATCAGAAGAATGATGCATTGGCCACTTGAGCTGCAAGTTTTAAGATTCTGGTATTAATAAAAACATATGGTGGGTTCAGGGTCACAAACCAGAAAGCCAAGTCTCGTGGAATCATAGCACTCAAAGGGATTGAGGAGGTCCTTTTGTGTCCATCCTTAACTTTGAAGGGGGCCTTCAAAGAACCCAAGGCGACAGTTTCATCCATTTCACCAACTTTACCCTTTTTTATTGAGAAATTCTTTATGCAGCATCTAAAATACCTTCTCTCCTGTCTCTTATTCTCCTTGTCCCTTCTCCTGTTTCTCACATTCTCTCCTTAATTTTGCTGTTATTTTCTTGATTATATACAACATCTTTATGGTCCTTAAAATTTCGAACAAACCCTCCTTGAAAATTTGGTATTGCCTTATATATACACAACAGAAGATTAATATTTATTCGTGTATTCATTTTGCGTCCCACTCTGGGTCCTGCAGATTTCAAAAAATTTCACACCATTGACCCCTATTCAAATCACAGCAGTTTTGTGATTTCTCTCACTTTATAGCTTGAGGTTTGAGGAGCTGCCTTCGGTTTACCACCAGGCATCTCTTCAAATTTTAATCCAACTTTTTTTCTGATTGGTTTATGGTCATCTATTCCAAACTGTGAGATGCCCATCTGGTTTATACTGGCATTGACAAACTTAGAGTGTACACTTTCAATTCAGTTCTTTAAATGTTGATTTAAAAAAAAGATGCTACGCCCCATACTTTCTCCAAGGACACTCACATGCACCTTGAAGCTTAACATAGATCCCAATGCTATTATATTTGTGCAAAACACTCAACTTATGAAGGGTCCTAATAAAGCTAAAATAAAAATTTTAAAGCAGGCTAAGGGAACATAAAGAAAAGAAGAATTGGCTCACAAACAAGTTACCACATGAATTGTGCTGTAAGGAACGTGTGGTAAAAGGTCCAAACCCTGTCTTCGGCTTTATTGTGAAATTCGGTTATCGTTCTGTGACACTCTAATGGTCAATCACTAAAAAAAGAACAATCATACAGAAAGGAAACAAAAGAATAGAGCATTTTCTTCTCAACTGCTTGTGTTTCAGCAGTAATAATAGCTACCAATACTGTGTCATATATTTGGAAGTTGCCAACAGGGTAGATCTTAAAAGTTCCATCACAAGAAAAAACAAATTGTAACTGTGAGGTGATGGATGCTAACTAAACTTGTGATAATCATGTCTCAATATATACATATATCAAATAATCATACTATACACCTAAAACCAATACAATGGTTTATGTTAATTATAGCTCAATAAAAGGGGGAAAAAATAATAGCTACCACTTATTGAGAGCTTCTTATATATTTCCATTGGGCTTTATATACATTAACTTAATAATTACAATAAGCTTAGGCCCTAGGCATTTTTATATCCCTTTGAATGAGATGATTAGGCTAAGAAAACTTCCTCAAGATCACACAGTTAAGAAGTGGTCAGGCCAGGATTCAGCCTCAGGTATGTGTGACACCTATTCCCATTCAGTTTACCACCAGGCTTTTAAGTCCTGTGCTTTATGGCCAGGGAAAGCTTGTCTGACGATTAGCAAACATAGCATCCTTGCTCCAACTAGGTCTTCCCAAAGGAAAATAAACCTGACCTGGGCAGATGTTCAATGCATTCCATCCATTAAAGGGCATCCTATCCCTTTTTCTACCTAGGTGTCATCATCCCAAAGCCCGTACAAGCCCATTGAGGAGAGTCATGTCATGTGATCATTCTACCAGTACGGCTTTGCCCCTCAGTCATTAAAGGCACAGATCCCACTGGCTTTATTGTCCATCTGCCCAGAGTCCCATTCACAACCTGTAGTGCGTGAGCCACGGTAGATTCCTCTGCCTTCCCATTGCCACCTGATGGGCCCTAGGAAGTCCCTTACAGCCTTGAAGACAAGATCCTCAGGGGAGGAAATTCACGAATGTTTTTTATGCACCAGGAGCTTTACTAAACATTTTGCTTAGGGTACTATCATTGAATAACAATTTTATAGTAATAATAATGCGATGATGCATGGAAAAGTGCAGGCTTCAGGGTCAGATGTGGGTTTAAATCTAGGCGTTGCTACTTTCTAACTGTAAGACCTTGAGCAAGTTAATTAACCTGAATCTCAGCTATAAAATGAGGGTAATTGTGTCGTTTGATGACCGAATGAGATAGTGTATAAAAAACCCTTGGCAAGTGCCTGGCCCACTCAATAACTGTTGAAAACTGGGGGGTGAAAAAGTCAGTTTAAGCTGAGATTTAAAACTCTTTCCGTGCCACACCAAGAGTGAACCATAATGTAAATTAGACTTTGGGTGATAAGAATGTGTCACTGTAGGCTCCTCAATTGTAACAAATGCAGCCCTCTGGTGTGGGATGTTGCTAATGGGACAGACTGTGCATGTGTGAGGATGGGGATATATGGGAAATCTCTGCACCTTCTGCACAGTATTGCTGTGAACCTAAAAGAGCTCTAAAAATAAGGTCTTAACAACAACAGCAAAATCTTTTAGAACCCAAACCTTCTATTGCAAAGGAAGTCTCAATTCTACCTGTATTTTTTTGGGTCTATCTGGAGAAGTTTATACATTGTATTAATAAAGGTTGTTTTGCAATTTGAGTCTCTACATAGAAAAAAAAAACTGTAGTGAATCTTCACTAATGCTTACTTAGAGAAATTAGACACCCCATCCCTCCACCCAGATGTTAAAATACATTTTCAGGTAAGATGTCAGGTAAGATGTTTTTTGCTGGCCAGATGGAAGATAGTGTGGTATAGGCACTGGTTCTCCAACCTGGTAAAGGTGAGGCCCAGACATTGGAACTTTAAAAACCTTCTCCAGTGATTCTAATAATTAGCAACCAAATTTGAGAACCACTGGTATAGGGAGGACTTGGAGCACAGCTCTGGCTCTGGGTAAGTCACACCACCTCTGAGGCTTTGTTCTTTTATCTATAAATTGGGATAAAAATACCTACCCTGCAGGGTTGCTGCAAGATTAGAGATATGAGAAAATGTTAGTCAAATAGCAGTTTCAATAAAGGGTGCCAAAAAAATGTACACATTTTAAGAGATGTTATCGTTGCATTACTTTTCAAAGTTGAATTGAATTACCATTTACCGTAGTAATGTGTAATATGACATTTGCTCAAAAGATGGTGTTAATCAAATGAACGCTAGCGTCATTCATTGCGTTACAATTTTAACCGTTTTTTCCTTTCTTAAAATGTGTACACATTTTTTTTGGCACCCTCTGTAAAATAGCTATTTTAGCAGTTTTGTTGAAATGTAATTTTCATACAATAAAAGTTACCTGTTTTATATGTACAATTTGATGAGTTTTGACAAGTACATATAGTCTTGCGACCATCCCTCAATTAAGACATAGGCAGTCCTTGCTTTGCACAGCAGTATGGAAGCATAAAAGTAACCATGCAAGCTGAGACCACGCAAAGTGATCTTAATAAATAATAGAAAAAATTTTGATTGCTCCATGACCTACAAAAAATTTGGTCAAAATGTTAAAAACTCTCTTGCTATTAGTTATAAATGAATAGAGTGTTTTAAAGTAGTAAAATAAATATATATTTAGTACACTGTAATTTAAAATATCAGAAACACTGAGAATTAAGGTATTTCATTTCCTTGTAAAAAGCCTACCAAGAGTAGTTTCAACAGTGTTTGCCATTTTCTTGTTGTATTATTTATTATACACAGTGAGCACCTTTTCTGCATGTTGGGGAATTGTCATACTCCTGTCTAAGTTTGGATCACCTTCTAGTATTGTATCTTTTGCACTTTCAATGTCATGTACTCATGAAACTGCCCTCTGAGAATGTCTTTAACATGTGTTTGTTTTGTTTTGTTGTTTTTGTCACTTCTGGGATATCTCATCCTCTTCATCACAACCATTGTCCTCATTTATGTCCATAATAAGTATACCTTCACTAAATTCCTCTGGCTGTTTATCTAAACTAAAGTCTCTCAAATGATGGCATTTCCACCATCAGTTATGTCTTCTATCCATTTACGTTCAATTTGAATTTCACTTCCAACATTATCACTTTTCATTTCTTTGCTGCAATTTCATTGTTCTTGGCCAGTTCCTTCTTCCCATTGTCCATCTTTGCAAAATGTCACATGGGTCTAGCACTGGGACACAAAGAGGTAACACAAAGATAATGTTTTGCTGTCTGTGAGTAAACTGGATAACAGGTGGCCAGTGACCAACAATCAACAGACTGAAAGAAAAGATGTGGTCAGTCACTGATAACAAACCATGTCTGTTCTTCACCGTGTGACTTGCGGACTGAAGAGCTAGCTGCCATGTTTGCACCTTCAGCTATTAATCCCAGTGAAGACACTATAGTAACTGAACCATGAACTATGTTGTGGGGAGGCTGGTGTAATTTAACTAAGCTGTGATAACTGAAGTGTGGGCATATCAAAAGCATGTATACCAAGGACTGCCTGTATTGAACATTTCCAACACCCCACCTAGCTCCCTGGTGCCCATGCAGTCCCTCAACCCCTAGGCCCTGGCAAACACTGATTTGCTGTCTGTCATTGTAGTTTTGACTCTTTTGGAATTTCATATACATGGAATCAAACATTTTCAAGTCTATTGTATCTGACTTCTTTCACTTAGCATAATGCTTCTGAAGTGTATTTATGTTGTTGCATATATTTGATGGCCATTTTTCTCTTGTCTTTTATACCACTACACCAATCTCTCATTTTAAACACAGAATACAATGAAACAAAATACATAGATAAACAGATAAGTAAATAAATAAATACATACATAAATAAATAAATAAAACCTTTGATTCTACAGCCACCCCTCCAAGCCAACCTCCCCTATCTCTCTCCTCTTTGCAGCCAAACTATTTGAAACAATTATCCCTTATTTTCTCGCCTCCCCCTGTATTCTGGTTTCAGCCCCACCACACCTCAGGAACAAGGTCACAAACAACTCCCTTTTTGCTGTATTCATGGACACTTCACCTTTGTCTTTCTTATCTTTTTAGCCGCATTTAAGTGTTGACCACATTTCTTTTAAACTCTCCTGGTTCTCTTTCCTCTCTGACCCTGCCTTCTCGGCCTCCCATGTGGGCACCCCCTCCTTGATATGCCTTTAACAGAAGTGTTCCTTGGGGTGTAAGTTCTAGGGCCTCTGTTGGGGTCACTTGCATCCCCTCCCTGGACAACCTGAACAATCCCCATAGTTTTCTCTAGCTCTAATCTCTTTCCTGAATTCCAGACAAATGTATGCTACTTTCTAATAAACATGTGTATTTGAATGTCTCATGGATATCTCAGAATCATATATTTAAAGTTAAATTCATCATTTCAATACTCTCTTCTCCAAAAACAAAACAAAACAAAAAACAAAAACAAAAAAACAAAGCTTTTCCTCCACCTGTACTCCCAAAATTAGTAAATAGTTTCAGTATCAATCATTTGTCCAAAACAGATTCGTCTTTCTTTCCTACTCCCAACCCCCCATGTTCAATAAATCAACAACTAGTCAATTCTACCATCCAGATCTCAGATGCTCTATTCTTCTCTCCATTTCCATTCCCACAACCCTTGTTCTAGCCACCATTATGTCTCCCCACGACCACTTTGTTGTCCTGTAATGTTGTCATCACTATATGATTTTTCCAAAACACAAACCTGGTCTTTCACCTTCCTATTTAAAACTATTTAGTGTTTCACCATCCTAAGTGCCTAGGGAAGAAAAGCTTTCCATGATCAGACCCGGTGACATTCCCTGATGCCAGGTCACTACCTCAATCTTCACAGGTAATCAGTATCTTAGGTGTCAGCCATTTGGGAGAGACCATCTGATCCTTTGTCCCTTGGACCCTAAAGAGATGACACTCCAATGTAATGAAGAGACAGATTCTTGGCCATTTCCCATGAGGCTGGGTCTTGACAGATGCCTGAGCTGCTATTTGCTGCCTGCTTCACAGGAGAGGGTAAGTCCTTCAATCCAATGGCAGAGGAGCTGTGTTCAGGTGGTGACAGAATTTACAAGGGACAAGAAGCACACGACAATGGGAAGAGGAGAAGAACTTAGGAGCCCCATCCTGGAAGTGTAGGATGAATCGGTGAAGATTTCCTTGTTCTGTCTAGTATTCTGGAAGGACCTTGTCAAAAGGCTCCTGATGAGGAAAAGCCTTCCTGGTCTCAGAGATCTTTTGGTAATCATTGAGACCATCTTTAAAATCAGCCAGTTTGGGCTTGGGGTAGGGCAAAGAGAGCCCACAAGGCAGGGGCCACTCTTTTTTTTCTCACTTGTCTAGATCAAAGCAAGGACTGGAGATCTGAACTCACCTTGACTGTGGGGTCCAGTTTATCATTGAGTGTTTTCGGTTACTGTTTTTTTCTCAGGATGCTTTTCTACACCACAGCTCACAGCCCAACTCCTCGGTGCAGAGCGATCTCTTTGTGAAAGAGTCTCAGTTACTAGCAGGATCCCTGCAGAAGCAGCAAGACTGCCTTTCCAGTGCTGAGTTAGCCAGAAGGACGAATAAACACACATTCTGGTCTCTACAAATCAAAGACACCAAAAGCATGGTTTTCAAAGAATTTGGTTAGTATTCCCAAGAAAAGATGTCAAGACAGTCATTGTGGGAAAATGGAGAACTTCATTGTACTTCCTAACACTAACTTTATAGTTTCACAGTGTTTCAATTTTAATTTCTAGATGAAGGCACAACCAAAGATGTTAGTCCAGCCAGTTTTGCTACTGTATATCTGCTCAGAGACCACCCCACCTCTGACAGGCCCTAGAAGGAAGTCACAGCAAGAAATCGTGCTCCTGAGTAAAGGTGGTTTTCCTCTCAATAACTCATAGACATGGCTGGAGCAGTCAAGAGGACCATATGGGTCACCTGATTGTCCCACCCCTCTCATCTACTTTACATTCAGAAAAGTGAGTGTTGGTGAGATCAGGTGACTTGCCCCAGAACAGGTTATTTGTCCAAGGTCAGGTGACTTGCCTGACATCAGGTGACTTGCTCAGTATCACACAGGTAAGCTGGTATCAAAGCCAAGATTGCCAACTTGGTCTAATTCTGAGATAATATTTTTCACACAATATCACAAGTGGCTCAACAGCGGTCCGCAGTCCCCTTTCTTGCTGTTACTTCCAAATGGCAGGCACTTCTCACTTTGGAATTTGTAAGCCTCTTTTGAATAACCAGAATCTGTGATTCTACATTCCTCATTTTACAGGGTTGGGTCATGTCTCCAGCTCTTTTGGGGGAGGTGGGGTTGTCGGGGGTGGGGGTGGGGGGGGCCTGATGACTTCACCATAGACCATGCAGTGAGTCAGGGACTGAGCCAACTTCCTGATTTTTTTTTTTTTCTGTTTCTGAGTCAACTGAGCCTGTCAGCCTCTCCTGCTGTAAACACACCACAGAGCAGGGAAACAATGAGGCTGCTTATTTAGAAAAGACTTGCTTCCCTGCTGAGTGTCACTACATGTCTCTTTTTATGCACTTGAACAGTCTGTTCCCGCATCTGGCTACTAGGAAAACAAGCGAGAGGGATGACTGTGAAACAGCCCCCTTAAAGGGGGTTGCTTCATGTCCTCAGTGACAAAATCACACCCACCAAAGTCTCAGGTGGGAGCGTAAGTGGGTAACAAAGCATAAGTGGAGGCTGTGGACCTCCACTTCGGACCGTTGAACCTGATGTGCCTTTATTAGATCCCACCATGTAAGACACATTGCCGGGAAATAAACACTCCCTCTGCCCTGGAAAAAACAACTGCCATCTTTCTTAACATCAAAACCCGAGCTTGCACAGTTGCCATGAAGGAGGGAAAGACCTACCTCCTACCTTCCCTTCCCCTCCCCCTCCCCCTCCCCTTTCCCTCCCCCTCCCCCTTCTCCTGGCAGTGTTTCTCAAACTATAGTGAACACCTTTTCAAAGTGCATAGGTGGGCCTCACTCCTAGAGGAAGGGAGGTCTGGGAGACAGCTGGGTGCCTGGGCATCTGCATTTCTATCAAGCACCCTCAGACCACACTAGGGTGTTACTTCCCCTTTACTTTTGCTGCCACTGGGTGGCCTCTGAGGGGCACTGCTCCTCATTTATTGCTCTACCTCAAGCATGTCCCCTTTGAAACAAGCCTGGAACATTTGAGCAAGACGATGCTAAAGGCCTTGGAATGGAAAAAGTAGATAAACAGAGAGTAGCTTACAACTAAATAATTTGGTTCACAAGAGATGGTTTTCTCATCTTCAGTGTGGAGCCCCCTCCATGGCTATTTGCCAGCTGGACTCCAGCCTGTCCATGCAAGAGGACATTTGTTTCCCCCGCCTCCCCCAGGTGGTCATGCCTTCATGCATACGGAGATGTCTTGAAGTCCAGATCCAGGAGAGGAAAGCTCAGGAGGAGCCAAGAATTCCCTCTCCAGCCTACCAGCAGTCTATCTTCTAGTTTCACTATTCTGTCTATGAAACTACCCACCTCTTTCCTCAGCAATTGATTCTGGCAGAATCTAAATTGGTCAGGGAAGAAGATACAACCCCTCATAATTTTACCTAGGCCAATGTCACTTCTGGATGAAAATCAATTCCAGAAAATAAAAACAAGAGCACATTTGGAAGGGGGTGGTGGTAGTAGAAAGGATCAACTCATTTCATTTCATTTGGGACAGATCTGGATGGTGAGGTCTCGGTCATTTGAGAGGCAGCAGCTTGCAAACTAGGCCAGGTTTGACATTTTAATTTAGCTATTTGTTCATTCCACCAGTATGTTTTGAGCACCTACTATATGCTCGACCCCCTGGTAGGCACTGTAAACACTATAGGACAATGAACAAGACAGGCTCTTGCCCGTCTTGTTTTGACAGCACTTAGAGCTCAACAGGGAAGACAACTAAGACAACTCAACAGGAGCCTCATCTGATGGCCCACAGACCACAGCTGGGCCTACATAGCATGTTAGACACCGGGGCCTTCCCCATAAAAAGCTGGGTTTCTAACTCCTCCTTAAAAACCAGACAAGATGGCAAAAGTGGGCATGTATTCTCCAGTGACAACACTTGTCTGGAGCTGAGAGGTGGCCATCCATATAGAGAAGCATGCACTCTTCAATTCATCATACTCTGCACCACTCCTGATTATCTCATAATTCACCATTTGACTTACCTGTCCTGCATCCAAACACATTTGAGCTGAAGACTCTGGTATAGAAGCAGGTGGAAGAGGAGCTAACCTGGCCTGGAGAAAGAAGGATGAATGGGGTCTGCCAGGTGATGAGGGGCAAGAAAGGGAGTAGGTTAGGACCACGAGGCAGAGGAAACAGCACAGGCAAGGGCCCAGAGATGAAGGTTGGAGAATCTGAGAGCCACGGGATAGATTATTTGAGGAAGGTAGAATGTAGTTCACAGCTGGAATGCTAAGTAAGAGGTGAGAGATGGAGCCGGAGAGGTGCGCAGGGTAAGTCATACATGTGACTTTATCGCATATTATGCAGAGAAATACTGGAGGATAATGGATTCCCCATTTGATTGCTTTTGGAAGTCTTCTTGGGCTGCTGCAGGGAGAGTAGTTTGGAGGAAGCAAGACTAAGTTGGGAACAGGTGTTTTAGGACATTCATGAGCAGTGTCCTTGTACAGAAGGGGGAATGTTGAAGGACTGTCCTATTTTAATTCCTCTGATCCCCTGCTCTGATCGTACAGCAGAGTCCTGAGCACAGGGCCGGGGCTCGAGGAAGCATTCTGACTCAAACCTTAAGCAGAAACAATGACAGAAAGATTTCAGTGGAGCAGTCACAAGGAGGGTGCTCTGGATTTGCATAGAAATATGATCTTTTCTCCTTGACCCTATGGGAAGGGTAAATTAAAAATAATAACAAATATCAAGCCATTATAAAGTCATTGACCTCATGTGCCAATTGTTCAGCTCATCTCTGATATGGGTGACCCCTCTGTCTTGGACATGACTTCCTTGAGACAGAGTACATCCGAGCTGCCAAACCTTCCTTAGATGTCCATCAAGGTTAAGAAAAAGGCATGAAAATCCTGCAGGCTAATGAGGGGGGAGAGGTGCATCTGCAAGTGTGTAAATAAAGTGGAAAATGATCCAAACAGTTAGGAAAAAGGCCAGATTTTCGATATCAGGTAATGTAGGTGGTGGGAAAACCATTTCCAAGGAAATACAACTGATTGGGCTAGGGGCATAAATCCATTAAAAATCGACTTGGAGAGAAGATACTCCTCATTTCAAAACTACAGCTCCCTCACCAACCCCTCCTTCTCCACCACAAAGTGTCAAATCCTGGCATGGGAGAAAGCCATTAGAACTCAACTTTACAGCGCTAACATGGTCTGCTTAGATTTCATCTACTGAATATTTACTTTGGATAAAAGGCAAGTTCTCTGTAGCAGTCAAGGGGAATCACAATAGATGGAATAAGCAAGGCGTTTTATAGATGAACCCAAATGCCAAGTGGGATGTCAACTAAAATTGATTGACTCTCCCATGTCCATAGGCCCCTTGGTCTAATCTTGAGTTATCTGTTCTTTATTCCAGGATCTCAAAGGTCTTGGTGAGCAGATATGTTCCTGCTTAAATTAATGCAGAAACTTAAAGTGTGTTGCAGCCAGTCTAATCAAAATGTCCACATACCTGGAGGTGAATGGTGAGGGTTGGGGCCCCAAGAACAGGGCTCCCAGTTGTCTTGCACTCTACACATCTAACTGGTATTCTCTGAGGATTCTTACCCAGCCAAAAGCTCACAGTGTCTAAAAGACAACCTCCCTTAGTCATTCACACCCCAGGTATTGGGGCGCTCCCTCGTTTATTATAACTAGGAGGGAATTTATCTACCAGGAAGCAGCTGGTGGTCTACAAATCAAGGAGTGCCTGGCTTGGCTCTAGTGTTTATTATTTTAGCTGAAGACCACACATAACAGATGTAATACTGCAGTCCCCATCTTATTTGCTTTAAGCCAATACAGTGAATCCTGGAGATATTGATAAAGCTCCCTAATGTTTTATTGAACAAATACTTATGGAACTGCTCTTATGTTACCAGTAACTGCTCTGGGGATAGAACTGAACAAAACAGGCATGTCTCTGCTCACACAGAGCTTGCGGGGTTTTTTAATTAAAATTTTTGGGGTGACTATAGGTTTCAAGTGTACTATTCTATAATATATCATCTACATATCACATTGTTTGCTCACCACCCATCGCCATATATTTGACTTCCTTTACCCTCTTCTACCATCCCCCTCTCCCCCGCCCTTGCCTTCTGGTAACCACTAAACTGTTATCTGTGTCTATGAGTTTTTGTTTCTTTATTTGTTTGCCTTGTTCCTTTGTTGCATTTTAGTGTGGGGAAAATAGACAGCAAGCAAATAATCACATAATGCATCAGGCAGTGCTAAGTTTACATATGAAGAATAAAGCAGGATAAGGCGCTCAAAGACAGTCAGGGAATGCCTTTCTGAGCAACGTGACATTTGAGCAGAGGCTAAAGGGAGCAAGGAAGCAAGCCACAGAGTCTGCCAGAAGAGCATTCCTAAGACAAGAGACAGCTAGGGCAAGAGTCCTAAGAAGAGCTGTACAATAGCTCCTGACGACTCATGCTGCAGGCCTAGCAAAAAAGGGGACTAACTTTCCTTTTTCTTCGTTTCCTTTCCTTCTTGTCTTTCCCTCTCTCCCTCCCTCTCTTTCTTCCCTCCTCTCTCGTACAAATCTTTGCTTCCTGAAGAAGCATCTCCAAGCCCTTTGCTCTGGGATAAATACACTATTGATGATAAACCTCAGATGCTTTTGTAGACAGACAAGTTTCCCTTTTCTGGAACCTTGTGACCCTGAGGCTAAGAGAGAGAAAGAAGCTTTTATGTTGTACCTCAAGGTTGGGAGAGGAACATGCAAGGCTTATGGCTCCTCTTAGCAGGATAGCCTACCAGGAACTTTGTTGCATGGACTCCCCCAGCTTAGGACCTGAAGAAGCTTGTCCCCACCTCACAGCCCCCACTATGGAACAGAGGATGGCTGGAAAGTTATAACAGAAATCAGATAAGAGGCCAGGCAGGACCTGGGAGTGGAGAGTAGGTAATGAAAGGGCTTAAAAGGGCCAAGGGAACTGTGTGTACGTGCATGTGTGTGTGGTTGTGTGTCAGTGCAAGGAAGATGGTACAGGAAGGATTAGCCCTGCTGACTGAGCGCTTAATCACAAGGTAGCCCCCAAAAGTCGAGGGTGAAGTCCGTGTGTCTATGTGTGGATCTTGAGACAAGATGGATGGCCTAGAAAAGCTATTTCTGAAATTTGACCCACTGCACACTAACCCCCACACCGACCCCTTGCTGACTCAGTATGGGTAGGATTAATCCTGAACCCAAAGAAATGAACTCAGAATTTTAGAATTCTGTGACTTTGCTTGACTTGCTGCAAAAACCATTTTTGGTACTGATAGTACCTACTGCCTCTTCCTTCAGTGTTAAGAATGCACTCTTAAAACACCACTACCTAGAAGCCAGCATCCTTATTTTCCCAGCATAGAGTGAGAGTGTTGAGACTTCATTGTTATTTTGCTTCTCTCAGCTTTTACCTACCTTTCTCCACCCGCAAAAAGTCTGTACCGTCTTTTGAAAGCACTTATAACTCCCTCAGAATTTGTTAGGTTAAAATGAGACACCATTACCGCTCCTTAGTACCAGCCTAAAAAATAACTCGTGTGTTATCAGTTGTTGACTAAGTTTCATTCCACATCTTTATAACCTAACTGTAGTGCTAGTAAGGCTAGCTGCTAGATCTGCATCCTGATTTCATTCATCTGCCTCTTAGCCATCAGTTCACACAAATACAAGTCACCACAGAGTCTCCTTGCAGTCATTCAAGGAGAGTTACCAGGGATTAGTTTGAGGGACACACGTGTGGTACATTCAGCTAGGTCTTTCCTACAGTGTACAAACTGATAACACAGAAAATTATCAGGCCAAGCCTTGATAATTAATCCTTTGTTAATCTTGGACATAGTAATCCTCATATTGACCGATTATATGTGATAGAATCATATGTTGGTTTTCAGTATATCGTACCTAAATCTGGCATGTTTGGATTGCACACAATTTTCTTTTATTTGTTCCCTTTCAGTGGAAGAGGTATCCATTACGGAAGAAAATCCTTATCTACTTGAGCACTCATTATTACCCTTCAGTCTTGTTGTCACTAGGCTAAATTACCTCTGTCTGTCTCCTTATTGCCCAACCATTTATCTACCTTGGACTCCTCTTCTCTGGGCCTCCACATGGCACTCAGTTTGCTGCAATCCACAGCTGACTGTCTTACAATTCTGTGATGCAGACAATGAGATGCATGCCAATGGATCACACAGCCAACTGGATTATGTATCAAGAATCTCAGGGACAAGTGGACACATCGTTGCTCTGGGCCTGACCTCTGAGGGCCAAGGGAGTTTGGAAGAATTCTTCCACATTTGTGTGAGAAAATATGACTGCCCCTACAGAGAGAACAATGCCCCTTCCCTGGGAGACATATAAGAATCTTCCGCACTGCACATGCTCCACAGCTACCCCTTCTCCATTCCAGACCCCCACTCTGTCTGTGCCAGTTGGAATTGCTTTATATGATGACAGACATTACTGATGGGAACCTATTACATATATAAACTATTCGGGGGCCTGAAAGAAGTTGAAAGCTCAGACTTAAATATAGGTCAACACTACAGATTAAGGAAACTGAAATGGAGAAGAAAAAGGTCAATTTCACTCTCATTGCCAAGGAGTTCCAATGGGTTTAATCAAACTACCCTCTCTTGGGACTACATCAAGCTGATGAGAGCCCCATCAATCCAAACCAGCCAGCTGCCCAGGTAAACATCCAGACATGAAGTTTAGCTATGCCCAGAAAAGATCCTCCAAGGACATGTGAGTTCCAGGGTCCATCCCAAATCCAATCCAACCATTAGGAATAATAATAATAATAATAACAATAATAACAACAACAACAACAACAATAAAACCATCCATATGTGCTCAGGACTTAAAAGGTTCCTGAAATGCAGGACTTTTACTACCAAAATTAGAAAAGTTCTGGGCAAATCAGGATAAATTGGTCACCCTATGAGAGACCATAATTATGTATTAATAAGTAGTAAGTTAGGCTCTAGGCAGATACTTTACTTGGCTATAAAAACGGAGAGCTGACACCAAGGAGGGGCAAGATGGCGGCTGTGAGGAGGGCTCCATGAAATCTCCCCTGGAAATATCCACAATTTGAACTTCTAATACGCTTCAAAGAGACATCTACTCATCACACAGAGCGACTAAGAGTTCCACACAAGGATTGCTGGAAGGTGGGCAGGCCGGGCGAGTAGGGGAGGAGGGCGGCGAGACGCGTGAGGTGCAGCCCGCACCCGCGGCTGCTGAGTCACGGTGAGTGTTGCCCCGGCTCGCTCCCTGCGGCCCGCGGCCCACCTCGAGTTCAGCCAGAGCGCGTTGGTTTGCAGTCTGAGGCAGAAGCCTCAGGCCGGGCAAGTGCGGGAGGAGAGAGAGGAGACGACTGTGCAGAGGTACGAGCTGCACCCGCGGCTCGCCAGGTCCCCAGGAAGCAGGGTGCAGAGCCCCGCAGCGACAGGGCAAGATCAGTCCCTGCACCCTCCCGGTTCAGGGATCAGTCTCTGTGCCCACCGGGTCCCGCGGAGCGCAGAAGCCTGAAACCCGGGAGCAGGGGAAAACAGAGGACTCGCCCGCGGAGAAGCAGCGCGCGCTGGGCGGAGACGCAGGTCCCGGAGAGACGGAGCGGGGATCGGAGCCGCGTGGAAAGGTGCGCGCAGTCCCCTGAACCCCGGCGGCAGTCCCTCCAGGAGCGCAGCAGGAGAACGGCGCGGGTGCGCGCCGGCTCCAAGGCAGAGGCCTTAAACCGGAGAGCAGGGGAAACACAGGACTCGCCCGCGGAGACGCAGCGCGCCGGCTGGAGTCACAGATCCCGGAGAGACAGAGCGGGGATCGGAGCCACGCAGCACGGTGCACGCAGTCCCCTAAATCCCGGCAGACCCTTTGGGAGAGCAGCAGGATTTCCGCGCGGGCGCGCCGGCTCCGAGGCAGAAGCCTGGAACCCGGGAGCAGGGGAAAAAGAGGACTCGCTCGGACAAGCAGTGCACCGGGTGGAGACGCAGGTCCCCGAGAGACGCGGAGCGGGGATCTTGGCCACACGGTAGGGTGCGCGCAATTCCCTAAATCCCGGCAGACCCTTTGGGAGAGCAGCAGGAACTCCGCTGGAGCATAAGAGGCAAAGGCCTTAGCTTGAAACAGTGTTGGAACTGTGGCTTTGTTTATTTTTATGTTTTTTATTTTTTTTCCCTTTTTCTACTCTTGAACAGAAAGCAAAAAAAAAAAAACAACCCAATAACTCACCCACTCCCACAAACTTTGTCCACCGCCAAGACAGTCTTAAACTGACTCCTGAAGGGAGCAATAGGGGCAGACTAGGAAGATATCCTTACCTGCAGGGGGTTGAGAATTTCCACCCAGTAAAGGCAGCAGAGTGAGACTACCCACCCCGCCCCACCTTTAGGCAAGGCTTGGGAGGCAGGGCAGGTTCATCTGCTGAGGCACTAATTAACAGATTCTTAGCAGCAGGCTTTTGGTAGTGAGGAATTCTTTAATTCTCCACGGCTGTCAACCAAAAGGGTGCCCAGAGACACTCATTGAGCCTTGGGGGGTGCAGCCTGCCTTGGGACAGGCAAAAGCAAAAAGGCAGTGACTTTGTAAAAACCACCAATCACACGTCACAACCACACTCAAGTACAGCAAACCTGCAGTGCCAGGATCACGCTAGGCATCAGGTGGCCTACTGTTCCCACAAGACGCACAGGAATTTTTGTACAGCAGACAATCTGAAGAGAGCTTGGTGGACTTTAGCCTAGACCAGCACGGGTATTTTTGGTTTGTTTGGTTTTATTCTGTTTTGTTTTCCCTTTATTGGCTGCTTATCTTGGTTGTTTTTGGTTTTTATTTCTATTTCATTATAATCATATTGTAGTTTTTAATATAGGCATATATATATAGGTGTATATAGGTGAATATATGTCCATATATATGGGTGTGTAGACAAATATATATATATATTTTTTTTTTTTTTCCTTTTTTCTTTTTCTTTTTCTTTCTTTTCTTTTTCTTTTTTCCCCACCCTCACTTTCTCTCTTATTTTATTCATTCTTCTCACTGCTATACTTTCCCTCTTTTCCTTTTTTCTGCAAATTTTATTTTTTTAAATTTTTCTTACTTTTTTTATTATTATTTTAGTTTATTTTTATTTTTTATTTTTTAGGTATAGCTAATCGGTTTCTCATGTTTATTCTATTTTTTATTTTAGGATATTGTATTTTATTTTGTTTCCTCTTCTGTTATTATTGAGTATGTGGTTTTTGTTTTGTTTCTGTTTGGTTTCTTCATTAGTATGATTGATATTTCTGTACAAGTTGACTGTAGTTTGATGGTTGGTTGTTTTTAATTGTGCGAGCATTTGGTTTCCTTTGGTGGCTGCGGAGGTTGTTCTTGTTGATCTGTTATGCTCTAAAATCACTCTGCAGCAGTGGGTCCAAACAAACAGACACAAGAATCATCATACCCGGAGGCCAACTTTAGATAAAACCAGAGCATTTCTGGGTTTGACATACAAGAGTCACACCCAAAAAGAAGTTACTACAGGTACTAAGACCCATAGGGTCCAAGTTTCATCAGAGGGGTCAATCCTCTCACAGCAGCTCATAAACTGCAGAAACTGCTGATCCTCACAGCTAATCAATCTGGGAGTCAATCCCACCTACTGACAAACCAAAAGTAATCAAAACTAAAACTTCAACAAGTGAGGGCCATACGACACAAGGAACACCTCTCAGATACAAGCACAGGAGAATAGGGAGACTGAGTAATTCAAATATAAAGGACACACACCATATAAGTTTACCCAGAAAAGACTGAGAAATCTGGGGGATCTATCTGTTATATTGAAGCAAACACAAAGAGTAAGCCAGAATGGGGAGACAAAGAAACATAACACAAATAAAAGAACAGAAGAAACTTCCTGAATCAGTGGAAATAGAGGAAATAGAGGTAACCAACCTATCGGAGACAGAGTTCAGAACACTGATTATTAGAATGTTCAAGGAAATTAATGAAAATATAAAGAAGGATAGAGAAATCATGAAAAGCAACCAGCTAGAACTTAAGAACACAATTACTGAATTAAATAACAAACTTGATGGAATCACTAGCAGACTGGATGAAGCAGAAAATCGAATCAGTGACTTAGAAGACAAAATAGCAGAGATCACCCATGCGGTACAACAAAAAGAAAAAGAATGAAAAACATGGAAAATAGTTTAAGAGAGCTGGGGACAACATCAGACGTAATAACCTAAGGGTCATTGGAGTACCAGAAGGAGAAGAGAGGGAGCAAGGGATTGAGAATATATTTGAAGTAATAATGTCTGAAAACTTCCCTAACCTGGCAAAGGACATTGAAATACAAGCCCAGGAAGTGCAGAGAGTTCCAAACAGGATGATTCCAAACAGGCCCACTCCAAGACACATTATAGTGAAAATGGCAAGGGTTAAGGACAAAGACAGAATCCTTAAAGCAGCAAGGGAAAGGCAGCAAGTTACTTACAAGGGTACCCCCATAAGATTATCAGCTGACTTTTCTACAGAAACTTTGCAGGCCAGAAGAGAGTGGCAGGAGGTTTTCAAAGTGATGAAAAATAAAGGCCTACAACCAAGATTGCTGTATCCAGCAAGGTTATCATTTAAAATCGAAGGCGAGATAAGGAGCTTTGCAGAAAAAAATAAGTTAAGGAATTCATTACCACCAAGCCAGCTTTGCAGGAAATGCTAAAAGGGATTCTTTAAGTAGAAGAGAAAACAACCTATGAAAGACTACGAACACAAATAAGAAAATGGCAATAAATACACACCTATCAATAATCACATTAAATGTAAATGGATTAAATGCTCCAATAAAAAGACATAGGGTGGCTGAATGGATAAGAAAGCAAGACCCCAGTATATGCTGTATACAAGAGACTCACCTCAGATCCAAAGACTCATACAGGCTGAAAGTAAAGGGATGGAGTAAAATATTTCATGCAACTGGTACTGAGAAAAAGCTGGAGTAGCGATACTTATATCAGATAAAATGGACTTTAAATTGAAGAATATAACAAAGGACAAAGAAGGACACTTCATAGTAATGAAGGGATCGATCCAACAAGAGGACATAACTCTAGTAAACATCTATGCACCTAACATAGGAGCCCCTAAATATATAAAACAGATATTGTCAGACATAAAGACAGAGATCAACAGTAACACTATCATAGTAGGGGACTTCAACACCCCGCTGTCACTAATGGACAGATCCTCCAGACAGAAAATCAATGTGGAAACAGCGACCTTAAATGACACATTAGACCAGCTGGATTTAACAGACATTTTCAGAGCATTTCATCCCAAAGCTACAGAATATACGTTCTTTCAAGTGCACATGGAACATTTTCTAAGATAGACCACATGTTAGGCCACAAAACAAGTCTCAATAAATTTAAGAAGATTGAAATCATTTCAACTGTATTCTCTGACCACAATGCTATGAAACTAGAAATCAATTATAAGAAGAAATCCGGGAAGCTGACAAATAAATGGAGGCTAAACAATATGCTATTAAATAGTGAGTGGGTCACAAATGAGATCAAGGAGGAAATCAAAAGATACCTCGAGACAAACGAAAATGAAAACACCACGACCCAAAATCTCTGGGATGCTGCGAAAGCAGTCCTAAGAGGGAAGTTTATAGCAGTGCAGGCCTACCTAAAGAAGGAAGAAAAAATCTCAAGTCAACAGGTTATCCTTACACCTAAGGGAACTGGAAAAAGAACAGCAAAAGAGGCCCAAGGGGGAGTACAAGAAAGGAGATAATAAAGACCAGAGCAGAAATAAACAATATAGAGAACAGAAAAACAATTCAAAAGATCAATGAAACCAAGAGCTGGTTTCTTGGAGAAGATAAACAAAATTGACAAACCTCTAGCCAGGCTCATCAAAAAAAGAGAGAGGACTCAAATTAGCAAAATCAGGAATGAAAGAGGGGAAATGACTACAGACATCACAGAAATACAAAAAATTCTAAGAAATTACTATGAGCAACTATATGCCAACAAATTTGACAATCTGGATGAAATGGATAATTTTCTAGAAGCATACAACCTTCCAAAGCTAACGCCAGAAGAAACAGAAAATCTAAATACCCTGATTACTACCAAGGAAATTGAATCAGTAATTGACAAGCTCCCAAAAAACAAAAGCCCTGGACCAGACGGCTTCACAAGTGAATTTTATCAAACATTCAAAAAGAACTATCACCTATTCTTCTCAAACTATTCCAAAAATCCAGAAGGAGGGAAGGCTCCCAAACTCTTTTTATGAAGCCTCTATCACCCTGATTCCAAAACCAGATAAAGACATCACAAAAAGGAAAACTACAGGCCAATCTCCCTGATGAATATAGATGCAAAAATTCTCAATAAAATATTAGCAAACAGAATTCAGCAATATATTAAGAAGATCATACATCATGATCAAGTGGGATTCATCCCTAGTGCGCAAGGCTGGTTCAACATCCGTAAATCAATTAATGTGATACACCACATCAACAAAATGAAGGATAAAGATCACATGGTCATTTCAATAGATGCAGAAAAAGCATTTGACAAAATCCAACAGCCATTTATGTTAAAAACCCTTAGCAAAGTGGGAATACAGGGATCATATCTCAACATAATAAAAAGCCATATATGATAAACCTACAGCTAACATCATACTCAATGGGGAAAAGCTAAAACCATTCCCCTTAAGATCAGGAACAAGACAAGGCTGTCCACTTTCTCCTCTTTTATTCAACATAGTGCTGGAAGTTCTAGCCACAGCAATCAGACAACAAAAAGAAATAAAAGGCATCCAAATTGGCAAGGAAGAAGTAAAATTGTCACTATATGCAGATGACATGATACTGTATATAGAGAACCCCAAAGACTCCATCAAAAAACTATTGGAACTGATAGACGAATTCAGTAAAGTAGCAGGATATAAAATCAATGTTCAGAAATCAGTGGCATTTGCATATACCAATAATAAACTAATGGAAAGCGAAATTAAGAAAACTGTCCCATTTACAATTGCGTCAAGAACTATAAAATACCTAGGAATAAATTTAACCAAAGAAGTGAAAGATCTGTACTCAGAAAATTATAAGACATTGAAGAAAGAAATCATAGAAGATACAAATAAATGGAAACACCTACCATGCTCATGGATAGGAAGAATTAATATAGTTAAAATGTCCATACTGCCTAAAGCAATATATAGATTCAATGCAATTCCTATCAAACTACCAAGGGCATTTTTCACAGAAATAGAAAAATATAATCCTAAAGTTTATATGGAATCATAAAAGACCCAGAATAGCCTCGGCAATTCTGAGGAATAAAAACAAAGTTGGGGGGGATCACGCTACCAGACATCAAAACCTACTACAAGGCCACAGTAATCAAGACAGTTTGGTATTGGCATAAAAACAGGCACATCGATCAGTGGAACAGAACAGAGAGCCCAGAAATAAATCCAAGCATTTACGGACAGTTAATCTATGACAAGGGAAGCAAGAATTTACACTGGAGTAAAGATAGTCTATTCAATAAATGGTGCTGGGAAAATTGGACTGACACATGCAAAAAAATGAAACTGGATCATCTCCTTACGCCTTATACAAGAACAAATTCAAAATGGATTAAAGACTTAAATGTAAGACCTGAAACCATAAAAATCCTAAATGAAAATATAGGGAGTACATTTGCAGACATTACCCGGAGCAATATTTTTACTGATACATCCCTACGGGCAAGGGAAGTAAAAGAAAAAATGAACATATGGGATTTTATCAGACTTAAAAGTTTTTTCACAACAAAGGAAACCATTAATAAAACAAAAAGGAAGCCTACTGAATGGGAGAATATATTTGCCAACGATATATCTGATAAGGGGTTAATATCCAAAATTTATAAAACACTCATGAAACTCAACACCAAAAAAACAAACAACCCAATTAAAAAATGGGCAGAAGATATGAAGAGACATTTCTCTAAAGAGGACATACAGATGGCCAACAGGCATATGAAAAAAGTTCAACCTCACTGGTCATTAGGGAAATGCAAATAAAAACCACCATGAGATACCACCTCACTCCAGTCAGAATGGCTATCATCAACAAATCCAACAAACAACAAGTGCTGGCGGGGCTGTGGGGAAAAGGGGACCCTGCTGCACTGTTGGTGGGACTGCAGATTGGTGCAGCCACTATGGAAGTCAGTATGGAGGTATCTCAAAGAACTGGAAATAGAGCTACCTTTTGACCCAGCAATTCCACTACTAGGTATTTATCCTGAAAAAACCAAGACACTTATTCAAAAAAAGTTATGCACCCCGATGTTCATAGCAGCACAATTTACAATAGCTAAGACTTGGAAACAACCAAAATGCCCGTCAGTAGATGACTGGATTAAGAAACTGTGGTATATTTATACAATGGAGTACATCCGCCATAAAGAAGAATGAAATCGTGCCATTTGCAATGATATGGATGGACCTAGAGACTATACTGTTGAGTGAAGTAAGTCAGTCAGAGAAGGACAAATACCATATGATCTCACTTATATGTGGAATATGAAAAACTGTATGAATGAGCAAAGTAAACAGAAACTGTCTCATAGATATAGAGGAAAAAATCAGGGTTGCTAATTTGGAGAGGAATGGGAATGTGGGCGACGGGGAAGGGATTCGACAGCCAAAATAGGCAACTCCAATATTGCTACTGGGATAGGAAAACAGTTTGGGGAATATAATTAATAATGTTGTAAATATTCTGTGGAATGTCAGATGATCATAGGTCTTGTTAGGGAGACCATTTCATGGATGGAGTAGAGGTTTGATCACTGCACTGTATTACTAAAGTGGAGGTGGTATACCTACTGTAATTGAATATATATAGATAGTCACGGGATGTGGATTATACTGTGGAAGAGAGTCAGAGGAAGAGTCATAGATATGTATTTTCTGGGGGGGGTGGGGGGGTGTATTGGGGGTGGGGGGTTTGTCACTTTGGGGGGTAAAATGTATAACTATTGCACTGTGTTGTACACCTGAAACTATTGGGGGTGGGGGGGTTGTCACTTTGAGGGGTAAAATGTATAACTATTGCACTGTGTTGTACACCTGAAACTAATTAAAAATAAAATAAAATTTAAAAAAAAAAAAAAAAAAAAAAAAAAAACAAAAAAACGGAGAGCTATGGTAATCATGTATAAGTAATATACACTCTGAGGATTATTTAAATTACAAAAATTAAAGTCTCTTCTGCAAATACCTGCAACTCAATCAGTTACTCCAAAATTAGCTTTAAGTGATAAAATTTTATGTAATTTGACAACCATCTCTAAAATAAGTGATTAAGGGTTTCAATAAAAAAAAGAATGGTCTGAAAACAACTCTCTCAGGAATTATAAATATTCTAAGATATTTGCCCCATTAGAAGCTCTTTGAGTCTTGTTTTTACATTTCATGCCAACAACTGTTGCTTAGCAACAGTCAGCCATCACTTTTCTCTCATTAATTTAATCTTCTACCTGTACAATTGCAGACTAAAGGGAATGAAAACGACTGCTCTGTGATGACTTGCTCTTCTCAGTCCATAAACAGAAAAATGAGGATTGTTTAAGTGTGATGGCACCTAATGCTCCTACCAAGGTTTTACAGCCGGAAGGACCTGTTACTAAAAGAAGCTATGTTCTAATGTTGTCTTAACTCATTAAAACCCACCTAAGGGTGCAAAAGGTTTAAGCACTAATAATTCTGAAAGAGTCATTGCTTAATTAGCCTGGTATCTTTGTGCCCCAGAATCTTTTCCCAGTTATCAGTTAATGGAGGGGACGGAAACTAACATTGTTGAGGACCAACTTTGTGCCATGCCTTAACTAAGTGATGATTTAATTGGGCTCTTAGAATTGGACTTGGACTGGATCAGGCAGGGGTTTTGTTTGAAGTGTGTGTGTGTGTGTGTGTGTGTGTGTGTGTGTGTGTGTGTAGGAAGGTAGACAGGAGTTCAGACAGAGACAGAGATCATATAGGACTCCAAGAGCGGGGATTCAGCAGGATTCAGCATTATGGAGCCTGGGACCACACCATTAGCCATCCCCAGGGACCTCAGCAGCAAGATCTCACTCAATTTTCCTTTAGTGTTCCACCTTCCCAGCACACTACCACTCTCAGTCTGCTCTTCTCCTTGGGTGGCTTATTGAATCTCCTTTTGCATGCACACACATTCTCTCTCTCTGCCGCTTTTCCTTACCCTAACCACAGATCTCAGCTTATTCAAAACTCAGTGCTACCACTGCCACATACTGGGCTGCTCAGGACCCCCCATTTACCTCAGGGACTCTCTCCTTGTGTGTTTCTTTCAGTTTCAGATCTTATACTAACTTCTTGATTATCTCTAGACTTCTCAAACCAAGTACCCAAAAGTGAGTCTAAGCAATGTCATAGGTCAAAGGTCAACTGTAAATCAGTAATCTATAGATCAAGTGCCCAATTCTGGCCCAATCAATTGGCACAAGGGTGAAGGAGTTATTAGGTGCTAAATCATGTGTCCTCAAAATTCATACATTGATGTCCTAACCCAAAGTACCTCAGAAGGTGACCTTATTTGGAAACAGGGTCATTGCAGACCTGGTTAGTTAAGTTTGGACGAGTCATACTGGAGCGGGATGAGCACCTAATCCAATATGACTGATGTCTTTATGAGAAGGAGTAATTTGGACACAGACATGTACACAGGGAGAGAGTTTTGTGAAAAGAAACAGGAAGACAGCCATTGAGAAGCCAAGGAGAGAAGCCTGAAACAGATGGTTCTCTCATAGCCCTTGGAAGCACCAACCCTGCCAACACCTTGATTTCAGATTCTGGTCTCCAGAACTATGAGATAATAAATTTCTGTTGTTTAAGCCTCCCAGTTTGTGGTACTTTGTTATGGCAGCCCTAGGAAATTATCCAGATATTGGTACCTGGAAGTGGGTTGCTGTCATAACAAATACCTAAAAATGTGCAACTTGGTTTGGAATTGGGTAATGGTTAGAGACTAAAAGAATTTTGACTCTACATTGCTCTGAAGAGACTGTTGGGAAAAATATGGATGATTAACAGAAAAGGAGATTCTGTTGAGGATTCAGAAAGAAAAGAGCCTCAGAGAAAGGTTTTATTGTCTCAGAGAATACAGATATTGTCATGAGCAGAATGTTGTCAAAAACATGAATGTTAAAGGTGACTTTTGTGAGATTTTCTTAGTCATCCTGGACTGCTATAAAAAACAAACAAACCATAAACTAGGTGACCTAAACAACAGACATTTATTCTTCATAGTTCTGGAGGCTGGAAGTCCAAGAGCAAGGTGCCAGCAGTTAGATGCCTGGCGAGGGTCCTCTTCCTGGAAAACAGATGGCTGCCTTCTCTCTGTGTCCTCATATGGTGGAGAGAGGGCTCTAGTTGTTCTTCCTCTTTTCATAAGGACACTAATCCCATCATGACATCCCTATCCTCATGACCTCATCTAAACCTAATTACTTCCCAAGGTTCCACCTCCAAATACCATCACATCGAGCATTAAGGTTCCAATATATGAATTTTGAGGGGAACACAAACATTCAGTCATTAACAGAGATCTCAGACAGAAATGAGGAATGTGTTATTGGATACTGGAGGAAAGGTGATCCTTGTGACAGAGGACTTGGCTGAATTGTGTTCTGTTGAATGGAAAGTGAAATTCGTAAGTAATGAACTTGGATATTTAGATGAAGAGATTTCTAAGCAAAGTATTGAAGGTGTAGCCTGGTTTCTCCTTGCATCTTACAATGTTGTAAAATACAAAAATATAGAAATAAATTGAAGAAGGAACTGTAAAGCAAAAAAGAACCAGCACTTGATGATTTGGAAGAGTCTTAGCCTATCCAGATAGCCCACTCTGGAAACAGAGCCAGGGTAGCTATTTGGATAGCTATTTGCTAAAGAGATTAGGTGTGTGATTCATGGATTCAATCAATCATCTCAGCAGAAGCTAATAGAGATGCAGTTATCCAGAAAAGATCTGTGGAAGACCCTCTTGTCTGTTGGCTTGGATCCCCATGAATTGTATGAGGGATCAACAAGTATTTTGATAATTTTGTATCAACAGAAACACTGCCAGCCAAGACTGAAAGGAACAGAGATGGGATAAAATAAAGAAAGAATGAGTTTGAGGGCAAACCCGTGAATGCTGAGGCTGGCAGAGCTGTCATGACTGGGGCCATCTCTTCCTCAACTTCACAGGGCAAGCTGCCATCCAGGATCAAAATTCATACAGGAGGCCACGCTGTTGTAAACATGGCTCATCCTTGTCAGCAGGAAATTTGGGCAGGAATGTTCCTTCAGGGTTGTGGGCATAGTGAATATCTGGTACAGGAGCTTTACATATTTTATATAATTTAGTTCTCACAGCAGCCTTGGGCATCAGCTTGTTTCTCCTCATTTTGCCAGCTTGGAGACTAAGCAATTTTCTTGAGGTCTCATGGTTGGCAAGTGGAAGAACCTGCAGTTGGATTACACAGTCTTTTCAGTTCACCACAAGGGATATTGAACCTGGAATTTTGCAATTGAACCTGGAATTTTGTCATGACAACAAAGGTGTTAGGTAAAATTAACTAAACTCATTCAATGGAATGAAAACTAAATATACTTTACTGTTCAGATAACTTAAGCATGAGTGTGTATATCTATATATCTATATCTATATTTATATCTATATCTATCTGTATGTGTGTATGTACATAAAACAAATCATAAATAGCATAGTCCTGGTAATAGCTTCCAACCCTTCATTCCTTCTTAACTAGAAATTGCTAAAACCGAGCCAAGAATTGCCAAGGGAAATGTTTCTTTTTTCATTTATTGTCAATCTCTAGATTCTCTCCCTTTCTAAAGGCATCCACCACCCTCATCATCTGCATTTGAAATGGCCACTTCCTTACAGAAGAGTTTTTAATACTGTTTTAGAGAATTTACAAATCCCTTGGCAACAATGATTTTCAAGTTCATTCTTTAAATTTTTATTACATGTTAGAATTTAAGAAGATTTATTCTTTTTTAATATATATTGCAAAATGCCTGCTGAAATTTCTCATTACCTGGGAGACGTCTTGTCTATTTAAATTGCACAGCATCTCTCTGCCCTGACTTTATGAGCTTTTTACCTTATGTTTTGTGCTGCTGTATGTGGTAGTTGGGCGAGTTTTATAAAGTTGTGCCTTTTGAACTGAGAAACAAATTTGAGTGTGACTCTCCCCTTTTGCAATGTTTCCCCAGCATAATAGTGCCTGGATTTTATGCTCCTTTGCGATTCACCTCAGTGAATACACTTCTGTGGGCAGAAAAGTTGCACTTCGCAGTGTATGCATTTCTTGGTCATTATTTTTTTTTTAAGGGGGCAGTGTTACTGGCCCCTCATGTGGGATTCGAACCGGGGCCACTGGCATCCCAAGCCAGCTCTTAACCACTGTGCCACTCGGCTGGCCCTCTTGGTCATTATTATATATAGGCCTCATTAAATAGCCAAAATAAAATTCTAAGAACTAGGTATAACCATCATTTCAAGTCCCTCCAAATAATCACAGCAAGTTAGTCTCTGCTCTTCCTGCAGTGTTGCTTTTGTTGTTTTATTTTGTTCTGTTTTGATAATAGAGGTTTACACGGTTCTCTTTTGTTTTCGTCTGTCTTCCAATGCTGGGTTACTGGGCTACTTGAAGTTTGTTTGGTGGTGGTGGTGTTGGTTATTGTTGTTGTTTTAATCAATCAAGGAGTACCATGAAGTGGCAGCTATAGTCTGCCCCAAAGTCCACAGAGAAGTCTGTTGGGGGTCCTCTTGTTTGAATAGTAGTCACCTGACAGTTTCCTATGTAAAGCTGCATGAGAGCTCGCTGTGTTTACTTGTGTATCCCAGTAACCAGAGAAGCACTTGGCACATAGAAAGTGTTATATGAAGAGAAGAGAAAATTTTAAAAAATTAAAAGCTCTAAAAATACCTCAAGCATTGGCTACAAACCCAGGACGTCTAAGAGATTCAATTTCAAGTGATTTCCATCAAAAGAAGGGGAAAAATATGGTACATTTACCATTGTACATGCTGTATTACCACACATATTTTTGATAGGACAAAACTTCTGGTTTGGCTAAGGGTTAATGAGAATGGATTCCTTCATTTCTAACTTTATACATCTGATACTTGGAAGAATTTCCACAGACTAGCTTCTGGCTACATACATTTCAAACCATGTTTTTTTCTCCACGCTCCACCCTCTACTCCTGGATGCCAATTGGACACATTTGTTTACAGTATGAACTCTGGCATTGCATCTTCATGTCAAGATGTCAGGCAAGTTGGGCCAAAGTCCTAACGGGGTATTTCTGGAGCCATTTCTATAAAACAATGGCTAGAAATATCTAAACTATACATAAAAGTCTCTGTCAAGCATGTAAATATATCCCATAAAAGCCAAACCAAATGTGTACTCAATTCGCCTGCCCCTACCAAATGCCAATGGCCACTCAACATTGCTGGACGCAAGGGAAGTGTGATGGAGGGGAAGTCAGCATGGAAACAGATATGCTTAAAATATTTACTTTGGAAAGTTTTACAATTGAGCTGTATTGGCTTTATAGTAAATACACCTCTGATTTGCTCAGAGCTCGGCCGGTCACCCATAACGTGGGGAGAGGGCAGTGCCAGTCTTTCCTTAGATTCTGATATAGAGGAAGACAAAATGGCTCCTTGTGCTGAGGTTGCTGGCTGAAATGCTATGATGAGGCAGCAATGTGAGAGCAAGCAAGGCCACAAGGAGGGAGACAGCTGAGAGGAGAGACAATCAGAAAAATTACAGCATCATTTGAGCTCTTCCACTGGGCCATGTCTGAACCTACTACATCTCTGCACTCTCCTGTTCTGAGTCAACAAACTTCCTTTTTATCGTAAGCCAGTTTGCATTCAGGTTTCTGTCATTTGAAGTGTAGAGTTCTGACTAATATACAAAATGAAAGGCTGTCAGCATTACCTTGCTAGTAGAAGTCTGAGTCTCATATTGCTGAGGGGGAAAAAAGTAATTTAAGGGCATATGGGGAGTTTCTCCATTGGAGGCCTGGAACATTATTTTAACGGGAGAGCCCAAGCACCCTCCAGTAATAATGAGAGTGATACCTTACATGTGCACAGCATTCTAAAGTTTCAAAGGGATTTTATACACATGATCTTATTTTGTCCTCACAGAAGACAAGCCTTTTCATCAAAGTTTTTCAAATGAAGAAACTAAGACTCAGAGAGGTTCAATCATTTGCCTGAAGTCATCCAGATTGTGTGGGGCAGAGCTGGAATGGAAGCCCTTGGTCCTGTGCTTCTTGTCCATCACACTTTCTGTGACACATCCTGCCACCCAGGCACACCTGCAGACCTCCCATGCCCAGCAGAAAGTACTCTTGATGTCAGAAGATACACCATCCAACACCTCTGGGCCAGCTCCATTCCTGGCCCGTGGCCATTAGTTCTTTGTCTTCATCATCTAACCTTCTAACTGTCTTCATCATCTAACCTGGATTATTGATCCCAGAAAGCAACTTTTTCCTTGTTACTTTCTCTTAATCCAAACTTCCAACCCCCTCCACATATCCTAACTGCTGAGAATCACAAAGTCCCTGGCCTTTGCCTCAATAACTTGGTATCAAACACTTATTACATTTTTGACCACTGGTTACTAGTATCTTCAAACTTGATTTCTACTCTCACCTCTGGCACTCCCCTTTCTATCATATAACATGGGCTCTTGAATCTTTAACTCACCTAAATCCAGTCCTAACTCCAACCCTAATTATTATCTTCTACTTTCATCTCTTTCTGAAGCATTTGGCCCTGTACTGTTTTTTTTTTCGGAGAGAGAGAGAGAGAATAAGAATCAGCCACGCAGACATCATTGCACCTGCTCACACTGTTATGTGTTCCATTTTATGACTGTGGTTGGAAAACAGAGTTTATTAGAGCTCAGGGGACCATTTCAAGGACTATGAGATGAGGCTTTTCCTTATAAATGGGGTGCTAAGAATTGACAAAAAGTTTCAGAGATGCCATTTTACTGGGAAAGAAAAGAGAGTGTTGATTCTAGAGAATACTTTGTTATTGACCATTTCAACCATAAACTCCCTAAATAACAGCCCAAATAGAGCAGACTTCTTCTTTGCAGCCAGATAGAATCAGAAGTTCAGCATGGACTGGCAGGAGGTGCCCAAAGAGGCTGCAAAAAGGAAATTGCAGGCCAATGCCTTGATGCCAGATTTCTAGCCTTAACAGACAAGAGAGAATAAATTCCTGCCGCTTTACACCACACAGTTTATGATAATTTGTTAAACAACCCTAAGAAACTAATACACACCTAAAATTATGCATTTCATTGAATGTAAATTTTATCTAAACCAAATATCTATAAAAATATTGAATTCTGTTTATAATATATAAAGCATTTAAGTGTCTGAAACTAAATTTGAATTATTGAAACTAAATGATAGGTATAGTAACGTGCAATATACAATTATACAAAAACATTGCATGATATGCAATTCTTTAAACTTTTCTATATAGTTGAGCTTTTTCATAATAAAATGTTAGGAAAATAATTGTGAACTTTGCCTCATTAGTGGGAGGTAAAATCAATTTGGTGGGTTAGATTAGCATTTTTAAAAGTAAAATTGAATAGAAAAGAAAACATATAATAAGGGCAAGTGTTTAATTTAAAGGACTTGGGGATATCAAAACATAACAAAATAAGAACTGCTTTTGAAAAATCACTTTAATATTATGCCACTCCCCAGCATGTAGCACATACAAGTATATATAATATATATGCATATTTATATGTACTGGATCATAATGTAAAATTATTTTCTGACTGGGAGTCAAGTCAAAGATATTTGAGAAATACTACCTTAGTCTCATAGATTTCTCAGATTCCACCTTTCCCCCTCACCACATTGCACCAGTGTTTTATACCCATATGTAGTCCATGCATCATTTGCACAAATTCAGAGCTCTTTCTAATAATCAAAACAGTATGGTACTGGCATGAAAACAGACACATAGATCAATGGAACAGAATAGAGAGCGAAGAAATCAACCCTCGCTTATATGATCAATTAATCTATGACAAAGGAGGCAAGAATATACAGTGGGGAAAAGAACAGTTTCCTCAATAAATAGTGTTGGGGAAAACTGGATACATACAAAAAAAAATGAAACTGGACCACTTTCTTACATCATATACAAAAATAAACTTAAAATGGATTAAAGACTTACATGTAAGACCTGAAACCATAAAATTCTTAGAAGAAAACATAAGCAGTAAACTGTTTGACATAGATCTTAGCAATATTTTTTTGGATATGTCTCCTTGGGCAAATGCAACTGGGACTACATCAAACTAAAAAACTGCTGCACAGTGAAGGAAACTATCAACTAAACAAAGAAACAACCTACTGAATGGGACAACATATTGGCAAACGATATATTCAATAAGGGGTTAATATACAAAACAAATTCAGAGTTCTTTTATGAAATCCCTCCCATATCCATCTCTCTTTGACATAGTATTACAGTTAATGAATCACATTATCCTAAAACAAAGAATTTCTTCCAAGGAAATTCACAGGCTCTTTTTGAGCTGTATTTATACCTCCAAAGTCCCAGGGTAGCATTTGGTATTTTTATGTATCAGGACACTAAATAGAAGCTTAAAAGAACTAGTAAAACTCATACCAGATGTTCTTCCTTTGTCATTTTTTGGAAGGCATAGGCAAAGTAAGCTAACATTTCAATAAAATGTTTAGTCATAGAGATTAGTTCAGTCTAGAAAGCATGTGAATTTATAGTTACTGTCATCATTTTTATTTTAAAATAACATGAATCATGCTAGAGAGAATCTTGAAGAAAAGATGATGATTAAGTTAGGAATAACTATTTTAATCCACTATGATGTTATGTTTAAGTTTTCAATAAAGAAATGAGTGTTCAGTTCAATTTAGTTCAACCAGCATTTATTGAACATCACCTATGTGTCAGGCACAATGCTGTAGGTTCAGGGAATACAATGATAATTAAAACTGATCCCAGACCCTGAGGAATTCACAGCATAGGAGAACAGACACATAAACAGCTCATTTCAAGAGTCAGGTAAATGTTATCCACAAGGTGCTAGAGGTGCACAAGTGTTAGGCTCAGCTGGATTATACAACTGAGTTGAGTCTTGAATAATGTGCAGAAGTTATCTAAGGAAGGAAGGAACCAGGCAGGGGTAGGATGTGTTCCTGGCTGCCTTCTAAGAAAGGTGGCTCTGGCTAACTCTAGAGATTTCATTTTGCTGAATACAGTTTGCAAGCTCAGGGCCCCAGAACTGAATTGCTCCAGACAATAGATGCTAGCCAAGTACTGTCTCTGGATACCTTCCTTTCTTCCATCCAAAACTCAATCCCAGGGGAAGTTGTCAAATAAATGTTAAATGACTATCTGTTTGAAGGCCTGATAGTCTGGGGTGTCCACCTATTGTGTACACTCTGAAAGTAGCAGTATATAGAATAATCAAATAGAAACATTAGCAAGAAGGAATGGTGGCAAAGACAAGGTAAGATTAGAAGGGAACCACTCTTCTGTGGATCAGAAAATAGTATGGGGGAAAATGCAAGTATGAGGGGAAAAAATATACCTACTTTAATGAATTGCCCAGAACCACAAGACAGAATGGGACACCCTTGTATACCCAAAGAGAGGAGGAGAATTTGTCTTCTAATAATGATGTTTCCTGAGGATTCAAGAGTCAAGAACTGTTTGTTAAAGCCATATAGACTAGGGACGCAAGGCTTATATTTTTAACCATGGGATCTAGAACTGCTTAAAATCTTATAAAGACTTTATATATTGAGAACCTAGGACTGCCTGTCTTGAGAAGGATTGGAATGTTTGAGGTGTGATAGGGATGAAGAATGTCACAGGACCAAAAGTCCTCTACTTGAACTTCTATTAAATCTTAATGACTTCGTGCAGGCACTTCTTCCTCTATGACAGCTTCAAGAATGTGTGTGTAGGGACATGATCTTCCCAAATGTGAAAAAAACAGAGCCTTTATTGATAGATTTTTAATACTTCCCTGGTGGAAAAGAATTCAAAATTCCATCAGAGCAAAAGCAAAATCCCAGTTAACCTCAGTGGCAGGACAGTACAGCAGGCAGGGGAGGCCCAACCTCCTTCTCTGGAGGCAGGATTCCCTCACGCCCAGGTGAAGGACACGGCATTGGCCCTAGACATGGACTCAGGGTGACAACAGTGTCTAGACGTGAGGTCTGTCTGAATTTATAAGACATCATGGAAACAAAGGAGGTTGTTTCAGCAACAGCAAACTATAGTCTAAAGCTGACTGCCCTCATTCCAGAAAGCCATCAATTAGGGACTGATAAGAAAATGTACCCAAGCTTAGAGTAAAGGCAAACAGATAACTGCATGTCCTTTGAATATCACGTTAGAACATTGTCTAGCAGGACCACTGAGAACTATTTAATATTCTTGGGCAGAGGTGGGCAAACTATGGCTCATGGTCTGGACACTTGTTTTTGTAAATAAAGTTTTATTGGAACACAATCACACCCATTTGTTACAAATTTTCTACAGCCGCTTTCCTGCGACAACAGGGGAGTTGAGTAGTTTACAAAACAGATTGAATGGCCTGCAAGCCTAAAATATTTACTATCTAGCTCTTTAAGAAAAGTTTGCCAACCCCTGCCCTAGGGGAACATACTTTTTCTTGACTTAGTATTTGCTATTGATTAGGGGCCAGATTCTGTAAAGCTATGTATTAACATGTGGAAGATTAATATGTTGCAGATGGATTTCTGGCCAGTAGAAAAGATTACCCAAAGGGTTACAGTTAGTCTTAATTTATTTAGGCTGCTCTAACAAAAATACCATAAACTGGGTGGCTTTTAAACAATGCATAGCTTGTTTCTCACAGCTCTAGAAGCTGAGAAGTCCAAGATTCAGTGTGTGGTGAAGGTCTGTTACTACATAGCCATCTTTTCCCTGCAGCCTCACATTGTGAAAGGAAGGAGGAATCTCTTGATTCTCTTTTATAAGGGCACTAATCCCATTCATGTGGGCTCTGTATGAGCCAATCACCTCCTAAAGGCCTCATCTCCTGATATCATTACCTTGGTTAAATGATGGTTAGGACTTCAACATATGAGTGGGAGTAAGGGGACACAAGCATTCAGACCATAGCACAGGTTTATATCCCTGTAGGATATAAATCTAGCAATCTTACTCCAATATTGTTTCTTCAGTATCTATAAATACTAAATCTTTTTCATTTTTTAAATAAACTTTTTATATTAGAACAGTTGTAGGTTGACATAATTATTGCAAAGACAGTACAGAGAGTGTCCTATACCCCATACCCAGTTACCCTATTTTTAATGTCTTCCAAAAATACAGTACATTTGTCACAATTAATGACCCAATATTGACATATTATTAAAGTTCATACTTCGTTCAGATTTCTTCAGTTTTTCCTTAATAGCCTTTTGATTTGTTGTGTTCCAAGGTCCCATCCAGGATATTACATTACATTTAGTCATCATATCTCCATAGGCTCCTCTTGGTTGTAACAGTTTATCCAACATTCCTTATTTTTGATAAATCTTGACAGTTTTGAAGAATACTGGTCAGGTATTTGTAGTTATCACTCAACTATGATTTATCTGATGTTCTTCTCATGATGAGACTGGGGTTATTGGTTTAGCATGGAGGAAAACCATAGAAATGAACTGTCATTTTCACCATATCATATCAAGGGTACACAGTATCCATATGACCTATCACTGTTAATGTTAACTTGAATACCTAGCTTGAGGTAGTATTTGTTTCTCCACTGTAAAATTTCTCTTTCCTCCCATCCCTTCTATTGGTACTCTCTGGAAGGTAGTCTCTATGCACCACCTGTGCTTAAGGAATGAGGTGGTGTGCTCCACCTCACTGAGGGTTGTGTATGTACACATATTATATTATTTGGGATTCTTCTGCACACGTGATTTATCTATTCTTCCCTTTTATTTGTTAAATCATATATTTATATCAGTATGGACTCATGGATACTTATTTTATATTTTGGGTTATAATCCAATACTACTTTATTTTGTTGCTCAGATTTTTCCAGCTTTGGCCACTGGGAACTCCTTCAGTTGACTCTTAGGTCCCTTTGACGTATTCCTATCAATGTGGGGTTTTATTTTGAACACTTTTTGGCACTACAACATGCTCCAAAAGCATCTTGTGTATTTCCTGCTCCATCCTAGAAACAGCCATTTCTCTAAGGAGACCTGGTTCCTTTTATTAGAGAATAGTATTGGAAACCAAGATCTGGGCACAAGGTGTGTTCATTGCTATTGGGGTGTCACTGTTTCTAGGTCCTCTCAGCTGATAGAGTAAGGAGATATATATGAATATATGAATATATTTCCTTATGTGTATAGTATTTCCTTGTGTATACAACTATACATATATACATGTAAGTTTAAATATTTCTAGTGTAACCATGTGCGTCTATATAAGACAAACATAAGTTCAAACTGATGTCTTCAACTTAATCCATCACCACAGGATCATTCTAGCCTCCTCTCCCTTGTAACCTCCCACTCCAATGGTAAGAAAGTTGGCTCCCACCATCTGCCATCCATTTGTTTAATTATTTAATACCAGTGTACATGTACAGTGGCCTCAGAATTATTAACTTCTACCTTTGTGAGGAACACTGTGAATTAAAGTGCTGTGCTTATATGCAGTTTGTTTTGCCTTTAGTTTTTACAAACTCCATTTCCAAAGTTACTTGGATCTGCACTCTGCCCCCCACCCCACCCCCAATCCCCGTGGTGAGACTGTTTCATAGGCTTGTAATGGAGTTAGATTGCTTTGTCACGTTTTACATTCCATCCTCAGATTCCCTGACCTCATAAGTGATTTTTAAAATTTGTATACATTAAGGTTTATTTTTGTGCTTTAACTTTCTATGGGTTTTGACAAATACTTACTGTCTTATATTCATCATTACAGTATCATACACAAGAGTTTCACTGCCTTAAAAATATCATCTGTACTTTACCTATTCAAATCCCAATTCCCCCAACCCTTTGCTGAGTCCCTTAAGCGACTACTGAACTTTTACCATCACTATAGTTTTGCCTTTTCAAGAATGTATATAATTGAAATTATACAGTATGCAGCCTTTGTAGACTTGTTTCTTTCACTTAGTAGTATGCATTGAAGATTCATTTGTGTTTTTGTATAGCCTGATCATTCTTTTTTTTTATCATTAAATAATATTCCATTGAGTAAATGTGTCATAGTTTGTTTATTCATTTACCTATTAAGAGATATTGTCATTGTTTCCAGTTTGGGTTTGGTGTTTTTTTTTTTGAGATTATGAATAAAATCATTGCAAACATTCATGTGCAGGCTTTTGTGTGGACATTAATTTTCAAATTAGTTGGGCAAATATGTAGCATTATTACTGGATCCTATGAAAAACTATTTTTTGTTTTGTAGGAAACAGTCAAACTGCCTTCTAATGTTGCTGTACCATTTTGCATTACAACAAGCAATGAATGAGAGCTCCTATTGCTTTATACCTCACCAGCAACTGGTAGTGTCAGTTTGGGGGACTTGAACCGTTTTAATAAGTGGATAGTATTTTCTCATCTTTGTTTAATTTGAAATTCCCTAATGACAAATAATGTTGACTATCTTTTCATGTGTTTATTGGCCATCTGTATATCTCTCTGGTGAAGTGTCTGTTCAGATCTTCTGCCAATTTTTTAAGTGAATTACTTCTTTTCTTATTGATGGGTTTAAGAGTACTTTGTGTATTTTGGATGCAAGTATTTTATCAGGTATGTGTTTTGCAAGTGTTTTTTCCTAGTCTGTGGCTTGTCTTTTCATTCTCTTAACAGTGTCTTTTGCAGAGCAGCAGAAGTTTTTATTTTTAAAGAAGTTTAATTCATAATTTTAAAATTCCATTTTTATTGGTGTTATATTTAAAATCTCATCATCAAATCCAAGGCTGTGTAAAATTTCTCCTACTTTATCAAGATGTTTTATACTTTTGCACTTTACATTTAGGTCTATGATCAATTTTGAGTTAATGCTTGTGAAAATGTAAGGTTTATGTTTAAGTTCACTTTTGTTTTTTTAGTTGTGCACTTTCAATTGTTCTAGCACCATTTGTTGTCAAGACTATCCTTTCTACACTGAATTGCCTTTGTTCTTTTGTCAAGATCAGTTGACCATTTTTGCGTGGGTCTATTTCTGGGATCAGTTCCACTGATCTATGTGTCTTTTGTTTTGCTAATATTATGAAAAGAATTAAATACTTAGAAATAAATTTAACAAAATACGTCCACAACTTGTACATTGAAAACTACCACATATACTGGAGAAAATCTAAATAGATGGAGAGATATACCATCTTCATGGATCAGAGAACACATGGTTATCATGTCAACTTTTTCTAAATTGTTTTATAGATTTGGTATACTCTTAATCAAAATCCCAGTAATTTTTTGTGTAGAAAGATACATGCTAATTTGAAAATTTATATGAAAATATCAAGAAACTAGAATATCCAAAATAATCCTGAAAAATAACAAAATTGGAGTACTCACCCTTCATAGTTTCAAAACTTAATACAAAGATACAGTGTTATATGGGCCTAAAGATAGAATGTAGAGTCCAGAAATAAACGCTTGCATTATCATTAACTGATTTTCAATAAGGATACAAAGACCACTTGATAAAGAATGAATATTCTTTTTAACAAATGGTGTTGGGACAACTGGATGTCTACATGCAAAATAATAAAGTCAGACTTCTACCTTACACAAATAAAAAAAAACAACCTCAAAATGGACTATAGTCCTAAACATAAGAGCTAAAAAGATAAAAAGTCTCACAGGAAAATATAGGAGTAAATCCTTATGACCTTAGGTTAGACAATAGTTTCTCATATATGACACTAAAAGCATAAGCAACAACAACAAAATAGATGAATTGGACTTCATCAAAATTTTAAAAAAAATTTGCTTTAAAGGACATCAAGAGAGTAAAAGTCAATACAGGCAAAGATTCAAAGCAGTAACAATATCAAATGCTAGGAAGGATGTGGAGCAATGGGAACTCTCACGCATTGCTGGTGGGAATGCAAAATGGTACACTTTGGAAGACAGTTTGACAGTTTCTTACAAAAATAAACATACTCTTACCATACATAGATCCAGCAATGTGTTCCCTGGTATTTACCCAAAGGAGCTAAAAACTGATGTCCACACAAAAACCCGCACACAGATGTTTACAACAGCTTTAATCATAATCACCAAAACTTGGAAGCCACCAAGATATCCTTCAGGAAATGAAAGGATAAATAACTGTGGTACATCTAGACAACAGAATATATTTCAGCACTAAAATAAATAAGCTATAAGCCATGAAAAGATTGAGGAAACTTAAATGCATATGAAAAGCTACATACTGTATGATTCCACTATATGACATTTTGGGAAAGGCAAACTATAGAGACAGTAAAAGGATCAATGGTTGCCATAGAGAAGGGAGGAGGAAGGGATGAATAGCAGGAGTACAGAGGACTTTTAGGGCAGTGAAACTATTTGGAATGATACTGTAGTAGTGGATACATGCCATACATTAGTCAAAACCTATAAAATATACAAAGCCACGAGTGAATCCTAATATAAACTATTGACTTTGAGTAACAATGATGTTACCGTAGGTTCATCAGTTATTAACAAATGTACTCGTCTGGTTCAGGGGTATGTTGATATTCAGGGAGTCTGTGCATATCTGGGGGCAGGGAATACATGAGAACTCTCTGTACTTTCTGCTCAATTTTGCTGTGAACTTAAAAACCTCTAAAAAATAGTCTATTTTTAAGTCAAGCTGTAGAATGAGACAAAATATCACATATCTGATAAGAGATTTGTTTCCAGAATATATAAAGAACTCTTAATAATAAAGAAAATAACCCAGTTGAGAAATGGGTAAAATATTTGAACAGACATTTTTCTAAAGAACTACAAATGCCAATAAGTATGTTAAATGATGCTCATCATTGTCATTGCATAAATGCAAATCAAGACTGCAATGAGACACCACTTCACCTCCACTAGGATGGCTATACTGAAAAAGACAGAATAACAAGTGTTTATGAGAACACAGAGAAATTGGAACCCTCATACATTACTCTGAGAATGTAAAATGCTACAGCTCTTTTGGAAAATAGTTTGGCAGCTCTTCAAATGATAAACACAGAATTACCATATGATCTGGAAATTCCACACCTGGGTATGTACCCAATATAATTGAAAACAGGTGTTCAAATAAAAACTAGTCCATTAAAGTTCAGAAGTACTATTCACAGTAGCTAAAGGTGAGAACAACCAAATGCCCATCAGCTGAGGAATGGAAACACAAAATACGGTATATACATACAATGGAAAATTATTTGGTAATGAAAAGAAATGAAATATTCATACAAACTATATGGATAAAACTTGAAAACATTATACTAAGTGAAAGAAGCCATAATCAATGGCTACATAGACGTATTGTATGATTCCATTCATACGAAATGTCCAGAATAGGCAAATCCATAGAAATGAAAGGTTAGGGTTGTAGGAGGCTGGCTGGAGGGGAAGATGGAGAATGACTGCAAATGTGTATGGAGTGCCTTTGTATGGAGATGAACATTTCTGAAATTAAATAGTGTTAAAGGTTGCACAACTCTGCATATACTAAATACCACTAAATTCTATGCTTTAAAAGAGTGAATCTTATGGTATATGAATTATGTCCTATAGAGCTGTTATAAAAATAACTCTGGTTTGGCAAAAACTCAATAGCTTGAGTGCGGTAATAGTTTATTAAACTATCCCAGAAATTCCAGAGGATTATAAGCATATTTACCATTTCTAAAAATATGTATAATATAATTGAGTTAACTAAATCATGAAATGCTTGATTTGTGTTTAAAATAACTTGAAAGTCTACAGCCCACTAACCTAACTACTTCACAAAGATTATTATTTGATTTGTTGTTTGGCAAAGCTTACAATATTTTTCTTATGGATGTGGTTCTTTGGACAGGTCCTATAGAAATTAGAGTGTGCAGAAAAGTCAAATTCAGATTTTCTCCCTAACTTCCTATAGAAAATTTAAATGGCCAGCTTTCAGAAAAGCTCATTCAAAAACTCTTTAATCTCCACTGAGTAAAGCCATAAAACATAGCCAAATTAACTGAAAACTTTCTCCCCACTGGATCTTTTATTCAAGAACACAGTTTAATGCCTGATCGGCCATGTCTATGATCTGGTCACCATATCAACTGCCTTTAAGAAATCCCAGGTGGAATGTGTAACCATAGTTTGCATCTACTCACCCATTGCCTCATGTCTTATTGCTAGGATACCACTTTATGGTGATGTCAATCTTTTGGAATATTAAAATTTTATTTCTAATCAAGTTTGTATTCTACATGGCCTTAAGAAAAGAAGCAAACAAGGTCCATGCACACATCAAACAGCTTTCAGAATGACTTTACATCTCTGTCATAATGCTAAACACATTTTTAATTGAAAAGTTGAAAAACTTGACTCTGTCATTAAAATTTCAAGTTTTAGCTTTGTGTATTAATTTGTCTATTGTGGAAGGCCATATCACAGAAACCCTTCCTTCCTTCTAAAATGGCTGACTCATTTTGTCTCTCAAAGTCAAAACCTCCAGGGTACAGACAAAGTCATCCTTCCAAGAGGATACATTTTCTCCTTATTTCTTAGGGCCCAGGTTCAAAACTAAGAGCTGAAACAATTTCTTTTCCTGACTTCTAAAAGTGACCGATATTAGAAAGTTTAAATATTGGTATTATTTACTTTTGTCCCAATTAATTTAAGTCAGTAATGTGTTATCAAACACTTCTTAGGCACGAGTCAATGTATGAACCAATGTGGAGACTACAAAGATGAATATGCAACAGCCACTACCTTCAAGATGGTCATAACCTCATGAAGAAATGGAGATGTGCTTAATGTCCAGTGTGTGTCCAGGGAAACTCCAGATTCGCTCCAGGCCCAGCAGATAGAGACCCACCACCAGGTTCTGGGGTCTCCGGAAACACAGATCTGGAGCCTGCATTGGTGGGCATGAACCAAAAGGGCAATTAAGAGATACAGCATTGTCAGGGTACCAGAGCAGCATGAGAATAATAGCTCAAAGCAGCTTACCACAGAAGGGAAGCTGATGTGTGACAGGATTCATGGGTCAGGACCCAGCTGGGCATTCCTATCGCCTCTCCCTCAGACACTGAGAGAAGGCTGATAAAAGAGGACCCCAACCTGATATAGTTTGATTAAAACCATGGGGCAGGACAAATCTATCTAATGGGAGAATGGATGATGTTCAAGAAGGCTTTGCAAGCAGCATGACAGGTAAGCTGGGCCCTAAAGGTCGGTAAGACTTCATTAAGCAGAAGTAACAAGGAATGGGCATACAAAGTACAGAGAAGAGGAAAACAAGATATGAAGGCTGGAGGATGCTGCTGTGTTAAGGCAACAGCCGGTAATATTGGACCAGGAGTAGGGAATGTATTCAGCTGTTGGGCAAGGAGACATTGGCAAGGAAGATAAACGTGGGATCTTAGGCCAGATTAAGAAACACCTAGAAATGCCATGCTAGGTAATTTGAACTTTATTTGGTATGTGCAGTGAGGATCCATCCAGGGTTGTTGAGTAATGCAATGTTGTAAAATATTACTTTTCAGTAATAAGCTGACTGATCAACTTAGCTCAGTAACATTCTTAAATGATTTGTGTTTAAACTTGTCCTAGTTATTTTCCGTGTGCCCCCTCCATCCATTCTTCACCTTCTCTTTCTTGCGCTGTGCCCCAGAAAGCTGACTTCACTGGGCTTCCTTGGCTCTGCCTTCCTGTAGGGTATGGCCAATGGAAGGCACCAGCAGGATATTGGAGGTCAGGAGGAGAGAGAGATAGTCTGGTCAGGGGCTGTGTTTCCCCTCCAAAGACCTCAGCTCTTGTAAGGTGTCTCTTCTCTCCAGCTATAGCTCTTGCCAAGTTTCCTTCTCCTGCCCCTTCAGGTGTAAAGGTGGTGGCGGCCTCCCACAGTTGCTAGTCACTGGATGCCTCACCACCCCTGATGCTTCCCTTTATCCTGCTGTATGGGGTTGGGGGTGGGTTCCCTAAGACCACCCCCAGGTTAGGCATTCACTACAAGAACACGTGTGGCTCAACATATAGTCATACTCATGGTAGGGGTTATTCCAGCAAAACTATACAAAGCAAAATCAACAAAGGTAAAAGGCCCATGGGGTGGAGTCTGAAGAAACCAGGTACAAGCTCTAAGGGTGCTCCGCCTGTGTGGTTACACAGACATGCTTAATTCTTCCCACAAGGAGTTGTGACAGCACCTGTGGACTGTGGTCTACCGGAGAAGCTCATTAGAAACTTAGTGCCCAAAGTTTTTAATTGGGGGCTGGTCACGTAAACACCCCCTGACTGGCACTTACCAAAATCCCAGACTCCTAGAAGGAAAGCGGGTGTTCAGCATAAGCCATATTATTTGCACAAAAAGTGTAGATACAGTGAGCCATTCTTATCAGGGAATACTGGGAACCCTCCCCAAATCCAAGTTCTTGGATGCCAGCCAAGGGCCAATGATTGCAACTTTCGAAGGAGAGCAGTTTGCTATGTTAACTTCTTTTCTGCATACCTGCCCACATTTCTGCAAATAATTTCTTCATTGGAGAGTTTTTATTCAGACCCTTTCAAGTGGATTGTCTCTTCCTGGGACCCGAACAAATACAAGACAATATCTGTATCTATCTATTTATCTGTGTGTGTTCATATACACATATAAATGGATGGGTAGTCACTTCTACAAACCCACTTCCTTTCTTTTCAGCTTTACTTCAGAATTTCCCAGATCTGAGACTCACTAGGACCTGGGAGAATCCAAGGCAACCTCAGCCTTCACTGTGAGTCTTCTCCCACTTTCCTACATACATGATTGAGTTTCTCTCTCCATTTGTCCTCTAGGTCTCTTTTGGGGATGGATTCTGTTCCTGTCTTCCAGGCTGTTCATCTACGGAGTTGAAACACTTCCTAACACTTAACATCTCTTCTTCTGGAGCTTGGCCCTGCACAAACCCCCCAAAAGATAAGGAACCACAATGCCCCACCCCCAAACTGACTATGAGCTTGGCCCCTTTCAGAATCTCCTGCCCTACTACCCTTGACACCGTCCCTGCCTAAATAGATCTTGAGTTTTCGAAGCCCCAGCAGGTGCACAGTTAATTGAACTTTTTAGCGTATTTTGATCCTATGTCATGATACCCATCCTCCTGTTGGGATAATCTTTTTATAATTCATCCACTACTCTCTGGCATTTTTACCCCTTTCTTCAGAACCAAGCCACTCCAGCTTCCTTTCCTGCTATTGTGAATATTTTGGCTATCTATTGTTACATTTAAAAACTACCTTAAATTTAGTGGCTTAAAACAGCAACCATTTTATTATATCTCATGCTTTTATAGGTCAGGAATTTGGGAAGGGTTTGGCTGGAGAAGTCTTCTGCTCCACATATATTGACTGAGGCCCCTCAGTAGCAGTCAGTCAGCAGCTGGACTGGGTTGGAGGGTCCAAGACAACTGGAAGGCTGGCACAGTGGGTCCCCCTTCACTTCCCTGTAGTCTCAGGGCCTCCCCAGATGGTTTTCCCAGAAGGTTAGTCACATTTCTTACATGATAGCCAAGGGCTCCAAGATAGCATGATAGAAACGGACAGTTCATTCAAAGGCTAGCACTCCCCCCATATTTTATTGCTCAATGCAATCGCAGGCCAGCCTGGATTCAAGGAGAAGGGAAAGGGTCCCTACCTCTCACCACGAGGAGTGTCAAAGAATTTATGGCCAAATTTGTGGGGATTCCTGCATGTTTCAACCATGTACATTCAGGTTGTGACCAAGAGATCCCTTAAACAAACCACCCTAAACCACACCTTGTTATTCCCAACTGGAGAATCATCAGTTAGAAGTGGACACCAAAAATCACAGCTGCAAAACCAGCATTGGCACCCAGCTAAAGTATCTATAAGCCTTGTTCTTCCATTTCCCTCAAGCCTTGTTCTTCCATTTCCCTCCTCTTCTCAACATTGCTGTGCACAGAAATATCTCAGACTAAAGAATCACTTCCCCTGTGGGCATGACATCTGAGTTCCTCACACCAGGAGGGTTATAAATCACAAACCTGAGATTGGGTTTTCCAACAGAACTGAAGCTAAAAACCCTTCGGCAGTGCCTCTTCTTGCCTTGTCTGGTTTTATTTTTCAGAGGAACATCTGCCAGGAGAGTGAGGTGTCCTTCTGTGCTTATGGTTTGTTTACCTCCTGGTCCAGGCCAGGCCCCCGCACCCCAGGTATGGGCGACTGTGATCCTCCTGAAGTCACCCCAGGAGGCCGTGTGCAGGCCTTGTGCCCAGGTTGGAACAATTGAAACCACCATCTAGGAATCCTCCTGGAAAAGCCCCCTGGGCAGTGTCCAGGAGACCCTCCTACTGGCCTGCACTTTCTGGAGAAGATGGTGATGGTGAGTTTTCAGCACCCACATCATTGGCTACTCCAGAGTCACATGTGCTGTCTGTGTAAAATTGCACTTACTGAAGGGGGCAGTAACCCCAAGGAGGTCCCTGATGGCCATTTTGTATACCATTGAGTCAAGAACAGCTCAAACTTCAGCATGGAAGATCTGTCCCTAACAAGTAACAGTGACTATCTGGACCAATCTAATTTTTTTTCTTAGGAATATGAACTTGAGGCAGGGAAAGCGGTACAGAAGCGGAAAGACATGCAAACAGAAAACACTATCGAAGGCCATGAAGTGGCAGAGGTCGGGAGATAATAGAAGACATGAGTAAGTAAAAGCCATAGAGGAATCAGAAGATATTAGAAGGCAGAGCCATTAAAGAAGGAAGAGAGGGAGAAGTGGGGAGGAGAACAAGAAGAAAGAACAACAACAACAAAAAGCCTTGAGTAAGCAGAAGCTAAAGGGCATATATTATATTATATTAGAGAGGAAGGTGGTTGGTTGGGATTGGTTGGAGGATAAATGACAGAGTCAAAGAGTTGAGTCCCTATAATTGCAGAGCATCTCAGGGGAATTGACAACTGTAGCTACTAAGAGGGCATCCAAGTGACTCAACTCTAGACCTGTACTGGACCTCAGACAACCTCCTAGTTCGCAAACTCTGTTCCCTCCTCTCCTTATGAGGCCTGATTCAGCAACTATTCCTGGGTTTTCATGGGGTCTGGCCTTGGGACTGACAATCCAATCTTACTTATTCCTAAGAGTATTCTCACAATAAATCTATTATTTGAAGTGAACTGAATAAGTGCCTATTTCTTGCTACCAAAAAAAGATTAACACAATGGTTGTAATGAAAAATCACAAGTATATTCTTTATAGACCAAATATAAGATGAGAAAAACATTGGTGCTCCTAAAAGTTTGCTTTGTCATTATAGGGCCCCATGGCATTGTGACAATACACATTTAAGACAATACACATTTAAGAAGTAATAATTTTTTGACCTTCTCCTCAGCTATCCTAGTATTACGACTGACAATACAACATCACCGATCAAGCCTCTATTCAACCTGGGGACCAAGAAAGCATTCTATATATAGAAAGCATTGCTTATAGGAAATATTGAAGATACTATGAACCAGAAGTCATGACACAGGAGCAGTACCATCCCGTCCATGGGGCATCTGAAAACAAGTTGGGACATTTTTATTTGTCAATGATTGAGGTCTTCTGTTGGTATTTCATCGGAAAGGGTCAGGAATGCTAAAATTCCTGCAATGCTTATGACAGTCCCATACAATGAAGAATTATTCTGACAAAAATGCAAATGCTGCCATCTTTAAGAAACACTAGACTTTCACACATATATGTGTGGTGACCAAACTAAAAACTGTAACTTGTCACCTGATCCACAGTCAGACAACACAACAGCCCAATCCATGGTCAGACAACAGAATAGCATATTTTAAAGCAGGCGTATCCCAGAAAAGTCACAACATGCTAATTTAGCTATAGACCAGTCCCAGTGCTTGTGTTCTGAACTGTCATGAAAGACAGTGAACTCCTTTCAGGAACACCCCTACCCCAGGCAATACACAAGATATATTTGTCAAGGTAAGAAGATGGAACACATTTTGTTTAACAGTTTGCTAGCTTAATGTATTACTTCAAATATTGAGACTCCTGGTATATGGGCCTCCAGCTGTACTGTTGCCCAGGTCCTGCATAAGTTAGGGGTGAACTAGCTTACACCCCAGTTGGCCAGTCTGGATATAACTTAAAGAAATGAGGCAGGGCATATGACTCAGAGAAATAATCACTGCCTTTAATTTGTATGATCTATCTACAGTTTTAATTCTGTTCCCTCAGGGAAAACTGTGGGTAGGATCTCTTTTCCAGATCACACTCACTCACAAATGCCATCACATTCATACCGGGGGGCCTGTTGTGTTTTTGAAAGTGTGCAGGTTTTTTATAGGGGCTCTTTGAATGTCAGCTATGCCTCTGCCCTTTAAATAACTGCTTCCCATCCAAATTTGAGAAAATTAGATTCTTTTGTTCACAAGCAAACTACATGTTCCCTTATTTTTGATGAAACAGCTGCATGCCCCTCACCCATAGGTTAAAGTACACGAATTGAAAGTCTAATCACTGACTTGTCTTTTTTTTCTTTGTATTCAATGATTTGCCTTTCAATGGCATTAAGAAAAATTCTCAAATGAATAATCCAAAGCTTGCTAACATGTATATTAAAGGATGGGATGGAAAACATTATTTTCCCCCTTCCCTTAAGTGCCTGCATGATAACCACAAATGTCAATTTAAACTCAGTTTCAATCTCAGGGCAATTTTTTTCTTTACATTTGGTTAAAGCTTCAGTTTCTATTTGCTTCCTCTGATCACGTTGAAGGTAACAAATAAATAAAATGGTGTGTTTAAATTATTTTTACTCTAAGCCTTAATACACAGAATATTTTTTTCTACTTTTTCAAAAGCATCTAAAATAACCTCTATCAAAAATCTAGCTGTAGCTTCCACACAGGTGATCATCTTTTCCTTTCCACCTTTTTTTCAAACCATGTATTGTTATGACAATTACCCACTTGATTTCAAATAGGCTTTGTAGTGCAAAAGTGACTATTTCCCAAGGAACAAGAAGGCTAAAAAAAGGTGTTGTGTCTATGATCTGTAGCTCAAAGTCAGAGCACTAGATTGATTTCGAGTCATGAGACACCAGTTAGCTGTGGGACCCTCAGAGCAGTAGGGAGCCAGATTTGTCTAAGGTCAATTCCAAGCCCAGAAGGTCTATAATTCCACAAATTAATCTCTTCATCCTGGAGGAAATCTATGGAAAGTTCCAGAGAGGCTCAGTGTAGTACTTATATCAGGTAAGCAGCTATTTTGCTTCCCTGTTGTTCTCCAAGAGAGAAGTAAAAGGCAGAATGAGGTATATAACGGACAATATAATTTTACCACAAAGTCTCTTAAAAGCAGAGATTTCTTAATAATATTCAATATTCATATAGTGTCCCATATGTGCCAGAAACTGTTCTAAGAGTTTTATATGTATTAACTCATTTAATCCTCACCACAACCCTGTAAGGTGGGCAATAGTATTATATCACCAGCTTCCAGGTAAGGAAACTGATGCAATAGATGCTCTGTGATTTGTCTAAGGTCATTCAACATTCAGTGGTGGCACTGGGATTTGAACCCAAGAGGTGTGATTCCAGAATTCAGGTCCTGACTGGCCACAGGAACCATCTTCTTCCTGTATAAATAAGTGGACTGGTGTAGTGGGGAATGTCTGATATTGGCATCTAATTGTATCAAAATCCTGACCCCACCATGTCCTAGCTGTTACCTCCGGTGGCTTACTTCCCGTCACAGCCTCAAGTATCTTTGTGTAAAACATATCCTCAAAGGCTGATAGTGTTGTTTTGACTAGATAATACATGAAAAAGTATTTGTAAACCTTAGAACATTAAGCAAACAGTAACAATGAATCTATTTTTGGTAGATAATAGCTTAAAGTGGCAGTTTCATTAACCAAGTTTAAAGTCATAAGCTAAAAAAAAAATACAGTTCTCACCCTAAAAATACAGGCTTCAAATTCTATTTTGGGGGTGGCATGGTGGGAGAAGAGATGAGGGCCAAGGGCCAAGGACAGAGAGAAATTATGGCATTTTAGGGATAGTGACTCTTCCCAGGGACCTAAAATAACATTCTTTTGCCTGAACCAAAATAAGAGGACAAAATGACTTCTGAATCACATCTATCAAGTCATCTTAGTGTCATTAAATACTGGAAGGATTTGGGCGGGACCCACTGTCCACTGCAACAGGACAGAACTCATCCAACAGTCTGACACAGGAACCAGAAGAGTCTAAGTAACAAAACACAGAAACATCCAACTCTTGGCTTGATCCAGCTTCCTTGCTGGTCAGCTCCTCTCTGACCCCTCAAGTCACCCCAGATGGATCGTAGGAGTTGTCTTGTTGAAGGGTAGAGGGTAGGAGGGGGGCTTCAGCAGGCACCCCTCCACCTGCCTCTCTGTTCTCCATTCTTCTTTCCCAGGGGTCCCAAGGACTCAAACTGCTTTTATTTCCTTTTTAGGTTTGTCTATTCTATCTCTTACTCTATACTTTGGCCTTCCTCTTCCATTAAGATATGCTAACACAGAGGACACAGTCTTCTCAGACCCCTTTTCTTTACTGACCCCCAAAATGAACACTTAGGCCTCTTTGATTTTGAGGATTTTCACACTAACGAGTCAGGAGAAGCAGCCAATGGGTGGTAACCAAAGGATCTTAAATGCTCATGTTACATCTTCGCCCATCTTCTCTGCTTCCCAAATGGCCAGAGAACTTCCCAGAGAGTATCACTCCTAGAAGACTGTGCATGCTAGGCTGGGTCATGCAGCCCAGGCCAGCTCTGAAAATTCTGGGCCCTGGGACCTACTTCCTAGCTTATGGCTCTGAGGACCACTCTTCCCCATGTCCGAGTGCCAACCCCTTATCCACTACCCAGGTCGATCAATCTAGTTTCTCTGTATGAGGAAAGCTCTTTCTCCCTTGGCTTCCAAGGAAATATTCTCTGGTTTCAGGTAAGTTTGCCTGACACAGCAGAAGTTCTTTTTTTTTTTTTTTTTTTTCAGAGGGCAGCGTCACTGGCCCTCATATGTGGGATCCAAACTGGGGCCGCTGGGGTCCCAAGCCAATTCTAAACCACCGCACCACTTGGCCGGCCCACAACAGAAATTCTTTTTACATTTCCCCGAATACACTTTGTCTCTGTCTCCTACCTCCTAAATGGGTGGCTTCTTTCTTAAGTGTTTTGTCTGTAATCAGCCACTCAGAGGACAGTTATACCTTATTTAGTCTAGAGTGCCTCTTCTTTGTTTCAACTGGAGATTTTTCTCTTCTTTTTTTTTTTTTTTAGCGTTTCTAAACTCATTTTTATATGTCAAATAGTACAGAGAAGCAATTCTTTAAAAGGTTCATACACTGCTGGCATCCTGACCAGTGATTTTTAAAACTCTTGGGCTACAAATAAGAAAGAAGAATAAAAATGATCCAGATGTATGCTCTTGTAATCACAATTCTAGGAAATTATCCTAAGGAAGTAATTTTCAAAAAGGAAAAGATGTAAGGCCAGGAGAAAGGTCCTAACATTTACTGCATGTATGGGTCCCTCTGCTAGCACTTTACTATATCATCTCACTTCATCTTCATAATCATCCTGAAAGACAGATGTGGTTTTATTTCTTCCTTTATGGGGAAGCAAAATGCTTGTGTGCTCACCAAGGGTGGGACAAAGCCATCAAAATTCTTTCAGTTATTATAGAAAAACTTCATGCAGGTGGTCAGAAACAGCTAGAATGTTGGCCCAGTGTGCTTTCAGGGATAGTCAGGAATGTGTGATGATTGTTCCCTGAAGAGAAGAGTGACAGAAGGGTCATAAAGACTTTAATCTGTCTGTTTAATCCAGGTTGGTGATTGGTAGCACTATATAAAACATTTAGCCTTGGAGTCAGACCATCTGTATTTAAGTCTGGGGTATGTCGCTTATCATCTGTGTGGCTTTAGGCAAATCATTTAATTTCCCAAATCTTTATTTTGCAGAAAACAAATTAGAAATTCCAATAACTTACCTTAAGAGAGCTCTTGTGAAACTCCAAGAAAATGTGTGTTTGGGAGAGACTTGTACTACTCTTAAATATTGGAGAAGCATCAACAGTGTTCCTTATTGTTACCTATTAAAATAATGCCAGTGAAATGTGCCTTTCTGAAGGGGAATAATGCAATAACTTCAGAATAATGAATGATAAAATGACTAGATTTCTTTGTTAAGCATCCCAAAGAACCCATATAAGTCAAGATGTCTTATATAGGGTGAAAGTCAGGCAATATCTCCTAGAGTGAAGAAGTGGATCAGATGTCCCCAGAGTTTTCACTTGGGCGAGAAACAAAGGTGAGACCAAATCAACAGAAAGCTTTCAATATCTCCCTCCCAAGCAAAACTCTCAGGGTATTGACAAGACACAGGGGAAGTCAAGGATAGACTTCAAATGGCACTTGGTCCCAATCCTATTCCTTTCAGGCTCTGCAGATGCTCCTATAATGAATATGTCTTTTTATCAACATCTTCCAAGCAACAACTCTAGGAGAGGCGCTATGTAGGAAGCATATAGCATGAGCCTTCAGTCTTAACACTGTTGAAACCCAAACAGTTTGATGCTGGAGAAAAAAACTCGGTCGACTTACCAATCATCACTGGGACGGTGTGTTCCCAACGATATCATGTAAGTAATAAACTCTCACAGTCATGAGATTAGCCTGTGTTTGTTTCCTCCCCAAGGAACAGAGATAGACTGATTCAAATTCCTCGGGAATAAAATTGGCTGCTCAACAAGCCCTCCCTCTGGGAAAACTGAAGTCAATGGCCAGGGGCCAATTTGGCCCTGAGATTGGATTTGAAGCACCTCTGAAATGCATAAATACTGAATAAAATATGCAGAAGCCATATTCTGTGATTGTGCAGCCCCAGACACACATCACATAAACACCTGTGTCTGCTCTCAGGTAAACAGACAGGATGGGAAGGAAAGGCAACCTGATTGGAATGCTCAGCTATTTTCCTGGTTATATAGGGTGGTGGTGAGCTGCTGACCAGCAGCTTAATCGTCCCAAAACTCATGTCTTTATTTCAAAAATGGAGACACTAGTTTGTGATACCAGCCTAATTCCGCAGAGAAATCCCCCAAAGAATAATAAATAAGAGACATCTATACAGTGGGCTGATTTTCTTGCAGTAAAGATTAAAAGTGTTAGAAGCATAGTCGGTGCCTTTGGCCTACTTGATATGAAAAATTCACTACAGCTCGTCCAGTGTGACCTTGGACTCCAGCTATATTTTTTCAAGAGCCACCTTTGACTCCACAGTTGGTATTTCTGTCACTTCAGACACAGTGTCTTCATGGTTGCTTATCTCTGTACTGTATCGTACAGGATTCATTCAAGCCATGGATATCTTTTCTTGTATCCTTATAACTTCCCCCTTCAGACAATCCTGCAACCAAAGGCATCTGCTTCTTTTTTCCTAATAGTGTTTCCCCATCTACCAACAATTATTTCCTTTCCAATCACACGCACACACACACACACACACACACACACACACACACACACACACACACAGAAAATGAACTCAAGGGGAAAGTCACATTGTCTTGGGGTGGGTGGAGGGGGTATTTGTTATTATGACTATATCCCAAATTAGAAATCCTGGGAAGAAGACAAAATTAAATCAGAATGCCTCTGTAGTACATTATCAAGTTGGAAAAATTAATCAAACAAACAAACAAACAAATAAAAAACCTGCCTTTTATCTAGTGGAAGAAAATAGAAGCAATATGCAAAGATCTTCGGGAATCCTAGAACCATACTGCCTGATTTGAAACCCTGGTTCTGCTATGTATCAGTTGAGGGACATTGGGCAAGTTATTTAACCACTCTGTGTCTCAATTTCCATCTATAAATAATGTTAAGCACTAGTGTTAATCCATAGAGTTATTTTGAAGGCTAAATAAAATAACATATGTAAAGCACTTAGAACAATGCCTGGGACATAAGCACTGTACGTATTAGCCATTATTAAGGAGAACTTGGCTGAAGTGGTTAGTTTGTTTCAACAAGGATAATGAAAACCTACTTGAAGGTAGAATAAAAGAGACAGACTCATTTGAGATATACTAAAGGGTTTTGCACAGTGTCTGGTACATAGCAAAAGGACAAAGAAACTGTAACTATCATGGCATATTCACAAGCTCAGTTGGTTGGACGAAGTGCCCAAAAGCTCGGTCCCTTATGGGCACAGCTGCTGGACTGCAAGGGGGTGCAACTGAGACGGTGCAATAGGTGGGCCACATTAAGTCACCAACCACATAAAAACTACCTTCGCCAACAGCAGAACAGCAACAGTATCCTGGTGAAGGTCAGCATATTATCTGGACATAGAACACTATTAAAAAAAGACAGTGGCATAATGCATCTCTCTTAAACACTCACATACAATCCTCCCCTCCACAACTCCCTACAATGTCATCAAATGCTTTCACTGTAAAGAATGTGATGAAAATGCCAGGGGCTTTATCAAATTGTGAGCATATGACATTTAAAGATACTTAGAGATGACCTCATCCAACCCCACTTGTTTTGATGAGGATGAGGAGGAAGAAAATGAGGGGTGGAGGTGGTATTGCTGAGTTGCCCCGAGGTCCCACGGCCTGCTAGGGACAGAGCTGGACTTAGATGCTGGCTTCCTGATTCTTTTTTTTTTCTTTTATTAAAATTATTTATTTTTTCAGTTACAGTTGACATTCAATCTTTTTTTTTTATAGTCAATAATGCAACAACAATATATAGTGCCAGGGGGTACTAGATTAATCAGAGGGATAAATTATATTCTTTCACTTCTTTTTTTTTTGTATTAAAATAAGAATTTATTGAGTGTTTTTGCGTTTTTTTTTATTATGTAAGTATTCCCCTTTATTAGTATGTAAGTTTCTTTTTTCTTTTTTTAAAATTAATTAATTTAGTTTTAATTAGTTTCAGGTGTACAACACAGTGCAATAGTTATACTTATTCCTGGCTATGTGATACCACCACCTGTTCCCACCCCCTTCCCCACCCACCTCAGAAATCTTAAACCCAACAGCAAATCCAGCATCTCTCTGCATCTCTGGGAGAAGGTACTTCTTCCCCTGAGATGCCACTTCTACATCCTTGTTGGCTGCTGCCACCTAGAGAATTAAAGGGAGTTCTCCTCCTTGGGCTGTCGCTTGGGATGGTGGTCATGAGCTTCCATCCTGTTCAATGCCCAGCATCTTAATGAATCATCCTTAATGCTCAGCTCACCAATTCACAAACTATTCACATCCTGGATATTAGGATAACACTCATCTGACCGTCATTGATGAACACATTCTTTTGTTGGTTCTTTGAAATACAGTTAGGGAAATATTCAAATTTGGATTTAAAAATATTATTCCAGAGAATATCAACTAGTTGCTGAAATGCAATTTGATATTTAATTCTTTTCCAGGTGCTGGTAAGAAGGAATTCACCTACTTCATTCTAAACACTGCAGACAGGAGAATGCCAGATCAACTAACTCAGGTTCAATGTTAAACTCAAGTTCATTGTTAAGCATACTTTCACTTTTCTCTAATCACTCCCCATTTCACTGTTTTATAGCCAGATACTAGTAATTGACAACAAAGTAGCCATTCATTCCTTCATCACTGATTGCTTAAAGGCCTTCAGTGAACCAGAAACACCCATGAACTAGATCCCCTAGATTCTAGCAAGTCGATCAACTGATTATAGAAATGATGAAAGGGGCTCCAGACAAACAGTAACAGTCCAAGTTGACTTCTTATGCAATAAAAACCAGAATCCAGGAATCTACAATTCAAGAACAGAATACATGAAAACAATCTCAGCTGATTATTTTTCCTAAGCAGAGAAAGTTAGAAATCATCCTGTTTTACCACGTAAGCATTTTTTTTTCAGCTGCATGATTATACCATGCCACAGAAAGATATGACTGTCCCCTTTTAGGTAACTATTGTTTAGAAATTTTAAAGGCTCTTCTGAATAGTCCTGTAGCCCTGAGTATTTCTCTATAGACTTACTACTCTAAAGATGCCCAGGATAGCATGGTGGTTTAAATACTTGGGCTTTGAGGCAGTGAGACTTAGGTTCAAATCCCGGCTCAACCACTTGCTAGTTGTGTGACCTTATGCAAGTTTCTTAACATTCCTAATTATCAGGTGCCTTATCTCTGAAACAGTGATAGTAATACTAGTTTCAGTATAGAGTTGTGAGAATTAAAGATAATGAAAGCTTGGCACTTAGCACATTGCTTCCTTGGCCTATAGTGATTTCAATAAAAGTTAGCTGCTATTATCATCATTATCTCCACCATCACCATCATCATCCACATAGTCATTGCCAGTATATGATCCTCAATTACATGGAGAAGCTAGAGATTAGGGAGGAAGCTTTCTGGTAGTTCTCGAAAAGTACACAACGACATTGTAGCCAGAGCTAAAAAATACACTAGATTTTAACTCAGAATATCTAAGTTCAAACCCCAGATCTGTAGGACCATTAGAAATTACATAGCTTCTCTGGTCCTCAGTTTCCTCATCTGTAAAATGGAGATAATAGTGGCAAATTTGCAGAGTAAATAAGATAATGACACTAAAAAGATCAAGCCCAGCACCTGGTCCACAGGGAGCAAACTTTCCTTCCTTTGCCCTACGACTCTCTTAGGACCCTTGCCCTTGGTCTTACCCTTATTTATGACCATCACCTCCTACAGATAGGTGGCAAACCCCAACCAAGGGCTCTGTGGGGGAACCTGGCTTCATGTTTCTGGTCTTTAATCACGTAATCCCAAATATAAAGAAGAAAGCTCTCAGAGGTTCTTCACTAAGTATGTGAGAGAAGAAGGCAGGTTGTAGTGGCTGAGAAACCTTGGGAGATGCAAGCCCTGGGAGAACGAGGAATCCCAGCAAGCTGGGCCCTAGCTACAAGTTTGTGTAGGGGGCCAGGGGAGGACAGGGGATGGCTGGGGAACTGGCACCTGATGTTACATGCGATCAGTGTCCCCAACTTAGTGACTCGTCCTCTTAGCTTTTGGCAGGCTAGACAGACACACCACTATTCAGTGAAATTTAAAGGCTCTCTGAAATATAGGCAGCAGTTTTTCTCCAGGTGTATTTTGCAAAGGTGGCACGATTTGGATACAACTTATTTTCCAACCTGAAGCAATATTTGTACAGTGTGCTAATGTACTTAAGTCAGTATATGTGTCTGTGTGTGTGTGTGTCTGTGTGCGTGTATGCACCCAAGCATAGATACACAACACACTCACACATGTAAGTTATCTTAAAGTGGACAGTTATTTGTTTGGGATATCACACCCCAGAACTCTTCACGAGCTAGTCTATTGGGCCTGCTAGGTTTGCAGAGATCAAGGTCAATGCACACTATATTACTACTTAATAACTAGGGGGGAGGTCTTTGACACATCCCTCCCCCCCCAAAAAAAAAAAACCTACAACAGCTTCTAACCTCCACCCTCAATACCACACTGAATGCTCCACCCTAAAGCCATATACCCATAATGCTGGTCCTTCTGGTCCTGGTCTTCTGAGGAGAGGGAAACTGTTCGCCCCCTAGTGGTGCCAGGGCAGTAATTGCACTTCCAGCCCTCGTTTTTTGCCTGTTTACCTCGCTTTATCAGCAGGGATATGGCCAATCTCAAGTGTCAAACTGGAGGACGCACTTGAGCTGAGATGTGAACGTGTGTGTGCACCTAGAAGGAGCTTAAAAGTTTTTGGATATATAGAGCATACAGTTTCCTGTGGTGGTTGTATTTTGTTCGGAGCTTCCCTTTTTCCACACACCTGGTAATGTGAGATGGGCTGGTAACCTCTTCCTCTTGTGACAACCCCTAATTTTCCCACTCCAAAGACCTTGCCCTGTCCTCTCTGCCAAGCTTCCTCTCAGCTCTAACCAGTAGCTGTGGTCAAGGAAATGGTGCAGTCATATGAGAGAGGTTATCCCAGATGGTCAGACCCTTGTGACCCCAGGAAAACCCCGTGTTTAAGTTTGGGTTCAATCGCTGAAGTTCATCCCAGCTCTTGCTTTAGATTTCCCAGAAACTCACCTCATCAATACCTTTAAGGGCCTTAATGTACAACTTGGTCACACCAAGAAAATAGCCCCACCACCACTCACCCAGAATATTTCTGGGATTTGCTTGCTTTAGAAACAACCATAGCAAAAGCCACACAGGAATTGCCACTTAATGTGGAGGTCTGTTTACAGTAGTCCGCACAGTTCACCGTATATCCCACGACTGTAATGGCCATGAGCCAATCGCAAGCTAGGAGCTCCTTAAGGCACCATCTGAAAGGTCTTCATAAATTATTACTCCCAGCACCTAGCACAGGGCCCAGTACGTGTTATAGACTGAATTGTGTCTCTCCCCAAATCCATATGTTGAAGCTCTCACCCCCAACATGACTATATTTGGAGATATGACCTTTAAGGAGGTAAATAAGACTAAATGAGATCATAGGGGTGGGATCATAATCCAATGTAACTGGTTCCTTATAGGAAGAGAAACAGACACCAGATCTCTCTCTCTCTCTCTCTCTCTCTCTCTCTCTCTCTCTCTCTCTCTCTCTTCCCCCCCTCCCCCCCCTTTAGGGGCACAGAGAAGAAGGCATGTGAGGACACAGCATAAAGGTGACCTCCCACAGGCCAGGAAGAAAAGCCTCACTAAAAACCAACCTTGCTTGCACCTTCATCATGGACTTTCAGCCTCCAGAACTGTGAGAAAATAAATTTCTGTGGTTTAAGCCACTCAGTCTGTGGTATTTTAGTGTGGCAGCCTGAACAGACTAATACAGAAAGGAAAGCTCTTTAACAAAATTTCTATATATAACCAGACCATAACACGGTTCTAAATTCCAGTGAAGAAAGGGGGACAGAAGCTAGTGCATATGGAGAGCTGACGAATGTGGCAGCACTGTGCCAAATGCTCCTCAGACATTCACCAATTGTCTTCTTATCTATTAAGCACTTGTATGGACTCATCCAAATGCCCAGGGGTGAGGCATTCCCCTGTATTCCCACTAGAACTGTCCCAGCTGCTGGCTGTCAGTGATGTCATTTGTGTGTGAGCCTGAAGTCAATTTTTCACTGGGTGAGATGAAATGAGGCAGCACACAGCTCCCGTCACCCCAGCGCTGCTCCTAAATGTCCCCATGTATGTCTGCAAGCACCCGGGAGTGAGCACTGTGTCTCTCACGCTGTGCTGGATGTTATGGCCTTTCATTTTGATCAACAAAATTTAGTGAGAAAACCCGACTTCCTGTGAGGAATGAGTCAAAAGCAGTGTCAGGTTTTCATCATGAACCTTGTCTTTCCCTTCGAAAACAGACATCAGACCACCTGCAAAAACACAACCACCATGACCAAGGACTTCTTAAAAAATAAATATTCACTACAGATTTGTGAGGGAAGAAAGGCTGTTGCTCCTGAACTCCAAGTGGGCCAATGGGAATCTTTTCATCATTAATCATGGAAGTGAGTCACGTGGGGAAGAGTAGAGAGCAGTACAGCCTTGCATGCCCCGCAGAGCTCTTCTGGAGCTCTGACCTTGAACCCTGAGTGCCCATTCACCAGTCGCTGGATGTGAGGCCTGGAGCACATTCCTTAACCTCTTCATGTCTCAGTTTTCTCATCTCGAAATTGGTGATGATGATATCATAGTGAGTTTTAATGTTTTTTTTTTTTTTGAGGGCAGTGTCACTGGCCCTCACATGTGGGACCGAACCGCGGCCGCTGGCTTCCCAAGCCAGCGCTTAACCACCGCGCCACTCAGCCGGCCCCTCATAGTGAGTTTTAAAAGAGGTAATACAACACACTTTCAACACTACATACCAAAGAATAAGTATTCAGTAAGAGTTAGTGGCTGTTAGAGGAGGGAACTGGATTATTTAAAAAATGTAACCTTCTCTCTATACAAAAAAAAAAAAAATTCTTACAAGATATTTTTCTACAGCTCATTTTTGTTGGTTTATTGTAAAATGTACATATATATATATATATATATATATATATATATATATATATATATAAAGTACATTTGGCAAGATAGTATTTTTAAATGTTAAACACCATTTTTTTGCCATGTTTCCTTAAGAGAACCCCTGCCTAGCCCCATTCAATTGGAGGCTCTCCCTGAGCCAGGTTAGGGTGAAACTGGAGCAAAGGAAAAGAATACCTTTGGCGACTCAAGTCAAACTTCTGATTTGTAAATCCTGGACCAGGACAGGAAGCCCATGAATAAACATTAGATTTGGGAGGCTGTAAGGTGATATAAGAGGCAGTCTGCCTGTCCCAGAGGAGCAAAAAAAAATTCTCTGGGTAGAACCGCAAAGAAGAGTACTGAGAAGATACTGTGTTCTGCCCAGATCTGCCCCAGTCCCCTGCCATCCCCAGGGAACAGGAGGTGACCAAACCCACAGGAGGGTTTGGGGCATGTGGGTGAGGCTCAGGAGGGCAGCAAATGTTATGCAGCAAGGTCAAAAGTAACAGTGGGATGGCTGCAGGTGTCTCTAGGAGGTTAGGGCTGAGATGGCCTCACAATGTTCCCTTTCCTATTGAGGCTCATGGGGCAGCCAGGTATTTCCCAGAAGGGCATAGATGTCTTGAGAGAGAATCCAGCCTAGAGAAACTCTGGACCAGCAAGCCAGTAAGGAGGCTCCGGCATCAATCTGGTCAACCAATTCCCTTGGAGGCCAGATAGAAATCAGGGTATCTTAGCAAGGGCAGTGTCAGTGAGGAAGACCTTGGGGACTCCATGCCTTCCTTGGCCCCCTCCTAATCCAGTGCCATCATGAAAGCTTCCCAGAATTTACCTAAAATGCTGGATAAAGAAGTAGAGTCCTAAATTGGCTGATCCCAGGACCACCAAACACAGGGGTACAGGTTATTCATTACACAGAGGCACCCAGCCCAGGGAACAGGTAGAGACCAAAATGTAGTGTGTGTTTTACCATCACACTGCTGGTGCAAGCAGCATCAGCCTGGAGGGGTACTTTTTCCAATTTCCACAATGATGCCATGGACTCGTGGTAGATTGAGCAAACCTTGATTTAACAGAGATCCCTCTGAATTGACTGAAAAGTTTTCAGCAGATGGGAGCTCACAGTAAAAATTGATATGCAACATATATTTTTTAGAGAGCAGTGTCACTGGCCCTCGGATGTGGGATCCGAACCGGGGCTGCTGGCATCCCAAACCAGCTCTCAACCAATGCACCACTCAGCTGGCCCAAAGCTACATTTCTTGTTCATCTGAATCTATGGCCTAATGTTCATGACCACTATATAGAAAAATACAGAAAGAAACCCACTTCCTCCCAAAAAGTGCATCCCTATTTGTATCATGGTCAACATTTTGGTATATTTTCTTCTAGTATTTTCTCCATGTAGTTTTCCATAACTAACGTCACAAGGAATATGCTCTTCGGCATCGTGTATTTTCTACTTAAAATTATATCACAGGGGAAATCATACAGATAGGGAATCTCAACCTTGTCTGCATGTTTGAAACATGAAGGAGCTTACACAAACGCCAGTCCTTAAAGCCATGTCCCAGAGTAATGCAATCAGAAACTAAATATGTCACCAGGTACCAGAATCGCTAATTCAAGACACAACTGTATTTAGAGTAGAGAAGATGTCTGAGGACTGAATCTTTAAGAACTCCTAAATTAGTACTTTTCGAACGTGAATGTAGCATGAATCACCTGGAGATGTTCAAGTTCAGATTCTGATTCCGCGGGGCTGGCGGGGGGCGGGGGTGGCCTGAGAGTCTGCATTTCCCACAAGCTCACACTGAGGACCACAGGCTTAGAGGTCAGCAAGATGAAGAAGAACTAGAAAAATAATTTGTATTTTAAGCATTTCCCCAAGTTATTAAAAACTTTTTAACTATTATTTTTAGTATTTATGTATTCATAGAATGAATAGGCCATAAATTCTAACCACTCCCCTATTGTTTGTCACTTTAATCACTTTCAATTTTGCTTTTATAGCCAATGCTGTGATAAGCTTCTTTGTGCGTACTGCTTTGTCCCCAACTTTTAAATGAGTAACTAATAGAGGAAAATAATGAAGATGGTAAAGCAGGCCCAGTGTACCACAGCCATTCAAGGCGCAAAGTTCCCTTCCAGTGGGGCCAGTGGTACTATGTGTCCTCAGGCAAGTTGAGCAATGCTTTCTTTGCCTCAGTTTTCTCTTCTATAAAATGAACTTTTTCTTTTCTCATATCCTTAGAATAAAAGGACTTCATCAAGTGATCTGCAACTCAATATTTCCTTCTGTGGAGTTACTGTGTTATGAAATATTTGTCACAGCTTGGGGACAATGATCGGGTGTGCCAATTGCAATCCCTGGGGTCACCCTACCCTGAAGCCGGTTACCAGGTACAGAATCTCTGGTATCACAATAATAAACAAACATTGGGATTTGGCCCACCCTTGGCTGCTGGATTTCAGTGCCAAGGGCAGGAGATCTGAAAAACATGAAAAGAATCAGCTGAATTCCAAGACACTCCTTCAGATAAAGTTTCCTTTAAAACATTTGTACCATTCTTCATCAATATTTATAAAGTGATGACTAGCTTACAGCTACATTCCTCTTGGGCTATGCCTAGAACACACCCATAATACCTGATCAAAATGCAGTTGTTGTTTATTGTGGGGAGGGGGACATGTTTATAGGCAAGCTTCTTTGAAAATTAGGATCCAAGTCAGCCCCACACAGCAAAAGATAAAATCAGAATCAGTTAGATGAGCACAGGAAGGTGAATGCAATTTTTTTAAGGGCAACAAGATGCAGTAGAAAAGTTACGGGATTCAGGATCCTGGCTTTGATTCCCAGATTGGTCTCTTTCTAGCAAAGACTCGAAACACGTTAATTAACTACTTTGAGCTCCAGTTTCTTCCTCGCAAGGTACTATGGAAATTATTGTAAATGCAGAGAAAATTACAGCTTTTCCAGAAGGAGTTAGTAGATGTATCTGGCCTTGCAAGCCGGCAGAAGGTTAGAAACACTTGCCAACCTGTTGCAGATTGAGGCCTCTTAGGGTTTCGTCTTGTGTTCTTGATCTAATCTATGAGAAACACCAGAAATAAGGCCCTCAGTAGGTCCATGTTGTGCCTGGAAGTTCTAAATACTCATCTTTGGGTTAGAACTCTCATGCCTTGCTTATGTTAGAATTGCCAGGGAAGGATTTTTTAAAATGCCAGTGTGCAGGCCTCACCCTCGACCAACGAAGGCTGTGGTCTGGTATTGTTTGCAGAGCTCCCAAGTGATTCTGTCGTGCCGTGTGGTCTGGAACTGCTGAGTTACAGTCTTAAGACACTGAAAATCCAAGGCAGCCAAAACTGTAAGTCATTTTTCTTCCAAAATCCCAGGGCCAAGTAATTTATCCCATTAGCTAGTCAGTCCCCAGCAGTGCAGTGCAGGAAAGGACATAATAAACAGGTGACTCTGCCATCCAGATGATGTACAACAGAGACAAGCCCAGAGCACCATAGATGCACTGGACCTCTACAAAGAGTCAGGGAGGAGGGGCGATGTGACAAGAAATTTGTTCATCCTCAGCATCAATTACCTTTTATTGAGTCACTGCTAGGTGCCAAGTACCGTATGCCAAGCATTTCACATTTATTTTTACAGTACTCACGGGGAGGCTGGGGACAGGGGTAGGGGTAGAGGATGTGGAGTAGTGAGACAGTGCAGCTTTTCTGGAAAACAAGGTGGCAATAAGTGCTGAGAGCTCGGCAAACGTTCACATTCTTTGGCCAAAGAATTCTATTTCAAGGTGACTATCCCATGGAAAGGGCCACAGATGCAAACAGTGTTCACAAAGTTGGTCATTGCAGCATAGTTTGTATTAGTCAGAAAGTGGGAATAACCTAACTACCCAGCTAATGAATGCTGAATACATAAATGTTGCCATGTTGTACACTGGAGTATAATGTGACCATTAGAGATGGTTTTTTTTTCCTCTGTGAATAATTTTATGACAGGGTACAATTTATACTATTCAATATCAATTAAAACAAAGTAAGATTTAAAATAGTATCTACAGTGTGATTCAAAGTTCCAAGAACGGCACATAACTGTAACACTTTGAGTAAGTTATGGTGCCGGGGAGTCATCCTGTGTTTGGTTTGTGCACTAAGGCTTGAGTGGACATCCTCTGTCCAAATAAAGCCAGGCAGGGAGGCAGATGTAAATTGTCAGCGGAAATGGGAAACAAATGACAACTGATTTGTAATACAACCAAAATATTTGTTTCACAAGTTTTTCCACACTACTGGAATCAGGTTCTCTGTGGGTGTGAAAAAAAAAAGGGGGAACTGAGAAAGAAAGGAAGAATTTCAGAAGGGAAAACAAGAGGAATTGGAGAATGGGAGGGGGAAGCAAACAGAATTAATTATATTTCGCCTTGCTGAAGGAATTTCAAATCTCCCAGACGATTGCCGAATTGGTTCTTTCCTCCCACAGCCAGCTTTGCTTTAAGGATGTTGCCATTTTCTGACATTTTGCATCTGTTCTGGGGACAGCCTGAGCAAAACCGACCCCGCCACGGTTTTCAGGGCCACATTCTCCTGCTGAGAGCCTCCTTTCCCTTTCTCAGTCCCCAAGCCCAGCACCTGCAGGCTGGGCTACCCACACCCTTCCTATCTCCCCTGCTCAGGGCAAGGCTCCAGTCTCAGATGGGACACTTCCCAGCCTTTCCCAATCTGAGACTGCTTTTTGTTTTTTGTTTTTAAAAAGGAGGAGGGTAGCGGGGTGAAAGGCCTGCCCTCCATTAGGGTAGTTGTGCTTTAAGAGTCTGCTGATTGAGGATATAGTGAATGTCCAAAGCTATCATAAATTCAAAACTGAATTTTAGTGAACCATAACAGCCTCCACATTCTTTTGAAAAAATGGAATGTGGGGGGCATTTTGTTTACGCAGCCTGCAGACAATGCTGGACACTTGAAAGGTTTCAAGTCCAAACAGCTCAGGATTCTCCTGCATGCCTAGTGCCTTTGCCTCTCTCTGTCCTGTTCTCTCAAGGCCTGAAGAGATGAGATGAATCCTTATGGTCACATCCTGCCCCTCTTAGGAAACTAATTAGTAACCCTCCCAGGTAACTGCCCTTTTAACCAAAGGGAGAAGGACACTAAAATGTGTAGAGCCTGTGCTGAGTTCCAGGCACTGAACCAGGTATGAACTAGTTACTTTTATTTTCTCCATTTTACAGATGGGAAAACTGAGGGTGGAGAGGTTACCCTCGTCAATTGTGGAACTGGGATTTTGTGACTCCCTGCAACCTATCTGAATTGTCCAGTGGATTACCCTACTGGGTAAAACGGCCTTAATAGTGAAGGGGAATGTGGGCACCTTAGCAGAACTATTTTGCAAATCACTCCACAGATGTGGGCATCTATCTTTTGGGCCTGGTCACCTCAGACATTTTGGGCTGCTGGCCCAAGCTATTTTAATTCTACAGACGGGAAAGGTAGGATTCAATGAGGGCAGCAAAACTGGAATTATGGAAAGCTCAGCCTCAAAAAATACAGGAATTAGATCTTGTGTCAGGTTACTGTGCATTTGAATGTAAAATTGCTCTCCAAGTATTTCAGAGCCAGGCAGATGATTTTTTTTTTTTAAGTCTAAAAACTAACTGGTTAAATTAAAGCAGGCTTTGAGGGTCTTTGAGAATACCAATGTCCTTTAAAGTTTTCTTGTAATCCAGATGTTTAACTCCTTGTCTAAATCTCTTTGATCAGAGTGAATCCAGCTGGGAATATATAAAAATGCTTCTTTCCTATGGGGTTTTCCTTTTTCTTCATCACATCCTGGTTTCTATCAAGTCAGAGCCCTCTCAGTGACTCGTCTCTTAGCATAACGGCCCTCTTGTTTCCCGGCTGAACATATGTACATTTAAATTAGTTACAAGAGCTTATAAAAATTGCACAAAGTACCCTACCTGACTCTCTTCTTTGGGATCATCTTCATTTTCAATGGCCAAACGAAATAACTATAACTTTTGGAAATCTAGTGCACTGCATCAATTTTCTGGGAGGACTCACATTATAGTGGGGTTGATCTGTCACCTCCCCCTCCAAATCTCTACTCCTGGTCTCATTTTTATCCCCCACCCCCCTTTCCTCATCACTGCTCTTATCAGCTGCTGTCCCTTTCTTTTTTTTTTGGTATTTTTTTTAAATTATTTTATTTTAATTAGTTTCAGGTGTACAACACAGTGCAATAGTTATACATTTCACCCCTCAAAGTGATAACCCCCCACCCCCAATTCGCCACCCCACTCCCCCCCCATATCATATATATCTATTACTCTTCCTCTGACTGTCTTCCACAGTATAATCCACATCCCGTGACTATCTATATATATTCAATTACAGTAGGTATACAACCTCTGCTTCAGTTATACAGTGCAGTGATCAAACCTTCACTCCATCCATGAAATGGTCTCCCTAACAAGACCTATGACCATCTGACACCCCACAAAATATTTACAACATTATTAATTATAATCCCCAAACTGTCTTTCATATCCCAGTGGCAATATTGTAGTTGCCTATTTTTGCTGTCTAATCCCTTCCCCTTCTCCCTCATCCCCATCCCCCTCCCAATTAACCACCCTGATTTTTCCTCTATATCTATGAGACAGTTTCTCATTCATACAGTTTTCCAGATTCCACATATGAGTGAGATCATATGGTATTTGTCTTTCTCTGACTGACTTATTTCACTTAACATAATAGTCTCTAGGTCCATCCATATCATTGCAAATGGTACGATTTCATTCTTCTTTATAGCGGAGTAATACTCCACTGTATAAATGTACCACAGTTTCTTAATCCAGTCATCTACCGATGGGCATTTTAGTTGTTTCCAAGTCTTCGCTATTGTAAATTGTGCTGCTATGAACATAGGGGTGCATAACATTTTTTGAATAAGTGTCTTGGTTTTTTCAGGATAAATACCTAGGAGTGGAATTGCTGGGTCAAACGGTAGCTCTCTTTCCAGTTCTTTGAGATACCTCCATACTGACTTCCATAGTGGCTGCACCAATCTACAATCCCACCAACAGTGCAGCAGGGACCCCTTTTCCCCACAGCCCTGCCAGCACTTGTTGTTTGTTGATTTATTGCTGATAGCCATTCTGACTGGAGTGAGGTGGTATCTCATTGTGGTTTTTATTTGCATTTCCCTAATGACCAGTAAGGTTGAACATTTTTTCATATGCCTGTTGGCCATCTGTATGTCCTCTTTAGAGAAATGTCTCTTCATATCTTCTGCCCATTTTTTAATTGGGTTGTTTGTTTTTTTGGTGTTGAGTTTCATGAGTGTTTTATAAATTTTGGATATTAACCCCTTATCAGATATATCGTTGGCAAATATATTCTCCCATTCAGTAGGCTTCCTTTTTGTTTTATTGTTGGTTTCCTTTGTTGTGAAAGAACTTTTAAGTCTGATATAATCCCATATGCTCATTTTTTCTTTTACTTCCCTTGCCCGTAGGAATGTATCAGTAAAAATATTGCTCCGGGTAATGTCTGCAAATGTACTCCCTATATTTTCTTTTAGGAGTTTTATGGTTTCAGGTCTTACAGTTAAGTCTTTAATCCATTTTGAATTTATTCTTGTATATGGCGTAAGGAGGTGGTCCAGTTTCATTTTTTTGCATGTGGCAGTCCAATTTTCCCAGCACCATTTATTGAATAGACTATCTTTACTCCAGTGTAAATTCTTGCTTCCCTTGTCATAGATTAACTGTCCATAAATGCCTGGATTTATTTCTGGGTTCTCTGTTCTGTTCCACTGATCTATGTGCCTGTTTTTATGCCAATACCAAACTGTCTTGATTACTGTAGCCTTGTAGTAGGTTTTGATGTCTGGTAGCGTGATCCCCCCGACTTTGTTCTTATTTCTCAGGATTGCCGAGGCTATTCGGTGTCTTTTATGGTTCCATATAAATTTTAGGATTATATTTTCTATTTCTGTGAAAAATGCCGTTGGTAGTTTGATAGGAATTGCATTGAATCTATATATTGCTTTAGGAAATATGGACATTTTAACTATATTAATTCTTCCTATCCATGAGCATGGTAGGTGTTTTCATTTATTTGTATCTTCTATGATTTCTTGCTTCAGTGTCTTATAATTTTCTGAGTACAGATCTTTCACTTCTTTGGTTAAATTTATTCCTAGGTATTTTATAGTTCTTTGCTGTCCCTTTCATTATCACTTTGTCCCCAGTGTGGACACCCTACCTTTTCCTCATTCTCCAAGCAATGCTGTTTACTAAATGTTTGAAGGTAACAGGAATCATAGTGCAGGTTAAGAAACAACTCAAAGTTAGATGTGCAACATCAGTGTTCTTGAATTTCCTTGGGGATCCGGATATTGCTTTGACAGCTTGCTTTCTTGCCATCTGCTATAATAAGAACTGAAGCGGAAGGAGTGGAAGAATCAGAATGAAGCCATCGTCGCTATAGCAAGACCAATTCTATGTCCCAAATGAATCCCAGGACCCACACAGCCCAGACTCACAATGCATGACATACAGTCAAAGACACAGTTCAGGAGCCCAAAGATGCTTCAATCTCTAATAGCATCTGTTGAAGGATATGAAAGGCATTTGGTCCATAGCTCACTGAACCTTCCTCCTTTCCTCTTTCCTCTTGTTCTCTCACCTCCTAGAGTCATTCTGGATCCCCTCACTCTCTAAAACTCCCTGCCAATTCTCCTCCATAACTCTGCCCAGTGCCCAGCCAAAGTGGATTTTTTAATCTATCTCCTTTTTCTTTTAACACTTTATTGCATACATCAACTTTTCTTCTCAGTCTTCCTTTAGTTTCTCTGGTTGCCCAGTTCCAAGACTCAGCACTACAGAAAAGAACCTGGGAGTTGGCCATCAAGCAAGAATCTTCCTTCACCTAGAAGCTGGGAAGAGGAAGAGGGTCAGCGACAGTAGGAGGGAGGAGAAATCTGAAAATATATACATTGATCATTCCTGTTATGCTAATATTTTTCTTTGCTATAGTTCAGTAGACAAGCCCACCTTAGGAAGTTAGGAAGGTGGTAATGACCTGTTGGAAAGCAGTGTCAGCACTGTCTATCTAGTCCTGGGGGAGCCAATAATAGAGCAATAGTTCTCAAAGTGCGGTCCCTGGACCAGCAGCATCAGCAGTGGCTGAACGTTCATTAGAAATACGATTCAAACCTACAGAATCAGACACTCTGGGGTGGATCCCAGCACTCTGAGCTTCAACACGCCCTACAGGTGGTTCTAAAGCAGCTAATATTTGAGAAGCAAACTTTTTTTTTTACTGGCCTGCACTTCTCCAGACCCAGGAACCCACTGAACTTGACTCCTGTTCCAGCCCTGCCTCTTTCTAGCTCTGTGACTTCCACCAAATCAATTAACCTCCCCAAGCCTGGGAGGAGACCACATCGAACTTCCTGCTACAGAGTCCCAGGACTCCTCCTGTCAAAGTCTGGCCCCAAAAGGATGATCTTTCTTGGCTTTCACCCACAGGGCTTCAATGGGCTTTCTTTTTCCCTGTCTCTTTGGAGAGCTGCCATCATCTGCTCTGTCCCTGGGGTGCCACTCTCCCAAGTTTGGGGACCACTTTAAAAACAACAACAGCAACAACAACAATTCCCAACCCCTCTGTGACAGTGACATTGAAATGACAGCCCCAGAATCCAAATGGTCAGCTCGTTCTTCGCCAACAAAAGGACTGCATTTGCTTCCCCAATGCAAGTATGCTGCCTGAAAATCAGTACCCTTAAACCGGGATAAAGCACTTTGACCAAACACAGAAGTTCTTTTAGGTAAATGGCTCAGTTATAACAGGAACAGGACCCCAGCAAAAAATTAAAACAAGGAGTTGAAACAATGCTTCAACTTTAAATACATCTCTTTGTACTCAGCTCTTCCTAACCTCTCCTTTTCTCCAGCCAGCTCCTAATTATTACAATGGCTTAGCGTTGTCATGTAGCAGCCTACCAGTCTGCCCCCATGCACCTTCCCATAAAGAGTGGAGGTCTATAAAGACAGATCCTTTTAGAGACATTGCTTTAACATTATGCCTACTCTGTTTGTATCCCTGTTTGGCCCCACAAGATGGCTGGTTAGTCAATGACATGTGAGATTCCTCAAGGGAGGAACAACCTAAGACAGGCACAGTCACGTGGGCACCATAAGGAGAAATCACAGAGTTGATGAGAGTGGGCACAGGCCCCCTCTCTTGGAGCTGACAGCCAGCTTATGGACTTAATGATGTGATAACATCTGTCCTCCATGTAAACTTATGAGTTTCGTCATAAGAGGTTTCTGTCACTTAGGGAGGTGCATGTAAGCACATCATGGGGCTTTTGGTCTCAGGTATGAGACTCACAGACTGGGAAAGATACACTGATCCTTTCATGTGTAAGAGACAATAAAAAGAGCACTCAGTCCCAATTTGGGGCTCAGTCCATGAGACTTAAATCCCCTGGCACTACATGCATTTTTGCTCTCATCTGTGTCTCTCTTTCTTAACCTTTTACCATCCCTTCTCACTCTCCCACTGCTCTGTCATGTAGGACACGACAGCTTAGAGTCTTCAGCAGCAATTTCTTTCATTTTAAATCATCTAAAACTTGCTCTAGAAGTTCTGTCACTGGAGAATGCAGCCCTAACACTGCCCAATCTAAAGGATTTTGGTGAACCAGGGGATTGCCTCTGCTTGGTTTCTGATACTCTGGGCTCTGGGCTTTTCAGGAGAAGGTGGCAATTAACCCTGGTCAAAGTGGGACACATCCTCGGATGCACAATGAGCCAGAAGCCACAAAGGGAGAACAAGGGTGCAGTGCCAGGGTGCTGAAAGATACCCGATACTTCCTAAACATGCGCTGGAAGGGAGAAAGGCAGGAAAGAGAATGCCATGCCCATACTTTGGAAATGTGCTCACACTCTCCAGAAGAAATGTTTTGGCTATCTAAACCAATGTTTCTCAAATATTATAGTGTATATGAATCACCTGAGAGTCTTAATAAAATGTACATTTTGACTCAGCAGCTGTGCGTGGCCTGAGATTCTGCATCCCTAACAAGCTCCCTGGGGATGCCGGCCCCACTGGTGCACACACCACATTGTAAGGAGCGAGAACATAGCACCTCCATTTGTGAGGTCCTTGGCTAAGAGGAGGAATGACAAAAACACAAGAGATTCATTAGCTTGGAGTAACAGTAAGCATTGCTGCTGGGCGTTATCATCAACTCCAACAGTGTAAGTTAAGGTAAAATATTATCTTATGTGGAGTCTGCTTGTACCGTTTTTCAGGAAAAAAAATATTTTAAGTATTATGTATGTATGTGTTATTGTTTTGTATGTGTTGGTATGTATTATATTTCCATCTTCTTAGCTAAGTTTTTGCCTAAATTCAGGGAGCATGATATAGGGGGACAAGTGTTATTCCTAGCCAGGGCAGCAGTTCAGTGGATAGAGCACAGAGTTTAGAACCAGAAGAATAAGGTTCCCAGCCTCTGCCAGGGTATTTTCCAAACCACCTTGGTCAGTGCTTCCCAGACTGAGAGGCTGAGTGCTTGGAAATCATGGTGCTCCTTGCAAGGCACAATGGATGAAATGTTTATATAGTTTACGTCATGATCGGAACACAATTTTACTGGCAGAAAATGGCTCTAATAATGAATGTGACAAAAAATAACTTGCCCTAAGTTTGGCAAGGAGCCCAGTTTTATTATTGGTAAAATGAGGGTAATAAACCCTACCTCACAGATGGAGGCCTTTGACACTTTAGTTGGAACCCAAGATATGCCGAAGATCTTTGCTATCGGTACTTGTGTCGTGATCACCATAAGGCACACCTCATGGCAACCATGACTGCCTCTGCTACTGACTACCATTTATTTGGCATCTACCATGTAGCAGAAACTATGCTAAAGCCCTTGTAAACATCTCATTAAACTTGACAACAACTCACTTAGGTAAGTATTTTTATCATCTCTATATTATAGATAAGGGAACAAAAGATGAGAAAAGTTAAACCAGGGATTCCCTGATAGAGTTCATCGGTAGAGTTTACTTCTCACTCATTTTTCAAGGGGTCACTCATCAGCCCATTCCCCCACCTCCTTCTTCCATGCTAGGAATTTGCTTTCTTCATCAAGAAATGAACATGCAGCTTTTGACCAAGCAAGTCTCCATGGCAGTATTAATCTTGTCTGAGTCACAGTCCCTTTGATCATCCATCGAAGGCCATGGACCCTCTTCCCAGAAAAACACACATAAGCAAACATACCATCTTGCATTTAACTTTGAGGGGGTTCATGGGTCCCAAGCAAAGAACTTCTATCCTACAGAGTTTAGGAAGACAAAGAGGGCTTTTTAAGGCTTCAAGCTGAACAGGGCCTGCTATTCCAAGCACTGTTCTGAAATGTTTTCCTTAGCCATTTTCCTGACCATTTTATTTTTCAAATATTTATATTGATAGAAGATTAAACAAACCCTAAATGTCAAAAATATTCCTTGGCACCAGGGTGCCTATAGAGTTTCCAATTTTTTTAAGGCATCAGTCATCAAAGAGACTATCTTTTTTTTTATTAGTAGACAATATCAGTTCAGATTAGTGAACGTCCAGAGAACACTTGTTTCTCTTTCTCATGGTATCGGAATGAAATAAGATATTTAAGCAAAACAACACATTGCCCCCTCCTGGTTTTTTTTACCTAAGAAGAGACTTGAGCTGTTGACAAAAAATACAGAAGTGAGAAATACAAACTTTGGTGGTTTCTATAACCTCCATATATGGAGGCGTGTATGTATATACATATATACACACAGACATACATACTTATGGTGCCAAAAAAATGTATACATATTCTAAGAAAGGAAAAAACTGTATTAAAATTGTAATAACATATACCGATAAGAAAAGATGAATATCAGTCACCTTTGACTTCTGCAATTATAAGAGGTGCTCAAAGTGGTTACCATCAGCTTCTAGACACTTCTAATTACAGCGACCTACTGCTTGAGCAACGTTGACCAAAGTGTCCACTTGTATACATTTTTTTGGCACCCCAGTATATATGGAGTGGGGAAGGAAGAGAAAGGGAGAGCCGAAAGACAGAGATCAGATATATACACTTAGTATAATTTGAAATTAACCCTCTTTATGCATCTTATAGATCCATATTTTTCGAAGTGTGGTCTCTGGACAAACAGCTGCAGCATCACTGGGAACTGGCTAAAACTTCCAGTTCTTAGACCCCACCTCAGCCCTACCGAATCAGAAGTGTTAGAGCTGAGACCCAGCAGTCTGCTTTTAGCAAGTCCTCCAGATGATTCTGATGCACATGAAGAGTTGAGAAGCATCGTTAAGGACAGATCGTCTCTGACAGGAGTAACCCTCCCTCTGGTCCTAAATCACACCCCAGACCTTGACCCTGAGGAAAGGGGAGCGTGAGGAAGCCAGCGTTCACTGAGCAACAACTCTAAGTCAAGTGCTGCATGTTTCTGATCTCATTTCACCCTTCCATAAGCTCTAAAAATCTTGACTCTTGTCTCCATTTTAAAGATTTTTTAAAAAGAGAGATTCCAAGAGATAATGTAGCCATTCAAGCTTACAGACCTACTAAGTAGTGGGCTCACAATAAGATATTGGAAAAATGCAAAAAGTTATAAAGAAGAATATAGGAATTACTCACAATCTCACTCAAAACAACTGCTAGTAGCATTGAATACACCTCCATATAATATTTTCCCCCATGTGTAACCCCCCCCTCTGGATTCAAAAGCTACTTTAGGCTCTCGAATAGAGTTCAGGCTCCAGAGAAGTTTCCTTTCTCTCAGATCTGAATTCCCAGGAACTAGGCCTTAGCCCCCAGTTTTGCCCTGATCTCCCTCTAAACGCAGATGTCTGGATCCTTTGGTTCTCCCTCCATCCCTCAGTGTGAAGATACTATAGAGCAGTTTAGAGTTTAGTGAACTAAACAAGTGAGCTAAAATAAATGCTGAAGGCTGCCCCAAAATGAAATGGGAGCTATGACCCTACTCTAAAGATTGAACAGAAAGGGACTGTGAGCCAGATTCAGAACCAGCTATTTATGCTCAGTTCCCTGGAAAAAGGATGGAGGCTTGTTCTGATACATGTGCTCTTGTGCTGGGGGCTGAAGAGACTGCTGTTTCTGGCACACGTTGCAAGTATCTGTCCCGGGCAGGACATCACGGCCTCTGCACCGCCAACCAGCCATTGTGCACCAGAGTCGGGGGGGATGGAAGTCATCAGCGTGCTGGACGGCACTTTGTGATGTTTGGATGGTTCTCTGTTTAACCCCCTGTGGAGGCTGGTGTGTGTCTGTTGCCTGCCAGACTCAGAGAAAATAGTAAAGATAAAAGACGGGAGGCTTAGGCTTATAGATGATGTTTTCATAAAGTGTTCGTTTTCCTTGCTGTTAAGACCACTTGTCCAAGTGAATCATTTTGAATTGCATTTTATTAAATACCTAAAAAAAAAGACAAAATGTTTTTAGAGTATATAGCTGTGGGAGCCCAAACAGAATGAGCTTCCATTTTTGAAAAAAGAAAAGAAAAAGAAAGGAAGGAAAGCTTAGCTTTTTACCCCAACCCTGCAACTAATTCTATGAAACCTGGAAGCAATTGCTTCTTCACTACCCACCAAGATCTTAGTTTTCACCTAATATGAAGTGACAGTGAAGATTTTATATGACAGAGATTTTTATCTCTGCAGTTTTATATGACAAAGATTTGTCATATTTAGCATGTGGATAATTGAAATTTACAATTAATGATTTTGTCAGAAAAATGTCTTTTAGTCTCAGGGATCCTTTATTATGTATGCTAATAGGATAAAGGCAGGAACTGGGTTCTAAAAAGAAAAGCACCGTTATGTAAGCTAAGGAGTGATACAAGATATTCCTTTATGAGGGAAAATTTTTAACATATTTTACCTATCTACTTTTGAATAGACAATACATTCATATCGTTCAAAATTCAGACAGTGCAAAAGGATAGAGAGTGGAAAGAATCTTTTCACATGCCTGTTCTCCACTCCCCAGTTTTTCTCTCCAGGGGTATTTAGAACCACAAGAGTCTTTTGTGTTCTGTTAGATGTGTATTATGCTTAACAAGTAATACACATATATTCTTAGACCCTATTTTCTAATGCAAACGGGAACACACTGTTCAATATACACTGTTCCATACCTTGTTTTTACACTTAACAATGTCTCCTGAATATGTTACATTTCAGTACAGAAGGAACTTCCCCATACATAATGCCCACCTTAAAATTATGTGCCATAATAAAAGTTCCTTCTAATTAATTGCCTTTGTTTGTGCCTGCTTTGACCCCTTGTTTTATGGTTTTTCTGTCTCTGCTTTCACTGTAAGTCTTTTCTATTCCTCTTACATTCCATCTGGCTGAAAGGAAGAAGATTGGATCTTTGAGCTGCAGTGACCCTAAGCTTCTAAGACCTCTGGTGATAGCAGGTCTGAAGAAAATTCCCAAGGTTGGGAGCCTGTACCTTTCTGGAGAGACAGATAGAAACAGCATGTAAAGAGAAAGGAGTAGGGACAATTGAAAATGGAACCAAGATTACTAATCATCAAGGAAATGCAAATTAAAACCACAGCGAGATACCACCTCACATCTGTTACAATGGCTATTATCAAAAAAATCAACGAATAACAAGCGTTGGCGAGGATGTGGGGAAGAGGGAGCCCCTGTACACTGTTGGTAGGAATATAAATTAATGCAGCCACTATGGAAAACAGTATGGAGGCTCTTCAGAAAATTAAAGATAGAACTACCATATCCCAGCAATTCCACTTCTGGGTATTTATCCACAGAAAATGAGAACACTTATTCGAAAAGATACATGCACCCCTATGTTCATTGCAGCATTATTTACAATAGTCAAGATATGGAAGCTACCTAGGTGTCCATAGATAGAGGAATGGATAAGGAAGAAGTGGTACATATTTACAATGCAATACTACTCAGCAATAAGAAATAATGAAATCTTTGCTATTTATGACAACATAGATAGATTTAGTGGGTATTATCCTAAGTGAAATAAGTCAGACAGAGAAAGAAAAATACCCTACGATTTCACTTCTATGTGAAATCTAAAAAAACAAAACAAATGAACAAACAAAAACAGACTCATAAAAACAATGTAATGATGCTTGTCAGAGGGGAGGGAGCTAGGGGTATGGAAAGAAAAGGAAAAGAGAAATATAGTCACTAATCACATGGTAACTTTGTGTGGTTACTAAACCTAATATGCTGATCACATTGTGAGATATATAAATGTGGAATCATTATATTGTTCATCTGAAACTAATATAAAATTGTATGTCAACCATACTTAATAAAACAAAGTAAAGACAAAAGCAGTGTAAAAGAACCAAATATTCGAGATACTATATATATCTCAAATATGTCAATCACTGAAAACCATTTGGATGACCAAACTAGAAAACCTGATTTTGTATGTGAGGAGTTTGGTTAATGTGAGAGATGGCTAATATGTTACAGTAGTAGAAAAGGGATTGTGCTAAATAGGAGGGATGGAATGTGCACAGTAAATTACAGATATCAATATAGTCTCTATCAGTGTGAGTGTAAGTTGATATATTTCTAGTCTCCAGTTTAGAAAAAAATATCAAAAGAATTAAAAATGCACGTACCCTATGAATTATTCAGGAAAAAATAGAAACCATCTAACTACAAAAAATCAGGGATTAATGTAGTACATTATAGTACAACCATAAACTGAAACACTATCAGCTATAAAACACGCTTACCGATATGAGATAAGCTCGTCCATAAATTTTTAAATTATATAAAAATGTATAACAGCAAAAAGGCTCACTCTGCACATTTGTTTTAAGTAATAATAGCAAATGTTTGTTGTGACTAACCATGTACCAGATGCTCTTTGCAGCATTTTATTCTTTTTTTTTTTTTTTTTTTGAGGGCAGTGTCACTGGCCCTCATATGTGGGACCCAAACCGGGGCCGGTGGCTTTCTAAGCCAGCGCTTAACCACTGCGCCACTCGGCGGGCCCCTTTGCAGCATTTTAAATACCTTACCTCATTTAAACCTTACCACATAAATTAGGAGCTGTGACTATTTCTGATTTGTCCACAAGAAAACTAAGACACAAGCAGTTAAACACCTTAGAGGAGATTGCCCTTGGCAGGTAGAAGATTGCGACCTGGATTCAGGTATTCTGGCTACACCCACACACTAACCACATGTGATGCCTATTTATGAACTGAGAAACCTCGGAGATAAAACAAAATTGGGCTGTTTTTGTATGGTGACCATAGTGGGGGACACGCATCTCTGTGTGGAGAGAAGCCATCCTACAAAAGCCGCCCTGAGGAGCCCTAAGGGAGATGAGTCCAAGGCCAGTCTGCCTGGGTTGTAAGCATTCAGATAAGAATGATACGAAAAACTGAAATTAAGGATAAACAAATAAATCTAAGGCGACCTGGAAGGGACCAAAATGTGTCAACTTAGTATCTTAAAGATAATTTAATCACAAAATGGGCCATGAGAGCAGCTAGATTAGAAAAACAAACAAGGTAAAAATATGTATAAATTTGAATCTGCAAACTGATCACCTATTTATTTATTTATTCCCATAATAAATTACTTTTTGTACGATGACTGCTGAGGATGTCCTTTAAAAGTGAGCTCTTGGGCCAGCCAAGTGGCTCATTGGTTGGGAGTTAGCTTGGGAGCGTGAGTTCTGAGCTGTGGGGCAGCCAGTTCAGATCCCACATGGGCCTGTGATGCTGCTCCCTCTACAGCTAAGCTGGTGAACAACAGCTAGACCTGGAGCTGGGCTACCATTAGTCGCCAGCGCCTGCGATGGCAGAGGCTGCAGTGGGGCTGCAGTGGGCTGCCGCAAGCTACCATGAGCGGCTGGTAGCCAGCATGAGCTGCCTTGAGCGGCTGTGAGCAGCCGTCCTATGGCTGGCGACCGATCTGCCTCACCCAGGAAGAACACAATGATAATAGCAACATGGACCAGTGAAGTGATGTCCTCCCCAACTAGACTAAAGAACAAAAGGACAGCAGTTTGTCTGTTCCCCTTCCCCGATTCCCTGGTGTTGTTCCCTCCTCCAATTTCCAATAAATATCTTAAAAAAAAAAAAAAAAGAGCTCTCATCATGCACTTAAAATATTCAAAATAAAGGTAAAATGAAGCTCTTTGTTGAAAGACAAACCAAAGTCTAAAAAAATCCCAATATTTAATTTATATTGAAAAATCATGTGGGGAGAAATTGGTCATATTTTGTAACTTTTCCTTGGAGATGCTATCAAAACTACTTTTATTTTTAACTTATTATTCTTCATTGTTTTTAACAACAAAAAAAGTCATTTCACCTACATCATTTACCATACTTGTCACCAAATGACTGTGTTCAAACCCACTGATAAATGACGATAATGTGCCACCAATGGAGGCTATTTTTAAAAGTGGACTTCAGCTTTTCAAGACTCAAAGAGATATACCCATGACATAATTAGTAACATCAACAGTGTTGGGAAAAGTAGATCTTCCTAATATGGTGCCTGAGAAATTCTGACATTTTGTGTAATAAACAAAATTAGTCACATTCCTTTATTATCATATATGTAGCTTTGGTTTTAGAAATCTATTCTATAAATTGAGTTACATTTATATACACATATCTAGAATTTGTTTCAAGGCATGTGAGCACCCTACTCCTTAAAGTACAATAAACACTATTTTCCTCTTCATTGCATAATGGCCTGGGGCCTTGAGCAAACTAAAATAAACTATGCTAATTTTTCAGTTGTATGTTAAAGCCTTAAATCCACCACATAAATATTCCAAAACCAACTCCGAGCAGTAAGCTGATGGCTGGATCCAAAGCACAGAGGGATTATGCTAAGGCTGTGAGAGAGTGGGGGAAACACGTTTCTTGACCTTCTGTACTGAAAGACTCCTTTTCATCTGGTTTCAATTCTCTTGTTTGTGCACCTTGCCATATTTATTATTGAATTCCTGATTTCTTCTTCTTGGTTCATGTTCCATGTTCCAATGATTTATGAGAAATTGCTGATCTAGATATTATTTTTGGCACCCAGGGAGTGCACAGAGCCCCTTAAGAATGCTGAGGGAATAAATGTGTTTTGAACTGCACAATGCCCAGGCTGAACAGATGTCCATCAATTCATGGAAAATGCCAGCTGAAGAGGCTTTAATAAGACGCATTTTTCTTCTTAAATACAGCAGAAACAGGAATGTTTTCAGAATCACAGATATTTTTCCCTTTTTGGTGGAGATAGGTTTGTTTGTTTGTTTATTTAGTTTAGCTCAAGATAAAGTGGCATCTTTTTTATATCAGGGATCTGTCTTGTTTGGTTTGACTAAGAAATGAAATATGCTAATGACATTTCAGCAAAATCAAAACATCTCAATAAAGATGCTCTCGTTTGTAAGTGTGTAGGGAATAACAGTTTTCTTTTTTTATGTATGGTCTTTGCAGCATTTTACTTAACTAAATGAAACCCAATTCACAAGTCTAATGTGCTTGGAGAAAATCATCTAATTAGGTAAATTTTGTAGGCTAATCAAAATATTTGAGGAATTTTCCCTACTTCTTCCTCTCTACTGGCAGGGGTTAAACACATCCCCAGAAAACACTGCTCTCCCTGAACTTATCTTTCTAGGCAAGGCCTCTGTATTAGCAAAATAGTATATGAAACACTCTAGACAGGTATATAGATTCCTTAGTAGACTTAGTGCTTTGTGACTTTGCCCATAGAAGTTTTTAATAATTTTTTTCTGACTACAGGGAGAGATAGCTCAATGTATCAAGTCCTAATTATTTAAAATTAGATTCTTTAGGGCCGGCTGAGTGGTGCGGTGGTTAAGCGCTGGCTTTGGAAGCCAGCGGCCCTGGTTCGGGTCCCACATATGAGGGCCAGTGAAACTGCCCTCAAAATAAATAAATAAATAAATAAATAAATAAAATTAGATTCTTTATTCATATCTATCTTATTTCTTAGAGTAAAATCAGAAAGGCAACACACAGAATGCAGAAACCATGTAAAGAGGTAAGGAACACTATTACAAAGAGTACACTCGCATTAAAAGATATAAAACAGTGAAAGGAGAAAACAAGTCCCCTTTTTTCATTACAAGGGAAAGAATAGATACTTTTTCCCATTTCCTCACACATCAGTATTAGCCAGAGCAATAAATACTTCTATAGTTAGGTAGTTAAATAAATTAAGTAAGGGAGTAATTAGCTAAAAATTATTTTAATAAATTAAATGTTCTTTTCTGCAGTTCCAAATACTTGAATCCCAGGGTACTTAAGGAATAATTGAAAAACAAACAAACAAAAAACTAAAAATATCTCCTATAAATTTAAAGACTATTTAAAGGATATGTATACACATCAATCTTGTCTAAGGGAAAAATCTTTGATTTCCAAGGTTGTTCTCTATAGAACTCATTCACTTAATTTCCAAAACTCAAAGTTAAACATTGTAGGTCACAAAACATTTATTTCTGGGTGGTGGAATTAAGCATGATTTTCATTTTCTTCTTTTTGCTTTCCTATTTGTTATTGTTTTTATCTTTGTAGTGTTTATTAGTTTCATAATTGGGGGAAAAATACAGGGGAAAAAAAAACTCCTGGATTGTGAAACAGACACACAGAAGTGAAGTTCCCAAGTATACAGCATGATGATAAAGAAACGAGTTTGCTGAGGCAGGTTTTCCCAAAGATGGCTACTTACCTGCTATACATTCTGAGATTCAGAAACATAGCCATACATGTAATCTTGTGTTCATCTAGGTTTGGTGCCTAAGTATCTTTTCTAAGAATTTTATTAAAAGTTTAATTAAGAAAAACCAATCCCATACCCAGAAATGATTGGTGATAAAATTAATAAACACTTAAAGCCCAAAAGCAAAACCAAAACATTTCCATATAAATAGTATACGAAAAACCTGAATTGTTCCCAACCAGTTCTCTCTAGGATACAGAAGAAACTACAAATCAGAAATGATTAGAGAAATTACCAGGGAAGACTTGGTTCCACCTAGATGCCTGTATTCTCAGCCCAAGTCATTATCATCCCACCTCTCGGACCATATCACATGCTAGTCTGATTCCTCACTCAAACATTTCATTTCTTTATATTGTGCTTGAATTCTTAGTCTTTCTGTTGCTAATTGTTCAAGTCTCAGACTTGGAAGAAACAATGTCTTCTTTAATTATAGTGCTAACTGCCAGCTACTTCAGTCTCAAATTGCTGTATCACAGACCTTTGCAGATACAGCCCTGTTCAAATGCCATAAATGTCCACTGTTGTTCCCTGTTACAAGACCCCTTCTTCTCTCTCAGACAATAGGTGCAGAGGGGTGTTTAGACCCCTGGACCTGCCAGGCAGTGCACTAAGTGTTTTCCTTTGTAATGAAGATATAGGCTGTCATTCATCCTGACAGGCTCACTCCATCCTCACCCTACCCCAATGAGTACTTAGGCCTAGCCGTTTTACACATGAAACACAGTCATGCCCAGCATTTTGAGAGTTTTTCAAAAATTGAGTTTTCTACAGATTTCAAAGGGGCAACAGAAAAGGTCTTTACATTACATTTGGATGCCACAAACATCCAAATCAGAGCTGACTCCACCCATCTCCATCCCCACCCACCTCGCCTGCCACTCTCCAGCTTTCTGCCAGCTGGGTTTTCCTTGTCACCTTTCATCTCCCAGACAGCCTTCAGCCCCACACACAGCCCTGTCCTTCCTCCAATCTCTCACTCCCAACCTGCATACTTATATACCCCGACATCAGCAAATCAATGCACTCCTATGTTCATTGCAGCGCTATTTACAACAGCCAAGAGTTGGATACAATCGAAATGCCCATCGGTAGACGACTGGATTAAGAAACTGTGGTACATTTACACAATGGAATATTACGCAACTATAAAGAAAGAAATCGTACCATTTGCAACAATATGTATGGACTTAGAGAACATTATGCTAAGCGAAATAAGTCAGTCAGAGAAAGACAAATATCATATGATCTCACTTATATGTGGAATCTAAAGAACTGAATAAATGATCCATGTAAACAGAAATAGTCTTAGAGACACAAAGAAAAAACTGATGAGGGCTAGATGGGATGGGGATAGGAGAAGGGGAGGATGGTGATGGGAGAAGGGGAAGGGACAAGGCAACATAAACTGATAACTACAATACTACTGCAGAGACAGAAGAGACAGTTTAGGGAATATAATCAATAAGGTTGTAAATATTCTTTTTAGGGGAACAGACGGATGCATGTCTTTTTAGGGAGATCGCTTCATGGACGGTGTAGTGGCCTTACCACTGCAATGTACATCTGAAGCTGCCGCTGAACAGTATTATATGTCAACTATAATTTAACACATATATAGTCATGGGATGTGGAATATAGTATAGGGATGGAGTCAATGGAATTGTAATAGATATGTATGATATCGGGGGTGGGGAGATAGGGTAGTGGGGAGGGGAGAGTCACTTTGTTAAGGGGTGAAAAAAAACAACTATTGCATTGTTTTGTACATCTGTAACTACTAACAATAATAATAATAATAAAATTAAATTTAAAAAAAGCCTTCTGCATAAAGTGCAGAGAGATTATGAATTACAATTCTATTTTCTCCTACTATATTCACATCAAGTGCTCACACAAGCCATCATGATAGGTTTCATCATCCCCAGTTTAAATTGAGGGAAGTCTAGGGTACAAACCCAGGTTCTCTCCAGGGCTTCGTTCTAAACTACTGTGCCATGTCTGTTTCCTTGTATAATCATAAGATGTCTGTATAACCCTCACATAAATGAGTGTGAAATACCCAAACATCAAACTCCAGGCAGCTACCGACACAGGGATGGCTTTTATGATGCCAGAGAGGAAATAGTCACAGAATTACACTTTTGTTTGTTTGTCTCTCTGTTTTAACAAAGAAGGAAAACATCTCAAGGTCAAGTCCAACTTTCAAGTTGTCTCCCTTAACAAAATAATGCTAGGTCAGCCTATACACACTACTTGTCAGTCACATGAAAAGAAGAAATCATTTTCAGGCATCAAGCATGTATGCAGAGTAACAGGGAGCCACACATTCTTAACCTCCAGCATTTATAAAGATGCATGCTGTAGTAAATAAATTATGTGGTGGGGCACTAAAAGTAGAAATACAGTTGGTGAAGATTCTACATTTATAATCTAGACTTGAGAACTGTAAAAAGAGAGATGAAGGGAAATCCTTTAGTATCAGTCCTATCAAATGAGGGAACCGTGTGACTTACCTGAGATGACAGCGACCGTATAGAAAAATAACAACAAATGAACCTGGGTGAAGGGGAAAAAAAAAAAAAGAGGATCAGGCTAAGCTATGGGGAAATGCTAGTAAAAATGTGTCCTGACACAAACACTTGTCTTCCTCTGTACTTCACTCCCAGCTTTGTTCTACATCTTTGCACATAGCCAAAAGAGCTTCCATTATCTTGCCTTTGAACAGAGGAGACACAGTTTATAAAGCAAAAGCTAGTTATGATGTGGTAAGGGGGAAAGATGGCTTATGCACTTTGGAGAAGAAAGGGGTTGCACAAGGATGAGACCACGCATATGCTCGGACTCATGTAGATGGGGAAAGAGGCTACTCCCCCACATGAAGTTGGATGGTAAAGGGGTGTACCCATCAGAATGGGCTAGATTTTGCTGCAGAAACAAACTTCGAAAATCTCATGGGCTTACTACAAATGTTTATTTCTCGCTCACACTTATGTATCCATCACAGACAGGCTCACTGGATGTTCTGCTCACTGAGCGATCAGGGACCCAGGGTGATAGAGATGCCATCTCAACATGTGCTTCCACAATCACCAAGGCATGGAAAGCGGAAGTGGCAAAATATACACTAATCCTTAAAGGTTCCACCCACAAGGGGCATTTATCACTTTCCTCTCACATTTCACTGGCCCAAGCAAGTCACACATTAACTTTAAAAGGGGTTGGGACTCAGCAATCTCATCATTGCTCAGAAAGATGAGAAGTGCAATGTTTGGGAACATGACTAATGACCGTCACAAGGAACCTCAGGGCTAATTGAATAAGGCAGAGATGGCAGGCTGTCCTCCCTCTGCCCCCATGCAGTGCATCAACCATTTTGGATTAGCTTCACTATTCTTTACTGAAAGAGGATTAGAATTAATATCAGAAGCTCTCTGTGCTTCCACCTGGGTATTGCCTAAAATCCATATATCAACATTGGGTTTAGTAAACTGCATATCATTCATTGTAAGGGTGGATTTAGTCATTTCCAGGTAATGCTTTTAGTCATTTTTAAATAAAAAACTTGAGTAAAGAGTCATATCAAAAAGTGTTAAGAAAGGGATCATCTTATTTAGGTACCTGACAATTGCACTCAAGATCCTTAGTACCCACTTTCGTATACTGCTAGTTAAAATATATTTTGACACAATACTTTTGGAAGGAAATGTGGCAATATGTATCAAGAGCCTTATATTAATATTATCCCTCATTCTTTTACCTAGCAATTCAACTGTCCGAATCTATCCTAAAGAATCCCAAATGTGTAAAATCAAAACATTATGTTCATTGCCATATTGTTTATAGTAGTAAATAATTTAAAAATAAACAAAATGTCCAATAACAGAGAAGTTTTTTAAGCAAATTATGGTAAATATACATGAGATAAAATAGAAATTTTGGATTTTTGTCCCAATAAAAATTATGTTGGGGAAGTGATCTCATTATAATATTAACTAAAAAAATAAGGATACAAAATTATTCATGCAGTATGATCAAAACTATGTTGATTATATCTATATCATATAAGTTTTTGTACATATTTTGAAATCCACTGTGAGCAGACTACTTCATATAACGGTCCTAAAAAGACCTGTTGCCCTTTGGATATGACTTATGTTATAAATGCACAACTAAAGGACTAATATTATTTCTTAACTAATTACACAGACCACCACTAACTTGCTGGCAACATGAGGGCCTGTATGTAATAAGATTTTCAGTTGATTTTAGAAAGTTGTAAGATAGAGACAAAACATATATAGATAAAGGGAACACTAGGTCATTTATTTGGCAAAAACCCATTTTCAAAGTTATTAGAAGAAATTGATTCAGTATAAAAAGAGGTAGCAGGAAAAGATCGAGTAGCCACATTGTAAACACTGAGACTGTTCTGGAGCATATTTCTTGGATGTATATATATTTTAAAATGTCTACAGAAAGGTAATCCTTTTATAAAAAGGATTATTAAAAAGGACACACAGTATTACCTTTTATAAAGGTAATCCTTTTATAGAAAGGTAATGCCTTTATAAAGGTATATTATACTTTTAATACACCAATGCATACAAGATAAAATAACAATCATGTTTGGTAAATGGTTACAGTGGAAAACTTTTGAAGGGAATTGAGATTATTTAAGATGGAAATGGAAATCTGAGAAGAAAATCAACAGATATTTAATGAAAGGCATAGTTGTGAAAAGGTTGATGAGCCATTATTTTCATGGTCATTAACATTGACTCTTATTAAATATCTACTGAACACAGACAGATTTTAACATAAATAAGAAAGCATTTCCTAAGTGTCAAAGTTAACAACATTCTGGAATATAATGCCATGGCAGTTAGGCCTTCTCCCTCCACAGGGTTTGTTTTGTTTGAAGGAAAGGGAAGATGCTGCGTCTCTTTCAGAGTCTGAGGTGATTTTGTTTGGTTTTGGCTGGGGATGACTAACTGATTTCTCCATTGTTGTCTCAGTTTGAACTAACTGCAGGGACCTCCCTGTCTGCTACATTATTTTTCTGAGGTTTTTTTAAGGCAGCAGAAAACCAAGACACTCTTTTCAAAAGGATATTAGGTTTATTTCCAGTTACATTACCTATCTATAATGAACTAATTTTGGAGTTTTAAAAATTTCATACATTTCAAATGTTCAGAAATAACTATTTGCATACTTATTTTTCTTGCTTACTTAAAAAAACTCATCACAGGTTCATGATCTCTTTTCTAAAAGCCTTGGAGACAACTGTATTTTGGAATTTAGTACTTTCCCGATTTAAAAAAAAATACTATGGTACAAATATCATATACTATATATGTACCACTTTTGGTGGAGTCAGGGCCATATCCTTAATCAAATACATTAATATTTCTGCAGTGATACATACAAACATTCATACTATGTGAGGTAAAGACTATCAATAGCCTCATATTAATTTAGGTTACACTTTCCCATCAAATAAGTTACAAAAATCTTTGGTTTTCAGAATGTGTTGCAAGATAACGTAGAGAATGCCCAATTAAGTTTGAATTCCAGATAAACAACAAATGATTTTTTAGTATATATCCCAAATATTGCATGGAACACACACTAGAAAAGTTATACAATGTTTATCTAGAATTTAAATAACTGAATTTCCTGGGATTTTATCTGCAAAATCTGGCCTTTTGGATTTCAGAATTACAAACAAGTGACTGTGGACCTGTATCTGGAAATACTCTAATTGAAATACTATTAACAACTGCTCTTTTAGGAGTAGAGTTGTGACTCTCTTTTAAAGAGTCTCACACACACACAGCCCCCACAAAGTTTTATTAAATATGCTTTGTATCAATGGAGTGTGTATAAGACCTGTGAAAAGACACCCGTATTAACAATTCAAGATATTTCAAAGGTTAGAAATAACATAGCTACTCTAAAAACAATTTTAATTTGTAGTTCTTTCCTGTTTCACCTTAAAATTCATCATCTATTAAACATTGCTTTATAAAATTGTCCTGCAACAAAGATACAGCTCCATCTAATGGAAAAATATACAATTACAGCCCTTCATAGAGCTATAAATATTTCCATGAAGTGTTAGTAAAACTATAAAGTGTATACAATACATACACATACACAAGCTGGATGCTTTTCTGTGCCTCTTCATATTTTGACACCAAATAGCATCCAAAGGTACTTAGTCATAGTTTTTGTAAAATCTCCGTATTTCCTAAGATTTGGATTAAGAAATATAAATATTATAATATATTCCCTAAGCTCATTCCTACCCTATGCCCTAGTCACCTACACAATGTAACTATTAGGGTCCTTCTGCCCTCGAGAATCATGGCCTCTTCAGAGGTAGAAGAGGGTCATTAGAGATTATCTAAACCAGTGGTTTTCTCTCCTCACTGAGTATTAGAATTATCTGGAAAGTTAAAAAATACAACTGCATTGGGCCTACCAACAAAAATTCTTATTTAACTGGTCTGGAGTGAGGCCTGGGCTTGGGTACTGTGTAGAGAAGCTCCCTGCAGAGCATCTAGTGTGCAGCCAGGGCTAGGCCCAGTGAATTCTAAGGCAGCCGCATATTTTACATTTGAGGAAACCAAGCACCACTGAAGGGAAGTGATGCTCTACCCTGTGATGTTAGAGACTGACATAGAAGAAATCACGATTCTTCCCTTTGCATGAGAGTATCTTAACGACCCACCCCTGTATGGTAAACCTTCATCTAAGAAGCTATAGCAGGAAAAAACTCAAAATTAAGCAATGACATCAAATCAGAAATAAGAATTGTCTATACTTCTGAGAATCTGACCTCCAGGTTCAAATAGTTTTCCTTCATCCCTCTCTCCATTCCATCATCAAACCGGTCAGTGCCTTTGTAAGCTCTGCGAGGGCCAGTCCCAGGTCTGCCTTGTTTACCACTGGAGTCCTAGCCCTGGGTACCATGTCTGGGTCAGGGGAACCCCTCAATAAATATTTGCTAAACTAAATAAATGAAATCAGCATATCTTGGATCCATGAACTCCTTCTTCCCAGACCAAACCCTGAATTCCTCCTGCCTGGGAAACTTACAGTCTCTTTGCTAGTTTTTTGTTGTTGTTGTTTTTCTAATTTTCTAGACTTTTTGCTAATTTCACAGTCTTCATTCTCTCCCAACTACTACATTCTTTATGCTACTTTCAAACTAAATTACCTAAAACATGGTCTTCATCATTTCATTCCCCTACCCCAAAACACACATCTCCATTTCCGTTTCTTCCTCACTCTAACCATCCAACCTCTTCCCTCACTGTTCCCCGTTCTCTTCCATTCAGGTCCTGTCCATAGCTCCATTTCCGTCTGCTCATTCATACCTTAGCGACTTGAAGTAGTGGAACAAACAGAGGCCAAGGAATCAGACTGACAGTACTGGTTTAGATCCTACCTTGGCTACTTAATTGCTCTGAACCTCAAATTACCTCAGCTACAAAAATACAATACATATAATATAAAGAGAATGTAGCCCTGGATTTACCTTTTTGCTTAAGTCAATTTGATTTGAGGTTTGTTTTTTTTTATTGAGTTTTTAATTGGCAGCATCCTTAGTCTCACCTCTTAAAAAAGAGAAAAGCAGCCAGGGGCTAGCCTGGCACTCACAGGCAGACCAAGGTATGCTGTTAAACATAAACAATTTCACAAAACATTAATATCAGTCAAAGTCCCTCTGTGATCATGAGAGAGCAAGACAAAAACAAAGCCATTTGGTAATTATGTCTGAGCACAGACAAAAACAAGAACACTGTCCAAACCACAAAAATGATCAAGTATCCCAATTTCTGGCTAATATAAGGGACTGCTGTTGCTTTATTATTACAACTTTAGCCCTAAGTTCTTCTTCCCACCTCCTAGATAAGAAACCCAGCCACAGAGTCACTCCTATTTTCTGATAGCACCTAACCTTGAGCAAATCCCTGTTGCCTTAAACCCTCCCTGAATCACCATAATGTAAGGCCCTCTCAATACCCGTAGGCTGAGATGTCGTCACAGTCCCTCTCTCATTGCAACACGCCACCAAATCCAACGTGTGTTTCTGGAAGTCTTTGGACTAATGAGCATCAACATTGTATAGGCTGTTTATTAAAGAGATTATTAATTCAGGCTCTGGAGCCAAACTTCCTGGTTCTGTATTTTGGCTTCTCCACTTCCTGATAAATTACTGTGCCCGGTTTCTTTATCAAATGGGATAATAAAAGTACCAAGTAAATAAGTTATTACAGATAAAGCCTCAATAAATATTAGCTATTCTTTGTAAGAGTTCTGGCTAGAGACTCTTACATACCCCAGGTCCTTTCCTGGCCAAGGACTGTGAGGTCTATAAAGACTTACGAATTTGAAGGGGAGCAGAATATGCCACCCCAAATAGGCCACTTTGGCACATTCATTATTTTGAATTAAAATTACCTGAGACACAGCCTGTGCAAGAAGGACTGTAACCTCCTTTGTCCCTCTGAAAGCAGGAACTAAATCTCCCATGTGGAAAGTACCCTCCCTGGACCAGGAGGGTAGAGAGCATCCTTATCACCAGACAGGGCATTTAGGGCCAAGAAGTCTGTATAAACAAACTTCGGTACTTCTTCACTAATTTGCTTCAAGCCCAAACCCTTTTGCCTTGTCAAGTCTTCACAAATTTGTTTCCGTTTCTAAAAAATATAAAAGCTTCCTTCCTGTCTTGGTCACTTCTTTGAGTCTCACATTTTTATGGGGCTCCCATACATACAAAATTAGTTTTTTTTCCTGTTAATCTGTCTTATGTGTAATTATTAGACCAGCCAAAGAACCTAGAAGGGAAGAAGGGAAAAGTTTTCCTCCCCTACAAATTGCATGAAAGATATTGTATAAATTGGGTGTGTAAACTTTTCTGGGGAGATCTTTAGAGTCCTCATTAAAAGAGTCCATGATCCACTAAGGTTACAACATTTTTCCTGTACTACCACCTACTTCGCCCCAACACTAGTCACCTTTGCTCAAAAGTTTTCCTCAGAATGACCGCAAACTAACCCTGTTAGCTGAGGGTCAGGGAGAAAGTTTGTCAACATAAAAAAATCTATTCCTTAAAAATTCTGAGTTTATTTCATTAGCCTTCTTGTTAAATAAGAATAATTCAAAGTTCTCTTACTGATTTTAGTTGTCTTTTTTTTTTTTTTCCTGAGGGCAGTGTCACTGGCCCTCATATGTGGGACCTGAACCGGGGCCGCTGGCTTCCTAAGCAAGCACTTAACCACTGCGCCACTTGGCCAGCCCTGATTTTAGTTTTTCAAACTTTATATTTATTTGTCAGGCCATTTAGAAGGAAAAACCTTTCATTCTGGAAGTACTTCGTTCAGTTAATATTTCTCAGTACTAGGATTATAGACAATCAAGTCAAGTCTTCCTTGTTTAAAGCACTTGAATAAGAACTGTTACAAAGGTCAATTTATTTTGAAAATGTCTCCCTCTTGAGGACATTACTATTTATGCATGAATATATTGTCAACGAACACTCTATACTGGTGGGTGGAAACGAGGGGTAAATTAGTACAAACATCTTGGAGGACAATTTGGCAATATCTATTAACATTTCAAAACCCATGAGTACCAAGGCCTAAAGGCAAAAACAGTCACAAAAGCGCTATGTGGAGTCACAAAAACTGTAAGCCACCTCAGTGTCAGGCACTAGGTGACTATTCCAATAAAGTATGGTAATGCAAACAGTAAAATAACATGTGATTATTAAAAGTTAGAAAAATCTATATATACCGACATGGAATTATCTCTAAGACATGCTTGCAAACACACAGTTGTACATGGATAAAAATACCTACAGACGAATGCTGGTAATAGTTACTGCCTCTGAGACAAGAAATGGGTCAAGAGGAGTCAGGGAGAGGAAGACATGCTTTTCAATGTATACCCTTTTACATATAATCTGATTTTTTAAACCATCTATACTTATTATTGGTAAATCAAAAATCCAATAAATTAAATATGTGTTGAAATTTTTGAAGAACTTATATACAAAAAGCACAGAAATCGTAAGTATAAAGGACAACAAAGTTTTACGAAGTTAACATACCCATCTAACAAAACCTCATATCAAGTAAAAAAGCACTACCGGTATATATTTAAAACAAAATCCAACACATTTTAATCATTTTACAATTGTCCCCCCCTTATCTGTGGAGGATACATTCCAAGACCCGCCAAGCGATGCCTGAAAGCGCAGATGGTACCAAACCATATATACATACTATGTTCTTTCTTATACATACACACCTATGATAAAGTTTAATTTATAAATTAGGCACAAGAGAATAATAAAATATAACTATTATAATAAGATAATGTAATAAAAGCTATGTAAACATAGTCTCTCAAATATCTTATTGTATGTACCTACCTTTCTTCTTGTGATGATGTGAAATGATAAAATGCCTATGTGATAATATGAAGTGAGGTGAAATGACGTAGGTACTGTGACATAACATTAGGCAACTACTGACCTTCTGACGATACAGAACAAGCACTTTATGGCTTTTCTTTGGGATATCAGAGTTGCCATCATCACTACTCTTGGACTTTGGGGCCATTATTAAGTAAAATAAGGGTTACTTGAATACAAGCACTGCAATACTTGAATGGCTACTAAGTGACTAATGGGCAGGTGGCATACACAGCTTGGATACAATAGACAAACGGGTGATTCACATCCCAGGTGGGAGGGAGCAGGATGGTGCAAGATTTCATCATGCTACTCAGAAAGGTGTGAAATTTAAACTTACAAATTCTTCATTTCTGGAATTTTCCGTTCAATATTTTTGGATCATGGTTGATGGTGGATAACTGAAACCGCAGAAAGCAAAATTGCGGATAAGGGGGAGCTGTTGTATTTCAGTATGTATCTCTTGCGAAAGAAATTCATTCTACAATAAAATGGAAGCAGAGAGCATAAAATGGAGAATCTCACACATACACTCTCAGGAAAATGAAACTTAAGAACTGAGAGACTGATTTCCCATAAATGCCTGATTTACAGAAAACAGAAACTTATCTCCAGGCTGATGAAACATCCACCAAGAATCTTTCCCTATTCTCAAGCCAGTGAACTTACTGCCTAGACTCTGCATGGACTTCCCTTACTTTGCCCTCCTTGCCCATAAATATATCCCACCCCATGACTCACCTGTAGCTTGCTACAGCATGCATTTCCCATATTGCAATTCCTCTGTAATTTCAGAATGAACTCAATTTCTGCTAACGAGTTTACCTAAGTTTACCTCTTTATTTAGGTTGACACTCTTAACAGATAAAAACAGAAACAAAATACCATGATTATACCCAATAAAATTAACAATAATTAAATTTTAAAATATTTAATGCTTAAATTTTTAAACATCCAGTTCATGTTCAGTTTTCTTTGCTCATCTTAAAATAAATGTCTAGGGCCGGCCGAGTGGCGCGGTGGTTGGGCGCTGGCTTGGGACGCCAGCGGCCCTGGTTCGGATCCCACATGTGAGGGTCAGTAATACTGCCCTCAAAAAAAAAAAAAAAAACCAAAATTTAAAATAAATGTCTATTTACATTTAATTTGTTTGAATCGTGATCCAAAAAGGTCTACAAATTATATTTGGTTGATTTTTCTGTTAAATAGAAAGTTTAAGTCTTTTTCTTCCTCTCAAAGGATACACTTCTGAATTTCTCAAAGATTTATCACTAAGAATCTTTAGGTGCAACATTTGCGACACAGGCAATGCTTTTTCTTAGACTGCACTTACTGTCGCCCCTGAGTATTCATAGTCTTTTCTACACAGATTTTGTTTCGGGTTCCATCACTCTTACAAATAGTCCTCTTTGGTAAACAAAAACATGACTACATCTGGTCCAGCAGAAACACTCATGCATCCTTGCCTCTGTGGAAGCGCATTTCTCATTGCTTTGCTAAAGGTAAACTGCTCCAGCACTGCCCTTGGCCTCAGTCTCTCAAGGATGAATCAAACACCCAGGAGTCTTCAACCTCTATCTCCTGGAGGTAGGTAGCCAACAAGGCTTATTACAAACTGAAACCAGAGGAAACTCTGCAGGTTGTAAACACCGGACTTTGGAGAGTGGGACTATTTGGCATGTTTCGTTTAGTTGTTTTGGGGACCTCAGCTTAAGAGAGAAAAAGTGCCATTGTAAAAGCTTGTTTCGTGCTTAAGTATAGGAGTGATGAAATAAGGACTCTTCGATGCCGTTTCTAGAAAGGGGGCCAGCTCCCATGAGTGACTTTATTACAACAAAGATGTGTGCCAGACCACCTCTAGTAAGCTAGTTTGTGGGTCTCAGGTAGGAAAAAAAAAAGCAGCTTGGAGCCCGCTGAATGGGCATGACTTAGGAGTAATGCCTGGCAGAGAGAAGCTGACAAACATGTACACTGCGGCATTTAGAGCACTGAAATCACACAGAACTGAGTTTAAATTCCAATTTGGAATTTATTAGCTGTGTGACCATAGGTAGCCTGTTTAGTCCTCTAAGCTCATGGTTTTCTGAGTTGTAAAAGGGAAATAATAGCTAACCTGGACGGTTATTGAGATTAAATGAGATGTGTAATCCCTTCCTCCGCCTCCTTTGGCTCAGTAATTCCCCCTCTTCCTTAAAACAGCTCACGGGTCAGCCACCTCTTCCAGGTTTTCCTAGATGCTCCTTCCCACGCATTACAAGCATCTTGTGATCCATCGTGGCACTAACCACACTTACCTCAAGTTGTTTGTCCCCATGTTTGCCTCCCCCATGAGAACTGTGGGCTCCTTGAGTGCAGAGAGCACATCTAAGTCACTCATAAGCTCTGAGGACAGGGCCTGGCAGAACAGAAATCAATGACCATGTATTTCCAACTTGTGGGATCCATGTATTTCACACCATCCAGAAACAGAGATAAGAGCAGCTGTATGGTTCCCCTTGGGAGAAGACACATCAATAATTGATAAAAGATTCCTGATTCCTAGTCTGGTTCTTTGAAACAACTTTAAGGCAGGAAAAAGCTTTAGAGTGTAACTCTTCATGGAGGGAGGGGGGTATATGTTACTTTAAAGGAGCTTGTGTCTTAAAAAACATATTAAGGACGAGGAGTGAAGAGGTACATGCAAGATCACATGCTAGTAGGCATCTGAGGCAGGTCTTCTGAACCCCAAGCAGTGCTCCCCCTGTATCACAGCCTGACCATGGCCTTGTGTGGTGAAGTGACAGTCCTAGGTGGGAGGAGCACTGGATGAGGACTGACAGGTGTGTGGCCAAATGTGATCTTGGGCAATCCCGTTTATGTGAGATTGTTTCCTCACATGCAAAATGGGAAAGATGATATTCTGGTACACAGGGCTGCTGAAGGGTCAAAAGACAAAGCCCTTTAAAAACTGCGACGTATTATTTTTAAATGTTCCCTCTGGCTTTTTTAAAAATTCCCCTCCAGTGTATAAAAGAGCAACACACTAAAGCTATAAATGTAGACACTCCAACCACTTCAGCATAACCACAGACAAGGATTTCCGGACAGGGAGAAAAATCAGTATTAATCGAAACTTTCTGAGTACTTATTAATCAGGGTTCATAAGTGCGTAGCAACATGGGAAAAAGAAATGTAAAATTAGATCTACCTCTCAAATGGTAACCCAGGATACATTCCAACTAGAACAGAGGCCTAAATGTTAAAAATGAAATCATCCAAGTACTAGAAGAAAACATGAACTCTTCAATAATCTGGAATTGGGGAAAATTTTTGTAACATTGGCTCAAAATCCTGAGGCAATAAGGAAGAGTAACACATTTAATTGCATACAAAAAAATTCTTCTACAACAAAAAGAACACCATAAATATGGGAAAAATACAAACAACAAACTGAAAATTGCAATATAAACATAAACAAGCCTTCCTTGACCAAATCCTTTTTATAAAACCTTCTGGGTTATACTTGTTTTTATGTGATAGGGTCTCTGTTCCCTTCACCATACCAGAGCAGGGTGAGTGTTTTTGCTCCATTTATCCACAATACTCAGCAGAGGAAGCACATAGTAAGATCTTGGTTAATTATTGGTGTTAAACACGAACAAAGAATGGCACAGTTAAGTTAGGAAGTTATTACAATCATTTGGGAAAGAACCAAGGAGTTGCTGCACTATGGCAGTGCATTCATGTTGTGGAGCTCTTGAGCATTAACTCATTTCAAACACTCCCAAAACCAATTATGTAAATCTGTATATTAGAATAACCATGATTTGATAACATAATTCTGCTGGTATCAGGGCCCACGATGATCTAAGCACCTGAGTTATTGAAACCACTTTCAGGTTAAATTGTAGAGAAGGGTGCCACAATTGGGACCACTGGAAAACCAAATTATGTCGCTAGGATCTCCCTCCTGTTCTTTTCTAATCTCCTGCCATCTGGATTTTGATAAACAAGTCTGCTTAAATAACTCTTAAGGCCACTTATTTTGGGGGAAAAGTGTCCCTCAACTAAGAAGCTTTAAGTATAGATGACTTACATTTTTAGAATGATCAGTGAAGGCGGGGTTTTAAGGGGACAAGATTCCAAATGGCTGAGTAAATTATAGTTTTTCAAACAAGGAAAGAAGTTCAGATTTGATGGTTGAGTTTTGAATGCCTCCGAGGCATCTGTTTGGAGATCTCTAACAGGCAATTAAACACTGGTTTAGAGCAACACCATGCTCATCCAGAGCCTCTGCTTTCGAGTCAGCATCCTCTGACACAGAGGGCAGGGGATTCAGTATTCAGCACCTGTGTGTAAGAACTGTTCTAGGCACTAAGGACTGCATTTACAAACTGCAAAACTACTTCAGACTGTCAAGAGGATTTTTTTTAGCCGAGCCATCCCTGTTGGCAGCTCAGCTCAGACCAGGAATGAAACCCACCACCCTGTTGCTCAGAGCTCAGCTCGCATTCCTGAGAGAGCTCTTACCAACTGAGCCATTTGGCAGGCCTTGTCAGAGAATTTTAAATGTTTTACTATATAGTTATACCCAAAACTGTGCTTCATTATTTCCTATACAACACTGCATACTTTAACCTGAGGACATTTGTAAAAGCAATACATTTCAGAAATCCTGAAGTTCCACTAGCTATAAGCTTTTCAACCATTGCTTACAAAAGCTATCCAAGGATAGCCAGCATCATGTAAACAGCATAGACTTAAATAAACGAGACAGACACTTAAAACACCAAGTACTTTTTTTATTCACTGATAAACTAAAAGTCTATATCTGGATGTTTCTTTCTCTTGTATGCTTCATTTGTTTGATTAGAAAGCAAAGCCCTATAATGGGTGGCTTCACCTAGTCCTCAGACTCGGATCCATCTTCATCTTGACTAATCTGGAAGTAACGAAGTTCGTATGTCTCCTTGTCAGATGCAACCACACGAAGCCAATCACGAAGACTGTTCTTCTTAAGGTATTTCTTGGTAAGATATTTCAAATATCTTTAAAATAAAATCATGAAATTTCATGAATACCTAAATTATTACTATATAGATGTGCACCATTATATTCATCTTTTGTGTTCCCAGTTCCCTCCAAAATACTTCACTTGTATTAAGGACAGTGCAAGATTGCTAGGGATACAAATAAGGTAGCCTCTCAACCCCAATTAGAATCAGTTTATACACTATAAAACCCTTATTCTCCCATCTCCTTAAAATAAACTTCCATCATTGGAAGCCAGTGATGTAGGAGAGAGGTAAAGTAGCTTCCTCTTCAGTCTTACTGCCACAATCAGGTTTTTAAAATTAAACAATATACAATTTCATTCTTCAAATATCTATGTACTAAAACGTCAACATTCTCTTCACCACTATCAACCTCCCTAACCTCGAAATCCCATGTTGAATCAACAACAAGAGGCAACCTAGAGGTCTACAGGACCAAATCCACTTAAAAGTTCAAGATTATTGACAGCTTTGCAACTAGCACAGGGCTCAGTCCTTATAATTTCATCACTCCAGCCATTCTCTCTCCATTTCTACTTTACAGCAATTCTTAACTAACAAGCATTCCTCTCAAGCCTCCCTGCCCTGTTAATGCTGCTCCCTATGCTAGCAACACCTCATTCCACTGGCAACACTGTTCACTCTCAGGTTCTCTGCAAATTCTTGTGCCATCTCTACTTTCAATTTAGCAATTAAACTACTGCATTTTAGAATATTTATCTGCATGTCTGTAAGATCATCGAGGATAGATAATACCTTTCATCTCCGAATCCCTAGTGATTAGTTTATATACAATTTGGATTATAGGGGCTGACTGACTGGACAACAGGCCTGGACATGAGTTCCCTGTATTCTTGCAATGAATTGCACTTACTCACAATCAGCCTAAATAACTGGTACTGTTACTAAATATATTTTCTATTTATTATAGGCCTGATTAAAGTTCTTTTGATGTTATCTCACTGCCTTCATCATCATATCCAGTCCACAATTTCACTGAAGCATCATGGGAAATACAAACCTTTTCGAGAACTGTTTCTCAGAAACAACCGTGATTTTATTCTTGCAGCGTTCAATGTGAACAACATTCCCAAGGTTTCCTGTTTTTCCATTGACTTTAACCTTCTCCCGTAGAAACTGTTCCTATTTTTTAAAAACAAAAGAATGCGAAACTAGGGAAGAGAACCCTAGATATTCACTAGGGAAGGTACCCTAGGAATAGAGCTTAAGTTAAAATCAAATATTACATACTTAACTTTAAGAATAATGACAAAAAGAGTAGAGCGATACTTACAAAATTTCCAGAATCAAAAATGCCATCTTCAACTGGATGAGTAAGGTCCAGACCAAACTTCCAGACTGACTTCTTAGGCTTCTTGACTTTCTGCTACAGAATGTTAACATAATTATGACTCTCTAACAATTTATTCACTTGATACACAAACTTGAAAAATCTGTATCAGCACAATGATGTACAATGTATTATGACATATACATATATATATGAAATGGTGCAAAATTCTAAAAAATTGCATAACATCTATCGGATACTCCTTATCTTTTTTGAAATCAGACTGTCTGAAGGACAGGCTTGGTTTAAACCAAGCTTTTGTGACCTCTGATGGAAATTTCCCATTGGCCATACAAGTGTCTCACAAACACAAAACTCAAGAAACTTTGAAGTATATGGTTTCCTTCATCAGGAGATTACAAATAATCCTATTTTTACAACTGGAAAAGATTAAGACGATCACTGTTGTCTACTGCAAGGTACAAGTATAAACACGCATGAAGGTTGGATGGAACCTCTAACCAAGCCCACTTTGCTCAAGTTATCAAGAAAAGGTTTAATGAACTTGTATTCTTTTCTTTTTTTTTTTTTTTTAAGAGGGCAGTGTCACTGGCCCTCATATGTGGGACTGAACCGGGGCCGCTGGCTTCCCAAGCCAGTGCTTAACCACCACACCGCTCGGCCGGCCCTGAACTTGTATTATTTTCTACACAACTAATATCCAATTTTAAATTACCAGGTTTTTTTCAGGTATAGTATAGTGCCTATAGACACTCCCACTGCTGATGGGGAACAGATAGTACAACGCCTAGTCCAAGCTCAGTTACAAGCCAGATGATATTACACCCACTTATGTCGAGAGAATTCAATCCTTATGCTGTTTTCTGGTAAAGTTTTTTAATTTTAGAAACATATACAACTTAAGTCTTCCATACCCAAAACTTTTAGACCAATACCACAATAAGGCTACACAAGTAAAATGGTGCTGTGGCTACTAATAATATCCAGACGATGCAATGAACACAAACCCATCAGTAATTATCAGAGGATGTCATCTCCAAATTAGATCCACCCAAACGGATACCAAGTACCAAAGCCCATTTGCTTTCCCAGGCAGTCGAGGAATTTGTGCCCATCTTACTCCCAAACATTTTTTTTTTTTGGTCGACACACACCTAACTTTTCAAATGCTCTTTTGGTACGGTTTTAGTCTCTTACTGGTTCCTCACTCAAAACATAAATAAAATCTTTGAAGCACATTGCTTTTAGACGATGTGTCCCTTCCAAATCATTCCTCCATGAGGTAAGGAAGACACATCTTCCCCAACTTAATCCTCAAGTTCTCTGGCACTTTCTAAAGACTGGCCTATCTCGGAAGCCGCGGCCCCGCCCGATCACCCCCATTTCCGTGCAAAGGCACGGAGCAGTGCCGGCATTCCTCAGAGCGAGGGGAATCAGCACAGCCTAAATGCCGTCTGTGCCACTCGCCCGCTGGCCGTCGGGCCTCCTTCCCTGCGCTCGCGACCACGCTTCCTGACCCGTGGCCGGGCCCATCTCCACCGCCACCTGACCGCATGGCAGTCGCCAGAAGTCTTGGAAAAACAACTTAGTGCCGTAGCATCTTGGTTCTATTCCTAACCCGGTCTGCATTTCTGCTCTCCTTTGATCTCCCCTGAGACATCCCCACCTCGCCAGACGGGAGAATCATCTACACTGAAGGAAAAAAAAACTACCCGCGACACGACGCTCACTCACCGGCGCCATTTTGGAGGCAGGCTGAGCGATCCGAAAGAAAACGGCCGCCGTCCGGTACGTACTTATACCTATGCGTGCTGCGTCACGCGCTGAGAGCGTAAGCTCTTCGCCAGACGGAAGAGAACTTACGGAGGAGCGCGGAAGCCTGTAACCCAGGAAACCGGGGGCGTGGCCCGGAATCATGTGATCAGTAGGCAGGTTAGGTTTCCTGGGAGCGCCCGCCCGCGGCGGTGGATGAGTCACGGCTTTCCGCTGGTGATGACACATGCGCGTTGACCTTAGTAGTGCTGCAATTAACCGCACCCAGATACACATTCCCGAGGGATGTAAGAATCATCTCTCAGTAAACGCCTCGGTTTTCTTTCCAATCAGGGCAAGGCGTTGTCTCAGGTTGCTTTGAGATACTCCTGTCGTATACTGCAATTATAATCCTTCAGCGAAAACGTTATTTCCATTATCTATGTTTTGTCTATGAATCTTGTTTTCTAAATGACTATTGAGGGATATTAGTATTTCGGGGAGTCAAAATAAACTAGGTTCTCAGGAAAACGGAAAAAAAAACATTTAAGAGAAAACCAATGTAGTGCTCACTTGTTCACACGTTGGGTGTCATTTATTCTAAATATGTTATCATAGGTTTTAGAGTTAACCCAAGGACTCACTTCCATCCAAAATACCTTCCAGTTAAAATTCAACGAATATTTTCTGAGATCTAACTACTAAAATATATAATACACGAGGGTCGATAGTGGGGTGGTGACTGTCTTGACAACAAAAAAAAATAATGTTGAACACAACCCCACCACCCTTATCTGCTTTTAGCCCTAAAGACGACTCAGGTCCCAGCAGGCCCCTTACGGTGAGGTCGAAAGTATAACCCAGGAGGTCTTCTGAGCTTTTTTTTGCTCCACCAGCTCCAAATTCTTTGGAGTGGACTTTCTCTTGTAATAATGGCCCTTGAGCCGTTCTTTGAACTTGGAAGGATTGTAAATTGACGTCGTTTTATGAAAGTGGCCATGCCTCTCAAGAGTTTCGTGAGATTTTTTGTGGAAGTGAAACTATCATACTCAGGGGCAGGGATAGAGGATAGGCTGGACTTTTGTTTTTATTTTAGAAAGTAACCCTAGAAAGTTTGACAACTGTGTATGTCCTTTATGACAGAGATTAGTAATAGCATATTAGTAATATGCTTTAATGAAGCATACAACGTGTAAGGTCTGAATAGAGGTATTGAATTCCTAGAAATCCATCTTAAGATGTTTTGGTTCTTTGCCTCAATAAAGAACCACACCATAGGGCTGGCCGAGTGGCGTGGTGGTTGGGAGATGGCTTGGGAGGCCAGCGTTGGGAGGCCAGCGGCCCCGGTTAGGGTCCCACATGTGAGGGCCAGTGACAGTGGGGATATTAACATCAACATGTGCTTCAAAACAACTAGTAATCTCAAAATAACTACTTAGAAACTACAATATAAAATTTTTTTTCTCTCAGGAAAACTTAAAACTATTAAGAAATGTGCAGATGGTATGATTAAATATTTGAAATAACTCAATTCTTCCCAAATTTTACACTCAAGAGATAGTATGTATTAATACAATGCCTGTCGGTGCCCCACAGATATTTATTTTGACAAGGAATTCTAAAACATACGAAATAATGTGTCTGAAAAGAACCAAGACAATTTCAAACAATGAGGGGAAATTGTCTTTCCAACCATTCAAAAACATAAGATACTGTAATATATGATAGGTATATTTCTAATACATTATAAACTTAAGTCATTGGCTCTACATGATACTGGAGCCTGAACTGGTCAGTAAAATATGGAAGGACAATAGGGCAGATTAAATTCACAGAGAATCCCCTCCATATGTAGGCACCTTAAAAAACTGACTAAACTATGGTTTTATAAATAATTACTAATGTATGTTTAAGCTGGTGAAAAAGTAAAAGAATCTTTTTTGGAGGCAGAATTGACAAGCTACCATGCTCATAGGAGTTTGGAGCTAGAATTAATTGCTCAAATAGCATGAAAAAACTGCAACCTGAAAATATAGTTTTATTAAACTACATTTTATTAAATTAAAGTGTGCTTGGATTGGTAGTGCCAGACAGAGGCAAATACAAATGCTTTCTGGAGAAATGCACTTTAAATCCAAGCACAAAGGATTCCTTGAGAGAAGCTTGTAGAAACGAAGCTGATATATATATATATATATATATATATTTTTTTTTTTTTTTTAAGATATTATTGGGGAATTGGGGGAGGGGAACAGACAAGTTGCTGTCTTTTTTGTTCTTCAGTCTAGTTGCAGAGGATGTTGCTTCGCTGGCCCATGTTGGTATCGTCATTGCGCTCTTCCTGGATGAGGCAGATCAGTCGCTGGCCTCTGGATGGTCACTCACCGCGGCTATTGGCAGCTCACTCTGGCTACCAGCCGCTCACGCTGGCTGCCGGCTACTCACTGTAGCCTATGGCAGTCCACTGGAGCAGGGGCTGCAGCTATGCCATCCTGGGGACTCATAGCAGCCCAGCTCCAGGTGGAGCTGTTGTTCACCATCTTAGATGTAGAGGGCAGTGTCACTGGCCCTCATATGTGGTATCCGAACCAGGGCCGATGATGTCCCAAACCAGCTCCCAACCAGTGTGCCACTCTGCCAGCCAGACATATTTTTCTTTTTCTTTTTTAATCACTAAATAATACCGATTGCTGTTGCCTTGTTTTTCTCTCTTGAGTGGACAGTTTGGAAGTACATTCTACATCACTACATGAAAGATCCCAGTAGAATTAAGCCTCATTTGTCCCCAGCACATTGCTTTTTGCTTTTGCTCCTCCCACTTTCCCACTTCCCAGTTCCTTACTTGTTACCTGGGATCGTTTCTCAAAATAAACCAATGCATGCAACCAGTAGGCTAAGACACCAATTTTACACAAATGCTTTCCATCATCAACTTATTTTATGAGGCCAGCATACCTTTGATATTAAAACCGGAAAAGGAAATTTTGAGAGGAAAATTATAATTCAATCTCATTCATGAAAAAACATATACATATATGTATGGTATACTTTATACATATATATTTTATATTCACAGATATATTCTTAGCAAACCATATCCAACAATAATATGCCATGCAGCAAGATGGGTGATAATGTCATTATTTGTAGTTGATATGTAATTGTATATGTACAAAATTTAAAACAATCTACAGATATATTACCAGAATATGAGAATTTTTCAATATTGCTGGATACAAAGTTCCTGTACAGAAATCAAATGTGTATTTATAAACTAGCAATAAATTAGAAGACGGAAGTTAAAGAAGAAGTCATTCTCAATGACTTAAATATATCAAATACCTAAGTAAAAAACAACAAAAGATGTATAAGATCTTTATGCAGAACTATAAAATATAATTAGGAGCGGGGCAGGCCGAGTGGCACGTTGGTTGGGAGCTGGTTTTGGGATGCAAGCGGCCCTGGTTCGGATCCCACATGTGAGGGCCAGTGACAATGCCCTCTACAGCTAACAACAGCTCCGCCTGGAGCTGGGCTGTGTGAGCCCCAGGGCCTGCATAGCTGCAGCCCCTGCTGCAGTGGGCTGCCATAGGATACAGTGAGTGGCCCGCAGCCAGCATGAGCAGCTGGCAGCCAGCACAAGCTGCCAATAGCCGCGGTGAGCGACCATCCAGAGGCCGGCGACTGATCTGCCTCATCCGGGAAGAGTGCAATGACGAAACCAACATGGGCCAGTGAAGCAATGTCCTCCACAACTAGACTGAAGAACAAAAGGACAGCAACTTGTCTGTTCCCCTCCCACAATTCCCCAAAGCTGTTCCCCTCTCCCAATTCCCCAATAAAATCTTTAAAAAAAATAAAATTAAATTAAGAGAAGTTTAAGAAGACCAATAGATAGAAAGACATTCCATGTCCATGGATTGGAAGGCCCAATATAATAAAGAAGTCAATTCTCCCCAAACTGAATTGTAGGTTCAATGTGATCACAAATAACAGCTTAATAACCTCTCTTCTTCCCGCCCTCTCTCCCTTTCTCCCTCCCTTTCCCTCCCTCCCTTCCTTCCTGCCTTCCTTTTTTTCAAACCAGTTGGAAAATTTGTATGAAAACACACATACCAGAATAGCCAGAATATATTTGAAGAAGGAAAAATAAAATTGCAGGACTTGTTCTATAGATTTATCTTACTGATACCATAATAAAGACAGTTGGATATTGTTTCAGGTTAGACATATAGACCAACAGAATAGACTAGAGAGCCCAGAAACAGACACACAAAATTGCATTTTTTGCCATTCATGGCAAAATTGCACTTGAGAACAGTGGAGAAAAGACAGTTCTCAAAACCTTCATTATTATTTTTTTAATTGAAAATATGCAAATCATTGTACACCTCCAGAAACAGAAACCCTGTTGTCCATATAAAACTTTAAAATCCATACCAGTGTTTTGTACTGGAAAGATTATAAGTACTTTAATGAATGTAATATCCTAATAAACATTTATCCATGTAAGTACCAATGTGTATTTTGAACCTTGAAAAGATGCTATGACATTTAGTCAGACAGAGCTCTGAACAGAGTTCTTTGTCATGTTCATACATCCACTCCTCCTACAGCTCTGTATCTATCTTGAGTGTGTGCATCACAAAATTTCGTACACGATCAGATAGGATCCTTATTCTTACAGTGTCCTCTTTTGGAAGATCTCAGCTCTATTAACATCACAAAGGATCACACTGTAACATAAAAAGGAGACAATGTCTGCATTTCTGATATTTACTTCTTAATTATGAAAACCCATTTTATTTACTAGAAGCTGATTTATAAAATAGGACTCTGTAAATTTCCCTTTACCCAAACAAACTTTCCAGTCACCAATGTAATCACCATTTAAGCATTGTTTAAAAAAAAAAAAAGATTATGTAGAGTAGATGTAGTAAAAATACCCTTGGTATTTTTTATGGTATTTCTTACTTTTTTTGCCATGTACTACAAAGAGGAGCACATTGAGCATCATGAAGAATCGTACTACCTACCTCCAGAAAAATATACTTGAACGCTATTGCAGCACAGCCCTGTGAAAGCAAACCACAGCTTTGACAAAAGATGGGCTACGGATTCTGTGCAAACAACATTGAGGCACTGAGGAGAAAGCTATCACTACTGAAGAACCCTGCTTTTAACTCCTCTAACATATGAATGTTCTTTGTTAGATACTCATAATCAAAAGTCAAGGGCACCAGACAGCAGAAATAGGAACTGAAGTCACTTCTGCTTGCCCTTTCTTTACTAATTTGATTGGACAGCATTAAAAACTATGATTAAAATATGTATGCTTGCTTCAATGCATCTTTTCTCTCAGTGTGTATTTAGTAAAACCTAACTTATTGTTTTGATTATTTTTTTTAACAAATGTAGTTTCAGAGTAAGATTTTCTTGTTATACAATGCCACGGGAGTCCTGAATAGATCAACCTCTAAAATGAGAAAAAGTATCTTTTTTTCATTGCTTAATTTTATTGCTTGTCATTTGTAGCTTAGTCATTTACCTATTGGTGGCCATTTATATTATTTCCATTTTTTCACTATTATAAACAGTGCTTTGAGGAACTTTTTAAGTTAACAAAATGATTACCTTATGCCAAAAGAAATGCTCATGAAAGGAAATATAAAGAAGCAAAAAAGAAATTGCATAAAAATACCTGAAATCCCCCTTGCTTAGAAGTTGCTATTTAATGCTTTGGGGGCACGAATGTCTGTGAATTTATGTGTGTATGTGTGCATATCCTTTAGATTATACAAATAATTAAACACATTTCTAAAACCGAATGTACTCTACAAGCTTTGAATTTTAAAAAACTTTTTATTTTAGAAATTATTTCAAATTTATGGGAATTATAAAAATTGTTCAAAGAACACAAACACAGGTACATATGAATATATAAAAATATGAAGTATATATAAATACATTTATGTCTATATATCCTTTATCCAGGTTTTTACCAACTATTAACGTTTTGCTCCATTTATTTATCACTTGTTCTCTCTTTCTCTCTGTATCTATCTAATTCTATAAAGCTTTTTATTGTCTGGCTTTTCGGTTGTAGTTGAAAAGAAGCCAAGTTATGGAGAAATTCACTTGAATTTTCTCCTAGGACTGAGAGATTGATTGTTTTAATTTTGACTTCTGCTTCATTTGGAGTTTATTCGTGTGTGTGTTGTATGTAATTCCTCCTCTTTCATTTTTTCCAAATTTATTTTTCCAATTGTCCCAGACCAATTCAATTAACCTTTGCCTAGCTATTTGAAATACTACATTTATCATATACTAAGTTTCTATATGTATTTGGGCCAGTTTCTGGACTTCCTGTTCCATTCCATTGGTCCTTCTATTCACTTGCCAGTACCTCACTCTTCTGAGTGTGGAGGCTTTGTAGTATGTTTTAAGTCCTGCTAATGCTTGTGCCAACTCATAGCTCTTTCTTACCAGTGTTTTCCTAGCCATTCTTGCATGTTTCTATTTCCATATAAACTTTTTTAGCAGCTTGTTCAACTTCATAATAAAGTTTGTTGGTATTTTTATTGAGACTGTCTTAAATTAGGTTGAAATATCATCTTAATAATGTTGAGCTATCAGTTAAATATAATGAATGTCTTTCCATTTAAGTCAATTTTTTGTCTTTCAGAAGTGTTTTATACTTTTCTTCAGATTTTGAACATTTCTTTGTAGTTTTATTATATTTTATCTTTTTGTTGTTACTGTAAATGAGGTTTTCCATCGCTTATGTCTTCTAATTGGTTATTATTTTTGCATACAAAAGCTGTTTATTTTGCATGTTAATCTTATATCCTGCTACCTTGATGAATAATTTTATTGTTTGAGTTAGCTTTATCATTAATTATCTGGGATTTTATTTTTTATTAAAAATATTAATATTTTATTAAATATTAATATTATTAAAAACTTTATTTAAAAAGTTTTATTTTTTTCTTACTTTTCCAGTTCTAATGTGTTTGTTTTCTGTTGCCCAATACTATTGGCTGCTACTTCCAGAACAACGTAATAGTGTTCCACATAGTGGGCAGTCTTGCCTAGTTGTTGACCTTCGTGAAATGCAGTTAGTGTTTTTCCATGAAAAGGCTCTTTTTGAATTTTACACACACACACACACACACACACATATGCATATGTATACACAAACACACATGCATGCATACATATGACCTATACATGTTAACATATATAAAAATAGATATATTAATGTAAATAAGTATGCATCCATTTTTATTTTCTCAAGAGTTTTCAAGGATGAATATCGTTTTGTCTATTATAAAATTTTTTTTAGTATCTGTAAAAAATAATATGATCTTTCCCTTTAGATCTCTTGATATAGTACATACTATTAAGAGAGATTTCCTCACACATTAATCTATTTCCCATGAGAGTGAATTATAGTAATAGATTTTTCTAATTTCAAATTATTCTTGCATCTAATATAAACTCCATGTGGGCATGTATATTATTTCCTTCATGTGGTATTTAAGTCTAATTACTAATAGTATATTAGGATACTTGCCTGAATATATTTTTTTGTTATCTTTATCCAGTTTAGGGTAAAAATTTAATACTTGTGTCATAAAAAGAATTTATAAGTTCTCATTTTCTATGCTCTAAAACAATCTATATTTTGGGATCATCTGGTCTCTACAGGTTTGATTAAATTCTTCTGTGAAAATATTTGGACCTGGCTTTGTTACATAGTTTCTTGATAACTTCCTCTATTTCTTTTATTAAAATTGTTCTGTTGAAGCTTTATATTTCTACTGAGGTTGATTCTAATCATATTTCCTAAGAAATTATATCGTGTAGGTTTTCAAATTTATTTGCATACAATGTTATTTTTATTTCTTCTGCATTATTAGTCATTCCTCCTTGTCTTTTTTATTTTTTATATTTGTGTTTTTTACCTTATGTGCCTTAGTGTGGTTTGTTAATTTTTCAAAGAACTAGAGTTTTTAAAAATTTGCTATTTTTCTATTCACCTCACTTTCTGCTTTTATCTTTATCATTTCTACCCTTGTGCTCTTTTGGTTTATTTTGCTGTTATTTTTCTAGTCATTTGGTTTAGAAATCTAATTCTCTTATGTTCATTCTTTCACTTTTATTAATATCTATGTTAAGACTATCATTTTCCCTCTATACTGCATTACATCAATTGTGAATTATAGCGTTTTCATTATCATTATCTTTCGGAATTCTTTAATTTCTGATTGTAGTTCTTTTATTCTAGAATTATGCAATAGGTTTTAAAATTTCCAGGTAGAAGGGTCTTTTTATTTTTAGTTTGTTTTCAGTTTCACTTGGGATTGGTATTAGTGTTTTTAATATTTCTACTTTATAGAAATTACTGTTTTGTTTGTGCCCTTTTTTTCTGAGTTTCATTTGCCTTAGAAAGGAAGGTATACTGGGTATATTCTCTAGTATCAGGGTGCTATTGATATATTTTCTCCAAAAGATTTACCTCATTGATTGTACAGCAATTAAAATGAACTAGAGTAACAATTTCAGTGAAACTCACACACATAATTGCAAACAAAAAGTGCAGACAAACTCTCAATGTTAGGTACATGAAGCTCCATTCGCCCAATTAGAATCTGTGTTGGGGATCTGATGGCAACTAAAGCTGCCAAGCATTTTTGGTCTTCCTAAACACTGGGACATAGTTATTGTGATGCTGGGAAGTGATCAAAAATTATTTTGACTAGATTCAGAGATGAGTCTCAAATTGGACAATGGATTGATAATAACCTTGTAGGTGGGTCCTTCTGAACCAATACACACTCAGTGGTTGTAACTGATACACCACTTAAGGTATTGTGGGAATAGATGTTTTAAGTTATAGACAGCCAAAATGGGTTCTAAATGTAGCAATTCCACAGGATACCTTCTACTTGAATAGATGTTTAATTATGGGGTTGGGCGAGATAAGATTCAGACAGGCTGACACGTAACACATAATTAGCCCATTTTCACTCTTCGTTTTCCCTCCCATGCCTACCTCTGGGAAACATAGCTATTGGTATTTGCAAGTAGCAAAAAGAGAGTGAGGTTGAGGGGTGGAAGACTCTAATGTGGTGCTTCTTTTACTGCCCAATTATGCTCGCTGGATTTGGAAGGTTATAGGTCAGTAATACTCACCATGGATATAAGGTGACAACTGCTGTGGTAGTCTTGGCATGGCTCACATGTCAGGGAGTGAGAGAGATGGTCTAGAATGGTACAGTGTAGGAAAGGAAGAAACTGCTGAGCCATCTGGGGGTGAATCTGTCAGATGGTGTTGATTAGACATGATGAAAAATAGAAAAAGGGTGCAGGGTTTGCTTTAGGGACTCACCACACCATTCATAGCACTGTGGAAAGAGAATAGCAACCATGCTAGGGCAGGAACACCTCGACCCTGGCTGGTCAGGGGTAGAGGAGGGACCAATAACTTCTCTTGCATTAATGTCTGTAAGGATGCACAGGAAGAGGATGAAGATGGGAAGATGTTTTTACTCTTGTACCTGTCGAACATTAAACTATGTGACTATTTTACATATTTAAAAAGCCACTAAAATTTAAAAAAGACCAACATTGTACCTAAATCTGGAACTAAAATTTAGAAATTAACATTCCCAGCCAAAAAGCTAGGCCAACTCTCTAATAAGACCTAGAATATAAAAGCAAAACACAATAAAAACAAATGTTACACTTTCTTGTAACAGTGATATACTTACAAATTCATACAACTTCCTAGTATGAAAATGTTTATAGAAATGTATATATACAAGAATAGTGCAAGCTGTTAAATTAACTTTATTTTTATTTAACGTAACAGATGAAGTTAACATATATTTTAACATAACAAAAAGTTATAACTGATAAGTTTACTGTTACATTTTAAAGGATTTTAACAATATTTTTAGTATAGCCAAAGACTTAACATTTGGATTTTATCCATTTTTGAAATGTAAAATGCACAATTATAATACCCATACTACATATCTTACAATTTTAACATTTTAGCTAAAATATGGGTCTCTGCAGGTAAAAGCAAGAATTCTCCTATACCTAAGACAAATAAAATGTATTACTAATAAAGTGCCATTGGGGTAGACAATGCTATTTCAACCATTTCTTGTTTGGAAAGGAGGACAAAAGTACATAACACTATAGAACTAGTCATTTTCATTATTCTAGTTTAGAATTAGTAATTTGCATTACACTTTTAACAAGCACACGTGCTTATTTATATTAGGTATTAACCACAATAAAGAATTCCTCTCAAGAAAGGTCACAACTATGATTTATGACAAGCTGTACAGTCATCACTGAATACAGTTTAGTGTCCAGAGTTTTTAAAAAGTGCTATCTGGAACCAAGATAAACCTAAGTGTAGCAATACCAAGATATAGTTTTATGGATTTCATATAAATAAAAGAACTTATCTTTCAATTGTAAAATAGGTTTCGGCCTGTTCTAAGGGGAGAGGAATAGTGGCAGATGGTAAAACTTGGTAACAAGTATGTTTCTAGCAGGTGAAAGCCTGATATGCATTGCTATAAGATGCGTCTCTCACAAAAGGAAAACGTGCTAATTAGATGTATACAGCACTTTTCAGGCACTTGACTTCACTTGGTAGTTAAGTTGATGTTCAGATATTTATTTAATGAAAAAACATTAAATTATAGAGTGACTTCAAGCCATGTACCCACAGAACACCTGTGTTCCGTAAGCCAAATCCAAATGTTCCCTGCTAAAATCAAATAATGATGACCTGCAACCAATCCAGAGAAAAAGAATTTAATAGATTAAAGTTAATAAATTGAATTTTCTCAATTTTAAGATTTCCCCAATTTTTTAAGTCTTTGTTGCCTACTACTTGTCTGAATGCTAGGAGAAAAAAGGCTGCTTCAAAACTGTGAAATATTATGCCTAAATGACACTAGAAAATTTTAAAATGTTGATCAGCTCAATATATTATACTATTTATGGAAATATGCTTATAATTTGCTCTTATACTTAAGAGCCATGTTTTCTCATAGTAAATCTGTTCCTAGTTCATATTATAGAATTCAATATGTAAACATTTTAATGTACCCAAAAGAGCATTATGAATTTTGCTCTGTTGTCCCTAAATATTTTTGAGAACCACTACATCAACGTCTGGCTCTGAAACTATCTTTGGGGTCCATGCTAAAGGAATGCTTTCAGATCTATCACTAAGGATAGGGTTTTAAGATAAAACTATCAAATTCTATTCTAAAATGAAAAAAATATGGCAAGATTACAGTATAGGTGTTCACAATGTTCCCATTTTTTTCTTCAATACTTAGCATATAATTTAAGTATGTTGATATTAAGGATTTTTTATTTGTATGTATTATAATTTGGGAAATTTCTGCAATATACTTTCAGGCAGTTAGCTTTAAAATAACGAAACTTCAGCTCTTTGCACAAACAGCCCTGAGAACAATGCATTCAAATTACAGCTCAACTAGAAATAATCTAATTGAGAAACTTTAAAGTATAAAAACAAATTCTGGAAAAGTTGTAAACTAAAAAAAAAGTTACCAACATTTGAGGCACTACCAGACTACAGTACTTTTAAGAGTTAGAAGGACTTTGTAAAAAGAACAAACATACAAAGCTGTGTGTGCACATGCACACACATTGTGCTATAAAGGAAAACAGTGTCCCCAAATTTTATAGCCTAAACATTTTATTGCAGCATCTCCTATTAAAGATACCATGCTCTGGCTGTAGGAGAGTTTTGGTAATTGTTATAAAGCATTGGTGCTGAATTTTATATTATCAGTGGACATGGATTCAAGAGCTTGGTTAGCAACAATTTCAAGTGAGTGACAGCCCTTGGAGGGGAGCATGAAAGAAACATCATAATTATGTTGCAAATACTATGCAAATGCTAAGTCAAAGTAGCAATAATTTTATCTATTTCAGAGGGTATACAACTTTGTAGCAAATAAGGTATAACAAAGTCTTCACAGTAGAAATAAAGCATGTTATTTTAGAAAGAAACACATATTCCACTTAATATAATATTGCATACTAATTGGTGAAATGCCTGCAGACAAAAATGGTGTATCACTGTATAATCTATCAACATGACAGTCTGCATGCTATATACATAGTAACTTGTGATATTTAACATTGCTACAAAAAAGTACAACAAATACTAGGAATCAAATATTAACATTTCTGATGTAAAAAAAAAAAATGAAGTCACTTCTGTTTTATGTTAGAAATGTTTCCCTGCTTCTTTTTAATACACTTTATAAAGCTTTACTAAATGAAATATTTTGTTCTAGAGAAACATGTATTAACTTAGGTGAAAATAAACAAGCAGTCCCATATCTTTAAAATCTATACTTATATTCCAGAGGAGTATTTACACTTCATTATAATGCTTAAAATGAAATGTTAATGCATAAATAGCTTTTGCCATTCAAGGTATGAAGATAGCGATGCGTTATTATAATTTATATACACTTACTCGCAATTGAAAATATATTTATGTGAATTTGATAAGTTAGGAAGAGTAAGGGCATGCTGATCCAGAATTAATACTAAACCAGAATACTGGCATGGTTAACTGGGGTCATATGCATGACCAGCAAGCAGCACAGATTGATAACTTTCTGGAATTCCTGTGGGTAACAATGCCAACCAGTAGCAAGTAAGACACACATTATAAAGTAGAAAAAACAAAACAAAACAAAACAAAAAACTGAAGCAGTATGTAGTAGATACTTAAATGGAATACTGGAAAGAATTTAGCCTTATTCCTAACTGCTTTAGATGGGCAAAAGCTAAAATGTTACACTAAAAATGATTAACTACAACCTCAATATTTCTTGTGCTTTAGAATTCTCCTTGCATTTCCTTAAAGTATCTCACTTGTTCTCCAAATGTATTTGCTGATGTTAACACAAGATTTAAAAGTATAAGCAAATGAAGTAACTAAAACTTTGTAAACTCCAGTTCCTAAAGCTATCTCCAGTCACTGATTAGATCAGTTACAGCATCATATATATTTTCCTCTAGATGATAGGAATAAAGGCCTTGTATAAGTCAAGGCACGATGGGAGAGGAATCATAATTGGCCATAGAAAATGAAGGTATTACTGAAATAGTAACTGTTCTATATTTCACTCCAATATCATTGTTATTGAGTGAAAGGTCCTCACAAACCCTGTGACAATGTTTAGAATTCGGAAAATAAGGTATATATGATCTAAAAGCCTAAATAGAAATGTAACAAAGTCACCTAAAACACTTTTTAAAATAAATTAGTTTACAGAATTCTTTCCTAGTTATATTTCACTCAAGTAACTGAATTAAGTCACATGACAATCAGAAAAAATACATGATTATCACATAAAGTAACTTTTCTTCCATAATTCTTTCATTTCACTTTAGAAAAACATGTACATAAATTTAACAAATGTTACACATCAATTTGAAGTAAGAATTTCTAGTTTTGTCTGCCAAATACTTTGATGTCAAAAAAGTCTATTTACAAATGGTTGAAAAGGAACGACTATTATAAATACCAACATTTATCAACATAATTTATCAATACAATTGATAAAAGAATTTAGCAAAATAATTGATAAAAAGCACTGCATAATATCCTGCAAAGCAGGTCAATCCTTGAGAGAGAGAGAGAGAAAGAAAGAGAGAACACAAAAGTTAAAAGCAAAAGTACAACTAGAGAAAACTTATTTTTATGCTGATTACAAAGTCCTCAAATAAAAACCTATAGCTTTAGCCTTGTGTCTCCTTTACAATATGACTTGCTCATAGTCACCCAACAGTTTAATGCCTCTCGGCCAACCACAAGCAGGTATGAAAATCACCATACTAAGTCTGACAATTAAGTTCACCAACTTGTTGCAACGATGCTGCTAACCTTTTCTGATATCAGAGGGATTATTCATTATGAATTTGTACCAACTGGACAGTTAATCAAGTTTACTATTTGAAAGTGCTGAAAAGGCTGCATGAAAAAGTAGACAACCTGAACTTTTCACCAACAATTCATGGCTCTTGCATCACGACAATGCACCAGCTCACATGGCACTGTCTGTGAGGGAGTGTTTAGCCAGTAAACAAATAACTGTATTGGAACACCCTCCCTACTCACCTGATCTGGTCCCCAATATCTTCTTTCTTTACATGAAGATAAAGAAAATATTGAAAGGGAGGCATTTTGATGACATTTAGGACATCAAGGGTAATATGACGATAGCTCTGATGGCCATTCCAGAAAAAGAGTTCCAAAATTGCTTTGAAGGCGCTGGCGTCAGTACATAGCTTCCCAAGGGGAGTACTTCGAAGGTGACCATAGTGATATTCAGCAATGAGGTATGTAGCACTTTTTCTAGGATGAGTTCGAGAACTTAACTGTCAGACCTCATATGTAAGGTTATATTAAGTCGGCCAACAATTTGGCAAAGAGTATGACCAAGGTAATACATGTGGCTACAAATGGCTACTAAGATAACTGACACTTTTTAATACCATTTTTGTTTAAGTATTTGTGCTTGCCCCACACAGGCTGAAACTGTTAACAGTTCCAATCCATAATTTATTTACTCTATGATATTAAGTCTGAAATTAACACAGAGCAATTCAACTTAAATGTGGTACTTCAATACCACTAGATGCTACATTGTTTGATTTTAAACCCTGGTTTATCATTTAAATCATTCAGAATGATTTGCTCAGACAAATCATATCTGCTGAAGCTACCTTGTCTGTTTCTTAGACTCACATACCGAAAAAACACAGGAATGTTATAGGAACAACAGCTACAAAATTTAAAAAAAACACAATTATACATCTTGATTATTTTTTTAAATTACTAATTGCCTGCTAAACTAACTCAGCAAAATTGGAAAACAAATAAAAAATAAATGAGATGGCTTATGAAGGCCATAGCTTTGGTGACAACTTAGAACCAAACTTTAGATCTGCAGTTGATCCAGACCTACATGGTTTGCTCATGCCTCATGTTCCCATTTATTTGCAGGGTTTTATGGCGACAGCATATTCCTCACTCATTGCACACATGACAGAAACCTAGAAGGGAAAAATGCAGGCAAAATTCTTCAGAAGACACTACGCATGTATGATAAATTTAATTCATTATACATTGTATATTTGTGGATACTTTATACATATTGACTTTGGAAAGAGGTATTCCAAGACCAAAAGTTTCCTAAAGGGAAATTGCTCAAATTACGGTTTTCAAGACAACTTTCAGGGAACAGGGAGAATACGGCTATAAATGTTTCAATACTTATTAGGTGTTATGTACTCATATTCCCATAGCATCCTTTCTCATACTTAAAGAGTAGCTCAGATGTTGATCTTCAAAACAAATTTGAGGCTGACCGTGTCCATGTAGCAGAAAATAAACTTGGATAATTTCTTTGGTGATGGATCTCTAAGGATCACAGGAAAGCTTTCTTATGGAGATCATTTTCAGAATTTCAGCAGTATTTAAGAGCTACACTTCAAATATAGTATTTTATGTAACTAGTTTAGGCCAGATTTTTATAAAATGGTTTAAAAAAACAATCTTCCCATAGGTCTTTACCTGTACATCTTCACCGGCATTGTATTTCCCTTCTATTTCTTTGCCTAGTTCACCTTCTGGCAGCTTAAGATCCTCACGAACTTCACCGGTTTCTGTCAGCAGGGAAAGGTAACCATCCTGAATGCAAATCAGCTATCAAAAGAAATTATATCATTTGCACTGATTAGATTATACCCACTACTTTGTCATATTGACATAATTAAATTGAAATATACATTCATTAGTATAAGTACACAGTAAGACATTAATATATTCTTGGTGCTTAAAAAAGTTAGACATACAAAAGTATAAAATATGTACAGACTAAAAGTGTTAAGTTCACTCTTCCCTGCACTTCCCCCCTTTCCCAAGTCTCTCTGCATTATTAAACAGTTTAGGCTTCTTTATAGTGTATCCTGAAGGATTTACATTTAGGTACACAACACAAATATAGTTATTTAAAAAACAGCATAAGTATTTTCCAGCAAGTTTTCACTTAATAACATGTCTTAGAAATCATTCCAAATTGGAAAATACGGGTCTATCTTTGTCTCTTTTATCACTTTACAATTGCATAGATACACTGTAACTGATTTAACCATTTTTCCATTAATGGTTATAAAGGTTATTTTTAATTTTTCATGATTACAAACAATGTTTTATAATTTCAATATGAACAAAGTAGAAACTTTTTAGTCTCCAACTTACTAACAATGCTAGATTTTTTAAAAAAATGACAAACACTAGCTTGCTGATGACAAAATGAAACAAACCCAATCATTAACCTACTTTGCAAAAGGCATGGTTTTGATATAATTGAATTTCTTTTGTTACAGGCATGAGGAAACAGCTCATGTATGAGCTCAGGCATGAGGAAAAGGCTGCACTCATGTATTCTAAAAGCATGTATACCATCAGTGTGCCTAGAATTCTAACAGGTTTTATAGAAGGCAATCATCCAGCATACCAGCCAGATGTTAACACTGACATACACAAAAGGGGTCAAAGACACGGTCCTGGAACCGTTACTATGATATAGCACAGGCACGACACAGGGGAGAGCGTCAAGTCTCCTCTCTGGCATGGCCATGTCTGGCTATGGCTTTCCAGAGAAACCCCAGCTACCACAGAAGATTTCAGTTTTGCACATGTCCAAAATGTCAAAAACAAACAAAAAAATCTACCCTACAAAGCAACCACACTTCTAATTAATCTTTATGTCCCTCAAGTGCTAGTGAGGTTGCTGGGAGAGGAGTGAGGAGTAAGGCAGTTGATGCAGTAGTATAATTGTTAAACGATTAATTATAGACTCACAAGGCAGATCTTTCTGATTTCGGCTCTTTTACCTGAAGTGGAACTTGTCTATTCAAGGTTCCCAGTGTCATTACTGACTGAAACATAGAAGCCAAATAATACTGGTATTTTTATATTAATTTATATAATGGTGGTGCTTTGTTTTTTGAGTTAAGAATTGGTAAAAAAAAAAAAAATTCTGGGATGAAATATAAAGCATTTCAAATATAAAAATGTATAGCTATATTATAAATATCTTGTAAAAATGTATTTATGTTTGTTAAATATTTTACTAACAAATATTGCTTTATGAAATAAAATTAAAATTTTCAAAAATAAAATTAAGGACAGAAAACAAAAATAATGAAAACGAATAATTATTTGACCTTTCTTAAATTATTTAAAAATTTTCAGATATACAGAAAAGTTACAAAAATAATGCAACAAAATCCCATATCTTTTACCTAGATTCATCCATTGTTAACATTTAACCACATGTGCATATTTTTCTGTCTCTGTATATATGGAATATATAAAACACATATCACACACATTCTTATTTTCTTATTTTTACTGAACCATTTGAGAGTAAGTTTCACATATCATGACTCTTTAGCAATAAATATTTCAACGTATTTTTCCTAAAATCAAGGGTATACTCTTAAATGACCAGTTTATTTTTCAAAATCAGGAAATTCAATATTGCTAAAATATTTTTCAATATATAAATTTGCTAATTGTCCCAATGCTGTCTTTGATAACAACTTCTTCCTCCCGCCTCCAGGAACATACCTTGTATTCATCTGGCTGTTATGTCAGTTTAGTCTCTTTAAAACTGAACAGTCCCTTGCCCTGTCTTTCATGACATTTTTGAAGAGCACAGGTTCACTGTATTATAGAATGTTCCTCATTTTGGGTTTGTCTAATTGTTTTCTCATGATTTTGGGGAGGAATACTACATAAGTGATCCTCTAGAGTATCATATCAAGAGACAAATTATGTCAATTTGTGCTATTACTTGTGATATTAACTTTGATCATTTGGAGGGAGTATATGCCAGATTTTCCCACTCTAAATGTATACCATTTTCCCCTTTGTAATTTGTAATCTTAAAAAAAAAAAAAAAAAAAGCTAATGGTGCCCTTGCTGAGTTTTAAGCATATTTTTTATGCAATTTTTTCCATATTCTCCCAAAGCCCTCTCTGACTATAGAGTTAGGAGGAGAAGATGGTGAAGAGACAGTTATAAGTGAATTTTAAGTATTTCCTTCTGATCCTTTACCTTTAAAGAAATGTACTCATTTGATAATTTTAAGATGCTTTAGAACAATTTTTTTTTTTTTTTTGGTAGAGACAGCAGGTAATTTGTTTGTAGCAAGCAGGGAAACAATAGAGGGAGGGTCAGAAAATTTTTAATAGAGGAGTTAGGCATGCAGTGGTGTACCACGCTGCTGACTGCCAAATGAAATTTTATTATATCCCCAAAATACGGTGCCAGGATGTGGTATATCTATTATTTCCTCCTAAAACAACCCAATGTATGGTGTTATTTCTCCCATAGGTGCTATTTTTCTCCATAGGGCTCCTTGGAGAAATGAATAATTCCAGGTCCAGAGCAGGAAGCATACAAGATGAACCTGGAGTGAGCTGTTACACTAGAAAGCATGTGCTATCAAAGACCACTAGGCCCATACTACAAAGAATGTGGGGCCAACACAGGACAATTTGAAAATCGGTAAGTATAATAATAACTACAATGGACTGAAATGCAAATATGGTTAAAATTCATAGTGAAAAAAAAAAACCACCCCAAAACATGTGATTGGTCATCTTCAGTGAATATTAGGGAAACAACTCATTTTGAAAACTAGCAATTAAAGGGAAAGAATCAAGTATTTTATACTGCCTTTTCTATTATATATTGTACCACAGGGCAAACAAACAAAAAATGGTGAAGGGAAGTTTCTCTTTATAAAAGTGTTCTGGGAAAAAAAGGAGGAATGATAGATAATTTTGTCTCTCCTAATAAATTAATGGGTTGTGGCAATTATCATATCTCTAATAACATCACAAAAAGAGAAACAGTCAGACTTATTTACCTGATGGTTGCACAGAACATCACCTATGGAGTAGTTTGTATTAAAGAAAGAAGAGGAAGAAAATAAAAATCTAAACTGTTATCTGATCAAGCCTCTACATCTAATTATCAATTTTCAGGAAATATATGGGACAGAGGAATATGTTAAACAACAAGGAAATGCAATTAGCAAAATGCAGACTGTGGAAAGTCTACAGAGTAAATGATATAGTCCATCAAAAAAGTGAAGAGGGAGGGCCGGCCGAGTGGCGTGGTGGTTCAGCGGCCCCAGTTCGGGTCCCACATATGAGGGTCAGTGACACTGTCCTCCAAAAAAAAAAAAAAAAAAAAAATGAAGGGGGAGAGAGTGGGGGAAGGGAGGAAAGAAAGAGAACGCCAGTGCATGAGACAGGAGAACCAATAGATTAAAATGGATTTAAGAGATACACCAACAATTTCAATGTGAGGATTTTATTTAGCTCCTGATTTAGACAAACTATAAAATAAAAACAATAGCCGTCATATCCAAAAAGCAAAAAAAAAAAAAAAAAAAAAAAAGGACAATTAGGAAATGTAGATATTGATTGGATATTTAAAGATATTAAGGAATTATTAATTTTTTAGGTGCCATAGTATTTAAAAATTTTTTTTTATAGTTCTTATCCTTTAGAAATGTATAACAAAATATTTTCAAAAGAAATGATAAATGATATAATATCTGATATTAGCTTCATAATAATCAAAAGGTAGAGGGTACAGGAAGAAAAAAATAGGTTGTAGGGTATAGATGAAATAAGACTGCCTAATTATTGAAGCTGAATGATGAGTATATGCAGGTCATTATATTTTGAAAATTTCCACAATAAAAATAAAGATGCTATGGTATGTCAGAATTCTAGACAGCATTGTAACCACTAAATGGTTGGAGCCCCAGGGAGCTGAAGAAGCAAGGCATGAACTAAAAGGAAGGATGTGGGGAGAGTTAATGACTACAGACTCTGTCCATGATATGTCAGAATAAGAAAGAACATTGAAAAGGGGGAATTATAGAGAAACTTTATTTGCCTGTATCTGTATTATTGGAATATACCAGAAAGCTGGAGAAGGCATATAATCACTACAGGTGCCTTCTTAAACCTAATTTCTGAATTTAATTTCATTCCTCAATCTATTGCAATCAGACTTGTAAGGCCTCTTCCTTTCTATTTCTTCCTTTTCCTCTTCCCCCAGCCTCTCAGGCAACTTCCTTAGAGCTGCTGGTCCTCGGTGGAGACCTGATGCTGGATCATTATTATTATAAAAGCTAAGCAAATAACACTGTCATCAATTGGAGCCATCTTCTAACCCACCAAGCCATGAAGTTGGGTGTATGCACAGCCGCACTCCATCATCAAGTGGAAGTAGCATATATGAGATCAACTTGAGCAGGTCCTAAAGGCACAAACAAGTTGTATGAGAAGTGGCTCAGACTGAGAAAGCACCTCTGCTACACCAACAACTTCTCCCTCAATTTATCCCAATGGCTTTATAGGGAGTGCCCCATGACCTGCTGACTGAAAAGGAGAATACTGTCAAATGGTTTCTAGATGGTTATGCATGATCTGATGAAACTTCAGAGGTGTCCCTGAAAGACGGTGGGGGTAAGAGTCTCATGCACTGGACGTGAAAGAAGAGAGAACCAGAGGTTTGGATTTACATTGATTATGGGCAATGTCTAAGTGTTTGGAGGGAAGGTTAAGGCCACTGAAAGAACAATACAGAAAAATTGGTGACAATTAGGTGTGGGAAAGTGGTATGTGGAAGGACTCCTCCAAAGAGTTAGAGAATGTGCCCAAATGAATGCTTTCTAACAGGGTTCTGCTACAGAGAAGACAGATAATTAGGTGGACAAGATGATTCTGTGAATATCTTTCAGCTTATTTTTGTAGTCTTCCCAGTCCTTGCTCAATTGGCCTATGAAGAAAATGGCCATGGTAGCATGGGCTCAGTGACATAAACATTCTCTCACCAAAGCTGATTTGACTAAAGCACCACTGAGTACCTCACAGCAGAGACCCATAGAGTCCTTGGTATAGCACCATTCCCCAGGGGTTAAAGCCTGGTAACACTGTACCCCTTCCATCATGGAAGAGGCAGCACCATTCCCCAGGGGTTAAAGCCTGGTAACACTGTACCCCTTCCATCATGGAAGAGGCAGCAGCAATTTGTACTCATTGCATTTGATTCTTACTCTACAGATGGATTTGCCTCCCCGGCCTGCAGTGCTTCTGCTAAAATCTCATCTGGGGATTCATAGAATGCCACATTCCTATCAGTATTGCACGTGGGATCATTTCCGACTAAAACCCTTACTTGACAGGCAAAATAAAAAGGACAATGCTCAGAGAATTCACTGGTCCATGTGCTCCATCTTTCTAAAACAGCTTGCCTGAGTGCATTGGCCTATTGAAGGTATCATCTTTGCCACCTGCTGGGTGATAGTTTGTAGGCCTAGGCACTGTTCTACAGTTTGCAATACATTTCAATATATGGTACTATTTCTCCCATAGGTAGAATATACAAGTCTAGGGACCAAAGGCTGTGGCTCTTCTCACTATTACCCTTACTGATACTATAGCAAAATATTTGCTTCTTGTCCCCACCATACTGGAATCTGCTGGTTCACAAATTTTTTATTCCCAAAGAAAGGCTTCTTCTACCAGGGAACACAAAGATTCCACAGAACAGGTAAAAATTATAAAAAGACTTTAACCCCAAGGAACTGATAGCATCATTACCTTCTTTGTTGTTGCTCTTTTTTTTAAGTTGCAACAACAATATTCAACTCGCATATTCCAATATCCAAAAGGCATACCACTTATTTGAAGAATACACTAGGATTTAATATTCATACGTTTTGCAATTCACCAATAATCCAATATACTGGGGGTGTCAAAAAATGTATATAAGTGAACACTTTGGTCAACGTTGCTCAAGTCTGGACGCTGATGGTAACCACTTTGAGCACTTCTTGTAATTGCAGAAGTCAAATGTTACTTGTATTCATCTTTTGTTATCGGCATATACTGAGTATTACAATTTTAATAGGTTTTTACTTTCTTAAAATGTGTATATACTTTTTTGGCACCCTCTGTATACTTAAACATATCCTGTAGCTATTAGCTTTCCTTCTGGAAAATGGTCTTCAGATAACAGGTAAAACTTTAGTAAATGCAGAAACGATAGTTTCTATATTTAAAAATTTGGGGATTCCCAAAAGTGTCTGGATACGTATACATTTTATACCATTACTGAGACCCACAGAACTATAACTACTTTTGGAAGGAGTAATGGAAATTAGCCATTCTAATCCTAGCTACATCATACAGTGGAAGTCAGAAGACAATTTTTCTTTTATTCTAAACTCATTTTAAAATACATATAATTAAAATTGTAAATATTAATACATTTCTATTCCTAAACAAAGATTTACTTTTTAATTATTATAATGTGTGTGTATATAAATATATATATACATATATATATTTTCATTTTAGCTGACTGCCAAACTGGCACTTGAAATACTGAAAAAAGCAAATACAAAGGACTTCATGTAGCCAAATAATAAGTAAGAATTTAATCAAGGCACTTGGCTAGGTGAATGAAGACCACTGTAGCACAATAAATATAACTGGAAAGGCTCACAGAGCTCATTATTTTAAATGAGCAGAAATAAGTATTCTATGGTGACTTGATAATGAAGGGATGTGATCACTGAGTATTTACTATGCAAGGCACTGTTCTAAACATTAACTAATTAAACCTCACAATGATTCCATGAGTTGTTTATGATTCTTATTCCCATTTTATAAATAAGGAAAGGAAGGCAAGAGGTAAAGTAGCTTGCCAACCAAGGTCACACAGTTAATGCCAAAGAAAGAATTTGGACCCAGATTGTCTGGGTCAAGTCATTCTCTTACCCACGCTGCAGTACAAACTACATACCAAAGGCTGGAACTAGAGTGAAGCAAGTGAGGCACTCGTCTCGGGTGTAAAATCTTAGGTGGCACCAAAAAGAACCATCAGTGATCAGATAAGTATTTTAATGCAATATTTTAAAGAAAAATAGAATTAGTGTAAACATTTCATAATGAACAAAATATCAAAATTTTAAACAAAGACAGAACCACAATTATTGATTTTTCCTTTTGCCTTAGGCTCCTACGTGGCGTGGCATTGTTACTGGTCCTGTCTTTATTTAAAATTTTGTGCTCTAGGTTAGGGGGCTTACTAACTTATATCCTTCACCCTAGTATGGGCCCTGCAACAACCCAAAACAAAACCCAAGTAAAATTTTTCCTTTATGTTAAATCTTGAGCTCTAATCAATGATTGACTAAATTGATCATAGCAGTAATTATCTGAACTACTGATACCATCTTTCTGAAACCCTCAAAGGCAAAAGCCTTCTATGTTTTTTGTTTGTTTGTTTGTTTTTTTGAGGGCAGTGTCACTGGCCCTCATATGTGGGACCTGAACCGGGGCTGCTGGCTTCCTAAGCCAGCGCTTAACCACTGCACCACTTGGCGGTCCCAAAAGCCTTCTATGTTTAATGCATATTAATGAATATTATGAATACTGACTATTCAAAACATTCACATGTTAAGGATGAAAATAAAAATCCATTTGAGGCAAAAGAAAATTCTATGCTTGTCTAAATTAGGTGCTTCAAGAATAATGGAATGATTAAGTGGAATTTTTATACAGGAAAAGGGGGTACAGAAAATAACTGCTCTTTGGTATATATTCTCTTAGGAGGTAATTATGGGGTACATTTTCTCATTTACTCCTCACATTATCCCTCTTTTGGAGATAGAAAGAGTGAGGCTTAGAGTGGTTGTATAATTTATCTAAGGTCATCCAGCACGAAAGTACTAGAACTGGATCCAAACCCAGACCTGCTAGACTAAAACAACAAAACAAAAAACAAAACCTATTATACTAAGAAAATTCAATGTTCTACAAAGACTCCAAAGCAACCTAGAAAACATTTATAAGTGGGAAAGTGAAAATATAACACTGCTTATTAGACTAAAACCATGTAAAAATATGCTTACATGTGGACACAGAGTAAAAGGAAATCATTGGGTAATTACAGCTGATGGTAACATTCTTTAAAAATTATACAGTATAATAAAAGGTATAAAAGGAAATCAGTTTAACTGGATAAAACAAATCTAAGTGTCATACTCACATTTTTCACTATGTAAAAAGAACAGAAAAGAGTTCCATACATGGTATGCTTGATACAGAAATTGAAGACTTTCAAAAAAAGACTTTAATTATGATTAGTCTGAGCTCCCACATCCTATGAGGTCAATGGTTTGGTTACTATCAATACTCCAAACAGCAAAATGCTATCATTAAACATGACCTATCCAAATGTATAATTGGAACAAAAACTTGAAGTTTATACCTATAATTTAACAAAAGGTTACAGCATGGTCACTGAATATAAATAAAACTATTACATAATTTTTGTATTTTCTTCACCACATTCAGTAACCATGTATTTTTTTCCTGTATATTTAAGACTTTTAACTTATTTCCCTATTTAAAAATAGCAAAATCTGACTCACATTCATTAATACACAAACTCAGTTGTTGGAACATGAATTCCAATAATTTCTTGAAAGTCTTAGGTCTGATAAGTGAAAAGAAATAAAACATCTGGGAAGGAGTTATCTAAAATGGAAATATTTTACAACAAAGAGGATAGTAATTTTATTAACATTAAACGTATTCAGTCACAATATACAATTCCTTGGTTCGAGAAACAGTAAGAAGTGTTCAACTTTTCAAAAATTCAACCCTGTTTACAAAAATAGCAACTAGAATAATACTAAACAAGGTACAAGTGTTAACTATAACTATCTGTCCAATTTCTAAGATAAATGGTGACTAATAACTGGTTAGAAAAACCTACAAATCTACTACTGGCTTTTGTCAAATTACAATTGATAGTAGAATGTATTCCCATCTTTAAGAAAACAAGCATTCTAAAGGAAATTAGTACTTACTTGATAATCATTTCTCTTAATATTGGGAACATCCATGTTGTGCGTAGAAGGGCAAATATCTTCATATTTTTTGCCAGTGAAAATATCAATTCCAACAAGGTGAACCTCACAAAGAAGGGAGAACAGGAGACCTGTTTAATCTTTGCCAAGGATATCACTCATTACACACACGGGAGCACAATACCAATGCTGATTAAGACAGATTCTTTCTCCTTTCAAGGTCATTTAATTTTACTTTCTTTAAAAAAAATGTAGCGGTCCTACTTGAGAAGCGGCAAACAACTAAACAGTTGTTTATGACATATACATGACATATCAAGACCCAAATACTATACAGTGCAGTCATTCAATTATAAAAGTGCCTAAATAAGATGAACTTAGTTAGAATGATGTTAGAACGGCGTTTCTCATCTGTGAACCGAACCGAGCTAACTCCCTGGGCGTCAGGAAAGTTTCAGTTCCCAATGAATGAAATGTGGTAAGATCCCAAGAAGGAAATGCCACCTTTCAGTATTCAAAACGAGAGTCGAACACCCACAGGAATTGTAGCAGAAGAAAAAAACAAAAAAAGTGCTTCTTACGAAGTTCTAAGCACAGAAATCTCACCTCCTATAATGTAACACAAACGCTCACACTCTGAACGCAACGCCAGGCCTGGGGCAGGGCGCTTACCTTGGCATGGCCGTGCTTTCCGGTTTTGGAAGTTGACATCTCCACGATTTTGCACGGCCGCCCTTTGAGCACCACGAAGCCGTTTTTGCGCAGGGCCGAGCACTGCATAGGGTACGTGCTGGAAGCCCCAGCATCTCCGGTGGTGAAGTCAATTTCATCCGCCATGGTGGGGGCTGCGGAGATGGCAGCTCGTCGGAGAGAACTACGCCAAAAAAAAAAAAAAAAAAGTTTGTTTGCTTTTTCGCCATGGGGACCCGGGTCACGGAAAATCTCATTTCGGGCCGGTCGCGTGCCAAGCGCACCGTGGATCTAGTATTTTGGCGTCTGTGGAAGACCCACCCAAGCACAGGGGCCACTTTCGAAGTCTGGCCTCTCCAAACTTTTCCATCCATTGGCAGGGAGACGGGGAAGGACGCCGCAGGGAGCGGGGTGGGGGGTGGGGAGCGCCCGCCCGGGGGGCTCCCCAGGCAGGGGGCCGCCAACCCCGGCCCCCGCCGTCCCGCCGCAGGGGGCGCCGGCGACCTTCCCGCCGGGCGCCGCGCCGCCCGGCTCCCCACTGCGGGGGGCCCAGCGCAGGCCGCGCGTCCCCGCCGAGGATGCGGGGAACCGCACCAGGCCAGCAGCACCTGGCCCTCGCGCATCCGGCGGCGGCGCGGCATCCGCGGCCGCTCAGGCGCCCCCTCGTCCAGCAGGCATCCTCGGCCGGCTCGGCCCCGCATGGGCCTGAGCCCTGGCGAGTCCCGCGCTCGCCTCCGCTCTCCCATCCGTCCTCCTCCTTCCCTCGGTAGGGCTCCCGTCGCCTTTCCCGGCCCTGCCTCGCTCCGGTCCCCGCCCCGCCAGTTTTCCCCTAGGTCCTCACCTTTCAGCCAAGAAAGAGCTTCTTTCGCTTGCGTACCCGCGTGGGTCCCCTACAGCGGCGGCGACGGCGGCGGCGGCAACGGTGGCGGCCGCGGTTGTTCCAAGAGACGGGGCGGGGCCGCCACACTTTCCACACCCCGGCCTCCCCGCCTTTTCCCGCCCCCCACCGCAGCCCCATTTCCGGGATAGGTCCGGCGCGTCCCAGGCACCGCCTTCCCAGGCTCCCATTGGCTGCAAGGTTCCAGCGGCCCCGCCCAGTCACGTGAAGCGCGCGCTGGCTACCCCACGTGCTGCGGATTAGTGCACTTCCGGCGTGAAGTGCACTTTCTGGAGGCGCATTGCTGAGGGAAAATTCGCTGGCAAAGAAATGGGCTCCCGCAAAGTTTTAGACGTTTGTTGAGTTCAGGTTTCAGTGGAAGTGGATGGGAATCAGGCCACGGTGGCCCCTGCCCTCCCGCGCGTGCCGCGTGTCACGTGTCTGTTGTCAGAGTTCCAACGGCAAGCGAACTCAATGGGTGCCCGTCGTGGCTGCGGAGGAAACTTTGGGTTCGAACTTCTGGCCCTTCTTGCAGCCCCCCCTTGGTGGTCCAACCGCCTTGTGCCTAGAGGAAGAGTCCAAGTGCTGTATTTTATTACCCAGAGGTGCACCGCATGCTCTGGAGAGAACCCCACCCAAGATGACTTCATAGCAGGGACTTCCCCTGGGTGCCTTGCCCACTCTCCAGGGTGGGAACTCGTGAGACCCACTCGAAATGAAAAGCAGCGGTGACATGACCCAACACGTCTCCCTCCAGAAGCTGTCACGGAGCTGTGAAAGCACGTGGATGTCTAACTCCTACCACCCAGTCCCGTCCAGAACTCTGTTCCGCCTGACTCAGCGCGTTCCTCCTGGCGTTGGCATTTCATCGAGTTAGAGATGTGTCTGCCCTCCTTAGAATGGTTGGGCTGTCTGTCGCTAGCAGAGACTTGTATAGGGTTAAGGACCAAGGTTCTTAACAACAACAAAAAAATGTGTGGCTTTTTTCATGGTTTCATTTCACAGCCCACCACATTTTCCCACCTTGGAGAGGGAACCTCCACACCGCAGCGTACCTGGCCCTGTGATTTTGTGTTGCTGTCTCATGAACAGTCATATTTCTCACATTCCTATGTGGCTCTACAGTTTACAGATAGTTGACACAGGCTGGGTAACTTTGTTTTTTGTTTTGTTTTGTTTTGTTTTTGAGGGCAGTGCCACTGGCCCTCATATGTGGGACCCGAACCGGGGCCGCTGGCTTCCCAAGTCAGCGCTTAACCACCGCGCCACTCGGCCGGCCCGTGATGCTGGGGAACTTAACCTTTGCAATAAACAAGTGAACTCCCATAAACAGCTCAGCCTCGAGCTAATATAGCCAGATTAGAATCCTGGTTCAGGAGCCCACTGCTTTTCCTTACATCACCTAACCTTTCCTGTCTATTGTTTGCTAATATTTAAAGAGTATGCAAGGATGTAGTGAATTAATCGCCTTATGTACATTGTTTAATCTTGACTGTTACTCTCTTTCAATCTCGTTTATTAAGTTATAATTTATACAAAATAAACGTTACCATTTTTAGTTACATGAGTTTTGAAGAACATAGACATTGATGTAAATACCACTATAATCAAGATATAGAATATGTACCATTTTTAGTTACATGAGTTTTGAACAACATAGACTTTTATGTAAATACCTCTACAATCAAGATATAGAATGCTTCCTTATTCCAAAAGTTTTCTCCTGCCCTCTTCTGGTCAGTCCCTTCCACCACAGGCAGCCCATGGTAATCATTAATAACTATTCTTTTATTTACATTTTTAGTTGTGGAAAATGGCAGATGAACATTAAGTAATTTGCCCCAAGTCACACAGCGAGCAAGTCAGAAGACCAAGATTGAACTCTAGCCAGTCTGGCTCCACAAGCACTGCTTTAACTACCACCATATAGTGCATTCACATAAGATTTGGATTTGGAATCAAATGATCCAGCTTCATTCATTCAATAAATGCAGTTGATTCTAGTGAAGTCACTGGAACACTAAATCAGTAAATATTAAACGATTGCTCCGAGGAGAAATGCAAATTTAGATTCCTGTAAGCCTTTGGTCACAACATTTTCATCAACTGACCAATGTATCATCTTGTATTATATGTGTTTATTTAATATATGTTGAATCATTAACATTAAACTCGCAGCCAACAGCACTACAAGTCATGTCCAAAGGAGGCTTATCTAACATATATACGTTCTCTGTAAGGCACATCACACCTTTCTTGCGCTTAAAAACACTAGACAGCACTTCAGCATTATGCTCGGGGACCATTTTAAACAGCCAAATCACCAACAAAAGTCACAAAAATGTGAAAAAGTGGCACTGCTAGACTGACAAAAAAACCTCGTGTACCATTTGACAGTTGAAAAATAGAAGGCAGGGCACTGCCTTGTTTGACCTCAGTCAGGACAGTATGTGTTGCATGACTCAAATCTTTCACTGTTCTCTGCATGTCCACAGATGATTGTGAAAGCATCTCAAGTATTGATGTTGGGGTTACAAGTAAATTTATCCAGTAGGGAAATTCATAAATATGGAATTCACAAATAGTGTGGATTGACTGTTTTCATTTTAGCACCCTTACTGCTGAAATTGTCATGTTGACCAAGACATCCTCTTGTTTTTTAAGTACTTGAAGTCTAGTCCAGGATACAAGCTGGCATTTTAGCAGATATAATACATGCTACGAAAGAAATAACTGTAGGATGCTGAACAACATCTAGTCTAGGTGTTGTTCAATTGAAATATAACGCAAGCCACATATAATTTTGAGTTTTCTTGTAGCCACATTAAAAAAGTAAAAAAAGATGAAATTAATTTCATTAATATATTTTAAAATTTAACCCAGTACATCTAAAATATTATTTCACATGTAACCAGTATAAAAATTATTAATAAGGTTATTTTATGCTAACTCTTCAAAGTCTGGTATACAGTACATCTCAATTCAGACTAGCCACATTTTAAGGGCTAGTAACTATGTGTGACTGGTGGTTATCATATTGGGCATCACAGATATAGAAGTCTTGATACTGCCTCTCTGGGAGTGATATCTTAATATGACATCTGAAAAATGAGTAGTAAGCAATGAAGAGGGGTTTGGAAAAGGCATTTTTAGGTAAAGGGATTGGGGGTACAAAAACCTGTGACAGAATTGTGGCATCATTCTGGATGACAATTGATTTAATGTGACTGGTACAGTTGTAAAAAGAGATTGGTGAATCTGGATTTTCTCCCAAGGGCAATAGAAAAATTTATAAATGTCATATTATAGCCTGCCTGTCTGTCCCCATGCACCTCTCCATAAAGACAGATCACTACTTCAATATTATGCTTACTGTATGTATCCCCACTTGGTGCCAAAAGATGACCAGTTAGTTAATGACGGGTAAGTTTTGTCAAGGTAGAAACTACCTAAGCCAGACATGGCCGCGTGGGTGCCCGTGGGGGCCCGCGGGGACCAGTGGGTGCCACAGGAAGAATCACAAATTGACAGAAATAGGACATAGATCCCTTGCTTCAGGTTCTGGCAGCCTGCCTGTGAAATGACCTATTGATGTGATAATACCTATCCTCCGTGCATTCTTATCAGTAAGCCTTGGCAGAGGAAGCTTCTGTCTCTTAAGAGATGCATGACAATAACCTCATGGGACCTCTGGTAATGGCAGTTTGCAGGCTTGGGAAATTAGCCCAGAGATTAATTCTTGGGTGTGAGACTCACAGACCATGGAAGCTACATTGATCTTTGCTTATGTGTAAGATAATAAAAGGAACAGTCAGGCCCGATTCGGGGCTCCAGTCCACGAGGCTGAAGTCCCCTGGCCCCAGCTGCATTTTTCTCTCTTATTTTGCGTGTCTCTCTTTCTTAACCTTTTGCCATCCCTTCTCAACTGCCACCTACCCTGTCGTGCGGGACACGGCATATAAATAGCACACAGAAGAAAATGACATGGATGGATTTTTTATTTAGAAAGACCATTCTGATTATGATATGGATAATTTATTAGGGGGAGAAAATATTGGAAATAGGAAACCAATTAGGAAGAAATAGTTAATGTTGTTGAACAAAGATGGTGACTGTGAGAACACAGAGAAGACAGATTCAAGAGAATTACAAGGGAAGATGGAAAGAATGTCCTAAGTAATATTTGAAGTCTAAACGGGAAGGGAGACACTAGGTATGAAGAAGAGGAAAGCATCAAATTAACAATTTGGGGGGAATGGTGGTACCATTAATTGAGATAGAAAATATAAGAGAAAAAACAAGTTTTCATGGAAAGTTGAGTTCATTTTTGGCCAAATAGAGTTTAAGACTCTTGTGGGAGGGAGAAAGATACCTTAAATAAAGACATTTGTGAATCACCAGTATAAAGATGATGGTTAAAGCAAAAACAAGAGACTCTCTTCAGCTTTAAGGACACACACAGAGTGAAAGTAACAGTATGTAAAAAGACATTCCATGCAAATAGAAACCAAAAGAAAGCTAGGGTAGTTATACATATATCAGCTGAAACAGACTTTTAGACAGAGACTGTAATAAGAGACAAAGAAGGTCATATAATGATATAGAGTCAATCCAACAAATGGGTATAACATTTGTAAATATTTATGTACCTAATATAGTGTTGAGGGCCAACAGCCTCCCAGTGTCTGACAAGGTCACATTGCCACGTTCAGCGCTGAATGTTTGGGGTCCTGTCCTATGGTTGGTCATGTAATATCTCCTACATCTATGAACCCATGTGCCTTTCCTCCTATAGGAGACAATACACTCACTACATTTGTGACAAATTCCTGTGGTACCCTGATGATAGCTGGCTGTGTAAGCCAATGACGGGGCAAGATTTCCTAGAGATATTGGGGACTCAAGCCCCTTGGAAAAAGAAACTCCCTAAGACAGGCTACAGCCCGAGGGGACCCCTGAACTGAGATATTGGGGGCTTAGGCCCCTTGAAAACTGAGGCACAGACCTCTGGCCACTTAGGCCAAACAGCCTGCCTGTGAGAAGTCCTGAGTTCACTTGCCAAAGATAATCAGTGAAAAGTCTCCTCAGAGGCCAAAGGTCTCCAGGCCATGAGAATTCCAGGCAGCTTGCTGACCATGGGGTATGTTAATCAACAGCCTTGTGTGAATTCTTTTGCCTTGTGCCTTGTTGCAGCAACCGACACTGAAGCTTTGACTGAGAAACAGATGCAGCCCTCAGTAGGATAAGAGAGGTGTGAGACCCCTTTGGTTGCTAGGTATTGTATTTATATAGGAATAAGACTTTAGATGCTTTTACCCTAAACACAGTCACTGCTAGTCTTTTAGTAATAATTCAAGTGTACTCCCTGTGAGTCCAGCTGCTGGAATTTGGGATAATGGCTAGGTAGTCATGGTAACCACTCTTTAGGAGATATATAGAGATAAGTCTATCCTTAATATAAGATAGTCATGATAAACATTCTTTGGATGATAGACAGAGACTGGGTCTGGGTCTCATATAGGTTATCACGGGCCGACCGAGTGGCGCCGTGGTTAAGCGCTGGCTTGGGAAGCCAGCGGCCCCGGTTCAGTCCCACATGTGAGGGCCAGTGACACTGCCCTCAAAAAAAAAAAAAAAAAGAGCCGGCCGAGTGGCGCGGTGGTTAAGCGCTGGCCTAGGAAGCCAGCGGCCCTGGTTCGGTCCCACATATGCGGGCCAGTGATACTGCCCTCAAAAAAAAAAAAAAAAAAAAAAAAGTCATATAGGTTATCACAGTGAAAGACAAGATAATCCTTTAATGCAAGAGTAAGTCACAGTGCACCCTGGAGAGAGCACTTACAGGGGTGTAAAGACTGTGTGAATCCTGGGAAATAGAAACCACCAAGCTCATGTGAAATGCTTTGTGATTGAGGTAATGGTCAAGAGTCCCTATAAAGCGGACATGTTATTACATTAAAGTGTGACACTCCTGCGAAACTCTTTCGGGTGTCTCCACTCTCTTTCTTTCTTCCTCTCTCTCTTCTTTTTTCCTTGCTGACTCTGTCCCACCCAAGGGAATCCCTGGTCCTCGTGGGGGCTGACTCCCCGCAATATAGGAGCACCTAAATATATAAAGCAAATATTAATAGACCTCAATGATACCACAAAAATACAAAGGATCAGAAGAAACTCTATGAACAATTATATGCCAACCAACTGGGCAATCTGAAGAATGGATAAATTAATAGAAATATACAACTTACTAAGACTGAATCATGAATAGAACAATCAGAGCAGACATATTACTAATAAGTTGGGCTGAATCAGTAATCCAAACCTCCCAACAAAGAAAAGTTGGCTTCACTGGTGAATTCTGCCAAACATTTAAAGAATTAATAGCAGTTTTTCTCAAACTTTTCCCCAACAATCAAAGAGGAAGGATCACTTTAAACTTATCCTATGAGGCCAGAATTACCCTGATACCAGGTATCAGACAAGGATACTACAAGAAAAGAGAATTACAGGTTAATATCTCTGATGAACATAGATGCAAAAATCTTCAACAAAATATTAGCATACCAAATTCAATAGTACATGAAAAGGATCATATACCACGATGGAGTGGAATTTATTCTGGGAATGAAAGGACGGTTTGATATCTGGAAATCAATCACTGTGACACACCACTTTAACAATGAAGGGTAAGAATTATATGATCATCTCAACAGATGCAGAAAAAGCATTTGACAAAATTCAATATCCATCCATGATAAAACTCTCAACAAACTGTGTATAGAGGGACTGTACCTCAATATAATAAAGGCACTATATGACAAGCCCACAGTTAACTTCAAACTCAATGGTGAAAAACTGCAAGTTTTTCCTCTATCATCAGGAATAAGATAAGGATGCCCACTCTAACCACTGTTATTCAATATAGTCTTGGAGGTACTAACCAGAGAAATTAGGCAAGAAAAAGAAGTAAAAGGCACCCAAATTGGAAAGGAAGAAGTAAAATTGTGTTTATTTGCAGATGACATTATATTGCATATAGAAACCCTGACTCCACCAAAAAATCTCATCAATGAATTTGGTAAACTTGCAAGATACATCAACATACAAAAACAGTTTTGTTTCTATACACTAATAATGACGAATCAGAAAGAGAAATTAAGAAAATGTTATTTACAATTTCATCAAAAATGATAAAATACTTAGGAATACATTTAATCAAGGTGAAATATCTATACACTGAAAACTATAAGACATTGATGAAAAAAATTGAGGAAGACATAAACAAATGGAAAAATATTTCATGCTTGTGGGGAAGAATTAATATTGGTAAAATATCCATAATACCAAAAGCAATCTATAGATTCAATACAATTCCTATCAAAATTCCAATGGCATATTTTACAAAATAGAAAATCCTAAAACATTTTTAATTTCTCCTTTAATTTCCTTTCTGATTAATGGGTTATTCGGTAGGGTTTTATTTGTTTTTATTATTTTTCAATTACAGTTGACATACAATATTATATTAGTTTCAGATGTACAACATTGTAATTAGAGTTTATACAATTTATGAAGTGATTACCATGATAAATCTAATACTTATCTAACACCATATATTGTTATTGCAATATTATTGATTATATCCCCTATGCTGCACTTTACATCCTTGTGACTGTTTTTTATAACTGGCACATCTTGATTCCTTCCACTTTTTTCTCCAACCCCCAACCCCCTCCCATCTTTCAACCATCAAAATGTTTTCTGTATCTATACATTTGTTTCTTTTTGTTTTTTAGATTCTACATATAAGTGAAATCATATGGTATTTTTCTTTCTCTGTCTATTTCACTTAGCATAATACCCTCTAGTTTCATCTATATTGTTGCAGATGGCGAGATTTCATTCTTTTCTATGGCTGAGTAACATTCAATTGCATACATGTACCACCTTTTTATCCATTCATCTATTGATGGATACTTAGGTTGTTTTTATATCTTGGCTATTGTCAGTAATGCTATTCATTGCATATGTCTTTTGAATCAGTGTTTTGGGTTTCTTCAGATAAATACCCAGAAGTGGAATTTCTGGGTGCTTGTTTGCCTCTTGTAATAGCTTTTGTTTTAAAGTCTATTTTGTCTGGTATAAGTATTGCTACCCCCGTTATTTTTAAATTTCCATTTGCATTAAATATCTTTTTCCATCCCTTGATTTCAGTCTGTGTGTGTCTTTCTATGTGAAGTGTGTCTCTTGTAGGCAGCATATGTAAGGGTCTCGTTTTCTTATCCATTCATCCACCCTATGTCATTTGATTGGAATGTTTAATCCATTCACATTTAAAGTAATTATTGATAGGTATGTAGTTATTGTCATTTTTTTCTTCTTCTTAAAGAAGTCCCTTTAACATTTCTTGTAATACTACTTTGGTGGTGATGCACTCCTTTAGCCTTTTCTTGTCTGGGAAGCTCTTTATCTGTCTTTTAATTCTAAGTAATAGCCTTGCTAGGTAGAGTAATCTTGAGTAACCTATAGGTCTTTGCTTTTCATCACTTTAAATATTTCATGCCAATCCCTTCTGGCCTGCGAAGTTTCTGTGGAGAAATTAGATGACATTCTTATGCGAGCTCCCTTATAGGTAACTAACTGCTATCTTCTTGCTGCTTTTAATATTCTCTGTGGTTTTTTTTTAAGATTTTATTGGGGAATTGGGGAAGGGAACAGTGTTGGGGAATTGGGGAAGGGGAACATAGTGTTTTCCCAGGACCCATCAGCTCCAAGTCAAGTTGTTGTCCTTCAATCTTAGTTCTGGAGGGTGCAGTTCAGCTCCAAGTCCAGTTGCCACTTTCAATCTAGTTGGTGGGGGGGCACGGGGTGCAGCTCACCGTCTCATGTGGGAGTCAAACCAGCAATCTTGATGTTAAGAGCACACGCTCCAACCAACTGAGCCACCTGGCTGGCTGCTCAGCTCAAGGTGTTGTGTTTAATCTTAGTTGCAGGGGGCCACAGCCCACTATCCCATAAGGGAGTCAAACTGACAACTCTGTTGCTCAGAGATCGCGCTCTAAGCAACTGAGCCATCCAGCCCGCCCTATTCTCTCTGTCTTTTACCTTTGGCATTTTAATTATGATGTGTCTTGGTGTAGTCCTCTGTGGGTTCATCCTGTTTGGAACTCTCTGTGCTTCCTGGACTTGTATGTCTGTTTCCTTCACCAGGTTAGGGAAGTATTCTGTCATTATTTCTTCAAACAGATTTTCAATTCCTTGCTCTCTCTTTGCTCCTTCTGGTACTCCTATAATGTGCATATTGGTATATGTTGTCCCATGGGCCCCTTAAACTATCCTCATTTTTTATTATTCTTTTTTTTTAAAGTTTATTGGGATGACAATTGTTAGTAAAGTCACATAGGTTTCAGGTGTACAATTCTGTAATACATCATCTATATATCACATTGTGCGTTTACCACCCAGAGTCAGTTCTCCTTCCTTCACCATATATTTGATCCCTTTTACCCTCATCTACAACTCCCCTCCACCCCACTCTCTGGTAACCACTAAACTATTGCCTGTGTCTATGAGCTTTTGTTTCTTCATTTGTTTGTCTTGTTCCTTTGTTGTTTTCAGTTTTATATACCACATATCAGTGAAATCATATGGTTCTTGACTGTTTCTGTCTGACTTATTTTGCTTAGCATTATAGTTTCAAGATCCAGCCATGTTGTCTCAAGTGGCATGATTTCATCTTTTCTGATGGCAGAATAGTATGTATTCTGTTGTGTATATATACCACAACTTCTTTATCCAATCATCTATCGAAGGACACTGGTTGTTTCCATATCTTGGCCACTGTAAATAAAGCTGCAATGAACATCAGAGCACATATATCTTTATGGATAAATGTTTTCAGATTTTTAGGGTAGATACCCAAGAGATGGATTGCTGGGTCATCTGGTAATTCTATTCTTAATTTTTTGAGGAACCTCCACACTGCCTTCCATAGTGGCTGCACCAGTCTGCATTCTCACCAATAGTGTAAGAGGATTCTTTTTTCCCACAACCTCTCCAACACTTGTTATTATTTGTCTTGTTGATGATAGCCATTGTAACTAGTATGAGGTGATATCTCATTTTGGTTTTTATTTGCATTTCTAAGATGATTAGTGATGTTGATCATTTTTTATATGTCCATTGGCCATATATATGTCCTCTTTGGAGGAATGTCTATTCAGGTCCTGTGCCCATTTTTTAATTGGATTGTTTGTTTCTTTGTTGTTGAGTTGTATGAGTTCATTATATATTTTGGATATTAGCCCCTTATCAGAGGCATTGTTTGCAAAAATCTTCTCCCATTCAGTTGGTTTCCTCTTTAGTTTGACAATGGCTTCTTTAGCTGCGCAGAAGCTTTTTAGTTTGATATAGTCTCATTCATTTATTTTAGTCTTTACTTCCCTTGCCTTTGAAGTCAAATTCATAAAATCTTCATTGAAACCAAGGTCCATAAATTTAGTACCTATGTTTTCTTCTATGCAGTTTATTGTTTCAGGTCTTATGTTTAGGTCTTTGATCCATTTTGAGTTAATTTTGGTATACAGTGACAGGTAGCAGTCTAGTTTCATTCTTTTGCACATGGCTTTTCAATTCTCCCAGCACCATTTATTGAATAGGTTTTTTTCTCCATTGTATGTTTTTGGCTCCTTTGTCAAAAATTTTCTGTCCATACTTATGTGGGTTTATTTCTGGGTTCTTGATTCTATTCCATTGATCTGTGTGTCTGTTTTTCTGCCAAAACAATACTGTTTTGATTATTGTTGTCCTGTAATACAAGCTGAAGTCAGAGGGTGTGATACCTCCAGCATTGTTCTTTTTTCTTAGGATTATTTTGGCTATTAGGTGTCTTTTGAGGTTCCACACAAATCAGATAGATGATTTTTTTTGTTCTTTTCCTTTAAAAAATGCCTTTGGGATTTTGATGGGGATTGCATTAAATCTGTATATTGCTTTGGGTAATGTGGCCATTTTAACTATGTTGATTCTTTCAATCCATGTACATGGAATGTCTTTCCATTTCTTTGTATCTTCTTCAATTTCTTTTAAAAATGTTTTATAGTTTTCAGTGTATAGGTATTTCACATCCTTGGTTAAGTTTATTCCTAGGTATTTTATTTTTTTGTTGCAATTGCAAAAAGAACTTTTTAAAATTTCTTTTTCTGAGGTTTCATTGTTAGTGTATAGGAATGCAATGGATTTTTGTATGTTGATTTTGTAGCTGGCAACTTTACTGTATTCATTTATTTTTTCAAATAGCTTTTTAGTAGAATCTTTAGGGTTTTCTATATATAGCATCATGTCATCCGCAAAAAGTGACAATTTAACTTCTTCATTCCCTATTTGGATGCCTTTTATTCCTTTCTCTTGCCTGATTGCTCTGGCCAGGACTTCCAATACTATGTTGAAAAGCCGAGGTGATAGGGGACAGCCCTGTCATGTTCCTGAACATAGAGCAAAGGGCTTCAGTTTTTCACTGTTAAGAATGATATTAGCTGAGGGTTTATCATATATGGCCTTTATTATGTTGAGGTATTTTCCTTCTATATCAATTTTATTAAGTGTTTTAATCATAAATGGATATTGTATCTTGTCAAATGCTTTTTCTGCATGTATTGATATAATCATATGATTTTTGCCCTGTATTTTGTTTATGTGGTGTATCACATTGATTGATTTGTGTATGTTGAACCATCCTTGTGCCCCTGGGATGAACCCCATTTGGTCATAATGTATAATTTTTTTAATGCATTGTTGCATTTGATTTGCTAGGATTTTGTTTAGGATTTTTGCATCAGTATTCATCAGAGGTATTGGTCCGTAATTTTCTTTTTTTGTGTTATCCTTACCAGGTTTTGGTATCAGGGTAATGTTGGCCTCATTACATGAGTTAGGAAGTATTGCCTCTTCTTCAATTTTTTGTAGTTTGAGTAGGACAGGTATTAGATCCTCTTTGAATGTTTGGTAGAATTCACTAGTGAAGCCATTTGGTCCTGGACTTTTGTTTTTGGGAAGGTTTCAGATGACTGACTCAATGTCCTTACTGTTGATCAGTCTATTTGATTTTCCAATTCTTCATAATTCAGCCTAGGAAGGCTGTATGTTTCTAAGAACATGTCCATTTCTTCTAGGTTTTTGAATTTGTGGTATATAGTCCTTCATTGTATTCTTGGATGATCCTTTGTATTTCTGTGGCATCTGTGGTATCTTCCCCTCTTTCATTTTTGATTTTATCTGTGTATTTTCTCTTTTTATCTTAGTGAGTCTAGCCAAGGGTTTGTCAATTTTATTAATCTTTTCAAAGAACCAGCTCTTTGTTGCATTAATTTTTTCTATTGTCTTTTTGTTCTCTATTTCATTTAGTTCTGCTCTGATTTTTATTATTTCCTTTCTTCTGATAACTTTTGGGTTTCATTTGTTCTTCTTTTTCTAGTTCTTTAAGGTGTTATGTGAGGTTATTTATCTGGGATTTTTTTTTTCTTGAGATAGGCCTGTGGTGATATAAATTTCCCTCTTAAAACTGCTTTGGCTGCATCCCCAAAATTTTGGTAGGGTGTATCTTCATTCTCATTTGTTTCTATGTATCTTTTGATCTCTTATTTCTTCTTTGACCCAGTCATTCTTTAAAAATGTTGTTTAATCTCCACATATTTGTGTTTTTTCCTGCTTTCCTTTTGCAGTTGATTTCCAATTTCAAAGCCTTGTGATCAGAAAATATGCTTGATATGATTTCAATCTTCTTAAATTTGCTTAGGCTAGTTTTATGTCCCAATATATGGTCTATCCTTGAGAATATTTCATGTACACTAGAAAAGAACATCTGATATTCTAGGATGAAGTGCTCTATACATGTACATTATGTCCATTTCATTTAGGGCTGATATTTATTTATTTTCTGTTTGGATGATCTATCCATAGCTGTCAATGATGTATTTAGTTCTGCTATAATTGTGTTTTGGTCAATTTCTCCCTTTAGTTCTGTTAGTAGTTGCTTTGAATATTTTGATGCTCCTTGATTGGGGGCATAAATATTTATGACTGTTATGTCTTCTTGTTGTATAGTTCCCTTTATCATTATGAAGTGTTCATCTTTGTTTCTTGTTACCTTTTTTATCCTGAAGTCTGTTTCATCTGATATTAGTATAGCTACACTTCCTTTACTCTGAGTACCATTTGTTGGAGTGTCAACCTCCCCCTTTCACTTTGAGTCTATATTAGTTCTTATAACTGAGACGTGTCTCTTGGAGGCAGCATACGGTTGGGTTTAGTTTTTGATTCAGTCTGCTACTTTATGCCTTTTTATTGGTAAATTCAGTCCATTTACATTCAGGGTGATTATTGATATGTGAGGATTTCCTATCATTTTATCTTTGATTTTCTGGTAGGACTGTGTCTCCATTGTTTCTTTCCCTTTTTGTTGCTGTTTTTTTATTTTAGTATGGTGGTATTATATGATTTTCCCCTGTTTCTTCTTTTTTATGTTATGTATTTTAGCTTGGGATTTTTTTTTTGAGTGGTTACCGTTAAGTTTATGTAAAAGAAAGTTTTATATTTAGAGTATTCCATTTTGTTCAGCATGCTTCCTTTCTCCATTCCCTTGTGCCAGTTCAGACCTTTACTTTCTCCCCTTTTATGTTTTTGTTGTCACAAATTATCCCTATTTATGTGGTAAGTTGATTTCTACACTGTAGTAGCAAGTTGTGTTTTTCCTCTTTTTTTTTTTTAAGTGTTTTTTTTCTTCTTTACCCTGTGTGTTGTGTTTAAGTGTATAGTGTCTTATTTGGTATAGGGGTTGCCATTTACTGCTTCTGTCTGTCTATTTGTAATACTACTCACGGTTTTGTATTCTTTGGCTTTTTTGTTTTGGGTTGAATAGCCTCCTTCAGTATTTCTTGTAGTGCAGGTCATGTGTTAGAAAATTCCCTCAGCTTCTGTCCTGGAATGGTCTTTATTCCTTCTTCATATTTGAAGGATATCTTTTCTGGATACATTATTCTTGGCTTATAATTTCTCTCTTTCAATAGTTTGAATATTTGATTCTACTCCCTGCTGGCTTGTAGAGTTTCTGTTGAAAAATCTGATGTTGATCTAATGGGCTTTCTGTTTTAGGTTACCGTCTTCTTTTCCCTGGCTGTCTTGAGGATTCTTTCTTTGTTGTTAATTTTTGACAGCTTAAATACAACATGCCTTGGAGAAGGCCTGTTGGAATTGAGGTAATTAGGTGTTCTATTTGCTTCTTGGATTCGAGGATCCAGTTCTTTCCACAAGTTTGAGAAGTTCTCATCAACTATTTGACATTTTCTTTCTTTTTTTTTTTTTTGAGGGCAGTGTAACTGGCCCTCATATGTGTGACCGAACCAGGGCCGCTGGCTTCCCAAGCCAGTGCTTAACCACCATGCCACTCGGCCAGCCTCTCATCAACTATTTGTTTGAATATACTCCCTGTTCCCTTCTCCCTTTCTTCTCCTTCTGGTATGCCTATTATTTGCTTTCTGATAGAGTCAGTGAGTTCCTGTAGAGTTCTTTCATTTCTTTTAACTCTCAAGTCTCTCTTTTCTAACATCTGTGTCATTTTCAGATTTCTATCTTCAGTGTCACAGATTCTTTCCTCCATCTGGTCAGCTGTATTACCTAAGCTGGCTATTTCCTTCTTCATTTCTTTTATTGAGTTCTTAATCTCCAGGTATTCTATTTGGTTCTTTTTAAAAATTTCAATCTCTTTGGTATAATGTTCATTTTGTTCTTTGATTGTGTTTCTGAGTTCATTACTGTCTGTGCTTTCTTGCATCTCATTGAGTTTTTTTCAGAACTGCAATCTTGAATTCTCTGTCATTTAAGTCACATATTTCCATGTCTTTAAGTTCATTTTCTAGGGACTTTTCATTTTCTTTCTGAGCTGCCTTGTTACCTTGGTTTTTCATGGCAATTAATGAATTATTATTTCACTTCCTAAGCATCTACAGGAGTGGGTTCTGCAACAGGTTAATAGGAAGAGGTCTTTTTTTTTGCTTTCCAGTAGGTGTTGGTAGAAGGCTTTTTTTTTCCCCTCTCCTACTGCAGCCTTTTATTCTCTCTCATGCCTTACTTTTACATTTTCTCTGCACTGTTCTGGCTTCTCACACAGTGGGGGGAGGGGTCCCTGGCCGGTCAGCTTCTCCTCTGTGAGCAGGTCACCTGGGTCATAGGGCTTGCCTAGGTGGGGGGATCCGGAGAGCTTCTGAAGTTCCAAAGCTCTTCCTACACCAGATTCAGGTCCTGTGTATTTCAACGGCTCTGTTTGCCCTGCAGGGACCCACTCAGATAGGTGTGGGAAGAGGCGGGGTGGGTTGTTAGAGGTAGCTCTGAGCAATGGGGGCAACCACCAGCACAGCTGGTCCTGCACCCAAGGCTCTCTCCTCTTCGCTGGAACTAATTGGGCCAGGAGTCCATGGCTGTGGGCTGCAGTTCTCAGAACTGCAAATATTCTGGTTTTTTTTTTTTTTTTTTTTTAATCTGACACTGCTCCTGTTCCACTTCTAGCACTGGGCAGGTGAGGGTGGGGCGAGCTCTGGGAGGGCGGGGAGGGGTCGGCTAGACTCCATGCCTATGCCTTCCATCCTCTGCTTGGCAGGGAGGGCTTAAACTGCTGTTTTCACCCTTCTTCCCTCCATCTTTGCTCTGAGGTCTCTTCCGTGAGGGTGGGGTTCGGTCGTGTTACATGCTGATCCCTCAGACGGGACTGTGGACCATAAGGGGAGTGCTAACAGTCCGAATTCTTCCCTCTCCCCTGACTGCAGGTAGCTCAGGAATGCAGGGAGCTCCCAGCTCTGTTCTGTGTCCTGGGCCTGCACAGCCTGCGTCTTTGCACTCCTCCCCTACTCGCCCAATTTGCCCACCTTTAGTTGATTTCAGTTGTGTGCCTCCTAGTCTTGGCTATCTGCTGCACAGGGAGTCCTTTCTGGAATCATAGCTGTTCAATTTGTTGTAAATTCCAGGGGGTATTTCAAGAAGCTCACCTCACGCCGCCGTCATTTCTATGACATCATCTCTCGATTCCGTTTTTCCTTTATGCTGTTCTGAGGGGATGTTTTCTGCTCTCTTGTCTTCCAAATTGCTGATTCGATCCTCTGCTTTATTTAACCTACTTTTGATCCTTTTAATGTATTCTTCAATTCTGATTGGTTCTTTTTTATGTTTTTTATCCCCATTTTCTGTTTTCTATGTCTTTGTTAAAGTTCTCCCTGAGTTCATCTACTCCTCTCTTAAGTCCATTGAGAATCCTTATAACTAGTGTTTTGAACTCCGCACCTGGTAATTGCTTATCTCCATTTTATTTAGGTTTTTCTTTCTGGAGTTTTGTTCATACATTTGGGACATGTTTCTTTGTCTCTCCATTTGGCTGCTTTCCTGTGTTTATTTTTATGTAGAGCTTCTATGTCTCCCAGTCTTGGTAGAGTGGCCTAATATAGTAGGTACCCTATGGAGTCCAGTGGTGCAGTCTCCCTGTTCACCTGAGCCAGGGTCTCCAGGTGTGTTCCTTGTGTGGGTAGGTGTGCCCTCATGTTGTAATTGAGACTTGGTTGCTGTTTGCACATCATCGGAAGGGATTGACTGTGAGGGACAGGACTTGATTACAGTAGAGGAGCTATTGTGCAGGGGCTGATCCCACAGAGCCAATGTAAGCACACAGTGGCAAGTTCCCTAACTTAACTGTCAGATCTCGTGCATGCGCACACACGCGTGTGTACACAGAGGGTGCCAAAAAATGTACACACATTTTAAGAAAGGAAAAAACTGTTAAAATTGTAATAATGTATAACGATAGCAAAAGATGAATATAAGTCACGTGTATATATTTTTTTGGCATCCCCGATGTATGTGTGTGTATGTGTGTGTGTGTGTGTGTGTGTGTATCATATTCATAGATTAGAAGACTCAAAATTGTTAAAATGTCAATTGTCCTCAAACATATTATAGATACAACACAATCCCAGTCACAATTCCACCATGCTTTTGGTAGAAATTAACAACTTTTTTCTAAAACTGATTTGAAAATGCAAAGAATCTAGGATATCCAAAGCATCTTGAAAAAAAAACAAAGTCAGAGGACTTAACAACCTAACTTCAAAACTAGTATAAAGCTATAACAATGAAAACAATATGGTACTGGCATAAGAACTGGTATAAGTAAATCAGAGGACAGAGTGGAAAAAATTAGACCCAAACTTATACATTTGATTTTTAACAAAGATGTCAAAGTCATCTGACAGGTAAAGGAAAATACTTTCAACAAATGATTCTGGAATAACTAGATACCCATATAGAAAAAATTAACCTTAGTATCTACCTCACATCATACACAGAATTTTATTTTAGATGTTTCATATGGGACAAGTAAAACTATAAAGATTTTAGAAGAATATCTGTGTTGTGTGCAGGCAAAGGTTTTATTTTTCTTTCTTTTTGTGCTGGATACAGAAAAGCAATAGCCATGAAAGAAAAAATATATAAATTGGACTTTATCATATTTAAAAACTGCTCATCAAAAGACACTATTAAGGGCCGGCCCAGTGGCGCAGTGGTTAAGAGCTGGCTTGGGACACCAGTGGCCCGGGTTTGGATCCCACATATGAGGGCCAGTGACATTGCCCTCTTGAAAAAAAAAAGGACACTATTAAGAAAATAAGTATTGTAATATGGCCATAGAATGGGAGAAAATATTCATGAATATATGTTTGATAATGAACTCATATCCAGAATACAGAAAGAACTCTATCATAAGAAATACAAACAACCGATAAACATAGGCAAAAGATTTACACAAACACTTCACAAAGGAAGATATGCAAATGGCTAGTAAGCCATGAGAAACCAAGATTTGGGTGGTACATATGCTGTTGCTACTGGAATATCTTTGTTTAAATGATTAGCAGACAGAACTAAGAAGTATTTTATTATATATATATATATATATATATATATATATATATATATATCTTCTCTTACAGTGAAATCTTGTTCCAAAATTTTTTTAATGTATCTGCTTATTTGCTTTACTCTACAACTACATAAAAAATTTCATAATTATAATACCTATATGATTTATACCAAGTGAAGTTTAAGATTTATTTCTCAGTTGTTTTTCTTTTTAGATCACATTTCATTAAAGATGTATAGGGTACTTGGCCAAAATCTACTTGAATCACAATTATTTTGTTTCATTATTTTATCAGTTTGATTTATAGTTAGGTTAATTTGTTTCTGTTTTGTTCGTTTGTTTGTTTGTTTAATAATAAATGTCAGGTGAATGATAGAGGTAGGAACTCATCATTTTGCAATTCCCAATGTAGTAACTGGTTCAAGTGAGGATTGTCAATGTATGTTAAAACCTTTGGGTACAAATTTTCGGGGTCAAGATATTCACATGGCATCAAAGTATCACCCCACACATCACATTATTTATATAGGGTACATTTTGGGCTCACTACCTTAACCAAGTTATCAAACTTAGCAATAACAATAGTGGGAAAACCTGACATGTAACCTGAAGTGATTCAATAAAAAAATACACAAAGTCACCTATGAAGTAATCTTGCCAAAATATTTAATATGAATCTAATTATGGGAATAATCATCAGGCAAATACAGAATGTAAGACATTCTGTAAACTAACTGGCCTGAATGTTTAAAAAATGGCAATGTCATGGGAAATGAAAAAGAAAATGGTAGCAAAAATTGTTCTAGATTTAAAAAGACTGTAGAAATATAACAAGCAAGTGCAAAGCTTAAGTCTTGATTAGATCTTAGACTAAAAACTACAAACAAAAGCATTTTTATGACCATTTGGAAAATTTGAATATATATGGCATATTATGTATGTAAAATTATTGTTAATTTTTCAGGTAAGGCAACGGTATTATGCTTATGTAGAAGATATCTTTTAGGGACTTCATGCAGAAAATTTTGAAGTTGAAGTGTCCTAGTGTCTACAATTTATTTTCAAGTGGTTTCGTGTGTATGCACATATAGAAAGAACTAAAGCCCATGTGGCAAAACATTAAAAATTGGTAAATATAGGTGATGGTATAAGGGTGTTTATTTGAATATTCTTTCAATTTTTAGGTATGTGTGAATTTTGTTCAAACAAATTTTGAAAGAAAAAAAGATGGAATTTAGACTGTTGGAGGCACAATCTGAATTATTGTCACCAGGTGGCGCTGATGCTTTGCAAATAAAGCTAAATAAACGGGCAAATATTCTTAAATTGTATTTAGGAAAAATTTGGGTGTATGGGGAGTGGAACACAGACTATAAATCTAGCTTTTTAATTTTGCCATTTTTCACTAGCTTGCATTATTATATTCCACGTAACTTCAAGAGATTCAGCAATACATTTTTTTTCTCTTTTTTGTCAGAGTCAACCTCTCTCCCTGCCCTTTCCCTTTCCAGGCCCTTATTTACTTCTCACAGGGATACTGCAGCAATCCCTATCCAGATGCTGCTTTAATCTACACTGCGGACAGAGTAACCTTCCTGCAGCATTTCTCTCCCCTTCATTAGCTCCCCATTTCCCTCTAAACAGTTTTTACTCCTCAGCAAAGTGTTCAAGTTTGATACCAGTTTGCCTCCCCAGTGTGTCTCCCATTATTGCCTTGCATTAACCCTACCGGTGAGACACCTTGATTGCTGTCCTTTTTAAAATGGATGTCACACACTTTCTTGGTTTTGAGTGTTTTGCTTCGTATGTCTCCACATCCAACACACCCATCTGCCCACTGCCAGTCAAAGTCTGACTTTATCCTCATCAAAGACCAGATTAAATAGTATTTCCTTTATGTAAACTTCCCAAATATTCTATTCAGAAATATTCTTCTTCCCACAGCGCTTTGTAATTTTCTTATTGAACTTATCACATTTTATATTATGTAATAAATGTGTGCGAACACTAAATTATAAACACTTTCAACACAGGCAGTTTATCTTTATAGTGCCCACATTGTGTTTAAAACTATGTGGTCTTCACTATAGATCAGTGGAATTGAATTTCAGGATTATTCAAAGCTAGTTCAGTAGTGTGTATGTGCCAACCTCACCACCAATTTCCTGCCCTACTATGGCTTTTCATTTCACAGATATGCAGTGAGGGGCCACTATGGTGAGAAACCAACCTGGATGAAGAATGTCTGTGGCTTATGAACCCCTACTAACCAAAAAATTAATCAGTTTGAAGTAAAATTGTTCTTCAATTTGACATTATATGTCAAAACCCAAACTTTTACACACCGTTTGATCCACGTATTATACTTTCAGGTGTGAATGTGATAAGAGTGTTCAAAGATTTGCTTTAAGAATATTTGGAAGGACATGTTTATAAAAGGTATAAATTGGAAGCAGCCCATCTACTCAATAATATAGGGTTGGTTAAACAAATTCTAATTCATACATACAATGGATTACTATGAAACATTTGAAGATAGAAAGAATCTCAAATGTATTGTTAAGTCCAAAAAAAAAACAAATACGAAATAGTGTTGACATTACAATGCCTTTTAATTGAAGAAAAATATATATGCATAAAAATGTATATGCATTCAAGAAAATATATATATATATCTTTATACCAAAAATACCTGACAGTGATAGAAATATTTTGTATGTTTGGAGATTGAGTGTTTTCGATTTTCTCCGTTGCTGTCTTTTTAAAAGTTTAACAATGAACAGCTATATTAAGAAAACAATAAGAAAAGGTATTTTTAAACAAAGAGTTATATCCCAAATGTTATTTGTTATATACAAAAAATTCAGTATACAGGAAGGAATTTTAGGCTCTAATACTAGTTTGCTGTGGGCCTCCCAGAGAACCACGGGACAGGAAAAGTTAAATGATGACTTAAGAGAAGACAGTATTAGAGGAACCCAGACAGCAAAAAATGAGGGTTAAGGAGTGCAATTACTATACTCTGGAACAGAGGGAGACGGAGGCACAAGTAGGAGAGTCACTGGAATCAAGCAGATGCTAAAGTTATAAAGTAGTAGAAAGATAAATACACTTAAAAATCTAGGTCTAATATTTAGTAGTATTGTTTACTAGGTAGATGGTCTTGAATAAATCATTTGTATTTCCAAGGGTCAGAAAATACTTGAAAGGTATTTTTATTCCCATTTCACAAGTGAGTACAGTAACTCTCAGAAAATATAAATGAAGTCATATTAAACCCTATATGTAAGGGTTTCTCAATATTAGCACTCCTGGCATTCTGGACCAGGTACATTTTTGTTGTGCAGAGCTGTTCCCTATGAACAGGCACGTTAGTATAGGATAATAAGTGATGATGTCAATTTTAATAGAGAGTTGCCCAGTGAGGAGGAAGCAGATGAGAGGCATTTGTAGTTAATCAAGAAACTAGGAGTGAGACCTCATTTTACATAAGATCTTCCTAAATACTCAGTATATATTATATCTCACCACGAAGTGCTCTCCCGTTTTCGGGGACTGTGGAGACCTCCAATATCTGCAGTTGGCAGGCAGACGCCCCAAATCTATGCAAGTCAAGCCACCAGCAAACAGAGCACCTCAAATGAGTGATTTTTAGCTAAGTGTTTGTCAGAATAGGATCTCTATATCCTTTCTGTCTACTCAGATATGGGTCCTCAGGATGGGTGGCCCTGAGGGTGTCCCTATATGTGTGAGAGGGTGAGTCATTGTCCCTCACTTGGAGAAAGAGCAAAACGGGTAAGGAAAGGGGATTCCAACCCTGGTGCAGATATTTGTGGGTAGGGAAGACTCTATAACTCTTCAAATCATGGTACCACGCTAAAGTCCCCCAAATTTGGCGTAGGTGTTGTTTATACTATCCCATTTATTATTTTTTTAAAAAGAGAATTGTCATTGATTCTTTTTTTTTTTACCACTTACGATATTTAATGCCGAAGTTTATCATAGTTTTAAAATATTAAATATTGGTCACTGATTTATATTTGAATATTATTACATTTATAAAAAATTTCCTCTGGAATTTAGGGTATTGGACAGTAAGTAATAAACCAGGTCAGAGTGGTTTTCCAAGTGTGGGTCCCACCAGCAGCAGCAATAGCACCTGGAAGCTTGTTAATCTTATTGAAAGTCTGTAAATTATTCTGTTATGATGTATTTGGATACTATTGCTAAATCCAATGGGAATTGAAATTCTAATTTTTTCCCCAGAAACTCTGTACAGAGGACCACTAAAATTTGAATGAAACATTTGTGAATGTATTTTGGAAGACCATCTTGAATGAGTATCCAACTTTGTTATCCACTGGCAAAACTAATATTCCAAGACATTATACTAAAAATCAGCAAACTTCAGTCTATTATTCACAAGTTATTTGGTATTTTAAAAGTTGATTGAAGCACTCAGCATTTTCTAATGTTTTCAGTTAATTTTTATCAAAATCCTGCATTCAGACTATTTTGTCAATATACGTAATGGCTACCTCAGATGCTAAAAAGGAAGGATTTTAAAACTGTTTTATACAAGTCATGAAAGACTCAACTAAGTTCTCACTTCTCCACATAATGAGAACAAAAAGAACTATAATTATGTAGTTGGTAGGAGTTTTAATTAATCAATTATAAATTTCATTTAGCAATTTCTGAGAGTGGCGCTGATATAAGAAAAGTTTTAAGATGAGTAAGAAATAGCATTAAGTTTACAATTTATTAGTCACTAATAGCTAACAATGGGTAAATTTGGGATAAAATATTTTTAAAAATTGATGCAATTTATTCTGTTCGTATTTGAGTAAATAAATTCAGAGGGTGCCAAAAAAATGTATACACATTTCAAGAAAGGAAAACTGTACTAAAATCGTAATACTCAATGTATACTGATAACAAAAGATGAAGACAAGTCATGTTTTGTCATTGATTCTTGCTTCCTTTCACAATTCACCTCAAATTTATTCCAATGTAGGAATATGAATTTAGTTAAAAAATGGGAATAAAAATTTAACTTAGTGTTTAACTTAACTCATGGGTTTCATTGTTGAAAAAAAGTTTTTAGTATGCAATTTAGACATTTTCATATTTTAAAGATTAGAAAACAATAAACAAAAACAACATAAAAAAGAATGGAATTTATGTTATTTCATCACCCAGATATACCCAGTTCATATTTTATTCATATTTGGTGTATATCCTTTTAGACTTCCTAAATCCATAGTTCTGAACCCAGCCTGCCTATTAGATTCACCTGAATAACTTTTAAAATGGAACCATTACCAGTCTCATCCAGGAATAATTAAAGCACAATCTGGGGGGTAGAAGGAGTGGAGCCAGCCATAGGTCATTGCTTTTTTAAAGCTTCACCGGTAATTCTAATGTGCAGAGTTGAGAACCACTGTCTTAAATGAATGGCATGTCGGTTGCTATTGTCTACAGCTGAAGCATCTAGGCCACACCAGCCAAAATAAAATATGCTGGTGCCTACAGCCAAGTGGTGCTTTGGCTGAAGTTGACCTTGGCAAGTAGGAAATGAGAGTGGTAAAGAGGCCACCTGGCATGCAGCAATCCTCGGTGGCCTGGCACCCTCCAAGCCATACCACCATTGCCTGTGGTAAACAGTAATCAGTAATTTTGCAAACAGCAGGCTGTCAACCACATATGCAGGACAGTGACTCCATTTTTATTTCAAATTACAAAAAAAAAAAAAAAAAAAAGCCAGAATTTATCACCAGAATGTCATCTTTGAATACACAAATTCAAATGGCCTGATAAGCTTTATGAAGGCTCCCAGGTAAGCTAAGTGGTGAGAGGATGTAGAGAGTGCAGATTGCTTTGGTCTGGCCCCAGTCTGGGAGGCTTATAACGGGGTTCTGGGGAACTAATTTTAGTTTAGGGCCAGGGAGGTGGTGTGGGGAAAACACACCATAAAATCAGATTGACAGAAGCATCAGTCATCCAAAATTTTGCCCATCAGGCTGTTGTCTGGGAAAGAGGAGTCATTGGAACGGAGGCAAGGAGGTTGCTGTGTTGAGGCCTCTCGAAGCTGCCTTTTCCACAGTGGGGCCCTGCCTCAACTTTGCACAGCCCAGAGATGGGATCCGTCCTATCTCCTGTGGAGGATCAGCTTGCAGGACAGCTACATGCTGTAATAATTTGTGTGTATGACCCAAATGACTCCCCTTCCTAGGAAGGGAAGCTGGAGATAATGAGTGAACATTTACTAAAGTGTCACTGTGTCAGGTGCTTTACATTTTAGTATGTCATTTATAGATGAAGAAACCAAGGTATGGAGGATATGCCCAAGTTCCCACAGCTTGTCAGTAAAATGAGGGCAAGATTTAAACCCAGGTGTCTCTGGATCCACAGTCATACTTGCCTTCCCATGAGACGGAACAAGGGGGCTCAGAGCCTGACAAAAGGCAAAGGAATGTTCCTGACAGAAATATCAAGAAATGTCTCCTAACAGGGAGTGCCTCTCTGGTTACTAGAAGGACTTAAGTTGCCAAGTACAATGCCTCTCTTTTGGGAAGTGCCGTATAATACTTAAAATATGCTTCACTCTTTTTTCCCTTAACTTGTTACTCTCACATACAAAGAGTGGAACAAATTTTAGGTGTACACTTAAGAGCTCAATGAACTTCTACAGATGTCTGCACTTCATATTGCCATAACCCAAATGAATTATAGAACATTATTAGTAGTGTTGTAGTTCTTGTCCTTCTGGTCAACATCTCACCCCATCCTCCTGACCCCCCAAAACCCCACTGTTCTGAATTGTGGCACATAGGTTTGTATTTTAGAGCATCGTGTAAATGGATACACAGTATAAACTTAAATTTTTTTTTACCCTCTTTTAGCCAGTGGGATTCATCTATGTTGCCATATAGTTCTTAATATATTTTTTCCACATGCTCTAAGAAGATCGCTCCTAGCCACATCCCAGCCTTGAGCAGTCAGATTACACACGTTTGACTGGATTATGCCTATCTAGTTCTAGTGCAGTCCCGACCATACACCGAGATTAGATGGTCAGTGTATGTCATATCCACATCAGCTAGATATCCAGCACCATTTCTTAGGGTGGACACTATCTTCAGATATTTAGCTTACCTACAATGTGCTTATTATTTATTTATTTATTTATTTATTTATTTATTTATTTATTTATTTAGCTGAGCCATCCTGCCACCCGTTAGCAGCTCAACGGCAACTCAGCTTGGGCTGCCATCGAACCGCTGTTGCTCAGAGCTCAGCTCACATTCTTGAGCGAGCTCTTAACCAATTGAGCCACTCAGCAGGCCCACTATGTGCTTATTTTTAATGTTATCGCTCTCAATGGTGATTTTTTTTTCCCCTTCAAGTTATTGCCTTTCACCTACTGTGGCACTATTTTTTTAAAAAAATGCTTTGGTTTTTATGTTTTTTGTAAATGCATGGCCATCTCTCAATAGAAAAAACTTTTGAGAAGTTTTACTCAATATTGTGTTTTTCTAATGTAAAGAAGTTTCTGTGGGGCCGGCCAAGTGCGCATTGGTTAAGAGATGCGCATTGGTTAAGAGATGGCTTGGGACACCAGCGGCCCAGGTTCAGATCCCACATATGAGGGCCAGTGACGCTGCCCTCTACAGCTAAAGTGGTGAACAACAGCTCCACCTGGAGCTGGGCTGAGGGAATCCCGGCGACGGTGTAGGCTGCAGCCCCTGCTGCAGTAGTCTGCCATAAGCTACAGTGAGTGGCTGGCAGCCAGTGTGAACGGCTGGCAGCTGGTGTGAGTTGCCAAGAGCCACGGTGAGTGGCCGTCCAGAGCCTAGTGACCCATCTGCCTTACCTAAGAAGAGCGCAATGATGATACCAACATGGGCCAGTGAAACAATGTCCTCCACAACTAGACTGAAGAACAAAAGGTCAGCAACTTGTCTGTTCCCTTCCCCCAATTCCCCAACACTGTTCCCCTCCCCCAATTCCCCAATAAAAATCTTAAAAAAAAAAAGACTTTCTGTGGCTTGTGGGGAAATCTTATAATAATGATAAATGGTTTCCAGGTAATTTTATATGATTCCAAGGTGTAGAGAGATGGAACTGGTTACCCTCTGATTATTCCATGATCTCATCTGAAATGTCACTCCCCTGACTCTTTGTTCCTTCTCCCAATCTTGGGCATCAACCTCTAACCCTTCCCACTAATAAATGGAAGGAGGGACATTATTCATAGACTAATAGGCACACCCTCCCCCACACACCCTCCTCTTTTTTTTTTAAAACACTGTGTCCTGACCGTAGCCTGTATCAGTTGACAATTGAATTCTCTAAGATCCAGCAGTGGCACTGCTCACCACCTTTCCCCTTCTCTCTTACCCTACTTGCCCCTCTCTCTCCACTTCTTTTTTGTTGTTACAACAGGGGAAAAAATTAAGAAGCAAAAATCGTGGCATAACTTTTTTGAGAAATTGCCAAATCTGGTGTTAGAGGGAAAACATAAGAAGACCTATAGAAAACAATGAGAAAACTATTTTTTGCTTGGAATTTTTATATATAATTTCCCCCATTAATTATATAGTTCTGGGCCAAGAACCATCACTGTCTTACAACTGTTTACTTTTTTTCATGTCTATGACCAGCACTTGTTTTTCTTTTTGGTGGCATATGTTATTATGAAGGATTTGTTATTGCGTGCTTGTTTGGTTAGTTGTTTTCAGTCACTTCATGAGACTGTTAGTGCATTTGTTACAGCCAGTGGAGAAAGACAAAACAGTGAGGAGGTTCATGCTAACACAGTAGCCTCTGAACACATTAGTCAAATTTGGGTGATAATGGTCTACTGTGCTTTGGTTTCCACTCCAATGAAGTATTTCCCAAGATCCACCCTCTCCCCTTTTACATGCCTATATACAGCGTTTCAACAAAAAAATTAGGAAAAGAGATAATTGAGCACATGGGTAGAAGTTGCACCCATTCCTTTCTAATTATTTTATACAAATAATTCATTTGCATTTAGCAAAAAAAGACAAAAATACCCCAAAACCCCAATCTTTTTATTCTTTTTCTAAGTGTAATGTTCATCCCTACATGTTCATTATAGAAATTTAGAAAATAGAGATTAATGAAATGGAAAACAAAACTTCACCTGTGAAAAATAAAAATTCATCTCTGATTCTACAGTAGAGAAGCATTATTGCTATTTCAGGCTATAACATATCTCTTCGGTAATGTTTATATGTATATACCACTTTATTTGTTTCTCTTTTCCTTTCTCACATGCACAAAAAAGTGGGTTGACTGAGTTGTTGTTTTTTTTTTAATTTAACGTATTGAGAACGTATTTCCATTAACTCTTATATTCCAGCATCACTTTTAAATAGAAGTCCGATATTCCACTGGGTGAGCAGACCATAATTTCTTTAACTAATCTTCTATTGTTAAAAATTTATATTATTTAATAGTAAGCAACATGCAATTAGCATAAAAGGATGCATTTTAAAACGCTTAACTTTTAGTGTGTGTGTGTGTATCTGTTCCCTTCTAGGTCTCTTTCTAGAATCTAGTTCTACAGTAAGGCTTGCCAAAATTTAAATTGTAGAACAATGGGATGTTACCATTGGTTCATTATATCTTTCATTTCTTTATCTAACAAATACTTACTGACACTTTGTCAGGAACTGTGCTAGCTGCTCAGCATACAATGATGAAGAAGGTAGAAGTGGTACTCATTCCAAGAAAGTATAGTTTTGTGTGGGAGAATACACAATAAGTAATTATAAAATAGTTGGATAAGTGCCATTTTAGAGGAAGTAAAAATTCTAAGGGAGCACATAAGAGGAATGAATATTCTAGACTCTGGGAGAGGGACGGTTAAGGGGAAATGTCCACGTTGCATGAGAATTCCCTGCACAGTGTGTCCTCATGGTGGAAAAAGACTTCAGAGGTCATTTAGTGCAAAACTCCTTTGCTGCCAGAATTTTCTGTGTCAAGAGGTGATACAATACACAGGACTTTGCAGTATAGTCAGTGGATATAGACAACTTGGATTTCAGTCCTGGCTTTACTCATTTGCTCTCTGCACGTGTGATTTGGGGGCAAGTTGTTTAAAATCCCTGTGCCTGTTTCATCTGTAAAATGGGTAATAACAGTATCCACCTAAAGGAGCTGCTGGGATAGAAAATTTATTATAGACAAAGCACTTTTAAAATGTCTGGCACAGGGCCGGCCGAGTGGCGTGTTGGTTAAGAGCTGGTTTGCGATGCCGCGGCCCCAGTTCAGACCCCACATATGAGGGCCAATGACACTGCCCTCTACAGCTAAGATAGTGAACAACAGCTCCACCTGGAGCTGGGCTGCTGTGAATCCCCAGGACGGCACAGCTGCAGCCCCTGCTGCAGTGGGCTGCCATAGTCTACAGTGAGTGGTTGGCAGCCCGTGTGAGCTGCCAAGAACCACTGTGAGCAGCCGTCCAGAAGCCGGCAACAGATCTGCCTCATCTGAGAAGAGCACAATGATGATACCAACATGGGCCAGTGAAGCAATGTCCTCCACAACTAGACTGAAGAACAAAAGGATAACAACTTGTCTGTTCCCCTTCCCCAGTTTCCCAACGCTGTTCCCCACCCCCAACTCCCCAATAAAATCTTTAAAAAAAATGTCTGGCACATAGTATACATGCAATTCATGTATATTCAATTCATGTAATAGTCATACTGATAGGGAACTCATGGTTCACCAAAGCATTTGGGTTGTTAGTAAGTTATTCTTCATGATAGGATGAAATAGGGCCCTGTAGCTTTTACCTGGAAGATGTTCCCACCTGAAAAATGGAAGAAATTTCAGGCATGCAGATTCTGGTTCGATTGCATGAAGTAGTTTTCAACATTTAGAACTGTCTAAAACAAATGGACTACCTCATGAGGACTGATTTTCAAAAGTTAAAATAAAACGCACCTTTTTTGAAGAGTTTCTTGGATAAAATTCAAAATAGCAGATTTCAGAGCTTATCTGTACTACCAGTGGACTCTGAAATGCATTTGGAAAACACGTGAACACAGACACATTAACCTTTGATATTTTGCTATAATGACACTGTTACTGGCAAACCCAACTTGAAATTACAGATTTGCGACAGAGCATGAGCTCATTTTCTTGCATGGAATTCCACAAAGTAATTAATATTCTCTCAACAGTCAGATTAAACTTGGCTCTGTAACAGAGAATCGGGGACCATTCTCCTCTGTCACTCTCGACTCAATCAATATTTGTGATGAAATTTCGATGATGACATTGGCTAAATCAGCCTTCTACCAGAAACACCTCAAAATAGTTTTCCTGAAGCTACATTAAAAACAAGAGAAAAGAAACCATGCTACACATTTTGTTAAGCTCATTTCCAAGGCTTAAGTGAAATAAATATGCTTACTACTGAGAGACTCTCACCATGGCTTGCTTAGTGTGAAAGGTTTATGACTAATGGAAACAAACATTCCTTGCAACACAGTTAAAGTGTTGGCAGAGATGTGTGATTATCAGTTTTAACCTCATTTACAGTTTATGAAGCCCTTAGATGGCAGAAAAGAATGAAGACTGACCGAGGCACCTTGGTGAAGGCCACATGGATAATCAGTAGAGGTCAACAGTCACTCAAGGCTGGAAATGGAGCTTTGCAGGAGCTCAGGGCCACTGCTGCCGTGGACATTTGGTAACAGGGTAGGGCTGGCCCCTCCCTTCCTGTATGGTATTTTCATGTCCTGCAACATCCGATCTGAGTAATATAACTGAACAGGTTATTCTTGGAGGATATTACTCAAGTTGCATTATTTCCAGGGCCAAACTATTATCATTCCTAGTAAGTATGTAGAGGTTTACATTTGAAAATTAGAAGTGGTACAGTATAGGAGGACATCGTTGCAGGGCTTTTTTTCCTTTAAAGAAATGTTTGGGTCCTCCCCTTTTAGGTGGGTTTATCATCTTTGAAGGGGCAATTTCTTTGGCTCATTTGAACTCAGAACTGACTTCCTTATCTTTCTCTTGAAACCACCTCTCTTTTCTCAGTGAAATTCAGCATTATTTATTCAAGCGAGCTAGGCTCAAATCTGAATCTTGAAACTGTGGTGTCTCATGACTGGACCTTAAAGTGTCCTTAGTCCATTCACTCATTTGATACTTAAAGACTTTACTATCATCTAATTTCTGATTTCCCAAGTATTTGAGTGCCTACTCAATAGCAGACATTGCATAGATTCTACTGAATAACCATTTCTGTCAAATGCTGAGCACTTCTGGAAAGAAAGAAGATACAGTCATAACAAGGTGCAGCCTATCCTAGCAGAAGAGACCACTAAGAACATTTTAATATGACGTAGCAAGTGCCTTGCAGAGGTCTGGGGGAAGAAATGAAAGAAGCATAACTCAGAGAAGGCTCTAAGAAGGGGAGTTGGGCCTGCTTTCTAGAATAGGAAACACTAGAACCTAGTCTTGAAGGATGAATAGGAGTGATCCTGGTGATTGGCAAACATGTGTTCCAGGCAAGGAAATTACAAAGGCAAAATTCCAGAGAGACCATGTGTGTCTCTCTAAATCTTGGTTTCCTCATCTGTAATAGTATTAACTTTACAGGAGTGTTTTGAGGAATAAATGAGAGAATATCTTTATAATGGATGTACTAAGTGCTCACCAGTTATTATATCATCATCATCATCATCACCATCATCATCACTCTCTCAATAGATCAGTGCAGAGATAAACAAAAATAACCATGTAATGTCTAGATGAAACCCGATGCCCACAATTCTTGCCTGATAAATATACTAACATATGTGTAGTAGGAGTGTTCCAATTGGAAACAATCACAAAGCCTAATGCTACTAGACATTTAAGTCACAACAATTCCTCTTGCTAACATCCCATGTTAACTAAGAACCATGTTGCTTTGGCTTCCTTTGGAGCCAGGTTAGGTCAACATGAGTCTCCATGTTGCCCAACAGCTCTGTTTCCTCATTGTAAAATAATTAATTTATTACTCTGGTATTATGACTACTCTCTTATTAGTTTTGTAATAACACATAGCACTATGTACCAGATAATGATCTTAACACTATTCAAATATTAACTCATTTAATTCTCATAACTACCCTAGAAGGTAGCTACTATTATTACCATAATTTTTAAATGTGGAAACTGAGACACAAGGAGGTTAAGTAACTTGAAGCTAGTAAAAAGTAGAGCCCAGATTCAAACTGAAGTAGTTTGGATCCAGAATACCCATTCTTTACCTCTCCATGCACTGTACCCCTGAGGCTAGGAAGCTCTGGGACCTTATGGGATTGGCTTTTTGAGCCCACAAAGCTGAGATGAGCCTCTGACCATGGTAACTACAGCAAGATAACCACCACATTTTGGGTGGGTTTGTCTGGGTGGGTTTGGGAGCTGAAGTACCTGGATATCAGCCTTATACTTGGAGTTGAGATGTCACAGTCCTTCCTGAACCAACTAAAGAGAGTAGTGGGTTCTGTCTCACTTTCAAGATATCAAATGCACGGCTGTCACTGAGATTTCAGCTTGGCCTTCATTGGATCCAAAGTTTGCCCTTATCTAAACCAGAAGGGCCCCCAGGTCTGAAAACAAATCTGAGGTCTAAAGCTGAATATCATATCTTCCGCCATATCTTGAATGGGAATTTACATTTCTTAGGTTTAGAAGTGGTTATTCCATTTCCCTGGAGAATCTTATGGTTTGAGTTTTTTCTCATGAAAAGAGAGGTGGCCAGCATCCCACCATTATGGTCTCCCTAAGAGATCTATACACAGAAGCCATATTCCAGGATAATACACTTTGCTCATTCCTGTATAACTTTGATTGCACTCATGTGAGACTTCCTGGTCTTTCTATACTTGGTGAACTGCGAATGAATCGGGAGGACTTCTTGTTGCCCTTCTAGCTTAAGACTGAATCTGAAAATAGGTCTTCATGGCTCCTTCCTCAAAGCCCACACTCCGTATCTGACCTTGAGGTCTTACCACACTTATGACAAAAAGAAGCAAGGATAGGTGAATTGTTAAACCAGAGCAGTCTTCTGGCTTTATATCCCCACCTCTGTTACCGGAGAGCAGGCCTTCTCGGAGCGATGTCCAGGCTTGGTTTCTACACTGGGGGTTGAACGCGATGGTGTCCAGGCTAGATTCCCAGACCAGGGGTCAAACCTGGCCCTTCAAGCAAAACTGGGAATCTTAGTTGCACCAGCTGCCGGAGGATGGGCCCTCCTTGGCATGGTGTCCAGGTTCTCTGTGTCTCGAGCAAGGAATTGAACAAGATACTGAGGTAAAGTAGTGAAAGAGCAGCTTATTGGAATAAAAAGTACACTTCAAAGAGGTAGAAGTGGGCCCGAGCAGAAGGCAGTGGCTCAAGGGCCATTATTAGAAGAGAAAGCACACCCCAAAGGGTTAGGAGTGGGCCCAAGCAAAAGCATGGCAAAAGCTCAAAGGGGCAAGGCCGAGGGCAAGGGCCTTTAACTGGCACAGGCTTGGAGTTTTTAATCCCTTTTTCCTCTAGAGTGGGCTGTTCCTCTCTGGGTGTGGGACCACTTGATTGACACCTGTGATTGACAACAGGCTATTACCTCACCTCTTTAGGCTGCGTGTGTTCTTTCCCAGAATTCAGCCTGTTATAATGATATTAATGAACTTCCGGGCATATGTATGATATTATATATTATAATGATGGTATAATGAGGTCCAGATGAAATGAATGTCATTGCGGCCTTTACTGCACAGGTGTGAGTGACTGGTCTAATCTAGTTGGGTATTTTGTACCCATTTGTTTCCCCATATGGGTAGATAATTACAATGAAAAGGGGAAGTTTTGGGTGGAGAGGGGAGGTCTTTTAGGCAGTGCATTCTGTGGGACGTGCAGGAATGCAGAGACCCAATGCCTGCCTCTAACTGCTTGCCTTGTTTTCCTCTTGAGAGACGTGATCCCCATAAATCTCTATGGGAAGTTGAGGGACAGGATGTCTTTTCTTCTGTGTCTGCTTCCTGTGGGGGGCACGTAAAGCTGCTCCTGCCTATTTGGGGGGATTCACGGAACTCTCTAGCTGATCTCAGATGAGAGGAAGGGGTCTCGAGATCCACCTGAAAGACCATGTTAGCTTCTTTGGTTGGGACTGGTAATCTTGCTAGGGTATCATCTGAATCCCCAAGACCCCTAAATGAGGAAAAATAGATTTTAATTTATATATGGGGCCTGTGGTCATTCAACCGGTCACTCAGGTGGCATCAATTATCCAGGAGCTGGGCCCAGAATGGGTTGGAAAGAACATTAGGCTTCAATGACTACAATCAACAAATGTAAATCACAAGTTTCAGGGTAATTATCTAAAGCAGGGGATAGGAGCTTTAAAACTGGGAAAAAGGAAACTTGAAGGAAAAGGAAACTTAATATCCCTATAAAAAAGAAAACTTGAAGTTTTTCAGTTGGGGGAGCTAGTCTCTTTGCCCATATCACCCCAGGCCTCTCCAGGGCCGGGTCTCAGACCTGTCCACCCAGCGTCCTAGAAGAGAACACAGCTAAGGGAGCTAAGAACCAAGGGAAGCTGTAAAGAAAGAGATAATCCCCAAAGAACACTTCCTACCAAAGCAAGGGCTCTTACCTTCTAACCCGCTGAAAGCTCCAGCTCCTAACAACACACCCTCAGAGTGTCCCCTCCAATACTCCTTGAGGAGAGTTTGAGGTTGTGTTGAATCAGAATGGAGATGGGAGAGGGTAGAGGGTTTGATGGCACTTGGGCTTACCTAGACATTAGCTTTTGCTGCAAACACCTTGTAAAAGGAGAATAAAGTCATGCCTTATTTTACCTGCTCCTGAAATTCAGAGATGAGACAGGAATAGCGTATCATAGGGATGAAGAGCAGGGACTCTGAAGTCAAACTACCTCAATTTGAATCACGCTCTACCATTGCTAGTTGAATGTCCTTGTATAAGTTACTTAATCTCCTGGAGCATCAGTTTCCTCATTTTTAAAATGGTGATCATAATAGTAGAGATCACAGTGGTGTAAATGTTGGGGAGGATTATGTATGAGGTGGCACAGGTTGCACAACTAGGCAAGTCCAGTTATAGATGGAGATGTCAATATTTTTCTCTCAGTAATCAAAACAAGGGAAAATCATCATTATCGAAATAGGAGACCTGAATGACACTATCAACCAAATTGACCTGATCGACATATATAGCACAAGACAGACTTCACAACACAGACCACACAGCTGGACTCCCCGCTAGGTGACCCAATGCCAAAGTTATTAGAGGTTTTCTTTGTATCTAATTTCTAAATTGAACAAAAAGGAAATTTTATATAATTGTAGAATCAGTGAAACAGTGATTGTTGCTTCACAGTATATACCAAAAAAAAAAAAAATGTGTACAAGTAGACACTTTGGTCAACGTTGCTCAAGCAGTAGTTCACTGTAATCAGAAGTGTCTGGACGCTGATGATAACCACTTTGAGCACCTCTTGTAATTGCAGAAGTAAAATGTGACTTGTATTCATCTTTTGTTATTGGCATATATTATTGCAATTTTAATAGTTTTTTTCCTTTCTTAGAATGTGTATACATTTTTTTGGCACCCTCCGTACTCGTATATGTAACTCATTTCCCCTCTTTTTTTAATCCTGATAGTTCTATCATATGCACATGATTTAGTCACCTTCCTCTTTTGAAAAATGTAGTGTGAGGGACATGTACCTCACTCAGTTTCTCTTCTGCCACTGCCCCTGGAATGTGGATGGGCAATGGAGAATGGCAGAGACGGAAAGGGGGATCCCGGGATTACCATGACTTTCCAAAAATATTTCTATGTATGTCCTTATTTGACAAGAAGAAGAATGATGTGGGAGATGAGGATGGGTCTTTGGCTATGTCGTCACACTATTGTTTGCTGTTATTTTACTTGGCTTTCACTGAACTGCTGTGGTCTCAGAAATCACTTCCTGTTTCCAGCAAAGTGGTATTAGGTGATGTGTTAGTTAATTGTGTAGGACATTCAAGATTGTTTTCCCTACATACAAAATACACTTTTTAGCACCAATTAAGAAGAATAGGATAAAGCAGATTCTATGCACAGGGAAATAAAAATTAGAAGCAAAACAATGATCAGTGAGAAGAGCATGAGATAGAGCAAGCAAATGAAGAAATCTTCACTGGAGTGGATGAATCATTGTCCTGACTTCCCCTGGGATTTGCTTGCCCAAGTCCTCCTACTGAGATAGATGTGCTTTTGCAAGGCAGAATTGGAGGTGAATAAATAAGGAGGTGGTTATTCATCTATATCATCCCAGCACCCCACATGTCAGTTCAAGAAAATGCTAATGAAGAAAATTTTGTGAGTTTTTGGAATCAGAACCCAAATTACTTTTAGAATTAAAGGAGTTAGACTAGGGACAGCACCAACAATTTATGTGATGAAACAGAAAAGGCCTGATGGAGATCATCTTGGCGCATTAGGAAAACAACCTCAGGGCTCCCGCTGACAGCACACTTTTCCCAAGTACTATTAATTATAATGCATTATTAGTTAACTGCAGGCAGCGGACACCCTTTGCATGTTAACTAAAGTACAACAGCCATTTAGCTAGTGAGGCTTGCTCAGTCTTTAAAACTGTCTTAATCATTAGTGAATTAGTTAAACTATAACATTAGGAGATAAAAATAATCACCAGTGTCACTTGGGAACGAGTCAAAACCGCACCTGGTTGTCAGAGGCTGAGTGGGGACATTCCTGACTGTGCAGATCGATGGGTGACAATCAGCACAGCTGCAGGCTCAGCCAGCCTCATCCCTGCAGCCTCAGGGTTACATAATATCATGAGATCATTTGTCAGGGCGTAGATTTCTGCTTCAGAGTGTGGTCGGTGTGTGAGACAGGGAGGGCGGTACCAAGGCTTTTATATTCAGTTCCCATCATTCTGAAATTGACACTGCAGTTAGCAGATTTTTAAAAACTCATGTTCCTTTCAGTGCTCTCATTTTGGGCCATTTCACTGATTATTAATGGCTCCACCTGGGAGGTCTGGAAATGATGCTGAAACTTAGTCAAGCCTCTTTGGCAGTTCTGGAAAGAGGTTTTGAGTGTTAGATCAGAGACTGTAAAGAGAAGCTCAAATTGTGCTTTAGGATTATCTCTGGATTTTAATGATTGGCATATTAATTTTCTGCTGCAAATTACTCAGAGTTAACAAAATGAAGAAAGCTTAATTGGTTTGGTTTTGATGACTGACCATAGGCAGAAAACATGGAAAAACACGTCTACCTAAGTGTCATGAGAAGAAAGAAGTTCACTGACTTTTATTTTGTCCAAATTTTTTTGAACATTAAATTTACTTTTACAATTTTGCATGCAGCAAAAATTCACTCTTTTTGGTATACAATCTATGAGTTTAGACAGATATATAGTCCAGTAAACCACCAGTACAATCAAGATAACAGTTTACGTAGACTCTCTCTATAAACTGACTCTAACCCCTTGCAAACACAGTTCTATGGTCCATTCTTTTCCTTTTAGATATCATATCAATGGAATCATAGATTGTAGTCTTTTGAGTCTGGTTTTGATCATTTAGTCTAATACACTTGAGATTGATCCATGTTATTACATTGTTAAATTAATTAAACAAGAAGGTTATTAGGTGGCTTTAATGCCTTGGTAACCTGTGTAAAGAAACTGAAACCTGAGCTTGTAAATGCCTCAAGGGTGAGAAATAGAAACCCAAGGACAGCCAGTCAGAGTCAACTAGGCTTTCCCAAGTAAGGCAACCCGATAGCCAATCAAATAGTCCCTATAAATGTTTCACTCCTAGCTCCGGTTGGTGGAGCACTCTTAATCACTTCTGGTTTGGTGCTGTCTGATTTGATTTGATTTTTCCTCAAATACATTGTTATAATTTTTAATATGCATTAGTTTATCTTCTAACACATATCTCAGTTTTTCACTCTATTTTATTGTTGAGTAATATCCTAGTTTGTTTCTCCATTCATCAGCAGAGCCATTTCTTCTCTTCTCATCACCTATTTTTTTTCCTTTTTTTTTTTTATTAGTTTCAGGTATACAACACAATGCAATAGTTATACTCTTTAGCCCCCAAAGTGACAACCCTCCTCCCCCAGTTCACCACCCCACTCCCCCCCACATATCATACACATCTATTACAATTCCTTTGACTCCCTTCCATAGTATACTCCACATCCCATGACTATCTATATATTCAGTTACAGTTGGCATACAATATTACACAACATCAGCTTCAGGTGTACAGTGCAGTGATCAAGCCTCTACTCCATCCATGAAGTGGTCTCCCTAACAAGACATGTGACTATCTGACATGCCACAAAATTTTTACAATATTATTATATTCCCCAAACTGTGTTTCATATCTCTGTGCAATATTGTAGTTGTCTATTTATGCTGTCTAATCCTTTCCCCTTCCCCCTTATCCCCACCCCCCTCCCAACTAGCAACCCTCAGTTTTTCCTCTATATCTATGAGTCTGTTTATTTTGATCGTTCATTCAGTTTTTCAGATTCCACATATAAGTGAGATCATATGGTACTTGTCTTTCTCCGACTGACTTATTTCACTTAACTCTCATCACCTATTTCTTAAAGTTAATCCCCCCACATTTACTTCTATCCTATTATAAACATAATATACATGCACAATGAAGAAAACATGGACCACACACTTACACATACACGCTTGCTGAAATCCTACCACCTATGGATAACCACTATTAAGATTGTTCTCTCTCCCTCCTCCTTCTTCTCCCTCCCTTTCAACCCCTTTTTACTCTCTCAATCTCTTTCATCTATCTAAAATATATTAAATATATATGTATATAAAATCTCATCCACATTTTGCTATATAGCATTTTTTCAGTTGATTTAATATTTCAAATTAAAATTTTTATGGGTATTTAATAATTTTTTACTTGTATAAAATAATGCATGTCTACAATTTAAAGGTCAAATAATAATAAAGGCCTATACTAAATATATTTAAAAGAATTCACAGTAGTTTTCTGCCTCATCCCTCCCTACCCATGAGTCTCCTTATAGGTGAACATTTGAAAAGTTTTTAATGATTTCTTAAAGCTTTAATTTTGATATTCTAACTCATGTGCTATATTGTTCAGGGTCCCTACAGAAACAGATGGTTTACTGAAAAATCGGTGATTAAAGAAATTTAAAGAAGAAATGATCTACAAAGGAGTAGGCCAAGTTAAGGAACCAGCAAGGGATGCTAAACCACCTGGGGCGAGTAGTAGTGAAACTAACAATATAGTAGGATACCATTACCAATTCTCAGATTAAAAGGGGCAAGGTTTGGGGGAATCAGTGACCAGAACCCAGTAAGCACAGGAATTGTGTCCTTTGGTGGATGAATGCAGTCACTGCCCAGCCTTGGTGGGAAGGTGGAAGCTGAAGGAATCAATACACCACTTTCTGCCTCTTCTGGTCCTCCCATTTCCCCTCAATGCATCTCATTGAGCAAACCCACCTGGAAGTCAAAGACAAGAAGCCCAGATGACACATTCTGAGGAGATCAGCCTTCTGAGGCACAGAGAAGTGTGAAAGGGTAGAAATCCACCGCACAGGGACATTATCAGCACATTGGCTTATACTTATATTTTTTGTCTTATAGAGTTTGGTTGTTATGTGTTGACAACTTATTATGATCAATAATAATTGAGCTCCTTTTTCACACTGTCTCACCTTTCCTCTCCACATATTTCATAATATGGTGCTATTATAAATTTTATTTGAAAACAAGAATTGTAACAATATCCAGTGTTTTACATAGTTATGTAAGTAACTGTTCACAGCTGAGGCAAGTAATGTGTTATGATCTTTCCTTTCTATACCACTCCCTACCTTACTCTCTCCAATAATTTTGGATTGCCTCACATTTGCATTTGTTTAGTTTTCTGTGTGTTTATCACTAATGTTTTCTAAATGTTCCAAATTATTCTTCATATGACCAAACACATCAAATAATCTTTCAGTTCTGCTTTTCCTTGCTTCAATCTGAATCAGTTGTTTTCTAGGCCCTGATGCTTCTAGCTTCCCATCCCTGACTTTTGTCCTGAAACTTATCTTTCTATCTCCCCTTTTGCTGAATTCCATATCTTCCTCCCTTGGTTTTCTCCTGTTTTGGTAGAGTCCATCTTCCATTTGTTTCACGAGAAAAGGTGCAGAAGAGGTAAAAATTTGGGCTTGCATGTCTGGAAATATACTAATTCTACTTTCACACTCAATTGGTAATATGTCAGAGGACAAAATTTTTCCTTCGGACATCTGTAGGCATTGCTCCATGGTCTTTTAACTTTCACAGCTGCTGTTCAGATAGTACATGCTAGTGTGAATCCTGTTCCTTTGTATGTGGCCTATTTTTCCTTTCTATATGCTTTTATATGTACTCTGAATCTGGTGTTCTGAAGTTTCATGATGAAATTTGGGGCTTTGTTTGTTTATTGTGTTTGCTATACAATGAACTTTCAATCGCAAGTCTTGTTTTTCAGTTCAGCAAAATTCCAATAGAGTGTATCTTTCATAATTTCTTTCCTTCTGTTTTGATTTTTCCTTTCTTTTGAAATCCTATTGTTTGGATGCTCGATCTTCTGGGCCAATCCTCTCAGTTTCATTTCTACCTCCCTCCCCAATACCCCAGCATTTAGTTTGTAAATAACTTATAAGAACTGTTTTTAAAGCTGGGCATGTTATCTCTTAATCATGGACAAAAATGGATGCTTTCATGCCCAATAATGCACCTGCAGTCGAGCACTAGGCCAGTTCTTCTCTCCAACACCTCTTTCATAATCATCATTCTAGGGCCGGCCGAGTGGTGCGGTGGTTAAGCGCTGGCTTGGGAAGCCAGTGGCCCTGGTTCGGTCCCACATATGAGGGCCAGTGACACTGCCCTCAAAAAAAAAAACAAAAAAAAAAAAACAGGAACATAATCATCATTCTCTCACTTTACAAATGACAGGAGTAATTAATCCTCACTCGATCCTGTCTTGCACTATGGTATCTTGCCTTAGACTGTTAAACCTTGAGAGGTGCCAAACAAAGGATATTTGGAAATATTTACCTATTAAGCCTACCTTAATTAAGGTGGCTTATAAGAAATAGTATATTTTGGCCTGATATTTTGAATTCAGAGATTGTAGAAGAGGATAATGACCATTTTTGTTTAGCATACCTTACCCAATTGTTTTCAAAGTGCATTCCTCCTGAGGGGAAGACCAATAAACATAAAGAAAATAAACCATCTGTTAAAAGTCCAGAAGGCAGGCTAATGGCAGGTATCCATGCCTCATCTATGTTTACCTGTGGAAGCACTGCAATTCAAACATGAGATGGCCATCATTCATTTGGAATATTAAGGTACTTATTGGAAGTGAAAATTAAGTCAGATAGAAAGTAAGTCTCATTTGGAAAATTAGTTTGACAATGAGGACTGAATGTACCCATTAGGTTATGACAGACATTTTCTATGGATTGAACAAGCTAACAAGCTGTATCTGAACTCCGATGGTTTGATATAAATAGAGCATGTGATAAAGTAGAATTGTATTATATATATGAAAATGCATACATTAATTATATTTCAGTTCTCCTAATCCTTTCTGAGTATATCAGGTTAAGCAAGTTGCCTGTAAGTGAAAGATTCAACAATATAATAATAGTCTTTTATTAAGCCTTGGTAAAGATATTTTGGTATGCTACCCAGAAACCAAGTAAGGGAAAGATTGTAATAATTGGATAACAAATCCTTTCACAATACAAGTGTTTTGATTTCAACAAAATTAAAGGACCCAATTGAGTTATTAGCTGATACATTATTAAAAATTAATTTGATGATTAATTTTTATGTGCATTTTGGCAATAATTGAGAAATAGTTCATGGGATTGAATGACATTGGTCCTTCCATTCCCATCTACTTATCTATGAAAATAAGATTCTCAGTAAGTTTATAATAACAAAGTAATAATATAATTTATGCTGAAGGCTATTTCACTTTAGTAATAAGAACTATCCATCCATTAATATTTAAATTAATTGAAAAAATAACCCCATACTCCTCATTGAGAAGAATTTCTAAAATAACTACTTTAAAAATGAATCATTTTATCAAAACTTGTAATACAGATTTTTTTCCCATCAGTTGTGTACTACTCATAATCACAAATGCTAACTCAATCCAGTGCAAAAAAAGTTAAACATTTTGACCTTTATAGACATAGGACATTTTGAAAAATTTGAATTCAAATTATAGATATTTTTATTGTAGAAACTTATAATAGAACCATCAAAAATATTTTCAGACATATAAATTTATTACTTTAGGATAAAATTCTTTGAAGAAAATGGAAAAGTAGTATGAGAACAAAAGAATGCAGTAAAATTTCTAACAGTTAAATATATAAATATATTTATATTTTTTAATGGTTATTGCGAGTACCAAATTACCATGTTATTTAAATTCCATTGGATAGAGTACAGCAATTTTTAAATGTCAACATATACTATATTTTGAAAAAGTTACATCTTTTGCAGCTATTTAAAATACAATGAAAATTTCAGATGTCAACCTAAAAACTTGATAACCACTAACTTATCGTTTGCTTTATTCTCTCCTTTGTACTATAACTATTTGTTTTCAAATTTTATCCCCTTTATGAGAATACAGATGATTGAAGATGGGGATCATGTTTTCTAGGATTTGTGTCTTTCACAAAACTTTACAAAGTGTCTATACTAGGAGCTCAATTAAATATTTACTAACTAAATTATTTTTATTTTCATCAAAGGGAATCATTCACTCCTCTTCCACTGTTCTTTTACTGAGCCTTCAGGTTAGTTTTTTCTACTACTGATAATCAAAACAACTGCCTGATGAAAATACAATTTGAGTTTGAAGAGAAACTCACATATTATCTTTACAATGGGAATAGGAAAAATACTGTGGAAGGAGATGAGTATATACAGTAAACCAATATCAAGTTTCTTAAATGTGGTTATTTTCTAAATAAAATAAAACAACACTAGCATTTTTGGAAATATATTTATATTATAAAATCATAGAGTACATATACTCTTAAATAAAACCAATTTCTTTTCATGATGATTCTTTCTAATGTGCTCCAAATTAGAAGACAGTAAAAACCCTAGCAGAGGGATCAGAGTTCACCGCCTCAAGAAAAGGCAATAAACCTTTCCTTCTCAGGTCACTGATATAGAATTGTAATAAAAAGTTGTGTTTTTTACACTTTACTCAGCACCTCTTCTTAGGACAGGGTAAGCACAAGATATTGCCTAACATTGCTTTATTTGTTATGTATCCAACAATAAGCTAGCAATAAGAAGTAGCTTATGTATGTACACTGGTTTACACACTTTTGCAACTTTTGAGGATTATCAGGAAGGTTTGGTCTTGTCCTGTGGTTATAATCCTGTGGTTATAATTGCATTTAAATATGATATACAGCATTTTATACTGTACTTAGTATTATCCAAAGAAATAATATTACATGTAGATCTCTTAAAAATAACATAACTTGAGCAAAAGCAAATTTCAAAAATGCAATAAAAACGCTTATAACCTATTTAGAAATATCAAATATGAGTTTAGGTTTTAGATAGTCTCAAATCTCCCCTGATTCTTACCATTTCCTTGTCTTTGTGAGATTGTTGCTTGTAAGAGAATATTATCTTGAATGATAAAACTTCTTTTATTCAAAAGAAAAAATTGGAATAATCTTATATGTGACAACCCTGTATCCTATTAGTATCTTTGTGACCACTAATTCTAGGTAACATTCATTGAGTACCTGCTTTGTACCATGCACTCTGCTTAGCACTTGACATTTAATCTTCACAATAATTCTCTGAGGTAGGTAACATTGTGGAGCTTATTTTACAAGAGACGTCTCTAAATCAAGGTTTATAGAAAGCAAAAGATGTAGATGGGAATATTTATACCCTGGTGTCCCTGAATTCCTTATTAGGTTGAAAGCTCCTTGAAGAGGGGGCATTCAGTGTCTCAGCATACATTATAGTGCTGATCTTATAGGCTCAAGAGGGGAGGAGAAAGCTAGAGAAGACCCTTGCACTAATGTCATGTCAGTGGGCAACAGCTAGATGTGGCAGATGAGTGGCCAGACCAAGAAGGGTAATCATGTTTTGAACACACTATTAGAAAAGTCACATTTGTAAGAATATTACATTATGAAAACACTTCCACAAAAATGATAGAGGACTACGAAAAAAATAAGTGTTCAAAATCACATCTGATTTTCCTGGAGCTAAATCTAATTAATTCCTGTTAATTTCATTATTTATTATGATGTATACCATTGCAGACCTAGGAGTTTTTATTGTTTAGCTAGTTCCTTTGTCCTAGTATAAAGTGTTAACAGTTTCTTATTTCACTTTCATGTTTCTTTTCAATTCACTTGTATCTCTGCAAGAAAAAAATTTTGGAAGGGAAACAATGTAAGTTACTTATATTTTTCTGAGGCAGAAAACTTCATGGTCTGAATTTCTGGTATTTGTGGGTCAATCAAAATAATTAATTAGAACTTAAAAGTGTTTTTGGGTTCTTTATTAAACCTTTACTACTTTATTCTCTTAGTAAATGAGATCTCAGAAGTAGTGATTTGATTAAATCACATTAGTTGCCTATAAAAACATTAAATTTTTTATCATTGCAACTTGGACCATCAAAGGCCATTAGCATCCCGAATAAGACAAGAGCTACACAGGAGCAATTTGCCTGCTCCTGCCCTATTTAGAGTCCCTACATATTTTTTTTTTTCATAGTTCACAGTTTAACACGAAGCTCGCCTGAACATTTAAGCTCACTTTGACTGTGTCCAGAAGTCCTAAGTGAAAATGGTTTATTGGCCCAAAAGAAATAAAAATCAGTCACAATGAAAAGAAATCATTTCATGTTGTTGGGCCTGCCAAATTACAGAAAGATAAAGAACTTTGGCAAAGAGGTAAAAAAGCAAGTGTTGAATGTTTTTATGCACATTAAGGCAAACATAAAAAGGATTGATTCAGCGTTCCCCTTGTGATGAAAGCAGCCTGGAGATACTTGAGCTCCCTGTTAAGCCTTTGGTACCCATCAGAACTGTATTTCCATAGTTGGCAAAATTGACTGTAAGAGAAAATCTGTTTAACCATCCGTGTGTTTCCAATTTGCCTACATAGGTAAAAGCACTTAACACAGCTCCTGGAACGTAGGTGGTACACAACGAATGTTAGCAATAGCAATAGAACAGCTTAGATAACATCAGTACACTGCTAAGACAAAGAGGGAAACATCAAAGGGGATGATTGTTTTGTGTTAGAGAACTCAGTCTTTCCCGGAAAATTAAATGGGGATTTGGATCAAGTCTGAAATTGAGTATTCATGAATTTTCGGGGGCCCACACTCGGAAATTCTCCAACCCTACCTTTTCAATCTGTTTTAAAACATAGTAATTCAGGAAATGTTTTTTAACAAACAGAGCAATCTTTTATTTCAAATTACCTAAGTTAGACGGCTCTAACTTATTAGGGTTTGAGGAGATATACAATATGCCCCACTTATCACTGAGTATATTTTGTAATACAAGTCAGAAAACCAGGTTGTGCACAATTAAAAAGCAAAACAAAACATAGCTCAAAGGCTTGAACCAACAAGGAAATAAGATGGTTTTATAATAGATGTTAATATTAATTAATAAACCATGCTTTATGACCAGGTAAAACCTTTTTAGCATATAATCTTACAAAACCATTTGGTCACCAAAGGAACTTTTTTTTTTTCCTGAATACTGAAAGATTTTGATAAGCCTACTAAAAGTTTTTAGAAGTTTTCTTTACAAACATATTTTAATATACTCAATAAACCACTTCACATGTTTTAATATACTCAATAAACCACTTCACATGAGATTACAGAAAAAATAGAAATTCAAGTAAAATGCAAATTCTAATGCTCAAGAAAAAGTTGAGTCGGAGAAATGGGGAAGATCACTTTTACCATGAACTTAACTGCCACAACTAGCCCTGTCTCCTTCAGTATGAGTTCTGTGGGTAAGAAAATTCCATCTTAGTCATATCCAAATATGTAAATATTAGTTTTATTTTCATGTTTCTAACCATATGCTTAGTGAAGCAAGAATATGATACATTGAAACCACTTCGATTTCAGAAGAACCTTATTATAGAGTAGAACTAGGAATATTAGAATGTCCTTGCCATGTAGTGTAGCAAACTGAGCTAGACCTTTTGGTTTACTTAATTACAGTCTTACCATAAAAAATAGATTCTATAACTTAAAAAAATACTTTCTTTGGTAATAGCTGATGATATTTCTAATCAGAGTCCATAAAAGCTCTTTGAAAAATAAAACAATACTTCGAGATGTAGATATAGAATTCTCAAAGAATTGTCATTTAAAAACACATGACTTCCTTTCTTTTTCTGTTCATATCAAAAAGCAGGTTATCTTTCTTTATGCAGTCTCTCCAAGGAATTTCATTTCAATAGCAGCTTTTGGTGCTTGGGCCGAGCCACCCTTCTTTCGGAACTCTGCTGCGATTTCTTCAAAGGATTTTCCTTTGGTTTCTGGAACTTTGAAAAATGTAAACAGAGTAAAGGCGAAGACCACTCCAGCAAAGAGGAAAAACACGTAAGGTCCACAGAAGTCCTGCATAGAGACCAAACACAGAGTCCCAATTAGCAGCTGTTCGACCCTCTCTTCTCTTCAGTAAATGTGCACAATGTTAGGCCGCTTACCGCAATATATGGGAAACACAGAGCTACGATGAAATTGCAGGTCCAGTTGCTGAAAGCGGCTATTGCCAAAGCAGCAGGGCGCGGTCCTTGACTGAAAAATTCAGCCACCATGAACCAGGGGATAGGACCCGGGCCAATTTCAAAGAAACTGACAAAGAGGAAGATGGCTATCATGCTCACGTAACTCATCCAAGTCAATTTATTCTGAGGGAAAAAAACAAGTAGAACTGGAATCATTGGCTGCTTCTTTCTTTTGCTACATTTAAGACTCGCACTGATTTCAGCAGTGATGGGGTTCTTTTACTGATGTGTTTATGTTCAGTTACGTACGGTGCTTCTAGTGGGAGACAAGTTTATTCTAGTATGAGTCATTCTTATGTCCTTATGTCTTTATTTTGTTTTTGTTTTTGTTTTTTTAGCTGAGCCATCCTACCACCTGTTGGCAGCTCAACGGCAACTCAGCTCGGGCTGTCATTGAACCGCCGTTGCTCAGAGCTCAGCTCATACTCTTGAGCGAGCTCTTAACCAACTGAGCCATTCGGCCGGCCCATCCTTATGTCTTTTGAGCTTTGTTATAGGAAACCCTCTGGATTAGGGTTTTATATTACTCTTCGTCACTCTCGTCCTGTGAAAGAGGCAAGGTAAGGATACAGGGACCACTAATAATACCAATGTTGCTAGACAGGAGGCACGTTGAAGCAGTGGCTGAGGGCATTGGGCTAGAGAGGTCCAGAAACCTGCCAAGGTCACATAGGCAGCCACGTAGCAGAGCCAGCATTGGAACGAGTTTGGGGCTGATCCCAGAGCCTAAGCTCTGGCCATTTTGCTACACTGGGCAACAAGTGCAATTTGCTTGCTGATGTTCAGTCTTTAAAGCCCCCCAAATGAGTTCTCTTTTTCTTTGTATTATATGCTGTCCCTCTAGCTTTATTTCATAAGTCATTCTCAGATGTTTTTGACATACAGTTTCTTTAACCCAGAGCACAGAAGTGCTGTCATACCATAACCAGTGCAGGCACCAAACTCACCAGCAGCACAAGTCCGACGGACATGAAGATGGCACAAATAAACATGCCACTCATTCCAATTAGAAACAGAGAGCGTCGCCCTGCCTTCTCCACGAGGAAGACCTAGGAGAGTTTTAAAACACATAGGCTTTATACTTAAATAGTTTTTATGGACAAAGAAGTCATTTTAATTTATACAGCTGGATGTGGAACTGAGGAGGGGAATGGCTCTTGCCCGAGGTGGCAGAGCTATCTCAGTGACCAGAGCTCGTTAATAAATACCAGCTTCACTGAGTCACATAGATTTGAATAGGGCATTCTAGAGAAAGAACTATAGTGTTATCTCCTGTCTATGGTATCACTTGGGGTACAATAGTACAAGGCTATATATCTTGGATCTCTTCCAGTAGATTTCCCGTATGTTTAAAATATGAAGTTTCTACATAAAAAATGACAGCATTTTCTCCCCTGGTATTTATCTTAAGTTCTAATCACAAGGGTTTGTGCACCACAGACACCTGACATGGTACAACTGTTGAGGTGTCAACTATTTTCATCCAACTTTCTCGCTACTAATCAAGTCAAATGATGACCACTCACTTGGTAACATGGAATTTGATCACTTTGCCAAAATAGTCAGGTCTTTATTTTTCTGGTGTGCATAAATGTACCTACTGTTGCAAATAAACTATCCATTTGAAAAAGTGAGAATTTAAAGCAAAAGGTTAATATGCTTTCTTCTTCTAAGTCAGGAGATATGTCACTGATGCCTTTGGGTCTGTGGACCTTTGCACTAATGGTTAAGATTTACAATTAGTCAAGAGGAGAGTTTGTTGAATAGAGTCGCGCTTGCTCCTTGGAATACTGCCAAGGTTGGAGAGTCACCCACATGAAAAACTACCTGTCATAATTTCTCACTTTGGTGAATCCGTTGGCTAGGCTCATATATCTATCAGTAGATCAGTAGCAATCCAATACCCTTAGTCTAGTGAGCTCTGGCTCTGAAAATATATGAGAAATATATATATATTTGCCTACAGTGAAAGCCCCTTTCATCTCAGAGGCATTTCGTATCAGAGTTTCAAATCATTTCAGGATGATAAACAAAGAGCCCACATTTAATTGTTGAGAAGGAAGTGGGAAAAACAAACCTTTCTCACATTCATAAAATTTCTCTCTATATTTTGGCTCTTTAATTATGGCTTTCAAAGCTGACTTGATGATGCCACGTCAAGCTACCACGAAAATCGAAGCATTTCTTCAGGAACAAGGGCTTTTACTATGTATGTTTCTTCGGTCTCTGAATAATTATTATGAATAGGAGAAAAAAACTCTAAAACTACATGCCTTGAAAATTGAACTGGACTCCCTTTTTGTGGCCAGCAACCACTCAGGGAGGAGTGTGACACAGAGTGAGACTTGGTCAGGGGCTGAAGATGTCTGCTTGACCTTTGCCCCTCTCATCTTTGCTCCAGCGGTGTCTCTTAGATCCTGGAAGCCTACTCAGAGTATGGTAAGCAGGGCATATTCCTATTTGCAAATCTTTATTTGAAAGGATACATGGAATTTGGTAACATTGGTTAACTTAGGGGAGAGAAATTGGATGACTGATGGTGCTATCTTTTTTTGTACTTTTTTGAACTTTAAAACCATTTTTCAAAAATATACATAATTACAAATTTTAAATGTTATCTGTAGTCCTGGAGGGTCATTTGTAATTAGGCAGCTGATTAGAGATTAGTTTTTACTATGTTACTTACTCAAAAACTTTCACAGAATAAAAGGATGAACTCTATAAAGGTATATTCAAAATAATCAAGACACTTTTCGAAACAACTCCCCAACCCCAACCGGGTTGGCAGAGGAAGACAAAAATGAAATTCTGCAGTAATTTCCTTTTAGGCACTCTTAGAATTTGGGTTACCCAATCTTGGCAACGTGATGCTTTACATAGCAGACCTGTTACATATAAAATGTTTTAATCATAATCTCTAATAAGAAAAATATGTTGAAGTAAGATGTATAAAAATTATTATCTCAGGAGATAAAAGAATGCCAATAGTCCCTTGGATTATATCCCAGTACCAGGCGTTCATTGATCTAGAGTGGCCTTTTGGCTTGGACAGGTGTTATCTCTAAAGGTATGTCTACAGAACCACTGGTGTTCCCTTGTTATTTGTTCTTCCCTGCTTTCCAAGGTCCAGCACAGTTACATGTGGTCTGGACAAAGCTTCCTTTTGACCTAGGTGGCCAGGCTATAATTTATTGACCACCCTAAGGTAATAGTTAAAACCCATGCACAGAGAATGAAAAACAAGTGACTAAAGTATATTGAGTATAGAATGTGACCAAACTTGAAAAGAACAAACTTTTTTAACATCCTGCATTCTAAGGTAAAAATAAGCCCCATTACCTGCATTTTAGAGTGAGTTACAGTAGTTGGGAAGTTTTGGGGATTTTTGTTGTTGTTTGTTTAATTTTTCAATTGTTATGTTAAATATAATTGTTTTCAAGATGCTGAATCATTCCTTATAAAAGGTATTTGGTCTTAAGAAAAGTGTATGACCTCTTCCACTTGTTGGAAAAAATTTATTTTTCAAAAATAAATAACACTTGACATTAAAAAGAAAAACTTTTCAAAAATAACAATAACATTTCAACATATATGCACCACTTCTATTGCATCCTCTCATAGAATCACACACTCATGTGCCTCACCAGAAGCCTGGGCCTTGTGAGCTACTTGGATGTTCTGCCCAATGGCTTAACACATAGGGATTTGCTGTGTCTGTTTAATTTTACTAGAGGCTTAGATGTCTAATTGAGAGGACCACATTTATTTCATTTAAATGTTTTCCCAAGACACGGAATTAAAAAAAATGTAACCATAGAAGGAGAGGACTCTATAGGTACAAGACCCGATATTGATAGAAATGACAAGATGTTGGCTAATCCAAACAGGTTTAAGTATAGAGCAAAGGAGAAGGAACCAGGTATTTACACAAGGAGAAAGTCCTGTAAGTCCCCAAATGAGTTATTAATTCACAGATAAAGTGGCTAATGACATAGCCACCGATAGACAGAACCAATGATAAGCAGAGAGCACCAGATAACCTGCTCAGTTATACCTAATCTCAATACAGTGCTTGTGGTTCACAGATGGGACTTGCCATGACCCACCCAGTTTTACATGGACAATAAGTCATCAGTCACTTTTAGATAGCAAGGGGTTTTTATTGTTTGTTTTTTTTAAACTCCCATTTCTGGACTGAGGAACAAGCAGAGTATTTTTGGCTGTTTTACTTACAGAAAGAGCAGTGAAAACTGTGTTGATGGCACCAACTCCAATGGTTGCATAAACAGGTTGGCTGACTCCAGCTGTCTCAAAAATACTGGTTGAGTAGTAAAAGATCTGCAAAGTAATAAGAGTTAAGTTGTAATCAAGAAGCCTAGCATGGATGGCTTTTAACAACAAATATTTTAAGTTTTTTATTTTTAGTTGTTTCTATGGAAACACAGTCCCTAGAACTTCCTAAAGATTTTATCTGCCTTTTCCTTCCAAGGAAGGAGAAACCAATTTTCCTTCCATGTCTAAAGCTTCTGATTGCTTAAAAGTTCTTATATTTAGCTGGAAACTCTGCATATGCATTTTCTTTATATTTTTAAAATTTTCAAACCTCTTGTTGAAGTATAAAAGACATACAAAAAAAATACATAGATCGTAAGTGTACAAACTCAATGAATCCTCAAAAACCGAACATACCTGCATAACCAGTACCCAGATCAGGAAATCAATCATTTCCTGCCTTCCAGAAGCTCCCTAAACATCACTCTATTTTTTCAAGGAAACTCTTCCAACTTCTACCATTGTAGGTGAATTTTGCCAGTCTTGTACTTGATATAAATGAAACAGCAGAGTGTGTATTACTTTGTATCTGGTGACAACATTACCTTTGTGAGAAGAATCTATATTGTTGTAGTTGTAGATTTGTGTTTCAATAACATTATTATATAGTATTTTATTGTATTGTATACCACAATTTAGTTACCCATTCTACAATTGATGGCATGTATGTGGCTGCCATTTAGGGTGATGATGAATAGTGCTGCTGTGAACACTCTAGTACAAGCCTCTCAGTGATATATGCATGCATGTCCACCTAGGAATAGGATTTCTGGAGAACAGAGTATACATATGCTCAGCTTTGATAGGCACTGCCAAACACTTTCCCAAAGGAGTTGTGTCAGTTTACACTGTCACCAATAATAAGTATGAGAGTTCTGGTTGCTATTGCGTTTCATCCCACTAAAATTTCCCAGTGATCTCAGTGGAGATGGAGAAATCTGGTTCACAATTTCCCTAAAAGCTCGTATTACTTAGTTACATTTTTACTTTTATAATAGTGTTTTAGGTCATTTTGTTCTATCATCCTCTGTCATTGTTTTTCCATATCACATGTCCTGTTGCTGGCACCTTTTTCTGCAGACAGGGCTGATACAGTAGGACCAGGCAGACTGTTCAGTGAGGAGTGGCTTATAGCACACTGCACACTATCCCACCATTTGTAGGCTGCCCAACAGTCTCACGTTAAATATTTCCTGGATGCCTCTAAGTTAGGCACTGGGGTGGAAGTTAAAGCAGGGAGGTTCAGAGAGATTAAGTATTTTGCCATTGGATGTGCAGGCAGAGTGGAGATAGGGGATAGCAAATTGGTCTCTCAGCCCCAAAGTTATAGAGTATTAGATAAAAATGAACATCAAGGGCCCCTTAAAGGAGGACGAAGACCACAGCAGAGCAGTATTCAGCTTGTGGAGTGAAGTTTATGTCTCCTTTTGCTTTACCTTATAGGAATTACTTTCTTTGCCTCCCTCAAAGTCTCTGCCATCCATCAGTCACCCCCAAAGTGTCCTTGATGGATCTGGAATTGGCTCATTATAGAGGAAGCCCAAACCATGTTTTTAAGAGCAATGAAGGGGGATAAGTGGTTTTCTTTAACTAGTTTTTAAACAAATGCTTAATTATTTTCTTCTAGTAGCTAATTGCCAGTAAAACAATTTTAGTCTGCCTAATGTAAGGATTTCAACTCAAAACCTAAAAGCTAGCAAGTTTTATACTCAGTACATTTTCAATCATGTATTTTCCACCACCCTCAGTCACCAATACCATATCAGTTTACTCTGCTATTTATTTTGAGTTGAGTGTGTGTGTGCTGTCTCCCCAATTAGACTGAAAGTTTCTTGGATGGCAGAAAACTCCTTTGCACCTGGCTATCTGATATACTTCATTGAAATAGAGGCAGGGAGCCATGGACTCCTTTTGCCTAGGCTATCATAAATCCTACCTTTGATGAGTACTCAACTCTAGAAGCCCCTTGTAATTTAGTGTTCTTTGGTATAATTATTCTCCTTTTTCCTTTTTTGTATTTATTATGACTTTTGCCTTTTTACCCTAATCTTTAAAAAATATAAACAAATTTTAGAAAGCAGATGAGGTAAAACAGAAAATTAATGCTTAGTCAGTATTTGTTGTAGTAAGCCATGTGATGTCAACATCTTAAAATGTTTTTTAGCTGTTTAAACTTATACCCATTTCCTGCTCTGTCTTAATTCATGTTGCTCTTATTAAGACTTAGGGAGTGTTCTTAAACTTACCCCGTTGATTCCAGAAAACTGCTGAGCCATGTGCAGCATCAGTGCCACTAGAATAGGCTGTCGGTAGCTGGAATTGGTGAAGAGCTGAATTATGGAGATTTTCTGTTCACTTGCTGCTTCTTCTCTTTCTTTTCTCATCTCAGCAATGTCTTTCGTGACATCAACACCTCCTCTGAGTCTTTTTAAGCCTGTCCCCCAAAATGATTAGGTTTATAGAACTCAGGTCAAAAAAGTTACTTTTATCATATTAATGAAAAAGCTACCATCTGCATAGTCATCTCTATTACTTCATAGCATGTGTGTTGAGAATTCTTTTTCATTAAATGAAATCCTGCTCTTTTATTTTTAGAAAAGTAGAACATTTAGCTTCATCTTATGACAAACTATAATCCTCATTATCACAGGAGCATAATGCTGGAAAGGTCTTTTAGAAGCCCATGGTTAAGTCCAATACTCTGCATGTGGGCTTCCAATTTGAGCTTGAGTGAATGTTTACGGGTGCAAAATGACATGTACCAGGCATATGAAATGATCTTGCACATTCTTCTTACATGTAATCACTGACTTCACTTGGAAAGCACTGGTACCAATTTCATGAATAACCATTCATATACACTGCTGATAGTTCCAAAACAATAGGGAGAAAGTAAAACCACCCATAGACTTACTTTTCTTTGCTTTGTCTTCCTCATCTAACTTGATGTAAAGGTACCTGGGACTTTCTGGACAGAAGAAGAGCAGCAGAGACTGGAGGACAGCTGGCACAGCAGACAGAGCAAGCAGAATGTGCCACAGCTCATGATTGCCCAAAATAAAGTCAAGGCCAATAATCTGCAAAGGTAGAGTGGAGGCGTGTCAACTACACAACACTGAGGGTCTGCCTTCTGCAACAGTTTGTTGAAAAAGCATATTGACTATTTAATAGTAATCCCTGGTAACTTTAATTCAAATATGCACAAGATGGAAACTCTTTCTAACTAGTGTGCCTCACCTTACCTAAATTAGGGACTATTTGTTTTATAAAGAATCCACCTAGGTTTGTTTCCATTAAATCCTATGGGACATTTAGGATGGGAATCAACCAGACTTTTTAAGAACATATTTAATATCTAAAACAACACCAAAAATCATGTATAACTTTGGGCATTTCTTAAAAACTAACTCCTTAGGTTACCCAGGACTTAAATACAATGGGGTTATATAGATAGAACAATTACTCTGATGAGAACCAGCTTTGTGATCCTTATTGCAGTAGTCTACTCTCTGGGTAATCATAGGTTTGGGGTTCTAAGGACTCCCTCTGAGACCACAGGATAGAAGGGAAATACAGAGCCAGCTGAATAAGAACCGGTCATCGTATTAAATTTCCAAGTAAGATACTCAAAGGAAAACCAGACAGCCAAAAATTTGAAGTTTCCTATTCCTTTAAATCTAAATGAAGTCATTTAGTTCTATAATAGCTCCAGAAGTTCAAGACTTGACTTCCAGGTTACTTTTAGTGCCAACACCACCCCAGCTCTGGGGGGAATAGTGAAGAGGGGAGTAGTGATAATGACGTTTTGAGCTAAAAAGCCTATGCCTCTACAACACCACTACTGGTGGAACTTTTTTTTTTTTTTTTCTTTTTCTTCTGTGTTGGTCTACAGTAAGAATGGACAGTCAGGGAGGGAGAAGTTGGGTAAAGCAGAGGATGGGTGAAGTAGGGGATGGGAGTTTTTACCTGACTAACAAGAATGCCTGTGACAATGGCCAACTGGTGAAGAGCGCCAATGGCACCCCTGAATGTAGTTGGAGCAATTTCACCAATGTACATGGGAACCAAGCCTGAAATTAGCCCTGCATGAAATATGAACATAAATGTTATTTTTTTTAAATTAAATTTATTGGAGTGACAATGGTTAGTAAAATTACACAGGTTTCAAGTGTACAATTCTGTAATATATCATCTCTATATATCACACTGTGTGTTCACCACCCAGAGTCAGTCCTCCTTCCATCACCATATAATTGAACCCCTTTACTCTCTTCTACCATCTTCCCTCCCCTCTTATCCTCTGGTAACCACTAAAAAAATTAAATAAATAAATGTTAAAGCGAAACCAGGATTATTTCAATAACATTCATTTGGTTTCAGTACAATCAATATTGTGATCGGAAGTCTCTTCTTGAGTCTGTTGAAAGGAAGAACCCTTGTTCTCAACAATAGACAGAGTTTATGCAAAGCATATTTGTTGATAAGATTCCAAATAAAGTTGTAGCTGGATATACAAATAGAAAGAAATTGTTAGTCAAGTAGTTGGCAATTGTTCCTAGCATTGTTTTATCTAGTTAAACAGAAAATCTGTGTTAGTATTGAGTTTACATCATAATGCCTATGATGTCTTAAGAAAAGAGACTGAAGAGTGCATTAATAATATTATTTAAAATAATTATATTCTTGGGCTGGCCAAGTGGTGTGGTAGTTAAGCGCTGGATTGGGAAGCCAGCGACCCCGGTTCGGGTTCCACATATGAGGGCCAGTGACATGCCCTCAAAAAAATTATTATTATTATTATATTCTTAATCTAGACTCATGGATTGAAGGAAATTAGAACATATCTAGGCCAATGTCTTTACTTGATCAAAGTGTGAAATGACTTACCCAAGATCATAGTGCAATAGAGTGGTAGCACAAGAATGACAAGCCCTATCTGAGTTTCCACAATGTGGAGGTGTCTCAGGATCACGGTTGGAGTGGTGGTGGTGGTGGGTGGGGGGGTGGTTAGAGAGGTGTGAGGGGCTAAGGAGCTCAGGGCCTCTTTCCCCAATTACTCCAACCTGAGCAACCCAGCTGCTTCTTTATTCTCTCCAAGTAATAGGCTTCAGAAAAGATTTTATTTAAATAAAGACTTTGGGTGCTTAAAGGAATACAAAAACTGAAAAGCACTAGCACCATGCCGTTCCACCTTCCATAATTTTCTTAAACACAGATGTCATCAGTCACGTTGGAATGGTGGAGTATCTCGCCATTTGCTGGATGCATAAGAAGGTCAGAGGCTATCAGCAATTCAAGGCTGAATGCAGCGTTTGGCATTTTTCTTAAGAATTAAAAAATAAGATTTGTCAGAGAATTCCTCTTAGAGGGACTGCTTGATTATCAAATGGAAATGGATGGTCTTTATGTAAAAGAGCTGTTTGGGAGCTGTTTCAATATGATTTTAAAGCCTTAAATTGTTCTTAATATTTCACATGAATATTTGCATGGTTGATACAGCATCTGGATTTCTGCTGACTTCTGTATGTGACTCTAATGTGTGCTCTGTTGATCTTAAATTAGAAAAAAATATTCATTTATTACACCCTAGTCCAAGCTGTACTATCTTTTTGTAGTATCTATTAATATACCTCAAAAACAGAATAGTGTAGATAACCTCACAGGTCTTATCTACACATGAAGTCATATGAACCTGAAGTCAAATTACATATTCTATAATATTTAGCAACTTTGATGCTCAAAATTGTCCCAATTTTAAAAGATGGCTGGAGAGTACACATGTACGTGGCTATGTTAGTGATAGGTTGCTTCACAATATGTTTATAGCATTGCTTTTCAATTTTACCAAAAATATTTTGTATTATTTTTTACTGTATTTTAAAAAATGGAGAGGAGGGCAGGCCGGTCGAGTGGTGCGGTGGTTAAGTGCTGGCCTTGGAAGCCAGCGGTCCCGGTTCAGGTCCCACATATGAGGGCCAGTGACACTGCCCTCAAAAATAGAAATAAAATAAAAATGGAGAGGAGAGACAGAAGAATCATGATTTAGAACTTTTTGATAGTGTTATTATTTGCAGTTTTCAGAAGAGAAAACATATCTAAGACCAGATAGAGAAAGTGCCAGAATTGATTCACTGTGAACCCCAAATTTTCCACATAGGGGTTGACTTTTCACTTTGATAACTGATCCTGACTTTCAGTTACTTGAATTTGCATGGAAAGTAATGAAAAGTGAACTTTAAGTAACTATAGACTTTTGTTTCAACTAATCATTGAAGATGCATGGGATTAGAGTCTTCCCTCTTTGCAGGTAAAAATGTGTTAAATATTTTATACACCGTTTTGTGTCCTTCTCCTCTCCCACCCTCAATAGAGGTCAGTGGTTTGGAATTGCTATAACTTGGGACAATGTGTTAAAACCTTGGCACAGAACCATTAGGGTGTCATTGGGTATCGAGAAACTAAAGATTTGACTGTTTTAGAGATTGAGTGACCTTCCCTTTGTTCAGACAACTACTGATTAGTTGCTTCCAAAGTTTGAAAAGCTATTTCCAGGACTAATGATTCCAGCAATTCAGAGTAAAATTCATGGGAGGAGCATCCTTCCTTCATTCTGAACTCCTCTACCAGCTGCTTCTTCCTGATTCCCTCTGCCTATGGTCCCACTTTAACGCTTCCTCCAGCCAGGTGTGGAATCTGACAGGTCTAGGCAGTGTGGACTGAGAGATGGGCCTGGTGTCAATGTCTGTCCGGATAGGAGAGACAGACATATAAGTGGCCAGGTAGGCCAAAGGGACAAGTTAGAGGTTCTGGGTGTAGCAGGCTTCTGCCATCTACTGTGTGTTGGGGAGTAACAACAATACATAGCATTTCTTGGCAGTTTACTGTATGCACTCAGATTGCATGCTGGACATTTTACATGTATTCTCACAAGTACCCTATGAGATAGAGTATTATTTTTTTTATTTATAGATAAGAAAGCTGAGAGTTAATGATTTGTCTGAGATCATATGACTAGAAATGATGTCATTGCCATGGGTAAGAAGACAGCTTCACAATTCGCTCTGACTGGTCCCAAATCTCCCCGACTCGGGACTTCAACTTTATGCTATTGCCTATCCTTTTTGTGATGCTACCTCAGGCTCAGAATATTCCCTGCATGTTACCACATCTGCTTGTAGAATAATTTTCAGATGTGTGTGTGTGTGTGTGTGTGTGTGTGTGTGTGACTTACCACAGTAGAGTCCTGAAACTCCTCTTCCTGAAATTATAAGAATGTGAGATGGTCCCAATTTTGAAAACCCCATCAAGAGAGCGCCAGCTAATGATAGAATGTTTGCTACCAGCATGGCTTTGATTCTGAAATTTTAGAAAGCAAGGATTATAATAAATTCAGCATCAAAACTTGATAAAACTAATTTGCTTTCAAAGTATGCTGAGATTTTTACCTTAGAGATTATTATAATTTTGCTGAAAAGGCTAGTTGGGGAATCTTAAACTATGATTGCTACTCTGATTTATCTACGGACTGCAGCATTAACTATATGTAATATTTATAATGAGAGAATTTGGGTTTCATGCACCTGCTCTCCACATTTTGATAGAATGATTCAGTTGTGATGATGACTAATTTTATTTATGATAAAACTTCTGACACTTTTTTAAACAATTAAAAGTTTTCCACTAATTGATTGTTTTAAAAAATAATTGCCTGTCAATAGCTAAATTCAATGCCATAGTTATAACTTATGACACTTTTTTTTTCTTTTAATGGTGCAGGTGTTTAGTTAATGTAGATCATGAAAGGAACTTTTAAAATTAAACTTTCTTTAGTATGAATTATTTCAAAGTAAATTAAAACATACTTTTACTTTTATCATAGATAATTATACTTATTTTCATTTTAACATTGTATGTCAGCATATTTTCAGAATCTATGAATTACTGTTAACCGATGTAAAATATGTAATAAAGCTCACAGTAGCACAAAACATTTTCAAAATTAATCATATGAAATTTGACAACATTTGCAGATATTTATTCCTATTAAATGAGAAAGTGAGGTACACAGAAACTTTCTTCAAAGTTTAATAGATGATGATGAGACCAGTAAAAGAAACTGAGTATGGAAATATTTGTGCCACAAAGAAACGTTAAAGCATCTTGTTATCTTCTATGTCAATGTTTGAAACCTTAATAGGCGAATTTTTTTCTAAGCAAGTATCTTTAATACCAAAGAGGTTGTTTTTTCAGAGTAAAACTATATAATTTCATATTTCAATGATTGCCCAACAACCATGTGATAGTCTGAATAATATCCCCCCAGAGTCTGCATCTTAATCCTCAAACCCTGGGAATATGTTACTTTATATGACAAAAGGGATTTTCCAGATGTGATTAAGGACTTTGAGATAAAGATTACCCTGGATTATCCTGATGGGCCCAACAATGTAATCCCAAATACCCTTATAAGAGGAGGGCAAAAGAAAAGGTGATGTGATGATAGAAGTAGAGATTGGAGTGATATGCTTTGAAGATGGAAGAAGGGCCACGAGCCAGGGACTATAGGTGGTCCCTGGAAGCTGGGAAAGGGCAAAGAAATGGATTCTTCCCTCATAACCTCGAGAAAGAACCAGCTCTGCTGACACCTTGACTTCAGCTAAGTGGAACTGAATCTGGGCTTCTGACCTACAAAACTATAAGAAAATAAATTTGTGTTGTTTTAAGGCACTAAGTTTATGGTAATTCATTAGAACAGTACTAGGAAATTAATATATGGAAATTATCAATTACCTAAATGCAGAGGAAACAGAATGATTTAGAGCTGGCCAGCTTCAGAGCTGTCAGGTAGAGAAAGATGGGGTGCTTCTCCGTGGGGAGCTCTTTCTCTACCTCACAAGGACAGAGGGCAGGCACATCCAATAATTTACCTTAAGAAATTTAGCTAGGGCTGGCCGAGTGGCGCGGTGGTTAAGCGCTGGCTTGGGAAGCCAACAGCCCCGGTTCGGGTCCCACATATGAGGGCCAGTGACATTGCCCTCAAAAAAAATAAAATAAAATAAAATAAAATTCCAATAAATTAAAAAAAAAAGAAATTTAGCTAGTTAATAGTATATTCTATTGGATGGGAGAGGAAGATTGAAAAAAGTCTTAAAAGGGATAGCCTCAAAGTAATTTTGGTGCCAGATTGCCTTAAAATCCCTCTTCCTTAACCACCACTGGATGCTGGAGCATTTGACATAGCCTAAAGGATTTTTAACTTTTCCTCAGACATGAGAAATGGCCAAGAATAATCTAAAAATACTTAAAATGGTTGGATCAGAGAGAAGGAAATATATTTCTAAGTATATTTCTTTAAGTCTTCTCGAAATACTCGTGTTAGCGTAGGTTTCATCATTGTCCTCCGCATCAAAGACTGCATTTGCTGCCTGCTCACTCTCTGCCGGACATTGTGCAAAATCCTTTATGTTGCCTCTCATTTAATCCCCACAATAATTCCACGAGGTAGGAATGGGGGCGGGGGGGGGGCGACGTGCTAGACAACCCCCAAAATTTGCTCATTTCACACAGCTATTAAGTGGCAGAGCTGGGACTTGATCTGTGTGAAACCAAATGTTAATCCTTCATTTTAGTGAGTTTCATTTTTGATACAAAAGAAAGAAAGCATTCCAAGGTAAATTATGTATACCTTCCTTGACTTGTGGTAGTGTGGATTGCACAGACCATGGTCTCCCTCATCATACTCTTGTAATTAAATTGTAAGCACTCAGTCTTTGGAAAAATTGACCTTGAGAACTCAAATCTAAAAATAGCAGACACATTATTCAATAAATGGTGCTGGGGAAATTGGACAGATACATGCAAAAAAAGGAAACTGAACCACCTTCTTACTCTATATACAAGAAAAAACTCAAAATGGATTAAAGACTTAAATATAAGACCTCAAACCATAAAACTTCTAGAAGAAAACACAGGCAGTAAATTCTCAATTACCCTTAGTAATATTTTTACTGATATATCTTCTCAGGCAAGGGAAACAAAAGAAAAAATAAACAAATGGAACTACATCAAATTAAAAAGTTTTTGCACAGCAAAGGAAACCCTTGACAAAACAAAAAGATATCCTACTGAATAAGAGAAGATATTTGTTAATAATACATCTGATAAGGGGTTATATCCAAAATTTATTTGAAAAACTCATACAACTCAACACCAGAAAAACAACCAAACCAGTTAACAAATGGGCAGAGGACCTGAAGAGACATTCCTCCAAAGAGGACATACAGCTGGCCAATAGACATATGAAAAGATGCTCAACATCACTAATCATCAGAGAAATGAAAATTGAACCCACAATGAGATACCACCTCACTCCAGTCAGAATGATCATCGTCAATAAATCAACAAGTGCTAACAAGGATGTGGAAAAAAGGGAACACTTGTGCACTGTTGGTGGGATTGTAAATTGGTGCAAGCACTATAGAAAACAGTATGGGAGTTCCTCAAAAAATAAAAATAGACCTACTTTATGACCCAGCAATTCTACTCCTGGGTATTTACCCAAAAAATCCAAAATGTTAATTCAAAAAGATATATGCATCCCTATGTTGACTTCAGTGCTATTTACAATAGCCAAGGTATGGAAACAACCTAAGTTCCCATCAATAGACAATTGGATAAAGAAACTGAGGTAATTTATACAATGGGCTATCACTCTGCCATAAAAAAGAATGAAATCTTACCATTTGCAACAACACGGATGGACCTAGTGTGTATTATGCAAAATGAAATAAGTCAGACTCAGAAAGACAAATAACATATGATCTCACTTATATGTGGAATCTAAAGAACAAAACAAACAAACCAACAAAACAGAAACGGACTCATAGATACAGAGAACAAACTGATAGTTACCAGATGGAAGGGGAATTGGGGGGGCTGGGTGAGAAAAGTGAAGAGATTAAGAATACAAATTGGTAGTTAAAAAATAGTCACAGGGATAAAGTATAGGGAATACAGTCAATAATATTGTCAAAACTATGTGTAGTGTCAGATGGGTACGAGACTTATTGGAGTGACCACTTCAAAAATTATGTAAATGTCAAACTAACAAATATGCTGTACACCTGAAACTAATATAAAATAATATTAAATGTCAACTATAATTTAAAAAATAGTCATGAGAATATAAAGTACAGCATAGGGAATATAGTCAATAATATTGTAATAACTATATACAGTGTCAGATAGGTAATAGATTTATTAGGGTTATCACTTTGTGAGATACATAAATGTGTAATCACTGTTGTTTTTCACACCTGAAAATAATTAAAAAAAAATACTCTGCAACAAAAATAGTGGCCTCAGATATCTATTGACTAGTAGTATACAATTATAAGGAAAGATTTTTTAAAAGCAGTAATGGAAAATGACATTTTTATTTATTTACTTTTAACTGGTGGAGTAATGACCTTGGCAATAAGGAAAATTACATAATTTCTCAGTGAATCTCCCTAGAAAAAATAATTTTATGGGAAAGACTATATTCTTTTTGTCTTAATTTTGAAGTTAAAATTATTAATTTTATGGCTGTTTTTCAAGGAGAATCATTTTTCCACGGAGAGTTGGAGGAAGCCTCACTTTTAGTTACTGTAAGTCACTTAAGAAATGGTCATTTGACATTGTCTTGGGATCTGACCATTGTTGATGCTAAATCCTCAGACTTGAGAGGACATGCATCCTAGTTCCATCACTAGCACACTAATTAAATGTTTTAAAGTAAGTCACTGGACCTCAGAATCTCATCTCTAAATGAGTAATAGCAAGGGTTTAAATTTTTTCTTTAGGGGTAGGAAGAAGTATAAAACATCAGTCGCTGCTAAAAGAATTGGTTTGTTCATATTTTAAAATTTTGTTTTGCTTAATTTTATTTATTTTAGAAATAATTAATCTAGAAAAATTTCCAGTTACACTTTAAACCAATTTGTACAAATTAAAATGATTTTTAAATTTTTAAATGATGAAAGTCAATTTATTAACTCTGCAATTTATGCATTCTGATTTAAAGTTCAGCTAAACACCTGTAAGTTGATAAAAATGTGAGGAACTGACCACTTTCTTTTATGGTTGAGGAAAGTCCCTTTCAGATAAGAACAAGAATACAATTTGGGCTGCCATGCTACCCATTACTTCAGAAAACTTCTTACAGTCTTATCAACAAAAGCTCTAGTACAAGAGAAGGAAGTTATCAGAATTTTAATAACCAGAGAGATAAAATTATAACTTTAAGTAGGAATTTTAAAAAATCAATAAATTGTAATACAGAATTACAAGACAGTTATAACTTAGCCTGTATCATTTACATTTTAAAATGTTTTGCATTTTCTAAGTTTTCCATATTTGTATATTTATTTTTATCATCAGAAAAAGGTAATTAATAAAAGACAGACTTAAAGAGCAGAAAATCAATAGAAAGAAATAATTACTTGATTTTCTAACTTTATTTTCTGTTTCTCTATTGGGGAGACGGGTAGGGAAATCCCAAGAGCTTAGTATGTCACATGACTAACTGAAATTTGAGTATAAAGGAGTTCCACTGATGTTTTTAATCCAAAATACCTAACAGAAACCAGAGTAGAAAAATGGGGACTGTTGCCTTCATCTCTGGATGGAGCTTTGAGATAGCAGTTGTAGCAGCTAGAAAATCCTTGCCAAGTATACTGAGCAATTGGGAATTGGGAGTATTGACTTGGCCTTAAGACCTGACTGATCCAAATGCCAAATTCTAATTTGAAGATGGAAAACTGGTTGTCTTGAGAAATGGAGCAATTTGGTGAAGCAAATAATAGATTCCTATGTTAAAAGTTCCACTTTTGGCTTTTCCACTGAGCTCCTGAATCAATCATTTGTGCAGTGGTTTCTTAATATGTTTTACAACTTACAAAGCCAGGGAATCAAAGCAATTATCTAGAAATACATATCAAACTCACTTTTTCTGTATCTACCTCCACAACTAAGCAGGTTGGTTCCAACCATTTTTCCTTTTATTTGGTCCAACACTAACTTAACTCATAGAGTCATGAGTTGAAAAATCAACTCTAAAACTATTTCACAAAAAGAAAGATGATTTCTTTCTAAACAAATTCCAGCAAACCCTAAATACTAAAGTTTCTAAGTTTTCATTTATTTATGATATTTACCTACCTTCCAAGCTGGTCCCCAAGCCACCCACCAAAGAATGATGCGATCATTCCACCAACTGCAAAACTCGACACAGACAGGGACCAGAACATGGTGATGATGCCAGAAGATGCCATAGACTCTTCCTCAGCCCAAGGGGTTGGTGTTGGATTCCTTGGGTATGGGGTTATGGGCAGTTCCTGTGTACTCTCGCTAGCATAGTCATTGATAGCTTTTCGGTCATCCAATGGAACACCCAAAACCTGCCTGTAATGGGATATTATTACCTAAGGAAATAAAATAAAGACAAATGACTCCAATATTTCAAACATTCTATATTTTTTATTTGTTTTTCCTTTAAAATGTTTGTTAGGTTTTTAAACAGGATGATTCCAATTATGTGCATTACACACATACAAACACATATAGGTTTATTTAGAGTTGATCATGTCCCATAAAATAGAGGTCACAAATTCCAATGCCAACAGGAACCAGGCAGGAACAAATAAGTGAAGGAGGCAAGGAGAACCTTGATGACTAGAGGACTGAAATACTTGTTCTACTTTTGAGTACTTTTGAGGATTCAATAACGAGTGGGCTGGGTTATGGCACTTGAGAGGATTTGCCCCATCTGAAGGAGGAAGCTGCAGATGTGAGACTAGCGTTGATGACCTCCAATTTTTAAAGAGAAGCCAGAAATTTGTGTTTTTAATGTAAAATTTTCCAAGTTTTAAATGTTGGCAACTATTTAAATTGAAAATATTCTGCAGGCTTAAAAGATACATTTATACACAAGTGTTTCCCCCACACAGCAGGATTTAAAAGGACTTATGTAAATATTTTAATGGAAACATAAAAGTGGATATAAGAAACAAATTTGGGAAAGGTAAAGTGAGGCCAAAAATGAAGGTAGTATATAAATTCTATAGATGCTGTCTCCTTGCTAGAAGTGAAGTATTAATATAGCAATGAACTTCCTAGCAGCCACTACAGAGAAGGGAAAACAATCATGTGCATTGATGAATTACAAAAATAATAAAAAATATACCCCTGAGAAGGTATTGAGACCTGAAAAAAGTTTCTCCTTTGGGTCTCACATAGTTCAGTGTGTAATAGAACGAACAATGTTCAAAGCTAAATTTCATCGAGCCGTATTTTATAATGTGTTTCAGTAGAGGCAAAGATCATATGGGAGTATAATGAAGTAAAGGCACATCCTGCAGGCTATCTTCCTTCCATGTCATTCCTCTCAGTGATGATTTGGTCACTGTTCACAAATGAGCTGGGAGGACCTCTGACAAGGGCCCAGAATGCAGCTGCCCTAGGTTGCCAGTCATGGGCAAAGCCCTATGTGGCAAAGCCAGCTCAGTGAGGGAAAGAACTGACATCCTCTTATGATGAAAGAAGTCTGACCAGATGTTTGCCTCATTAGAAAGTCACTCTGTATGGGTAATATGCATAGAAAAACAGCTATAAGGAAATACCAAAAATGTTCTCAGCAGTTTGCTTTATGTGGTAGAGTGATGATGGGTGATTTTTTCCCTAATATTTTCTGCAACAGGCATGTGTAGTTTTCATAAAAAGGTGTGCTTTAAAAATACCTTAAATTAACTCCAAATGTCATTCCACTAATAAAAACAAAAGGGCCTAAATGAGTCTTCTCACATAATCGGGTTTAGGCAGCTCTTTAAACACAGAACAAAGGGGCTATAGAAAGAGCACTAAGCTGGATGCCAATGAGGGGGTCTCTGTTTTCAGGTCTGGCTCTACGTCTGGGACTGAAGTAGGGGGAACCTTAGATTTCCTCAAAGACTGGCAAGGATGGCTTGCATAAGGATTTGAAAAAGTCTTCCACAAAAAGAGAAGCAGCTCTACCAATTATGGTGATATTGGGCCAAATTTCAGGAAACCTGCTCAATTGGTACATGTTATCACCCACAGACAAAAAGCTAGGACCCCAGTGTCATTTCCTAATCCCTTCAAACTCAGCAAGGCCTGCCACAGTCATGATGACATGTAGCAGCTCACCAGAGCACATCTTTTGGCTCAAGGAAAAACTCTTTCCAGGTGATGGGCTGATTGGCCAGCACACATTTTACACATTCACACCTGCAGCATCTTACATTTTCCTTGAAGTCCAATGTGGTGAGAGAAGCAGAGACAATATGATTGATTCATAGAAGGCTCCCAACAAATGTTTATACATTCACCTTATGCCAGCCTTCCCCCAGCATCTCTCTCTCTCGCTCTCTCTGTCTCTCCTCCCTCCCTTGTGCCCAAGAGAAGGCCTGGATTACCCTGTGTTCCCCACATAGGCACATGTTATCTCTCTGTACAAGGAACAGATATCTTCCTGTCATTGACTGAAATTGCCCCAAAGAGATGTTATTATACATGTTTCACTTGCCTGTTGAGGGGCATTGATCACACCAATGTCATATCCAAACTGGAAGGAACCCAGCACAGCAGTGAAGACAGTGAGAACCAAGGTCCCAGTGATCTGTGGGGAATGAAATACAGGGCTGGGCAACACTGGCAAGTTCAGTTGTCCCGCATGTCATCAGTCTGCAGCTTGGACTCCACAGGCTGGTTCTTGTCCCTGGACACTCACAGCATGTCCCAGCAGGGTCATTCATACCAGAATGAGAGAACCACTCATCATTTTCCTTACTAAATGTGAGAACCACTCATCATTTTCAGCTAAAGCTGAAAAGAGTTGGGGACGGCTTCTTCCAGGGGAGAAACAAAAAATCCTTTTACACACACACACACACACACACACACACACACACACTCACACACACACATAAATATATTTAAGATTCAAAATCAGGATTGAGAATTAGAATTGTTGTGGACTTGAGGAAACTGCTAAGGTAAAAACAGTCATTTACATCATTGAGAGAACTAAAATAAAACACCAGTAACAAAGAGATGGTGAGTTCCTGGACATTTTTAGGTAAAAAGAAAATACCTCCAAATTCATACAGAAGGTATCAACCAGCCTTTATCATGATCCATATCAACAGCCAGGTAATACTTTTCACAATTTGCACCTTGTTGAATCTAGAGTTGGTTAAGGGATATTATTTTCTGCCTCCGCCCCAACTCCCTGTAGCTACGAAAACAAACAAAAAATGTGTAAAGGGGCAGAGCATTCATCCCCTTCAACTCATAGTCACATGTCTAACCATCTTACAGAAATCATGTGATGAATACAGAGTCAGATATAAGGATATTTGATGCACTATTTTGTGTGTGTGATAGCAAAAATAATAGAAAGGACCTAACGTCATTCAATGGGAAATGGCCAAATAGATTTAAATGTATCATGCTATTATACATACATCAGATACATACAATATGCTATGAAGCAGTTAAAAAGAATAATGTGATTATGTACTGACTTACTGTTAATTGACAAAGGAAGTTGTATAATCTCAAAAAATTTTTAAAGGATTAAATTTGAGTATTCTTTGATTTATGCATGTTGTATGAAACTCAGAATATTCTCTTGAAAAACAACAAGAGGATGGGCCGGCCGAGTGGCGCGGTGGTTAAGCGCTGGCTTGGGAAGCCAGCGGCCCCAGTTTGGGTCCTACATATGAGGGCCAGTGATACTGCCCTCAAAAAAATAAAAATAAAAAAGCAAAAAAAAAAAAACCAAGAGAATGATGTTTGAGGAAGAATGTGAGATTAGAGAAGAGGGGTAAAGGAATATTTTTTCTTTTATTTATATTATTAGACATTTTATAAGGAAACTATTTCATGTATAATCACATAATTTAAAATTTTAAAAATAAATAACATGGGTTATAGTAAGAACTTTGTTGAATGAATGAGTGAACGAGTCACATCAACATGGATTCCAGTTCCCATTCTGAAACTTAGTGAGTATGTGGCCCAACCCATTTCCACTGTAGGATCTTCAGTTTTTGTCTAAATTAGGGAATAATTATAAGTCCTCCTATCCCAGCATAAAAATAGCGAATGAACCAGTACCTTTCACTCTCCAGTCAAGCAGGAGATCAAAAATTTCAGTGTCATCAACAAAGTATTATCATAGAACCACCCTGAGAGTCCTTAAACTTATTGTCTACTGGTTTTAAAAATGAGATCCTACTTGGAGAGCCTATTACATATGTAGCTTCCTGGGGCTCACCCCAGATATACAAATTAATTGGAATTTCTGGGGTGACAACTGAAAATCTGTAGGTTTGAAGTTTGCTCCCTCTCTTTCCACTAATTCACCTCCTTTCTCACCTACCCATAGAAACTTTTTATGAGGTCTTGGGACAAAAATCCCAAAGGGCTACGGCTATTTAACTACTCATTGGTAGCTCAGCTGAAGAAGAACCTTGGCGCTTTCTGACCACCAAGCCTTGGGGCATGATGCACTCCTCCAATTTCATTCCTACATCTCCTTTTTTTTTTTTTTTTTTTACTGTGGCAGAGTCTCCAAGCGCTTGACAACTGCTCATCCCACTCTACCTCTGGGCTCCCTCTCTCTGCTTCCTCTCTCCTCCTGCCTCCCCCTCTACCAGACAATAATATAGTTCCTTTCTTTTTATTTTAAGGGTCCAACCAGAGTGTGTGATGTCAGAAACATGGTAGCATGAGGGGTGCTCCTTGAAATCTCCCCTGGAAGTTACAACAAATTGAACAGCTATATAATTCAATATAGGATTCCCTATGAAACACACAAACACGTCTGAGAGATCTGTGCATTAAGACACCTGAAAGTGGGTGAATTGGGCCGAACATGGGAGGAAGGAAGGGAGAAGTGCAGAGACACAAGCTGTAGGACACAGCCTGGAGCTCACTGCGGTCCTGGGAGAGGAGAGGGTTGAGTCTGTAGGTGCACTTTCTGTGGCCCACAATCCTGCCTGAGGGATCAGCATACAATATGGCTGAACCCAGAGATCAAGGCAGAGACCAAACAGAGAAGTATGACAGCCGTCACTTCCAACACTGCCAGGCAGAAAAACAAAGCCACGGAGCCTGGCTGCCTCCCCACACCCTCCCAGAGCTTGCCTTCCCCACACCCTCCCAGTGTTAGCAAGATGCCCCAGAAAAAACTGTAGTAATATCAAATTAAAGAGCAGAATATCTACAGCCCGTAGAACTGGAGAGATAGCTTCTGAGTGGCAGACACACAATGCAGCTAATTGTGGTGACAGAAGGAGCTGTAGGAGCAAGACAATTGTGGGCTAGCAGACAAACATACCTGCTGCCTCTTCCAGCACACTTTACCCCCACTTTTCCCAGCTGATCCCTGTGGGGACACCCAGGGCTACTGAGACACACAAGCTCTACATCAGGCGGCAGGGGCAGCATTGGGGTTTCAGAAGCTCAAAACCCCATCTCCAACCACATCCTCCCATGGGCAGCCTGATCTGAGACCAAGGCAACCTGATCACAGAGGAGAAGCCCACCTCCCAGGAAATCTCCCACCATGTGAGAAGCCAGAACAGTGCAAGAGAAAATAAAATGTTCCAGTACCACCTACTGGAAAGCAAAAGAAAACCTCTTCATATCAACCTGCTGCAGAATCTACACCTATAGATGCCTAGGAAGAGAAATAATTCACCTTAATTCCCATGAATAACCAAGGTAACAAGGCAGCTAAAAAAGAAAATGAAAATATATTTCTATGAACTTAAAGACATGGAAATATATGACTTAAATGACAGAGAATTCAAGACTGCAGTTCTAAAAAAACTCAGTGAGATGGATGAAAACTCAGGCAGTTTAATGAGCTCAGACAATCAATGAACAAAATGAATATTTTACCAAAGAGATTGAAATTTAAAAAAAGAATCAAATAGAAATTCTGGAACTGAAGAACTCAATAAAAGAGGTAAAGAATGAAATATCCAGCTTAGGAGACAGAGTGACCAGATGGAAGAAAGAATTAGTGATATTGAAGATAGAAACCTGGAAGTGACACAGATGGAAGAAGAAAGAGACTTGAGAGTTAAAATAAATGAAAGAACTTTACAAGAATTATCTGACTCCATCAGAAAGAGCAACATAGGAGTAATGGGTATACCAGAAGGAGAAGAGAGGGAAAAGGGCACAGAGAGTCTATTTCAACAAATAGTTGACAAGAACTTCCAAAACCTATGGGAAAAACTGGATCTGTGAATACAAGAAGCAGTCAGAACACCTAATTAACTCAATCCAAATAGGCCTTCTCCAAGGTACATCATATTGAAGCTGTCAAAAATTAATGACAAAGAAAGAATTCTCAAGGCAGACTGGAAAAAGAACACTGTAACCTACAAAGGAAAGCCCATTAGATTATTTATCAGACTTTTAAGCAGAAACTCTACAAGCCAGGAAGGAGTGGAATCAAATATTTAAACCACTGAGAGAGAGAAATTACCAGCCAAGAATAATATATTCAGCAAAGTTATCCTTTAAATATGAAGGAGGAATAAAGATCTTTCTAGATATACAGAAGCTGAGAGAATTTTCCACCACAAGGCCTACATTACAAGAATTATTGAAGGAGGCTATTTGACCTTAAATAAAAGGTCAAAAGGATACAAAATTATGAGCAAGATTACTAACAGACAGACAGAAGCAGGAAATGGCAACCCCTATATGCTATACACTTAAACATAACACAAAGGGTAAAGAAGATAAAAACATCAAAAAAGAAAGAGAAAAGAAGACAACTTGCTACTGCAACTCAGAAATTGACTCAAAACATAAATAGGGATAATTTGTGACAACAAAACATTAAAGGGGAGAAAGTAAAGGTATGAATTTGCAAAGGGGAATGGAGATAAGCATCCTGAAGAAAAAGAACCATGGTATACTTGAAAATTTCTTTTACATAAATTTAATGGTAGCCACTCAAAAAAAAAAAAATCCAGAACTGAGACACAAAACATAAAGAAGAGAAATCAGAGAGGGAAATCATAGAATACCACCAAACTAAAATAACAGACAGAAACAAAAAGGCAAAGAAACAATGGAGACACTGAGCTACCAAAAAAGAAAAGATAAAATGGCTATAGGAAATCCTCATCTATCAAGAATCACCCTAAATGTAAATGGATTGAAACAGATTGAATCAAAAACCAAAATGCAACCACATGCTATCTCCAAGAGACACATCTCAGCTACAAGGACAAATATAGGCTCAACGTGAAAGTGTGGAAGATGATACTCCAAGCAAACGGCATTCAAAGAAAAGTGGATGTACTTATATCTGATGAAAAAGACTCCAGGATAAAAAAGGTAGCAAGAGACAAAGACGGGCATTTCATAATGATAAAGGGGATGATACAAGAAGACATAACACTTACCAATATATATGCCCCCAATCAGGTAGCAACAAAATATACAAAGCAACTACTAACAAAACTAAAGGGAGAAAGTAGCAAAAACATAATTATAGAAGGGGACCTAAATATACCATCGATAGCTATGGATAGATCATCCAAACAGAAAATCAATAAGGAAATATCAGCCTTAAATGACACATTAGAGCAAATGGACGTAAGTGCCATTTACAGAGCACCTCATCCTAGAATGTCCCAGAGTATACATTCTCTTCTAGTGCACATGAAACATTCTCAAGGATAGGTTATATGTTGGGACACAAAACTAGCCTCAACAAATTTAAGAAGATGGAAATCATACCAAGCATATTCTCTGACCACAAGGCTTTCAAATTAGAGATCGACTGCAAAAAGAAAGCAGGAAAAACCACAAATATGTGGAGATTAAACAGCATGCTATTAAAGAATGACTGGGTGAAAGAAGAAATAAAAGGAGATATAAAAAGATACATAGAAAAGAATGAGAAAAAAAATATTGCATCAAAATTATTGGGATGCAGTGAAAGCAGTAGTAAGAGGGAAATTTATATCATTAGAGGCCTATTTCAAGAAACAAGAAAAATTCCAAATAAAGAATCTAACATTACATCTTAAAGAACTAGAAAAAGAAAAAAATGAGACCCAAAGTCAGCCGAAGGAGGGAAATAATAAAAATTAGAGCAGAGCTAAATTAAATAGAGAACAAAAGGACAATAGAAAAATTAATGCAACAAAGAGCTGGTTCTTTGCAAAGATTAGTAAAATTGACAAACCCTTGGCTAGGTAAAAGAGAAAAGAAACAAATAAACAAATCAGAAATGAAAGAGGAGAAATTACCGCAGATCTCTCTCTCTCTCTCTCTCTCTCTCTCTCTCTCTCTCTCTCTCTCTCTCACACACACACACACACACACACACACACACACACACACACACACACACGAATACTATGAAGGACGATTTGCCATTAAATTCAATAACCTAGAAGAAATGGACAAGTTTTTAGAAATATATAGCCTTCCTCGGCTGAGTCATGGAGAACTGGAAAATCTAAACAGAGTGATCAACAGTAGGAAATAGAAACAATCGAAAACCTCCCAAAAGCAAAAGTCCAGAACCAGATGGTTTCACTAGTGAATTCTACCAAACATTCAAAGATGATTTAATACCTGTCCTCCTCAAACTCTTCCAAAAAATTGAAGAACAGGCAATACTTCCTAACTCATGTAATGAGGCCAACATTGCCCTGATACCAAAACCTGGTAAGGATAACACAAAAAAAGAAAACTACAGACCAATATCTCTGATGAATACTGATGCAAAAATCCTAAACAAAATCCTAGCAAACCAAATGCAACAATGCATTAAAAAAATTATACATTATGACCAAGTGGGGTTCATCCCAGGGGCACAAGGATGGTTCAACATATGCAAATCGATCAATGTGATACACCACATGGAGAAAATAAAAGATAAAAATCAGATGATTATATCAGTACATGCAGACAAAGCATTTGACAAGATACAACATCAATTTATGATTAAAGCACTTAATAAAATGGGTATAGAAGGAAAGTACCTCAACATAATTAAGGCCATATATGACAAACCCTCAGCTAATATCATACTTAATGGTGAAAAACTGAAAGATTTCCCTCTAAAATCAGGAACAAGACAGGCATGTCCCCCTATTACCACTGCTATTCAACGTAGTATTGGAAGTCCAAGCCGGAGCAATCAGGCAAGAGAAAGAAATAAAAGGCATTAAAATTGGGAATGAAGAAGTTAAATTGTCACCTTTTGCAGATGACATAATTTTTTTATATAGAAAACCTTAAAGACTCCACCAAAAAACTATGAGAAACAATAAACAAGTGCAGTAAAGTTGCAGGATACAAAATCAACGTACAGAAAACCATCTCATTCCTATATACTAACAACGAAACCTCAAAAAAGGAAATGAAAAAAAAGTTAGTTTTGCAATTGCAACTAAAAGAATAAAATACCTAGGAATAAACTTAACAAAGAATGTGAAGTACCTATACACTGAAAACCATAAGACATTATTAAAAGAAATTGAAGAAGATACAAAGAAATTGAAAGATATTCTGTATTCATGGATTGGAAGAATCAACATAGTTAAAATGGCCATATTATCCAAAGCAATATACAGATTTAATGCAATCTCATCAAAATCCCAATGTCATTTTTTTTCCAAGAAATAGAACAAAAAAATCATCAGATTTGTATGACATTACAAAACACACCGACTAGCCAAAGCAATTCTATGAAAAAATCCCAAGGCTGGAGGTATCACACTCCCTGACTTTAATTTGTATTACAAAGTGACAATAATCAAAACAGCATGATATTGGCAGAAAAACAGACACACAGACCAATGGAATAAAATTGAAAACCCAGAAATAAACCCACACATGTATATGGGCAGGTAATTTTCAACAAAGGAGCCAAAAACATACAACGGAGAAAAGAAAGCCTTTTCCATAAATGGTGCTGGGAAAATTTGAAAGCCACATGCAAAGGAATGAAACTAGACTGCTATCTGTCACCATATACCCAAATAAACTCAAGATGAATCAAAGACCTGAAACAATAAACTGCATAGAAGAAAGGATAGATACTAAACTTATGGACCTTGGATTCAAAGATTTTATGAACTTGACTTCAAAGAAGGGAAGAAAAAGCAAAAATCAATGAATGGGACTGTATCAAACTAAAAAGCTTCTGCACAGCAAAAGAAACCATCGAGAAAACAAAGAAGCAACCAACCGAATGGGAGAAGACATTTATAAGCAATGCCTCCAATAAGAGGTCACTATCCAAAATAAAGAATTCATACAACTTAACAACAAAAAACAAACAATCCAATTAAAAATTGGGCAGAGGGCCTGAACAGACACTTCTCCCAACAAGACATGAAAACGGCCAACAGATATATGAAAAAATGCTCAACCTCACTCATTCTTAGGAAAATGCAAATCAAAACCACAATGAGATATCACCTCATACCTGTTAGAATGGCTATCATCAGCAAGAATAATAATAATAAGTGATGGAGATGTTGTGGATAAAAAGGAACCCTCATATATTGCTGGTGGGAATGTAAATTAGTAGAACCACTATGGAAAACAGTATGGAGGTTCTTCAAAAAATTAAGAATAGGGGCCAGCCGAGTGGCGCGGTGGTTAAGCGCTGGCTTGGGAGGCCAGCGGACCTGGTTCGGGTCCCACATGTGAGGGCCAGTGACACTGCCTTCAAAAAAAAAAAATTAAGAATAGAATTACCATATGACCCAGAAATCCCTCTCCTGGATATCTACCCCAAAAATCTGAAAACATTTATCCATAAAGATATATGTACTCCATGTTCATTGCAGCATTATTCATGGTGGCCAAGACATGGAAACAACCAAAGTGCCCTTTTACAGATGATTGCATGAAGATGTGGTACATATATGCAATAGAATATTACTCTGCCATAAGAAAAGATGAAATACTGCCATTTGCAACATTGATGGATTTTGAGATTATCATGCTAAATGAAGTGAGTCAGACAGAAAAAGTCAAGAACCATATGACTTCATCTGTATGTGAGATATAAAACTGAAAGGAACAAGACAATAAAACAAAAACTCATAGATACAGGGCTGGCCGTGTGGCTCAGTTGGTTAAGAGCTCACTCAAGAGTGTGAGCTGAGCTCTGAGCAACAGTGGTTCGATGCCAGCCTGAGCTGAGTTGCTGTTGAGCTGCCAACAGGTGGCAGGATGGCTCAGCTAAAAACAAAAACAAACAAAAAACAAAAAAAACCTCATAGACACAGACAACAGTTTAGTGGTTACCAGAGAGTAAATGGGCAGAGGAGTGGTAGAAGAGGAAAAAGGAGATCAAATATATGATGATGGAAGGAGAACTGACTCTGGGTGGTGAACACACAATGAAATATATAGATAATGTATTATAAAAATGTATACTTGAAACCTATGTGATTTTACTGACCAATGTCACTCCAATAAATTTAATTTAAAAAACCTTAAAAAAACCCAAAAAAACAAAAGAGTCCAGCCAGTGACGATGCCAGTGGTGAGCAGGGGGTGCTACTGAAATGGAAGATGGGATGAAGGTGGTGGCTGGGGCAGATTTGATCCTCCATAATCTCTATCAGCCCTCCCCTGCCACTCCAAATACACAATCTAAGTCACAACTGTTCCTACGTTAGCTATTCCTACATTATTTGATAAAAACTAAAATTAATTTTCAAAGATAGAAGTTTTCTGGAGCTCCTGCCCCATTTACTTTCCAACCCTATTGTTCTAAGTAATTACTACAGAAATACTGGAGCTGACCCAAAGATCAGATTCTCATGTTATAGGGATAACAAAAAAAGCATTGTAAAGGAGATAGAAGAGCTTTTAAACATTTATAAATCTTAGAGTGTTCTTAAAGTCTGTGTCCTCTTGTTTTTCTGGCTTCTTTTTCAGAGTTGACTCTAGTCCTGTCACCCCCCACAGTCTGCAGTTCCCTACTTTAAATCCCTGAGAGAAAATTCACCCAGTTAGTCAGATAAGAAACAGTCTCATCACTTGAATTTCCAAGAATTCCCAACTAAAGTGATCATTCAAAATATCAAAGTCTTTTGAACTGTTTGATTGCATCTCCCCCCACCCCCACCTTTTACCTCTTATTTCCAGGTTTAACTTCTCTCTCTGAACTTCATTTTAAACTGGCTCTTTGCTTCCTGTCTTTTAGCATTGTGAAACGAAAAGAGGTTACATTTATAGTCAACTTTCTATGTGGCTTGGCACTTGACTTGGTCAGAGAAAGTCTTGTTTATGACGGAAAATTTCTGAAAACTACTAAGTCTGAATTAGTCTAAACAACGCTTATCCATTCAATCTCATGTCCAAGAGGGTGATTCAAGGATAGGCACATAGGAGCTAGTGAAAACTTAGAGAAGACCTTGCTGTATCCAGTAGAATCTGGGATTCTAAATGTTTGCCTGTTCTTTCAACAGCCCTGCAGGTAGTAATTATTATTATCATTTCACATATGGGAAAATAGATATGGATAGAGTAAGAAACTTGTTCAAAAGCACTTACCTACTAAGTGGAAGATCTTTAAGCCTTTTCACTCAACCTCTTCACAGGCTATATATAAGGTATTACCTTGCACTTTTAAAAACACTACTTTCATTTAGTGCTTAATAATGTTAAGTTAGAGAAACGAGGTCCCATGTCCACTTAAAAATATTCTGCTGGATAAATATGTAAGAAGAGAAGGGGCAAGTGGCTGAACCTCAACATAAAATAAAATGTGGTGTTGATTTTGAGGCTTAGAAGTCAGATTGGGGTCTACTAAGAAACACAAGACTTGGCGATCAGAAAACATAGTAGATATCCAGCTAGAACCCTTAGCATCCCTGAGCCTCAGCCTCTTTGCCAAAAAATGGGTATAATACTAGCTAATGCATAGGATTATTATAGCGTATAGACTAAATAAGATACATAACACGGTCCTCCTAGGAATAGTGAAAGAGCTATAAAACAGCTGTTTCTTTAATCACATCATTGTCATCTTATTCATCATTCTTGTCAAACACCTGTCAGCTTTTCATGTATCAGCAATAATCTTCACAACAGAACTAAAAAATACATGAAATTATTCCCATTTTACAGGTGAGGAAACCAGGGTTCGGAGATTAAGTAGTATGCCTACCACACACAGCTGGTAAGTAACAGGCATTCTAGTGTTGGAACTCAGAGCTGATGTTCTTAAACTCCCATTTAAACAAACAAAAAAAAACCCGGATTTTCAGCAGCTATAGATTGACTAGTTCGGAGGAGAAGCTTATAGTCTTTCCTCTAAACTGCATGCTTCCAGATGCTGACCCAAAGGTGATCTCTCTCTCACCCAACCTTGGGAAAGGCGAAGGACCTCTCAAGTCACAGAGTTTTTCAGCTGAAAGGGACCTTAGAGAGCAATGGATTCTAGTCTTATCTCTTCATTTTCAGGTGAAGGAGTTGAGTCCAAGTCCCTTGTCTGAGCCACACAGAACATTATGGGGTACATCCAGAGTAGGGGCCGAGGTCTCCTGACCCTCTCTCTGGAGTTTATCTTACTTCTTTCAAAGTCTGTGTGGATTTACAAAGCCAAAACATTGTGCTTTACATCAATTCTCATTACTAGGCAATTCCTTAGTTCTCGAGAAAGGTCCTAGGGCACAATTTCTAAACCCCTCTAAGGGAATTTAATGATAGTTCTAAATGAAGTTTGAGTATCTGCTATGTGTGAGGCACTGTGGTAAGCACACTGCCTTTCCTTTTGCATTATCTTCCAAAGTTCAATTATTTGAACACAACTTTCATGATTTTTATTAGATCTACACCCCATCTCTCTATATAGTTACTTACTTAATATTTATATTACCTTCAAAGTTCTAACTGCTTTAGTTTTATTCTGGGCTATAACAGGAAATCATGATGTCCTAATTATTTTTTGAATACACATTATATAAATACATAGCTACTAATATTAAGATGTTTGTCATCTGAGTCTAATAGTATCTCATTTAATTACTCCTAGAACATAAAGAACTATTATAATTCCTATATATCCCATATTATATCCTTATGTTATATCCCAACATGTTCTCATTTTGTTGCAATATAAAAAACCCAAGCTCAGTTAGATAACTTAACCCTGGTCTCAGAAGTAGTATCACCACTCTCCAAATCCAAACCTGACTGACTGCAAAACCCACGCTCCTAGCCTTGTCACTCACTGGCAGAGTAAGTGACGGCAGATCAGAACTTAAAGGTCTTACTCTAAGAGGGGGATAGATGTGCCTACTTGTATGACTGTGTAGGGATGGGTGCATTTTTTTATAGGGGGAAACTTATAAGGGAGCAACAGTATTATACTCTTTTTATTTTCAAGTTTTTATTTTGAAAAATATTATATCTACATAGAAGTTGAAAGAGTAGTGCAGTGAACACTCCATAACCTTCACCTGTGTTGACGATTGGTTAACATTTACCACTTTTGGATAACTCTCAGTGTGTGTGTGTGTCTGTGAGTGTCTGCATTGTTGTGCTGAATCATTTCAAAATAAATGACAAATATGTGCCACTTCACTTCTAAATACTTTAGCATGTATTCACTAAGAAGCGATAAGTATTATACCATTATCTTATCCAAGAATGTAATACATAATGTGAATATTATCTAATATAATATATAGCCCATTTTCAAAATTTCCCAACTGTCCCTGCATTGTCACTTAGAGCTGTTTTCTTTTTCCATCCACCATCTAAAATAAATTGTCGCATTTGGTTATCAGTTCTTAGTTCTCTGTAATCTAGAACAGTCCTTCTACCTCTTGTTTTTTGTACATTGATATTTTTGAAGATTTCAGACCAGCTTTCATGATTAGTTAGCTTCACGTTAATCTGCCTTTGTTTTTTGCACATTCCTTCAGTAATATGGTTATGCAGAATCACTTGAGAAAACTTTACACAGACTAGTCAGAAAACAAAGCAAATATCCTTAAAGTCCTAATTACTGAATAAGAAATTTTTTAGCAGCCAAATGAACTACCAATTGGCCAAGAGAAGTGGCTTTGATCCGTGGTGGCTACCCCCACTGTCCCCCAAATCCTCCATATGCTCACTCACTTCAATGGATTCATCTATTCATTTCCTCAAAACTGACTTAAAATGAACACAATGCTGCTTTACCTGATCTGTCATTTTGCAGGTTGGGAGTCCTCTTAATTCCAGGTCCTGTGGTGAGCGTGACACACACAGCTGGCCAGCTCCTGCCCGACTTTTTCCAGCTTTCTAAGACTAGTTATGCATTAAAGGAGGAGGAGCAAGGCAAGGAGGGAGTCGACCTAAAAGTCCAAGCCTAATCATAGAGGAGGCTGAAAATTGATGGAAATCTAATCAATAAATACTTTGCCTCAAGAGAACTGTGACTTCTATATCTTAGTCCCACTGGGAAAGGAAATAGGAGCAGGTCCCTTACACATGCATTATAAGTCAGAGGCCGTCACATTGTAAAGCATGTGTTAAATGAAGCAGTAACCGGGAACAGGTGAAAAGCAGGTGAGGTACGCTGGGCTGTCATGTCATGTTGTAGGGATGACAGACAAAGACAAGACACAGGAGGCATACTGTACTCTGCCCTGCAGAGAACTATGTGGTGTTTGTGCCTCAGATCTGGGCTGTGTGACCAGTGGCCATTGTAGGCTTGAGTGGTTACCTGAATGAGCTTTGGATAGTTACGAACTTGGGTTTGAGTCTCAACATTCTACTATTAAGCCAGTGGCTCACTGTGACTTTTCTGTGCTTTAGCTTTTTTTTTCACCTGATACAATGAAAAGAACAGAACACACACTTTATTTTATTGGATGGATTCGATGTGATATCGTATGAGTGTTCAGCATAGTGCATAGTAAGTGCTCAGCAAATAGTGGTGTCATTGTTTTTATTACTATTATTATTATTATTATATTATTATTATTATTAGTTCTGTGTATGTCAAGAGGTGTTTGATAGAGACAATAGTGTACTCAAATAAATCTTTGCATATGGCTTGAGCTTATGCCCTCTGTGCATCCTCTATGATATCCGATTCCTGTGATATCCTGTGATTCCTGTGATATCCAGACGATATCAAAATTGAACGAGTTTGAGCTGTGCTTGGTGACTATTGTCACTGGTTCCACTGAGGCTCAGCTGGAACCAGTTCCCAGCAGAGGACATGGACAGCAGCAAAAATGAGGGGTTGATATGAAGAAACAGAAGGTGATACAATAAAGAGGTGAAGGATACTGAGATTTCATCTTTTCATTTCTATCACCTCTGCAAAGGATTACACCTGAGTAAATATTCCAATTCAAACCAGAAACTTTTACTGAGCCCAGCACAATGTGAAGCTCTGAAATGAATGAGATAAGTGAGACATTTAGGAGCTCATATGTACCGGGGACGCCCAACCAATGTATACAATGGACACTTTGGTCACCATTGCTCAAGCAGTAGTTCGCCATAGTCAGAAGTGCCTGGATGCTGATGGTCACCACTTTGAGCACCTCTTGTAATTGCAGAAATCAAATGTAACTTGTATCCACCTTTTGTTATAGGTATATATTGAGTATTACAATTTTAATAGTTTTTTCCTTTCTTAAAATGTGTATACATTTTTTCTGGCACCCTCTGTGTAAGGAGAGGCGATCATACACGCAAACATGCAATACAGTAATTTCTTAGTGGAAAAGCATGAACGAATATTATTAGCCACGATAGTTAATCTTTATTGAGTTCTTGCTTGGTGCCAGGTGCTTCCCTCAGCACGTTACATGGATTACCTTGTTCAATCATAACAGGAGGCGCTCTCTGTTGTGGAGCCAAGCCTTGGGGGGACAGCTTTGAAACAGACCTTAAGGTAGCCACACTGACCTTCCTGCGTGGCCGGCTCCTGGCTTTCCTCACCAGTTTGAGCTGGTGATGCTCAGGCCTTATTTCAGGGCGGTGGATAACCAGGAGAAGACTCCTTGGCATTCACCTTCCAGCGACAGGGTACTGCAGGAGTCTTTGTGCGGCTGTCAAAAATGATCGTAACTTTCTCCAACCTTTGCTCTTTGGATCTTCCTTTTAAGAGAGGGAATTGGCCTTGAGCGCGACGTGAAGTAGGTTAATTTTTAACTTCTTGTGCGGGTCGGAGCCGCGCCGCGTTGCGCGCGCGCTGCGTGCTCTTCTCCCTGTTGGACACCCGCTCTGCCACTGGCTGTGCGGGGACCCGGTGCCTCTCAGGCCAGCTTCCTCTGAGTCAGCCGAGGCCTCTTCTGTTTGGCTCTCGCTCAGAAATGAATAATCTCTTCCCCATTTAGGACAGGGCTGAAACTCTATTTCCGGGGTGGGGGTGTGCGTGCAGGGATCCAGTTACAGTGATTGCATTGATGGATTTAGCCCTCGGAGAACTGATCATTCCATTTGGACCTCTCAGGAGCGTTGCCTTAGCGTCCACCTGAGGAGCTGCGCCTCGGATTGCACCGCGGCATCTCCGGTGTTTCCCTGGCTCTGAGATCAAGGCAGGCTTTTCGCGCTTTGCTCTCGGGATAAGGGCCACGCAGTGAGGTGCACCCGTGCCTAGAATCCCCCCTAGAGATCCCCGCCCTCCGGGAGGGGTGAATCCAGCTCTCTGTGTGGTGGTTCTTTCAGCTTCGCACTTTAAATCCTTCAGGTCGCCTTCTGATTACACCTGGATTAATTTAATTGCCATGGTAGATACCCATAGCTCTAGGTGGTGACTTTCCAAGGACAGGAGAGAGTGCCCCTCCTTTGTTTCATGATTATCCTTCCCTTCAGTAAAAGAGAGCTTATAGTTTATTTCTATAACTGGGAAGAAAGAAAGCCAGCTAGCTCAGCACGCTGCCTTTCTCTCTGATTGGCTCAGTTACGGAGAACCGCGAAGGCTTCTCTGGGGAATCAAATTAAATGAATTAAAACTGGGCCAAGACAATAGCGCGTGAGAGTGCTGGAAAGTCCCAATCCCTGAAGGCGGACAGTATATTTTAAGATTCTGAGTCAAATTTGTCCCCATTGTAGCCTGCGTCTTCTCACCTCCACAGAGACCTCCCTGGTCCAAGCCACCTGCATTTTGTGAGTGTGACTTCACAGCCTCCCATCTGGCCTCCCTGCTGTCATTCTTGCCTTACAGTCCCTTTTCCACCAAGCAGCCAACATTGATTTAAAAATTAAACCGGACTATATAGAGCACCCCTTGCTTAAAAGGCTCCAGAGGCTTTTCAGTCACCCTTAGAAGGAAACCCATATTCCAGACCATGGCCTGAAAAACCAACTTGAGGTTGCCTTCCCTGGCCCTGAGACCTCTACTCCTTTCCGCCGCCTCCTCTGGGCTCAGCCACGCTGGACTCAGACTGGTTTAATGAGTACCACGCTCAGCACCTTTGTACTCAGAGGACGTCTGCCTAGAGCGTTCCCCCCCATACCTCTATGTGGCTGTCTCTTTCACATTCAGGTGACTAGAAAGTCTCTCCAGGGTTCTTAAAGTAGACACCACCTACCCCCTGCAATTCATTCTCAGACCTTTGCTCTGCTTTATTTTCTTCATAGCACTTATGCTTGATGTTTAATTGTTCACTATTGTTTCATTATTAAAATTTGAAATGTTACTTATTAACCAATAAATTAATTAAATGTTAAGTCAAATGTTTATTGATTTAAATATTAGCATTATTAAATTTTATTATTTACTTTTCTATTATTTTGTCCCACTTTTCCCAGCAAATCTAAGAACCATGAATATAGAGACCTTGCCCATCTTGTTATTTCCAGTGTCTATGACAGTGCTTGGTCCATAGTAGACAATCAATAAGTGTTTGTTTAATAAATGAAGGAAGTTCAAAAAGGTTGCCACATACTTTGTTGCAATGCAGAAAGGGATGTCTGAGCCGGACATTGGGACATTTATTGATTTAACATTCACAAAATGCATTATTTACTGAACATTTTACTAGGCACCAGTCACAAAAGGGAACAAAACAGACAGGTCTGTGCTCTTGTCGGGCTTATGTTCTATAATAGAAACTAACTAAGTGCTGAGGAAAAGAACACCTGGGGGCTCCCACTTTAGAAAAGGTGCTTAGAAAAATGTTCTTTGAAGTATTTTTGAATTGATACTAGAAGAATAGAGGGGGGAAATATGTGCAAAGCTTGAAGGAGGACAGACCTTAGGTTGAAGAACAAGAGAAGTTTGAGTAAAGCAGGAGAGCAAGAAGTGGAAAGGGATGTTACTGGGAGATAGACAGCAACCATGGTCATACAAAGCCTTGTAAGTCATGGGGATGAGTTTGGACTCATTTGAGGGACAATAGGAAGTCACTGGAGGGGATTAGCCATGGGAGTGATATGATCCGATACATGTTTTAAGATTATTTAGGCTGTTGAGTGAGGGGTGGATTGGATGGGGGCACCTGTGAAAGAGGAGAGAGATATAATTGCAAGGTTCTTACAACAGTTCATACTTGATCATGACCACCAGATATAATGATGATAGTAGGGAAAGAGAAGGAACAAATTCAAGGTATATTTTGGTGGTAGAGCAGAGAGGACTTTTTCATAATTGCTTTTGGGAGAGAAGGGGGAGAATGAATTCACGATGGCAGGTAGGTTTCTGGTTTATTAAAGTGGGATGACTGTGTTCCCATTTAATAATACAGGTGCAGGACTTTTTTATTCATCTGAGTGATAATCCAGATTCATCTCCCAGGGAGGGTCACAATAAAATAATCAAAACAGATACGTTTTGTTCCTCTTTTTAAAAATTAAACTTTCTGAGATAATTGCAGATTCACATGCAATTATAAGAAATAATGCAGAGAGATCCCTTGTACACTTTACCCAGCTTCCTTCAGTGTAACATCCTACAAGACTATAGGACAATACCACAGCCAAGATACTGATATCAGTACAGTCAAGATACAGAACATTCCCATCAACACAACTTCATGTTGTCCTCTTATAACCACACCTACTTCCCTCTTAATCTTACTGACTCCTCAACTGTGGCAACCACTAATCTATTCTTGTTTCTATAATTTTATCATTTCAAGAATCTTATAAAAGTGGAATTAGATAGTATGTATATTAGTCAGGGTTCTCCAGAGAAACAGAACCAATATATACACATTCTCTTCCATCATCTATCTATCTATCTATCTATCTATCTATCTATCTATCTATCTATCTATCTGACATGGATTTATTTTAAGAAATTGCCTCACACAATTGTGGAGGCTTGGTGAGTCCAAAATCTGACGGGGGAGCCTGGCAAGCTGGTGATTTAAGAAAGAGATGCAGTCCAAGTCCAAAGGCCATCCGCAGGAGAATTCCCTCTGGCACTGGGGAGGTTAGCTTTTTGTTCTATTGGACTGTGAGCTGATTAGATGAGATCCACCCACATTCTGGAAGGTAATCTGCATTACTCAAAGTCTATGGATTTAAATGATAATCTCATTCAAAACACCCTCACAGAGCCCTCACAGAAACATTCAGACAATTTACTGTGATTGGTTAAACACTCAGAATGTTTAACCAATTACAGTAAACCCCTGACTTACAAACATTCGAGCTTCAAACTTTCACAGGTACGAACGGACCTCACATTATGAACATTTGTAGATGCAGACAAATCACGAAAGTAGCTCGCGTGTCTGCCGGACATTGTCACAGTTGTGCTGCTGTGTGCTTATTGTGCAGTGCGATAGTGTACAATAGTACAGTACTCAATCAGAGCCAGGATGCCTGGAAGCAAGAGGAAAAGCAGTGGTGATATGGAGGGGACTGCTAGAAAGAGCAAACACTCACTTTGTCGGACTTACAAATGAGTCAGACACTGACTTATGAACGTTCTCCTGGAACGGAACTCATTCTTAAGTCGGGGACTTACTGTATCTGGGTACCGGGGCCTTGCCAGGTTGACACATCAGACACAATCATCACAGCATTTTACCTTTGAGATTGCCTTTATTTTTTTGCTCAGTATAATTCCCTCAAGATGCATCCAAATTGTTTTGTGTATGAATAGTTTGTTGATTTTTATAGCTGAGTAGTATTTTATGGTATGGATACCACAATTTGTTTAACGATTTACTTTAAAGGACATCTGGATTGTTTTCACCTTTGGGCTATTCCAAATAAAATTTCTACAAACATTTGTGTTAAACAAAACAAAACACAAAAACCAAAGCCCTTTTTGTGTAAACCTAAGTCTTCTTTTCTCTGGAATAAATGCCCATTAGTGCAACTGCTGGGTCATATGGTAGTTACATATTCAGTTTTTAAGAAACTTCCATTTTACATTCCTACCAGCAATCTATGAGTGATCCCAGTTTCTCTGCATCCTCATGATTTGATATAGTCATTTTTTATTTCAGCAATTCTGAAAGGTATGTAGTCTGATATCTTATTGTGGTTCTATTTGTTCATTCCTTTAATGGTTAATGATGTTGAATATATTATCATTTGCTTGCTTGATATCTGAGTATCCTTTTTGGTGAAATGTATTATCGTATCTTTTACTCATTTTCTAATTGTATTATTGCTTTGATTTGTGTGTTTCTGTTGAGTTTTGATAGTTCCTTACATATTTTAGATACTACTTCTTTGTTTGATATATGGTTGGCAAATATTTTCTTCCACTCTCTAGTTTATCTTTTTATCCTCTTAACAAGATCTTTCACAGAACAAAAGATTTAATTTTGCTGAATTCCAATTTATCAATTTTTCTTTTTTAAAAGACTTTTATTAAAAATATAGTTAATAACTCAGAATACCAAGAAGGCACAGCAGAACCACATCAAAATTACAACTAAACTACAAAACAATCATCATTGAGAATCACCTAAAACCTTGCTTACCTGAAGCCTAAGGACATGCAGAAAAAAACCACCTCAACACACTCAGAGACGTGGAACAGGCTGGTCTCAACACCAGTGTGTGATTATTAAATATTGGGAGGGATATTTTGGCTGTGTCCCCTCCACCCCTCACTGGAGTGAGAGATCCCAGCCTTGCCCCTAGCCCAACTCTCCAGTGCTCGGGAGAAAAGTCCCCATAATTTCTGGTTGTGAAAACCAGCAGAGATTGTGACTGAGTGAGATAGTGGGCGGCTGGAGTCCCAGCTGCTCCTCTTAAAGGGATCATGACAGGACTTACCCACCAGTGGAATCACTTGCTCTGAGCTCCAGCGCTGGGGCAGCAGCTAGAAAGGCGGCAGGGACATATGGCGGGGAACTGAGTTGTCTGGTTTGGGATGGGGGTCTTTGAAAGGCAGCTTTCTCCAGGACAGAGGAATTGACGGAGGCCATTGTTTCTTTGCGGAGCCCGACCCCTTCCCCGGGTGCACACACAGGTGGCTGCCATATCTGAGTCTCTGCCTTTCATTTGCCACGCTCTGGAGAATCAAGACTGCCCTGCCCAACTTTCAGGCGGCACCCCAGCCACTTCCAGTGGCTTTTTTGGTACAAACTGCCTGCGGTAGCTCATGCTGCAGACTTTCCTATGGTCTCTAAAAAGTTCACAGAACCCAGACAAGCAGCATCTGGCTTGAGCATATCCTGTACCTCTGGCTGAGCAGTCCTAAGCTTGGTAATAGCGGCAGCCAGCCTTCGTTCACGGCTTGTCTTCTCAAGGTGCATCCAAGCACAGCCCAGGCGGCAGTCATCTGCAGATTTCTTTGTGACTCCTGCTGGGTGGCCTTGGATGGGGCACGGGCCATGGGCTATGGATGAATTTGACATATAGTGGATCCCCTCCAAGGTGGTCCTGGGGATGACTCCTCCAGTGGCCAGTTTCAGTATGAGCTGGAGCATCACACAGCCGCCTCCAAGAATGACACACCCAAGGGGCTGGATTGGGCAGTCACCAGAGCCCTGCTGAGGCAGATCCTGTTCTGTAGGGTCAGCCCCTACACCACAACTCCTCCACTGTAGTCATGGCCAGTCCTCACAACCAATGAGCCCACGATTCAATCCTTCTCATTGATGTGCAATTATCAACCAAGGCTCAACTACAAGAGGAGAGCACACACAATCCACACAAGAGAAACACCCTGAGAGTGTGGCTCAAGTGACCAGAAAGACTGTCTTATATGGCTCAGTGGCCACTCTACTAAGACTGGAAGACATAGCAGCCCTACCTAATACATAGAAACAAGCACAGGGAGGCAGCCAAAATGTGGAGAGAAAGAAACATGTCTCAAATAAAGGAACAGAACAAAGCTCCAGAAAAAGAACTAAGCAAAATGGAGACAAGCACTCTATCAGATGCAGAGTTTCAACACTGATTATAAGGATGCTCAATGATCTCAGGGAGAGCTTTAATAAAGAGTTAGGTAACATAAAAATGGAGATAGAATACATGAAAAATAACCAGTCAGAAATAAAGAATACAATAATGGAAATGAAGACTATATTACAGGGAATCCACAGTAGATTAGATGAAGCAGAGGATCGAACCAGTGATGTAGAAAATAAGGTAACAGAAAACACCCAAACAGAACAGCAAAAAGAAAACCAAATCCAAAAAACTGAGAGTTAAGGGGCCTCTGGGACAACATCAAGCATACCAAAATTCATATTATAGAAGTACTGGAAGGAGAAGAGGGAGAGCAAGGAATTGAAAACCTATTTAAAGAAATAATGACAGAAAACTTCCCTAACCTGACGAAAGAAATAGATATACAAACTTAGGAAAGTGTGGAAAGTCCCAAACAAGATGAACCCAAAGAGAGCAACACCAAGACTCATCATAATTAAAATTCCAAAGGTTAAAGACAAACACAGAATCTTAACAGCAGTTGAAAAGCAGTTAGTTACCTACAAGGGAGCCCCCATAAGACTGTCAGCTGATTTCTCAAGAGAAACTTTGCAGGCCAGAAGGATTGGCAGAAAATATTTAAAGTGATGAAAAGCAGGAGCCTACAAATAAGATTACTCTATCCAGCAAAGATATCATTTAGAATTGAAGGACAGTTTAAGAGCTTCCCAGACAAGAAAAAGCTAAAGGAGTTCATCACCACTAAACCAGTATTAACCAGGAATCTTAGAGGGACTTCTTTAAGACGGGAGGGGGTTAGGGATGGGTGGAAAGAGGAAGAATTAGGAAGTACAAATTGGTTGTTACACAGTAGTTATGGGGATGTAAAGCATAAGGAATATAATCAATAATATGGTAATAACTATTTATAGTGCCAGGTGTTACTAGTTAGGGGGATCACTTCCTAAACTATATAAATGTCTAACCACTATGCTGTTAGTGGTTCCACACTTGAAAATAATATAAAATAACATTGAATGTCAACTCTAATTGAAAATTTAAAAAGGGGGGAAATATCAATAATATTGTGATAGCATGGTACAGTGTCAGATGGTCGGACTTATCATGGTAATCATTTTCTTAGCATAGGGAATAAAATCAATAATGCGGTAATAACACTGTATAGAGCTAGGTGGGTACTGTTGAATAACAATAATATATATACCTGAAACTAATATAATATTGTATGTTAACTGTATTTTAATAAAAAAATCCTAATAAAAAGTAAAAATGTAGTTAACATGCAATATTATTAGTTTCATGGACCCACCATAGTTATTTAACATTTATATATACCTAAAGAAGTGATCATCAGCCCAGCAACCATCTGACACCATACTATGCTGTCACAATATTATTATTATTTTTTTAAATTAGTTTCAGGTGTACAACACAGTGCAATAGTTATACATTTTACCCCTCAAAGTGACAACCCCCCACCCCCAATTCACCACCCCACTCCCCCCCATATCATATATATCTATTACTCTTCCTCTGACTCTCTTCCACAGTATAATCCACATCCCGTGACTATCTATATATATTCAATTACAGTAGGTATACCACCTCCACTTTAGTAATACAGTGTCACAATATTATTGATTGTATTTCCTGTGCTGTATATTATATTATATCCCCATGACTTGTTTTATACCTGGAAATTTGGACCTCTTATTCCCCTTCAACTTTTCTGTCCTTTTTAAAATTTTCAATTACAGTTGAGAGTCAATATTATTTTATATTAATTTCAGGTAAACAGCATAGTGGTCAGACATTTATATAATTTAAGAAGTTAGCCCCCTGACTAGTTTCAGTTTCATGTATTTTTTTATTTCCTCTTTGAGCCATGTATTATTTTAGAACTATATTGTTTAATTTCTAAGTGTTGAGAGGTTTTCCTGTTATCTTTCTGTATGCTTCAGATAATACTCAATGTCTATAATACTTAATATTTAAATGTCTAAGAATTTTATTCTTTAATTTGCCCTATGTAAATAGAACTCCTGCTTCCTCTAATCCTACCCTTAAATCTACTACCCTCAAATCTTTTCTTGTTCAGTAAGTGGCATAAAATAAAGCTCCAAACAAAGAATCAATTCCTTTTTTTAGGTCCTACAGTCTCAGTCGATCAGAAAGCTCTGTTCACTATGCTTCCCACATATACCCTGAATCTGACCACTTCTTCCATCTCTTCCACTACCCCTGTAGTCCAAGGAGCCACCATCTCTTGGCTTGACTATTGCAACAGCCTCCTAACTGCTCTCCCTGTCTCAGCTCTTGCTTCTCTGCAGTTCATCTTCCTTAGGGTAGCTAGAAAGCTCTTAAACAAATAATAAAATAAAAATCAGAAGACAATTCTCTGTGTAAAATGTCCCACTTGCTTTTTATTTAAATGAGAATAAATCAAAACACCTAACCTTGGGGCCGGCCGAGTGGCACATTGGTTAAGAGCTGGTTTTGGGATGCCAGCGGCTCCGGTTCGGATCCCACGTATGAGGGCCAGTGACACTGCCCTCTACAGCTAACAACAGCTCCACCTGGAGCTGGGCTGTGCGAGCCCCGATGACGTTGTAGGCTGCAGCCCATGCTGCAATGGGCTGCCATGGGCTACAGAGAGTGGCCGGCAGCCAGCGTGAGCTGCCCATAGCTGCGATGAGCGACCATCCAGAGTTCTGCGACCGATCTGCCTCATCCGGGAAGAACGCAATGATGATACCAACATGGGCCAGTGAAGCAACATCCTCCCGCAACTAGACCGAAGAACAAAAGACAGCAACTTGTCTGTACCCCTCCCCCGATTCCCCAATAAAATCTTTAAAAAAAACAAAAAAAAACAACCACCTAACCTTGCCTACAAGGCCTGTGTGATTTGAATATATATATATAAAATATAGAACATTTCTACCTTCATCTTTGTTCATTTTGCTGAAGCTACCATGTTGCTTGATCACATCAAGCTAGCTCCTTTCTGTCTGGAACACTCTTCCCAGGATGGATGCCTCTTCTCATAATTTAGGTCTGAACTCACCCCTAATCCCCCACCAAGAGGCTTCCCTGACCAACCTAGCTACAATAACACCTTCCCTCCAGTGACTTAATATCATAATTATGACTTGTTCATTGGATTTATTAATACTTAAAATCAACTTATTTATTTGTTTATATGTTTACTTTTGCTATCTCCCTCATACAATATAAATTCCTTGAGGGACAGACTATCTATCATGCCCACTGTTGTATTTCCAGCCCCTAAAATATTACTAGTACACATAATAGGTGTTCATAAATGATTGGCTTCAGGATTTCTTGGGAGTATTATATTTGTTTATTAATTCATAGTTAGGCAATGATTCGCGAGAATCCCTTTCTACCTTATACCTGGAGTAGACTGTCTAGGATTGAATCCCAGTTCCATTGTACTTAACTATGTGACCTTAGGAAAGTTACTTAAACTCTCCGTGTCATGGTATCCTCATCTGTAAAATGGGGCATATAATAGTGCCTCTCTTATAGGATGGGTAAGGATTAAAGGAGTTAATACAGGTAAAGTACCTGGAATGCTTGAAACAGTGCCCAACCCATAATAAGTATTTCCTACTACTATTTTTATTACTGAACATAGGCTACATTTCACTAAAGGGCACCCTCATTTTGAAGATTTTCAATAAGGACATTGAGTCTCAAGGGACGGTGATGTTTCAGGACCTCCTCGACACTGACATCGAAACTGTGGTATGTGTTGACTAACCCTATTCATTCCCCCTTTTAATCAGTGACACTTAGAATTGGTCCCAGGAAGCAGCTCAAAAACATCTCTTGTCCACGGAGAGGGAAGGGAAAAAAAATTTAATTAAGTAATACAGACTTTTTATTGGGGGGGGTTACTGATGGGAAATTTCAAACTTTGGAAGAACCCACAGGACATTAGCATCCTCCCATGGCAGCATTTGTCCAACACTGAAAGATTCTGGTATTATCTTCAACCTTTAGACAAACAACAGCAAGACAAAAGGCAGCTTCACAAATAAACTAGGAATTAGAAAAATAATCAATAACCAAATTCCTACCACCTCTTTCTAAACTATTGAATACCAACCATGGTTCATAATTTCACACATTGTGGCTTAATCCCTATAGCACCATTTGAATAAGATATTATCCTTATTTACTGGTGAGAAGACTAAGGCTCAGAGCATTGAAGGATCAAGGTTTCATGGCTCATCAGTGGCAAAGTTGTGAACACCCATTCAGCCCTTTAATGAATGTTTATTGATTATCTCTTATGCATCAGAACTGGAGAGAACAGTGAATCAATCAGATAATATTCCTGTCTTCCAAGAATTTATATTCTATAGGGATTGGGATCCAAGTTTTAGAACCTACCTTGAGGGCACCTTAAATTCTCCCAAATTGCAACCTACGGGGGGAGTGATGTGGGAAATTAACAAGTATGTTAACACACACATTGAAACAGTGAACAACCACTATAGCAGCCACAAATATTTAATGAACATTTCCTAGGTACTGGTACTTGCACGTTCTAATGACAGCTGGGAAGAAAATAGATACAACCCCAGAACTCACAGAACTTTCAAAAAAGTTTGGCAAATAAATGCTTAAAAATTCTAGGTTATTTCTCCAACCAGGCCTAGAAATTTGTGTTGCCAGCCAATGTAAGCCATAAGTAAATCGTGGGTTGATTATTTTGAGTTTTTCCATAACTGGTAAACCCTAGACAAAAAGAAAGAGGAGAAAATCTGGGGCGATTAAAGGCAAGAATTGACTGAGCATGTTTTCTTCTCCTGGTATCCTCTAAGTTCTAGGCTTACAGATTCCAGAAAACTAATCATACTTTGTAATCTGGATTATCTAGTTGCATGTTATTCAGTGTGTTTTCCTTCTGTCTTCTCTAGCCTTCTAGAAAAGCTTTCAAGGGGAACTAAGAGATAAGTCAGTGCTCACAGTGATAGCCTAAAGGGAGGAGCCGGGGAGACAATGTGGTGATGATGGTTTTGGGAGACTTGAGTCAGTCCTGTGGTTCTAGCCACCTCAACCCATGTGGAGAGTCTGGCTTCCTTGCTAATTTGGAGAATGTGGGTTTATTTTAAGGGAACCTGTAGATTTATTTCAAGAAAAGTAGGAGGTCTATAAGTAGGACAATTAGGATGCAGTAATATGAAATTACTGCATAGTAATCCTGAATCTCTTATTCATCCTCACCTGGGTGTGCCCAGATACAGTACATGAAAGATTCCTGAAAGTCCAAGTCTTTCAATTCAGTGTAGTCGCATTGAAACAAATTGCTAGAACCGTGTTCATTTGTGTTATAGTTGTAGTAATGATGATTCTCATAACTAATACTTTTACTGACTTTCATATTTATAATGAATGTGATCTCATGGATCTTCACAATTTCACTCTGAAGTAGGTATTGTTATTATTATTATTATTATTCTCATTTTACGGATAATGAATCTGGTATTCAAAAGTGGTTTAATGATTAGTTCAAAGTCACATGTTTAGGTAGTTTAGGGTTCCATATGAACCAGATTTTTCACTTCAGATCTTTCTGTTATATCCCACTATCTTTGTTACTGTTCTGAAAGCCACTTACAAAGGTTGTCATCATGACTCTCTACTGTGGTGACTGTTTGGCTCTCTCTACATTCATATATTGCATGGCCTAAGTTATTCAGCAATTAATAACTGGATCTTTAATCATTGAGGGCAAGAGCGCACAGTTGTTTAAACTACAAAACTTCTGTCATGTTTTCCACTAAGTCTGGAGACCTTCACACCTACTTCTTTCAGTTCCATCCACAATCCTAATAGAAATTCATCTATTGTATGGAGAATTTCCATATAATAAGAATTCTTATGATATCCTTCCTGGTGAAAGATAATGATGACTTTATTGAATGTATTGAGGTTGAGCACTTAAGTTTATTTAATTTTAAAAGACACCAAACAATTTGAGTAAACAACTTAGAGATAATTTAATGGCCACAAAAATGTTTCAAATTTAAGCCTTAATTAAACTTTGTGTCCCTAAGCATACAAGCAGTGGGCCAATAATATTAGACCCTTATTTCTTAGAGTAGGTCTTAGGGATAAGTAAGCCAATGAGCACTAAAGCCTGAGCTTTGATATAATAGACTCGAGGGAGAGGGTTTGGTAAAGAGTAGATACTTCTCTGACAGTAGTGTGAATGTGTGTTGGATGGGGCAATGGGTGGAAGAGGAGAGAGGGAGGACACTAAAAAGGATGGAGTCCAGATCTCCAGGAACGCCTGCTAAGGCTGGCAGTTGCTCTTTTAGGGATGATTCTCTGGGACCCAAACTCACACTTTGGACTTCCCTTGGAAATGAATCTTGGCAGGGGTCCAGGGAGGTAAAGTTGCGGCCCAAGTACAGTCATGATCTCTAGCTCTAGCCACATTTGTGGCCTGGGGAGTCTGCGAGGACCTTAAAAAGAGTGTCCTCTGCTGGGACTAAGAGGGAAGAACATGGGGCGGTTGTTGGTGCTAATTCTGACTGTGGGCACCAATAAATTAGTCTAGTTCCTTTATTTCTTTTCTTTTCTTTCTTGTAAACTTGTCTATAATTGAGTCAATTCAATGGATCTATACAGGTAGATAAGAAAGAATTAGTGGATTCTTCTGGTTGGCTCAGGGTCACCTGGAGAGAGACTATCTAAGGTGATGAACCCAGATGTACATAGAGGCCTGTGGGACCTCTTGACCCCATCTGAAAGGCAGACCTATGGCCACCAGGTTCAGGAGAGAGGAAGCAGCCCTGGTCACGGGGGCTGTGGCTGTCAAGACTTCTTGGACTGATGTAGTGACCTTAGTAACCTTAAAATGATCCCCATTATAAGTCACAGGTGCCAGACACAAACTCCCCAATAGCTTGCAGTCCAGGAATTTTCATTTATTTCTCCTTTCAAAAATATTGTCTTCACTTTAATAGCAAATTAAACATAAATACATGAGACCATTGTCAGTGAGAAATTTAGTAGAATACAGATAAAGCTAAAATGACCCTCTACCACCACCTCTGACCAAGACACCTCCACAGAGATATCTCTGTTTTTAGTTTGGTAGGTGTCTTTCTGATCCACCATCCCCTTTGAATCTTCTTCTACTCTTATTTGTTTTCCTAGTTTCTGTTACTTTTCTTCGTCCCCAAATTTGTCCTCTCTGCCTTATTTGGATAAGGTTTTCATTTAATTACTCCTCAAGAAGCTTCCTCTTAGTTTTTCCTCCTTGGTATAGCACAGAAGCCGAGAGACTAGTGATTCCCAATTCCTCGGTCCAGGCTCCAGTGTCCAAATACCCTTTTCTAGCACCCCAGGCCTCTGCTGGTTTAGGAGACAGCCTGAGAAGACCAGTTGTGTCCCCACTTCTGCCAGGCCAAGTGATCCTGGATGACCCACTTAGTCTGCTGGCTATGGCTTTGGAAAGAAAGAAGAGTCTGCCCTTCCTACAATAGTTTTATGTCTGTTCTGAACCCAAGGAGCCTTGTAAAATGAATTCATGCCACGCACTCACCAGGGTTTGGAGCTCTGAACCAGGTGAAGAGATATTGTTTTGGTCCTCCCTCTGTTAGGGTTTGGCTATTTGATCATAGGCAAGTCTTGCTTAACCTCTCTGGACTTTATCTGTAGATCAAGCTAGATAATCTCTGTCTCTTCATGTGAAAGATGGATATCATATCTGATTCATGGGATTGTTGTGAGGATTAAATAAGATAGTGTGGGTACAGTGCTTAGAACAAAGCCCAGCTCTTAGTAAATGCTCAGTAGATGTCAGCTGTTATTATTTTTCTGCTCTCCACTTCCCTAATTATTTGGTTTCAATTTAACATCCTCTCCAAAAGTTAACATGGGGTTGGCTCTGTGACCCACCCCTGGGTTGACTAGCTAGGTGAGTTCTCCTTTTTGTTTTAGCCTGGAGCTTGTGATATTTGGCAATAAGTGTAGTTCTCATTAAGAGAGCAAGGGGCCACCTACAGAGTGGACAGTCCCCTGGATTTATGCCATTCATGTCATGGAGGTTTGACAATCTGTGTCAAATTCATTTGACAGATGCACATCTATGGCAATTTTTCAATGAGCACTGTTCCAAATTAATTAATCATCAGGCAATTCAGTCTAAATTGAGTAGTGCTGCTGCATGCAGAAAATTTTTGTTTGCAATTCTTGAATCATCTCAGTTTAAATCAAGCCTATTAAAATTCTTTATTCCCAACCACTTTTCAATCAAGTATGTCTAAATGGCCACAATACTCTGCAGGGCATCTTTCTGTTGTGTTTGTGTCTCTTTAATGTCCATGAGTTAATCATTTTCAGAGAGTGTTTATGCTATTTTTATTGTCGCCTTTCATACCATTTGCTGCTAATTTGTGGGTGCTAAGGGAGGCTTATGAGGTTGGCATAAAAAACTGGGAGCAAAGATCATAAGGTCATCACCGAGGTTTAACAAACAATATTGCTTGGTATTGTTGACCAATAGGTCACCTATAAAAGGAGCAGCGTCAGGGAGAAATGGTTCTCGTGACAGTTGTTTACCAGACGCAAGGGAGTTCCAGGAATGTACTGTCACAAGCAGATGGTGCAACTCGGTGGTGGGCATGTTTTTGACGCAGGTATCTTTGTCTTGTAGATCTCTAAGAGACACAATAGGCTTCAATTTTAGTCCCTTTTTCATCAGAAAATCCCCCAATGTTTTCAAACACCAAATGTGGGCTTCTGGCATCTCTTTAGAGACAGACATTGAGATTGGGAAAAGTGAGCCCAAATTGAATTTTCTTTCTCCCTTACAACTTGAAGTCACCTCCTCTCTCTAAGCAGGGCAAGTGAACTTGGTGAAGCACTCTGTGGTAGTTGCTGGGGAGAGAAAGCAGTTTCTATTATTCTTTAGTGATTCAAATGAGCATATCAAAAATTGAGGGTCAGTGCCTCAATACCTCTAGTGCCGTAGGGAGCAATTTTATGGGCCTCTGCGACGATCAAGGCTCCGCAGATGGAGCCCTCCCAGTCTTCCCTCAGGTGGAGCCTGCACCAAGACTGAGACTCTACCTTTTCTCTCACTTCCCCTCACTACTTTTTCTTCTCCTTTTTCAAACTCTCCTCAGGTGGCTTTGCTGCACTGAAGGGAGAGCTTGCTTTCTTTTGCTATAGCAAGAGCACATGTGCCCAAGTCTCTTACCCTGACCCAACTAAGATTCCAGCCAAGCCCTGTGGGTGGGCCATTGCCTTTGTTTTGACCCTGATGGGAGCAGGACGAAGAAGGTCAGGAAAGTGGCTTGGTGGAGAAGCCAGCGTGCTGTCCTACCCATCCGGAGATGAGCCTTCTTGTTCCACCACTGCTGAAGCCCTCAAGGAGGCCACTTTGAGTCACTCACTCAAAGACTCAGAGCTCTGGTCTCTGAGGGGTTAGGCTCTAAGTTCTTTGTAAATATTCTATTTTGTCTTCTCAAGACCTGTAAATCCACAGCAGATAGGGATAGGTCTCTTGCTGATGACTTCATACTAAAGGGCAAAGAGATGGTTCAAGTGTTCCCATAGGTAGATGTCCTGAGTGACAAATTCTATTCTAGTTCATTTCTTGTGATTATAGCAGAGCCCAAAAGGCTGTCCCAACACTAGAACATCCCTGATCTTTTCGTTCTCATCACATAGCATCCAATTTGACTCATCCACTGTTCTTACAGATTTCTTGCCAGTGAGAATTCACTTAGCATTTTATTATATATTTTTAGATCTTCATTAAAAAGTATAGCTAACATATAACATTATATCAGTTTACAGGTGTACACCATAGTTCAACATTTATATACCTAAAGAAGTGATCACCATGATATGTCCAGCAACCATCTGACACCATACCACACTGTCACAATATTATTGAATATATTTCCTATGCTGAATATATTCCCTATGCTGTATGTTACATCCCCACGACTTGTTTGTTTTATACCTGGAAATTTGGACCACTTACTGCCCTTCACCTTTTCCTACCTTTTTAAATTTTTCAATTACAGTTGATATTCAATATTATTTTATATTAATTTCAGGTGTACAGCATAGCAGTTAGACATTTGTATAACTTAAGAAGTGGTCCCCTGTGCGGTTTAGTACCCACCTGGCACTATACATAGTTATTACCATATTATTGATTATATTCCCTATGCTATACTTTACATCCCCATGACTGTTTTGCAACTACCAATTTGTACTTCATAATCCCTTCTCCTTTTTCATCCTGCTCCAACCCCTTCCCATCTATTAACCACCAAAGCTAGTACCCATCAGACACCATACATAGTAATTACAATATTATTGACTATAGTCCTTATGCCATACCCTACATCCCTGTAACTACTTTGTAACAACCAATTTGTAATTCTTAATCCTCTTCCTCCTTTTCACCCACCTCCAACCCCCGCCCCCCTTCCATCTGGCAACCATCAAAATGTTCTCTATGAGTTTCTGTTTTGTTTGTTTTATCTTTAGATTTTGTATATAAATGAAATCTGTCTTTCTCTGTCTGACACTCCACTCAGCACAATACCTTCCAGGTCCATCCATGCTGCCACAGATGGAAGAACCCATTCCCTTCCCTGGGTGAGCAATATTCCATTGTATATATGTACCTCCACCTCTTTATTCATTCAACCTTTGAGAGACACCCAGGCTGCCTCCACATCTTGGCTATTATAAATAATGTTGCAATGAACACCTAGATGCACGCATGCCCTCAAAGTAGCATTTTGGGTTTCTTTGGATAAATACCCAGAAGTGGGATCATTGGGTCCTTCTTTGTCTCTTGTTATAGTCTTTGTTTTAAAGTCTATTTTGTCTTGTACAGGTATTGCTACCCACCATCCCTTTCTTTTTTCCATTTCCATTTTCATGAAATAACTTTTTCCATCCCTTTACTTTCAGTCTGTGTGTGACTTTCAATCTGAAGTCTCTTATAGGCAGTATATGTAAAGGTCCTGTTCTCTCATGCATTCAGTTGCCCTATTTATTAGAGTATGTAATCAATTTACATTGAAAGTAATTGTTGATAGATATGTAGTTATTGCCATTTTATTATTCATATTTTTTATCTTTTTTTTTCTATCTTGAAGAAGTCCCTCCAACATTCCCTGCAACATTGGCTTGGTGGCAACAAACTCCTCCAGCTTTTCCTTGTCTAGGAAGCTCTCCATTTGTCCTTCAATTCCAAATGATAGCCTTGCTGGGTAGAGTGATCTTGTCTGCAGGTCCTTGGTCCTCATCACTCTGAATATTCCATGCCAATCACTTCTGGTCTGCAAAGTTTCCAATGAGAAATCAGGTGACAGTCTTATAGGAGCTCCCCTACAAGCAACCACCTGTCTCTCTTTTGTTGCTTTCGGGATTCTCTCATTGTCTTCAACCTTTGCCATTTTAATTATGATATGTCTTGGTGTGAGCCTGTTTGGATTCACCTTGTTTGGGACTCTCTGTGCTTCCTGGGCTTGTATGCCTTTCTTTCACCAGGTTTGGAAAGTTTTCAGTCATTATTTCTTCAAATAGGTTCTCAGTCCCTTGCTTTCTCTATTTTACTTCTGGTACCCCTATCATACAAATGATACACTTGACATTGTTCCAGAGGTCCCTTAAACTATCATTTTTTTAATGCTTTTTTTTTTTCTTTTTGCTGTTCCAATTGGGTGTTTTCTGCTATCTTATATTCCAAATTGCTGATTCAGTCCTTTGCTTCATCTAGCCTGTTGGTGATTCCTTCTATTGCATTCTTCATTTCAGTTTTTGTATTCTTCACCTCCAACTGGTTCTTTTCTATGGTTTCTATATCCCTTTTTATGTTTGCTCTCTCTTTGTTGAAGTTTTAAGTTCCCTGAGCATTATTTTAAACATTGTATTGAACTCTGTCTCTGGTAGGTTGCTTGTCTCCATTTCTTTTTGCTCTTTTCCTGGAGTTTTCTCCTGTTCTTTCATTTGGGACATATTTCTTTGTTTCCTCATTTTGGCTGCCTCTTTTTATTTGCTTCTATGTATTAGGTATATCTGCTATGTCTCCAGTTTTTGCTGGGTGGCCCCATGTAGTAGGTGTCCTTTGGGGTCCAGTGACACAGTCTCCCTGGTCACCCAAGCCAGGAGTTCCAGGAGTGTCCCCTCTGTGGGTTGTGTGTGTCCATCCTGTTATAGTTGAGCCTTGATTGCTATTGGCATGTCAGTGGGTGGGACTGACACTTAGGCTGACTTGTTGTGGGGTTTGGCCATGTCTACAGCTTTTGGGTTGCTGTGTGAGAGGCTTAACCCACTGAGTGGGATTCACCCCAGTGGGCTCTGGTGCCTGTTGAAACTCCCCTTTTGTGTGCCACTTGTGGGGCTAATTGGGTGGTGCTCTGCTGTGGTCTGAAGCCAATCTCCAAGTATTTTAATTCTGGGCCTTCTTGGGAGGGGCTCCGGAGTGGGCCTAGGTCAGCCACTGCCTGTGACTGGCCAGGGACTACCTGGTAAGAGCTACAAACTGATCCATAGTCAGTTGCTGCCTGTGCTGTACTAGGATGCACATGGGAGAGTCCACACTGTGAACCAAGGATGGTTGTCACCAGTACCAGGCCTGGGGTAGCTCCGCAAAAAAACAGGATGCTCAGAGTTCTGCTGCCACCCACCAGCTACCTTAAGATTCAATTGCTGATAGAGCCTTTGTGCTGTATGGAGTTGGGGTGTGGTGAGGTCTCAGTGAGTCAACAGAATGGGTCAAGCAGAGCTCACCAGACCAATTCAGATTCAGATTTGGCCATCGACATGGGGGAGGTTCAACACAAGAAAGATGGTGCCCACCTGTCAGCTGCATGGGAAGAGGACCCCACACAAGGAAAATGGTTACTGTCCCTCACGTCTCGCCTCAAAATTACACAACTCAGTCTCTCCCCATATGCCTCTAATATCCCCAAGTCACTGTCCCTCCACTGGAGCCCAAAGTGAGTGCCTAAGTAGGCCTTTTAAGAGGACATCTGGGTTTCCTGCAGCCTTCCACCTCCCTCCCTCTCCCAATGATTGTTATACCATTGTTTTTCACAGTCATATGTTGTGGGGGCTCCTCTTCCCAGCACCAGTACTTCAGGCTGGAGAGGCTGGTGTGGAGTTGGGGTCCCTCACTCCTCTGTGGGGAACCTCTGTGGCCAAGACACCTCTCCCAATTTTTAACCAGCCTGTTTTGCATCTCTGTTCCTCCTACCAGTCACAACATAGCTTCTTCTTTATATCCTTAGTTACAAAACTTCTGTTTACTAGACTTTAGATGGCTTTCCAGGTTGATTGTTCTATAATTTAGTTGTAATTTTGATGTGTTCATGGGATGAGGCAAGCACAGCATTTATGTACTCTGCCATCTTGGATCTCTCCCCACTTAGCATTTTAATCCATTACTTTACTGCTGCACAGCCAGCTCTGCCTAAGAGATGCCTAGCTCCAGATGCCAAGGCACTGAAAGATTGCTGTCTGAAAAGTTTATTGGGTAATGAAATAAAAAAGCATCCCAAATACCAGATGCATAAGGTAATGCTTTTTCTGATTGTCATTGTTAACTTGCATAAAGATTGTAGCTGAAATGTTAGTGGGAATGTGGGAGTAAGAAATAGATGGGGGAAGAAACTATGGGTTTCCACAGAAGCCACTGCTTGATTAGTAAGGCTAAATTTGAATTCAAAGACATACATTCTAATAAAGTATCTTTCATTAAGTTAAAGTTATATTCATTATTTTTAAACCATCAAAGCTTAGGGAATGAAGCAGGCCAATGCATGCATTTAACACAGGGATATAAACTCAAGAACACCAGATGGAAATGTGCATCAAACAACAGAAAGTCAATAAAAAGTAACTTGGTTGCTTTTTTTTAAAGGGGAAAAAGGAAAAAAATACAATTTGTGGTATCGAGAGTGGCACAGATAGCTTATTCTTTCTCTTTTTAGATAAATCGATATATACATTTAAAAAATAACAATGGTATTCTTTTAACACAGGTATTTCTCTAACCTTTCCCTTGAATTTTATGGGCATTATAAGAACAACTATGCACAAAGTTTACGAAGAACTTTTCCATCTGTGATCTGATTTGATAAACATAACACAATAGTGAAGTAGGCAGGAATGGTCTCATCCCTGTTTTAGAAATAAGAATCAAGTCTTGGAGTGGGTCTTTGCTAGGGGTCACCCAATTTTACCCTGTATTCTGACTTCAGGTTCTGTTCTTCCTTGTACTTTAGGAATAAAGCCCCACTTCTCAGCTTTCCCCTTTTCACTCTGTTTTCACATGTTCTTTTAGATAAAGGCCAAGGAACAACTTTCTCCCAGGATGATCACTGACATTGAATCACAGCCTTTAACTCTAATGTCTCAGGAACTAAATGTTCTTTGATGAGATGCTAGTTAGCTGTCTTTATGTTAAAGAAGGGTGCTCTCTGAACAGACATTGTGATTGAAGTGGTTTGGTAGGAAGAGCACTAGACTAGTAACAAGGGTCAGCTGCTTATTTAGGTTCCACCGCTGCTCACTTAAGATCTTGAGCAAGTTATTTCTAACTCTTTGCATTTCAATGTTCCCATTTACAAAGTAAGGGGATTAAACAGAATGAGTTCTAAATTAAAATTAAAATTAGAGAGAAAAAAACTTAAAATATGATGGAAAAATAAGTAGAATGCATAATTAAAAAATAATTTGTAAGGGCCAACTGAGTGGTGCGGTGGTTAAGCGCTGGCTTGGGAAGCCAGCGGCCCCAGTTCGGGTCCCACATATGAGGGCTAGTGACACTGCCCTCAAAAAAAAAAAAAAAAATAATAATAATAATTTGTAAGAAATAGACAAAACTAATAAAACAAACCAAAAGACCAAGAAATTAAGAGTAAAAATAATGTAAGTGCAGATCAAAGTATTATGTATAGGTAAAATGTAAATAAAAAGAAGAAAAAAAATTAAAAACAAGTATCATACAAAGGTAAATGCAGAATTTAAACATGAAAATATTCAAAGGAGGAGGAAAGCAAAGTAAGAAGAATTTAAAGCCACAAAAACGTAGAAATCAAGACAACTGCCAAATAATAGGGAAAGGCAAAAAAACAAAAAAAGAAAAAAGTAGCTAAGTCAGAATAAATGAGAAGTTTGGTATAGAAAAGATAAGCATTAAAATAAATAAGTAGTAATAAAATTTTTTATCTCAACCTAAATCTAAGAGACAATAAAAAGGATGGTAAAAATCCAATGGAGTTTTGAAAATTTGAAATAAAAAGAACAAAAGCATGAAAAAACACACAAACAAACCTGTTCAAAGCAATATAAGAATAGCACAGTGTATGAAAATAATCACAATAAAATGTACTTTTAAAGGGATATATTTTAAAAATAAAAGGTGTGTTACATTAACTTCAAGAAAACAAGGAAACGACCTGTTTACAAGAGTAGGTAGGTGTGCTGTGTCTTTCACAAGGTCTACTGAGCTGAAGTCACATGCCTCAGTGTCAGCTCTCAAAGCTGGAAGCCCAAGCCCCCCATGGGCAGCAAAGCTCGGGGCTGTCAGGAGGAGAGTGCCCCTGTCAGGAAGGGCCACCTGGAAAGTCTCACTGCAGATGAGAAGTGAGGTCAGGGTCCCAGACAGCCCACCCCAAGTGGTTGGGCCACTCTCTCACAGCAACCTTTAGGCAGCTCTGTCTTCTCAAAACCCTGCTTGGAAGAAAAGATGGTACCAAGATACTTGCATAACATGAAAAAGAGGTGGTTGTTTGAATACACTTTTGGTGTCTAGACACACCGGAAACACAGAATTGTTCAAAGAGGAAGAAGGAAAAACTCCAGAAGTGTAGAGTTTCTCAAAGTGTGGGATTGGGGGTTGTTCAGGACCACAGGTATGGAAAATACAGATTCTTGCTTACAGGGGAATGGGGTGTTACACTAGAAGCCTGCCTTAGCGATAAGCATGGCAGGGAATTCTTACGCTGATCAGGGGAGTTTGGGATAGTGGGCGATAGGGCAGCTTCAAGCTTCAAAGCTGGGATTCAGTGAGGAAATGTGGGGCCTTGGCCCTACACACAGCAACTAAAAGAAATGCCCAGAATTACACATAGGAAATGATCCTTTCATGTCTCCTCCTCCTCCAACACACAGGGATCACTGGCATTCCTGATGACGGTAACATTGAAGGGGGTTGGGATGGTGGGGGAGGCAGCTGGCTGAATCAGGATTTCAAAACCCCTGGGGCCTATGTCAGAAGGTGGGAGTGGGGTGAAGAGCCTGTGTTAAACATTTGTAATCAGGGGATTGTTTTTCCTGCCCCGCAGCACTTTCTCTAGTCCTGATGAACTATTTGTCATTCCGTTGCCTGCCTGCTCATCCTTCCTCTGTGACCACGCACAAGCCACTCCTTCCTGCTGGAATTTGCCCTCCCTTTTTCCTGGCCATAGTCTGGGGAAGGCCACCTCCTCCTGGAAGCCCTCCATAACCCTTCCAGGCAGTTGCCCTGTCACTTTGGTCCCATAGTAGTCCCCGCATTCTTCTGTCAAATACTAGTCTCTGCTTTTTTGGTATCATCTTTGTGTATTTTGCATTCCTCCCCTGCCTTCTCCATCTCCCCAGTAACAAAAGGAGCACAGCTCCTTCAGGGCAGGGTCATTTTACCATCAGCTGTTTCTGCCTCAGCATCCAGTGTGGGGACTGCTATGTAATAGGCAGCTGATAAATAAATGGCTACTTGGCTTTTCTTCACACAGATGGTATGTGCTGAGTTTGCTTTAGTGGCTTGTCAAATGTCAGATCATAGCTGCCTCAAAAAGTTTAAAAAACACGATGGCATGTAAACAGGCAAAAAATAAAAATACTATGACGATATTTTTTTGAGTTCTCTCATGCCTGAAGGTGACATAGGCAACCTTAATGAAACAAACTGAACCAATTACCATTAGCATATCCACATTAAACATTGCCATAAAACAAGACACAAATGAGGGTTCTTAGAGAAAAGGTTTCCAGTTACTTTTTCCAAATTATAGACCAGGGACCTTAGCAAGACTGGGTGTGGAGCTATGACAAGGGATCCAGTAAGCCATGTGCACACCAAGCATTGTTTGTAGACTAAATAAACGACTCACAGGTATACATACTTTTCAAATTAATGTCGCTTATAAAATGCAGTTTTATTTAAAAGTGTTACTGAACTTTTTGTTGTTTTTCAGTTTTTAGGTAATTATGATGGGGCAAAGATTGGGAACCACAGGCCAATAAGGTGGCTTGACTTCCACCCGAGTTAACCACCGCTTCCCTGATAAAGCCAGCGGCATAAGTCTAACTCACCGACACCAGGAGGGGCGCCTGCTTTGTTCCCGATGCTGGAGATGCTGGCTCTTTTTCCTTTCTTTCTATGTTTATCCCATCCATTGGTGAGCTGGGCAGTACATTTCTACACTAAAAAAAGATCTGAGCTTTTATAAGTACTCTAGAGCAATTATTACCACATTTTGAGGGGGTTTCACACACCAGGAAAATTTAAGAAACCAAAGCTTCCTCCAGCAAACCCGAAATCTTGTGAGAACTGACAAAAAGGCTGCCAAGTTTTAATTTTGCCAAACTAGAACAATGGATAAAAGAAAAATGAGACAAAACACTAGAACATTTAATAAAATGAACAGCTACATACAAGTATTATTAGCATCAGCTCTCAAATATACATCTCACTATGCAGTGAGAGCATGCCATCTCCAAATAATACTATGTTTGAGCTTTATGGAAAGCTCCCTATGTTGTCCTTTTTGATTATTTTGCCTGGGTGATAACTTTGACTTGCGCTGGTGGATGGGCCTCCAATTATGAATGGTTGTTCTCCTGAGGAGGAAGGATGAGATGTGGGTGAAGCATAAGGTTGACCTAAAGGCTACAGTTTCTTTCTGCTCCAGTGATGCCTCCTAGATCTAAATTCCTCAATCTTCCAACGAGTTTAGTAATACAGGATGACCTGAGATTATGGAACATTGGGTGTAGGGCTGGAAAGTTTTGTCAGACCATGATGCTACTAATCCATGTTCTCATGGTATTATCTCTTAAATTAACTTGGAAAACAAAGAGGATGATTTTTAGCAGGAGGTGAGCCTCTATCAAACTATTATCATCACAGAATATGGGTTTAGTTGCTTATAGAATATAAAAACATGTATTCAGATTGGTGATATTCAATTTTAAAGAAAACCAACACTCTAACATTTTTTTTCATATAAATTATTGAGAACTCATTTTAAAATCATTTGTCTGAAGAACTGAAGCTTGTGATGTCTAGATTGGTCATCATGACTGTGACACCTTGGGCATTTCTTAGAATCTGTTTCATGCTCTCCATCAGATACCAGTGTCCTGTATCTTTTGTAAAGGACTTCAGGAACCTGCAACTAAGCACCATGGAATCCCAAAATGGCCTTGGTCCTGGAAATAATAATTAAGACCTTGACCCTGGCTATTTAGCATGAATTACACATTATCCCTCATCTCAATAGATTTGTGAAAAGACAGAAAATAATAGAGGAACAAAAAAATTTTCTCACTGTTATATTGCTTCATATTACACCATTTCATTTTCTTCCTTTATTTTTAAAATACTTCTTTTATTAAGTGAGCAGGAAAATACATGATTGAACAAATCAAAACTACAAGGTGTGCCCTTGACAAGACGGAGTGAAACAATCAATTCATCAGAAGGCATGTGTCAATTTCCTACAATGAGACCATGCAACAACATTTAATGGAGCTGAATATATACAGAACTTAGAGGCTGCCCAGAGAAGCCTCAGAGCTATTGTCACTTTGAAGAATGATAAGACCTAAATGTCATTAGGCTTTCTTGAAGCTACATTTGGCAGGATACTTTTACTGTTGTTAATGTCTTGTTTTAGATAAAAAAAATTTGTCATTTTTGAACGTTTAGGCCAGAAACCAAAATTCAGAATCATTTTCAGACTTCTAATAACTCTGTACTTAAAATGGATCATTATCTGTATAAATGTAAGAGTTTTGAAATGCTTCTTTTCTCAAGGTTCTATATGACAGCCTCTCCTCCAACCTTGCAGCTTGGCCTGTTAATATGTTTCATGGAGCAAGAAAGTACATCCAGGATCACAACCAGGTGTTTTCCACAATAGCCTTCCAGGAAAGAAAAACCATAGTTTTCTATTTTCTACCAAAACAAAACAAAACAAAACAAAACAAAAAACCCCCCAAAACCTGTGCTTTTATGAGATAGACTGTGGACACTGTTTTTTTTTTTTTGATATCAAAATGAAAATGACTATAGAGTTCTATTCCATTTAAAAAATTCCCTGTTATTGTTCATTTTCATTCATTCATCCATCCAATCAATACTTACTGAGCGACTACTTTGCCAGGCATTCTTCTAAGTACAGGAGATAGGCCAGTGAGCAAAGTAGATGTTGTGCTGTGAAAGGCAATAAAGCAGAAAATGAGAGGGGGGTTGGGGATTCTTTTATATAGGTCTCTGATAGGAAAGGAATATTTTGTACAGCTCTAAAGGAAGGGAGTAGCAAGTCATGCAGAGATGTGGGGGAAGAGATTTCCAGACAGAGCAAAGATCCGGAGACAGGGGCACCAAAGTTATTATCCTAGGTGCAACACGGAGGGCTGTGTGGCTGGAAGGTCATCTAGGGAAATACATGAGCTCAGAGAGGGGGTAGTGGCAGTTGGGGATGGGGCAAAGGGCAGGTCAGACTGACCAGGGCCTCATAGACCATTGTAAGGACACTGATCTTCTGAGTGAGATGGGAAGGCATTGAGGACTTGAGCAGAAAAGTGTAACATCAGGTAAGATGTGCTGTGAGCTCAGATTGGATTGTGGATCTATTCTGAAGCTAGGGAAAACAGGATTTTTTTTAAATTTAATGGATTGGATGTGTAATACAGAAAAACTGAGGATAACCTCAAAGTTTTCTGGTTTGGAAGAATGAATGAAGCTGCCATTTATTAACAGGGAAGACTCTTATGGGAGTACATTGGTGGGTGGGGTGCAAATTAGTTTTGGACGTATTTGTTTGAAATGCCAATTACACATCCAGATGTAGATGTCAGACACAAATCTGGCAGAAGGAGAAAGGTTAGGGCTGAAGATAAAAATGTGAGTATTGTCAGTGGATTTTTTTTTTTTTTTTGAGGGCAGTGTCACTGGCCCTCACGTGCGGGACCCAAACCAGGGCTGCTGGCTTCCCAAGCCAGTGCTTAACCACCGCGCCACTCGGCCAGCCCAAGATGTTGTTTGTGTTTTTTTTTTAAAGCCCAAGACTGGAAGAGATCACTTAGAGAGATGTCCAGTGCTGGGCCCTCCTGGAACTCAGCAAAGGAGACTGGGAAGTGGCCAGAGACATGAGAAGGATGTCCCAGAGCTGAGAAAGTATTTCAAAAAGGAAGGAGTGATTAACTTTGTCAAAGACAGCAGGTAGGTCAAACAGCATGAAGTTAGAAAACTGACCATTGCTTTAGACAGCATGGAGGTCACTGGTGACCTTGGCAAGAGCTACTATGGTGAGAATGAAAGCCTGATTTGAATTGGCTCAGAGAACAAGGGAGGAGAGGAATTGAATTTTATTTTCTCTGAGTTTTTATGTGAAGGGGAGCAGATAAGTAAGATGGTGGTTAGATGAGGTAGAGAGGCTGAGGTATTTACATGACAAGAGATAGCACCATGTAATGAATTTCTGCAATGGAACAGGAGACGTTGGTGACAGGAGAGAGAGAAAGACGGTTGGGGCAATGGCCTTTTTATTTGATGAGGCTGGATGGGATCTACCTAGAGCAAATGGGAAGAATTAAGGAGGCAAATGTTATCATTGATAATGTTCTTCTGTGCAAGATCAGGAAACTGAGAGGGCAAGGTATTTATAGGATTGTCCCAGTGGATATTGAAATCACCGAGAATTAAGAAAGCATGGTGCTGGAGGCAGTGACAGTGAGCGAAGAGCTAGGATACTTAAGCAATGAGAGGGAGTAATGAAAGGTAACTAGCGACTTTATAGGCTGATGGCAAGAGAGACAAAGCATTGAGTGTTTAGGAGGAATCGATTAGTCTGTAAGTGGCAATATAAGGACCTAGTAGGCATCTTACTACTATTAATGTTTTATTATTCACATTTGACAGTGATAAAATAATATATTCCATGGTATGGCAGTGACTATATGGGAAAATCTTGGCTTAGAACTTAGCAAATCATTTCTAACTACTGCTTAGAACAACTGTAGACAACGGAAGGCATTTGTATGCAGGAAATATAATACTTGAGTGATCAAAAGGCTCAGACTAGAAAATATGCCAAGGATATTTTCTCCTTTTATGTCCTTTTATATCACACAGGTAAGACTTTTCCAGTTTCAACACATTTTTGACAATTGAAAACACTTTAGAAAACTGGAGATTTAAACAATGTAAACACTTGTAGGCAAAGCAAAATAAGTTTTCCCTTCCTATATTATAAATTTGGCATCTCTACAGTTATGTTAACATTGTAAGACAGCTAAAATGCACCAAAATAGTTTCACAACATCCAATTTTAAAATTCATCCCATCTGTCATCTTTTTTTTCTGATGCATATCTATTTCTTGCTGTCACTTAATATTTGAAATTCAAATTCAGAGTAATGTCTGGAGTTTTAAAATAAACCATAAGACCGTATTACTATTCCTTAAGACTAAGCCCAGGGGAAGAGAGAAAAGAAAGGGGCAACTAGGGCAAAGATATTTGCTATGTACAGATAATGAGCTACTGCTAGAAATGAAAATTCACCTGTCCACCGGCATTTGCTCAGCCTCACTAGTGCAATGTACCTTGGTACTAATAAAAACAAACCATCCACACCAAGCCCTATCATGCAAGGCATTTAGTTGGACAATGTCTACACAAAGTGAGAAATCTGGAAACTTTGGAATATTTCTATTTTTTTTAATAGACATAGCATTTTATTTATTTATTTATTTATTTATTTATTTATTTATTTATTTATCTATTTTTGAGGGCATTGTCACTGGCCCTCACATGTGGGACCCGAACCGGGGCCGCTGGCTTCCTAAGCCAGCGCTTAACCACTGCGCCACTCGGCCGGCGGAATATTTCTATTTTTAACTGTTATTTTCTAGTCTTCATTCAAATGTTTGGCATCATGGACACAGAGTCCAAGATTTTGATCTGGAGCTAAAATATCTCAAAACTTATCCAGGATTTTGTGTTTAATACCTTTATGGGGATTTAGTTATGGGGCATTGTGACACTGCCTGGAATGGCAGGCCTAGAAAAATAAATAATAAATAATAAAGTATAAAGCAATGTTATGGTCTCATGCTATTTAATGTTATATAAATTTTTGATATTCTAGTTGTCTGTGGAAAAATTTCCAGAACAATGATACAGTACGGAAATAAAACTACACTAGAAAATGTTTGGTAGAAATGTACAAATGGTCAGTTTTGAACTTGCAAGTTCTCAAGAGGTTTTCTTCTTTGCTGGGGCTTTTGAAAAAGACATCAGCTTACATCCATTTTGAGACCCACGGAAGGACAGTATACTTTAGGGTTCCTGATATTGCTATACTGATCAAGGCCAGGTAAATTAAATCATATATATTGGCAGGTAAATTAAATCAAATTTAGACTTTTGGATTTTATATTGCAACTATTGCCAGTCTCAGGGGAGGCCAGTTTTAAATTTAAATTTTTGAGGAATGAACTAAAAGTTACCTAACATTCACAGAAACTGTTGAGATAGCCAGACCATAGTATCAGAAGGGATTCTGGAATATTGAGAGCATGGTAGGTAGGGTGATTCAGAATTACCATCATCAGTGTATTGTGGATATTCTATTTTCCTCCATTAGGTTAAAAATGTTTGCTTTCCTTTCCTAACAATAATGGGGCACATCTATCTTAAAGCAATAAGCACAAACGCAAGTGATGCCTGTTCACGCAGACTTTCAAAGACAGCACACACTATTAACACAAAGAGCTCTTCCACATTTTAAGAATACAGTGACGGGAACTGGTACACATAATAGTAGGGAAAACTTTCTTTTTTTTAACTTCATGGAATGTGAGGTCAGACTTCAGCCGCTTCATTGTCTGGCAATGGACAAAACCAAAATGGTGCCAGCTTGAATTTCACATCTCTTTCTAATCTACTGCACAGGAGAGACCAGAGACACCGATTACCAATGAGTCACAAGAGCAGACAGAAAACTGTTAGTAGGTCTTGACAACCAGGAATTAAGATGCTTTCAAAAAATGTGCACATGATGCAAAGTATGTCAGGAGTGTATCTTAGGAAGCAATGTCAACGTGTTAGAAAAATGGACTCCCTGTCCATTTTTGGCCTTGTGGGATTTCATCTGTACCTTAATCTATACTGTTGAAATAGCTTTAGGTCTTCTTAAAGCATCATCTAAAAGTCTTCAAGGAAAAATAATGTGGAACTCAGTGCAAGCTGGCTTCACTTATACTGTGTGCAATGACAATGACCTGAATGTAACTGGCATGAGGACTTCACCACTTGAAGGAATCTTACAGGTCATCTGTTCCTATCACCCACTGGATGCAGGAATCCATGCTACAATGTCCCTGACTGGCACCCAGGAATGACGGGAACCTGTCAGATCCTGGACCAGGTTGGGTAGATTCAGTGGAGTTTAATGCATGATTATCAATTTAGAGCAGCAAGGACTGAAAAGATCTAGTGAAATTTACTTTGGAAGGAGGAGTCAATTTCTCTCTATAGAAAAATAGAAATAAAATGAGCTAATGACAAAATCCCCGACAGGAAGAACTAAAGCTAAAAACTGAAACTAGTTTCAAAACTAAAGAAATTTTTATTAAGACACTATTAAGATGATGAAAAGCATCTATCAAAACAAAACAAAAAACAAAACCAAAAAACTAAAGTAACCCAAAAGTTGGCATTTGTCATGAACCACAAGAATAGCGTTCAAAAATATTGTGCATAACCAAAGCATCCATATGTCAGGGCTGGGGTCTGTCCTGATGGAAGAAAATGTATTTTTGAAGATAAAAGCTTCAAGGAATTCTTTAAGTATCTTTTAAAGATCACAGATTTGGGGCGGGGGCAATTTTATATTTGGTTTTGCCTTGTACTCAGTGTGAAATATTTGTACAAAAATATAAAAGGCATGGCTTGATGTTTAACGTCTGTGTTTTATTATTGTTGGCACCGGAAAAAGCTCATGTTCTATGGTGTCACTGTACATACTGTAAACAAGACTGCATTAATATTGTTTTCTTATGAGTTTTTGTTTCAATGGATCTAGATTTTAAAAAATACATTCACAAACTACCTTATGTTTAAACACAATGATTCCCTTTTATTTCTTAACTGTACCCAAAATCCCACAATAAAAAAATCATTTAAAGCTGTGTGTTTCGAACTCATCACTTAGAAATAAAAACAAAACATAACATAAAAACAAAGATCAGTTTGCAACATAATTTAAAGAAGCTTCTGGTTTAAAATACCACAGCAGCAATATAAAGAGCTGGTGGCAATCACATTTGGGGATGAGAACCAAATCTATATATTTTGTCCACATCAGCATCCAATTATAGTAGTTTGCTAAATTCAAGCCAAAAAGTTATTGCTGAATTTGTTGCATGGAATTTGTGAAGAAAATATTTTTCAGCAGCAGAATCACAGCAGTAAAAATGAGAACGGGAGGATTTCATTGCTTTTGAGAGCTAAAGGGACCATGATGAGGACATCCTGGTGGTCGCCTGAAGATAATCCTCAATTCCATTCCTGTGTGTTACCTGCTTAAAATAAATGCATATGACAACCACCCTTACAGGAGGGCATAATCATCTACTTCAGAAACCAGAATAACTCCCCTTCCCTTCCCACCCCACTACCCAAACCACCAGAATTGAAATGGCTCCATCTTCCTAATGGGTATTTCGTTCTCATTAATAGTACATCAGCTGCTCATGTGCTTAGGCAAAATCAGTAGGATCACAGAATTTTTTTTTTTTTTGATCTGTTTATAGTAATTGTTTTCTCCAGAAACAAGCCACATTAGTTTTACGGTTGTTAGATTTTCAATTTTTCAGAACAATTTGGTCAACTACTGTTTTGTTTAGAAACATTAAATACACCTGAGATTGCCAGTTGAGCTCTCTATATGTCTCCTGGAGATAACACTGCTGTGATGAACAGTGAAACAAAACAAACGAAACGAGGTAGGTTAAAACAGGAAGCGCAACACAGATATCATTTTTGCAACACCTTGTTACCACAGGCGGCCATGCTTGTAGCTTTGGAAAAAAATCCCAGTCACGTAAAATTTCAAATCATCTGAGTAATTGTTTATAAGGACACAAGTCAACCTGAACTAAATACACACATCTCTGCACAAATGTTGTTTACCATGTTGGGTAATTTGGAGGAAGGTAAAATGATTAGGGTTTTAGAATTTTGGCCAAAGCCTTGCTTTCAAGTTCTATAAAATCTGAACCAATGATGCTTGCTGTGTCTCAGGCAGGCACAGTGGTCTAGTCCCTTCTGTCACTGACCTGAGAGAGCACAAGCAGCTCAGAAACATTATTATCATTTTCTTCCAGTCACAGTTTTCATCTTGAGAAAGTGGCACCATCAGGAGAAAGCTGGGAATGACCAGAGCTTGGATATCATTCATTCCCCAATTCCCAGAAAGAAATCAACAAAGTCTCATTCCTAATGAAGCCCAAACTGAGAGACCTCCAAGATAGGAGGCTTTGCGCATTAAAAAAAAAAAAAAGTATGTGTGTGTTTGTACATATATGTATATTTTAGCTTGTTTCCCAGAAGCTCTTTCTGTAAGACCTCATCTGCCATCCCATCTTTTGCCCTGACCTATTGCATAATAGCTGAGGGAAAATTGTGTTATGGGGTTCCTCAATTGCTAGAGCCAACTCAACTCAATGGCACTACTATCCCATTCAACACACGCCATTCTGTACAGAGCCATATAAAAATAGGGCCTGTCAGACTCACAAAAATGGTAGTTGATTTTATTAGTCTAAGGCTAGTAGTTTAGCCACTTAAAATCTATTTCCCAAAAGAGGGGAAAACTAGTAGAGTAATTTTCTTCTCTTAAAAATTCATTAGCCAGTTGCTATCAAAAAGCAACCTTTTGGGTTGGTGAAGGCAAAAGAGTTCTAAAATTACCCCACTGTGCAGTTACGGCCTTCAGTGTAAGAAGATAAGGTACATCTATTGTGCTGTCTCTCACCATTTGTAATTGAAAATTTTACAACATATCATATACTTAAAGCTAGCAGGCAGTCAGAATAAAATGGACTAACTTTCTCAGTATGCATTTCCTCCCCATTCTTACAAAGTAAGGGGGTAAAGAAAACAGGGGGGAAAAAACAAAACAAAACTCGAAATCCACCAAAACACAGCTTAATCATAAGAGCACACAATATTTGTTTCTATCCCTAGCTCCGAAGGGCACATGGTCCGTCACTGTCCACAGACAACGCAGCATTCTTGGGGATCTCCTGGAAATTCCTGCCACCTTTTTCTCTCCTTCTCAACCAGGCTGCAACATTGACAGATGGACTGTATTGGGGCGGGTGGAGGGAGAGGAAAAGGGGAAAGCCGTGTATGTTCAACCAGGCCTTTTGATTCTGCCTCTAGACTGGCATAAGTCCACATGAGTTAGGTTCTTTTAAATTAGAAATAACGCCATGAAGATAAGTGCCAAGTGCTCTTCTGTTACCAGTTCATCATGGAATTTCTGTTGAGGGTCATGAAAAACACTTGGCTACTTCCTCCAGATCGCACGGATGCAAAAAATACCTGTTTGAAATTAAAAAGAAGTTAGTTCAACTGCATGGTTTCTTTCCCTCTTTTCTTCAACCGTCCATCCATTTTCTCTCACATTTCCTAGCCTTGCCACGTGTCAGCTCTTAAAACTCATTGGCTGGTGTTTATAAAGTGCCTTTTTAACACAGTGCATCCTCCTGCCTTTATTGCTATGATTGTTACTTTCCTTTTTGTGGGATTGACCCTCAGGGACATGGAAGGGGCTATGTCTTGATTGGTAACATCATGTGGGCACTCACATTTTAAAAGGGAGCTTCGTGCTAAAAACACGTGCGGGATTTCTGGCCTAGCACATGACAGGGCCGTTTTTCATTTTTGGAAAGCCACAGAGGTTCTCTTTCTCTCCCCGATAATGATAACAGGGCAGACTTTAGGACCGAAGAGAATCCTTTCAAATTCCCAGAGTCAAGGCGGGGTTTTGGGCCTACTAACTACCATACAGCTTTAGTTCTCAATTTTTTTAATTAAAAAAAATTAAATGGCTGTGGTCAAGTAGGGTAAGATGTTCAATGCCTAGTCACTTGGGCAGTTCAGGCATTAATGTGTGGCTTCTCTGCTGATGCAGGCAGATCCTAGGCCGCAGGAGATAATAAGGAGAACCACGGTCCATTAGGTGTGGGTCTGTTAAATCATTTTATCAAATAACTGAGAGAAGTGAACAAAATTTGGATTGCTGCTTGCTTGAGCTGAACGTCAGTGCACCACTGCGCAGGGAAAATAATATTCTGGTGGCGGCCTAGTCCTTCAGTCAGCCAACAAGGCATTTACTTTTGTCACTAGTATAAAGTCTCTGCTACTTCAATTCCACAGCTTCTTCAGAAGAATGCTGTCTCTCCCAGTAACTTCTTAGGAAGTTCTGTGGAAATGCTTGTCATTCAGCTAATGCTACATAGTAAGTAAAGCTACTGTTCGAGTCAATGAATCAAACTGGAGAAGCACAGGGGACCCATGGTAACACAATGAGGGAAAGAAAGGGCTGCTGTTCTCTCCCGGTTGTGTGCACTTTGGGCTCTAACCCTCGGGCCCCAGGAACTGGTGTTCCCAGCCTGCTCCTGAGGGTATGGGCGTGGCTTGGTGGGATGGGTCTTTAAAGAACTGGGAGGGTGGGAGTCCATGCCTGGATCTTATAATCCCCAGGAACTAGGGGGGCGCTGGAGTTTTACTAGGTGTCAGTTTTCTTTTCTGACATACACTGGTCAGGCAGCTGTTGTCCACTCAGACCACACCAGACCAGGGTAGTTGGCCAGAGTTGAATCTAGTCTAGACTCATAGCTCTAGTATTGGACTAAGATCAGCCTGGCCTCTGGGAAACTGGGGTGGGCCAAGAGATGTCTGTCTATTCAAGCCATTGCATACTTTTCTATAGGTATTTATGATTGGGAACTGCATTTCTAAATTGGCCATAATCACAAAGGATGAATTCATAAATGTGGTATAGCTTAGTTACTAAAAACTCTGGGTTAGTCTACAGGGAAGGCAAAGGAGAAGCGGCCTGGCTACAGAATACCCTCCTGAGACGACCGATCATGACAGATGGACACCGCCACTTTCATTGGAAAACAGTCCCCCTATGACATTTCTGAAGAAACATGGCTGGAATGACACAGGACATGGCACTAGTTGAGTTTGTAACTGTACATTCCTTAAGGAATGGGTGACATTTTTAAAAAGCTTGTAGTTCTACATGTCAAATGTTTTACATTTAAAGGCGAATATAATGTGATGGGTTAAGTCCTGATAGTGACATTGTGAAAAGTCTAAAAGCGGAATACAAAGTTGATCCAGTGGGATGATTAATGATGGACCAACTCTTCTAAGTGCTAAGGAGAATTTGGGTGTCTGCTGAGTCATCATAAGGCCTGCGGGCCACAAAAGTTACTAGGAGTTTACAAGAAATTTTAAGATGTGTTTGTCTTTTTGGATATGTGAATAACATATTTTGAGGGTTCACATAAATCAAACCAAATAATGCCATTTCAAGATAATATTGATTAACACAGACGTGATTCAAATCAGCATAAAGGAAAATGAAGGTTTCACAGGTACCTGGTGGTCTCTTAAAATGCAAACACTAATGCAAATGTTGAAACGGATTTACCTTATCATTTCTTTCACATAGAAACTTTAACCTTTGAGCTCGCTTATGCATAAATACTCCATCCAAATGTCCTGTTTCCACTGACCGGATCTCAATAGCTTTCTCGCCCCAGCCCATAATCTGATTGGAATGAATGTAGGCTGTCAAAAGGAATTTCCAAAACTGCATTAAAAACATTAGATGGGCAATAACTCACAGCATCTGTTCACATCTTAACCACAAAAATGACAAATGACTTGAGATAAACAGACAAAGCAAGTCTTACAAGTGTTATTCACAGACTTTTTTTTTTTTTTTTTTTTTGGTGGAATCAAATGGTGGTTTCACATTTCTTGACTTTCGTTTCATTTGGGGGGTGTAACTGCTGAAGGAGATAAGGAATGGTTAACCTACCCACAGACGTGGGCATTTCTCCCCATTGGAGCACCACATCCTTAGTTATCCGGCCGTAGGTGTTTACATACACCCCCTCATCCTCATAGCAAACAAGCATTTCCATCCCATCTGTTTTAGGCAAGATGACGATGGCATGAGGAGTGATACTGCCCTGAATCTAGAAGACAAAGAAAGGACAGGCATTATTCTTTATAAAAACACGAAAAACATCATGACTATTAATCTCTAAGAATTGCCAAAGAGGTTTTCTTTTCCCATTTTCATTCTAGAGACTGACAATCTGATTGGCTTAACCACCAAGCAAGTCACATGAAAAATACAAACTTAGGCATTAGATTGGGATCCAATTTACCTGTTCCTAACAATAACAACTCTGAAATACCTATGTGCCAAGCACTGGGCCCTTTACACGTACAATTTCTAGTCCTTAGAACGGCTCCTCATGGGAGATATCTTTGTCTCTAAATGGGGTAACTGCATTTCAGAGGGATTATGTAACTTGACCAAAGCTGCACTCATATTTGGTGGTAGAATTGGAATCTGAGCACAGGTCTCACAGAATTGAAAATCACGTGTCTTCCATCTGCTTCCAAAAATAAGAAGAGAATGCAAACCATCTGAAGCTGACGGAGATAGCCTACATGGAGCCAAAAAGTGGGACCAAAACGTATTTCTACAAAATAGGCTAGAGCATATAACACAGATTGTCTATCTGGGTGTCTACATAAGTGAATAATCCATTAAGGGTTTGCTTAGAAAAAAAAATTTTAATTACCACTCATTAAAAAAGTCTTACTATTGAAATCAATGTAGATTGACTTGTTCTAGGAAAAGAAATGTGGTACTGCTGTGATCTCCTGGCGAGAATGTCACAGCAGTCCAACAGGTGCATGGTGAGGAGGAATGAGAAGCCCAAGGATGCTCATGGTGATGCTCCAGTCATCTCACCGAGAATATGAGCTGTGAGTCCTGCATGCACATGCGCACACATAGGGTGGAAAGCTGCAATGCAGCAATGAATAATGGATGTGTGTGTGTATGGGTGTGTGTGTGTGTGTGTGAGTGAATTGTACTAAAACAACGTTTTTTTTTTTTTCTCAAATGTACTTTTGGGAGTAAAGTCTTTAAACTCTCAAAATACCAATTGGCAACAGATTAGGTCTCAGACTTTCCTGATAAATAGTTTCTACTGGATGCTAGCCTTGGCATTACTTACAAGAAATGAAACTTACACTGCACCAATCCTACTAAGTGAAATGGGCAGTGTTTTCCCTTTAAAAGTCATGTTTCAAGCAATGTGTTAGGTATGACAATCTTAGTACTACAATTTACAGGGCGCTGTGCCAAAGACTTTAGATGCATTACCTCATTTAATGCTGATGATAACCCTAGGGGATAGGTCCTTTTAGCTCCATTTTACAGAAGTGAAAGTTGAGGGTTGGAGACACTGCCTATTGGATCCATGATTGCAAAAGGAATACATGCTAGAGCCAGGCTACACGTTCCAGTGTGTCTGATTCCACTACATGACACTGTCCTCAAGTTAAAAAGAGGGACAAAAAGAGCAGGAAAAGGACCATTGACCTTCTCCTACATAAAATGAACCAATCCCACTTCAAAAACTGAAAATAGGAACTTATCTATTGTACTCTTGCTTAAAAAACAGAATTTATGCCCTTGAAGGAAAAACATCATATGTATTTTAATCTAAAGTCCAATAAGGCAACAGATCTAGTAAATGGAAAATAATTGCTATTACATATTACTCAGTTTTAAACAGTTATAAAAATTAGTGAAATTTACATGTTTAATGTATTAAAAGCATTGTCTATTTAGTGAAGGCCAAAAGTCCACCTGCTTTACTGACTAGTAAAAATCAGCATGACTTCCACTAAAAATGTGCAAAAGCAAATCTCATTCTACATGCACGTTGTTATACAGAGAGCCTTGACATGCTTCCAGGAACTTACATGAGATGGTATGTAGATATCATAAGAGTTTCCTGAATCAACATCAATTACATGGAAACCAGTGTGTGAACCAAAAATAACCTTTAATCTTTGACCTTCTTCTACCGTGAGATCAACAAGCAGTGGCTTGTGCTGGAGATCTGCAAAAGACTTTAAAAATCACCCCATGAGTGTACAAATCATTCAAACAGTTTACCTTAATTTTTTCATTTGGCCATTGCCTGATGGAAGTTAATGTCTGACTTTCTGAAGCTGAAAAGCTGGGAAATCTCTCTTTCAATTTTAGGTCTATTCATATCCTGGCTATAGGAAGAAGGGTCTAGCACCCATTTGTACCCCTTTCTCCATCCTTTGTCCTCCAGAGCAGAGAAGTAGTTTACAGTTGTCAATTTTTGATACTGTCATCATCTATTGAAAACTTGGTGTCTGGGTACTGCTGTGCTTTTCTGTTTATTTCTGGCTTTTTCCCCTCAAAAGGAGTTTCAGTCACTTCTCTGGTCCAACTCCTTCCCAGGTGACAGCCAGGCCCATGCATGGCTGCTACCTTTTCAGAGACAGCCTGGGGCGGGCAGCAGGGCCAGCTCTGTGCTAAGCCTGTTCAGGGTTAATGGGGATGCTCTGGTTCTCATCTTCCTTCAGTGAGTGAGTGGGCATCAGGCTGGCACTTCCTCTAAATTTAATGCTGAGATCTGAGACTTGGGTTTTGGTGATAGAGAAGGACAGTGGGTGTGGAACATCACAAGACTCAAGATTCTTTTTTTTACATGAGTGTTTACAGTAGCTTTATTCATAATTCCTTAAACTAGAAACAACCCAGTTGTCATCAGTTGGCAGGCACATGGTTAAAAGAACTGTAGTATATCCACACCATGGAATACTACTCAACAATAACAAGGAACAAATTACTGATATATGCAACAACGTGGATAACTTCAGAGAACTATGCGTAGTCAGCTAGTTGGGTTTAACTAGAAAGGAAATAAAAGAAAGCTCCAGCCAAATCTATCAAGAGTCTATGTGACTGAATCCAGAGCTAAAGCCCCAACTAGCTGTCCAGTGTTCTGTTTTTCTTTGCTATTATTTAATCATCCTCTACCATTATTGGGTCTTGAAGTTTGGGAGAGAATTTGTGAAACCACAAGTGCCCCGTTGTAATGCCACTGCCCCCTAAGAGACCCCTGTCTCCTCGTCTTTTGCTAATATTGTTGTCACAGTATGGGAGGTCCCAGCCTCATAGGCTTGTCCTATGGGCAGGCTTGACCCCTGCCAGCTCCAGTCCTTTTGGTTCAAGTCCTTGCTTTTGCTCTTTCCTCTTTTCAGGCTGGGTGTGACTTGCTGAACAAAGCATTTTGCACTTTCTCATGCACTTTGGCTACTAAACTGATGGTAGTAACTTTAGAACCGGAATGGGATCTTGATTGAAAAGCTTTTGTGGAGAGAGATTTTGGCAGAACAGCAGCACCATTTTAGCTTTTAGGAGTCATCCCTTAAGTGTTATTACTAACCTAATGCATTCCAAAAATTTCTCTCCATAAAAGTGGGGTTATGGAGGGTAGCCCATTTCCACTGATGAATCTATCTTCCCGAGCACATCACAAATGAGCCCCTTGTGCCAAGGGAACAAGAAAGAAATGGGTTAGTTCCCAAGGCAGCTTGGGCCTTCACGTGGCATATGTGGCAGGAAAGAATACATAAAACGTCGAAGGAAATAATAGTCAAAAGGGGGGAAAAAATGAGGGGCAACGAGCTATAAAGAAAGAAAAAGACAGGCAGAGAGAGAAAATGAACAGAAGAGAAAATCACATTGGCTATGGATAGACTATGCAGATCTGAAAACACTGGAATGCCCACAAGTATTGGTCCTTCTGGTATCTGGCGTGATGTCAGCTTTCATGATCTGGGGCCAATGGGACTAGCATATTCCCATCCCACTCCTGCTGAATTTCATGACTGATCGATCAGTCCAACCATGGTGGATAGAAACTCAGACAAGGTTGAAAATAGAAACGTCATCAAAATTGAAGAGCACCCAGAAAAGAGGGCAGTTTCAGATGTGACTACATGCAGCCTTCATTTCAGAGAAATCAAATAGCCTTGGGAATATGGAGCATCAAGTGAGTTTCAGGGAACGTTACCCAAAAAGGCTTATGAGGATTATAAGGTTTAGAGGTTCAGTTTGACCTTGAGATTCAGGGCTGCTGTGGGTCTGCTTGTTTCAGATGACATGTCAGTGCCCTAGTTAGGTGGCTGTCTAATGAACCTCACTGCCTTACATCACAATCAATGATTTGCCTGGGAACCATTCCATCCTAAATGCCACTTGGAGATAATGATTCATAGACCTGAAATGGAGGAAGGCATGCCCCAATTTTCTAGCATTTAAAGAGTCTTTACTTTTAGAATAATACATCTAAGAGTTCCTATACATTTTGAAGAGGTTTATTATACATAGGAATATTAATGCTAGTCTATGTGCAAAACAGACCATTTTGTTAACTGGTAGAAAACTAACATAACCAAAAGGCCCTTTTTAGGAAATCACATGCCTGCTTACCTTAAATGCCATGAACTTATGATACGGTTTAGGAGCCCAAGCATATATCTCCACAGCATTCTTTAAGGCAATCACCAGGAATTTGATCCTTTCATACTTAACTGTAATAGAAAAATTATAAATGAAAGAAGTATATCAATTTACTCAAGATTTGTGGTAATGAATGTGTAAGCCACAATAGGCAAATGTGCATGTCAAACCACAACTGAGGGTGATTCTGCTGGTGTGGGGTTTTCTCAGAGACACAGATTGAACTTCCTGTAGGGTCTCTGATTTGCAGAATACATGGGGCCTTTTGCTTTATAATGAAGGTTCTTTCTTCATCTAAAGATGTAACTGGCTTAGGACTATCTGTAACCACTAAGTCTACATGTGAACTGTTCATTGTAATAAGAATCTGCATAATATCCCATGATGTTTCCTTGTTCACCCAGGTGTAAGTAGCTGCGACCTGGCAGAAAAATTAACCAATGGGTGGAGACATAAAGTCTGCTGCCCTTATTATTCAAAAGTGAATTCTAAGTTTTAGGAATTCATAAGGGATAGAAAAGGGACCCTAGAAAGATTCCCTCCCTCCTTCTGCTCTGTGAGGGTGCAGTGAAAAGGAAGGGGGCCCGCACCAGTCACTGAATCTGTCTGCACATTGATCTTGGACTTCTCAGCCTCCAGGACTGTGGGAAATCAATTCCTGTTGTTTATAAGCCACCCAGTCTGTGGTATTGTTATAACAGCCTGAGAAGACTAAGACAGTACATATGGCTATCATTTTCTTTATATAATATCTAAACAAACAGAATATGCTATGCTCTAAAGAAACTGGACATCCCAGGAAAACCGACCAAATTCTTGCTCTTTGAGCTCTTTTTCTATAGCGTGCCCCTTCTATTTACACATTCTGTCTTTAATATACTTTCAAGTACTTCTTTTTTTTTTTTTTTTTTTAAAGATTTTATTGGGGAATTGGGGAAGCGGAATAGTGTTGGGGAACTGGGGAAGGGGAACAGC